>CM062517.1:33386907-35886907 GCA_031439585.1 Pterocarpus macrocarpus
TCAAGTCTCTCCTCAAGGTTGCCTCCAATGTTTAGAGTGTCAAAAGGTGTCAAAAAAGTCGTCCAAATCCTTTAAATAGTGCCCCAAGATCTTTAGCCACGAGATTACTTCGAAAAACAGACTTTCCTGATTTATCGCAGCCACGCTTAAGCGTGTAGGTCTGTGCTCGAGCGTGGTCCTCTAAAATGCAACTTGTGCTCTCGCTTTGGGCTGTGCTCGAGCATGGGGTCTCATACTCAAGTGTGCATTTAAAACAGCAACTCTGCATATTTGCTTTTTTTGCTCACTTCTAGGCTCAATAAAGATCAGAATAGTTGGAATTTACTCTCGGAGGTAGAAATAACAATCGTAGATCTTTGAGTAAGATTTCCAACACAATAATAACCACATCAATTGGAGTTTTGTATCTCAAGATATGGGCGAAATATTGATGACTAGTCAGGTTTGACAGCATCAGAGACAAGATGCAACTTCAATCTTGTTTTGTCTTTTTCTCCTGGAGGACTTGAGAATCCAAAAAATTACTTAACATCAAAGTTAGAGATCTCATTCTCATCTTTCCAAAGAGTCTTAAATCATGTCAAGTTGACTTCCAGAGAGTTAGATATGAATTTTCTCTTGTGACATGATCTTGAAATCATAAAATGGACTGCTTAAAACTCCAATTGAACTCATCTTCCACTTGAGTGCTTATACCTAATTGAAACATAATAAAAACATAAATAACTAACAACAATATGAGAAAATGACAAATAAACAAGAAAAGAACCTAAATCAAATAAACTAACTAAAAACAACTAAAATACTCAAATAAATTTATGTACTAAAGCCTAAATCTAAATAGAACAAAACAAACAAAAAATAACTCACTTTAGAGAGTTATCATAAGAGTTTTGATATGTTTAAATCTTTTGAAAATACAAATGGAATACATTTGATCGATTAAACTATGTTTGAAGGCACAAACTTGAAGTTTCAAATCATAAGTAAGCTTTTGACAAAGGTAAGTGCTCTTGACCATGGAAAGACGAGAGTCCCTACACGTGTCATGAAACTCGAGCACAAAATAAAGAAGGAGTGAGAGAATCCTACCTTAGGAAGTGATCTAACAAACATGTGAAGCTCTAAAGCTGAGGAATTCTTCTCCAAACACCACTTGAGACCACAGGTAAGCAAGAGAGGAAGGGAGGAGCTCGTGCTTGAGAGTGGCTTGTGAGTTGAATGAAAGTAAGAAAATGACCAAATGGAGGAGTGAAGGGGGGCCATGACTATAGCATTTAATTTTTGGTGGTTTTTGATTTGATTCTTGCTAAACTTAAGCCATTACATATGATTATTCCAATTTATGTCTAAATTAACTCCATTACTGAGATTGTAACTTTTGCCTAATAATGTGGAAAGTGGTGGTTGCAACTGGATTTAGATTGGGGGTTTTAATTGGCCATTTAATTTGTGATTGAATGATATTGATTATGATAAGTATGGTGAATATTTAAATTTCACAAGTTTGTTTAGTAACTAAAATTACCTTTTAGCCCTTCATTTAACTATGTTGACTTTTAGGTGATTTTTCCCTAATTACCAAGCTTTTGCTTATTTAGTTATTAAATTAATCCTCAATAAATTTATTAATTACTCTAATCACTCATTAATAGTGAGACAATTAGTTTAGAAAAGTTGGGAATTTTACATTTCTACCTTCCAAACAAAAAATTTTGCCCTTAAAATTTATTAACTCTAAACAACTCCGGATAGTCTTTCTTTATATCTTCTTTGAGTTCCCACTACCACATGCCACTTTCACCAAATGTACGGACTTATTCCTAAATTGCTTAGTATCTTTATCCACGATCTTTACAATTAGAAGAATAAAGGTCAAGTCTTCCTTTAACTGTATACTTTTTGGTTCCATCACATGATTGGGGTCGGATTGGTATTTTCTGAGTTATGACACATGGAAGACATTGTGAAGCCTTGACAGATTCGGGAGTAAGGCTATTTTGTAGGCTAACATCTCTACATGTTTGAGAATTTGGAAAAGGCCAAGGTATCTTGGACTCAACTTTTTAACCCTCATCTCTCTACCTATACTAGTGGTGGGAATGATTATCAAGAATACTTGATCTCCTTCCCAGAATTCAAGAGGCTTTCTTCTCGAGAAACGTGTAGGGGAACTATTTGCCTTGGAATGTGTGATAGGGGGAATAGGGAGTAGATTTTGCCTTGGAAAGCATGCCAAGAGGAGCAGATTTTGCCTCGGGATATGTGTAGGGTGGCACAGTTTTGCCTCGGGATGCGTTTTCGTGAATAGTAACCCCCAGCCGACGGGCTGTGAACAGTAACCCGGACAATCCATGGCCGTGAACAGTAATATTGGGGGACAAACAGAAACCCGAACGAAAAAATTGGGGCACACAAATTGAAAATTGTGCCCGAAAATCAGAACGCAAAATGTGCCGAAAAAATGACCTTGTTTTTAAGCATCGTTACTATTCACCGTCAGCCAGAAATTTTTGAACCGCAAACCGGATATTTCTAAACCTTAAACCCTAAACCCCAAATCCCAAATCTCAATAATCTTCGTAACTCTTATAACTCTCTAAAACCCTCGTAACTCTCCAAACCCCCTCCATAATCCTCGAAAACCATCATAACTCTAATACCTTCATAAATCATCATAACTCCCAAAATTCTCTCAAACCCTCATAACCCTCGTAAACACTCAGAACCCTCTTAAACCCTCATCACCGTCATAAGCCCTCGTAACCCTCATTAACCTCAAACCCCATGCCTATAAATTCCTAACTCTAAACCCTAAAAAGTAACCTTTCCATATTGTCTTTTGAGCATGATACCCTTTTCGGGGGAAAAAAAAGCTACTGACAACAATTTAAAATGTTGTTTAACAATTGCTATATGTATCAATTTCACTATCCATAAAAATTACATTATATTACAACTACTTTGTCAAATAGCTTTCATAAATATAACTGTAGGCTAGCCGCCAATTAGTAGAGCTGGTTTTGATGAGCCTTTAGAAAACGATCTTTAAGATACACAAACAAATAAGATACAAGCAAAAAATAAATCAATTTTAAGAAAAGGGACAAGACTATCATCTTATTAAATTCACGTCACTTCCAAACAAAGGCACATGCTATCAACTAACGACATAACCTTTTTAATAAATAACAAAAAAAAAAAAAGTTGAGTATCTTTGGATAAATTTTTGAAAAAATTACTTTTAAATGGCTACGTCAAAACACGCATTAACTTGACTGTGACCTAATCGCTACCACTGGAATTAAGGCCATAATCCAAGGACTTAGCATCTTGCTTGACTCACTTCTTGAGATCCGTTGCCACATGAGCAAAATTCCTTTTCTCAGATACTCAAAACATTTTATGTTTTCCCTCTAGTTCGCTATCCTTTTCTCAGATTTTTTAGCATGATAGGATATCATATTAACATCATCAAAGCAAACCGAAAATGTATATATAAGCATGGAAGGGTGTACGAAATTGTAGACCCAAATTTAAATATCAGATTACATTTTATTTCTCATTCTCGTCGACCAGATCAAGGGCGAAGTCTCTTGATAACATGGATGACGAAGGCACGAGTGTTCTGATTTCATCATTTAAACAATCCCTACATGTTTAAGAATTTGGAAAAGGCCAAGGTATCTTGGACTCAACTTTTTAACCCTCATCTCTCTACCTATACTAGTGGTGGGAATGATTATCAGGAATACTTGATCTCCTTCCCAGAATTCAAGAGGCTTTCTTTGTTGATCGGCATAACTTTTCTACCTACTCTGAGTTATGAGAATCTATTCCATTATCCTCTTCATGTCCTCCATTGTCTGCCTCACCAAGTCAAGCCCTAATAGGTGTAGATTAAAGTAGCACAAGAAGGGGGTTGAATCGTGTTTCAAATAAAATTTAAGTTCTTGAAAAACTTTGGAAATAACTTTCTCAAGTTTTAAACTTGGACTGCGAAAGCTATTTAGTCGGTTTTAAGCATAAATATTTTTAGAAATGACTTTAAAGCAAATGATTTAAAGTATAGAATAATGAAGAGTAAAAGGGATTAAGAGATTACACAGAGAGTTTCATACTGGTTCAGCTAACAACTTTGCCTACGTCCAGTCCCCAACACTTTGTTGTTTGTCCAAGCTTTTCCAAGCTTTTGTACAGAGTAGTTTTCTTAAGCCTTTCCAAACTTTTACAAATGAGTAGTCTTTTATCCTAGCCTCTTCAATCTCACTACAACCACTAACTGGTCAACTTACAACAATCAATATTTGAGTTTATGTTTGATACACTCACACTAATTTCTCAAAAGAGGATAATCAACTAAGTACAGTGTGTGTGACTTCTTAATATTCTCAGCAAGATGATATTATCAAATGTAGTACAATGAAAAGATTTTCTAATTAGAAGTTACAACAAGTAACGTTTTGGTAGTTCAGAATGTTTAGAAGGTTGGAAGATGAAAGCTTTGTACGCAGAGAAAAAATTAGTCTAACACTTCTTCATTATTTTCCAGCTTTTTATAGACTTTAAAATATATCTATTGAAGTTTGCAGATCTTGAGCTTTGAGCCTCTTTGATCCATTGATCTGTGATTGAATAGAGAAGAAGTTGCTTTCTTTCTCAGCCTTTGAAACTAACACAGAAGAGGAAAAGTATTCGTTTAATGATTAACTAAATTTTCAGACTTGTTAGTGCTTCTTTTAGATCTTGTCACATCATATTTGACTTTTGAATCTGATCCTTGAATCGTATAGAAGAAGCTTTGAAGGTGAGGTACTTCATAAGAAGCATCTTTATAATGGTCACCCTTCTAGACATAGCCTTCTAGATGATTCATCCTTCTGAATAATATGAGTACCTTCTGACAGCTTATTTTCCTTTCTGATATGGTAAATCCATTCTTCTAAACTTTCTAATCTATTTCTTAAGTGAGAGATCATATATTCTACAAAGTATTCGGTCTGAGAAGTGTATATTCATGAGAAATAGGAAGGAACAATATGCTTTGTGTTGTTTAAAATGGCATTTAGTTCGAAGTAAAAAATCTTACTCACAAAAGAATACATTTACCATAACAAATCGTTAGTTAACAAAAGATTTAACTTAAAACTTGATTTTTTGCTCATCAAAACCTTAAAGCTCAATATGGTTTAAACCAAGAGATGGTTTTTAAAGGGCACTGGAGTTTATAATAGGTTTTGCTCCATCAGCTCATACCAATATGAGGGGAATTGATACTTTCAACCATAAAAGGCCTTTATAAGGTGCCATTCCAGTGCTAGTATGATGACTGTTGTTATACGCAAACTCTATCATTGGAAAGTATCTTTCCCAACTACTTGGCTTGTCCAAAACATAGGCCCTCAACATATCTTCTAAGGTTTGGATAGTCCTTTCCATTTGTCCATCCATTTGGGGGTGATAGGTCGTACTTAAGCAAAGCTTTATCCTAAATGCCTTCTATAAAGCTCCCCAAAACCTAGACATAAACCTCGGATCCTTGTCCGACACTATGGTCAAGGGTACTCTGTGCAACCTTACATTTCTTGGATGTATAATTGGGTTAACTTCTCTAGGGGATAATTTGCTCTAATAGGTAAGAAATGAGCAGATTTCGTTAATCTATCCATGATTACCATAAAGCATCAAATTCGGCCTGAGTCCCCAATAGTCCTATCACAAAATCCATCAAAATTCCTTCCCATTTCCATTAAGGAATCTCCAAAAGTTGCAACACACCCGAAGGCTTTTGATGCTTAATCTTGACTTTTTAGTGCACTAAACACTTGTTCACCACTTTTACTATGTCCTTCATATCGGGTCACCAAAACATCTTCTTCAGGTCTTGATACATCTTTGTTATGCATAGGAGAATCGTAAAGTTGCTGTTATGTGCCTTTTCCATGATTCTCTTCCTAAAATTGTCACTCGCCGGCACACAAACTTTACCTTGATACCTCCATAGTTCATATATTCCTTTGGCAAAATCCTTCAACTTTCCCTCTCAACTAAGGTGAAGGTCTCTAAGAACTCTAGCTCTATGCTTTAGACTATGGCAATTTGTCCTTTAAAATTACATGTTACTACCACATGATTCGATCTTATGCTACTTGGAGTAAGGGTGAAACTTAAGTTCAGAACACTAAAGCTCTTAAGCAACTTTACCTCTTTCACCATCATCTAAGATGCATGCAGGAATTTCCAAGTTAAAGCGTCAGCTACCATATTGGCCTTCTTACAGTGGTAGTTCAAACCAAAATCATAGTCCTTTAAGAACTCCATCCACCTTTTCTGCCTCAAATTCAACTACTTTTGGTCGAATAGATACTTCAAGCTTTATGGTCAGAAAACACTTCAAAACGAATGCCATACAAATATTATCTCCATACTTTTAATACAAACACAATAGCAACCAACTCAAGATCGTGGGAGAGCTAGTTTACCTCATTGGTCTTTAACTCCCTAGAGGTGTAAGCTACTACATTCCAATTTTGCATCAAAACACATCCTAAACCTCTCATTGAGGTATCACAGTTAACCTCAAATGCTCCTTTGGGATCGAGCAAAACCAACACTAGGGTTGAGGTTAGCTTATGTTTCAAATCTAGAAAGCTCTTCTAGCACTCGGGTGACCAAACAAAAAGGGTGTTTTTCCTTGTCAACTTGGTTAAGGATAAGGTAGGCTTTTCCTAACTCATCACTGCCTTAACCTTGCTTGGGTCTACAACGATTCCCCTACCAAACACCACATGTCCAAAGAATTTCACCTTCTTCATCTAAAATTCACACTTGGACAATTTTGCATAAAACTTCTTTTCTCTAAGCACCTCTAATACTATGCTCAAATGTTCCTTGTGTTCCTCCTTCGACTTCGAATAAACCAGAATATCATCAATAAATACTACTACAAACTTGTCCAAAAAAGGTCAAAAGGTCTTATTCATGTAATCCATAAATACAGCTGGGACATTAGTCAAACCAAAGACATGACTGTAAACTCGTAATGCCCATATCTAGTCCTAAATGTCATCTTAGGTAAATCTTCTCCTTTCACCCTAATCTGGTGATATCCGGATCTAAGATCAATCTTAGAGAACATAACCACTCCCCGCAGTTAGTCCATTAAGTCATCTATCCTTAGAAAAGGGTACTTATTCTTAATAGTAACCTTGTTCAACTATTAGTAATCCATACACAACCGTATACTCCAGTCATTCTTCTTTGCAAACAGCACGAAGCTCCCCATGGTGACACGCTAGGTCTCACAAACTTCTTTTCCAGCAATTCTTCCAACTACTTCTTCAGCTTAGCCAACTCCAACAGGGACATTCTATAAGGAGCTATAGATATAGGCCTCATTCCTGGAACTAAATCTATAGAAAGCTCGACTTCTCTTTTCGGAGGGAATTCAGGTATGTTTTCGGGAAAAACATCTAAGTATTCTCCTACCACCAAGATCTTACTTAGTGCTTGCTCCAAATTCACCTCGCTTATTATAAGAAGAATGTATTCCTAACTCTCATAGAAAGTTGTCTTAAAAGATTCCCAATTGATGGGTGTACCATCACCTTCCATTAAATCATTAGTGTCATTCCACTAAAACTCCACACCTACCTTCAACATAAAAGTAGCAAATGAGACCTTTTATTCTCCTATGCAGGTGAGGATAGAGAATATCTTCTCCATCTCCTTGATCTACTTGTCTGCAGCATAGGTTATAGGTGCCTCAGAAACCAGGCACCTTTTGGAACTCCGCAAACTTCTTGTACTCATCTCCATGCCTATTGCCATGTCCGTTTCGATTCCCGTTACCATTTTCATTTACCATCTACTGGGCCATGAGAGTGATGGTAGCAACTTGCTCCCTGACTGCCCTTACCATAGCTCTAAAGGACTCCATCACGTCCTTGCTCGCTGCAGCTTTGTTCCTAGTACGTCTGTGGCTTGCCACTTGGTTCCTGCACATCGAGCAATAACTATTGAGTTGATCAGGCTCAACATAATGCTCGTGTGGCAACAATCAACTGCATACACAACTAGGCAATCATGCATTTCTAATTCCTATGTCCTATCATACAGACAAGTCTCATGGCATGACATAACTATCAAACACGGAATTATGCTTAGAAACATAGTCAATCCCATTCTCAAGCTCTATCAGGATGAACTGCTTTGATACCAAAATATAACACCCTAGTAGTTCCAATTTATGCTTAAGTCGCATTTGGATTCTATTAATTGTTACCTTTTAGCTTTGCGGAAAACTTAACATTTTCTTTAAATTACTTTGTTTGAAAATAAACAGGTAAGTTTTTTTTTTTTTTTGAAAACTTTTTTTAAGAACATAAGCCTTGATTGTGGAGTAATATGCCTATAAGATGCGTTAAATGTAAAAGAAATGTAGCGTCGAAATAATAAACTAGAATAACAATAAGAATATTTAAACGGTATAAATAACTGGTATTAATATAAACTTAAGAATTCAATAACGCCATTAATGATCACAATTGTAAATAAAATAAGGAAATAAACATCAAAACTATTATAAGCATTCATCAATGATCATCACCACAGCTACTGAAAATCTAAAAAAAACTAATCCTCCAACTAAACTCGATAGATAAGGAACTCAATGACCACGTCCAAGATGACCACACCCACAGGGAATGATCAGGGTGTAAATCCAGTTGGGACTGGAAGCATGTCCATGTCAAGAAATTCGGCTAGCTACTGTAAATGATGCCTCCGAAGGATTCGACTTGGATGAGTCAAATGCTAAAAGAGGCTCTGCTGCTGGGGCAGGAGAATCCGACGAGCTTATGTCCATGACCAGTACTTTTGGAATAACGACCTCCAATGATGGCAGGTCAGAAGGCATGGGCTCAAACTCCGGCAAGGGATCGTAAATCGACAAGGGTTCACACTTCGAAATGGGCTTAATCTTAGGCATGAGCTTATACTCTGGCGAGGCTAGTGGAGGTTATAGGAACTCCAAAAGGTCAGCAGGTGCAAGAGCAAGTTAACTACATTATCGAGACGACCCAAGTATAATAGCATATAAGCCTTAATGGTGATCATAACCACGATGGCATCACGTGCTCCGTCATAATACCACTCAGCAGTCGGTGGCATCACAATATGCTCCATCGATGATGTTATCTTCATCTAAAGATGACATGGAAAGTAAAGGTGAGAAATTAAAATTTCTTAGTAGGATTCTAACTCAATAACCAACGTGTCTTTGTTATCGTCCCAGCTACTTTGGGTTTATTATAAAAAATTGTACATACATTCAGTCCATTTAATTAAGTTCAAAAACATGTTTAGCCGAAGTAGATTCATTTTAAACATACTTCTTTCCTTGGCCCTAAAGTATAGAATGATAAAGAATAATTATTATAAGATAAGAGTGCATAAGTAGATAACAATGCAAAGATAAAAGCATGTGTAATAATGCTTAATGCAACTTTGGTAGCTTGAACTTAGGCCTTGTGCCTCTTGACTTTCTTAACTTAACTCCTTTAAAGTCTTTTTACTTGGTCCACCTTCTTAGACCTTGTGCCTCTTTTGCTTGGATGGTAATGAGCTCATACCGTAGCCGTCACTACCTTTAGGTTCCCTTACGGGAGAAGGGGAAATAGATTAGGGATCACCTTCCCTTATGGAAGGATCATATTTTTAACACATTACTAGTTAATCATTAATCTAATCCTTTTTAATTATAATTAATAACTAATCTAGCATGTATTATATATCTCAACTACAGACTTAATTTTTTATTATTATTTACTTTTGTTATCGATTTTGTTAACTAATTAATCATTACTATTTACATCGACTTTTTAATTACGTATACTAGTCAAAAACCAGGCATATTATACTGAATAACGTTGTCATATATATCGCATACCATCAAGTCTATTAGTCTACAAACTATTCCCTAAAAGGTCAAATATACAATCATCCCAAAATAAAAGTAGAGTCTATGACCTAGGATGTCATATAATATATAGTTATCCATCAAAATAAAAACAACTCTGCTTGATCCATACATAGATTGATGGATAACATAAAGATCTATTTATCCATCAAGTGGAGGCAAAAAGACAAAAGATCCTAGGCACTACATTAAGTAACCAGGTAAGATAGGGGCGAATGTCCTATAATAACAGGACAACCTGACACGTAAAGGGGTCAACCACAAAGGTCACCTCCACCTCTAGGATGATCATAATGTGAGCCATCTAAAAGCACCAAAGAAAATCATAATGAGAATTGAATCTTAGTAGAGGCAGTGCATCCAAAGGTCTGCCAAGCACCCAAAAATCCCAAGTTTGTACAAGCAAATTGAAAATAAAATAATAGGCATCATACAATCGCAGCACATAAAATCAATAAACTAGATAAGCAATAATAAGTAGATAATATGTGGAATGATAAATATGTGACATAATATTATGCAATTGCAATATGAAGATAAGTAGTAAGGATGCTATGCAAGATGCACTTTTTCCTTTGTACTTTAAGGGTCATTTCGTTGTCATTTTTCTTTCCATTGCTCAGGAGGAAGGAAGCTGGTGGCCTTTACTCACTCCTGCCATGATCTACTCAGAGTTCTCTTCTAGAGCATCCCCTGATCCTAGATTAAAAACCATGGACATTGGCCCCATGTCGAAGCAAAATGGTTCACTCCAATTAGAGCAGTGAATGTCCCACTTGTCCACTTTAAGGTGGGGCCAAGACATTCACCATGCTTTTCATAAAATTTTTTATTCATTCATGAATGTACACACGTTCACCATGTTATGCCTTAGAATCTTTATAATATATCATGTATTTCACACATCCATAATTTATGTCTCATACATCATATGAAGGTTGGTTCACATACATTTTTGTTACAAGCATATGATCATGCATGAATGTTCATGTGGGTCTATGTTGTACATACAAGCCCATAACAAAATAGAACAAATTATTAAGAAGTAGCATATTAGTTTAGCAAATTAGGCCAAGCCTTATAGCTTATTTAGGTTTCTTCCATTCATTACCAATTAGGCCATTATTACTTCATTCGTTATTACTTCTTAACTTAACTCCTTTAAAGCCTTTTTACTTAGTCCACCTTCTTAGACCTTGTGCCTCTTTTGCTTGGATGGTAATTAGCTCATATCATAGCCATCGCTACCTTAGGGTTCCCTTATGGGAGAAGGGGAAGTAGATTAGGGATCACCTTCTCTTAGTGGTTCCAATAATACATCACTAGTTCCAAAACAAGGCAGTTATATCTTGAATTTTTAAAAATAGTAACCTTCACTAAAAATCATTAAAATTTAGAGGGAAGCATATAAACATGTTATGTTCAACATATAAAATTTTCAAACCAAAATAACAAGATTTACTAAGGTAGAAAAATCATACAACTTAACAATCTAGTGAATCAGGATTAGTTCCAGTAGCATGTTAGATCAAAAGATCAAAAGAAAAGTATGTAAACATCATTAAAGTATGTAAACATCATTAATCACACCTAAAAACAAGCATATTCATGCAAAATTATGCTAGAGGCAGAAATGTAGAGATTCATGCAAGCAAGAGCAAGAGGAATAATAACCTAAGATCTATCCTTAGCAAATATAGTATAACTTCACCCATGAAGCTACCCCAAATAACCTCATATTAAGTTTCAAACCATCACTCCTCCTCACAACAAATTTTCTCAGCAAATTTACATTGTATAACACTCTCAATCATGATACAAAACATAAGAAATTTCTCCCAAAAATAGCATGTCCTCTTGTGGCCAAGAAGGAGAATTGAGCCAAGGTTTTTAGAGCACCAACATCAACAAGAACAACATATTAGAATCAATTAAAGATATAAGGTCCATGGGAGAGTTGAAAAAAAAAAAAAAGGAAAACCCCTTTTGTGAAATGAAAAAAACTTGAAGAAAATGTAGAATGATGATGGTGATCTTAGAGCTTAGAAGAAAGAATAAGAAAATGGAAATGCAACAAGCCAAATGTTTTTCTCAAAGAATTCTCCTTCTTGAAAAGGAAGAAGAACAACAACAACAAGTGGTCACACTCACTCACAAACTCACTTTTCTCTTTTCTTCTCCCTTACTGTGGAGGAAGAGTGGTTTTGTTTTATTTTTTGTTGGCACACACACACACACTAACACTCTTACACACATTTTCACCTAATTTACATTTACTACTTTAATATTTTTCTTGCAAAACATGGTCACCAAGGCTAGGTCTTGCTTGGACAAGTGTCCAAGATCAATGGCTATTATTATTTCCAGAATTTATGTGTCTATTATTTTATTTGGCCATTTTTCTAGCAATTTCATGAATTTAACTTATGATAATTAAAATAGATTTAGTTAATTAACTCACCCTAACTTATAATTGCCCATAAAATTATATTTGGTCCTCCTAATTATTCTAAACGTGTCTCTAAATTTTCAGAATTTTTCTCAATCATTTACCTATTTTAAAATTATTTTTCTTAATCCTAAAATTTGCTAATTACTACACAAAAATTACAGAAAATTCAAACAAGCTCTAAAAATTCTAATTTTTATTCTGCAAGCTATATTAACCCTAATTAGCCTTCCAAAAAATTTTCATAACTTTTTGGAAATTATTTCTAATTTTTCTAACTTTTTATCAAGTTTCAAACACTAACGATTTCTTAATTATCCAAAAAAATTCTAATAAATTTTCTAGTATCTATTAACCTTATTTAGAGTTAAATTGGCAAGAAAAATTATTAATATGAATTTTCTATAATTATCTTAAATTTTTTATGTTTTAAATTTGTAACACTTTAATAATCTCATACTACGCTTAAGTTGTATTATGTATGATTATTAGTTGTTACTTATGATCATGGAAACTTAAACTCTTCTGGAAAATATGGTATGCGCAAAATAGAAAAAAAAAAAATTTACATGTCATTACTTTTGGTGCGATAAAAACTTGAGCCTCAAGCGTGAATAGAGAAGTTAGGTAAGCATAACGCATTGAGATTCACATCAAAAATAAAAAATAAAACATGAAGACAAAATATAAAACATTAATACATAATAGGTTTCATACTTCCAATTCCACATGATTAAACTTATAAAATTGAGAATTACATAGAAGACAACTCATGGCTATGCCATGATCTAGATTCCCAATACAAACTAACATAGTAAGGTTCAGAGCAAAATAAATATATATGTGGATGTAGAACTACAACAACTACTCACCCTGAAGCCAAACATAATCTTAGCTGCCGTTTTTTACGCCACACCCCTTGATCTTATGGAAGTCACGACCTGGAGTGCCTGCTCCTTCTGGCTCATCGTCCTCGGGGCACAAAAAGTGTGCGGATAATACAGGGATGCTTACTCAACACCTTGATACAACGCACACAGTGACTGGATTCGACCTCCTATAGAGTACAGTTGGCAGCAGAAGACTGCTCCTTAGACGGGTTTTTCTCAGACATCGAGTTGCACCCAGGTGGTACTGTGGGTATGGCAGAGAGGCGGTTGTAGTCGTAGGAATGGCCGTGGAGCTCAACTCTATGATTGAGATCGCTGGTTGAGGCTCAAGCTCTATCGCTAGTAGCTCAGGGGACATAGGCTCCATCTCGATGTCCAGTAGTGGCTCTAGCGAAAAATCCCAAACGCCAAGTGGTTGCCCAAGTAGTGCTTCAGGAATGTCGGCAAGGACAGGTGGAATGTCGAGCTCTGCTTTCTCATGTATGCGACCAAGATAGAAGTAGGTGCAAACAACCGTGGTGGTCGTGGCCACAGTTGCCCATGCATCCTCGTCATACGACCACTCATATTAGGGTGGATCCATGATCCATTCCATTGGTTGAGCCATCAAGATCTGGTGACAATGTGGATAATAAACCAAGGTGAGAAATAATATTTCTCAGTAGGACTCTAACTCAACACAAAAGTATCATCGTCATCGTCCCAGCCACTTCTGTTTTGTTAAAAAAATAGTGGACATATATATGGTTCAGTTATTAGGTTTTTCAAAACCATCATTATCCGAAGTGGGTTCACTTTTAGACATACATTCTTATCATGACAAATACATCAAACATGTGTATGAGCAAATATATATACAAAAAAAGCATCATACATGAACATCTTAAAAGTTTCTTTCTTTCCTTATTCCTTTCCTTTCTTGGGTTGGACTAAAGTCCCTTCCTTTCATTAAGTTTGACTTTATTGTAAGATTTTTATTTACCACCCTCTAAACTTGAATGGTAATGAGCTCATAGCATGGTCATAGCCACAATCATTTCCCAGTACTTACACTAACTGGGTCCTTTGCCATGCCTTATGTAAGCCCTCGGGCGGAGGGGGAATCTTAGTGTGAGTCACCTTCCCTTTTGAAGGATCATACTCTTAATACCGTCTTTTCCTAATTAATACTTATAATGCCAAAATTATTTTAAGTCCATAAATTTTGCGAAAATCCGACAGCATAACAGCTAAACCGAAGCTTCTTAAAATTTGCCAATAGAGAAATCTAATCACAAGATATCATTATACATTTCATAGCATCATATTCATCATGACAATCATTTCTGGCATATTCATCATAATCTTCCACATCATCATCATCATACTTGAACATACAGATATATATCACAAACAAAGTTTCATGAGCTCAACTTAGTAAATTAGATGCAAACTTTTAGTTGGATTTTTGTCATGTTCAAATCTTTCATTATGCCACAGGGCAAGTTTCTTCTATTTTCTCCTTAAATCCTTGGAGTTGATATGTAGAGTTCCAGTGTTGTAAGTTGAAGGTTTTGGTGTTTTTAAGTTTATTTTTTGTTATCCTGTAAAAAGTTGCCTTAACCAGATTTATATTTCGTTGTGGGGAAGCAACTTAATAAATTCACCATAATTTTATCTCTTATTATTTTAACTTGACTTCTATACGATTATACTTCTCTGAGTTATCTTTTAAACAAAGCAAGCCCCACTCCAAAACTTGAACTTTAACTTGAGTTATGCACTTTTTAACTTGACTGCTCGGTCTTTTAAGTTTATTTCAGAATTGTGACTTGTCAACTCTATTAGGAGTTCCTCATAAGGAATCTATTAGAATTGTTTTATGGGAGTGTTCTATTATGTCTTAGCTTTCTAACAAACTTGGTCCCACTCAAAAATATTTTGTATAACTCGAGTTATAAAGGTTTTAGTGCAGGTTGTTCAATCAGAAACTTCACTGGGTATAGTCTACTTTAAAAATTCATATCTTGATCATTTTAAATCCAATGCTCACATATTTTATATCTATACAAAGCTCTATGAATTTATTTTCATATAAAATTTGTTTTGTTACATTTCGAGTTATATAGCACGAGTTATCATCTTTACAACCCAGACTGCCAGATTTACCAACATAACCAAATTTCATTTTCTTGACTAGTTTGTAGAAATATTGAAGTTTCTCATCAAATGACCATTTTTGTTTTCATTTTTCTGTCACATTTTGATATTTCAATAACAAATCAGTGTTTAGAGTGTAAATAAAGTGTGATATATGAAAGTGCTCATAAAACATAATCACAACTTAAGAGAACATTTTAACACAATGAAAAGCTTCATGGAGACAAGGTGTGGTCATGTGACCTTAGAACAAGCCCTAAAACCACCTAGTTATGAAAAACTTAGGAGTTTTAGTACTTAAAAACATATAGAAGAGAAGGGTTAAAGTCACTATCAAGAGGAGCTTCTTGAAGAATTTGAAGAGTGAAGAAGGTTGGAGATAGCTTTCCTCCTTTTGAGCTTGAAAATAGGGCTATGTATGTGTTTAAGTATGTTCTTCAAAGACCAAAGGTGGTTGCCCTTGAAGAGCTTGTGAGAATGGTGGTGGAAATGAGGTTAGCTGGAGTAAGAAGGCAAGAAGAACAAGAAGATGAGTAGGAAGAACAAAGAGAGGTTTAGAGAGACGTAAGAGCTTGGGTGTTTTGGTGAAGGAGTGAAGTTACAAAATGAGAGAGTGGGAGGAAGGGGCTATTTAGGCATCCTTCACCAATGCATGGGTTGAGGTGATTTTGCCTCATTCAACAAGCAAGAGGGTTAATGACCTTGGGGTGAAAGAGTAGTTGTGTTTCCTTTGAGCTTTGGTGCATGAACAAGAACCCTTTTGTGCTTTCTCAAGTGGTTAAAGACAATATCCACACCATTTATGGAATTGTTCACTTGAGGGTTTATATCAAATATGGTATGATCCATATGAAGGATAGCCTTCTTTTGGTTAATTTTGCTAAAAGTGATATAACCAAAATATGCTTTGATCTAATGGTGTAAGATTTAGAAGCAAATGAATGGTGGGTGATAGGGCTAGGATTGGCTGAATTTTTCATGCAAAATTAGGGTGAGAATTTTGAATTTTCATTGTTATTAGGATTATCTAAGTGTTAATCAATTAGATTAGTTTAATTGCTCTTTTGGCAATTTTGCTTAATTACACCTTTAAGACCCCTTTTTTTCTAAAATGAAAGATTCTTACTAATTATGTACTTAGTGTGTGAGGATTAATTTGTCATATTTGATTAAGGTAAAATATTTGTCATGTGCTTGATTAATAAGATTATATTACCTTAATTATGTTCTAAATCATAAATGAGTGGGATTTAAATGATTAGGCTTTAATTAAAGCATTTAGCATTTTATGATTCAATGGTTGATTTTTTTTATTAATTATTGACTTTTAGTTGACTTGTCTCTAATTTACTAAGCTCTCACTCTTGAAATTAGTTGATTAATCCTCAATTAATCACTAACCCTTCTAATTAGTCAGTGACACTGAGCTAATTAATTTAAACAGAATTGGGGATGTTACAAAATTAACAATAAATCACTATTTAACTTATATCTAATCATAATTAGTCAAAATATTTAACTAATGAATACATCGGATGTTACAGTAGCCAACTCGGATCGTTTCCCAAAGATGAACACACTATTTGATCAAAAAATTCAGGGGGGTTTTTATAACAAACACTTAAAATGCAATGCTGAATTCCAAAGCAAACAGAAAACAAAAAGACTAAACCGAATTAAAATTCTAATCCAAGACACACAAGAAGAAAGCAATCAACACTCAATCATTGGATTCAAATATACATGCACACTCCAATTCGATGATTAATTTTAGATTCAATTGAAACCTCAAATCAAACCTAGCATTCACATGAAAATCTCCATGCATTCAACTAATCACTCAAGCAATTCGGTTTAGAGACCTCTAAAACCGAATTTATTTTGGATTAGCTTCCAAACCAATGCTCTAATCTCATATTCAGAACCGAAATATGAATCACACTCTTGAACAATCGAATCACATATATCAACCGAATTATGCATGATTTGATTGACTCTTAATCAACATGCATGAATGAAAACCTCCAATTCAATTACGAGATTAAGAAGAAGAGAAGAGGAATGAAACCGAAATTGGAATTTCCATGTCTTGATGCACCAATCCTCAAGAGCTTGAATGCTTCTCTTGATGCCTTGGATCAGAGGAGAATCACCCCTCCATTAATGGAGGAAAACGCAAAAGAAAGAAAGAAAGAGAGAGAGAGAGAGAGAGAGTTTTCTTATTCAATAAAACTCAAAATTATAAAATGAGCAAAAAGGTCTCTGAAGCATAATCAGAATTTCTATATATACCTCTAATTAAAAGTCACTAATTACTTAATTAAAATAATCCTCTTTTCCTAAGCTAAATTTGGATAGCTCATTTGCCCAATTTGGATGCTTAGAGAGAAAGTTGTGCCCAAAACAAGTTGAGTGGGCTCTCTTAGACTCAGCAGCGACTTCCAACACGTTTTTGGGCCTCATAACGGTTCTTCTTGGCTTAGTGCTCTGAACATAAAATGAATCCCTGGATGTTAGCTTTCCAATGCCACCGGAATGGGCTCAATTGAGTCCCTGTAGCCCAAGATATGGTCCAATCATTGAAGGCTGCTCAGAAACCGCGCCCAAACGCTTCAGTTCAGTTCCGAGCCCAATTTCGGCTTTAAGATCTCAGAATTAGCCCTTGCTCTCTTCATAGAAATTGTAGCTCTATCTCTTAGCTTTCCTACAAATCAAGAAGCATAATAAAATGAGGTATAGAGCTCAAGATATGATCTAAACACTGAAGCAGGTCAAAATAACCGAAATGCTGCAAAAATTAACTAAGTCTCACTAAGATCCAAAAAAGAAAAATGATCTAAACTCAACCAATTAAGCACAAAGGAGGATTAATGAGACAAGTATGAAGGATAAAAATAGTATAAAAATCCAATTCATCAAATTCCCCCACACTTAGCCCTTGCATGTCCTCATGCAAGACTCAACCTAAAGGAAACTAAACAAGGAAAATACCAAAAATCAACTACAAACCAAAGTGGAAAAACTTATTCTCCAATGAATCATCAAAAGTGCTAAGTTTAGGGACAAAGTAGCATGTGAGGCATCAAGAATTTTCCAACAATCAAATCAAATGATCCCCACCTCTCTAAAGTATAAACCAAGCAACATCACTCAAAGTGCAAAGATCAAGTATGAAGAATCTCACAAGATGGTGGGTGAGTGTATGAAACTCACTAACTCTCAAGTGTGTGGGTAGAAATGTTCACTCAATTCACCTCAATGGATCATGCATTACCATAGGCTTGCTAATCTTCTACTTCTCCACTACTTGCAATCATATGCAACACAAATCAAGAGGGCTTCATTAATGGTTGTAATGGGGTTAAGGTAAGGGTAGGAAAAATAGGGAAATGACAAGGTAGAACCTAAGGCAATAGGAGAAATATTGGTCAAGATATAAGCCAAGTTCACAAATGTGGGGGGTTTCCCAAAGTCATTCCATAACATATTCATTCCCTTCATGAACACTCCCATTTTGTTCGCCTTTTCTTTCTTTTTCTCTTTTTTTTTTGTTTTTTTTTTTTTTTGTTTTTGTTTTTATTTGCACACTTGCAATTTATGCTTTATTTGTAACCATCCACACTTGCAATTGATGCATATATGACTTTCATTTTGCACCCCCCCACACTTGATCTCCAACACAATAATGATAATGAAACCAATGCCTTCCTATTCCCTAAGGTTGGGTAGAATCATGGTTTTCCAAATGGGTTTAGGCTTGTAATGTGCTAGAATCAAAGAAAGAAAGGTCAACAAGGCTCAAAGGGGTTAACAAGGGAATTAATGCAAGGTAGGCTATATGGCCAAGTGGTTAAAAATGAAAAGAATTGCCTCTATCATGTCCATGAATGCATATGAAAATGTAGCCTCAAAGAAGAATCAAAGCAAGTTCTAGAATGACATAAACTATGAGGGTTGACACACAAGAAAGAAAGGAATGGTATGAAATGCAACCATCCAAAACATAGCTCAAAAGCTCACAAGGGTAGTATTCATCATACTCAATCCAAGCAAATCAAGATCAATCACTCAATTCACACATTGCAAGAGGGAAAAGAAAAAATGAAATCATGTTGGAACTCCATCCACCTCAATATTTAATGTCCTAACTCAACTCAACAACCATCAATTCATCAAAGAAGAACAAGAGCAAAGATTATTTCAGCAACAAAAACAAACCCAAAATGCAAGACTAGCTGGAAAAATGCACGAGAGATAAACTAAAACTAATCATCCTCCCCCCACACTTCAACCCGACATTGCCCTCAATGTCATGCAATGAATAGAATGCAAGGCAATTAGAAAGAAGTAGGAGAGGGAAGAAGAAAACATCCCTATCAAGTATAGGTGGCCGCTAACAAGCGAACCTCCTCAATGGTGTCCACGGATAGCTCCTCATGAAATAGCTTCAGACGGTGGCCATTCACAGTAAAAACTCTGTCCGTCCCAGGCTCCACGATCTGCACAGCACCATAGGGAAAAATCTGAGTAACAATATAAGGACCAAGCCACCGGGAACGAAGCTTACCAGAGAAAAGCTTGAGGCGGGAGTTGTAGAGGAGCACTTTCTGGCCGACTGAGAACTCCTTCCGCAACAACATCCTATCATGGATGAGTTTGGCCTTCTCCTTATACATGCGGGCATTCTCATAGGCCTCTAAACGAATCTCCTCCAACTCCTGAAGCTGGAGCTTTCTATGAAGCCGGGACTGGTCCAGATCCAAGTTGCAGTGTTTAACTGCCCAATAAGCTCTGTGCTCGATCTCATCGGAAGGTGGCATGCCTTACCAAAGACAATCCTATAGGGGGACATCCCCAAAGGTGTCTTGTAGGCAGTGCGATAGGCCCATAAAGCATCCTCAAGTCTCTTGCTCCAGTCCTTCTGTTGGTGAGCAGTTTTCTCCAAGATGCCTTCAACTCTCTGTTGGACACCTCCGCTTGTCCATTTGTCTGCGGATGGTATGGAGTTGAGACCTTATGGGTGACACCATACTTCTTGACAAGGTAGCCATGTTAGGTTGCAGAAATGGCTTCACAGTCATGATGATAGCTCTAGGCACCAGAACACGCAAAATATCGTGATCGACAAAATCTATGACAACATGAGAATCATCGGTCAAGGTAGCCTTGGCCTCCACCCATTTAGAGACATAATCAACGGCCCGGTAATATGTAAACAAAACCAAAAGAAAGCAGGAAAGGGCCCCATAAAGTCAATACCCCAAACATCAAATATCTCACAAAACAATAGGAATTTCTGAGGCATCTCATTCCTACGGAAATACTACTGTCTTGGCATTGTTCACAATTCCTACAATATGTGTAGGCATCGCGAAACAAAGTGGGCGATAAAAACACGCATCTAAAATCTTCCTAGCAGTCTTATTTGTGGACCAAAGTGGCCACCGCAGTAAGAGTGTGACAAAGCGTAAAATAGATGGCATCTCGGACTCATGCACACAGCAGAATGACTGATCACTACACATCCTCCACAAGTACGGATCATCCCAAATATAGTACTTAGCCTCACTCCTAAGTTTATCTATCGATGCTTTTAAAATAAGCGAGGTAACTCAGTGACAACGGATAATTAACTAGATCAGCATACCATGGGTCCTTACCTTGCACCTGTAGAAGCTGCTCATCCGAGAAAGGTCTCACGGATAGGAAGAGGCTCTAGGAGTGCGGGATTCGGCTCAGGTGATCCGCTACTAGATTCTCGGCTCCACTCTTATCCTTGATCTCTATATCAAACTCCTGCAACAGCAACATCCACCTAATGAGCCTAGGCTTAGCATCTGGCTTCTTCAACAGGAACTTCAGTGTTGCATGATCAGAAAAAACAGTCACTTTAGTTCCCAAAAGGTAAGCAATGAAATTTATCTAAAGCAAAGACAATGGCTAGAAGCTCCTTCTCAGTGGTGGTATAGTTGGCCTGCGCAGTGTCCAAGGTCCGGGAAGCATAGGCTATAACATGGAGTATCTTCCCGACCCTCTGTGAAAGAACTGCTCCAACTGCAAAGTTGGATGCGTCACACACATCAGCTCAAATGCATACTCCCAGTTCGGCGGTTGAAGCACCGGGGCAGAGATGAGGTGTTGCTTCAGCTGGTCAAATGCCCTCCTACACTCATCATCGAACTGGAAGTCAATCTCCTTCTGCAATAGTCTGGATAATGGGAGTGCTATTCTGCTGAAATCCTGGATGAATCGCCTATAGAAACCTGCATGGCCAAGAAAAGACCGCACTTCCCGCACGCATGCGGGGTAAGGCAAAGAAGCAATGACATCTATCTTGGATTTATCAACAGAAATACCCTCCCTAGAGATAATATGACCTAAGACCACACCCTGCCTAACCATAAAATGACACTTCTCAAAATTTAAGACAAGGTGTGATTCAACACATCTACCCAAAACTCTAGCCAGGCTATCCAGACATGCATCAAAAGAAGAGCCGTAAACAGTAAAATCATCCATGAAAACTTCCATACAGTCCTCTAGAAAGTCAGAGAATATACTCACCATGCACCTCTGAAATGTACCTGGGGCGTTGCATAAGCCAAAGGGCATCCTCCGGTATGCAAATGTGCCGAATGGACAGGTGAAAGTGGTCTTCTCTTGATCTTCTGGTGCAATATGAATCTGAAAATAGCCAGAGAAACCATCAAGAAAACAAGAGTGAGGCCCGACCGCCAATCTCTCTAGCATCCGATCGATGAAGGCGGAGGGAAGTGGTCTTTTCGGTGGCTTGGTTCGACTTCCTATAGTCAATGCAGACTCTCGGTACATTGCACTTTCGTGTGGGTACCAGCTCACCATCTGAATTCTTCACTACCGTAATACCGGTCTTCTTGGGGACAACTTGCACCGGGCTCACCCACTTGTCATGCGAAATTGGATAAATGATGCCAGCCTAGAAGCTTGTCGACTTCTTTCTTGACCACATCCAAGATCGGAGGATTGAGTCTCCTCTGGGGTTGCCTCACTAGTTTCACACCCTCTTCTAACTGAATACTGTGCATGCATGTAGAGGGGCTAATCCCAGGTATGTCCGCCAATGTCGACCTAAAGCCTTCATGTTACGCCTTAGAATGTTTAACAACTTCTCCTCTTGTTACGGCAGCAAATCCTTGGCTATGATGATGGCGACTTCTCATTGGGTGCCAGGAATGCATACTTCAAGTTTTTACGCGAGGCTTCAACTCCAAGGTGGGTGGCTCTTGTATGGAGGGTGTTAATCTTGGAATTTGTTCTGTTTGTTTAATTTCACAGACTGCAACACATGAAGAATCTTGCACAATGGCATTAGAATCAAGAAAAATAGTGGATTCATCCATACTATCGTAAACTGGATCCATAGAATCGCACAAATAGAGTCACTATATGCGAATTTAAAGCGAAGGAATAGCAACCAAACCAGAATTTTCTGCAGTGAAAATCAGAATTTACAACTTGAATTTGTAGTTGCAGAATCTAAGCAAATGAAAGCAGTTTGTTAGCGGCAATATTCATGGAGTTTGAGTTTACGGTGTTGGGACGAAGCAGAATGGAATGGACATCATCAACAAGAGCGAGAACCAGAATTAATAGCATCGAAATGGAATTTTTAGAAACGTAAATTTCGAGAAATTGCGAAATGTAAACAGAATTGCAGTAAATGTAAACCGCAAGAATGTAAATTTGAAATGTAATTCTCAACAGTGAAGTTCCAAAGTGTGCGACAATAGCAGAATTTGCACTCTCGATAGCGCGGGATTAACAACTTGAAACTGCGAAACTAAATCAATACTGCAGAGTTCAAGTCTACAAAAGCGCACAATCGAGTTGGAATTAACAAACAGAACCAGAAATTTCAGCATGTAAATTAGCATAATTAAATGGTTGAATCTGAATTCGAGGCATGCATCAATCTCGGCACAAACAACACATTTATCATGAATTCCATCACAATCGAACATTGAAATTCATCTTGAAAGCCTACAATTTCCGGAAAATCATCCAACAATTGTTCATGCACATTATCAACCAATGAATCAATGATATCTAAGTGAAAAGCAGAATGCTCTTAGGTGGGAATTTCATGGCATCACACAAGTTAAAATTCACTTTGCTATCTCCAAATTCCATTGACAAGGTACGAGAATGCACATCAATCTTGGTTTTTGCGGTTTTTAGAAATGGCCTACCTAAGATCAATGTTGGTTGATTAATATGCATGTCATCCTCCATATTCAACACATAAAAATCAGCGGGAATATCAATTCATTTACTCTCACCAAAACATCTTCTAAAACTCCTTGGGGTGGGTTGTGCTCCGGTTGGCTAGTTGAATGACCACTCCCGTTGGCTTGAGCTCTCCCATGTGCAAGGACTTGTAAACCGATGTTGGCATGACATTGATTGAAGCACCAAGGTCTAGCAAGGCTTGATTGAATTGCTTGCTCCCTATGGTGCAAGGGATGGTAAAAATGCCGGATCCTTGCATTTAGGTGGAATGCTCGGTTGGATGATGGCGGATACATTTACGCCCATCTTTGACTTTTTCATTTCCCTTGACCTCCTTCTATGAGTGCATAAGTCTTTGAGGAACTTTGCATATTTGGGAATTTGCTTGATTGCATCCAGGAGTGGAATATTAACTTCAACTTTACGAATGTCTCCATGATCTCCTTGTCCAGTCGCTTTTGCTCGCTTCTTGTTTTGTGTCACTCTCTATTGGGGAAGAGCGGTGGCAATTTCTCACTTTGTTCAACTTGCTTGCTATTGCTTGGTTCTGCATAATTTTCCTCTAATTCTGCAGAATCAGATTTTTCTTGTATCCTTGGTTGTTCTCTGAATCTGCAGAATCTGGTTGTTCAACATCGGGAACCTTAAGTTGCTTGCCACTTCTCGAGTGATGGGCCGACATTCCTTGGATTGCTCACGGATTGGGAGGAGGTTGCGAGAACCTTGGGATTTCAGCTCATTCCTTTGTTGTAGCCAACCAATCTGTGTTTGCGGACTACGGATGCTAGCTTCGTTCTTTCTTTGGCCGAATCAACTGCTTTGGTTGCCATCTGCTTCACCAATCGCCAAGCTTGGTTACGAGCTCTTGCTTTGTGCAGTACGGTTTAGCTTGCTGCGGATCCGCTTGTCTCATGTTTGGTCTGTAGCATTGTGCTTGAACGATATTGAGAGGCTGCTGCTTCTTTGTTGGAATTGATTAGCATTACCATACCTCAGGTTTGGGTGGTCTCTCCATCCGGGATTGTATGAATTAGAAAAGGGGTCATAATTCCTCTGCTGCTGGTTACGTGGTACATTGATAAGGCCTCCCAGGAAAAATTCCAAAGCTGTTTCATTGCCTTCTTGCACGGTGCGGACATTGGTCTGTTGCATGACCTGGTATCTGACAAATTCCACAAAGGCTTCTTTGGTGGTGGTATGGATTCTTGAGGTGTTTGTATCGACCAAGTGCCATTTGCCTCACTAAAGTTGTCAACTCATCTATTACATTCTCCATCCTCTCTTTGGTTCGGATTATAGGTATTCACTTCATTCACTCCTCTTGTAGGCACTATGGCTCGGGTACCAAATTGTCGAGCATTTTCAGCCATGTTAGCAATTAAGTCCCGGGCTGCAGCAGGGTTTTATCTACGAGCTCCTCGAGCGGCATCAATCATACTTCTATCCATTGGCATCGGACCTTCATAAAAATCTTGAATGAGGAGCTGGTCACTAATCTGGTGGTGTGGGCAGCTTGCACACAATTTCTTGAATCTCTCCTAATATTCATGTAAGATCTCACCATGGATCGCCTTATGCCACATATATCTTTTACGATTGCGGCTGACTCTTGAAGCGGAAAGAATTTCTCTAGAAACGACCTATTCATGTCTTGCCCGATGTAATGGAACCAGGATGCGAGATAGTAAAGCCAATCGCTTTGCGACTCCATCAAGTGAGAAAGGAAAAGCTCACAATTTAATGTGATCTTCATCAACTCCATGTGGCCTCATGGTGGACCACACCACATGGAATTCCTTGAGATGCTTGTGTGGATCTTCTCGGCCAGACCATGGAACTTAGGAAGCAAGTGTATCAATCTGATTTGAGCTCAAAATCCGCATGCAATGCAGGTATTGGATGGCAAGAGCTTGGTAGTTGACATCCAGTGCTTGCCAGCTCTTTCAAAGTCCTATCATGATTGTTAGCCATGTTTTTACGGAAGCAGCCAGTGGAGTCTCGAGAACTCAAGTCAGTGAATTCAGATGCAGACTCACTAAAACTATCACTATGCAAGCTACTACTATGCAAATGACTAGTATGAAGACTATGCACACTAACTTTGACTCCTAATAAGCCTATGGAATGTTCTATCTATCTCAGGATCAATATCACACAAATTTTGAGGATTGGACCTGGTCATGCATGATCAGACAGAATTACTTGCAATGCAAGAAAAACACTAAAAATGCAAGAACACAAGAACCAGCATGCACAAGCACTCAAACTAGGTCAAGGGGAGGTGGATCAGATCAGTTTCAGGATGCAAATGAAGCACAAGAAAGCTCAGATCAAAATAAGCTTGTTTGCTACACGAAAATTGAATTAGAAAAATCAGAAAATCCTAAAAATGAAGAAAAAATGGCCTAAATGAGGTTTTTTTGAGAAATTGGTGGCCCAAACCGCCTTCGGAGTTATATGAAATGGACATATCATTTGCATCAATCGGAGTTATATGCAAAAAGTTATGCCACTTCAAAGTTTTAGCCTAAAATCTTGAAAAAGTCATACCAGATGATGGAATATGGCAAAAATAGGTGTCACCTGACCCTTTGGGTCACTTTTGCTCAGGATGATGGTAAAACTTTGGACAAGAATCCCTGGCTTCAAACTCCAACTTAGGATCTACTTCAGCAACTCCTATTAGGCTCCCTTATGCTCCCTTGGTGTAGTGCAGAAAGCAGGGTCAGCACTCACAACCAAGGTTAGCCACAATCCTAATATGATTAATGTGGTCTATAGAAGCGAGGAAAGGCACTGTTCTATTGGTTGATGCAGAAAGTGCTATGACAGGTACTCGAAATGCTATGTAAGGTGAGGCTAAAGATGCTGCGATATGGATGCGGACTAAGGCTTATATGAATGACTATTCTATGATGCAAACTCTATTAATGTCGTAGACTAGGAAATGTAGAATGGAGGTTATGTACGAACTAGTCTATGAAATTTGGTTATGCGGATGAGGAATTTGCCTAGCCTAGCCTAGCCTAGCTTATGAAGGTTCCTAGTTGCGGGATGCGAGAATGCGAGGATGCGAGGATGCGAGAATCTGAGAAGAGAAACGAGAATGCAAGGATAGAAGCCAAATGTGCAGTGTAGGACCACACAAAGAAAATAGGGTGGACACTAGCACTAAAACTAACAACTCAGAGCCATCAAACAAAACAAGCAGAAACTGCAACAGAGAATTTGGGAGCTGTATGGATGCAAAACCACAACATAAAGCGAGATTAAACACTACTCTTAATGCGGACTACTCCTAGTGCGAAACTCGGAAATGCACGAAATGCAGAAATGCGAGAAATCACGAGAATATGCACAAACACAAAGAACTCATGAACACACTGACACGTAATCACACATGCAGCGACTGCGGACACAAGCACAAACAGGAGTTAGCATGATATTCACAGTATGAACATGATCAAACAAAATGTATCATCCCAAAGCGGCGCCAAAATTTGACTCATGGCGTCGTAACACGAGCAAATTAAACCGAATAGCGACTATAGTATAGTAGCCAACTCGGATCGTTCCCAAAGATGAACACACTATTTGATCAAAAATTCAGGGGGTTTTATAACAAACACTTAAAATGCAATCTTGAATTCCAAAGCAAGCAGAAAACAAAAAGACTAAACCGAATTAAAATTCTAATCCAAGACACACAAGAAGAAAGCAATCAACACTCAATCATTGGATTCAAATATACATGCACACTCCAATTCGATGATTAATTTTAGATTCAATTGAAACCTCAAATCAAACCTAGCATTCACATGAAAATCTCCATGCATTCAACTAATCACTCAAGCAATTCGGTTTAGAGACCTCTAAAACCGAATTGATTTTGGATTAGCTTCCAAACCAATGCTCTAATCTCATATTCAGAACCGAAATATGAATCACACTCTTGAACAATCGAATCACATATATCAACCGAATTATGCATGATTTGATTGACTCTTAATCAACATGCATGAATGAAAACCTCCAATTCAATTACGAGATTAAGAAGAAGAGAAGAGGAATGAAACCGAAATTGGAATTTCCATGTCTTGATGCACCAATCCTCAAGAGCTTGAATGCTTCTCTTGATGCCTTGGATCAGAGGAGAATCACCCCTCCATTAATGGAGGAAAACGCAAAAGAAAGAAAGAAAGAGAGAGAGAGAGAGAGAGAGAGTTTTCTTATTCAATAAAACTCAAAATTATAAAATGAGCAAAAAGGTCTCTGAAGCATAATCAGAATTTCTATATATACCTCTAATTAAAAGTCACTAATTACTTAATTAAAATAATCCTCTTTTCCTAAGCTAAATTTGGATAGCTCATTTGCCCAATTTGGATGCTTAGAGAGAAAGTTGTGCCCAAAACAAGTTGAGTGGGCTCTCTTAGACTCAGCAGCGACTTCCAACACGTTTTTGGGCCTCATAACGGTTCTTCTTGGCTTAGTGCTCTGAACATAAAATGAATCCCTGGATGTTAGCTTTCCAATGCCACCGGAATGGGCTCAATTGAGTCCCTGTAGCCCAAGATATGGTCCAATCATTGAAGGCTGCTCAGAAACCGCGCCCAAACGCTTCAGTTCAGTTCCGAGCCCAATTTCGGCTTTAAGATCTCAGAATTAGCCCTTGCTCTCTTCATAGAAATTGTAGCTCTATCTCTTAGCTTTCCTACAAATCAAGAAGCATAATAAAATGAGGTATAGAGCTCAAGATATGATCTAAACACTGAAGCAGGTCAAAATAACCGAAATGCTGCAAAAATTAACTAAGTCTCACTAAGATCCAAATAAGGAAAATGATCTAAACTCAACCAATTAAGCACAAAGGAGGATTAATGAGACAAGTATGAAGGATAAAAATAGTATAAAAATCCAATTCATCAAATTCCCCCACACTTAGCCCTTGCATGTCCTCATGCAAGACTCAACCTAAAGGAAACTAAACAAGGAAAATACCAAAAATCAACTACAAACCAAAGTGGAAAAACTTATTCTCCAATGAATCATCAAAAGTGCTAAGTTTAGGGACAAAGTAGCATGTGAGGCATCAAGAATTTTCCAACAATCAAATCAAATGATCCCCACCTCTCTAAAGTATAAACCAAGCAACATCACTCAAAGTGCAAAGATCAAGTATGAAGAATCTCACAAGATGGTGGGTGAGTGTATGAAACTCACTAACTCTCAAGTGTGTGGGTAGAAATGTTCACTCAATTCACCTCAATGGATCATGCATTACCATAGGCTTGCTAATCTTCTACTTCTCCACTACTTGCAATCATATGCAACACAAATCAAGAGGGCTTCATTAATGGTTGTAATGGGGTTAAGGTAAGGGTAGGAAAAATAGGGAAATGACAAGGTAGAACCTAAGGCAATAGGAGAAATATTGGTCAAGATATAAGCCAAGTTCACAAATGTGGGGGGTTTCCCAAAGTCATTCCATAACATATTCATTCCCTTCATGAACACTCCCATTTTGTTCGCCTTTTCTTTCTTTTTCTCTTTTTTTTTTGTTTTTTTTTTTTGTTTTTTTTTTTTATTTGCACACTTGCAATTTATGCTTTATTTGTAACCATCCACACTTGCAATTGATGCATATATGACTTTCATTTTGCACCCCCCCACACTTGATCTCCAACACAATAATGATAATGAAACCAATGCCTTCCTATTCCCTAAGGTTGGGTAGAATCATGGTTTTCCAAATGGGTTTAGGCTTGTAATGTGCTAGAATCAAAGAAAGAAAGGTCAACAAGGCTCAAAGGGGTTAACAAGGGAATTAATGCAAGGTAGGCTATATGGCCAAGTGGTTAAAAATGAAAAGAATTGCCTCTATCATGTCCATGAATGCATATGAAAATGTAGCCTCAAAGAAGAATCAAAGCAAGTTCTAGAATGACATAAACTATGAGGGTTGACACACAAGAAAGAAAGGAATGGTATGAAATGCAACCATCCAAAACATAGCTCAAAAGCTCACAAGGGTAGTATTCATCATACTCAATCCAAGCAAATCAAGATCAATCACTCAATTCACACATTGCAAGAGGAAAAAGAAAAAATGAAATCATGTTGGAACTCCATCCACCTCAATATTTAATGTCCTAACTCAACTCAACAACCATCAATTCATCAAAGAAGAACAAGAGCAAAGATTATTTCAGCAACAAAAACAAACCCAAAATGCAAGACTAGCTGGAAAAATGCACGAGAGATAAACTAAAACTAATCATCCTCCCCCCACACTTCAACCCGACATTGCCCTCAATGTCATGCAACAGAATAGAATGCAAGGCAATTAGAAAGAAGTAGGAGAGGGAAGAAGAAAACATCCCTATCAAGTATAGGTGGCCGCTAACAAGCGAACCTCCTCAATGGTGTCCACGGATAGCTCCTCATGAAATAGCTTCAGACGGTGGCCATTCACAGTAAAAACTCTGTCCGTCCCAGGCTCCACGATCTGCACAGCACCATAGGGAAAAATCTGAGTAACAATATAAGGACCAAGCCACCGGGAACGAAGCTTACCAGAGAAAAGCTTGAGGCGGGAGTTGTAGAGGAGCACTTTCTGGCCGACTGAGAACTCCTTCCGCAACAACATCCTATCATGGATGAGTTTGGCCTTCTCCTTATACATGCGGGCATTCTCATAGGCCTCTAAACGAATCTCCTCCAACTCCTGAAGCTGGAGCTTTCTATGAAGCCGGGACTGGTCCAGATCCAAGTTGCAGTGTTTAGCGCCCAATAAACTCGTGCTCGATCTCTACTGGAAGGTGGCATGCCATATCAAAGACAATCCAATAGGGGGACATCCCCAAAGGTGTCTTGTAGGCAGTGCGATAGACCCATAAAGCATCCTCAAGTCTCTTGCTCCAGTCCTTCTGTTGGTTGAGCAGTTTTCTCAAGATCTGCTTCAACTCTCTGTTGGACACCTCCGCTTGTCCATTTGTCTGCGGATGGTATGGAGTTGAGACCTTATGGGTGACACCATACTTCTTCAGCAAGGTAGCCATGTTAGGTTGCGAGAAATGGCTTCCCAGTCATCGATGATAGCTCTAGGCACCCGAACTCGCAAAATATCGTGATCGACAAAATCTATGACAACATGAGAATCATCGGTCAGGGTAGCCTTGGCCTCCACCCATTTAGAGACATAATCAACACCAAGAATATATGTAAACAAAACCAAAAGAAACAGGAAAGGGCCCCATAAAGTCAATACCCCAAACATCAAATATCTCACAAAACAATAGGGACTGCTGAGGCATCTCATTCCTACGGGAAATACTACTGTCTTACGGCATTGTTCACAATTCCTACAATATGTGTAGGCATCGCGAAACAAAGTGGGCCAGTAAAAACCTGCATCTAAAATCTTCCTAGCGGTCTTGTTGTGGACCAAAGTGGCCACCGCAGTAAGAGTGTGACAAAGCGTAAAATAGATGGCATCTCGGACTCATGCACACAGCAAGAATGACTGATCACTACACATCCTCCACAAGTACGGATCATCCCAAATATAGTACTTAGCCTCACTCCTAAGTTTATCTATCTGATGCTTTTTAAAATAAGCAGGTAACTCAAAGACAACGGATAATTAACTAGATCGACATACCATGGGTCCTTACCTTGCGGTGTAGAAGCCGCTCATCCGAAAGGTCTCACGGATAGGAAGAGGCTCTAGGGTCTGCGGGATTCGGCTCAGGTGATCCGCTACTAGATTCTCGGCTCCACTCTTGTCCTTGATCTCTATATCAAACTCCTGCAACAGCAACATCCACCTAATGAGCCTAGGCTTAGCATCTGGCTTCTTCAACAGGAACTTCAGTGCTGCATGATCAGAAAAAACAGTCACTTTAGTTCCCAAAAGGTAAGCACGAAATTTATCTAAAGCAAAGACAATGGCTAGAAGCTCCTTCTCAGTGGTGGTATAGTTGGCCTGCGCAGTGTCCAAGGTCCGGGAAGCATAGGCTATAACATGGAGTATCTTCCCGACCCTCTGTGAAAGAACTGCTCCAACTGCAAAGTTGGATGCGTCACACATCAGCTCAAATGCATACTCCCAGTTCGGCGGTTGAAGCACCGGGGCAGAGATGAGGTGCTGCTTCAGCTGGTCAAATGCCCTCCTACACTCATCATCGAACTGGAAGTCAACCTCCTTCTGCAATAGTCTGGATAATGGGAGTGCTATTCTGCTGAAATCCTGGATGAATCGCCTATAGAAACCTGCATGGCCAAGAAAAGACCGCACTTCCCGCACGCATGCGGGGTAAGGCAAAGAAGCCATGACAACTATCTTGGATTTATCAATGTAAATACCCTCCCTAGAGATAATATGACCTAAGACCACACCCTGCCTAACCATAAAATGACACTTCTCAAAATTTAAGACAAGGTGTGATTCAACACATCTACCCAAAACTCTAGCCAGCTATCGGACATGCATCAAAAGAAGAGCCGTAAGCAAGAAAATCATCCATGAAAACTTCCATACAGTCCTCTAGAAAGTCGAGAATATACTCACCATGCACCTCTGAAATGTACCTGGGGCGTTGCATAAGCCAAAGGGCATCCTCCGGTATGCAAATGTGCCGAATAGACAAGTGAAAGTGGTCTTCTCTTGATCTTCTGGTGCAATATGAATCTGAAAATAGCCAGAGAAACCATCAAGAAAACAGATGGTAGAGACCGACCGCCAATCTCTCTAGCATCCGATCGATGAAGGCGGAGGGAAGTGGTCTTTTACGGTGGCTTGGTTCGACTTCCTATAGTCAATGCACTCTCGGTATTGCTCGCACTCGTGTGGTACCACTCACCATCTGAATTCTTCACTACCGTAATACCGGTCTTCTTGGGGACAACTTGCACCGGGCTCACCCACTTGCTGTCTGAAATTGGATAAATGATGCCAGCAGCTAGAAGCTTGCTGACTTCTTTCTTGACCACATCCAAGATCGAGGATCTGGCCTCCTGCAGGGTTGCCTCACCGTTTCACACCCTCTTCTAATCGAATTACATTGCATGCATGTAGAGGGCTAATCCCAGGTATGTCCGCCAATGTCCAGCCTAAAGCCTTCATGTTCTGCCTTAGAATGTTTAACAACTTCTCCTCTTGTTCAGCGGCAAAGAAATCCTTGGCTATGATGACTGCGACTTCTCATTGGGTGCCAGGAATGCATACTTCAAGTTTTCTGGCAGAGGCTTCAACTCCAAGGTGGGTGGCTCTTGTATGGAGGGTGTTAATCTTGGAATTTGTTCTGTTTGTTTAATTTCACAGACTGCAACACATGAAGAATCTTGCACAATGGCATTAGAATCAAGAAAAATAGTGGATTCATCCATACTATCGTAACTGGATCCATAGAATCGCACAAATAGAGTCACTATATGCAGAATTTAAAGCAGAAGGAATAGCAACCAAACCAGAATTTTCTGCAGCAGAAAATGCGTAATTTACAACTTCAATTTGTAGTCATAGAATCTAAGCAAATCAAAGATTTGTTAGCAGCAATATTCATGGAGTTTGAGTTTACCAGGTGTTGGGACGTAAGCAGGCTGGAATGGACATCATCAACAAGAGCGAGAACTGAATTAATAGCATCGTAAATGGAATTTTTAGAAACAGTAAATTTCAGAATGTAAATTGCGTAAACAGTAAATTGCAGAAATGTAAACCGCAGAATGAAATTTGAAAATGAATTCTCAACGGCGAAGTTCCAAAGTGTGCCGGCAATAGCAGAATTTGCACTCTCAATAGCAGGATTAACAACTTCAAACCTGCAGAAACTAAATCAATACTGCAGAGTTCAAGTCTACAAAATCGCACAATCGAGTTGGAATTAATGTAAATGTAACCAGTAAATTTCAGCATGTAAATTAGCATAATTAAATGGTTCAGAATCAATGGGAGGCATGCATCAATCTCAAAGACAAACAACACATTTATCATGAATTCCATCACAATCAGAACATTGAAATTCATCTTGAAAGCCTACAATTTCTGGAAAATCATCCAACAATTGTTCATGCACATTATCAACCAATGAATCAATGATATCTAAGTGAAAAACAGAATGCTCTTCCGGTGGGAATTTCATGGCATCACACAAGTTAAAATTCACTTTGCTATCTCCAAATTCCATTGACAAGGTACGGAATGCACATCAATCTTGGTTTTTGCGCTTTTAGAAATGGCCTACCTAAGATCAATGTTGGTTGATTAATATGCATGTCATCCTCCATATTCAACACATAAAAATCAGCAGGGAATATCAATTCATTTACTCTCACCAAAACATCTTCTAAAACTCCTTCGGGGTGGGTTGTGCTCCGGTTGGCTAGTTGAATGACCACTCCCGTTGGCTTGAGCTCTCCCATGTGCAAGGACTTGTAAACCGATGTTGGCATGACATTGATTGAAGCACCAAGGTCTAGCATGGCTTGATTGAATTGCTTGCTCCCTATGGTGCAAGGGATGGTAAAAGTACCCGGATCCTTGCATTTAGGTGGAATGCTCGGTTGGATGATGGCGGATACATTTCTGCCCATCTTGACTTTTTCATTTCCTTGACCTCCTTCTATGAGTGCATAAGTCTTTGAGGAACTTTGCATATTTGGGAATTTGCTTGATTGCATCCAGGAGTGGAATATTAACTTCAACTTTCTGAATGTCTCCATGATCTCCTTGTCCAATTCTGCTTCTGCTCGCTTCTTGTTTTGTGTCACTCTATTGGGAAGGGCGTGGCAATTTCTCACTTTGTTCAACTTGCTTGCTATTGCTTGGTTCTGCATAATTTTCCTCTAATTCAGAGAATCGATTTTTCTTGTATCCTTGGTTGTTCTCTGAATCTGCAGAATCTGGTTGTTCAACATCGGGAACCTTAAGTTGCTTGCCACTTCTCGAGTGATGGAACCGACATTCCTTGGATTGCTCACGGATTGGGAGGAGGTTGCCGTAACCTTGGGATTTCACTCATTCATCGTTGTAGCCAACTGACCAACTGTGTTTGCGGACTGGATGCTAGCTTCTTCTTTGCTGAAATCGAACAACTGCTGGTTGCCATCCGCTTCACCAATTCGCCAAGCTTGGTTACGAGCACGCTTTGTGGCTGGTCCTGGTTTAGCTTGCATGCGGATCTGCTGTCTCATGTTTGGTCTGTAGCATTGTGCTTGAACCGATATTGAGGCTGCTGCTGGCGTTGGAATTGATTAGCATTACCATACCTAAGGTTTGGGTGGTCTCTCCATCCGGGATTGTATGAATTAGAAAAGGGTCATAATTCCTCTGGCCGGGTTCGTGGGTAGTTGATAAGGCCTCCCAGGAAAAATTCCAGCAAGCTGTTTCATTGCCTTCTTGCAAAGAATTTGCGGACATTGGTCTGGCCGTGCATGACTGGTATACAAAGAAATTCCACAAAGGCTTCTTTGGTGGTGGTATGGATTCTTTGGTCATTGTATCGACCAAGTGCCATTTGCCTCACTAAAGTTGTCAACTCATCTATTACATTCTCCATCCTCTCTGGTTCGGATTATAGGTATTCACTTCATTCACTCCTCTTGTAGGCACTATAGCTCGGGTACCAAATTGTTGAGCATTTTCAGTCATGTTAGCAATCAAGTCCTGGGTGCAGCAGGGGTTTTATCTACTAGAGCTCCTCCAGAAGCAGCATCAATCATACTTCTATCCATTGGCATCAGACCTTCATAAAAATACTGAATGAGGAGCTGGTCACTAATCTGGGTGGTGTGGACGACTTGCACACAATTTCTTGAATCTCTCCCAATATTCATGTAAGGTCTCACCATGGATCCGCCTTATGCCACATATATCTTTTCTCGATTGCAGTGACTCTTGAAGCAGGAAAGAATTTCTCTAGAAACAGCCTATTCATGTCTTGCCAGCAGGTAATGGAACCAGGATGCAGATAGTAAAGCCAATCCTGCACCCATCAAGTGAGAAAGGAAAAGCTCTCAATTTAATGTGATCTTCATCAACTCCATGTGGCCTCATGGTGGAGCACACCACATGGAATTCCTTGAGATGCTTGTGTGGATCTTCTCCACTGGACCATGGAACTTAGGAAGCAAGTGTATCAATCCCGATTTGAGCTCAAAATCCGCATGCAATCGGGTATTGGATGGCAAGAGCTTGGTAGTTGACATCCGTCTTTGCCAGCTCTTTCAAAGTCCTATCATGATTGTTAGCCATGTTTTCTGGAAGCAACTGGTCAGTCTCAGAACTCAAGTCAGTGAATTCAGATGCAGACTCACTAAAACTATCACTATGCAAGCTACTACTATGCAAATGACTAGTATGAAGACTATGCACACTAACCTGACTCCTAATAAGCCTATGGAATGTTCTATCTATCTCAGGATCAATATCACACAAATTTTGAGGATTGGACCTGGTCATGCATGATCAGACAGAATTACTTGCAATGCAAGTAAAACACTAAAAATGCAAGAACACAAGAACCAGCATGCACAAGCACTCAAACTAGGTCAAGGGGAGGTGGATCAGATCAGTTTCAGGATGCAAATGAAGCACAAGAAAGCTCAGATCAAAATAAGCTTGTTTGCTACCTGAAAATTGAATTAGAAAAATCAGAAAATCCTAAAAATGAAGAAAAAATGGCCTAAATGAGGTTTTTTTGAGAAATTGGTGGCCCAAACCGCCTTCGGAGTTATATGAAATGGACATATCATTTGCATCAATCGGAGTTATATGCAAAAAGTTATGCCACTTCAAAGTTTTAGCCTAAAATCTTGAAAAAGTCATACCAGATGATGGAATATGGCAAAAATAGGTGTCACCTGACCCTTTGGGTCACATTTGCTCAGGATGATGGTAAAACTTTGGACAAGAATCCCTGGCTTCAAACTCCAACTTAGGATCTACTTCAGCAACTCCTATTAGGCTCCCTTATGCTCCCTTGGTGTAATTCTGTAAAAACAGGGTCAGCACTCACAACCAAGGTTAGCCACAATCCTAATATGATTAATGTGGTCTATAGAAGCGAGGAAAGGCACTGTTCTATTGGTTGATGCAGAAAGTGCTATGACAGGTACTCGAAATGCTATGTAAGGTGAGGCTAAAGATGCTACTGATATGGATGCAGACTAAGGCTTATATGAATGACTATTCTATGATGCAAACTCTATTAATGTCTGTAGACTAGGAAATGTAGAATGGAGGTTATGTACGAACTAGTCTATGAGCTGGTTATGCAGATGAGGAATTTGCCTAGCCTAGCCTAGCCTAGCTTATGAAGGTTCCTAGTTGCAGGATGCAGAATGCAGGATGCAGGATGCAGAATGCAGAAGAGAAACCAGAATGCAAGGATAGAAGCCAAATGTGCAGAGTGTAGGACCACACAAAGAAAATAGAATTGGACACTAGCACTAAAACTAACAACTCAGAGCCATCAAACAAAACAAACAGAAAACTGCAACAGAGAATTTGGGGAGTCAGTATGGATGCAAAACCACAACATAAACAGGATTAAACACTACTCTTAATGCACTACTCCTAGTGCGAAACTCGAAAATGCAGAAATGCAGAATGCGTAAATGCGAGAATATGCACAAACACAAGAACTCATGAACACAAAGACACGTAATCACACATGCAATCGACTCACGGACACAAGCACAAACAGGGAGTTAGCATGATATTCACAGGTATGAACATGATCAAACAAAATGTATCATCCCGACACTGGCGCCAAAAATTTGACTCGTAGCGTCGTAACACGAGCAAATTAAACCGAATAGCGACTATAGTATAGTAGCCAACTCGGATCGCTTTCCCAAAGATGAACACACTATTTGATCAAAAATTCAGGGGTTTTATAACAAACACTTAAAATGCAATGCTGAATTCCAAAGCAAACAGAAAACAAAAGACTAAACCGAATTAAAATTCTAATCCAAGACACACAAGAAGAAAGCAATCAACACTCAATCATTGGATTCAAATATACATGCACACTCCAATTCGATGATTAATTTTAGATTCAATTGAAACCTCAAATCAAACCTAGCATTCACATGAAAATCTCCATGCATTCAACTAATCACTCAAGCAATTCGGTTTAGAGACCTCTAAAACCGAATTGATTTTGGATTAGCTTCCAAACCAATGCTCTAATCTCATATTCAGAACGAAATATGAATCACACTCTTGAACAATCGAATCACATATATCAACCGAATTATGCATGATTTGATTGACTCTTAATCAACATGCATGAATGAAAACCTCCAATTCAATTACGAGATTAAGAAGAAGAGAAGAGGAATGAAACCGAAATTGGAATTTCCATGTCTTGATGCACCAATCCTCAAGAGCTTGAATGCTTCTCTTGATGCCTTGGATCAGAGGAGAATCACCCCTCCATTAATGGAGGAAAACGCAAAAGAAAGAAAGAAAGAAAGAAAGAGAGAGAGAGAGAGAGAGTTTTCTTATTCAATAAAACTCAAAATTATAAAATGAGCAAAAAGGTCTCTGAAGCATAATCAGAATTTCTATATATACCTCTAATTAAAAGTCACTAATTACTTAATTAAAATAATCCTCTTTTCCTAAGCTAAATTTGGATAGCTCATTTGCCCAATTTGGATGCTTAGAGAGAAAGTTGTGCCCAAAACAAGTTGAGTGGGCTCTCTTAGACTCAGCAGCGACTTCCAACACGTTTTTGGGCCTCATAACGGTTCTTCTTGGCTTAGTGCTCTGAACATAAAATGAATCCCTGGATGTTAGCTTTCCAATGCCACCGGAATGGGCTCAATTGAGTCCCTGTAGCCCAAGATATGGTCCAATCATTGAAGGCTGCTCAGAAACCGCGCCCAAACGCTTCAGTTCAGTTCCGAGCCCAATTTCGGCTTTAAGATCTCAGAATTAGCCCTTGCCCTCTTCATAGAAATTGTAGCTCTATCTCTTAGCTTTCCTACAAATCAAGAAGCATAATAAAATGAGGTATAGAGCTCAAGATATGATCTAAACACTGAAGCAGGTCAAAATAACCGAAATGCTGCAAAAATTAACTAAGTCTCACTAAGATCCAAAAAAGGAAAATGATCTAAACTCAACCAAATAAGCACAAAGGAGGATTAATGAGACAAGTATGAAGGATAAAAATAGTATAAAAATCCAATTCATCAGGGGTCACCTTCCTTTGTGGAAGGATCATACCCTTGGTTCTTTTCTTTATTGGTTAATGCATGGTATGTAGCTTAATTGCTTCTTCTTACTTAGCATGTAAATATACCATGATGAATAAAGGCAAATTTAGTCAATCAGACATAATTCAACTTGCCCATTGGCCTGAGGATGCTCTACCAAGGTAAAGTGATGCTTATCCTTGTAGCTTGCGAGAAAACCTCGGAACTTTTGATCCGTGAACTGCGTTCTATTGTCAGTTACCACAGACTCTAGTACTTTGAAATAGGTGAAGATATTCCTCCAAATGAGCTTCCTAGCTTGTGCCACTATGATGGTGGATAGTGGCTTTACTTCTAACCACTTGGGGATGTAATCAATGGCTATAATCAAATAATTCACTTATTTCGAAGCAAGCGAGAACATGCCTAGGAGGTTGATTCCCCACTTATTGAGCAGCCAAGAGGACATGATCATTGAAAGCTCCTCAACTAGGGTGATGTGGAAGTGGGCATAATTTTGACACTTCAAACATTTCTTCACAAAATTAACTGAATCTTTGATCATCATGGGCTAGTAATATCCAGCCATAAAGCCTTTAGGGCCAATGCATTTCCTTCGAGGTGATGGCCATAAGGCCCTTCATGTACTTCTTCAAGGATGAAAGAGATCTAAGATGGACTTAGGCACTTCAAGAATGGTTAGGATAAAGTCCTTTTGTATAATTGACCTATGATAAAAGCATAGTAAGAGGCTTCTTTTGCCATCTTCTTTGCTTTGATGGGATCATCTAGAAGAGTTTCATTATGCAAATATTGTACGATCGGAGTTATCCAGCTTAGAAATTTCTTCAATGCTCAATGTCAAGACCACTTCTATTATGAAAGGGATCTTCAAAGTTTCATGGATCAAATTTTTGTTATTTCCTCCGATTAGTGCTAGCCAACTTGGAGACGATGTCAGCTTAGAAATTTTCTTGTCTTAGTACATAATGGACTTCGTAAGAATCGAACTTCTTTATCAGGCCTTTTACTTTAACTAAATACTTTTGTAATAATGTGTCATATGCTGATATTCTCCAATCACTTGCGATGTCACAATTTGGGAATCACTACAGATCATAAGTCGGGTAACATTAATGCCAAAGGCAAGCTAGAGCCCTGCTATCAATGCCTTATATTCAGCTTGGTTGTTGGAGACAAGGAAATTAAACTTGATTAAGAGCTCAACTATAATGTCGTCTTTTTTCTCTAATATATTGCCAGCTCCGCATTCTTTGGCGCTCAAAGCTTTATCCACAGGTCGGATCTTGGGCTTCTCCTTTGTTTACTTTTTCTATAGGGAAATCCTCTAAAGCTGGGCTTCTATGGTAGTTCTAGGCTCATATCAAATGTCAAATTCGGAAAGCTCTACTGACCAAGCCGTCATTCTCCCAACAAGATCTGATTTTGGTAGGACTTGTCGGATGGCTGATCTGTCCTTACTACTATGGTGTGAGCTTAGACGTATGGCCGAAGATGTCGGGGAGCAATCACTAGTGCGAAGGCAGACTTCTCCAATTTCTAATATTAGAGCTCTGGCCCCTACAATGTTTTACTGACAAAATAGATAAGATGCTGCTGCCTCATATCCACCCAAACCAAAGCACTGGCTAAAGTCGTGTTGCTCACCGAGAAGTATAAATACAACAGACGGCCAATCTCGGGTTGCCATTTCCCATTAGATTTCTTAATCATGATAACAGTAGACAACCAAGTTGGATATATGACTTCACGAATGAAACCAGTGTCTAATAGAGCTTAAACCTATTTATAAACTTTGAGGGCCTATTCGAGCTCATTTTTCTCCTCTTTTGGGCTGTTAGTTGGACCCCTGAAATTATTACCAAGCAATGACTCATGAATTTCAGGTCAATTATGGGCAATGTTAGTAGGAGACCAAGCAAACAAATCCATATTTCTTCTCAAAAAAGCCAAGAACTCCTCATTTAACGAGGTTGAGAAACTTATTTATTATGGTTGTTTGGCTGATTTTGGGCCTGATCTAGACAACCTCAAGCTCTTCTTTGAGCTCGGGTCTTTTCTTTTCTTTCCACCCTTTAGCATTGAGGTCCACCATTATTACCTTTGATGAGCTTAGAGGATGTGAGCAATTTCTAGACTCCTCCTTCTTTCCTTTTTGCATTTTCAAGCTCATGTTATAACACCAGCAAGCTATTGCCTAGTCTGTTCTTACCATTGTAATTTCACCCTCGTAGGTGAAAAACTTCATAGTGAAGCATGCAATAAAAATAATAGCTCTGATCTTGTTGAGGGTATGTCTTCCCAAAATTACATTATACATAGGAGGGGTAATCAACCACTACCAAATTGATCTTAACTGTTCAAGTTTTGGGTTGAGATCCTAAAGTTAGATGGAGGGTGATGTACCTATCCAGATGTACCTTTTTGCCTTAGAAATAGATGAACTCTTCCTTATAGGTTTGGAGATTGGAATTCTTTAATCCGAGTTTGTTGAAGGCACCTCAGAATATAATATTGGCAGCTCCTTTGGTTAGCAAATACCTTTTTTACCTCGGCATTAACCATCACAGTCGAGATAATCATGGGGTCATGATGCCCTCAAACAATTCCTTCCATGTTGAAGCTGGAAAAGACGATCTCAAGGTAGAAGATGGCTTGTGTGCCTTCTTTATCTTTGTTGTTGACAAACTCAAAACCTCTTGGAGGTGCTTTCTATAGGCTGACTTAGTGATGTTGATTCCCGCAAAGCCTCTAGCTATAACATTGATCGTTCTTATTATCATTTCTATATCCTCTTGATCTTTTCAAGCTCTCTTGGGTTTAGAGGTTCTCTGAGTTCTAGGGTTTCTTTTTTCTTTATCCCTCATGGGGGATGCCTTTCTCTTCCTTAGACTTCTCTGAGTAGCGATGTACCTCTTCAACCTTCCTTATCTAATCAATTACTCCACGGCATCCCGAAGGTCATAGCAATCCGCCGTTTTATGCCAAAAGTTGTTGTGTTGTCGTAGAATAAAGACTTATTAGTATTTGCCCTTACTTGAAGTGCCTTTGGCTTAGGAAACCATTCCACTTATCCGACTTCTTTATATAAATCGGCTAAGGACATGCTGAGGGGAGTACAGTTGTGATACCTTCCGACCCTTGGTGTCTGTGTTTCTTTCCTTGGATGCTATTCCTATTATCAACCCATTTTCTTCTCAGCTTGACTCCTTGCCAAGTTTGTTGCGGACTTCTGTGTCTCCTCTAAGTATACATACATTTTTGCCTTTAGATGGATTTCATCTATGGTCCTTACCAGGCACTTAGACAATGAGTCCTTAAAAACTCTAAGTCGGAGCCCATTTAGTAAAGTAAGCACCAGTACTTAGGTTTCCAATTCCTCCACAAGGAGTGTATTCGCATTAAATCGCTCGAGAAAATCTCTAAGCAGTTCTCCTTGTCATTGGGATAATCGTAGCAAATGGATGATCGGCTTTGGCTTAAATCTCCAGCTTATGAAATGAGCCAAGAAACAAGATTGGTGGTCCGAAAACTTATTGATGGACCTTGGTGGTAAGGAGTTGAACCACTTAATGGCTGCCTTATTTAGTGTAATCAGGAAAGCTCTACACCTGACAAGGTCAGAAACCCCTCCAAGAGCCATTCTAGACTTGAAAGCATCCATGTGCTCCTGAGGATCTGTGCTCCTGTCATAGGGTTCCATGTTGGTTGGAGGTTTGAACCCCTTGGGGAGTTTGACATTCATCATGTAATCGGAGAATGGCATTTCATCATTGTCATCCGAGCCATCATATTGATCTGGATGGTGCCTCGATTGCCAATCTAAGCTCCTCATTCGGGGAGAATGTGACTCGGCGTGGTCATAATGGCATGAATGCTTGCACTGAGGCTATCTACTATGCACGCGCTTATTTTCTTAAGGTCGATCATCACTTTGGGAACTTGGCTCTTTACTATAGTGTCATGGTTAATGATGACCTAGAAGGTGACGACGAGAACTTGGCTACAAAGTTCCAATGGGCTGGGCATGCTATGCTGAAGTCGGCGACCTTAATCTACTACTCGGAGCCAGTTATTACTTCCGGTGTTCGAGTTATGGAGGAAGTCAAGGTCTTGAAGGAGAAGCTCTCCATTCTTCTAGATGAGAAGTTGGTTTTAGAAAAGGCCAAACAAGATGAACCAATAGGCCGAAGGAGGCGCTTGAATCGAACGACAAGCAATTAGAGGATTCCCGTTCTTGGGTTTCAAAACTCCAAAGGGCTTGCACCGACCCTTTGGAGGCTATTGCCAGAGCAAGGGATAAGGTGGCTCGAGTGGAGCAGCTGTGGGCGAAGTGGCCTGAAGAGATTAAGGAGTCTCTTTTGGAGTAGTGCTAGTTTGTTTGTCCCGACGTTGATTTTGGCGAGGTCAAGTTCAACAAAATCGTAGTTGATGGCCGCATCATGGTAGCTCTGGAAGAAGATGACGAAGGCACCGAAAACCCAGAAGCTGATCCGGTGAATCCGGCATTTAACCTTTGACATGCTTGTGATTTTTTATTTTGTATTGCCTTGTTACGGGCTCTTCTTGTAATGAATATTTTGCCGATCTCCAGTGTCTTGTAATGAAACTTTCCGTATTTTATGATTTTATTTGTTGCCAACTTTGTTAATTGATGCGCCTATTTTTTGCCTAAGTTATATCTTGAAAGGAATATTGGCGGCACCTTATTGTTTTACTGAGCTAGATGTTATCCGAGTTGGATTTCCTTATAGGCTAGAACTTAAGGGTATCTTTTGTTCGTTTAAGTTAGCGCGAAGGGCATGACTGACCCGAGGTATAACATCGGATTTTTGCATGTGTCCGAGTTTGTTTACTTCGGGACTTTGCGATCGCATATCCAAGTTGTTATACTTGGATCCGTTTTTCTCGATTAAGGGGTGATCAATCCCTTAGGAGAACCAAGATAGGTTGAAAGCATTAAATAACAACCACAATGAGTGTAACGAAAAATAAAAAGGGGAAGATAATGACAAATAATCATAATAATGAATATAAAATGGGATAAAATTGTAGCAAAGATAATGTATAAAAGCAGAATAAAGATAATATGTAAAACCAAGAAACAGAGAAGAATTTACTAGATACTGCTCGGCCCACGGAGTTTCGCCTCATTAAAACCTTGCCAAGAAAACCTAGTGGGACAAAACCCGAGGTAGGAAAAAAAAGTACGACTACTTCTCATGGTATATACTTTAGATGAAAAATTTCTGAAGGTTAGAGGAGTTCCATGACCTCAAAATTTCAGTGCCTGATAATATGGAGAGTTTGTATACCTTCTTTCTTAAGACATCAATAACTATGTATAGACTTCACAGTTTGTAGCTAATTTTCCATGGCCCACAAGAGGCTTTCTGATGTTAGGACGTCGGAGAACCAATTCACCTTTGTTAAGCGTCTGAGGTATTATCTTGGTGTTATATCTTTGGGAGATTCAATGTTTTAATGCCTTCTCCCTTAAATGAGCTATTTCCCTTGCTTCATTGGACAGGTTAGATTCCTCTCAAAGTGCTTGATGGCATGTAGGTCGGAACATGATGTGTGGGCTTAACTTCTCGACTTCGATCGATATCATTGCATCCACCCCGTAAGTCAACTTGAAAGGAGTTTCTCCCGTTGTCGAATGTGGGGTGGTTCAGCAGGGCCATAGAACACTTCTGAGCTCATCGGCCCATGCCCCTTTTACCACATCATGTTGGCGGCTTCGACTTGACCGTTTGTTAGGGGTGCTCGACCGAAGTGAAGTAGTGCTTGACCTTGTGGCTTAAAAGGAATCCTCGGAACTTCTGATCTATAAATTAGGTTCCGTTATCAGTAACAATGGAGTCAAGTATTTCGAAGCGAGGGAAAATGTTCCTCCATACGAACTTTCAAGCTTGGGCGGCAGTAATGGTGGAAAGCGGCTTTACCTCTATCCATTTCGTAAAGTAGTTTATTGCCACAATTAAGTACTTCACTTATCTCGACGCGAGTGGGAAAGGACCTAAGAGGTCGAGTCCCTACTTATTGAAGGGCTAGGGAGACATGATCGAGGTTTGTTCGTCGAAAGTAGCGAGGTCAAAAGTGACATATTTTTGGCAGATAAAGCACTTCCTTGCATACTCGACTGAATCTTTGATCATTGACAGCCAATAGAATCCAGCTCGTAATACTTTCAATGCGAGTGACTTTCCTCTGAGATGGTGGCCACAAGAACCTTCGTGGACTTCCTCAAAAAAGGCGGGAATTTGGTCTGGTCCCACACATTTTAGCAATGGCTGGGATAGTCCCCTTCTAAATAATTGTTTATTGATGATGGTGTAGTAAGAGGCTTCTCTAGCTAGCCTCTTTGCGTTGACTGGATCTTTTGGTCGGGTTCCACTCCACAAGTACTGAACAATCGGAGTCATCTAGTTTACAACTCCGTTGACAGATAAGGTCGGAAAAGGATTCGTTATTAAGGGGAGCTTCAAAGTCTCTTGGATCAAACTCTGGTTGTTTCCTCCGGGCTTAGTGCTTGCCAGCTTGGAGAGGATGTCGGCTTTGACGTTCTCTTCTTTGAGAATATGTCAGAACTCTACACTTAAAAACTCTTCTACGAGCTCTCTTACTTTCAGAAGGTATTTTTGCAGCAAAACATCTTTAGCTTGGCACGTCCTGATTACTTGGGAAGTCACGACTTGAGAGTCACTATATATCAAAAGTCAGGATACTCTGACATCTTTAGCTAACTTCAAGCCAGCAATAAGGGCCTCGTATTCGGCCTAGTTATTAGAAATCAGGAAGTCGAATTTAATGGAGAGCTTGATGATTATTTCGCCTTCTTTTTCAAGGATCGCCCCGGCTCCGCTTCCTTTCAAGCTAGAGGCTCCGTCCATATGTAGCGTCCATCTTAGCTCTAGGGTATTCACATCATCCACCATTTCAACTAAGAAATCTGCCAGTGCTTGAGCTTTAATGGCCATCCTTGGTTCGTACTGAATGTTGAACTTCAAAAGTTCCACTGACCATGATACCATCCTACCTGCCAAGTTCGATTTTTGTAGGATTTGCTGGATCAGCTGGTCGGTTCAGATGACAATCGTGTAGGCTTGAAAATATTGGCGGAGCCTTCGTGCTGTTATAACTAAGGCCAAGGCGGCTTTATCAACTTTCCGATATTTTATCTCGGGGCCTTGTAGTACTTTGTTGATGAAGTATACGAAGTGCTGTTGTCGGGAGTCTTCCTAGACCAGCGCCTCGGCTATGGCAGCATTGCTAACTGACAGGTACAAGAACAGTGGTTTCCCGACTTCCAGCTTACTCAGGATAGGAGGGTGGGAGAGATACTCCTTGAAGTCAGAGAAAGTGGCTTCACACTCTATCGTCCATTCTTCAAGTGTGAAAAGAGGGGAATGGCTTTCTGGGCAGACGCAGCCATGAATCTCGAGAGGGAGGCAATTCTTCCCGTGAGACATTGTACTTCTTTCACGGTTGTCAGACTTTTCATTTCAAGAATTGCTCGGCACTTGTTGGGGTTTGCTTCAATTCCCCGATGTGTGAGCATGAATCTCAGGAATTTTCCGGCTCCACAACAAACGTACACTTATGTGGGTTTAGTCTCATGTTGTGATGTCGAAGGTGTTTGAGCATGACCTCAAGGTCGGAAAGGAGACTTCCTTCTTCTCTTATCTTGATTAATATGTCATTGATGTAAACCTCCATCAAATCTCCGATCAGCTCTACGAATACCTTGTTCATAAGCCTTTGATGCGTTCTTCAAATCGAACGGCATAACCTTGTAACAATAGTTGGCCATTGGAGTTAGGAACGCCGTTTTCTCTTTGTCGAGGTGACACATTGGGATTTGATTATATCCCGAGTAGGTGTCCATGAACGTACATTCCCCATTTTCTGTTGGATTTTTTGACCATCACGACATTAGATAACCACGTCGGGTATACGATCTTGCGTATGAACCCAGCGTTCAGGAGACTTTGGACTTGTTCTTGGACTACAAGGGCTCTATCTAAGCTCATTCTTCTTCTCTTCTGAGCTACCGGTTTTAAACCGGGGAAAATGGAGAGTCGGTGGGACATGAACTCCGAGCTGATTCTTGGCATATCGGCCGCAGTCCAAGTGAACAAATTTGCGTTGGACTTGAGAAAGGTGACTAGGTCTTGTTTTAATATGGTTGGGAGGTTTTGGTTGATTCGAGTTGTTTGCCCACTTTCCTTTCCGATTTGGATATCTTCTAATCCGTCATCCGGCTCCGGTCTTCCTCCTTCAACTTTCCTTATATCCAGGTCTACCATCATGACTTTTGAAGCATTGGAGGGTCGGACATTGCCCTGGGACACCTCCTTTTGCTACCTTTGAATTTCGAGGTTAGCATTGTAGCATCATCGAGGCATGACCTGGCCTGCTTTTATCGTGACAATTTCTCCTTTGTCAGTAAAAAACTTCATTATCAGGGATGCCGTTGAGATAATGGTGCCTATCTTGTTCAACGTCGGCCTCCCTAGTATTACGTTGTAGGCTGAGAGGCAGTCAACAACTAAAAAATTAACTTTAACAGTCCGAGTTTTAGGTCGAGACCCCAGGGTTAGGTGGAGGGTGACAAACCCTTGGGGGTGGACTTTCTTCCCGAAAAAGCTGATCAACTCTTCCTTGTGTGTTTGGAGGTCAATGTTATTCAGTCCAAGCTTATCAAATGCATCTCAAAATTAAATGTCTGCTAAGCTTTCTTGGTCGACGAATACCTTTTTTACTTCAGCATCGACCATTGCTGCAGAAATCACCATAGGGTCATCGTGTCTAGGAATCACGCCTTCCAAGTCAGTGCTTGAGAAGACTATATCCGGTGTTGGTTGTGATGTCGATGCTGGTTTTTTATCTTCCCTGAAGATACGTTGAGGACTTCTTGCAAATGAGTTTTCCGGGATGACTTTGCCGCTCCGCCGTCCTCAAAACCTTCGGCAATGACGTTGACAGTCCTGGTAATTTGTTATTCATCATTACCTTGATTTCCTTTTGGTTCTGAGATTCTCTGGCTCTTCGGATTCGGCCTTTCTTCATCCCCCTGATCAGACGCTTGTCTTCTTTGTGGACTTCTTTGGGAAGCCACGTACTTTGCTAATCTGCCTTCTCTTATCAATTGTTCTACAGCATCTCAGAGGTCGTAGCAATCCTTAGTTCTGTGCCCAAAGCTGTTGTGATATTCGCAAAACAAAGACTTGATCGTGTTGGCCCTCATTTTGAGAACTTTTGGCTTGGGGAACCTTTCGACTTGACCAACTTCTCAAAATAGCTTGGATAGGGATACATTAAGGGAGTATACTCGTTGTATTTATCGGCCCTTGAACGTATATCCTTCCTCGGGTGTTCGTCCTGGCCACCAGCCTTCATGTTAGATTGGTGCCTTCTTGGGTTGGCTGTGGCTTTCTCCATTTCCTTGAGAAAGATGTACTTCTCGACTCTCATTTGTATTTCTTCTAGGGATTGCGATGGCCTTTTGGACAACAAAGTTTTAAATGGCCTATGTCGTAGTCTGTTTAGCAATGTTAGAATTGCCACTTGAGTCTAGACCTCGTCAACAAGCAAAGTTTCGGCATTATATCGCTCGAGGAAATCTCGGAGCGACTCATTTTGCCGTTGATGTAAGCTAAGGAGGCTGGAAACCGGCTTAGGTTTGAACCTCTTAGTAGTGAAGTGGGCAAAGAACAGCGAAACAAGGTCGGAAAGTCGATTAATCGACCTAGGTGGGAGAGAGTTGAACTATTTGAGTGCAGCTTTTTTCAAAGTGATCGGGAATGCCCTGCATTTGACAGGATTCGAGACTCCAGCCAGCGCCATCCTTGGCTTGAAGCATCCATATACTCCTGGGGGTCAGTACTCCCATCGTAAGGCTCCATGTTGGAAGGGGGCTTGAAACCTTTGGGTGGCTGAGTTCCCATAATGAAGTCGGAGAATGGGATGTCGTTGCCATCCTCGGGGTCCTTGTAACATTCCAAGCCACGCCTTGTATGCCTATCATCGTACCGAAGGTGAGGTCGGGATTCGGAGTGTTTGAAGTGGCGACGGACACTTCCCATCCATGGTTCTTTATGGCTGTTGGTTAAACTCCCATGTGGTGAGTTTCCACGATGACGGCGTTCTGTGCTGCGACTGCATTCTCTTGGGCTTTGGCCTCCATAGTAGTTTGGAATCTTATCATGGTGGCGTCGATGCCGTTCCCGGCGTCGTTTTCGGTCGGCTTCTTTCATGCGATCCAGATTTTGTTTCAGCTTTTGAATGCAGGTGGCTTGCTCCCGCACCAAGGTTAGCATCTCGGCGAGCGAGTCGGTGTTGGCTTGAGGGCAAATTTCCACCCTGGAGGCAACCACGTTTCCCGCGGCCAGGATGAGAGAGTGGTGAGCCATTGAGTTCTACTCATGGTGGTGGTCTCCAGCGTCCAAAGCCGAATCAAAAGCTGTGCGACCATCCACCAGTTATTGGTGGTTACTTGCGGAGCCACATGCCACCATGTGTTCCTGCCTTGGGTGTGAAGACATTAGTGTGAATTCCGCCGTGGTATGATAGTAAGCAGCGTTTGAGTTCCCACAGACGGCGCCAATGTTCTGAGGTGGGTTATCTGAAAGGACTCTGAGCCAAGATTGGGATCTCTAACTGCTCCTGATGTGAGGTCCACGGCGATGGGGGTACCTGCAAGGACTCCGAGGCTCAAGTCAGCGAGTGCAGGTAAGTGTATGAGAGGTATATAGAAGAAGTACCTGAAGTCCGTAATTGGACTCTTATATATGAGTAGGTAGTTGAGAAGATGGGGGTATGGTTCCGCCATCGTAGGAGATAACTCGGGACGTCCATTAGCTTGGGGTTAATGGATGGGTTCGGGTTTATTGGCAACATGCAAGGTAAGTACCGATCCGCAATGTTAGAGGTTCGTTATACTCAATCCGGATTTGGGCCCTAGCTCATATGTGTATCCGAGATGGGCCTCGAATAGTGATGAGTCCGACTTCTAGCTGGGCTTAGTTGTTGGGCCGAGTTGGACTCTTATACTCCAATCCGGAACAAGAAGTATGTGAGCTATTGGGCCTATTTATTTTTCTTTCTTTTGTTAAATAACTAAAACAAAAATAAAGAAACCTAAAACCTAATCCCTTGCTTCAACCAAAATAAGGGGGGTCACTCGCATGCTAAGACTAGCCAAGATTTCCATAAAGGACTGGCAATCGCTTGAGAACTTACTTAAATTACTAGTTTCTTTTCAAATTTTTGAGGGGGCCATGGCCATGCTCCCCTTTATTCGTCATTGTTTATAAAAAATAAAAAAGATTCAATTTTTTTTAAATTAGTAATACCTAGCTTTCAAGGGTGCATTTGAATAAGTTTCTAATAAAATGATTTCTTTTGCTAAACCTTTTTTTAGTAGAATTTTATTGTTTATAAAAATGTTATTTTACATTTAGATAAATTATTTGAAAAATATTTTTAAATATTAGAAATACTTGTAAGTTTGTTTAGACAAAAAAGAACAAAAGTATATCTTTTACGTGTTTGTTTTGATGCCATTATTTTAATAAAAAAGATATTTTTTAATAAAGAAAGTACTTTTAATGTCTTTTACATATTTGGGTAAATTTTTTTAATAAAAGTATAATCATTATAAAAGCACAAAATTATTTTTGAGAAGTTACAATTTTTATTTTCTAAAAAATTTTTTTTATAACATAAAAATATATATTTAAGGATAAAAGAATATCTTTTAATATTATATTTAAATATAAATTAATTTTATATCTAAATATAAAATAATTTTTATTTTTTTAAAAGATCTTTTAAAAAAATTATGATTCTATTTTTTTAAGAAACAAGGTATAACTAGCTTTAAAAAAGTCATAAATTGACTTTTTCTTTATTATGAGCTTTAATTTTTGAAGTCATATCCAAATATCCTCAAAATAAAAAGTTCCTTTTTTTTGAAAAAAAATGCTACCAAGGCAGGTTCATAATCATCCTAAAAGCTACCATGAGAACTATTAACATGATTTATGTTTATGTAATTATTTATCAAGTATAAAATTATTTTACACTATTTCTCATGAAAATTAATCTTAGACATGGAACTCTAAAAAGTTATAAAATAAAGGTTCTAAAACAATTTATCCAAACCCACCCCTTATTTAAAAAAAATAAGAAAAAAAAATTTATAACACTTAAAAGTTTTTCATATGAGTTGTTTGAAAAATCTTAAAATTGAATTCATTTAAGAAATTAAATTTAATTTCCTAGTTTAAAAGCAACTAATAACATAAATTTAAAATTAAAAGAGAATTCAATTCTATAAAAATAATCAAAAATAAATGAGATAAGAATAAATTTAATTTATAATTCATAACTTGATAAATTTAATATTAAAAATTAATATATCAAAAATATTTTTAATCCTATTTAATATCTTCTCTCTTTCTCTCCTTTTTAATATCTAACAAAAAATAAAATAATTAACATAAATAATTCAATTTATTTTTATATATATTTTAAATAATAAAATAATATAATTTATTAATTTATTCCAAACATAAAATTCAAATAAAAACACAATTTTCAATTACTTTCAATTTTATCTATTTTTTAATTCCAAACAACCAAATAACAAAAGTGATATCGGGTGGGAGGGATTCGTAGCCGACCTGGGTCTGCAGTGTTGTACCTGCAAGTGAAAGGGAAGAATGAGCTCGTCGGGTACAGAGGAAGAAGCCCCAGACCTTTTGTGCCACCTCGAACACGTTCAAGGCTTAGTCGACGCCCTCACTGCTGTTCGATGGAAGCGCCACCAGGTACCTAGGACGCTCTTCCTTCATCTGACATTTTTATTATTTACCGTAACCAGCTCAACTCCCTGCTAACTATACTGTTACCTAGGACGCCGTCTTGGAGTTGTCCGAACACGGCATCGTCTTGATCGTTGAAGAAAGCGGTTGTCTTCAAGCCAAGGTTTATCTGAAACGCGAGGTAGGTACCAAAATCTCTGGTTTTTTTTTTTAAGTTGCTTCTAATTTATTTATTAGTTTTATTATTTATTATCGGCCCGGTTTGCTCGCTTTCTCATTTTACTTTTTTGTTTTGGTTTTTTGTGATTATGCTATTTTTAGCTGTTCGTTCGCTATGACTACAATACCCAAGTACGACCTCGTTTTGGAGTGAGTTTGGGGCTTTTTGTGGATTGCTTGAACGCCTTCTCGGTTCCTGGTCACTCAAGCGTCATTCAGATTCAATATCCAGGTCCTGACATGCAGGTTCTTCTCAAGTATGTAGTTGTACGCCTTAGCTCTCTTGCTTTTCTTTCATCGTTTTATCTTAAATGCCTTACTGCCATATGTACTGCTGCGAAAAAAAAAAAAAGGGAAAGAAAGAAGAGTTTCAAAATTTGCAAAGAGGAATTTGTAAATGCCGCATGCCCGCATCTACAACTTTATATGATATGTTGCACGCTCAAATTACAAAAACAATGCTACTTGCACTCTTGAATATTAAGGCAACACAAATAACAGTAAAATTTAGTTCAGTCCAATAACTGAGACAGGTATGGAACTAGTATGAGAGAAAGAAATGAACTAGGATCGATAGTCAAAAGAGTAACCACAAGAGCAGCTACTTGTATGTAGATCTCCACATCAATGTACCTGCAAGAAAGGAATTCTCGCAAGTGAATTTGCTGAATGGAGAGAAGGAACTAAGAACAGAGTATCAGAGGAAGAAGAAAGCCAAAGAAGAAGAATTAGAAAATACCACTCTCATGATGATTTTCCCATACCCGCTTCTTTGCTTTAATACGAACCATGTGCTTCCAAAGTGACCCTTGGGCCCGATGGGCCTATGTAGGCTCATTACATTACCTCCCCCATTGAAATGGACTTTGTCCTCGAAGGTCCAAAATGAGGTAGTAATACATCATAACCTTTAAAATCTTTCCAAGAACACTTGATGATATCCCATGTATAGAAAGAGAATTCCATGACAAAAATAAATAAATAAATAAATAAATAAATAAAGAGAATTGGTAGTGACTTGTCTTCTTTCTTCCCAAACTAGTTGAATAACTGCACCAACAACAGTTGCAGTGTTGACAAAGAAATCTTCTGGGGATACATGGAACTGGAAATCAGTCACTGTAGTCACCACCATACCAATAGGTACCACCAATAATGCTAAAGCCTTGAGCCAAGAAACTTCCTGTACAATTCAAGCTTTGCCACAACTATTGACGGTGTTACTGCAATTTGCGCCATCTGATAGAAACCGATGAAAAGCTGTGTTGTGTGGCTTGCAAGATGAAGGGAAACAATACCATGCTGAATTCTATGGGTCTGTCTAGATATCTCAGCACCACCTTCTCCTCTATCACTAGTTGGTCCATATTTCTCCACGAAGAATTCAGTAACTGAAGCATACAACATACCCCCGACAATTCCAGTCAGCAGGCAAAAGATATCCAATTGCACAAACATAATTTCAAATCTAGCATCCATAGTGAACCATGCGGAAATGTTAACAATCTCAAATAGCTCTTCCCTTTTTTCCTCGAATGAAGCCTTCCCATGGTAGCTTCCTCGAATGAACCAGAAGTATCCTGCATTAGCACTTCCTTGTGATTGTAGCATAGTGTAGCTTATAAGAACCAAAAGTAGTGCAAAATATTAATGATGATGTTTGGAAATAGAACTCTCTGGCTGACTCCTTGTCAAGAGGTTTTATGAGCTTGAATTTACCAAGTGAATCTTTTACAATGATTTCCATAGATGGACATTCATTTTTATTCTTGTATGATTGGTATTCAGCTTCCTTAAATGATCAAGAAAAATTCTCTGGCATTTTTGTATTAGCCAAAATCTATTCCAACAATAAATCGTGAGAGGATTCAAGTGCCTTGTTGAAAAAGACCAAGTACCTTTAGTTTTGTTCTAACATGACACATGGTTATATGTGTACAAAAAATAGAAATATGGCGCCTCACTGTCAATGTTGTAGAAATAAACCTTTCTCTGACCAACTTGAGAATTAATATGGACTTAATCTTGCTGCAATCTGAACTGTTTCTGCCTCTTGTCTAGACTTCATTCTTCTTTATTTCTAGATCACAAAATTCCTCGAACACGTGGCGGGCATCTTTCAATGACTTCCCTGTTGTCTTGTGAGCTTTTGTTTGCTGCTTACCTCCAGGGTCAAACACCAAAGCATTGTAAGTACCATCCTTCTTGGCCACTTGAGTTGTTGCAGGGACCGGTTGTGTAGGAACAATAGCCATAGAGTCGTTTGTAGTTGCACTCGATTTCGTCCCTGCATAGTGATTGTCCTTGAGACCAGATAACGAAAATATCTCCAGCTCCATCTTTGTGTTAGAATCCAGGATGCTGCTAACATTGTCCAGCTATCTTCCTGAATTTTTAAGTTTCATATGTGCTACTGTTGGATTCAATTGTTCATCAATTGTGTCATCATTTTGTCATGAGTTTGTTGATTTTTGGATTTGTACCTGGAAAGAATGTTTGATGCTTAAGTTCTCTGACAGTGCAACTCTACCACCATGGGAAGCCTCCTTAGTCACACGTCTCTTCTTTGTCAAGATTCCTAACTTTGATTCAGTCCTTTCCAAACTTGCTTCATAAGCTTGCTCTTGTTGATTCATGAGTTCAATGACTCCAAATATCTTGGCCCTTATATGTTTGATCTCTATAGCTACTTCTTGTGTAGCTATTTCTAGTGCGGTTATTTCTCTTGCTTCTGCCATGGTGTTCAATGAAAGCACCAATGTTGCACACTGAAATTACAGAAACAACGCTACTAGTACTCTTGAATATTAAGGCAACACAAATAATAGTAAAATGTAGTTCAGACTTCAGTCCAATAACTGAGACAGGTATGGAACTACTATCAGAGCAAGAAATGAACTAAGATTGATAGTCAAAAGAGTAACCACAACCGTAGCTACTTGTATATAGATCTCCACATCAATGAACCTGCAAGAAGGGAATTCTCACAAGTGAATTTGCTGAATGGAGAGAGGGAACTAAGAACAGAATATCAGAGGAAGAAGAAAGCCAAAGAAGAAGAATTAGAAAATACCACTTCCATGCTGATTTTCCCATACCCTCTTCTTTGCATTAATGCCGACATGTGCTTCCAAAGTGACCCTTGTGCCAAATGGGCCTATTTAGGCTCATTACATGATACTCTAGTGATACTTGTCAGCACACCTTCAATTGGAAGGGGTATTAACAGATAACAAGATGCCTGCATATATAGGACTTTTACTTGGTTGCAACAGAACAAATATGACTTATTTCCTTGCAATAGTGGCAAGAAGTACCTGTTCCTTTGATCTTGGCATGAGTGCTGTTTATATCAAATTCCTGGTCAGGTGTTTTTCCTTTCCTTGAAAAACTGACAAATATCTTGGGAATTGGGATAAAGGTTTGCATTGGCCTGAAACTCTGTGGTATCATAGAATGGCCACCTTTTGAATTCCAAAGTTAGGTTCAAATCATTGATCATCTACTGGAAAGGTGGAGAACCGGATATGGGAGTCTTGGTTTGGGGGGGGGGGGAAGGGTGAGATGGCTGCTGGAATTTACGTTTGGTGAAAACATGACACTAGAACAAAGGATTTCCTTAATATGGGGACTGAGCAATAGACTAATTATGAAATTAGGTCATGGGATGGTACTGCTTTGATAAGATGTTGAAATAGTGTTTGAGGTATAGTGTTTGTCTATACAGTGCCTAGAGATCCTTTATTAATGGTTCAATTACAAATAATTCAAGGAACAATCAAGGGCTAATGAGTTTCTATTAGCTAACTTTATCTTTGGTTTACTTTTGTCCCTCAATTATATTATGTCGCATTTTCATCCTAAATCTTTCATCGCAGCCACTAACTCTGTTAGAAATGGTAACAGAAGTTGCTTATATGACATCATATGTAAGTGAATTATTGGCTTGCCAATTAGGATCTTTTAAAAATTCTGAAATGAGTGGTTGAGATAAATTGGGTGACTCTTGGAAAGATTTGGGATGAAAAGGAAACAAAATATCGTTGGAGAGGGAGCCCCACCAACTTATAGCTACACACAGTGCAGTGACACTGACACTTGTACATGCATGCATACATAGGATGATGTGTCAGCAAGTTACAGTTGCACTTAACAGCTAGTGTTTGGTACAAATTCAGTTGGTTGTGGAAAGATTTGGGATGAAAATGAATGAAGAAAATAACCAAACATGAACCACATGTCTTCAATGTGAAAATCATCTTCTACCGGGCAACAACAAATCACATACACATGAGGCTTGCGATAAATTCCACAAGCTAGCCAACAATTTTATTCAACCAATAGCTTCTACAACTAATTATCTTTTATTGCTTGAAATGAAAATGACTGATAGAACCGGAAACTTAATAGCCAATTACAATTCAACAGAACTTCTAATAGTCAACATTTGTTTTATTCATTTTTTTGTAAACAAAACATTGAAACATGTCTTCCATGAAATGTAATTTTTTGTCAAGAACTTCTTGTTGAATCTGTTATTCTACTGAGTGGCAGCCATAATGATGGTTTAATAAATAAGGAACTTGATCAATTAATTTTCTTTAGGACTTTTTAAGCTCCATCAACAACTTTGTAAAAGTGTCTTATCTGTCTTTAATATTCTTTTTCCACTTCTTTAGATCTGTAGATTCGCTGGATGCAAGCATTTGTGCAGAGATCAGAACTAGGATTCCTGACACAATTGCATGGGACTACAATTTTGAACCAGCTGGGACAAATCCTTTAACCTTTACTGTTAAGGTATGCCATAAATTTAACATATCAGATTCAAATGTTGCTTGGATGACTTATTATGCTTTCAATGCTCATTTTTATGTGATTACCAACATTCTCTCCCCCTTATCTATTAGGTACCTTGTCAATAATAAATGGGGGCTTAATTGTAATTGTTGAGTATGTGAGATCAGAAGTGTGGCGTGTGTGGCAAGGGCATGAGTGAGGGGCTTTTGTAACTAACCTTGCTAGCTAGGCAAGGCCAGATAGGAGAGAGAAATATTTTGAATAGGTGGGAAGGTGGTTAGAACTATATAGGCAAAGGGGGGATGCTGAGGGGGGTATCTCAGAATTGGAAGGATTTGGAATTGAGAGAGCTATAGGTCTCTCGAATACCTAGAAACCATTGTATCTCTTTTGTGTACCAAAGGAGGTTGATATTACACTGGTATCATCTTCTCCATTGAATTAATACAGTATTTACATTTTATTCTTCATGGCTGGTATCGGGTTCCTAACAAATGGTATCGGAGCACCCGATCTTGGGGGCCCTTTCCTGAAAACCATGCAAGCTGTTGCATCAAAGTTGAGTTGGGAGGAGCACATGAAGAGGATAAGGCGGACGTTGAAGGAAATCGAGAGGAAGTTGTGGAAAAGATGGACCAAGCGACGTCGACTACCGGTTTGGGAGGATGACGAAGCGGGGTGGAGGAGGAGAAGAAGAAGGTCTATTATGCAACTATGGATTCCTTAGTTTCTTGCTTTTCCTGATATTAACTAGGTGGAGGAGGAGGAAGAGGAAGCCCGTGAAGAGGAGGAGGAAGAAGACGATGAAGAAGGGGAAGATTTGAGAAATTATTGGGTTGGTTATTTTGGTAGAAAGCTAAGGCAAATTGGCAATATGTTTAAATATAATTGGAGCAGTGTTTAGCAAATTCAAAGTTTGGTTTAGAATTTATGTTAAAAGTAGCTTCATAAATGTCAACTGGATGAGAGAGGAGAGAGAAAATGGTTTGGGATTTCAAACTTTAGGTAGCACATTTTTGTCTTCTCCACTTAGAAGAAATGCCTGACCGCCACCACCGGAGCTGAGCCCGGCGACACGCGCCTCCCTTTTGGAGGTCCCATCGGCCGTCCGGTCGACCACCGGAGTGCCAGTGCCAGAATCTCTATAACGCACTCTCACACTCCTCTCTTTCTACCTGTGCTTCTGCCACACTGCAGTGCATGAGAACGTGTACCTATTCTGTTTGCTTACTCTTTTCTCAGACGTCTTCTCTAGTGAGTCCCTCCCCTGGTTCCAGTGTGCTGTGCGATCTTGACTTCCTATGATTTAATCTCTCTCTCTCTCTCTCTCTCGGTTGGTGTGGCTTCAGCAATCTTTCTTCTTCCTTCTTGAGGATATGCTTATTTCTCATCGTCTTTCTTCTGCTATCCTGAATAGGGGGAGTTAAATTGATTGTTATTGAGGCCTAGTGTTTCGATTTGATTCTTGAGGATAGTGGGAAGCCTTTCTTTCTTCAGATTATAGAAAGGGGCCGAGGTTTTATCAAATTTGTACTGCTGGGCAGAGATGCATCATATTGGCTCTTGTCTACATTTAAAGATAAAGCCTTGTTTGTTGGCACCCTTTTTATAAGGCGCTTTGAAGGTGATGGTAAGGTGTTTGCTGTCTACAGTGGTCGGAACAATAAAAGGCATTGTGTGCTAGTGATTGAATTTTTCATCAATCGAAGGAGGAGTTCTATTATTTTTTTGATAGAAAAAGAAATATTATTAGCAAAGAAGAGAATGTACAAAAGAGAATAAGAAATCCTCACAAAAGTGCAAAATATACAACGAAGACCTAAATGGATAGACCATGTAACAAAGCATGCCAATCTTTTTGAATGTAAGCTAGAGGAACACCATTAAACAGAGCATGAGCTGAATATCAAAGGGAGGCTAAAAAAGTAATCTTATCCCAAACAAAATCAATAGTTGAAAAGGAATCATTAAAGACCTTAACATTCCTTTCCAACCAAATACACTAAAACACAACAAACACTGAAGACTACCACAGAATCTTTGCTTCTTTACGCGAGCCAAAACCTCTGAATTTAATGAGTAGAAACTGCCGGAAGTCCATAGGGCAAACCCATGATTCACTGAAGAAACCAAAAAGCCTATTCCAAATAGATCTCGTCGAATGGCAATGCAAAAAAAGATGAGCTCCCAACTCGGAATCTAAGCCACACATTATGCACATGTTAGGGGACAAAGCCATGAGGGGCCTGCGCTTCTGGAGCATGTCATTAGTGTTAATCCTGTTAAGAACAGTAGTCCAAACAAAAGCTTTGACCTTTGAGGGGGATTTAGATTTCCAAATAAACTTATCTAAAAGAAATCTTTCTATGTCAAAGGAGGTCAAAAAATGAAAATAGGATTTACATGTAAAAAAACCAGATGAGTCAAGAGTCCAAATCCTAATATCTGGGGCATTGGACAGGTGAATAGGATTCAACAAAGGAAGGGACTTGAATTCATTAGCCTCTCTATCATTCAAGTTTCGGATAAAATGAAAGTTCCAAGAAAAGTCACCGTGAGAAAAAAATTGACTACAGAGGCATTATGTAGGGAGGACAAACGAAAAAGCCTTGGAAAGATAACAGAAAGGGGGGTTTTGCCAACCCAAAAATCTTCCCAGAATTTAATGCGAGAACCATCACCTAAACGAAAGGACAAGAAAAGCCAAAAGGAAAGTAACCCCTGAGAGATGAATTTCCAAGGACAATTATGAGTTACCCTACTTGCAGAGTTGGTGTCCCATTCATTTGGATGCAAGCCATACTTTGAATGACTTGGTGCCATAAAGAATTTGGAAGTAGAAGAAAGCGCCAAAGCCACTTAGCTGCCAATGATTTGTTCTTGGACACTATATTACCTAGACCCAGACCACCTTCGTTCTTCGGTTTACAACAAACCTCCCAACTAACCAAGTGATCTTGTCTAGAGTCCCCAGCCCCTAACCAAAGAAAATCCCTCATGAGCTTTTCAATCTTTTGAGCAAGAGGTGTAGGAATACAAAAGAGGGAAAGATAGTATAAGGGAATGCTTGATAGAGATGATTGGATGAGAGTGATCTTACCTCCTGAAGAGAAAAATGCACCTTTGTAACAATTCAGCCTCTTAGAAATTTTACACACCACAGATCCCAAAAAGAAAGTGCATGAGGATTACCCCCAAAAGGAATGCCTAAATAAGTGATGGGCCACTGAAGCACCTGACATTCTGCCAAAGAAGTGAAGTTATTCAAAATTTGATTATCTACATTGGTACCCAATAAACCGCTTTTAGCCAAGTTAATCTTAAGATTCTAAATAGCCTTATAGAAACCTAGAATAGTTGAAATATTGACAAAAGAATCTCCATCTGGCTTCAAGAAGAAAGTAGTGTCATCAACAAACTGGAGGTAGGAGACTACCACTTGCTCGCCGCCAACAACAAGGCCCTTCACCAACCCATTATCAATATCTCTCAAAACTAGACAACTAAGCACATCAACCAACAAGGTGAAAAGAAAAGGAGATAGAGGATCTCCTTGTCTCAATTCTCTTTGACCTTTGGATAAGGATCTGGGTTTATCATTGACAATAACAGCAAAAGAAGAAAACGACAGGCAACCTGAAATCCAATTTCTCCATCTCCTCCAAAACCCTTTCCTATCCAAGACTTTATCCAAAAAACCCCGACAAACACGATCATAAACTTTCTCAAAGTCTGCCTTCATTCCCCGGAGATCTAACATCATCCATCACCTCATTAGCAATAAGGGCTGCATCAAAGTGTCAAGCCTCCAAGTAAGGGGAGAAAGCTTGCAATCAACGACGAGTCAAGAAAACTGGCCAAACTCTTGTGGCCAGAGCTGCCGGAGTTGCCAAAATCACTTGCATCACTGCCAGTACGACTAGACCCGACTTCACTAGTAGGGATGGAGAAGACAGAAGTTGCGGCAAAGTTTAGGTTCTCGTGCATGTTGACCCAGCTTCCACTGCCAAAACCACTGGATCTAGCAGCAGCAGAGGTGCTAGCCAAAAGGTTTGGGATGATGACAGCGAAGGTTAAGGCAACGAGGGTGGTTGTGCTATGTTCCCTTGCCAATAGTATGGATGCTGTGCAACCATCACCACCAGAGTTGCCAGATCCAGACCCACTGAAGACGGTCGGCGAAATTCCGGCGGTGGAACTGTGAGCAGCGACAAAGTCGTCGGTGGTGACAGAGTCGCGTGCAGTATCAAGAGTCGTGGCGGAGATGGCAGCCAGCGAGCCACACCCGACGGAGAACCAAAAGGAAGCGCAGATGCAAGGGCATGCAACCATGGTTTGCACGAATGTAGAAGAAAGAAGGGAAGTGGGTAAGGCAAATATGGACCCGAGGTAATGTAATTGACCCAATGGGCCATGCCCAAATAAGTGATGGGCTAGTTGTAGCTAATTTTGGGCTTAGGTCAACAAATGTGAAAATAGTTCCTATTTTTTGGGGATGGTTTATTTGGCCCATGCATTGCAATAGCTATAAAGTGGGACTGCATTTATGTTATGCCCGAGGAAGTCAATACTGGATTTTTTTGAAGAGAAGAAAAATGGCTAAGGTTAATGTTCGAGACTTTGGATCGATAGGAAACTATTGTATGAAGTTAATGGGCTAGACACAGTCACTTAAGGAGGGAGATCAGGACTCTGGTGGAAGAATTGGGATAAGAGAACTGAGCCCAAACATGGTCCAATCTTTTAAAATTTTTCTCAGTATGCCTCAACATCTTGGTCATTATCCAGAGCTCCATTCTAAGATGCTTGCAGCCAACATTGCACCTCCAATTATTTTTAGGCATGGACATCGGCAGAATTGGGTCTTGTGGAAAATTGAGTTCAGTTGGTGTAACAAAGCTTGCCCTAATTCATTGATCCACGGTCCTTGGTTGTTGCTAAGAAGATGGGGCATTAAGGAACAAGAAAGAAGGGAATCTCCAAACCTTAACATACTGTTGTGTTTTGAAGAAGAGGGTGTCAAGGAAATTGCTTTTAATTTTAACATCTTCACTGAATACAAGCTGGTTGGGAGCCCAACGGAAGTAGCAGCTCATGAAGATATTGTGAAGGAAGTTAGTCTAGATCTTATTGATGATGTGTTTCATAAGTTTGTACGAGACTTATGCATGTTAGAAGCTTCACCTCTGCATGGTCAGACATTAACAAAAGCACTGCATTCTCATGGAAGCAATGTTTGCTATATTGGCAATGTGGATGGAGGTAATATGCATCTGCCTCATCTGTGGGAACTTTATAATAATGAAATTGTTGTCAAATATGCTAAGCATGTTATCAAGGACTTGTTGAAAGACACAGGGTATCAGGATTATGCACTGGCAGTATCTCACTCCTATTTTGCATACAGTGTCTCTGAGAAACATATCCTTATTGATGACATGTTTGTTAGGTACCCTGTCAATAATAAATGGGGGCTTAATTGTAATTGTTGAGTATATGAGATGGGAAGTGTGGGGTGTTTGGCAAGGGCATGAGTGAGGGGGTTTTGTAACTAACCTTGCTAGCTAGGCAAGGCTAGACAGGAGAGAGAAATATTCTGAATAGGTGGGAAGGTGGTTAAAATATGTAGGCAAGGGGGGGGGGGGGGATACTAACGGGGGTATCTCAGAATTGGAAGGATTTGGAATTGGGAGAGCTCTAGGTCTCTCGAATACCTAGAAACCATTGTATTTCATTTGTGTACTAGAGGAGATTGATATCACACTAATATCATCTTCTCCATTGAATGAATACAACATTTCCATTTTATTCTCCATGGCTGGTACCAGGTTCCTAACACTATCCCATGGCAATTACACCCCTTCCTCAAAAAAATACCCTCCCTGACTGCCTTTCAAAACATTTGGTTTATAAGGTAAGACTTGCAATGTTGTAAAATGTAATTACAATAATTCATTGCTTGTGAATTCTACAATATGCAGTCAAACAAGTTGGAGATATCAATGAATCCTTTGATATTATAAGTTAGCTTTTATTCTTTTATCGTTTCTGAATCTGTAATCCATGGATGACACAGTTGCTTACAATTGCTATAGAACAAGCATTTCTTTTTGTATACTAACAACTGATATTTTGGTAATTGATCTATGCCTAGTCTGCAGCTCTAAAGGAAGCTTTTGAGGATCTTGAATGGCCTGGGTCAAGCATCCAGATTATGCTAGAGCCAGATCCTCCTTCTGTTACATTAAGAGCCGAAGGACATGGAGACTTGCAGGTTTGTTTTGCTTTCAACTCATATATGGTTACCTGCTAGTTTCTGCTTTGAATTGAATCCATTATATTCTGATAGTAATAGATCGATTATTAAGAGTGACTATACAAGAAGAGGGTAGGTGAGTCACGGGATAATTCAGTAAATAAAGGAAGCTAGTTGGGGACTTGGGAGTTAGTAAAAGAAGTGTAATAGGAAAGTATCAGAAAGGCAAAGTGGGGAGGTTCAAGGAGTGTGAATCAGGGAGTGCTAGGGTCTTTTGAATAGCCCGGAGATTGTATCACAAGCATTATCTACTTCCTCTAAGTTACTTTGGCCAAGAGGGAGACAGGGAATAACCTAGTCTACCATTCTTTCTTTATTCTTGCTCTTCTATTTACTTCTTGCTGTAATTCTGATCTGGTATATCAGTTGGTATTAGAGCTCCCATGTCCATGGAGCCTTACATTGGTAAGGATGACAATGCAAGTTGTGAAGCAAAGTTTGTAGGAGTTGATGCCCTAGAGTGAAGAGGATGCTGAACCGTGGGTGTGGATGGAGGCAAGAATTCAAAGCACAGAAGTGGCTATCCAGGAGGTTTTGAGGAAGTTGGATGAGGTTGTTGCAGCTTCTACAAGAAGGAATCACATCACCAATGTGCTTTCTCAAGGGGCGGGGGAATCAACTTCGAGGAGATTGGGATGTGGGAGGTAGTGGCCGATGGACAAAGATGGATATTCCTCTATTCACTTGTGAGGATGCGTATGGATTGGTAAATAAAGTGGAGTGGTCCTTTCATATATATATATATATATATATACACACACACACACACACACATACACTCTCATTTTAAGAGAGAGAGAGAGAGAGAGAGAGAGAGAGAGAGAGAAAAGGGGGGATGGTGGTTATGGAGGGAAGGGCATTATCTTGGTTCTAGTGGTGGGAATTTTGCACCAAAAATCCTGCTTGGATGATGCCCCAAGACGTCGCGATTCAAAGGTTCCAGCCCTCCGCGATTCAGATCCCTTATGAAATTTTGCTAGGGATGAAGTAAGGGGAACAATACAAGATTACCAGAAATAGTTTGAGATCTCTGTGGGGATGCTTTGTATCACAGAACAGGAGTACCTTAAAGAAATTGCTGAGCGTGTTAAAAGAGAAGAGGTAACAGCTAAACTCAAATTACACTCTGCTGGTTCTTTTTCAACAGTAATGGATATAGCTCAATTGATAGATGAGAGAAACACGATAGTCCTAAGAAATGGGAGTGTAAACAATCCAACAACTAGAAATCTACACGGGAACCTTCCAAACCTGAGGAATATTTAAGATGAATGGAAAGTTAGGCAAGGGTACAATGGGGTAACCACATCCGTCCCCAATGTAGGAGGGAGTGCAGGGTCCAATTGGGAAGTTCAAGTGGGAGAGTGCTGGGGAAGGCTAGTAAACAGGTAGAGGTGTGTACAAGAGGCAGGAATTTTAGGTAATTACCAGAGGTTTAGTACCAAGAAAGCATGAGAAATGGCCTGTGTTTTTCATGTGACGAGAAATTTACACTTGAGCATGTTTGCAAGAGTAAAAATAGCTCAGGGTTATGTTGTTGGAGGAAGAAAGAGAAAAGGATGATTACTTGGCGCTAGATGAAGAAGAGATCATAGGATGGCAAGGGATGCTCATTCAATTGGACCTCCAAAGCATGGTGTTACCAACCACAAACAGGTCTGAAATTGTGGGTGGATGTGCAAGGCAATAGCGTTATGGTTCTAATTGATTGTGGGGCATCCCATAACTTCATCTGACATAAGGTGGTTGAGGAGCTACAATTGCCGGTTACAGAAGCACCTCAATTTTGGGTGAAGGGATGGATTCAATGTCAACAATAAAGGGGTCTATCGTGGAGTTTGGGTGCAGCTGTAAGGACCACCCATGGAGTAAAAGTTCTACCTATTCAATTTGCACAAGGCAGCTTTGGTGTTGGGCCTAGAATGGTTGCAATGGCACAGGGAGATCAAGGCCAATTTCAAGGAATCAACACTGAAATTAAAATGGGGAGTTTAGAAACATTCTTAAAGTATCACTTGTTGGAAGGGGAACAGAAAGAGGAAGGATAATATACAACAGGATTGTTGGAGGTATTGGAAGAGTTCAAAGATATCTTCCAAGACCTGCAAGGTCTGCCACCGATCAGGAGTGACCTTGCAAACATGCTCAAAGAATCCCACCATCCCTAATCTCAGGCCCTACAGGTAATCTCATTACCAGATAACTAAAACACAGAAACTTTCTGATGAAATTTGAAGGTTGGAATAATTAGACCTAGTATTAGCCTTCATGCCAGCCCTATTATCTTAGTTAAGAAGGATGGCAGGAAGAAGTTTTGTGGACTATAGGGCTCTCAAGTCTCAACTGCATCAGAGCACTAGATAAATTCCCCATACCAGTAATTGATGAATTATTAAACGAGGGAGGATATACAAAAGACTGCATTGCAAATGCATAAGGGCCATTGCGAGTTTGTAGTGATGCCATCTAGGCACACTAATGTGCCCTCCACATTCCAATCATTGAAGAATGAGGTCTTAAAGCCATACATGAGGAAGTTTGTATTAGTCTTTGATGACATATTGGTGCTTAGTAAGGATAAGCAAAGTCACTTAGAACAGTTGAATGTAGTATTGGAACTGCTGAAGTCTCACAAATTAGTGGTAAACAAAAAGCAATGTAGTTTTGGAGAGGCAAGTGGAATAGCTGCGCCATGTGGTTTTTTAGCATTATTCTTAGGATTAGATGGGCTTATTGTCTTACCCATGACACATGTAATGGATACATCCCCTTATGATAGATATGGTTTTGAAAAATTTTAAAGAAATAAAGTTGCATCCTTGTTATAAGTTATAACTTTTGGCCTAGTGGTAAGCATTTGATCCAACAAGGGTCTCTAAAATAATCCTGAGATTGTATAACTATCAGGTACATTCTATCTACTTCCTGTGTGTTATCCTGATCAAAGAGGGAGACAATGAATGAGTGAATAACCTAGTCCGTCATTCTTTCTCTATTCTTGGACTTCTGTTTGCTTTCTTTCCCTAATTTTGATCCAGTACTATCATATTCACAAAATTTTATCTTTTTTCCAGATAGACTTCCTGTATTATGTGAATTCTGATCTACTGGTGGCATTTCAGTGCGACCATCGGGCTTCTTTCAGGTATTAACTTTTTTTGTCAGTATTTCTTACATGAAAAGTAGCATTTCCCTAATGTTGATTTATTTGTCATTTCTTTGCATATTTGTTAACAGGTATAAATATAAGTTCCTCAAAGCAACAACTTCCAATATGCCTAGCAGTGTGATTAAAGAAAATAGAGGAAGCAAGTTAAGCATTGGGAGGGGTGGAATGTTAAAAGTTCAGCATTTGGTTTCAATTGCCAAACCATCTGTGTCACACCCCTATGTTGATTCTGTAGGCTATCAACAACCAAGTCGAATAGCTCATATTGAATTCTTTGTGAAACCAGAGGAAAGTGAGGACTCAACGAACGGTTAATTTATTATTTGGTAGTATATCAAGGAAAATGTGCCTTACCATTTTCCATTGCTTTCCATACCAAATCTGAAAAGTGAAGGTTCTCTCATTTTTCCCATATAAACCTGTAATTTTGCAAAAGAAAATGGCTTTCCTGTAGTAGCAATGTAGGTCAAACAGGTAGTTTTGCAGCAAATTCCCGTTTCATTGACTTCAAAAGGAAAAAGCTTTGGTAAGGCCACGTAAACTCAGTCATAATAATGGAAAATTCCGCTTTGTTCAATTGGTGTGAAATGCTTTCGGGTATTTGTTAGTTGTCAGCATGCGTCCCTGGATGGTTGGAGTGACTTTTTTCTTAATTAAAATGATTTTGTTGTACATCTCCTAGAAGCCCTAGACTCGAGGCTTCGTGCAACTATGTCGGTGTGTATGCTGGAGTTTTACATAGCGAAACAGAGTTTGCGTTAGTACCCATTGATCTGTGCATCATGACTCTAAAAGTGACCAAAAAAAAATTTCATATTTTTCCTATTTGCAATAGAGTAATTAAGGATCAATGTCATGTCACAAAAATAAAAAATAAAATTAAGCATCAATATGTATAAATAGGTGGATTTCTGTGCTGCCATGCCTTTTTCGTCTTCATTGCCTATAGTTGGGGTGGCAATTCTGATTCATGTATCATGTTCATGTCGGGTCAAAGTAAATAGTAGAATAAAAAATACCTTATCAAACATGACAAAAAAGAAAACGTGCCCGGTGAGGTAACCTGTTTATAATGTCGCTGGAACTAAACCATGCAAATCGGGTATACATGTCGATACAATATTTAGATATTTTTAAGGTTTAAATACATTTTCGTTGTTATATAGGGGAATCACATTGATTTTTTTAAATAAAGGCTAAATTAAATAATATTATGTATAAAAGCCAAAAATATATTTTGTTCTAATCTATTTATAAGATCGTTCGATATTGTTCTCTATAAGTCGGAACTCCTATTCACTCTTCCTGTGGGGGATTTGTAAGGGGTTTCAACACTCAAATCAAAACTTTATTTCACTTGAATGCAAAGGAAAAGGGATCAATTACTTACTTTTAGCTCTTATGAGCCATCTTTTATTCAAGTTCAAATCTCCTTCCCCCATTTATCAGGGATCCTGCATCTTCCTACTTTTATGGGGTTTCCAAGTCCTCGGTAACTACTTTTGATAGATTAGATGCTTCTGAGCATTGACTTAATTTGAATTTGCTTGGGGAAGAATTCTTCTAGAAGGCCTTAGTTGAGCTCCTCTTGAGTCGAGGTCTAAAGGTTAATAAATTTGTTCAGTCCACAACCCCTAAGCTTAGTTGTTATTATTAATGACAATTCAAACTTATACTCCAAGTTTTTATTTTCGGGCTCTCAGATCGAGCTTGAATTTTCTAGCTTCCCTTCCAAGCTTATGCTTCAAGCTTATATCATTAGTAACAATCTAGAAATGTTTTAACTCCCTTGGGGGTAGGGATGGCAATGGATACTCATGGGAACGGGGACATGTCCCCCACCCCCACCCTCATTTAGAATTTTGCCCCCATTCCCATCCTCATCTCTATCATGGGTCTCCATTCCTCACTCCCTATGGGAACTCAAATTTCTACGGATATATGCGGATTTATACCAAAAATTCAGAAAAAAAATTCAAAAAAGGAAAAAAAATCTAAGAAAAATAGTCTTAAACATGAATAAAACATTCATAAATATTCATAATCTATTAACACAACACAATCCAAATTAAAAATGAAGTATATGATGCAAATCTATTAAAAGATAATTAGAAATATCCAAAATTACATAGACATAAATATCCAATTTTTAATAAGGGGAGAATAACTATTTTTTTTTTTTTTTTGGTTAAACACACACACACACATATATATATAGAGTAGGTACCCATCCCCCCAACCCGCCCGCGCCCGCGCCCCATTTGCTAAATGGGGATTTACCCAATCGCCGTGGGGACTAAACTTATCCTTGTCCCTATCCTCGTCGCAGGTACCTACTTTGGTGAATTTTTTTGCCATCCTTACTTGGGGGCTATGGGGAAATGTGTATAGACACGTGGCACGTTATAAAGTCTCGATTATCACATCGTTATTGCGCAATTACAATTCTTGCTTTGAATTCCAGCTATTAGATCAAGGCCCTAACCATTGATTTCTTGAACAATCAAGATTTGTCCTTAATGGTGGGAAACTCTATGATTCGTTAGATCATTTTCCTCTTTGAGAGTAGGATTAATCCCATTCCCTCGATCCTTCTCTATTCCCTTATCACTCATTTGCGCATATCCTCGAATTCCAATCTCTCTATTTCTCACTTTTCTCCTTATTCCATTGCTTCCTGCAACTCCCATTCATTTTCTTTGCAAGATTCACATCTAGTTTTAGTAATCCTACATCTCTCCTTCGTTTTCTAAGGATTCTTATTTGGTCTTTCTTCTCCCTCTTACATTCATTGGTTTATTTTCCTTTCTGTTTTCACGCTTTTAAAGAGGCTGTTTTGAGCGCTCGATTCCTTTGGGTTATAGTTTGTCAAAGATGGGAAAAGGTCCTCAAGAAAATGCCAAGGACGTTGAGTGTTCCACGCAAAAGAAAGGAAAATTGGACTTCTATTTCTGGGTAACCGATAAAGTCAATAATGCTTACTCCTTGTATACTAACTAAAATATTTTAGATAATTTCCTTAGAGACAGTAGGATAGCCTACTCCGAGATTGCGTGCCTCAACTTTATAAATGTAACCCCTCTTAACTTTATTCGAACAATTGGGCTTTCATCCATTCCTTTGGGAATCTTATGAAGTTTTTGGATTCTCCTCTAACCATTAGGGTGCTCTTTTCTTTGTTCTGAGAAAGGAAAGTGGATTTCGCTTAGTAGTCAACCCAGGAAGAAAGTTTTCAAGCTCTTCACTTCCAATTCCAAGCAATTTAAAGACCAATTCTTCAATATCTTACCCTCCGAGTATGAATTCCCCTTTTTCTTGGATGAAAAAAATCATACTAAGTTTCCCCTATAGAGGAATAGGTTTCCAAAAAGAGTCCTTCATGTTGACTACCACAACCTCCCTACCTATGACCAAGTTGTGGTTGACTTCGTCTCCGAGCACTTGACAAGCAAAAAGAAGGTGCTTTCTTGCAACAACTTGTTAAAATGGGATATCGAGAGGGTCAAGGTTCTCAAACCTCAATAAATTTCTAATTAGTCTTTCTTTCCCTGTTATTTCCATTATGATTGCTTGCCCAACTTTAATTCTTTGGTTTCTTCTTTTTTGTAGGAGAAATGGCCCATAAATAATCCAAGGATTTTCTCCAGGCTGCCTTCGCTCATTATCAAGCATAAGCTGCTCAAGGAAATGCCCCGGGGTTTGGTTTTAAGCTTGTTGGGGATAGTTCAAAGACGATTGATAGATAGCCCTTTGTTATCAAACTGGTAAGAGGAGGATCTTCGACGATATAGTCTACTTGGAGGCCACTTCTTAGTGGGAATCTACTCCTCCTCCTGCTGTGGACACACCCTCCCAATTAAAGAGGGTTCGTTCCATGCCTTCTGAGGATTCTTACCTTCTCCATGACTTCCTGATCGACGCTCCTCCTTTCTTCCTTTAGTGCCCTGGCTTCCTAGTTCATTAGAAAGGGAATAAGCTCCTTAAGTCTAACTTTGACTACAACATGTTCGAGGTCACAGGGGCCACAGGCATGTACCAATGGATCCAAGCGGCAAGCTTGCATTCCCATATGATAGCTAACCATTTGGAACTAAGGGAGCACTCTGATAAGAAGGCTATTACAAAGCTGAAGGAGGAACTTTCTTGGTTGAGGGAGGTGCATGCTGAGGAGGTTCAAATTCTGAAGGCATAACTCAAAAAGGCCGACAATAAATGCTCGGCCAAGGAGAAGGAGTGGGGATCCAGAGAAAAATCTTTCCAAGACAAGATCGCTGCTTTGGAATGCAAGGCTAAGGAGCAAGAGGGTTCCCATGTGGCTAAGGTAGCCGAGCTCAAAGGGGCACTCGCCACCAAGGTGAAAGAGGTTAAGAACCTAGAAGGTGAAGCAGCCAAGCAATATAAGAGGGATTTGATGAAGCAATAAATAAAGTCAAGTTCCTCTATGTTGACCTAGATGTCTCTTCTTGCGGTTACTTCAAGGAGATTTGGGACAGACAACTAGTAGATAAGTCCCCCCAGGTACCAATGTGGCTGAGGCTGAACACAAGGGCCAAACAACGACCCTTGAGGATGTTGCTGACCTTGCTGCCAAGGCTAAAGATGAGGCAAACGATTCCCTTACTGCCACTTAGTTTTTATTTTTATTGTACTTGAACAATGTTTTTTCCTTTCCATGTATAGTTTGGATTTTTATTCCGTACACTCATTTTCCTTTTACTACATTTCAATTTCATAATTTCTCTGAGTTATCTTTGGTTGAGTGTTTGCGCTTTAATTTTGAATTACTTTCCATGTTTGACTTCTGACAAATTCCTTTTTTCCATTCCGTTTAATTTCCAAATTATTAATTTTGAGTCAATAATTCACGCACTTAACTTTTAACATTTCAAATTCCATTAACTACTCCGTATGTATAATACCTCCATATTTGTTTTCAATTGGAGTTGTTTCCTTTTTTAATCCTTTCCTCGGATTGTTTTATGCCTAATCCTATAGGTGAGGCTATTAGTTTTCCAAGAGTTCCTCGCCTGTAGGTGAGGATTCCTTCTTATCATTCTTTTTTCGGTTCTGAGAGGTCCTTTCCTCTAAGTGAGGAGCTTCCTTGTGAAATCCCTCAAAACTACGAAATAAAATACATCGAATGAAGATGCCAGAAGGGAAGCAAAAAGGGCATACTAGGCTTCATCAAAGCATACTACAATCTAGTCATTAATAAAGTAATAGTAAGAACTTTATCAATAACATGTAGCAAGATCCTATTATTAAGAAGATCAAGCTCGAAAGCCACATCCATCTCAATATTGAGGACGATCTGTGCCATTTGGAAACACAAAAAAATGGGTGATAGAAATCTTCTAATAAGGTGGTGTTTCCAAGGGAGTCCCACTTCATCTCAAAAATGCTAAGAATAAGGCGAGAGTACAGCAATATGCATAACTCATAATAAGTCAAATCACATGTAAAATTATTAGAGCATTTAGCAGCAAAATAACACATAATAAGTCATAGGCGGTAGATAAGATAAATTATCATTCCCAATCATTTATTAATGTCAAGCAAGATGGAAGTGCATGAAAATAATAATAAAAATAGTAAAGCAGCAATATAATCATAATAATCAACATAAAAATAACAAGTATATGGCCAATCCTTTTTACTATTTCTTGTTTCCTTTCTGATGGTTGAAATCTGTAAGGTCTACATCATATATCCGGATCCGCTACAAGACGAGGCTCAAGGTGTCGTTTCAGCCACTGCAAGACTATGTGATCACCAAGTCCTTGTTTGCTGCTAGGCAGGGCCCAAGGTGTCACATAACAACCATTAAGTCCTTGTCAGTTATTATGGCGGGGCCCGAGGTGTCATTTATCCATTAAGTTTCACATAGCAATTATTCACAAGTACACACATATAATTTCATTCTCAACATATAGTGTACATAATTTCATTTTTATCTCCCAATGCCATCAATCAAGAACTCAAATTTTCATCAAAGAGCACATGTTATCACCATATCCTTGTGCACACTTCAATAATTTCATATCATATACAATCCATGGCAAATATCACCATTTACCATAACATGCACAATTCCAAGGCATTAAAGCACATGGCATCTTTCACTAGCAACTCATATCACAAGTACATATGTAATAACACATATTTCAAGCCAAACTTTCATGCCCATATTCAAAACATGCTTAAGACAAGAATAGTTTCTCATGCAAATTTTAGGGATGCAAATACGGATCAAACAAAAGTCTTAAAACCACTTTCGAATGATAGTTCAAGAAAGACATTTGTTCTTAGACCAAACATTAGAAAACCTCTTCAAGCATGAAACTAACTAGCCTATATCAAATTTTTAATGGGACCTTAACTTAAAAATCTATGATTAGTGTTTATTAAGGTGATTAGAAATGTAATTAGGTCCAATGTCCGTAGTCTAGAGTTCATAGTCCAAATCCAAAGCTTAAGTACTCCAAGGCATAGGTATGACCATAAATGGTCTCAAATAGATCCAAAAGAGTCTTAAAGACTCATATTAGTCCATACAAAGTTCAATTGCGTAGGTGCAAGTCCATTAGGTCATAGTCTCCATAGCATAGGTCATAGTTCATTTTAACAAGTTTTATGTGTCTTTTAGAAGCTTATTAAGCCTTAATAGTCCCAAAAGAAACAATCACATAAACCAAGCTAATTCAAATATGCTCAAAAGTTTGACAACATTTTGTCATAGCAAACTTAATAAAATAGTTTTCATGTATTAAAGAACCATATGGCCGAGAGCTTCAAAGTAACCAAAATCAAGCTATATTGTTTCAAAACTTCTTAAACTTATGCATAAAACTTCATCAAGTAAAAATGCATAATTTAAGACATCAAACCAAATTTATAAAACACTAAAATAAGAGAAACATGAATGGAATGCTTGCTGCCCAAAACAGGGCAGAATTAAAAATGTACTAACACATAAAATCACTTTCCAAGAAACTTGGCAATCAAGCACATGACATGATAAAAGTAGACTCTTAAGCTTCAAACCATTATTTTGAGAATGTTAGAACATATCAAAATCATGCTACAAAGTCATGGCTTAAGTAAGATAGAGTTTAAACTTAAACTTGTTCACATGTTACAAGTGCATAGGTTAAGAAAATAAGCATGTACCTTGCATATATCAATTCCAAAGCTTAATCAAGTGAAAGTTCATCAAGTAAGACCCAAAACCAATAATTTAAATACTTAAAATGAGTGAAATAGAAAGAGTTGAGGTGCTGCCCAAAACAGGGTAGCCTTCAAAAACTACTGTAAACACATGTTTAATGCACCAAACTCAAGTGGAATTAGCATATAGGCATGTATCATAAAAATATAGGTTATGTGACCTCAAAATAACATTTTTACACACTTTAATATATAGGAAAACATGCTAGAAAACTAAACTCAAAAATAGGGTAACAACTATATATTAAATGAAAATCACAAGTTCTATGTTATAAATTGCATATACGGAAGAACTAAGTTTCTATGGAGCAAAATCAACATACCAAGGTCATAATCCATCAATTTCAAGTTCAGAAACACACTTAAAGCTCAAAGAACACCCTCAGCCCCTAGCTTGGTCGTGAGCTTCATAGGGAATAAAGGAAAAGATTGAGTTTGAATAATGAAAATCCATGGAAACTCAGACATGGACTCCATGACCTATCAAAAGAACATAGATACATCCATTAATATTCTTCATATCATATATTTCTCTTATAAACCCTAAGAGAGCCGTAAGCATCATGCATGAAAAATAAGAGTTTTAATTCAAGAAATACAAAGAAACATGTATATCAGTTTATAAACACGAAAGTACATTACTTAAGTTATGGAACCATGAAGAGAATCATCAAGTTCATATAGGCCACAAGGATTCTCATGAACCCTTATTATGGCCGGGACACATATATGAGAGAATATGAAGATTAATTTCACAAACTTTCAAGAACACATGTATTTAGATGCTTAAATACATAAATACAAGATTAGAGCTTCAAATCCTTGAAAGAGATCATTAAAAACCAAACTATTCATGAACTTTTAGAAGCTTTAAAACTGAACATATATTTTGAAAAAATATGATTTAAAAGCTTCAAATAACACAAATAATCACATATAATTCATATATGAAGCCTAAAGAGTGAAAAGGAAAATCCTACTTGGCTTTATGGCTTGAAACTCAATTTTCACCAAGGTTGGGCAACAACTTAGCTCAAACTTTTTGCTTCTTTTAGAGGCTTGAACTTGAGTTTCAAGGATGAGGGACATTAGTGTTTAAGGGTTAAGGAACATGATGAAGTTTTGATGGAGTTTTTTATGGTGTTTCTTGAAGTTGTTGAAAGAAAATTGTGGTGGATAGTGGTGGGATGTGCTATGGCCACAAGGAGGCTGTGTAAGGGCTGAAGCTAAGTTTTAAAGTGTGAGGGTGTGTGGTGTAACATTCTCAATTTCTCTAAGTTAAGTATCTCATTATTAATGAGTGATTAGAATAATTAGTAAATTAATCAAGGATTAATTTACTAATTAAATAAGCAAAAGCTTGGTAATTAGGAAAAGTTAACTAAAATATCAACATAGTTAAGGGAGGGACAAAAAGGTGATTTTACGTAATCACACTCAAAGTCACCCAATCCTAATAGTTGCGAAGCCGAAACTCCTAACTAATAGCTGATAAAATTGGAAACTGGAACCCATCCTAGCTGAAACAAAAATTTAAAATACCCAATTTGAATTAGAGATGTGATGGCTAAAATCTTAGAACTTGCCCCAAGCAGAAATAGAAACTTCAAAATAACTAGTTTGAGTTTGAAATATGATGGCCTAAATCTAGGAGCTACTTGGTAACCACCCCAAAACCCTTAACTATAAATACGCGGCTCCCTTAACACTCTCAAAAAGCACGAGCTCTTGCCCTTCTTCTTGCTAGCCTTGACCTTAAGTGTGGCTCAGCAAAGAACTCTTCAACTTTCTTATTTCTAGTTTCTAGTTTCGGTTAGAATCACTCAAGTCGCAAACTCCTTCCTCTCTTGATTCAACCTATGGCCTCAAGTGTTGTTGGAGGAGGATCCCACAACCTTCAAGCTTCGAGTTCTTCATTAGATCATCTCCCTTAAGTTAGAAATTCCAATCCTCTCTTTAGTTTGTTCCTGTGTGTTCATAACATTTGAATAGGTACTCTAGTTTTTCCATAGCTAAGAGCACCTATTTTTATCAAAAGCTTAATTGTGATATAAAATCTCATGTTCATGCATTTAGAAAACCTTTAATCGGTTCAAAAACTTTTCCTTGGTGTTCGTAGAACATTTGATCGGTTCAAACCTTTCTCGTGATATTTCTAAAAGATTTAATCAGTTAAAAGCTTCCAAAAATATGAATATACATCCTTGTAGTAAAGAAGAATACTAGAAATTGGTCACTAAATTGGTCTTTAACTACAAAATTAGTGACCGTGACCGATTTAGTGATGGGTATTCAACTCTTTATAATTTCTCCTGTTAAAAAAATCGGTCACTAAATTTGTCTTTAATTGTTTCAATTAGCGACTAATTTAGTAATTAATTATGTTTGAGAATAGTATCCCTTTATTAAATAAATAAGTCATTAAATCGGTCTCTAATTACAAAATTACTGACTAATATTCAACTCCTTATAATTTTGCCTATTGAGAAAATTAGTTTAGGGTTTAGGATCTAAATCAATCTATAAATTAAACAATTAGAAACCAATTTAATAATTGATTTTTTCAACATACTTATTTCTTATTAATGATAGAAATGATTATTAAGATGCATTTGTTTGTACTCCTTTCAGCAAAAAAATTATTTTTTTATTAAAAAATTAATTTTTATATATTTAAATAATTTTTTAAAAATAATTAAATCCTAAAAAAAATTAATTTTTAATTTTTTTATTATATATAAAATTTAATTTTCAAAAACACTCTCCCAAAACAAATATGCTCTTAAAATTTAGAATCCGTCGCTAATTTTTATTCACAAAGATAAAGAAAAAGCCCGATATCCGAAAGAACTGGCCGCCCCACTTTGCCTCGCCTTCCCTCGTTTTTACCGCCCTTTTCACCTTCCCAACCAACCACCCCAGACCGCCCACAGCTGGCGTGACCCATCCTCCCCAAACCCGATTCAGCCATACGAAAATAGGTGCCAAACATGCTCTATAATGTGTTGTTGTCTAGTGAAATGTGAAGTGTATTATTACTTGGTGGTTGCTGCCCGTGAGTATGAACGATGACGGCAACACATGATGCTGGTTTAGACATTTTTGTTTTTGCCTCTTGCAGCTTGATCTACATACTAATTTTGTGTCAACGTAAGTTGTTTCCTTGATTAAGCAAAAGTGCCAGGCACATCTTTAAGCGAAATTTATTTGCTTCCGTGTGTCAATGGCTTTGCACTTATGGTGTTTGCTTAAACGCTTGATTCATTGGTCATTGGAGATAAGAAAAATCATTTGGGTTTAAAGCCTAATTAGCTCGATTTTTAGTTTAGACTTTTCCTATTTGAGTCTCTAGTCTATATGATATGGACAAACTTTCCTTGCTTTCTTTTGTTGGTCACTTGAAAATGAAATGTTGTATTTCAAGTTCTTTTGGAACTCCACATCGTGCCAAGTGGAATGGCTTGTTAAGCCACTCTTTTTTATTTTTATTTTTTAAAGATGCTATATAAATCAATCAAATTATAGTTGTTTGACTTGTTTCTATTGAAATATTAGGGATTGAACGAAAAAGAGAATATAAAGAATCTATCTAAGCAAGGAATCACTATTAAGTGATATATTGTGAGACAAAACACTAACCGTATACTCCTAGTTACACAATTTACATCAAGTACAAGTGTACAAGCCCAGCCCAATGATACTAATGTAATTTCAATATTAGGTCTAGCCCATTGTACAGGTAGTACAAGCACATGCTATGGTACATTATCTTAATTGACTTTTGCTGCATCTGAGTCTTTGCATATGGTAAATAATGCTTAGCATTTCTATGCATAAATAAGAATTGAATGCAGCTTGCAATAACAAGTATCATAGTTCTGGAAACTAATTTTCTTAAAGAAAAGATTTGTTTCTTACTAATCAACAGATTTCATGTGGTTGTATGATGTAGCTTCTCTTTGACTGTTTCATTGGATCATGTGGCTTCTCTTTTCTTTGGATAAATGTGAGATTTGGCATGCATAGATGCTTATTGTTTTATTGGTTCTAGTTTGACTGTCTTATAAACTGAGAGGTCTCCTTTAAGAAATAAAAAGCTGAGAAATCTCAATTATGAATGAGAAATAAAAACTAACTTTTAATAAATCCTAATTTTTATAGTAGGCATGTAAAGAGACCCAAAACGATAAAAAATGACTTGGACTGTGCCTTTTATCGTCTTTCTCCATTGTCTCTAACAGTTAGTTCCCAGGTCTGCAATATAGTATTGGACTGAATATTGGGCAGTGAAAAACCAACAAAAGACTAAGCTCAACGTTGTAGAGATGAGGATGTTGGTGTTGGATAAGTAGACACACTAGATAGGATAAAATTAAGAATAAATGCATTAGAATGTTAGGCCAACATCTATTGTGGGAAAAAAATGATAAAATCTTGCCTTCGTTAGGTTTTTTGGTCATGTGATGAGAAGATCTGTAGAAATCCCAGTAAGAAGAGTAGATCAAATGGAGGGTAACCCAATAGGTAGGGTATGAGGAATACCAAGAAAAAGTATAGATGAAACAATTAAAAAGGACTTAATTTTCAATGGCTTGTTTATAGAGATGGTTTATGATAGGATGCACTAGTGTTGTTTGATCCATATAGCTGACCTAACCTAATGGGAAAAAGCTAAGTTGTTATTGCTGTATATTTTTTCTCAAGTTATGCTGAACAGTTTTCGGAAGAAAGGAATCTAGAGAAAGTTCATGTAACATGAAGGCTGCATTTGCCACTGGCAATTATAGTTTTACCTCTGCCATGTCGTTTGGAAGTTTTATCCTTTGGTTAAAAGTATTTCCTTTAAGTTTAATTAGTTCCTAAATTAACGTTATTGTCTGATGAGTATCTTTCTGATCAATGAGGGGAGCTTTTTGGTTATGTTGGGCTCTAGTGTCCTAGATTGTGTTTGTCAACAACACTACTCACTGTCCTTTTTGCCCATTGTATTGATGTGGTGTCTTTAGAAGATGCACATTGCTTTGTTTCTTTTGATTCCACCTGTCATGTTCTTTAGCGACAAACCTTGTATGAACATAGCGAAAAGAGATTGGGAGGATTGATTCTATAATATCCTTGTTTCAGGAAGACAATAGTGTTGATGACAACTTGACAAGTATAATGGGCTTGGTGGCAGTCACATGGCATAATTGTCTAAGAAAGAGTCTTCCACAAAAAATGAGGTTTCTTCATACTTTGAAAGGTGATCAATTGGGCCAAATTATATTGTCTCCCCCTCTTGCTTCTCTGGACCTTCCTGACATCTGGACTCCTAAGTCTTCATGTCAGAATATTCCAGCATTACATAAAAGCTGTAAGTATCTTATTCCCTTGAGTTGACAATGCTTTTCTTGCTATTTGTTTTGGATATTAAGTTCTAGCATATTATATTTTTTTTATGCTATCTATTTCGTAAGCTTAATTTTATCTATTCGTCTCTAACACTTTTACTTAATTGAGAAAAATATGGGTTTAGCTGTCATTTGTAAATTCCTCCAGACAATTATATTGCTTCCAATTCCATGTGAAAGTAGTTGCATTCACCATCTCTCCTTCCTAGTATTCACAGACCAACAGGGTGTATTGTTTTTTTTTTTTGGCACATCTGGGAAAGTAAAGAAGCTAGACTCTCAGGAACATGGTTCCTGCATAATCATCTCTCAGTTGCTGCCAGAGCACTTGGAGCTTGCTCCAAAACAGCAAAAAGACTGTCCACTACCAGAAGCCTCCCTTGCTCTAAAGTCTGCACTCCTGTTGGCATCTCTCAGCACATGGGATACTGAAACATCTCAATCTCTTCTCAACCAGTCCTTAATCTCGAGGATAATGGGGACCAAGAGGGTGTATATGTTAGGAAATCATTTTGTAAAGCAAGTATATATGCGCAAGAATAGGAGGGGTCAGGTCACTGTACCAATTGTAACCAATCATACAGCAACTACTTGAGAGGGAAGTAGTTATTTTAGGTGGGGAAAACAGTTAGGAGGAAAGTAAGAGAATAAATAGGGAAAGATCAGAATTAGCAAGTTTAGTATTGTTGTTTGGTAGAAACTTGGAGAGCTGAGAAGCTCTAACTCTTCCTCATTGTACTCACACACTATTCAGCTTCTGTCCCCAATTTCCAGGGTTCTCTAACACATTGTAGGGATTTCCTACATCAATATACACATTTCTTGCATTTTCTACTCATTTCTTTTAATTCTGGTCCAGTCGTAGCACTATTTAATTTCTCTGTCTTTTCAATTTAATCTGTGCATAAGAATAAATGTTTCTTTAATGAATGTCAATAACTAAAATTCATTCTCTGAAGACCGTTGACAGAATACAAAGCAAAATAAACATGGTCATGAGGACTATAGCGTTGCACATTGCTTTGCATGTGTTACATGGTTATGAAGAATACAATCCTCTATTGTATGAATTAATTTATCCAAATTGTTTTGATCAGGAAAAAAAAAAATCCAAATTGTTCACTTATAACAGTGCATGATAAGGCTGCATTTGCCGTTGTCAGTTGCAGGTTTACCATATTATGTAGATTTATAACAGTGAAAACATATAAAGAGGATTACATAATAGATAAGAAATAGAGAGAAACCTGTATTAAATATAAGCAAGAAGGAAGAGAATTGCATTTCAAGAAGAGATGTGTCATTCAATTAGAGGATAACATTACAAGGGAAGCCACTCTCAAGAAAGAGTACTTTTTGGTAGTAGACAATTTGTTTGATAATTACACCTCCTTGATTATATAGCTTGCAGTTGTTATATGATTAATATATATTCAGCTCCATGTGTAATGTGTAGTGCTTGCTCAGAGTCTACACCTCATGTATTCTTACATTGTTTTGCTTCCGTTTCTTTATGCACTCCTCATTTGGCAATTTTGTTGAATGTTGTGTGTGTCCTAACTCCTTGAACCATTTTCTGAGGATTAGCTTCCATGGCTTTGGGATAATTAAAGAGGCAATGCAACATGCAATCTATGCTACAATATGGTGTATTTGGCTAGAGCAGAACTCTTGCATAGGTTTCTTTGTCACATCACTTGATTTGGGATAAGATTCAGTGGCTAGTGTCTATTTGGTCCAAAGGCAGTTTTTCTGGGATTTCTCTAAATTATTTGTTGAAGGATTAGAAAGCTTTGTTACATTGATCTTTCTTTTTTCCATGTTTGTTTCTGTCTTTCTTTTTGATTTAGAAGAATTCTTGATGTGCTTCTTCTGTCCTTTTTATTTCTTAGTTTCCTGCATTGTAATTATGTTTGCCTCAGTTAATGAACAGACTGCTGTGGTGCTTGATGGAAAGTTGATATCAATGGAAATCAGGTCAAAAATAGCTTATGAGGTAAGACGAATGAAGAAATGCCTTGGAGAAGTTCCTGGATTAGCTGTAGTTTTGGCGGGCCACAGAAGGGATTCTCAAACTTATGTTCGCAACAAGATAATGGCCTGTGAAGAAGTTGGAATCAGGTCTATGGTGACCGAATTACCCACTGATTGTGCGGAAGCAGAAGTTCAAAATGCTGTCGTGAGATATAACAAGGATCCATCAATTCATGGTATTCTTGTGCAACTTCCTTTACCACAAGTAATTTTCGAATCTGTGACTTTTTACAATAACTTAGCCAGACTTTGGTATATTCTGATTTTCTATTCAAGAAATAGGGCATTGTCACACTACTTTTCATAGTCAGAAATATATACAGATCAGGTCAACCAGTTAAGCATGTTTCAACCAGGGACCTAGGATTAAACTCGTCTTACTTAAAGGGGAGGGGTTAACATCTGATTGCATAATTTATGCTCATGGATGAAAAGAAAAAAGAAAATAAAAGCATGACCTATGATCTTCTGTGCTGAAACGATATTCATAGAAGTCTTAGCATTGAGTTTATTTTGATTTGATAAAACAAATGATATTGTACATGTCCAGGTGTACAAGGCTGTAATCATTGTGTGGGTCGTTGGAAATAACATTAGTCAAAAATGACATTGGGAAAAGTAGAAGCCAATGTGGCATTGGAAACACTAGGGCCATAGGAAATATTTCAATTCTTAATTATTGTTCTTGTAACTATTGTTGTCTTTATCTTTTGTACATATATGAATATCAGTATGCTAAGCGCTAATCACTCAAGCAATCACAGAAGTGCATCCTAAAATTTCATTCTAATCTCTTTCAATTTGATAGAAGAGCAGGCAAGATCCTGTTTCTGCTCTTGGTCTCATTAGTCTGCCATTTGGTCCAGCAAGCAGACTCCTAATAGTCCCTTCATTTTTCTTCATCAAGTCCAATAGGTCTGTTGTCTAGTACAGTAAATCCATACTTATTCTGTAAAGTTTTTAAACTGTATGAGATCAAGTCTCAGTTCTGTTTCTTGTCTCTAAAAAGACTGACCCACAGTCTTCCAAGTGTCCAACCATTTAGGAGTCATCACTGGCCATCACAGCTACCAACTAGTTTCCTATTTATTTCGTTTATTCCATATTTTGTCTCAGTTTCCTAGTAACTATTAACTTCTGGTGACTTTTAGCATCATTATCAAGGATTTTTTTTTTAATTAAAATAATTATCAAGTTCTTTATATCAATAATATTTCTTTGTCCTCCCATCTTCTTATATTATTCTTCTCTTCTTAATAATATTCTTCTTTTATCCCAAAAAAAAATATTCCTTTATGTTATTTTCTTGATCTTTGGAAAGACCTTGAAGATTTTCAGCTTTCTTTTAATTTCATACCACTTCACCATAATAACTCCATCACCTTTGAACAGCATCCTGACAAATTCTTAGATCATGCATGTACTGAGAAGCTTGAATAACTTGTACTGGAATCTACACCTCATTTCTGCAACCTATGCACACTGAGGTCGGCACTCCAATAACCAGTCCAAGTGAGGCACCAAAAATTTCAATCGTGGGGCCTTTTCTCAGTCTTTCTGCAATAGCAACGGTCTTCCAACAATTGCAGTAATTCAGGTTAATCCTAGAGATACACTGCACCCATGTGCTGATGTCCTCTACTTGACAAGAATCACCTGCCAAATTTGAGACAAAACTGGTCATGGGGCCAAAATCTAATCTCATATGGGACCGCAATTTGCCGACTGCCAACTAGGATTCATCTAAGATTATGGATACAGGTGCTGTGGATTAAGAAATCTCTCATTGCATTGAGATTATAAAGGTCCTGATGAACTCAACGATACACATGGTGGTTCAACTAGGTTTTTCTTTAACATTTCATCTTGCTGATATTTTGTGTTCAAAATATACATAAAATCCTATTATAAAAAATTAAATATGTTGTGTCATTCTCACAATTTTGCAAGACCAACAATGTTTTTATTGACTTCTTCACTGACTATTATTCTTGTTGAGGATCTTCGAATGAGAGAAGTAATCACATAAGAATGGAATCACAACCTCCTCTATGAACACACATCGGCCACTCTACTGCAAGCCCATATCAAACCATTTGCAGCTTTGCTATCCTAGCATGATCATGTCTTAGTCTTGCTTTCTGTGAATTTCATTTACCTGTGTCAAGGTAGTTAAAATCACATGTTGGATCGTAAAATCACACGATTTTACGATATCACAACACATCTCTGATCCTGATCTCACTGCAACTTGGAGATGTGGGATTGCCATGCAAACTCGTAGGATTGTTGGGATCAGCGTCCCATTTCGTGGAGTTGGATCTTGGCCTAGTTGAGATCAGACCCATCCCGTATGTGACTGAAACCCTAACTTCGAACCATTACATGATCCCTTTCTTTATCTCAAATAGTCAAACCCTTATTCGGCTCCTTCTCTCTATTTCTCGAGCCCTAACTCCATCTCAGTCCTTTGATGTCTCCATGACTCCATTTCTTCTCCAATGAAGAAGTTTGAACTTGTCTCGCTCTCTTTCTCTCTGTCTCGTTCGCTCACGTGGCCTTACTCATCGCCTGTGACCCTTTTTAGGTTCTTTGGCTTGCTTGACCGCCTTTGGTTTGTGCAGTGAGGTGAGCTTCTTTTGTTATGTTGGTCTTGTTGTTCATGTCTTGTTGGTACTATTCTGTTTGAGTACAGAGTGCTCTTTTTTTCAATTATTTCTCTGTTTGAAGTTTGTATATTTTCTCTTTGTTGGTCTTTTATTAGAAAATATTTGGGCGAGATAATGGCATCAAGTGGAGCTGCTGGGGGTAATAATAGGCCTACTCCTCGATCTTGACATCCTTGTGTGGCTATTATATCATGTGTTATAAACTTATGACTTATGCTACTCTTATGGACATGTTGTTAGGTGATATTTGGATTATGAGTTGTGAAACTTTGTCCATTTTTATTTGAAGTTTAGTTATGTCAAGTGTGATTATTTTGCTTATATATATATTCTTGATAGGATCTTACGATCCTTGTTACGATCTACGATTTACGATTTTGCATCCCTGTTCCGATTCGACGTAGAATCTCAATCTTGACAACCTTGACCAGTGTTTTGATCGTTAATTCCTCTAATTTGTACATCATGAACTTACATTCTTGCAATAGAAGTTGTTAGAATCTATGAATAATTGTAATTATGTTAATTAGGATGATAATTAGGAGTTAGAATCGTATATTTAGAGTAACTGTATATTCTCCATATCTTTGTATTTATTACATACTGTCTACATATTCCAATCTCCGTTGTGTAGTTGAGACACACGGATTTCACAAAGCTTTTCTCTTTTTCTCTCTATCTCAAAATGGTATCAAAGCCTATCCTATGATTATTATTAGGTCACCTGCAGATGTTCAGTCCTACAAACTTCACGCTCCAAATGTCTAATCCTGGGCACGAGGGGGATATGTCAGAGTCCCACATTGCTTAAGAATATGACATAAATAGTTTTTATAAGCATTTGGCCAACCCTCCCTCATGAGCTAGCTTTTGGGGTTGACTACGCCCATTCCCTGAAATGGTATGAGTAGCGTAAGCTCTAGTTCCGCTGCGTTTGTTGTGCACACTGATAATTCTTTTGCTTGTCTCTCTTAGTCTACTTCCTTGGGTCTATGAGTCCTTGATTCTACTGCCACTGATTACATCTCTGGTGATAAAGCTCTTCTTTCTGGTTTTTCTACTTCTGGTTATTTGCCGACTATTGCATTAGCGAATGGATCCAAAACCTAGTCTCAAGGGATTGGCATAACCCACCCTATGCCATCCACGTCAATTGATTCCATCCTTTATGTTTCTGGCTTTCCATTTAATCTTCTTTCTAATAGTCATTTAACTCATTTTCTTAATTGCATTATTTCCTTCACTAAAGTCTCTGTCATTCTGTAGGATCGGAGCTTGGGACAGACGATTGGCACTAGATGTGAGTCCAACGGCCTTTACTAGCTCTCCTACCCATTCAGTGCTTGCTCCTTCTCCATTAATCTCTTCACTATCCATACTCAGTTGGGTCATCCTAGCCTTGCCAAGGTTCAACAGATGGTACCAAGTCTTTCTAAACTGTCTAGTTTACCTTTTGAGTCGTGTCAACTTGAGAAACATACCCGTAGTCTGTTTCCTAATAAGGTTCATAGTCGTGCTTTGTCACCTTTTATGTTGGTTCACTTTGATATTTGGGGTCCTAGTCGTACTGAGTCCACATTAGGGTCAAGATATTTTGTTACTTTCATTGTTGATTTTTCTCGCTGTACTTGGTTATTTTTAATGAAGAATCGGATTGAGTTGTTTTCAATTTTTACAAATTTTTATCAAGAAATGAAGACTCAATTTGGTGTTTCAATTCATACTTTGCGTAGTGATAATACCAAAGAGTATTTATCTCACCAATTTCAAACATTTATGGTATCGCATGGTGTTCTTCATCAAACATCATGTGCTTAGACTCCTCAACAAAATGGGTTTGCTGAACACAAAAACTGCCATCTAATTGAAACAACTCGCACCCTTCTTCTTCATGGTCATATTCCTTTTTGTTTCTGGGGGGATGCTGGCCTTGCTGCTTGTTATTTAATTAATCGCATGCCTTCCTCGATTTTAGGAAACCAATTTCCTTACTTTGTGTTATTCCCTCATAGACCCGTGCATTCTCTTCCCCCTCATGTTTTTGGGTCCACGTGTTTTGTCCATAACCTCACTCCTAGTCATGACAAACTTTCCGCTTGGTCCATCAAATGTGTTTTCCTTGGGTACACGAGGTCACAAAAAGGTTATCATTGTTTTTTCCCTACTCTACATAGTTACCTTGTCTCTGCTGATGCCACCTTCTTCGATGATGTTCTCTTTTTTGAATCTCCATCCCTAAGTCCTCCACCTATGTCTGAGATCTTGCCCCTATTCTCCCTTACCTATGGCCTCTCCACTCACTGTCCCACTGCCCCCGACGCAATTCCCTCAACTCGCCCAGTTTACGTTTATCGTCGTCGAGCCACTTCTCACTTACCATCCGAGCTTGTTGCCCCACCATTACCTAGACCTAACCCCTAGCCTCTCCCGGACCCATTACTTCCTTTGGAGCCCGTTTTGGCCGTTGTTGGCCCTCCTCCGATGCCCACTCCTACACTAACTCCGGCCCTACCTCCTGAGCTTGACTTTCCTATTACTTTTTGTAAAGGTATACGTTTTACACGTTACCCGTCTCCTCATTATGCTACTTTACTTTGAGCTACCACCGTTTATCTTCTTTGCATTATGCTTGTTTGTCTTCTTTGTCTTCTATGTCTATCCCTAGATCTCCAGGTGAAGCTTTATCTCATCCTGGGTGGAGGCAAGCTATGGTTGACGAAATGTGTGTACTTCAGAACAGTGGTATTGTGGAACTGGTCTCTCTTCCTCTAGGCAAATCGGTGGTTGGCCGTTAGTGGACTTATACTATGAAGGTTGGTCCTGATGCTGCTATTGATCACCTCAAGGCTCATCTGGTAGCCAAGGGCTACACTCGGATCTTTGGTCTAGATTATGGCGACACATTCTCCCCTGTTGCCAAGATGGCTTCTGTTCATCTTTTTTTGTCAATGGCTGCTATGCGGCATTGGTCGCTTCATCAGTTGGACATCAAGAATGCCTTCCTCCATGGTGACCTTGAAAAGGAAGTCTATATGGAACAACCTGTTGGTTTTGTTGCTTAGGGGGAGTCTTCTGTCCTTGTCTGTCGCCTTCGTAAATCTTTTTGTGGCCTTAAGCAATCTCCTTGAGCTTGGTTTGGTAGATTCTCTACTATGGCTGAACAGTTTGGTATAATTCAAAGTGAAGTTGATTACTCTATATTTTACCGTCGTACTCCACGAGGCTGCATCTATTTGATTGTGTATGTTGATGACATTGTAATTACCGGCAGTGACAATGATAGCATAACTTAGGTCAAACAGCATCTATGTCATCACTTTCAAACCAAAGACCTGGCAAACTTTGTTATTTCTTGGGCATTGTAGTAGCACAATCTAAAGATGGCATAGTTCTCTCACAGAGAAAGTATGCTATGGACATCCTAGAAGAAATAGGCTTACTTGGGGCAAAGCCTGTTCATACTCCTATGGATCCTAATGTGAAGCTCCTACCAAATCAAGGGGAGCCACTATCTGAACCAGGTTGATACAGAAGACTAGTTAGGAAACTAAACTACCTCAGAGTCACTCGTCCAGACAATTCTTTTGCAGTGAATGTGGTTAGTTAGTTCCTAAACTCACCATGTGAAGGTCAATGGGAAGCTATGATTTGCATTCTGAAATATGTCAAAGGAGCACCAGAAAAAAGCCTTATCTATGAAGATAAAGGGCATGCTGACATAGTTGGGTATTTAGATGCTGATTGGGCAGGATCTCCTACTAATAGACATTCTACCTCTGGGTATTGCATACTCATTGGAGGCAGTGTTATCTCTTGGAAAAGCAAGAAGTAGAATGTGGTTGCGAGATCTAGTGTTAAAGCAGAGTATCGTGCCATGACATCCACCACGTGTGAATTCATCTGGCTCAAGCACCTCCTTAAGGAACTTCAATTTGGGGAGATTAGACATATGACACTTATTTGTGACAAACAAACGGCTTTGTATGTTGCTCCAACCCAGTTTTCCATGAGAGGACCAAACACATTGAAGTTGACTGCCACTTCATCAGAGAAAAGATTCTATCTGGAGACATTACCATAAGTTTTGTCAATTCAAATAATCAATTGGCAGATTTGCTCACCAAGTCTTTAAGAGGTCCTAGAATAACTTATCTATGTAACAAGCTTGGTGCATACGATCTATATACTCCAGCTTGAGAGGAAGTGTTAGAATCTGTGAATAATTGTAATTATGTTAATTAGGATGATAATTAGGAGTTAGAATCATATATTTAGAGTAACTGTATATTTTCCATATCTTTGTATTTATTACATATTGTCTATATATTCCAGTTTCCATTGTGTAGTTGAGACACATGGATTTCACAAAGCTTTTCTCTTTTTCTCTCTATCTTAATAGAAGTAAACATTTTTTTTTTTTTTGGATAAAAAAGAATTTTGTTGAGATAAAGAGAAGGATTGTACAAAATGATGGGACGACAAGAGATCTTCTTTATAAGAACAAGAGCTAACATGAAAAACACTATCAATGAGTTAGAGCTTTCCAATCTCTTAACATATGTGGGAAGAAAATTCCTCTAAAAAGATTATATGCTTTACATTAAATAGAGATAGGGGTGGCACTGAGGTGGGTTTTAGCCCAACCCAAATCAGCCCCGCACCCTACCTGCACCTTACCCGCCCCTACCTGCTATTTTTTCTTTTTCTTTTTTTAAGTGAGGAGCTCGACAGCACAACAATCAAAGCAAAATCAAGGCAATATAACAACTTCATAGTCTTCACATGGGATGACTAAGAGACATTAATTATTAGACATGAAGCAACAACAACAACAAGCCTTTAGCCTTATCCATTAAAAATAGATATGAAACTAAGCAAAAAAACAACTCTGATTCATTCATTTTATATAAATTTCCAGGCAAGAATCACACCTCTTGGAGTTCCAATATAGAATCTAAAGTCTCCTTGGAAGAAGTCATCAAATCTGAATGTGCTAGTCTAACATTCTCGTCTGATTCATAGAATGAAGACCTGATTGGCACTTGTAGACAATTTACCATGTTTCCATGACAATCAAATATGATATATAGCAAATCACAATAAATCTTAAAATTAGGATAGGGAAATACCGAGGTAACCTATTTGAACTTGAGAATTGCTTTTAAAAAAGGTAGTGTTATTGGCAAATATCTAAATAATACCATAAAACAAACACTGCAAAGGGGGGAAAAAGGCTAATAATAATAATAATACTCAAACACAACATAATCATTCCAATATAGCAGTCATAAAAATTAAACCAACATGACATATTTAGTCATAACATCTGAAAAGATGAATTAGAAAATAACAAGTAACAAACTAAACAAGTTTAATACAATCATTTAGAATAACAACAAGTACAACACTTTATCTCTAGTCTCACAACTCTTCAATAGCCATCAATCTGGAATGTTCGCTTCTCCATCAACCATGTTTGATTGACAATTAGTTATTTCATCTACAAATTAAATAAAAAGTTGATTAATAAATCAATTAATATTATCTCAATAAAATAAAAAATTAGATAAAATATATAAAACAATTTACCTTTGTTTTGTGAATTTGCCCACAACCAATTTTGAGCACACATTAAAACTTCTACTGTGTCTTCATTTAGACTACCACGATAAGGACCAATCAAGCAACCACTCCCATTGAAGCCAGATTCAGAAGCAATAGTGGACGCAGGAATGGCAAATAAATCTCTAGCAATTTGCTGAAAAGTTAGATACTTGGCCCCATTCACCTTCCACCAAACCAAAATATCAAAATCAGGCATTCTTGGGACAACATCTTCCTCTATATAATAATCAAATTCAGTTTTCACAAAATGAGCCCCTTGCCTTCTTCTTATTTCTAATATACAATTGATAACCGGCATCATCATCTAGATCTGCAGAAACACTAAGTTCTTGTGTAAAAAGATCTTGCATATTACTTGAAGAAGTTGTCTTTTGTTGGTACTCATTAAGCAAGTCATAGCATAATTGTTGAATTCTTTCAACTTGCTTTGAACAATCAATTGGATTTGAATACAACTTTGAGAATTTGTACTCAAGCATAGCAAGCTTATATCTAGGGTCTAAGATAGCAGCAACACCCATAATGCCATGAACTTCAGCTCGATACTTTTCAAACTTCATCTTCATATTACATGCCATATGACTAATCAATGGATTAGGAGAAGCAATCCATTTTTTCAATGCTAACTTTATTTCACAAATTTTGTTAAAATATGTATTAGCAGTTGGAAATTGTGTCCTAGAAAACAATTGAGTCACATCATAAAACACTTTCAATTTATCACAAATTTTTTTAGCAAGTTCCCACTCCTCATTACTTGGCACACTTTTATATTGAGGTTCCTTTTGTCTTAAACGAGGGAACACGAACTAGTTGGGCAATCAACAACTAATTTTTTCATGAACGGAACTCCCGTTTTACTATACCAAGTCACAAATGTTTCATGCCTCTTAGGGGTTGCACTCCAATATAATATACTATGACGAATCTTCTCCACACTTTCCTTAACTATATCCAAACCATCTTTCACAATTAAATTCAATATGTGAGCAGCACAACGCATATGCAATAATTTACCGCTCAATAACAAATATCCCATATCCAAACCACCCAACAACTCATCTATCATGGCATCATTAGTAGAACAATTATCCAATGTAATGGTTGATAATTTTCTATCTATGTTCCATTCCAATAAAATCTTCATTAATGTGTGAGCAAGTGCTTCACTTGTGTGAGGGGTAAGAACATAAGAAAAGCTGAAAAGTTAAGAGAACAAACATATTATGAAATGATAAAAATCATTAAAAGCCAATATTAAATATAAGAAAGATATTCAAAAAAATGCCTCAAAACACGCATTTGCAACTTCCATGAGCTATCAATATAGTGTGCCGTAACAATCATATATCCTTTATTTTGATTGGAAGTCCACATGTCCGAGGTAATTGCCACTCTACTTCCATTTTGGTCCAATGCCTTAGTTGATTTAAGCTTCTCTTCCTCATATATTTGAAAGATGTCTTTCTTGATTGTGTTTTGACTAGGCACCTTAAATGAAGGCTGTAAAGCGCCAACAAACTCCCTCAATGCAACATGTTCCACTCCACTTATTAGATATTCATGCATGATAATCATCTTGGCAAAACACCTTCTTACATACTGGATCAAAAATAAAATTGTCTCCACTTTTCCCTTGTTTCACAAAACATTCAGCAATAGTTGATTGCCTTGAGTTAGCTTGCTTTATTCTCTTACAATAGTGAAGCACATGATTTTTCAATGCTTTGGTCCCATTCCTTGGATTTGCTCTGAGTACATTGCCACAATGATTGCATTTTGCCTTCCATTCTCCATCTACTTTATATCTTTGAAATATTGCCAAAAAACACTCTTAGTATTAGATTTGTTGTCATCTTCAAGTGTGTCTTCTTCATCAACTAGGATATTATTAGATGCTGCTTCTGTGGTTGGATTAGCACTTTCTCTTGTAGGAATAGAACCTTCATTAGGTGTCAGGGCATCATTCTCCATTTGAAGACAAATTTACAATACCTACACAAATGATAACAAGTATTAATCAAGATTTCAAATAGAAAAACAAAACATGAACATGAGATAGCATTCACTAATGGGCAGAATAAATTAGCATTCACTAATCTAATGCTCCCTAATGATAAGAGTTTATATATCTTGAAAGGCTTCAAACTTTGAATAAAATAGAGTGAGTACATGTGAAAGTATCTCGATAATTAAATTACAATAACCGTACAGCTTAGTCTTGTTTGTATATGTCAAAGATTATTTTCTAGTTTGAAACTGAGCATTAGAAGTGGAAAACAACTATGCCAAAGTTGAGAAACAGAGGTGGGGGTTGCTAGCCGTGCTGGGATAATGAGAAGTGGGTGGAAGAGTCTCAGGCTCTTGATCAAACTAGGATACTCAAATACTAATTATAAATTATCTGAAATCAGATCGAACATCAGATAACATTAATTATTACCTGTCATTTAGTGCAAATAGAAACAATTCTGGTTATCTTATTGACAAACGTACTTATAAGAGAGCACAAGTTATTTGTAAGAAACATTATTGCTTGGCACACATGACACAATTTATTGGTAACAACTAGGAAACTTTATCATCTGACTCTGAGATACTTTATTGCAGAAAAGCATATAATTGCAAATAAATTTTTGACTTTTTGTTACAACTAAGAAACACACAAGAAAAAAAGGGAGAAGAAGAAGACCCTTGGGACTGGAACTTATGGTCTTGTAGTAGGGGGCATGCTGGCGAAGAAGGAAGGAGTTGCGGCAGCTTCGGTCTTTGGACATGAGGGAGCAGCGGCGGTGGCTCATAGCAGGGGCAGCGGCGGTGGCTCATAGCAGGGGCAGCGGCGGTGGCTCATAGCAGGGGTAGCGCCGGCGAAGCTCACGCTGTGGCTCTGAGGTGCGTGCGGTGTTGGGCGAGGAAGGAGGAAGGAGTAGTGGCAGCTTCAGACCAGAGGGAGCAACGGCGGTGGCTCGTAGCTAGGGGCAGTGCCAACGAAGAGGCTTACGTCATGCGGTGGCTCTGCAATGCTTATGGCGTTGGGCAAGGATGGAGGAAGGAGCGGCAGCCGGTGGTGGCTCAGCAATGTGGCTTTGCGATGGGGTGTTGCCAACTGCCAAGGAGGAATGAAGGAGCAGCAACCAAGATCCAAGAAGGAGTGAAAGAACAGCGCAACAACAGCTTCAGAGGAAAAGAGGAAAAGAGGAAAAGGGGCAAAACGTAAAGTCCTAAACGTCTCCTTCTTCAAATTAGGTTAGAAGCATAAATATACATATAAAATATTGATAATGTATTATATATATAGCGGGGCAGGGCGGGGCGGGGCGGGGTGGGTTTTCCCTAAACCCAAATCCGACCCTACCCGCACTTAAAACCTGCCCCGTGCCAATCCACCCTGTTGTAGGGCCAATTCAATACCCGACCCGACCGGGTTGGGTAGGGGCAGGTACCCGCGGATCGGGTTATATTTGCCACCCCTAAATAGAGAGCAAATGCCTAATGTTATCACATAAAACTTGCTTGTTCGAAAATCTGTTGTTGAAGGTGTGAGAATTATGCTCCAACCAAACAATAGTATATATAGCACACTGACACAAACATTTGACTTTCTTCCTTTACCAAAACCAGCATAACTTGTTTTTGGGAATTGATCTAAGGTTGTAGGAAATGCCATAGTTGTCAATAGCGGATAGCGGCCGACCCCAAAAACACTATAGCAGGATAGCGGATAGTGTTCCGGCCGCTATTTTATAAAAAAATTTATAATTATCATACAATTTATATAACACATATAATCTATTCCATAGTCTAAAAACAAGCAATCACCATCAATTCAATGAATAAATATCAAGTACTAACGGCAGCAAAACATAAAAGACAGCACCATCAAGTAGCATAAAGGCAGTAAAATATAAAAGACAATACCAAATCCTGATTAAACTTAAGTCTGTAAAGCTAACAGTAAATAGAAGCGAAAAAAAAAAAAAGGTAAATAGAAGGGGATAAACATAAACTAGAAGCCTGGAGCAAAGAAGAAAAATTAATGTTGCTGCCATGACTAAAGCCTAAAACAGTAACAAGCAAAATAGAGGGGTAGCATTAAGGGAGTGGAGGAATAGAAACAGTGAACAGAAGGAAAAGAAAAAATAAAATAGAGGCAGAAGAAGATAGAATAGAAAGAATCAAACCCAACCAAGGAAGATAAAATAATAAAAAAAAAGAACAAAGAGAGTAAGGACCAATCGCTCCCCTTGCCGCCGCCGGAAACTTAGACCACTGCCATCACTGGAGGTTGGAGGGTCGCCGGAGTAAGAGGGGTGAGGGGGGAGAAAGACCAATTGATAGATAGGAAGAGAAATGCCCTAACACCACGTTCAGATCAAAGAAAAGAGAGGGGAAGGTTCAAAATGACCTTCCAGCCCCCTTCAAACTGCCCAGAATGGTCCAAAAACAGGGGTACAATCGGTTTTTGGTAGTGGCCACGATTTGCTGTGACGACGAAATGCTACACATCAGCCAGCTCTATTGCGCTCCACCTCCACCCCACTCCACTCCGCCACTATCGCGTGCGATTGACAACTATGGGAAACACCCAGCACTCATTGAAGATACCAAACAAAGCATTTCCTGAAAATTCTTCCAAAGAATAGTGCAAAAATATATGTTGACTAATTCTGAATTTGCACCACACATAGCATGCATATCAAGGGAAATAGCCAGATGTGGCCTTCGAACTTGTAACATGTCATCGATCTTAATTCTGTTAAGCACAACTGTCTAAATAAAGGATTTAACCTTTTAAGGGGCTTTAGACTTCCAAATAGTCAACATTGTCATTTTGATACTTCCAGTTTGTGTTGCACTAGGCCATTTGAACTTATGTTCCAAGACCTTTGTATCTAGCTTCAATGAAATCCATTGGTTACTTTCTCTTTATGTTATTTTTGTTGATCATTGTACTAAATATATTTGGTTTTATAGCCTTTAAAAGAATATGCTTTTTTTTTTTTTATCGAAGAAGAATTTAATTGAGATGAATAGAAAGATTTACAAAGAATAAGGAGCATATGGAATCCTCCTTGTTAGAAATGATCTCTCTCAGCACTCCCAAACCAAAACTCTGAACAAAAAAAAAAAAAAAAAAAGACATAAAAGAAGCAAAAGATCAAGGTAGCAAAGTTTTCAAATCCCTCAACATATTATTAAAAGAAATCCCTTAAAAATGGTCATGCGCTTTGCACCAAATAGATACAAGCCGACAAATCTTATTTCAAATTAACAGAGTTTGAGAAGAAGAGAGAAGAGAGAGAGAGAGAGAGAGAGAGAGAGAGAGAGAGAGAGAATGTGCTAGAATCTGAATGTTCATTATGAATAAGTATAGTGTACATCAAGTCCTTATATAGTTGTAGGAGAGAGGGGAGAGTTAGTTACAATATGTTATGCACAATTGGCACTAGCTGTTAGTGTCCAACTGTCATAACTAACTAACAGTGGTAGTATAATCCACTACTCTAAGGTGCAGCCTACACTATCCTACACTATCATGCCCTTGCAATTCCAGTTGTGAGTGACTCTTAGAGATTTGCTGCAGATCTTTCAGTTTGACTTTGTCTTTAAGTGTTGAGAATTTTGACTTGGACACTGCTTTAGTTAACAAGTCAGCTGGTTGATCGGATGATAGGATATGAGCAATTAGGAGTTTCCCATGCATAACCTTTTCTCTGACAAAGGACAAGCTCAATTCCATGTGCTTTGTCCTTGAGTGCAAAACTAAATTATGTGAGAGCATTACTATGCTCAAGTTATCACAGTAAATGACTGGCCTAGGTGAGGGAACTTTGAGTTCCTCGAGGAGAGATTGGAGCCACATGATCTTAGCTGTGATATTGGCCAGGCTCTTGTATTCAACTTTAGTGCTGGACCTAGCCACCAGAGGCTGTTTCTTTGACCACCAGGAGACAAGATTTTTGGTCCTAGGAAAATGCAGGCACTAGAGGTGGACCTTCTATCATCAATATCGAAGGCCCAATCAGCATTACAGAACCCCCTAAGTCCTAAGGGTTGGAGGAACTTGTGCAAGTGCAAACCATCGTGAAGAATGCCTCCTAGGTACCTAAGGATACGCTTCACTGCCTTCCAATGGCTGTCTAGTGGTTCTACCATGAATTGGCAAGCTTTATTCACAAAGTAAGAGATTTTGGGTCTATCACTATGGCATATTGGAGAGCCCCAACCACAGAACGATAGAGTGAGGGATCATGGAACTTGTCACCTCCATGCTTGGAGAGTTTAAGTCCCAAGACCATAGGTTTAGAGATAGCCTTAACGTTGTCCATTTTGCTTCAAACCAAAAGATCTTTGATGTACTTCTATTGGGAGAGCAATAGAGGCCCATCAATGAGATGATGAACCTCCAGACCCAAGAAATAATGGAGAGTTTTGAGGTCCTGCAGAGCAAACTCAAAATGAAGTTTAACAATAAGCTCTTGAATGAAACTAGCAGAGGCTCCTGTGACTATAATGTCGTCTACATACATTAAGACATAGGTAGAGCTTGTTCCATGAGTGTGAATAAAGAGAGAGAGTCACACTTGCTGCTTGTGAACCCAAACTTTACTAAAGCTGCTGCCAGTCTTTGTTTTAAGCCATACAAGGCCTTATGCAGTTTGCATACCAAATTAAAGCCAGTGGAGAGCCCCTTAGATTGTGTCATGTACACTTCTTCATTGAGAATACCATTAAGGAAGGCATTGTTAACATCTAGCTGTCAAATTACCCAATTATGAGACAAAGCTGGAGTGACAATGACTCGGATGGTTGTTGGTTTAACCATAGGTGAAAAGGTCTCTGAGTAGTCAAAACCAACCCTTTGATGAAACCCTTTAGCCACTAACTAGGCCTTGTACTTATGTGCCAAACCATCAGGGTTTTGCTTAACCTGAAACACCCACTTACAGCCTATGGGATGCCTACTTGGAAGGAGTGGGACTAAAGACCAAGTGCCATTCCTTTCGAGAGCATTAAACTCTTCTATCATTGCCTCAAGCCACTGAGGTGAGGCCAAAGCTTCGGAGACTGTTGCAGGCTTAGAATAGGTGATTAAGGCTTGGCGAGTTGGTAAGGGATTAAGGGAGGTAATTTTAGATTGTATGAGCATGGGATGAGATGAGGGATTCGAAGGGAGTGAGGAGGGTGAGGAATTTGGTGAGGGAATATAAAGCCTTGCCAAAGAGGAGGGAGAGGAAGAAGGGGATGAGGACGGTGGGAAAGGAGTGGGAGTTTGAGGGGTAGGATGAGTGGATGGGGATGAGAGAGGGGTGGCTAAAGGGATGCAGCTGGCATGAGAGGAGGAGCCAGCACGGACAATGTTGGTTGGGGGTGTAGAGAACAAAGAAGGGGAAGGAGGGAAGTTATGAGGTGGTGAAGGTAGAGGTGAGATAGTGTGAGAAGGAGTTGTGGGTTGTTGCAGAAAAGTGAGAGGGTAATAAATAGTGGAGGGGGGAGTGGTGGTGAAGAGGTAGAATGCTCCTGAAAGGGGACTAGGGTCCAAACACCTACAACCTCTGTGGTGAGGGTTGCAGCCCAAAAAGACTTTGAGGAGTGAAATTGGAATTTATGTTGTTATATGGACAAAGAAAGGGGTAGCATGCACAGCCAAACACTTTGAAAGCTATGTAATTAGGTTGCTTGTGAAATAAGCACTCAAAGGGAGAGGTAGAGAGAAGAGATGAGGTGGGTATGCAGTTGATGATATGAGTGGCATAGAAGCCTAGGCCAAAAGTGTGAGCCTAACTTCAATGAGGTGCCTATGTTTGCGTTCTACAATGCCATTTTGGTGATGTGTGAGGGCAAATGATGTGATGCGTGATACCGTGTGTTTGAACAAATTTAGTGAATGCACGAATTTCATCCCCCCCAAATCCGATTGAATAGACTTTATATGGCGTCCTAGTTGTAATTCAACAGAACTTTAAATTGGAGAAAAGCTTGAAGAGCCTCAGACTTTGTTTTGAGGAAATACACCCAAGTAAATCTTGAAAAAGCATCAACAAAAGCCATGTAATATCTGTAACCTTGAGAGGATACTACAGAGGCAGGCCCCCACAAGTCAGTGAAAACAAGTTCAAGAGGGAAAGCATAAGATGAGGATGAGGGAAAAGAAGGGAGGCGATGAGCCTTATCCAAACGACAAGCCTTACAAACATCAGAAGCCATTTTATTAGAAAATGGAATATTACGTTGGTTCAAAACATGAGAAATAACATGCTTAGAGGAATGCCCAAACCTATTGTGCTAAAGATCAAAAGTACAATGCACATTATTTTCATTACAAGATGCAGGAGAGTTAGTGACAGAAACACGCAAACAATGTGTGAAAGCAAAGTAAGACACTAGTTGAGAGTAGGAAGTCACTAATCTAGGTGCTTGAGTGGATGGAAGGTGCTAAAGGTTGAAGGAACGGACCCGATATAGTCCATCCTTGCCCAAAACGTCATGCAATAGCACTTCTTAGCTCCCTGTGATTTAACAAAACAATGAAATGGACGAAATTCGAAATACACACCATTATCCCTAGCTAACTTCCTAACACTAACAAGATTCTTGGTGATGGAGGGAACATAAACAAGATCATGGAGTTTAAGATTTCTAGAGGAAGAGTGAGGTAAAATAATGTTAGAATTGCCAACATGAGAGATTTTAAGGCCTTGGCGATTACCTATGTGTAGCTGGCCTGTTCCTTGGTGGGGAGAAGAGTGCATAAGGTTCTGGAACTCAAGAGTCACATGGCTTGAGGCTATAGAGTCTGGATACCACGCTGCATCAGCCACCGATTCAGGTGTGGCTAACGAGGTAAAATGACTATATACCAAGGATGTTGGACTCGGAACCCTTGCAGGAGCATGATGAAATGGAGTAGGATAAGGTGTAGGAAGAGGTTGAGGCATGAAGGAAGGAGGGTAAGTCATGGGGGGTAAGTCATGGAGAGATGAGCATACGGTGGTGGTGAAGGTTGGAAGTTTTGATCGAAGCGGTGCCAACAATTGAGGCTTGTGTGGCTCAGCTTGTGACATTGAAGAGAGTTGCGCACTAAGGTATGGCCTCGGCCTCGACCGCCAAATCGGCCACCACAACCATGGCAGCCACGACCACCGCGGAATCCAATAAAGGATTGTGGCGCCACGAAACCGAATTGATCACTAGAAATCATATTCTGATCTCGATTTTCCACGAGCCTGAAACGTTGTCGAATTCATCTGTTGTTGAGCTTGCTCGATGCGAGACTCATGAGCTAAGAGGAGCGCCTCAATCTCAGCTACTGAATATGGATCTTCGCATGTTCATAAAGGTAACAAACTCATCATAATCTATTGATAAACCTCCAAGAATCACCGCAATGTGCTCAGAATCTAAAACCATACATCCGATGGAGACCAGGGAGTTGACAAGAGCCTTGATCCGAAGTAGATATTCTGAAACTAGTGTGGATCCTTCAAGTTATTGCGAAGCTCGGTCTTCAATTGCTGTTCTCAAGCACGAGAATGAGAGGCAAAGTAGATATGGAGTTTCTCCCATACTTGCCACATGAATTCACATTCCACCACCGGTGTGAGGATTGATTCACTTGTAAATGCCATAAGCCATGGGAGCATAAGCTGATCTTGCTGCTCCCATAGCCGAAACTCCTCGGAGATGCAATCTTGAAGTGCATCTTTCGAAGAAGCATAGCGCGATGGAAATTTGGCCGCACCATCGATTTAGTGACTAGGGTTGTGTCCTTTGACGGCTGCAAGCACCTGGCGATGCCATAGGAGGAAATTCTTGTCCTCTAGCTTGATTGAAAGAGGTTGAGAAAAGGTGACACAATGTGGTGGTGGGAGAGAGGTTTGAGGAATTGGCAAGTTTTGTGAGGATGAGGAAAGGTGGTTTTGCACTGGAGCGGTGGTTGCACCGGTAGGAGTTGTTTCAAGAGCATAGTTCCATCAAGTCCTTATGTGCTGGAATGAGAGAATGTGCTAGAATGAGATAGAATGAGAGAATGTGCTAGAATCTAAATGATTTCATTATGAATGAGTACATCAAGTCCTTATATAGTTGTAGGAGAGAGGGGAGAGTTAGTTATAATCTGTTATGCATAGCTGGTACTAGCTGTTAGTGTCCAACTGTCATAACTAACTGACAGTGGAGTATAATCCACTGCTCTAAGGTGTAGCCTACACTGTCCTACACCATCACAAATCAAGTGGTGTGTCATAGAAATCTTAAAGATAATAGAGTTTCCTCTCCAGCATAATGCACCATATTGTAGCATAGGTTGCCCATTGCCATAAAAGTTTTGACTCTTACCTTAGCCATGAAAGCTAACACTCAAAAAATCTCCAAAAAGCTTGAACAAACCCAACATTCATTGAGAATACCAAATAAGGAGTGCCATAAAGAAACATCAATTGGACAATGCAAGAATAAATAAGGTATAGATTCTGAGCATCACACATTACCTACATATTAGGGGTAAGAGTCTTATATAGGAGACTATATCTCTACAGACGCGATTCCTACCCTTTAAAACAAAAATTATATCTCTTTCATGTGTTTCCTACCTTTAAAAACTTGGTTGAGAAACTTAACCCGCTGATCGTCATAATATACTTGAATGAATGAGATGAATACACAAATTGTAACAATTTTTCCAACTTAGCGTCAATCACTTGCAATCTCCTATATCATGTCATAAAGATTTGATGAAGTTTTATGTTGGCTGTTGACTGCCTAATACAATCCTGCTCTTTTATCCGGACTTGCAACCGACTATGTAAAAATTTGCACAAAAGCACAACATAGGCAAAGTTAATCTTCTCCCTATGCCCTTGAACATAACTGTTTTAGACATTAATTCTTTTACGAGTCTCTACCTAACATCTTAACCTTTTAGGACAATTAGTGTTTGACAATAATTGTACGGCTGAAATATGATGTGACACTACTACAGTGCTACATTATAGAAGCTGTGGATTTATGCTGTAGCATCAAGCTTCCAGGCCACTCTAATTTTGGACCGATGCCTTTAAAACAGCAGTCTATATCTTGTTTCATCAAACACAAGATTATGGAAATCTCGTTTTCATGTTTGTGCTACCTGTACCTTGTACCGTATGACACTTCAACAAATTACAACCTAGGTTTATATTCCTTGGCTTCCCTTAATCAAAGTGCATTCCTTTGCTTTGATCCAGACCCTAAAAAATTATACACCTCCATGCAACTATTTTTGTAAAATCACAATTTCCCAAAATTCCTGACAATTGTATGTATGTTATGACAAATAACTTAGTAATTCTTTTTTCGTTTTTACCTTTTTGTGAGAGAATAAGGTGTCCCTATTGGTTTGGTCCATTAGAATAATTCTTGCACCCTCTATTATTCCTGGCATGCCAACTGTACTTATGTCACTGTTTTCTCAGTCAAATACGGCTGCAGATCTGCCTCCTTCATAGCCAAGCCTTAATTCCAATTCTCAAATTTGTAGTACCCACACATCGTTTTCCACTCTTTCTTATTCACAACACACCTACCCAATTTTACTTTCTCACAAACATCTACAAACCCAAAAATCTTTACAAAGCCATAAAATGGCCCTTACGTAAACCAGCAAATCCCAGGTGTATCACAAGCAATGAAACATCCTAAAGGCAGCGTTTGGTTAGTGGGACAGAATAAGAAATATAGGGACAATGGAGACAAAAAGATGTTTGAAAGGAGAGACAGGCACAAAAAGTGGAAAATTGTCTTTGTCTTGAGACAATTTTGGGCCAAATTTGTGTCCACTCAAAAAGTAGAGACAAAGGGGGACACGGGTTTTGAAGGCTGGAGACAGAAATGTTTAATAACTTTTCTTCCAATTTTATGTCTCTGTCTCTACTGTCTTTGTATCCCTGTATTTCCTATCCCGTCCCACTAACCAAATGCTACCTAATGGTGTGCATATATGGAAACAGAATTTGATGCTATAGTCAAAAAGGATCATGGAAAATGAAATAAGTATTATAGATTATTTGATGCTACTGATAAATTAAATGCTAAAACTTTATCAATAGCATAACTTGATGAAAATTTGATTCTATTCATAAAATAAATAAATAATATAATTGTTGTTGACCTGAATTTGGTTGTTTGGGGAGTCATTTGCAGGTGAAATATTCTTCTATCATCTGTTTTTGAATAACTAGTTGTTTATATGTCAGCTGTACGTTCTTAGCAAATACTAAAACAATTGAGGATTAGCGCACATGTCTAGAATTTGCTGAAGTTCTGTGGTTGACTTATTGCAAAAATGTTTGGCACAGCATCTAGATGAGGAAAAAGTTTTGGATGCTGTATGCCTAGAAAAGGATGTGGATGGTTTTCATCCCCTTAATATGGGGAATCTTGCCATAAGAGGAAGGGAGCCACTATTTACTCCATGTACTCCAAAGGGCTGCATTGAGTTACTGATCAGATCTGGAGTGGAGATTATGGGGAAGAAAGCCGTAGTGATTGGAAGAAGTAATATTGTTGGTTTGCCAACATCCTTGTTATTGCAGGTAAATATGTATTTCAGTTGGAAGTCTCAAATCATGGTGGCTTCTCTACTTTATCTTCCTCTACATGAAGGTGTGATATCATTTTTGTGTTGGCAGAGACACCATGCAACAGTCACTGTGATACATGCATTTACAGAAAACCCTAAACAGATCACTTCTGAAGCTGACATTGTAGTTTCAGCTGCTGGAGTGCCTAATTTGGTGCGTGGCAACTGGATAAAGCCTGGTGCTATTGTGATTGATGTTGGGACAAGTCCAGTTGAGGTTAGTTACCAACATCAGATAGCTTTTCATATTCTGGTTGCTGCCTGTCAAATTGTCAATTGACCAAGTATAAAAGTTGTCATGAGTCATCTCTTCTAAAAGCACAAGTTGTTTGGTGAAGGCATATGAACTATTTTTATATCTAGCACACTTGCTTACACAATAGTCCTTTGAGCTTGAAGCATGTATAATAATGCACTAGCCCATCCTATCTTTTATTGAGATTAAACTTTTAATTAGAAGAATGAGGGTAATAAGAATTGAACTCTAAATCACTCAGCAATTGAGGTTTGATATCATATTATAAAGCAACTCAAAGTTTAAGTTGTTAGGTGAAGACATATGAATGATTTTTATATCTAACAAAGGAAAAATGTGGCAGGATCCTAGCTGTGAGGATGGTTATCATCTTGTCGGTGATGTGTGCTATGAAGAAGCTGTTAGGGTGGCATCCATTATTACTCCTGTGCCTGGAGGGGTTGGACCTATGACCGTTGCTATGCTACTACTTAACACTCTGGATGCTGCAAAACGCATGCTTAATTTTACTTGATCTCTTCCTGTTTTGTTGTACAATACTTCAAGTTTTTTTTTAGAATGGAGGACTGGCTGGTTTATAAAGAAAGTTTTGAAGAATTTTTTAATGCATATTTGTAGTCGACTAAGGACTAATTTGACTAACCAAAAAATAATGTTAAGAACTAATTTGATTATGTAATAAAATATATGTATAATTGAATTGTCTAAATTCAGGAACTATTGATCATTGTTTACAATATTAGGGACTAAAGTGAGGATTTATGTGCATATGTATAATTACTTAACCCGATAGAATATGCACGATTACTTAGGTAGAGTATGCTTCCTCCTATCTTGATATTGCCCTTCATTAAGCAATTTGTTCATTCAAAGATTAATTTTATGGCCATTACAAGATAGTTACAGATTTCCTATAGCCACATCATTTATATATAAAAGCAATGAAATATTTTAATTCTATAATTCCTTTAAAAGCAATTTTTTATCTCCCATTGAGGTTATATTTTAATCTATATATATAGGAAAGGGATCAATTTACACTTTAAGTTAAACACAATTCTTATATAATTGACTAACTTTTTATTGAATAAATTCTTTACAAAATCCACTATTAGATTGAAAATTCATATATTATAGATCATATTTATAAAATTTTACATAATTTGAAATTATTTAGAACATCTTTTATGTACATAAAAATTAACATAATAAATACTTTTTAAATATATATTGATAAGCATTATTTGATGACTTCGTTATTGATGTATGATTTTAAAAAAAAAATGGTATAAATGATCAACTTGCTAAATAGTTATAATTCAATGGTTGGTTCAATGGGCTTTATACTTAATTAAAAATTATTGAAGATGCAAGTTTATAAGTCTTACATTAGGATTAATGGATCTCACTCTGTATATATGCGTGTCTATGTGTGTAAAATAGACCATAACTTACAACTATTACATGCAATAGTGGTTCTATCAGGCAATTTATTAGACAATAATATATAATAGTAATGACTATTAATCCTAATATTTTAGCGGTTCTTATATCTTTTCATAACATTTGCTTGCATTAATATTTAAATTGATTTGTAATCATGTTTATTAAACTTAAATTGATAATTGACTCATGATAGATATTGAACAAGTAGGATTTGACAATGCATTAAAAGATGTAATGTTAAATTACTATATTATATTCTATACCAATTAAACTAAAGAAATGGGCAATGCATTAAAAAAATAAAAGGAAACTTAAGGACTAAACAAATAATAAAACACATTCTTTTGATTTTTTCTTTTTTCGATGATGAAATCGTCTATTGATGGTCACTATTTAATAAAATTAGCATATTTTCCATCACTAATTATTTGTAAAAAAAATTATTATATATACATACTAATTTATTGGCAATAAGACAACATACTAGAGAAAGAAAAGACATTGCAATATGGATTAGAATACAAAGGCAATATTTACATAAACCAATTGATGATTCGGCCAAACAAATTATTGACAGAACATATTTAAATTTACAACAGTGCTAACGAGGTGAAGAATATTTTAAGGAAAAAAAATACTCCTTGAAATGATGCTATAAATGAAATCAATTATTACATATTTCATATTATTGAAGATCCAACAAAATAGTATGAAAATTTATATATATGAGATTGGCAAAGCAACTGATAACATAGTTGGATAAGAGTTAATGTATCTAGTTCAATTTTTTTATACATTAAATTTGATTGAATTTCCAAATCATTGCTTGCAATTAAAAAATGAATGCCAATTATGCTTCTCAAGGATATAATTCCGCATTAGGAATATCTAATGGAACAAGATTACATATTACACACCAAGACAAACAGATAATCGAAGCAAAAATAATTATGTGAAACACTGTTAATGCAAAAGTACTTATCCGATGAATAGTTTTTGCAGTAAAGGAGTTGAATAACATTTTCTTTTGAGATGAAAACAATTTCCAATAAAGACATGCTACGCAATAACAATAACAATAAACAAAAGCTAAAGTCAATTATTGACCTATATGGAATTATACTTGACAAAACATGTATTTTGTTTTGGACAAGAGAAATGATATATCCTCCTAATAAATTTACTTAATTATGATCCTAACAACCTAAGAATGACACTTGGCAGATTTGAGCTCCTACAAGTAATTAATGATTCTCATTCCTAAACATTTTCTTTTCTTCCTAGTTTAACCCCAACTACTTAAGGTGTTTTCTGTCATACACCTTACAAACTATGGTGCTTGATACACCGTGTATTACTGTACACTTAGTGTGTTCCACAATTAGTAATTAAAAGTAAACTAGTTCTCATTTTTTTTTGTGGCACGTTAAACTTGGAATTAGGAACTTGGAAATTTCGGCACAAAGAAGTGAACTCTGTAATATCCCCACTTTCGTAAACAGAACGTAATGGGAACTTTGAATTATTTCCTTTAGGCAGTGTGAAAATTTCTCAGGCAGTGCTATGCCATGACGATCCTCACACTTGGAATTATAGGGTAGTGTAAAACTGTCGTTGAGAATATGGCACTGCCATATTTTAAAATTAGGAAATGACAAAAGTACCCCTACAAACTTTTGTTAATCGTAGTGATACCCTGAATTTTTAGAAATTTTGATTTGACTCCAAAAACTTATTTCCACAATAATCTTAGAACTTTTCATAAAATAATCTTTATGTCCACCCTTGAACTTTTCATAAAATGACCTTTATGTCCCCACATCTATAGGATTAGTAGAATGAGGTTTTAAACAGAGCAGAATCACGTGGTGAACCCGTAGAAGTTTAAATCTCTGCCGATTGGGCCATGGAGCCAGTCGGGTGTGAAATGACGTGGGGTGCCCCTGAACTTGCTCAAAATTACGGAAATGCCATTAGTTATAGAAAACAGAAAACAAAAAGGCTCCGAATTTGCGAAAATGTCTAACTTACGTCGTTAATCTATTTATTCAGTTTCAATAGTTATATAAGGACAATTAGGAGTAAATTAAATATTAATTAGGAGTTAATTAGATATTAATTAGAGGGATGAGGCTTAGAAACAATTAGGATAGAGATATAGAAATTCTCTCAAGTCATTTAGTAAAGTTTTGCCGATTTGAAGAAAATCGGCGAAAATTCGGTACTTTAAACCGCCAGAACCGAATTAGTAGAATTTCACTAGTTTGAGTGGCAAAAAATTGAGCCACTTCTACCCTAATGGATGGGGCCAATTGGCCGCCAAGTGAGTGGAGAGTGTAACGTCTGAAAAATTCTATCGTTATTAACCGAGTTTTCAGTTTTCATCGGATAATTGGGATTAATTAGGATTCGATTAAGCATTCATTTAAAGCCAATTGAGTGTGGTTTAGAATGATTAGGTATAATGGAATTAGATTAGAACCATAGGAAATTTCATAGGATTTTTCTAAAACCGGTTTACCGATTTAAAGGAAATCGGTAAGGTTTGATACTTGACTGTCGGAGCAAACCAATAGAAATTATACTGTGAGAACCCTAGGATGGATGGCTAAGATTCAGCCAACACACCCTACAAGTGGTGCCACAATCAGCCTTCAAGAAGGCAACCAAATCAGATTGGAGAAGGAAAACACATCCACCAATCACAATCTAACTTCCTTCAAAAGTCTTGATATAAATCCTTTCTCCTCCCCTTCAATTTTCGTGCATATAAGCTGCTGAACTCTCATCCTTTTCCTTATATTCACACTCATCTTCACTCCATCTTCAATCCCTCTTCAAGTCTCATCAAGAGTTTCTTCAATCTAGGACATCAAACCAATAAGATTTCAACTAGACAAGGTAGGAATTCCAACTTTTTTTCTGGTTTTCTTTGAATTGGGCTGATTGGAACTCCACTTTCTTCCCACTTTCTTGTATGATTCTGGTGTTATCTTGAGTGATGATGATGAATTAAGGCTGGTTTAAGGTGTATATGTGAGTTTGAATTGAAGATTGGATGGATTGATTTGAGGAAAACATGAAATCAAGAAGAATTCAAGAAGCTGCTAAGGTTTTCCTCTCAACGGTCCGTACGGTGGAGTGTACAGCTCCGCCTACAGCATTTAAATTTGATGAATCTATTTTTATATGAAACTAGACATCCAGGGATTTCCATACATATAAAATATAAGTCCATTGGATTAGTATTGAATTAGTTATGAATTTTTGAAGTTTAACCTAGAAATCTGGATTTTTAGCCAAGCAGTATGAGTTGAGAAAGGTATAACTCACCCTATACAACTTTAAATTGAGTGAAACCAAAGTTTTTTGAAAGCTAACATATAATAGAACATCCCATAAAATTTCACAACTAGATTCGTTGCTATTTATTCCCAGTACACCAATGAAGTTGACTTAAGTTTAACCCAGGCTGGAACAGGGTAGTCCAGTAAGGTCAAGTTTCAGAACACATAACTCAAAATATACTTAGAAAAATGACATGAAACTTAGTTCATTTGAAAGCTTCTTCTGTTAGCTTTAATTTGATATAAAATTTGTATGATTTCACTTAGTTTTCTATTTTTAGTGAATTTTCTTTTATAAGAACCCAATTCTGGCTAAGAATAGGGCATGCTGAGGTAAAATATTTATGTCTTGAGTTATACAAATCAAAATGAGATGGGACTAAAGAGTTAGAAACTAGACATATAATGCTATGACATATCCAAAACTTAGATTCAAATGAGTTGAATTGCAATAAGGGTAGAGTATACCAAACTCAAGCAGAACAGGAGAGAATAAACCAAAAACCCAATTGGTGCTTTAATTAAAATTGATGAATGATGCTATGAATATATATATACATTTGCCGATCCATATTGAATTGCAAGTTTGTACATTTGTAGTGGTTGCCTAGCACTATTCATGGGGAAGCGGACTCGATCCGTTATGCCGCCGACATTCCGGCAGAAATATGCAAATTATGTGACTGTTATGAATGTTTATATGTTATGCTCATTAGATTCATATATACAAGAATGATTTAAATATAATATGAAGTATATGAATGAATGCATGTAGCATATGCATGTATAATCATGTCCAAAGAAGGATAAGATTTATGAGAACTTGCAAGAAAGACGTGCCAAGCTACCACGTGAGGCATGACATAGGCCCAGCTAGCGTGGGACAGAGTGGTACTGTCTAAGACTTGGGCCAGCCCTCGACCAGATTTAAGGGGAATAGACCGGTGTGAGGGTCGGGGAAAGTAAACCCGTCACTCATGTATAGGTACGAACTCGGACCTTGAAAGCAGGCTATCACCCAGGGGTGAGAGAGGCCATTCACCTCCGGGGGACTAAGTACAGAATGGCAAGGTTAAGTTACAAGTTAAAGAAGAGATAAATTAAGTCAAGTGCACTTGTATACATTCAAGTATAAGCATCTATATGTGCATCTCCAATTATCTAGTTAAGTCATAATGCTATTATGATCCTTGTTGAAGCATATTATACTATCTGTATTTCTATGTCTGTCATATGATATGGCAAGTGATTGTTAAAATATAACACGCTTCGAAAAAAGATGTTTTCAACTTAAAATTGAGCCGCTGCGTGCGTATATGTGCTCACATTTTCATAAGAAATCGAAGCGGCTAGAATGTTTATGATGGCACTGTATGAGTAATAGTTTGAGTTTACCTACTAAGAACCTTAGGTTCTCACTGCCTGCTTGTATATTTTTCATTTCCATAAACATTCCAGCACCTAAGTTGGAAATCAAGTACGAGGCAGAGCACTGGGGCAGTTTTCTTAGCAAGATTCGGACGCAAACCAGACCAAGAGACTATTGAAGCCAGCTAGTGACTAGTCGAAAGCTAGTTCGATGTATTATGTTAGTCATCATTACTTTTAATTGTAATTATTTTATCCTCTATGTATCAGAGACAACGAAGTTTATGAACTATTAGTAAGTAATAAAGTGTGCAATTGAAGGGTCATATATTATATTTTCCATATTTTTAAAGTTTTCTTAGCACAGTGACAACCTCTTAATATAACTCCATGACTCGAGTATAGCTTATATACAAGAGGGTGTTACAAACTCTATCTCTCTCTCTCTCTCTCTCTCTCGTTGAATCAGATGCTTATGATACACATTAAAACTCATGTTGAACTTGAAACTTGTAAGAGAGGAGAGGTGATCTTGAAGAGAGAGAAAGAGAGAGGGGGTGTTATATTGTGCATGTTCCCTCCAACCTTTCACACCCGTTGAATTTTCATTAACGGAAACCAATGCTTTGATCAAACCGTAGGTCTAGGTAAACTCTAGGTGCATCTCATAAAAAGGTGCATTTAAGAAAGCCCCCTACTCAAAAGACATTATCTCCCCCCTCCCCCCTCTCTCACTTCTACAATCAAAAAGAATAGTAACACTGAAAGGTGATCCTCAATTGTTCATCCACTTTTGCTATTGACTGTTGGTACCGACGCTTCATCTTCTCTATCATCATCAAATCATTCCACTGTGAGTTTTCTTCTTGGTTCAGGACTTCTAATTTGCCTCTTGATTCTTTTATTCCTTCGATATGTCTTTCTTTTTTGTTAAAATTAATATTGTTTATATGGGTCTCTACGGATTGTTTCCTTTATAAATTTGAAATTACATTTTTTTATTTTCTAATCGATTTCTCTAGCCTCTATGGTCTATTTTTTTATTCATATTATGTATGCACATTCATATATTATCATTTTATATTTATATCTCCATTGCTATATTGGAAGGATCACTTGATTCGTTATTGTTTAGATGTGATACATGAAGAGACAAATGTGTTTGACAGTATTATAAATATTGTGATGGACATTGACTAAATGAAAAATAGTAATAAGGCTAGGTTAGATTTGAAAGAGTACTAGACAAATAAAAGTTGTGTGTAGATGGGTGTAAGAGTTCAAAATATCAAATGATTATACTTCAAACTTAGTTTATTTAGAAATAGAATTTTCGGAATATTTAGGAAACTTTTTGATCTATATAGGAATATATTTTTGGCTTATTTAAGAGAAGATTTTTTGGTCTATTTAAAACTTCTGTTATCAAGTAGGCCTCTAAATAAGTTTTTAGGTTAGGTCAGACTTTTAAAAAGATTAGGCTAGCCATTAAAAAGGCTCATATTAGGTAATAGGCCTAGATTTGGGCCATATATTTAAAATGCAAATGAAGTCCATTTAAGTTAAAATTTAACCTAGCCTAGTCACCCTTAGCAAGGATTTTTTGGAAAGTATAAGTGATTGCTCAATTTTCAATTTTTTAGCATCAATGTCCATTTTCAATTTGTAAAATGTTTTCAAGAGCATAACTACTCAAAGACAATTAATGTCAGGTAGACTAGAGAAGATGACCAAAATATATTTTTAATGACCCGTATATGTCAATTTATGGTGACTAATCCATGAATGAAATGTTGAAAATACATTAATGATAGAATATAACCCCCCAAAAAAAATGAAATAGCTATATGGTATATATCATAGTAAATTATATATCTTCAGAAGCAGCCAAGTGGTTTTGTAATGGTATCAAATTATGAATAGAATATAATGTATTAAGCTGGATAAAATCATCGATTTTTGCCCAAAAAAAAGCATGTTTGACTAATATTAGCTCTAGTATAAAAAAAAAAAAAGTCTAATATTGGCCAATATTATAAGACTTGTGTTTTTCTTTGCACTAATTATGAATAAACCATATCAATAAAAATCAACAAATCATCGTATCTTTATAGAAAGGGAAACTAGTGATAAAACGATATATTTAGTAATTTAATCCCATAATAACCAGCGACAATTACAATAAATCAATTTAAAATTAAAATTTTTTTATAACTCCTTATAATTAGTTATATTTTAGTTAGTTTTAATTAGATTAAGGCCTCAGTTATTTAATTTTAATTAGTGTTTTGCCATTTTTCGATTAAGCATTTTTAGTTAGGCTTGTCTCTTAATTGCTTGTATTTTTTTGAATTTTTTTTATACTTATTTTTAGCTTTATTTAATTGTTGTTAGGTGCATGCAAGCTAGGAGGAAGAAGAAAGCAATAAGGAAGGATAAAAATAAAGCTAAATAGTTGACATATTAGTTGAAGCGGCTCCAGCAATAGTACAACACAAGGGAATCCAATTTCAAAGAACACAGGAGATCAGATAGTAGAAATAAGAATAAAAGAATTGATTAACAACAATAAAGATCATATAAATAGTTGCCTTATTAGGGGTATTAACAATCAACAAAAACTCAGGCTTTGAATGGCTTACTTACCCGTTCGCCCATTGCATGTACCGCTAGGAATTCAATGTAGATAGCACTATGGCTTGGTTTGGCATTATTATGACTTTTTCATAGATGTTAAACTCTTTGAACTCTCTAAAAATTGCTCTTAAAAAGTCATAGTAATATTATTTGATAAAATAATATGAAAATAACTCTTAATAAGCAGAATCTACAAGAGTAGTATTTGGTGAAATTGCTCTTAAAATTTAAAATAACTATAATGGGCATAAATATTAAAGAGAGTAATTTCCACTTTTACTATTATTAAAAAGAGTATGATTATATTAATTTTTTAAAAATTTTAAAGAGCACAAGTTAACTTTAAAAATCACCCGATGAAAGCTCTCAAAAGCACCTCGTGGATTAGCAGTAAAAGAACCCTAATTTTTTGTTCACTAAACAAAAAAAAAATGGTCTTATACTTTTCATAAGTAGGAGTACCCCCTCAAATTAAGTGCACTATCAAATAGGGTTGGCAAATGTAACCTGATCTACGGGTACCCGCCCCTACCCAACCCGGTCAGGTCGGGTTTTGAACCTACCTCGCAACGGGGAGGATTGGCACGGGGCGGGTTTTAAGTGCGGGTAAGGTCGGGTTCGGGTTTAGGAAAAACGCGCCCCGCCCTGCCCTGCTATATATATATATATTATCAATATTTTATATGTACATTGATGTTTCTAACCTAATTTGAAGAAGGAGACATTTAGGACTTTACGTTTTGCCCCTTTTCCTCTTTTCCTCTGAAGCTGCTGATGCGCTGTTCTTTCATTCCTTCTTGGATCTTGGCTGCTGCTCCTTCATTCCTCCTTGGCAGCTGGCAGCACCCCGTCGCAAAGCCACGTCACAAAGCCACGTCGCAAAGCTACCGCCGATTGCCGCTCCTTCCTCCTTCCTCGCCCAATGCCATAAGCATTGCAAAACCACCGTGTGACGTAAGCCTCTTCATTGGCACTGCCCCTTCCTACGAGCCATCGTCACTGCTCTCTTTGGTTTGAAGTTGCCACCACTCCTTCCTCCTTCCTCGCCCAACATCACACGCATCTCAAAGCCACCGCGTGAGCTTCGCCAGCGCTGCCCCTGCTACGAGCCACCATCGCTGCTCCCTCTCATCTAAAGACCGAAGTTGCCACCGCTCCTTCCTTCTTCACTGGCGCTGCCCCTTGCTACAAGACCACAAGTTCCAGTCCTAAGGGTCTTCTTCTTCTCCCTTTTTTTTTCTTGTGTGTTTCTTAATTGTAACAAAAAGTCAAAAATTTATTTGCAATTATATGCTTTTCTGCAATAAAGTATCTCAGAGTCAGATGATAAAGTTTCCTAGTTGTTACCAATAAATTGTGTGATGTGTGCCAAGCAATAATGTTTCTTACAAACAACTTGTGCTCTGTTATAAGTACATTTGTCAATAAGATAAACAAAATTGTTTCTTTTTGCACTAAATGACAAGTAATAATTAATGTTATCTGATGTTCGATATGATTTCAGATAATTTATAATTAGTATTTGAGTATCCTAGTTTGATTAAGAGCCTAAGGCTCTTCCGCCCACTTCTCATTACCCCAGCATGGCTAGCAACCCCCACCTTTGTTTCTCAGCTCTGGCATAGTTGTTTTCCACTTCTAATGCTCCGTTTCAAACTAGAAAATAATCTTTGACATATACAAACAAGACTCAGCTGTACAATTATTGTAATCTAATTAATGAGATACTTTTACATGTACTCTATTTTATTCAAAGTTTGAAGCCTTTCAAGATATATAAACCCTTATCATTATTATTCTACCCATTAGTGAATGCTACCTCATGTTCATGTTTTGTTTTTCTATTTGAAATCTTGATTAATATTTGTTATCATTTGTGTAGGTATTGTAAATTTGTTTTCAAATGGAGAATGATGCCCTGACACCTAATGAGGGTTCTATTCCTACAAGAGAAAGTGCTAATCCAACCACGGAAGTAGCATCTAATACTATCCCAGTTGATGAAGAAGACACACTTGAAGATGACAACAAATTTAATACTAAGAATGTTTTTTTGGCAATATTTTCAAAGATATAAAGTAGATGGAGAGTGGAAGGCAAAATGCAATCATTGTGGCAATGTACTCGAAGCAAATCCAAGGAATGGGACCAAAGCATTGAAAAATCATGTGCTTCACTATTGTAAGAGAATAAAGCAAGCTAACTCAAGGCAATCAACTATTGCTAAATGTTTTGTGAAACAAGGGAAAAGTGGAGACAATTTTACTTTTGATCCAGCATATGCAAGAAGGTGTCTTACCAAGATGATTATCATGCATGAATATCTAATGAGTGCAGTGGAACATGTTGCATTGAGGGAGCTTGTTGGTGCTTTATAGCGTTCATTTAAGGTGCCTACTCGAAACACAATCAAGAGAGACATCTTTCAAATATATGAGGAAGAGAAGCTTAAATCAACTAAGGCATTGGACCAAAATGGAAGTAGAGTGGCAATTACCTCGAATATGTGGACTTCCAATCAAAATAAAGAATATATGATTGTTATAGCACACTATATTGATAGCTCATGGAAATTGCAAATGCGTGTTTTGAGGTATTTTTTTTAATATTTTTCTTATATTTAATATTGGCTTTTAATGATTTTTATCATTCATAATATATTTGTTCTTTTAACTTTTCAGCTTTTCTTATGTTCCTACCCCTCATACAAGTGAAGCACTTGCTCACACATTAATGAAGATTTTATTGGAATGAAACATAGATAGAAAATTATCAACCATTATATTGGATAATTATTCTACTAATGATGCCATGATAGATGAGTTGTTGGGTCATTTGGATATGGGATATTTGTTATTGGGGGGTAAATTATTGCATATGCGTTGTGCTGCTCACATATTGAATTTAATTGTGAAAGATGGTTTGGATATAGTTAAGGAAAGTGTGGAGAAGATTCGTTGTAGTATATTATATTGGAGTGCAACCCCTAAGAGGCATGAAACATTTGTGACTTGGTGTAGTAAAACGGGAGTTCCGTTCATGAAAAAATTAGTTGTTGATTGCCCAACTAGATGGAACTCAACTCATGTGATGTTAGAAACTGCTTGGTTGTATAAAGATGTGTTCCCTCGTTTAAGACAAAAGGAACCTCAATATAAAAGTGTGCCAAGTAATGAAGAGTGAGAACTTGCTAAAGAAATTTGTGATAAATTGAAAGTGTTTTATGATGTGACTCAATTGTTTTCTGGGACATAATTTCCAACTGCTAATACATATTTTAACAAAATTTGTGAAATAAAGTTAGCATTGGAAAAATGCATTGCTTCTCCTAATCCATTGATTAGTCATATGGCATGTAATATGAAGATGAAGTTTGAAAAGTATCGAGCTGAAGCTTATGGCATTATGGGTGTTGCTGCTGTCTTAGACCCTAGATATAAGCTTGCTATGCTTGAGTACAAAAGTTGTATTCAAATCCAATTGATTGTTCAAAGCAAGTTGAAAGAATTCAACAATTATGCTATGACTTGCTTAATGAGTTCCAACAAAAGACAACTTCTTCAAGTAATATGCAAGATTTTTCTACACAAGAACTCAGTGTTTCTGCAGATCTAGATGATGATGCTGGTTATGAATTGTATATTAGAAATAAGAAGAAGGCAAGGGGCTCATTTGTGAAAATTGAATTTGATTATTATATAGAGGAAGATGTTGTCCCAAGAATGCCTGATTTTGATATTTTGGTTTAGTGGAAGGTGAATGGGGCCAAGTATCCAACTCTTCAGCAAATTGCTAGAGATTTATTTGCCATTCCTGTGTCCACTATTGCTTCTGAATCTGGCTTTAGTGGGAGTGGTTGCTTGATTAGTCCTCATCGTGGTAGTCTAAATGAAGACACAGTAGAAGCTTTAATGTGTGCTCAAATTTGTTGTATGGTATTATTTAGATATTTGACTGTCTTCTTTAAAAGCAATTCTCAAGTTCAAATAGGTTACCTCATGTATTTCCCTATCCTAATTTTAAGATTTAATGTGATTTGCTACATATCATATTTGATTGTCATGGAAACATGGTAAATTGTCTGCAGGTACCAATTAGGTCTTCATTCTATGAATCAGACGAGAATGTTAGACTAGCACATTCAGATTTGATGACTTCTTCCAAGGAGACTTTAGATTCTATATTGGAACTCCAAGAGGTGCGATTCTTTCCTGGAAATTTATATAAAATGAATGAATCAGAGTTGTTTTTCTATTTAGTTTCATATCTATTTTTAATGGATAAGGCTAAAGGCTTATTGTTGTTGTTGCTTCATGTCTAATAATTAATGTCTCTTAGTCATCCCATGTGAAGACTATGAAGTTGTTATATTGCATTGATTTTGTTTAGATTGTTGTGTTGTTGAGCTCCTCACTTCAAAAAAAAAAAAGGAAAAAATAGCGGGTAGGGGCAGGTAAGGTGCGGGTTCTTTGCGGGTAAGGTGGGCGGCAAGCAGATAATAGTTTATTAGGGTGCGGGGGCGGGTTCGGGTTGGGCTAAAACCCGCTCCGGTGCCACCCCTACTATCAAACTAGGCTTACATGGCATTAAGCCACCAATGGGTGGGGATTGGCTGTGGTATGGGATTGCAGTGATTCTCATGTTGTGCATATTGGCCCTACTAGTGGTGATGTGTCTAGCAATGGACAATGTTTTTTGGTGGGAGCAGTTTTACCTATTCCCCAAAGACAGCACCAAATTGTTGTGTCTTGTCTAAAGATAGAGAGTGGGAAAGGTATGATATCTAAGTTGAGATTAGAGCCAAGTATACGGATCATGATCCATGGATGGATCCGTTTAATCCGCAATCTACATCGCTTTACCAACCCATTTAGTGGTCCCATTTTTTTTGTGGGTTTTTTAGCCCACACCGCTTAGCCTGCGGGCTAAACAGGCTAAGCCCATGGGTTCACGGACCAACCTATTAGCCTACATTTATTTATTTTTTCCTTGTTAAGTGCCAAGCCCAAGTCCATGCCATTTGCTATGCAGCCCACACTCAATCACTTCCACACCCATTCTTCACTCTCCCCACATGACACGACCCACTCAGCACTCACCCAAATTTTTTACCTTCACAACTCTTCTCATTTTTTACCCCAAAAAAAAAAAACCTCTCTTTAGTCTTCTCACTGACTCACATCACAGAGGGTAAGAAGGGCCAAAAAGAGTGAATTATCAAATAAAAAAGGAAAAAAAAATTACAAGCAAAAATAAAAATGTATGACACAGGGAGCAAGAAGGCCCAAATAGAGTGAAAGAAAAAAAAATAAAAAGAGGCATGCGGTGCAAGCTGGCTCGCGGGCCAGCATTTTAGGAGCTCATTTATTATGCGGACCAGCCTAGTCCAACCCATTTAAAAGTAGCCCATTGCTGATTGGGCTAAACGGGCTGGCCTAGCCTGTTTACCCACTCCTAGTTGAGATAAACCTACCAAGCCCTTGCTCATGCCATGGTATTTATAAGGGGTAAGATGATACCCGCTATTAATATGAGGCATATAATAAGGTGTAAATAGGGGATTTTCCCCATATGGTGGTGAAGTGGGCCTAGGCCAGGAGATGGGTAATCTAGATAGATTAGACACAATTATGTTAATTTTTCTAAAAATGGACAAGCTTAAAATCAAATAATGCTTTAGTTTGAAATTAATTTAAAAATTACTTTAATTAATTTTTAGAATTATTAAGAGAGGATAAAGTAATAGGATAAGGAAAAAAAAATGTTAGATAAAAACAACTTAAAAGTAATTTGATTCAGAATAAGTTTAGCCTAAAATATAGTTATTAAACTCGAATCGGCGATCGACTCGGCCTAGGCACTAGATCATTGGTTAAATTAGTTGAATCGAATATAAATAAAAAATATATAAATATACATTAAAATTTAAACAAATATAATTAGATGACACAAAAAAAAATTAGATCAATTGGATCCAATTAACAATTTTTTTATTTGAAACCTTAAGATTTGAGAATCCTTAGAAAAAGGGGGGGTTTAAAAGCAATTGGACCCAAAAATAGCCCAATCTAATAACCCTCGTAAAATGGTAAAAAAAAAAAAAAAAACTTCTTTCTTCAAAGTAAAAGTTAGCAATAGTAGTGCAACTGTGCAAGGAAGTATCTAGTCCCTTCAGGATGGGTCTTCCACATTCTCTAATAACCTCGTGACTTCAAACGTAAATAAAATAAAATAAAATAAAAATAATTCTTTCTTCCTAATCCCCTGTACCATCGTCCTCTATCAACTTTTTCTTCTTTCTTTCTGAGGGATTGGTGATGCAAAAAGAAACAACAACGCATAAGGAGTTATGGCAGGAAGCAATATCGGTGATGCTAAGCACGATTAGGCAACGACAGTCTCGTGGGGTGGCTTGATCTCTCAGGGCAGTTACAGATCAAGCTCAAACTAGCAGGAGGTGTGATGGATGGGTTGTTGATTGAGGTGAACACGGTGCTGCAAGTGGTGTCAAATCATGATTATTGGCAATGGAGATTTGACGTTTGAACAAGGCTACGGTATTCACAATAAGAGCATCGAGTAGCATATTCACAAAACTTGTATTTCTTTCTTTTCTTTGTTGAAGATATTTTATTGGAAACTAGGGTCGAAACTCCAGGAAATTCAGTTCGTCGATGGGATTGTAAAAACTCTTCTTTCCACCTTTTTTTTTTTTAGCATCATAATATTATTGGGGATTCAAGTATTAATTTTTAGGAATCTTAGTATATTTGGTGCAAATATTAGAAATGTATGAACACATGAAAAAAAGATAGAGAGAGGCGATTTAAATCTCCATTAAACATATTAAAACCCTAGAAATTAACATTCGAATCCAGAGTGATATCATCATACAAAAACAATGAAGGTGGAGAGAGAGTTTTAAAGTCCCTGTTAATAAACCGAATTCTCTGAAGCTTTGCACATAGTTTCACAATAAAATATCTTCGGCAAAAAGCAAAATACAAGTATCGTGAGTGTGTGATACTCCATGATGTTACTCTGAGGAGTAAGGACCTTAAAAACATTCCCTAATAAGATAGGAAAGCGTAAAGTTAACTATCGGAAAAAAAAAAAAAAGTTGAAAAGAAAGTTTAAATTATTTTATTTTATTTTTTTGTGTCAATGAAAGTTTAAAAGATTGAAAATGTCGAACTTTCTCATATGGGATAAGATGCGCCATCTAAAAATAGGCATTTACTAAGTTACATGCTTGAGTAGTTAACTGCTCTAGCTTTTAAACCTTTGCATGATAAGAAAATGTCTTGCGATTTCTGTTTTGTAACAGAGAATTAAAACAAAAGATCTAATGTGAGAACTGATATCCACTCCAGTTTTTTTTTTATAGAACTTCACCCAAAAAGTAAGAGAAAGTAGGGATAATATTATATAAAAATAAGAAAATTACAAAAGATTTATAGTTTTAGAAATTAAAACGCTAATAAAATATTAAATAACTTAGTATTTTAATTTACAATGTACGTGAATTAAGGTATATTCTAATTTTATAAATTAGAGTTATATAACATGTTTTAGACAAGAGATTAATTTTGATATATTTTAATGTAAAATATTTTATGCTGTCAATGAATTATAGATATTACCATATGTATAAGTTTTTTGAGATACTTATTATAAGATTCAAATACTTTAGTGATGTGATAATATACATTATTGGTTGAATGTGTAAAATCTTTACTTTAACAGTGAACCAAAATTAAATGCTTTATATAATTTTTTGTTATTTTAAGTTTATCAATATATATTTTGTGTAACTACAATTTAATTATGTCATTTTAACTAATCGGTTAAAACAATAAAACGGCAACTTGATATCAATCCCAAATTTTGTTTTCTTTATAACAACGTCCATTGTCGTGTGAAGTAGCTAAAATACAAAACAAATTGGAAAAATGAAAAAGAAGACAGTATTCCCATAAAAAAAGAATAATGAAAAAGAAGACAGTAATGCGTAACTGTCGTTGTGCCTGTACAAGAGGATAACACATGGCAACAGAAGCCTGTAATAGGAAATTACAAGCAATAATAAGGTGAATGCCACCTCAAATTGCTACTACATACGAGTTGGAACGTGTTGTTTGCTCTTGCGTTCCTGTTTGTTTCTAACATCATACGTACAAAAATACAATTACAACGTGCAAGCAAAAGGTTCCCAAGAAGAAACACTACAAAGAATAAAAAAAAAAAATTGAAAGTAGCATATCAAACAAGAAATCAGAGGGAGGAAGAGGAAACTATGGTGCTTCCACCGCCTCCATGTTATCAAGTATCTGTGCTTAATCCCAATCGAGTTTGGCAAACTGACAATATCTTGAAAACAGAGCTCCCTAACCTTGCCTTTCAAGTTGCCTTCGTCGCATTGTTGTCTCGCTTTTTCTTCTTCATTTTTCGACCTTTCCATCAACCTCACATTATTTCAAACATCTCTGTGAGTACATATAAATTAATGTGCAAATTCTTTTTGTTTATAACAAATTATCACGAGAATTTCATTAGTCATATATTCCAATATTAATGTATGGGATTAATTTCTAAATTAATTTATATACGCATGCAGGTTGGTTTCCTACTAACTCCACTAGTACTGGGGAGAATCCCCTCAATATTTGGGTTCATTTTTCCTCTAAACGGTATCCTCAATGTTGAAGTCCTAGAACACATTGGTCTCGTCTTCTATGCCTTCCTTGGTGGCTTGGAGATGAACTTAGATACCATTCTACGAGCAAGGAAAAAGGCTGCGAGCATCGCGGTTGCCGGAATCATCTTTCCCATGGTGATGGCACCAAGCCTCTATGCTCTCCATCGAAGATGTTATGCCGGTACCAGTTATGGAATATTTAATCTTGAAGAAAGTACAAGTAAGGCCTATTTAGTTTGGACATTAGTTCTCACTGTTACAGGTTTTCCAGTTCTGGCTCACACACTTTCTGAGCTCAAGCTCCTTCATACTGGCCTAGGCAAGGCTGCTTTAACGGCAGGCATGATTAGCGACACCTATGGTTGGATTCTTTTTACATTGCTTTTTCCATTTTCAATTAATGGTCAAAGGGCAGTCTACTCAGTGCTAAGTACCATAGTATTCATCGTTGTTTGCGTCTTTGTGGTGCGACCTATCATTGTACGGTTTATTGATCGAAAGACAGACCAGGATGCATGGGATGATAGCCAATTACTCTTTGTGGTTATGGGGCTTTTAGCTTGTTCTTATGTTACCGATATTCTTGGAGCACATGCCATCGTTGGGGCTTTTGTGTACGGATTAATCTTACCTCATGGAAGATTTGCTGACCTGGTGATGTCAATTTCAGATGATTTTAGTAGCAAATTTCTGGCACCACTTTACTTTGTCGGAACTGGAATGAGACTTCTGTTGCCGTCCGTTTTCTACCATGCAAAGTGGCCCTTAACACTGCTTGTTATACTCTTGTTATGCATCCCAAAGATTTTAGGTACACTATTTGCTGCTTTCTTTTTTGGCATGCGCACTCGGGATGGTTTAGCCCTTGGATTGCTTCTGAATACCAAAGGCGCCATGGCACTGATAATGTTGAACGTTGCTTGGGATAGAGGGGTGCGTATATCTTGTTCTATCTAATTTGAAGGCATTATTATATGTAATTACTCAAATTCTTGCTTTTTTTTTTGGGCGTTAATAATTAATAACTCTATCTAATTACACAAAACAATAGCTGGCGATTTAATCTGTGAGTTGAGTTCTTATTGTAAATGTAATGTGTTATTGCAGATTTTTTCTGCACAAACCTATGGCGTTATCGCTTCTGCTGTTCTGCTAATGACGGTAATAGTAGCTCCCGTCATAAATGCAGTGTACAGACCAAGAAAGAGATTTGAGCAAAACAAGCTAAGGACCATACAGAAGCTAAGAGTTGATGCAGAGCTCCGAATTGTGGCATGTGTCCACAATACTCGCCACGCCACTGGCATGACCAGCATCCTTCAACTCTTTAACGCCACCAGACTTTCCCCCATACATGTTTTTGCCCTGTACCTTGTCGAGCTCACAGGACGAGCTGCTGCCGTTGTTGCTGCCCATATAGAGAAGCCTGCTAGTGGCGGCCAGCCCGGTGTACAAAACCTCACCAAATCCCAAACGGAGTCAGAATGTATTGCCAACGCCTTTGAAACATTTGGAGAGGAAAATGATGCTATTAGAGTTGAGACCTTGAATGTCGTGTCGGCCTATGCAACCATCCATGAGGACATATACAACTCAGCAAATGAGAAACGCGCAAGCCTGATTCTCCTCCCATTCCACAAGCAGTTGAGCTTGGAAGGTGCGCTTGAGATAACCAATGTTGTGTACAGAGATATAAACCAGAGTGTGATGCAAGATGCGCCTTGTTCTGTGGGAATCTTTGTTGACCGCGACCTTGGGTCAATGTCCGAAATGAATTTCCGCATTCTTATGCTCTTTGTTGGAGGGCCTGACGATCGCGAAGCCTTAGCTGTTGCGTGGAGGATGGCAGGGCATCCGGGAGTTTGGCTATCAGTTGTTAGGATTCTTTTGTGTGGTGAAGCGGCTGAAGTAGATACTTCAACCCACGAAGAAGCACAGGGCATATTAAGTGCTGTGATGGATAATGAGAAGCAGAAGGAGTTGGATGATGAGTATGTAAGTTCATTTAGGCTTACGGCAGTGAACAATGAGGACTCTATATCTTACTCAGAGATCGATGTCTATGCCAGTGAAGATGTCCCCGCAGTGCTCAATGATTTAGAAAAGTTCGGTAGTGATTTATACGTAGTTGGACAAGGTAATTGCAGGAACTCTCGGGTCTTTTCAAACTTAATGGAATGGTGCGAGTGCACAGAACTTGGGGTTGTAGGGGATATTTTGGCGTCCAACAATTTTGGCACGCGCTCATCTGTGCTAGTTGTGCAACAATATGGGTACGGAGGAATGGTTATCGATAAGCGTGTCAACCATATGGGCACCAGTTATGATGGCATTGAGTCGCTTGTTTAATACAGAATGAGGTATAATACTAGGGTTTATATTGGTAAACAACTAACCCCCGTAAGAGAAGAGAAAGGTCGGGTCAAGTTTGCTTGTTTGTAAAGATTTGTTGTAGTCTCAGACAGTGCTAGACCTTTGCTTTATATTGGAATTGGTAACCTTGAGATTGTGACACATTTTTTAGTACAAGATAAGACACTATTGATTAGAGGATGATGTTAGGGAGCCGTTGTAGTAAGTTAGAGTTTGTTGTCATACAGTTATTATGAGCTATCAATGTATTGGGCTTAAGTGCCAATTAATTACTGATCTAAGGTAGTGTTTGGATGAATGGCAATTAATGGAGTGGCAACTTTTATAAAATTTGTGTTTAGTATATATTGGTTAAGAAGGAATGGAAAGGCCAATGATGGTTAAAGAAACCCCTACTTACCATCAAAATAGTGAAAATTGTTGTCCCTCCAAATTGAAGAGTGTGGGAGGGACAACAACAATTTGATGATAAAATTACTCTTATTTTATCTTTCCATTCCATTATTAGCTATTGAACTTCCAAATAAGATTACTAACATTTTCCTCCCTTCCTCGATCAGACTCCCAAACAAGGGTGTGGTATGCATATATCCATTCTACTCTTTTCTTTTCTATTCTATTCCATTATTAGTCATTCCTTGCCATCACAAAAAAACTCCCAAATAGACCCTAAGACTCAATTAGTGTAAGGAACGAAAACTATATAAACATCATTATGATATACAAAGCAATTAATCATAATCACATTTTCATTCAGGTGATTCATTAGCTATTCTCTCTCTCTCTCTTCTCTGGATCCTTTCATGGTATCCAGAGCTTCTCTTTCAGCATTTGCTCCATATACCTTTTTCAATCTGGTTTTGTTCAAGGCGGTTGCTCTGGTGCTAATTTAAAAAAATAGCACCGTGAAGATATTGTTCTATCAAATAAGTGGATAACAGATGTAGTGGGTATACCATGTAACTGATGAAATATGATACATCATAAACCCCTCTATATATTTTTGTTAATGTGACACCCAACTCGGAACTCGAAACTCGGAACCCGATGTCCATACATTGATATTTATTTGTACAAGACACAACTTTGAACTTGGAAATCGGAGGTTGAAACTCGGGTGCCTGATGAAATCTTCAAGGGAGTGCCTTTGGTGAACCATGTAAGATTAACTGCATCATAGACCATCCATATATCATTTATATAACTACTATTTTCACGGTGCTAATTTTTTTAAATCAGCACCAGAGCAATCACCTTCGTTCAAATTAACTAATAAGAACCACTTGTTGTGAGAACAAGAAGTTATCGCCATAATCAAGGGGCACAAGTTGCAAAATCACCTTCACAAGGAGCTCATTACGAATATGTATCTCTTTGACGCGGATATAATTGCACGTAACCTCAATCTAAGTATTCTAATTAGGAACAACAAGATAATCTGCTACCCTCTTAGTTATTAGTCTCATTGGGTGAATCCATTCGAGTTCGCATGGTTGGCAACAAAATTGAGGAGTTTTTTGCATCCCAAACTCGTGCAAAGGTACGCCAATTCAATCTACAACTGCAAAGTACCAAGAAGCTTGGTAGCATGAATTTGTATCTTCTATAGATAAAGAAAGTTGTTGATCAGCTTGCAGCTGATGTGAGGAAACAAAATTAATCTTTTGCATAAAAATGCTATTGAGAAAATCTACAACTTAGTCCCTGAATTTTTCATGGTGTAACAATTTAGTCCCTGAAAAAAAAATTAAATACAAGTTAGTCCCTAATTTTACCAATATTATAACAAGTTAATATCTCATCTATTAAAAGATAAGAATGATAGGAATGGAAACAAGTTAGGTGACTTGACAAATTAAATAATGAATTTCTCATCTGTTTATATGTATGTAATTGTTGATCAAAAATACAAATGGTTTCTACTAAGATTTGAACCCAAGACCTTGAGCTACTACTAACACTTACCATTGAAACAACTAACTTGTTACGGCTAATAGTGTATATTTAATATTTTTAAAATTACATTTCATTAAAAATCAACGAATCAAATAATAATAACTTGAAGTAGCACTCAAATATAGTCTTTATCATGAAAGAAACTCAAACACTGAAATGTGAAATCCTACCCCTTGCACCCTTACTTGCTCTATCCTCTTCCCCAATCGTAGAATGTTATTGCCACCTCCACCTCTACCATCGCATCTACCTCCACCACCCTGTCCACCGTAGGACGTTGCTCTCCACTCTCGATGCGAGCTTCGCGTCCATTAGCCAGTGGCCACTGTAGTACACTCCCCATCCCTAGCCTAAGAACACTGCCATCACATCCACCTCTACCATCGCATCTACCTCCACCACCTCTTCCACTGTAAAACGCTGCTCTCCACTCACTAGTCGACCTCTGCCAGGACCGCCACTATGTCGACCTCCACCAAGACTGCGTTGACCTCCATTAGGATTGCCATTGTGTCGACCTCCACATCGCGACCCTAGCATGCATGACAGGACCTTTTCCTTTGTTGTCATCACTCAGATCAGGTTAGTGTCCTTCTCTTTTGAGTTTTGAAACTCTTTTGTGATCAACTCTGTTTTAATCACTCTAGACTATTGTGAATTTACTATGGAGTTTGGACTATTCTTTGATAAATTTTTGTTTCTTCTTCATTAATTGTTAATTAGTGGTGTTGATTATTCTCTTTTGAGTTTTGATTATTCTTGTTGGGAATCTGGTATATCAGAAAATGGATATTCCCTTTCATGTTGGGCTAGTGGAATAGTATAGATAATGACATTATCATTTTTATTATTCAATCTTTTTATTCTAGCAATTTTTTTTATGGCATTGTGAAAGCCTGTATAAGGCCTGTTTAATGCGTATTCAAAGGGCTGAGCCTATTTAAGCCTACATGCTAGCCTAGGCCTGTGACCTATTAAAAGTTTTATTTGTAACAGGCTTTAGGCTAGGGTAAATCGAAAATAAAGCCTTTGATAGATAACAGGTCAGGCTTAGGCCTAATAATTATGACACAGGCCTGACCTATTTAGAATGTGGTTTGGCATGGCTTGTTTCCATCCCTAAATAGAGGTGATGACAGAGACTATCAATTGGTGATGTGGGTTGTTATATGATGATCTGGGTGTGTTTAGCTACTGACAACATGCTGAAATTCACCATTATCACAAAGCATACATCTCTAGACAATGTTCTGCTTTAGATTGATAGGAAATTGTGTATTTAGGTATGTTGTGGGCAACCAAATACACCCAAATCATCATATAATAGCCCACATCACAAATTAACAGTCTATATCATCATCTTTGTCATCCTTTAACGGACAAAATTAACCAAAATATTAACTTGTCATAACATTGGTAAAATTAGGGACTAACTTATACATAATTATTTTTTCCCAGGGACTAAATTGTTACACTATGAAAAATTAAGAGACAAAGTTGTAGTTTTTCTCTTCATTTAGTTTTATAGATATATTAAAGTATAGTTATACTACTTAATAACTCTTTATAAAATATATTTTTTATCGATTCAATCATTGAATTGCAATTACTTATCATGAAAATTATTTGTGCCAAATTTTATAAAAATTAAACATCAATAAGAATGTAATCAAATAACTATTTATGTGCAATTTAAACATATATATTACATTGATTTTGATATATAAAAAGTATATCAAATGATTTTAGATTGACATGAAATTTTATAGAGATGGTCTATAAGACATAAATTTTTAATCTAATGGTGGGTTTTATAAAAAATTATACCAATTAAAAGCTATTAAGTAGTATAGCTATACTTAAAGTTATGCCGATATAAAATACAATTAGTATGTAAAGATAAAAAAAAAAATTAAGAAAATATTAAACTATATATATGTAGACATTGCATAGGATAATATTAGAATTTTAATTTAATGAATGTCATTGCAAAACACATTCAACAATACATGAAAAAATTAAAGTCATTATATATATAAACTAATCTTATGGTAAAAAAATTTAATTTTTTTTTTCATATAGTACTGACACCAATGAAATGCACGTCAAAAAAAAAAAAAAAAACTAATGAAATGGATATAACATCAACTAGGAACCGGTACGTAAAACATGCAATTCATATAAGTCTAAAAAAAAAAAAAACACATTTTAGAAATAAAATAAAGAAAAATAGAATCTGAAAAGGAATAAATGAAGATACAGATGTTATCCATTTCTCTCATCTCAACTCATATAAACTTCTTAAACATGCTGCAAATACATGGCAAGTATTCTCCCCTAGTGTCACCATGGTTTGCACAAGTTTATACACAAACAACTAATACCATACACATATATTATCACATAAATGATACAATGTTAAAAAAAGAAACATTGCAAAGTTATATCACAAGGGAGAGCTCATTCATCTATTTAAAATGGAAGGTAGATAATACTTAAAATTATGATAAATAACTTATAATAAGAAAAATAAATTCAACTAAACAAATTAATCCACCATATGAACTAAGAAGAAAAGGAAAAAGAAGTCACTTATAGTACTTGCACGCTAGTTATAGTTCCAAGTGAGTATAGAATAGCTTCAGGAATTATGTTTCCATGCAAGTTTTTGTGATGTAAGAATAAGGAATGACAAATGAGCATATTTGACTCGTTTCTAGATATGTCATATAGCAATAAACCCTTTAGATTGAGACTGACTACCACCATTTATCAACAAAAATAGCACCAAGTAACAAATATATTGAGATTAAATGTTCAATACAGTTTAAATCATCATCGCAATATAGTATGAGACTTAAATAACAAAAATGAGCATTTTATTGAGGCTGAATACTCACCTCTATTCTCAGCAAGATAAAGCAGAGCCAAAACTCAAAGATAAAGAAAAGCTGAGCTTTTAAAGGAACATTCCATTGAACTATAACAAGTGAGAAAGGTTAAGAAGATTCAAAAGAATTAAATTGGGATTCAGAAATAGAGATAAAAAATAAAAAAAGTATAAAAAAATTAAGTCAAATTTGATTATTGGAGCCATAGCATTGTCACTTTTGCAACAGTGTTCTTCTCAATCTTTATTTTACAGCACAAAGGAAAGTTAATATAAAAAGTTTTTGTTTTCGGTCTTCCCATCTCTGGTGAAAGGATGCTCAAAGTGCAGCGTATAAAGACTATAAGATTCTGAAATTGCAGCGAATAGTGGGATTTTGGGTTCACAGGAGTTGTATCCGGAAATGGGAAAAGGGATGCTATTTTAAAATTAAAATAAAAAGAGAAACAAAAACGAAAATAAAAGTAAATAAAAATGTCACTGCATCCGTGTTAAAAAGTAGAATTGTTACGTGGTGACAAATTCAGGCGAGTACCTATTTAGAGTAGTACACTCGCAGGAGAATTGGCCTTGCTTTATAGAAAGGGGGGATTTTTTAGCGGGTTCATACTTTAGTGTTATTCATGTTTTCTTTTCTATTGATTTCCGCGGGGGAGGGGGGGTTTTCATTTTTGCCTGCAAACAAGTGCATCGTCTCATAACAGGTATTCTTATTTCTTATTTATTTTTTTATTAAATTTTTTTGTTTCAACCTTTTTTTTTCCCTTTATTCCATTATTGTAATATTGGTCTTTCATTGTCTACTTTCATTTTTCTTCATACCATTATTTTATACGTTGGTTTTTCATTGTCTTCTTTCGCGTTTTCCTTTTTCCTTTTTTTATTTTCATTATTGTTGATTTTGTTGATACTTTATTTTCTCCGTTCTTTATTTATCTTATTTATTTGTGATATGTCTTCATATTTTTTTCTTAGAGAGGTGTCGATTTTTCCTTTAATATTTCAACTTTTATTCTTAAAATCCTTTGCAAGTTGTTCTGTTTATGATTTTTTTTCGTTTTTTTATTTTTTGGTTTAATCTAATTTTTATCTTTATTTGTATAATTATTCTTATTTTAATTTCATTGGTATTTGTTGTTCTGTTCTTATTGTGTTCCATTTTCACTAATTTTTATTTATTCTATTTTCATACTCTATTTTCGTACGATGTGTTCTATTAAAAATATTTTTTGTTCTAATTATTATATGACATGTTACTTTTCTTCTGCTATTAGTGCTTTTTGCTTGGATTTTTTTATTTTTTATTTTATATTGACAAGTTTCTCTTTCTGATTTCCCAAATATCAAGTAATTTGTCTTAATTTTTTTTTAATTTTTATCTTATATTTCTTTATATATATATATATATATATATATATATATATATATATATATATATATATATATATATATATATATATATGAATTAAGTGTCTGTTGTGTTGACTTTATTGTAGTTCTTCATTAAGTTATATTTTTTAAGTTATGATATATCTTGTTAAATCTGATCATCTCTAACATGGTTTCTTGTATCTTTTTAAATTTTTCTTTGGGGGGGATTGTTATCATGTCTTTAATGTTTAATATAATGTTTGCTGTATTGAGATTTTTATTCTTTGTCATTAGTATAAGAAATTTTTGTTTTGCTTTTGATTTTTTGTAGTTTGGATTTTGATTTTCTATACGCATGGACCCTCTAAATGTGTGATTGATTTAATTCTTTGATTAGTATAAGAAATTTATTGTTTTTATTCTAATTTGCTGCTCTTAGTATATACCAGCCTTAATTTCATTAATATAAGATTTTTTTTCTTGAGATGTTATATGTTCTAATTTGCATTATTTGAAATATGATTTGTTGAATTCTTTATGCTTTGTCCTGATTTATAGGATTTTGATTTATTCTAAATACTATTTTATGAAAAATAAGTTTTTATTTGTTAATTTTTAATTGAAATTTGTGCTAATCCATTTTAGGATTTCTATACGCTTCGAATCTTTAAAAAAATGTGGTTCGTTTGCTTCTTTGATTAACTCATTATCATTATATTATACTTCATACTTACTTAGCTCATAGTTGTTGTTATATTACCATTCAGTATATTCTGGGTAGTGTTCCAAAACTGAGGCGAGAGATAGAGACATAGTGATGCTGCCAATGGTGAAGCTAGGAACTATGGCTTTGAAAACATTGTGCAATCTTATTGTCAACCAACTTAAGAAGGAGGCTGGCAACCACTCAAGTTTCATAACTTCATCATCAACATTACCTAAGTGATTCGATCCTTTCTCTCTAAGCTTTTGCGTTCTTAAAGTTTCTTCATTTTTAAGATTCCTGCTTCATTTGTCTTCATTTCCGTTCTTAGAATCTAATATTTATTATTTATTGTTACTTAAGAATCCATTATTATAATTTTTTTTAATATTTGTACTTATTTTGATGCAGTGTAGAAGATCACAAATGAAGAATTGAATTTGTTAGTCACTTTTATTATTATATTCTTATTACCTTCAATAGACTTTAATTTTACGGTTAATAAAGTTGTAATTAAGTTGTACACTAAGCTTTATATCTATCCGTTCTCAAAAGAAAAGAAAGTCTTATATCTATCAACAACTTTGTATATATATATATATATATATATAATTTGGAAACTTTTGTCAAGTGGAAATCTTTTATGAATCTATTCAATTTTTTTTTTTTTTGAAAACTTTCTGTTTCAGGTAAAATAATTGCTGAAATCTGTATTTATTGTTTAGTAGAATATTTATTATTTAGTGGGATATGTTTAGTGAGTAATCAATAGTTGCAGAAACTTCTCTCCTTATTAATTATACTATTTCCAGGTTTCACTAAAGCACTTTCAATTTTTTTTTTGGTCACCATTAAGTTATTTTTTTATTTTGATTATTTATACATAATGTTAATTGTTTATGGATAATTATTGTTTTTGTTTCTTATGGTTAATTATTGTCAACAGTTAAATTATAGTTCAAATATCTAAAATGTTCTTAAATAATATGTATAAATTTACATAACATAACGTACAAATTAAAATTTATAGAAATCTTTTTAAATTGTGAGAGAAGGGATTATAAAAAGTAAGATAAGATATAAAATAAGATTTTGAGCAAACCAATCAAATTTCTATATATACAAACATAACATACAAAAATTTACAATAAATAATAAAATCTATATCTATACATATAATATTTCAGAAGCAATTTTTGGAAAATTTGGACAAAAGACACTCAATAAGAAATTTCTATAAAAATAAATTCATAACTTACAAATTTTGAAAAATTTCTTGCTGGGGGTATTAGTGGGATATCAAATTAATGCTTATAATTAAATTAACTAATAAAAAATTTTCTTAGTGGAGTATTAATGAGATATCTAATTAATGCTTATAATTAAATTAACTTATCGGAGATCGTTGCTTGCTTCTTATACTTTTTTTTATGTATATTAAATAATTATTTAATGGGATTTAATGGGATATTAGTGAAATATCTATTTAATGCTTAGCATTTGAATTAACAAGAGATAATTACTTGCTTTTCATAATTTCTATTTTTCCATGTATAATTAATACTAAGATTTTGAACAAACAAATTATATTTATTTTTTTCTCTATATGTATTTTATTCCAAAAATTTAAATTAACTATTAAAGATTATTTTAATTACCTATCTTTTATAATCCCTTCTCTTACTATTTTAAAAGATTTGTATAAAGATATATGTAAATAGAAGTATTCCTCAAAATATTTATATACATACAAACATAAACATACAAAAATTTACAATAAATAATAAAATTATTTAAGAAGTAATTATTTTACACTTTCAATAATGATTCTATAGAATTTCTTTCTTCAAAATTACTTTACTAAGAAGTTCAATCCTGATTTAAAAATTAGAAATATATATTCTTATAAAATAAATTACACTTTTAATAATTAATTGTTGTATGAAATAATTTTATATAACTTTTCTTTAAAATTAATTTATTAGAATGTTGAAGAATGGAGAACAGAAGAAAATGAAATGTATTTTTTTTAATTTAAGAGTTATTTGATTATCATTTAAAAATTAGAAGTAGATAATTTTATTTATTATTATTTAGTAATTCATTATTTCATTTAATGTCTTACAATAAGTTTGAATTCTCAATGAAATATTAAATATAAAGAATTTATTTTATTACTTATTATTTATTTTTATTATATTTGCATTATAATTTATTATATTGGGTTACTAAAGCTGTAAAGGAATTGCATATATAATTATTAATCATTTTATTAGTTTCATTTCACATGATTTTTATAATCTAATTATTGAATCAAATTAATTTCTGTAATCATTATTATATTTGTTAATAATTTTTTATCATATGCATTGCACAAGTCCAAAAATACTACTCTATGTATTTGTATATATATAAAAGTAAAATTCATTTTATCTTGCAATTAATGATTCACAAGTCCACTCCTCCTTACAATTAATAACTAACATATTTTTTTAATTAAAATTTACTCTAATTTGCACTTCTTACATAATTCAAATAGTGATATAATTTACAAGTAAAATTTATTTTAATTTGTAATAGCTAAAAATAATATTTTTTTAACATTGTGTTGCATATAACAATGTTAATATTTTACTTTCAATTTAATTACATTAAAATTTAATATTATTAGCTCATGATAACTTAACTTTTGTGATTTATAATCTTGAGAATTAATTTCTTAAAATATTAAATTTTTCAAATTGATTTCATTTTGAAAATATTTTTAATTTTGAATTATTTAATGAGTAAATATTTATTTTGGTCCTTAAAGTTATATGTATACTGCACTTTACTTCCTAAAATTAAGAAATTAACGATTTAATCCCTGAAGTTGCAAAAAATAATTCAAATTAGTTCTTATAAATGTCACCCTAGGGACTAACTTTAATCACTTATTATAATTTTAGGAACTAAATTATTAATTTTTTAACTTTAGCGACTAAAGTAAAATATGCATACAATTTTAAGAATCAAAATAAGCATTATTTAGGGTAAAACCTAAAGTTGCTCCTTGAAAAAGTTGTGGAGCATCAATTTAGTCCTCAAAAGAGTTATAACATTAATGTAGTTTTCGAAAAATTAAAATTTATTTTAAATTAGTCCAAAAGATTTAAAAAAACATTGTACTAACATGAAATAAATTTGAATATTTTAATGAGCAAATTGATATTATAAATTTTTTAAGGATTAAATTGATATTCCATAACTCTTTCAAAAATTAATTTGGGGTTTTACTCTTTAATTGGTGTCTAATGACGAAGTGACATTAGCATTCTAAACAAAAATAGTTTTATTTAACATTTTATTAAGTTGCACTTAACAATATCAATCTTTTTATCTTTGAATTTTATAATTTCAAAAGCAAAAGTAATTACAGTAAATATGTTAGCTTTTGATAACATAAATTTTGTGATGCAAATTTTGATAACTAATCTACTTAATTTTTAAAAAATGTTAAATTAAATTTATTTTTAAATAAGACAAATAAAATATTTTTACTTCTAAATTATATAATAGGTTAAGATTAGGATTGAAATTATTATTCCCTCTAATTTGCAACTGTTGCATTACTCATCATATTTTATAATTAAAATTTACTCTAATTTGCAATAATTATATAAAAATATTATTGAATACTATTGCATATAATAACATTAATCTTTTATCTTTGAATTGAATTATATTAAAGATTAAATACTTTTGTTAATATTTTACCCCACGAAAACTTAATTTTTGTGATTTCAATTTTGAGAATTCATTTGCATAAAATTTAAAATTTTTAAAATTAAAATTATTTATAAAGCAAAAAAAATATTTTAACTTTTGAATTATTTATTAATCAAATGTAAAAGAATAAATGATCTTAATATTCTCAAAAAAAAAAATCGTCACACTTTATTTAGGTACACAAACAAATATTAAATATATCTTTGAATTTTATTAGGTCAAAATTTAAATAATTACATGAAAATGTTGGCTCATTTTAACATAATTTTTATGATTTAAATTTTGATAATTAGTTTGCTTAAATTTTTTTCAAAAAATAAAAATTGAATGCTTTTATCTTTAAATCAGAGAAAATATTTTTACTTCTAAATTACTTAATAGGTTAAGATTTTATTGCATTTCATTAGATAACAATATGTAACTCCAAGGTAGTCATAATTAACAATATATTATATATTTTAATAATTGTGAGTAAATGACTATTAATCCTAACATATATGTTTTATAATCTTCTCACATCTTTTATATTTATTTTTCTTTATATATTACTTATTTTCTCTTTCTATATAAATAAAACCTCTAATCAGCTATTTATATCTTCTGTAGATTTGTGTGTTCATTGTTCATCAAATTAAATGAACCAACACTTCTCCTTCAAGTGACATAAACTATTGCAACTTTGAAGAGTTACTTAAACAAGTATGCAATAAAATTGTCACATACTATATAACAACAAATAAAAGTAAATGTCAATAATTGAATTATACATGGTTATATTTGTCAAAATTTATAGTTTGTCATAAACAGTTATATGTTGCATTATCTAGAGTGGCCTTATCAAAAGAATTGAGAGTTCCTATAGTTAAGAAAGATAAAAACTCATTCAACGCATAGGCATGATTTCTAGTTCTTAATAATTTTAGTGTAATTGATCCTTTTTTTCTAATTGATTCTCATTAATGGTGTTTAATATTAATTTTCCACCAAAATAAGCTATCTTATACATAGCACTTTCCTTCAACACATTTTGGAATCTGTACACTAAGGTTCTCCTAATAGAAGCATGGATTTCATCTCCCTACAATTTTTTTGAAAAAATGTCAATACGATAAATCATGAACATATATTGAGATAGAAAGATAAAGGAAAGAACTACATGTAAATTCATTAGAACAATTTTAAATTGTAATTGCCTATTCTATTGTATTTTTTTATTAATTATAATTAAAAGCTTAGATTATATTTTATCAGGTTATAATAGATCAATTTTTGTACAATAAATAGAAAATTAATTTTAATTATTAATCAATAAAATTTTATTGAAGAAAAATAAAGAATAAACACCCCAAAATGGTCTATATGGATTTTTATACTAGAATCATGTTAATTAGTTAACAAGTTATATCGTAATATTTAATTGAGGGAGTAGAGATATAATGGAGGAATTAAATTATCTGATATTTTTAAATATTAGAAATTAGTTTATTAGCTTATTTTTGTCAAAGAATTAATTTTTGAATATTTTAAAAGGTTAAGAAATAATTTATACAATTTGAGGGTTTATCCAAAAGAATTATGTTATTTATACTAAAATTTTTTGTGTCAATGCCAACTCATTCTCATCCATCAATGGGATATGGAACCAAGATTAAATAAGATCCACCCAATCCGATAATTGATAAGAATAAATCCATGCAAAAATCAAAAAAATTTTAATACAAATATCATTTTTCTCCTCAAAAATAAAATAACCAGTTATCAGCCGCAGCAAAAGGCCACAATCGGTGGAAGTGGAACTCCCTCACCCGGGACTGTGACGCAACCTCGTGCTGCTGCGTCGTCGCAACTCGCAAGACCACCCGTATCCCGGCTCTTTAAAATTTAGGTATTTCATTTCTTCCCCTCTGCCTGGCCCCACAACACAATAACGCTGCACTGCACCTCGACTGCTCGTTCTGCTTCCAGTTCAGTTCAGCTCTTGACTGCGTTGTGCTCTACCACGGAAAGTAGCTCATCACGGTTCGGTTAGTGGCTTTGCCTTCTTCACTTAAGTTCTGACTTCTGTTCGGGCCCTTAGGTGTTAAATTTTGTCATCTGGGGCTTTAGGGGTTTCTATTTAGTTTTTAGTAAGAAACTGGGAATGCGAGAGAATTAAATAAGGATGGTATCTGAGTTACTCTGGTTAGGGATTTGTTGTGAATGCTGCAAAGAAAACTATTGATATCAAATGCATCATCCTGAGTTATCATTACTGCATCTTGCCTGTCCTAATTCACATGTACGTAATCTTTCATGCGTGGAAGTCACCGCTTGAACGAGAAAGCTCTCCCTTGATCCAGGAGCAGAAACTTAAGAGTTTGTTGTCATCCATCTATGCGTTGATCACTGAAATGATTGCAACGTTGCGTAAGGTGAGGCAATGGCAATGGAGCTGGAGTCCCTCCTCTTCCTTCTTCTTCTCGTCGCTTTCATCAGAGCACGCACAACAGCTGCTTTGTCGCTGCTCCAGCATGGGCCATCTCCGCCAGACACAAGGCTTCATGCTCACAACAGGTCTCGACCAAGATGACATCCTCCTCTCTCGCTTCATATACACCTTTGCTTCTCTGGGCTTTCCCTCTTACGCTTACTCTGTTTTCACCTTCTACAATCGCCGCCCCAGGCCCAGCATCTTCCTCTACAACAACATCATCTGGGCTCTATCTTCCTCCAATCCCACACGCGCCATTTCCCTATTCAACTCCATTCGCCTAGTTGGGCTGCGACCCGACTCTTACTCTTTCCCTTTTGTTCTGAAGGCTGTCGTTCACTTATTAGCCATTGTCGTTGGCAAGCAGATTCATTGCCAAGCTATTGCTACTGGGTTTGAGTCCCATCATAGCGTGGCCACATACCTCGTTCTGATGTATTCTTCCTGTGGACACGTGTCTTGTGCTCGGAAGCTGTTCGACGGAGTCGCTTTGAAGCGCGTTTCCCTATGGAATGCTATCCTTGCGGCTTATGCCAAGGTGGGTGACATGCCCAATGCCCGCAGCTTGTTTGAATGTATGTCTGAAAAGGATAGGGATGTTGTTTCATGGACTGCCCTTATTTCGGGTTACACTCAAAATCATAATGCAAATGAGGCTATCACGCTCTTCCGCAGAATGCAGCTTCACAATGTGCAGCCTGATGAAATTGCAATTTTGGCTGTGCTCTCTGCCTGTGCTGATTTGGGTGCTCTTGAGTTGGGGGAGTGGATTCACAGCTACATTGAAAAGCATAAGCTGCATAAGATTGTCCCTCTTTGTAACGCTCTCATTGACATGTATGCCAAATCAGGCAACATAAGTAATGCACTCCATGTGTTTGAGAATATGAAGCATAAAACGGTAGTAACCTGGACAACGATGATGGCGGGACTTGCTTTGCATGGTCTTGGAAAGGAGGCCCTCCTTATGTTTTCTCGCATGGAAAAGGCTCGAGTCAAGCCAAATGAGGTCACCTTTATCGCCATCCTTTCTGCTTGTAGCCATGTTGGGTTGGTTGGACTGAGCCGTGATTATTTCACATCTATGGGGTCCAAATATGGGATCAAACCTAAGATTGAGCACTATGGCTGCATGATCGATTTGCTTGGGCGTGCTGGCTATCTTCAAGAAGCAAAGGAACTAGTTTCGCGGATGCCCTTTGAAGCAAATGCCGCTATATGGGGATCCCTTCTTGCTGCTGCATCTAGATGCAGTGATGCTGAGCTAGCAGCAGAAGCATTGCATCATCTAATAAAGTTGGAGCCTCATAATAGTGGGAATTATTCTCTATTATCCAATATGTATGCTTCACTTAGTAGGTGGAGTGAAGCTCGGATGGTAAGGAAGGCTATGCGGGACACAGGTGTGGAAAAGATGCCGGGCGTGAGTTTTATTGAGGTGAACAACAGAGTATATGAATTCATTGCTGGAGACAAATCAAACTTGTACTTTGTTGACATATGTGATGTCCTTCATAGCATAAATGGGCAACTGAAGATGGTTTATGCGAAAGGGGCATATAGAGGACCACTAGACGTTGATGACTGACGTGGACTACTGTTCCTTTTAATATACTGGGTTGCTTGTTTGATTAAAGTGCAGCTGAAAGTATATCCTGTTTGATCATCCGTGAGCATGTTGTGCTTTGCCAAGGCAAGTAGTTCTTTTTCTTGGTAAACAGCAATGCCATGAAATGATGCCAAGGCAGGACTCATGCACAAAAGAAAAGACCAGAAGTGTGGAGTGTGCATACATGTAAAATAAAATATATATTGCATGCTGACTAATTTAGAATCTCTTGGTACCAGCTATTTCTTTGTGATACTGGTATCTTCTCTAATTGTTTGTATCAGTTATTAATTGGTGGCCCTCCAAGAATCTAGCTTTTTACCCTTCTCTTCCCTCTTTTCTATGATTTCTTTTATAATTCAATTAACTAAGTTCACTTATATATATAACTTATAATTTTAATTATAATTATTACAGCATTTTGTTTGACCATTGGTGTAACCAGTTGAACTAATTGAATCATCAGTTCAAACATTGTGAGCTGACAAAAATGGCAAGTACGCCTGCACAAATTCCTACGAGCTTTGGCCATGAGTTGAGGGCTTGTCTCCGTTGCCGCCTTGTCAAAACCTATGACCAGGTTGTACTTCTCTTCTATATTTCTTGTTGTTCTTGCTGTCTTCCCCCCGCGCGGACCCCCAACCCTGCGCCCGCGCGCGGCCTCTTTCTTCTAATTAACAATTTCTGTTTTCATTACACAGTTTAGAGAGTCAGGCTGTGAGAACTGCTCATTCTTCAAGATGGAAGAAGATCATGAGCGTGTTGTTGATTGCACAACCCCCAATTTTAATGGGTTTGTCTATGTCAAATCTTTTTTCATTGAAATGCACTTCATCTCTGAATTTCTCCATGGTCATTTTGATCTTCTTCCATTCAATTTTGCTGCAGCATCATTTCAGTTATGGATCCAACTAGGAGCTGGGCTGCTCGTTGGTTGCGTATTGGTATGTTTGCTTATTGCCTGTTACACTTTCCTTATAATAGTCCCTTGCCTTGGCTTGGCTTTCAGTTTTCTTATCCTTTGCAATATTGGCAGTATTACTTTGGAATATGCAATATCATCACGACATATTTTTAATTTTATCCTTTTTTTCCTTAAAAATTTTTTTCCCCTTTCAACTGTGGAGTGCAATCTAGGTATTATAATTAAGCTTTTATTTATAATAATTACATATAGGAAGTAGTGACAATGTAACGATCTAAGCAACACTGTCGTGTTTGTCTTAGAAGAACCACAAAAACTTTCTAGTCAAGAATATGTAGCTCGAAAAGCTGTATTAAAGCTATATTTTTAATATAAAATCAAAATTAGGAAAAGTTTATAGATGATTGTAATTAGTTTGACGTTATCCTTACATTTGTGCAATTTGTGGAAAATCAGATATCTAAATTTTAAAAGGATAAAATTTGAGTAACCCATTAAATCTAATGTGTCACTTTTCCTATATAATTCATGGCTTTCAAATTAGTTTCATTAGTCCCTTTGATTTATTCATATGATAAAGGTGATGTTTCTATGTACTCTATTTGTGGTTTCTTTCCATTCTTTATTCTTATTGTTTTTGAGGTGGATTCTAATACTATTTTCATACTTCTTTTTAAGACTGACAAAAAAAAGTGTCTAAGACACGGGAACGGAGTATCTTTTCTGACAATTTGGATGTCTAATCTTCCATTTAGATGGTCTTGTAGCAGTCCAACAAGATCTTGACAGATAATTTGAGAATTCATGAAGCTGGGTTTTAACTTGGTTAGTAAATTGGTATAGAACAATAAAAATGATGGAAATCAATGTGAATGATGTCATCCATTGTTGCTTGCTTGTCGCTACTGTTGTTGTGTATTTATATGAGAAGCACTGGATCAAGGTAACAAGCAAAGGCATTTTGGCTCTTGCTAATAAGGAATTGAAGAAAACAGATCGAAGGGCTTTATTGTTTCAGTATGTACTGTTTTGCTTTTCTGGATTTTTTTTGTTATGCTGCTTTTCCTTCTGTTCAGGAGATCATATCACAATCTTGTTTATTCTTCCTTTCTTGAACAAAATATCTTGTGTCACTGAAAGAGGAAAAAGGATGAAGGAAATAAAAAGCACAGAGATTAATTCATGCATTTATTTTGATCATTTGTCAATTTCACTCCAAGGAACATGTGGAATTGCATGCCAATTGAAGTGATGCCTCTTTGAAAGAGAAAAAGAAAAATATAAATTTGTGTAGGTTGAATTTCTACTTAGATTGAGATATCCTGTATTGCTGTTGAGGTATGGAAACTTCGGTTTTCCTTGAATATGTTGCAGGAAGATTTGTTCCTGGTATTTACACTCTTGCTGTCTCAGAGGCTCTTCCCGAAGAGATGCAGGTTTGTTTTTTTTCTATTAGTGTGTATAGATTTTAAAGAGTGATTTTGTCTTTGTTAATACATAGTATCACTTTTCCGGTACAGAATTTGACAAATAATCATTTGGTCAATGCATCCATCCACATTATTTATTTGGCTACCAAATTTTGCTTATATGTTTTGGGGATTGTTTTAAGAATTTAATTTTGATATACTATCAATGGAAAATAATTTTGCACAGACATCCTATCATATATTACTGTATCAACAAAAATATTTGACTCAATCATCCACTATCTTAAAAGTCTTACAAATAGAAGTATATAATTGGATGTCTATGTAAAACTCTTTTACATTGATAGTATATCAATATTAATCTCTTGTTTTAATAAAGGAGTTGTTTGATGCATCTGCTGGTTATGAGGCCACAAATAAGATAGTGGCACCAAGATGGTAACTGGTAGTGATGAAGAGCTGTGTAATCTTCATTGGATTAAGCCTTCTCTCTCTGTCTCTGTCTCTATCTCTCTCAACTTAGGTATGATTTTGAAAATGTTCTCATGGTAACTTAAAACTCCAAGAAACTTGATGCTTATTTCAAACCAGTGGTATGTTCAGTAACGTGTGGATTGTGGCCTATTTGTGATTTCTTTTGATGTATTTGGTTGGAGGCGGACACACATTTCCATTTGAGAAATTCTTGTGTAGTCCAGGAGCATCACGTGGCTGTGTTCGCAACCAGTAATATCACAGTATTTGAAATGGGACTCACCATTAACTTGTGGGTCCCACCTCCAATGCTGTGATATTATTGGTTGTGAGCATAGTCACGTGGTGCTCCTGGACCATGTAAGTATTTCTCCATTTTGAAGGATCTTTATCTTCAGGTTTGTCATTGGGTAGTCTGTAACTCTCCTTTGGGGTTTGCCTCATGCTTTATTTATTTTAGACATAGTCTTTCCAATAAAAGACAACCAACTTGATGGAGTGTTTCCCTGATGGGGGTTCTCCTGTTGTCTGGCTATCTTGATTGCTGAGCTTCTAGTGGAGAAGGAAAAATGTTAAAAGAAAAATCTCTGGATAAGTTTTATTTCTCTTATCTGCCTGTTCTTAGTAGGCGTGTCCATATCAGTAGAACATATGTGACCCTTGGCAGTGGGGAACTAAAAACTATAGAGCTCACCGGTGCGTATTACTTTCAAGTTACAAGAATCAGGGAACCTCACTTGGCAAGGCTAAGAGTTTGATCGATTCATTATTCTTTTGATTTGCTTTTACTCAACTTTTGAACTAGTATTTATAGTTTTGTATCCCTCTCCCTCTGCTTATTGGATTTACTTCCATGACCCAAGTGTCTGCTTTTCTTTCTTGTTAGCCTCTAGAGTTGATTTAGTATTGCAGTAATTCTTTTCATGTGTGAGCCGATATGATATTGTGTGTTAGAAACTTGAAATCATAGGGAATGGAAGTGTTGTATGATACAAAGCGCTCACTTAATATTACACAGCCCAACAGCGCACGCTACATACTCCTAACATTGTAACAACCCTAGCACTTACAGTTTGTTCATCTATTTAATTGGTTATGTTCTTTTGCAGGCTATATGTGAAGACGAGCGTGTGCAGTACATCCCTCCCAAACGCTTGTGAAACCCGTGACATTGACTTTGCGACATCTCTATCGTAAGCGGAATTGTGAATCTGTATTAATGTGGATTCTAATGTTCATAACTATGTTTATCTTCTGGCGTATTCTCTAATGATCGTTAAAATTCTTCAAGCGCCAGATTAGACTGGTAAATTTGAAAATTTAAATTGAATCTATTAAATCAATCTAGATTGGTTCAAATCACTTCAAAGTCAACCGATCCAAACTCATTACTATTAGTCCGTTTATTGAATTTATGATTTTATAACTTGAAAATTGTTCATATGATTAATTATATTTTTCTAATTATTTTTAAGAGAATAATTTAGATATATTGATAGTGTAAAATTATTTTACACTGTCAACCAATAAATTTGAATTTAATTTAAATGTATTGACAGTGTAAAATAATTTTACACTGTCAATCAATAGAAATAATAGAAAGTGCCAATTTATACAAATAACTATTTATTATAACGAGGGATCCATCAAGATTTTTCACTTTTCCCTATTTCTATTGGTTGACAGTGTAAAATTGTTTTACACTGTCAGTGTATACCATTTAAACTCATAGAATTTTAAGAAATTGTCACATCATGATATATAATTGTACACTACAATAACTACTTATCATGATCTGTCACTCTTTTGAAATTTTATTGACTGATAATATATAATTATTTTACATTATTAGTGTATGACAATTAATCTCTATTTTTAAACTTTTAGTAATTAGGATATGAGTTTAATTGCTATATAATGGCAATATAAAATAGTTTTACACTATCATCTAATCAAATGTCTATGTTTGTAAGATTTTTAAGGTAGTAGATGGTTGAGTTAAACATTTTTGCTAATATGATAATATATGATTGAATATCTGTATAAATTTTTTTTACATTAACAATATATATAAATTAAATCTTTAGGATATTATTCATTTTTCTTTCTGTATTTATTTAAGATATTTACCTATTTAGAACATTATTATGCTGAGATGTAGTTTTGTAATATTGTTGCTTGTAAGAATAAAAATGTAGAGAAAAATATTTCTTGTATTTAACTTTAATTCTATAATTTGAATCATTAATTTATCTTTTTGGTCCGATTGATTTAATTTAGATTTGTTGAAAAATTTTAAAAATTAAATTAATTAAATTTGATTAAATTGAATATTTTCAACCCAAATTAAGTTGATTTATTGACATTACGAGTCAAGTTTTTCTTTTGGTGAAGAAATAAATAGATGATCGTAAAGATGACACTCGAGCTAGGGATAGCAAATGTAACCCAACCCATGTGTACCCTTCCCGACTCAACCCAGTCAAGTTTTGAATCTGCCTCGCAATGGGGCGGGATCGATGCGTGGCGAGTTTTGAGTGTGGATGGGGTCGGGTTAGCGTTTAGAGCAAACTTGCCTCGCATCCCATATATATATATATATATGTGTGTGTGTGTGTGTGTGTGTGTGTGTGTGTTTTTTTTTTACATATAATTTAATAATATAAATTATATGTGTAATTTTAATATGTATATTTATATATAATTTTTCTTTTATTTTTAATGCTTTTTTTTTCTAGCCAGTTAACTTAAGTCCCTATTTTGAAGACAATTTTTTCCCCTTCCCCTTCCAAAGCTCCAGTCGTCGCCTCCTTCCCTTCCTCACCCTTCCTTCTTACTGCTATGCCTCCTTCCTTCTTCCTCACCCATCTCCCTCTTCCTCACCATTGTGCACCACTGCGCTCATAGAAGTCTTGCAGCAGAACCTCCACCGCTTGTAGAACCTCTGCCAAGGGTCTTCAGATTTCTTCTCCTCAAAGGCCTTTTCATCTTCTTCGTCTTCTTTCTTTTATCATCGTATATCTATGCCATGCTATGCTATTTCATGTCATGTCTTGTAGCCTCATTGTACCCTAATGTTGTGTATCACTATGGATATTGCTGGAAATCTAATGCTCCTTGTTGTATTTTAAATAATTGTGTTAGACTTGTTTATTTTGTTACTTATTGTTTTCTAATTCTTTTTTCAGATGTTATGATCGAATATGATGTTGGCTTAATTTTTATGACTGTTAAGTTGGAATAATTATGGTGTGTTGGAATATTACGTTGTATTATTGTGTTTTAAAATAATTTATTGGAATTTAAACAAAAGTAGCGGGTAGGGGCAGGTAGGGTGTGGATTGGGATGGGTTCAATTTATTTTCCCCAACCTTGCTTTTTATGAAAAATAATATACATGTGATGTTGATATTAAAATTAAGTACACATTAATTGTTATTCTCAAAAAATACAAAATAAACGTTTTAAATGGTTATATAAGATACTAAGTCACTATTAAAAAATTGTTTGGTTGCGACCAAAAAATCGGCCAGAAAATGAAGAAAATCAGTTGCAAAGACCATTTGCAATCAGTCGCATATAGGCAGGTTGCAAATCAATTTGCGATTGATTTAAGCAATCGTTTGACACTCTTGATTTTGGTTACTTGTTGACTATTTTACGACCGATTTTGCGGTCGCAAAAGTCAAAATTTGCAATAAAAAAATCGGTGGCAAATTTGTGACCGAAAAATTAGTTGCAAAATTTGACTTTTGTAACCAAAAAATCGATCACAAATGTTCAATTCGAGTTCCCTCCTACCAAATATTTTCGATCGCAAAATTGGTCGCAAATTTTAATTTTTTTTTTTAAAAAAAACTAGCATCTTATGAAATCCAAATTTCATACACATGGATTCAACAATAGCCCAGAAAAGTGCATCCAATAATCCATGAGCTAAAAATCAATATTTCATATAATTAATTATTAGTAAATTATGATACGTCCTTGGTTTATTAAATCTGAATACATATATAAAAATTAATAAATGATGGAAAATTTATGACAGATCAACAAATGATAACTAAAGACAGATGATAGATATATTTATAATTACAAGTTGTCTCCTAAACATTGGTATGAGAGTATAATATGGTACTTTCTTTTACCTACTACAACTTAAAATCAAGCATTTGATCAAGTTAGTAATCCAAACTAGTAGAATCAAAAAATAATATTCTCTCATACTCAACTAACAATATAATTAAACTCAATTTCGATTAAAATACATACCCTTAGCAACAACAAACTCTCTTAAATAATCAATGACATAAAAAATCAATCTCAAATACTTTAACCAATTTAAGAACATGAACACCCAAACAATGTAATTTAAAGAACTAACTAAAACTAATAAATCAACAATTTAACAACATCCAAACACCAATTATTAAAAAAAATCAGATCCGAATTTTTTTTTAAAAAAAAAATAACATACTCTCATTTTCAATTAATAATATATTCCTTAACAACAACAAACTCTCTTAAACAATCAATAATATCAAAAATCAATCTCAAATACTTCAACCAATTTAAAAACACAAACACCTAAATAATATAATTTAAAAACCTTAACAAAACTAACAAACCAATAATCTAACAACACCCAAATCCCCATTATTAAAAAAATTAGATCTGAAAATTTCAAAAAGAAAATAGAGAAACAACAACATATTCTCGTACTCAACAAACAATATAATTAAACTCAATTAACATTAAAACAACCATTACCAACAACAAACTCTCTTAAACAACTAATAATATCATAAATCAATCTCAAATACCTCAACTAATTTAAGAACACAAATACCAAAACTATATAATTTAAAGAACTAAACAAACCAACAAACTAACAACATCTAAACCCCTATTTTTAAAAAAATCAGATCTCAAATTAAAAATAAAAAGAAATAAGCAAAGGGAAGAAGAGAACCAGGATGGTAGACATAACGACAAATGGCACAAGAACAATGATAGCGCTTAGCTTGGGGTGGGGGGAAGGTTAGGGTGGGGGAGGGTTGGAGTGAGAGAGAAGAGGAGTTAGAGAGAAGAAGATATGTTGCAGAATGAATCTGACTGGGAAATTTTGAATTTTAGTGTTTGAATTTGCAATCGATTTTTTGGTCACAAAATTGGTCGCAAAATGGCTTCTATTCTGTGAAATTATGTATTTGAATTTGTAGATTTTTTTAACGTAAATGTTTTAAATTTGTGACCGATTTTTCGGTTGTAAAATTCAAGAATTGTGATCGATTTTTCAGTCGCAAATTTCAAGTTTTTATTTATTCGCATTTGCGACCGATTTTTCGATCGCAAATTTCTTAAACGTAAAGGCTTTAAATTTGCGACTGATTTTTTGGTTGCGAAATTCAAGATTTGCGACTATTTTTTCAGTCGCAAATTTCAATATTCCCATTTGAGACCAATTTTTCGATCGTAAATTTCCAAATTTTTTAAATGTAAAGGTTTACCGATTGCAAAATTCAAGATTTGTAATTGATTTTTCAGTCTCAAATTTTAAGTTTTTTTTTTTCTTCGCATTTGTGACTGATTTTTTGGTTGCAAATTTCCAGATTTTTTAAACGTAAAGGTTTTTAATTTGCGACTGATTTTTCGATCGCAAAATTCAAGATTTACGACTGATTTTTCAGTTGCAAATTTCAAGTTTTTTTTATTTGCATTTGCAACATATTTTTCGATTGCAAATTTCTAGATTTTTTAAAAGTAAAGGTTTTAAATTTGCGACTGATTTTTCAGTTGCAATTTTCTCATCACGTTGTTTAGTTAACTTTTATAAATCGATCGCAAATCTTGAATTTGCAACCGATTTTGCAACTGAAATATACTCTCCTTATTTTTTTCTTTCCTTTTTCATATTGGTCGCAAAATTTAGTTTTGCGACTGATTTTGCGACCGATATTTTAAGCGTTAATTTAGTCTCATTTTACTCAAATCAGTCGCAAATCCATTTTTTTAGCAACCAAAAAAATCGGTCGTATTTTCAACAAATTCTAGTAGTGAGTTGAGAAAGATATAAATAAGCAAAAAAAAAAAGGTCCTTATAATTACATAAAATATCATAACTAGAAGGAATGAAAAGTCAAAAGATAGTTATGATTTAGAAGAGTTATAAATTCTAGAAAAATTTCAAATTGCAATTATAGTGAAACAACTTTTATACTATATTATAGTATGATAGACTAAAAGTGTATTTGATATATTTTATTAGATATGATAAAATAAATTAATACTATATGTTAAGACTTTATCTATTATTTAGTGCATACAACATATTGTGTAATGTTATTAATTAGAACTTCTTTATATATCAAAATAAAGGATAATTTAATCAAATCTAGGGAGGCTATATTAAACCCGATTAGTTTTATATGTATAAGGACTCTTTTACTCTTTGTATTTTTGTATATTTTATTAAAATAAAAATAATTATAAAATAGGTATAAAAAATATATAAATAAAAATAGTATTATTTAACAATAAATGAAAAATTTAAGAAATAATATTTAATATAAAATAACTATTAGAAGTAATATATATAATAATTCATTATTAAAATGTATTAATAATAATAAATAATATAAATAATTGTTAAAAATTATTAAAAATAATGAAATAAATAATAAATAATAAATAATAAATAATTTTGAATATAACTTATATTTATATACAATACAAACAAAAATAATTAAAATAATAAATATTTGAACAATTATATTAATTTTTAAATTTTTAATTAAATAATTAATAAAAATTATATTTTATTATAATCTCTTTTTTCTTGTTATATTTTAGATAATATAATATTTTATGTAGTGAAATACCAAATACTGTATAATATTAAAATTTTATCATATATACCAAACAATGGATGCCAAATGATCCCTTATAATTATCTCTTAATGGGAAATGTATATTTTTAATTTATGATTATACAATTTGAATTAAATTATTTATTATTTGTAAAATGTTAGGGATATTTGTTAATATGATATCATCTAAAATCTCATAATATTATTAATAATTACATTAATTTGAGAGGTTATTTATTATTCATTTTACTTTCTTTTCACATGTAATTCTAAATTTTACTTAGTATGCTTTCATTGATCAATACATCATATAATATACTCCACTTGTAAAATAACTACTAATCATATGTGAAATTTCACAAGATATTAAAAAATCAAAACATAGATAAAATCTTAAACAAGCCACTATCTATGAGACTTTTTTCTTGCACTTTGCTTAAGTGATCTTTTCGATAATCATGAATGCTTCAACCTCTCTAGCATAAATTGTTTTAATTTGATAATGGTAATTATCAAGATTGCTAGGAGCGAGATTCTACGTAGGAACGGAAAAGGGATACAGGATCGTAAAATGTGTGTGTGTGTGTGTATATAAAACAAAAATAAGTAAATTACTCACAATTAACATAATTATACTTCAAATAATACCTAATCAAAAGTCAACAAAAAGAGAAATTCCCTCTTAATCCTCGAACAGAGAATGAAAATAATCACATTGATAGAAAAAAATTCAAAAGCAATACAAAATAAAATAATAAACAGTAAACACACTTATACACTCACAGCTCATCAAAATATAACCCCCAACAGCATGTCAAAAAAGTAAAATAAAATGAAAAAAAATAAAAAATCAAACAAGCAAACACAAACAGAGAAGAAGAAGAGTTCAAGCAGCACCCACTGAAGACCGCCGAAGATAGAGGAGATGTACATGCACCAGCACCCATCGGCAACAAATACGTATGGCGACGAAGTCAGCAAAGGTGGTCGGAGGTAACATGGCAGCCGATGGTTGGCGTGAGGGAGATAGAAATGGCGTGAGTTTGAGAGAGAGAGAGAGAGATTTAAGGGGGGAGTAGCTTTTCCCAGGGTTTCTTTGTAAGATGGGTGGGTCGGCCATGACCAAATTGATTAGGTATCAGCCTAGGATTGGCCCAAAATTGGAGCGGCCAACTTGCTAGGATCGATCGATCCTACTGAGTTTGCGCTCCTGCACGGTGCTCCCACGTCATTCTCGCAACTCCAAGCTGAAGAGTAGGTTCGGGCATGGTGATGGCTTACGAGAGCGTAGGATCGTGCGATCCCACGTGGAAAAACGCGATCCTGACAACCATTGTAATTATATAGGCCGTGATCAAAGCACCTTGATTTAGTTGAAATGAAACATCAATGATGTCATTTTAAAACTTTGAATTTTTTTATGATCTTTTTCATGACAAATTACTCTTACCAATTGGTCTAACAGACAAATATATTTAAAACAGAATTATATTATGATAAAATTGTTATTTATAAACTGTTGGAGCATAGCTCAAGTGATATTTTTCTTTATCTTTATCAAAGGGTTGTGGTAGGGCCGGGTTTGATCCTCATTTCACATTAATTTCTCTTTTTAGTACTCTAAAACTTTTAAAGAAAGAATAATAACATTTATACGCCATTCACTAATATTGTCATTCCTAGTTTACACGCGAGAACTTTATGAAAAGATATTCATAATGATTTTTTTTGTTGAAAAAAACTTTTTTTTTGTTGAAAAAATCTTTTTCAGTGTATTCATATTAAGCTTATTAAATCCTAAAATATTGAGTGAGGGTGAGAGTGGAGGAGAAGGAGGATGAACAAAGAAGAGAAGAGAAAGAAAGAGAGGGGGGGGGGGGAATGGTGGCTTAGGTGGGGAAGGAGGATCCAAGCTTGAAGCTTAACTGTTCTTTCTGAGACAAGGTATTACGGGGAGTTCGGGTTCATCATTGAAGATTAAGTGTGATCTCATTCATTCAAAAATATCTTGTGAGGCTGGGGTATCAGGGGGGATCGCTTTCACCCTCGAGTTAACTTTGATGCTAGTGTTATTTAGGCATTATCTCGTCCATGGGTTGATGCTTTAACACGAAACTTTTAGGAAAAGATGTCAGCTCCATTGCTACGAGAAAGAAGCGCAAAATCGTGTAGAGTGGGGGCATTGGATGATCCAAGATCAGTATCTGGCTGTGAAAAGGTGGCCTCTGAGCTCTAATCCTTGTGAACCTTATTTTGACCATACCATGGTGTGGATTAGGTTCTCTAGTTTGAACTTTGAACATGATGTATTTTGAGAAAAATTCAATCAAGGCAATTGTTGCTGTAGTAGGAAGCCCATTAAGGTTGATCCCAGAGGCTGGAAAGAGGTAGATACACCCTGGCGTGCTTAGAGATTGATTTTGCTTTGCTAGTTGTGACAGAGGTTTGTATAAATGGCCATTAGCATAAGGTGAAGTATGAAAGTCTACATTTGATTTGCACCCAATATAAGTCTTATGGACATTTGGCGAGTGATTGTAATAAGGCAGGAATATTGGCAATAATAAGGCAGGAAATAAGAAAGAACCCAAGGCAATGAATATTGGCGATAGTGAAGGGATTCCTATACGAAGAAACTCTAGACCCCATGCATGCGATGGTAAAAAACACGCACACATGAGGGACGAAGGGGCTTAAGGAGTGACTGCTAATTAGAGTCTATCACATATTGCTTAGGAAGTATTAGAGTCTCTTACACATTGGTGGAAGTTAGATAGTTAGTTATATTACCTATAGTATATAAGTCGGTTTGTGCTCAAAATTGTAACTAAGCATTCCTTTTCATCAATATACAATTTCTAATTTCTCTTCCAATTCTCTCTTTTCTATGCTCTGCCATGTCTCTCAACATGATATCAGAGCCTTACCACCCACCGTGAAACCTTTTTCTTCCATTGCGCTTGAGTTCTTAGAACTCTTTCACTTTTTTTTGCATTTTCCTTTCATTTTCTCACATTTTCCTTCTCGCCAAACACTCTTCTACATATTATTGTATCAAGAAAATTATTCTCTCTTTCCAACTCATTCAGACTTCCATTTCTTTTCAAAGGCTTCTCTCTGTTTCGTTTCAATCAGTGAAGAACAAAGTTCTTGTTTCAGATTTTGTTCTTCACTTCGGATCTGCATCTCTTGTCCTCTTCAAGCTAGCGTTTCCGGCTACCACTGCCGCTGCCTCATTTCTCATCATCGCCGCTCGTCTTCCTCGTTTTTCTGATCGGTCAACTTTTGTTCTTCAAGGATTCGATCTTGTTTCAAATTTGGTCCGGCGTGGCTCCGATCTGGTTCATCTTCTGCTCTGTTCGCGTTTCCAACGTCGTTGCTCCGAGCTTGCAGTGGTGCTCTGTCAAATCTAGTTCGTGTTCTTTGCTGGCTCGATGCTAACTCGTCTTCTTTAGCATGGCTCAGATTCTATGATCTGCTCGGTTCGTCTTCTTCCTCGTGCTTGGTTCTCTACCGCTGGTTCTATTCTGGTCTTGCTGCAGTTCCTAGTCGGATCCCTGCATGAGTCAAGTTCCATGTGCTCAAGGCTGTGTGATCGAAGCTTGTTCATTGGTGGTTCCTCTATTTTTCATTTCGTTTGTTCAATCACCCTATGGCTTGAAACTCTTTCGCGATGAGTGCTGTGGAGACGTCGATGGAAGATCGAAGGGGCCCAAGTGAAGGTCGAAGGCTTCTTGGCACTAAGAACCACTGTCGTTGCTTACATGATTTTCATTCATTTTGCTGATTTGTTATCATTGTTGGATTGACTACATTGTATTATTGGTCTCAAGTTGAAAATGTTGTGGTTTACCTCATTGTATTTTTCTCATTTCTCAGTTATAATACACTTTCATCCCAAGCTGGAGATGCTGAAGTACGCATCCTCTAGCTTGCGCAGGGGGGGTGTTAGAGATAATTAGAGTCTATCACATATTGGTTAGGAAATATTTGAGTCTGTTACACATTGGTTAGGAAGTATTAGAGTCTGTTACATATTGGTTAGGAAGTTGGATAGTTAGTTATATTACCTCTAGTATATAAGTTAGATTGTGCTCAAAATTGTAACTAAGCTTTCATTTTCATCAATATACAATTTCTAATTTCTATTCCAATTCTCTCTTTTCTCTGCTCTACCATGTTTCTCAACAGAAGACAATTGGAAATAATGAGAAACAAAGAATGGGCAGTAATGTTTTTTTATCTTTGTCTGACCACCCAATCAAATAGTTAAGGGAGGGAGAGTTAAACCCTACAGACAATGGTGATGAAACTGGTAGTGCAAATAAGGGAAGGAAACAGAGGGCGAGGGTAGAGGAATTCTCAACCTCATCCTTTGATAACACTTGGCTGAGAAAGATGGAGGATGCAGGAGTAGTGAAGACAGTGATTCGAGTGCTAATGTGAAAAATAACCATGATAATAAGAATCCTAACCTGCTATAAGAGAACATCCAAGGGTGTGATGGAAGTTAGGGAGCTTGAGGTTATACCTGCAAATGATAAAGGGAAGGAAGTAGGCATTAGCAATGGTGGCTTTATTTGGCCAGCATTATCCTTAAAATTCGATGGCATTAAAATCTTGGCAACCCTTATACTTAATGCAGTTCCAAGAAATTTTAAGAAAATACATTTGCACTGTCTTCTTTGACCTCTGCCTTTCCTTCCACAACCTGTAACAAGTCACCTCGCCGAAGAACAGCTTCAGTCACCTAGGCACAACCACACCTGAGCTCTGCTTGTCGTCATCGCACCCCAAGGCGTGCCACTGTACCGTTGCAGTGTTTCCCCATCGATGCTCAAGTCCCTAGAGTTGCTGCTGTTTGTTGCAACCCAGCGACCATCGTGATGCCATATAGTGTTTAGGGTTTCTTTATTTACTCTGGCCATCTATTCCATTTTTTTTTCTTTTTTGAAACTTTTTTTTTAATTTTGCTGATCCCCATTCATTTTGATCCTTGTTGTTGTTTTTTTGTTTTAGCTTCTTTTTGTTATATTCTTTATTTTTTTTGGGGTCAACTATTTTTAATTTTTTAGTTGTTGTTGGGCTATTTCTTTTTTTTTTCCCCCTCTTTTAAGAATAGGTCTTTTAATTTGTGAGAACAAAATAAAAAAATAAAAAATCATAAAGTAAAAATGAAAACAATAAAATTAAGTAAAAGTAAATAAAAAAAGCAAAAAATAAAAATTTCAAAGTTAATCAAATAAAAGATGAAAAATAAAAAATGATAAAAAACAAAAATGTTTGAATTGTTTGGATGTTTGAGCTTAATTGTCTATATTTTGAATTATCTCATAATCCTTGTCTTTAATTTTGAATTATTTCATGATCCTTAGCAATTAAGACTTTCTTCTTCTTCTTTTTCTTTCTTTCAATGATGGAATAAAAAAAAAAATCTTCTTTCATAAATTTTTTTAATCCACACAAAAACTTATGATGTTGATGTATAGTTTAGCCATCTTTAAGGATTGTAAGAATTTATTGTATAGATCATGTTATTCTAAATCCTGTATAAGAGTGGATTCTTTTCTCTTTTTAAAGAAAATATTTCATAAATAAAATCAACTCAACATATAACCATTTTCTAGAAGAATTACGTAGTTGAGTTCATTATTACACTAGAGGATACATAAGAGAGCAAATCAAGCCAAATTAAATTTTTTTAAATTTTGTTTGCCTTTTCTTTTTGTGAATAAATGTTAAAATTGTTAAGGGAAAAAATAAATATTATTAAAGTTATTAATTAATTTATATATCGAGCCCTAGGGCAACCGTTACAAGATAGATGCATTAAGAGTGTAATGAAATTAAATTTTTACTATTTCCTTTATATAATTAAACTTTCGAATCCAACCTCTTTATTTTTTTTTTTTTAGAAGACCAATTTTCTAAGGATGGTTCGATTTTTTGAAAATAAAAATAGTGACGATTCCATTAAATTATTTTTCAATAAACATGCTTCCTGACACAGCATCCTTTTGGCATGTTGTGACAATGGGCCACACATTGAGGAGCGTATGCATAATTTTTTTTGAAAAAACAATGTTATAATAAAGTGATTGCATGGAAAATTCTGTGATATCAAGTAAACTTCAATAACTAAGAGAAGTTATTAGATAAAACAATGCAAATAATATCAAATATTTATTTTATGCTCGTTTTGATAGTTTAATTTGATTGTCATTTTATAATATATCATCATTAAGACTTTATTTTTTAGGGCTTGTTTGATTTTTATTTTCATTTCATGTGTTCTTGTTTTCAGATTTTGAGAAGGAAATAATGAAAACAATAAGATCATGTTTGTGAAGAGCTAGGAGAATGTATTGGCTTGATTCAACAAGTGAAAATAGAATACATGAAAATGATTTAGTGTTGGTGAAGAGAGTAAAATGGAGATTAACAACGTTCATACTATATAATACTTGAATATTTTAGTATTTATGTTTTACGAGGTAGAGAATTTAAATTAAAATTATTTATATACAAGCATAAACATAAAAAATAACAAAAAAGAATAAAGTTAGTTTAAATGAAATTAATATTGTAAAATTAAATTTTAATGTTGAATAGTTTACAAAATTATTTTTCAAAATTTATGTTTTGTTTATTTTAAATTTTGCGTACTGCATTTGTTGAATTTGATATCTTACACGAAATGTAATTAAATTGAAAAGCAAGATGTATGAGAAGGGAATGAATTGTTTTCTTTTATTAGGAGGAGGGGGTTTGAGTCCCTGCAAAACAATTTGCAACGACATATTACTGCAGAGTTAGGTCTACAAAATTACGAGACTTAGAAGAAGAGGGGGGGGGGGGGAGTGGATTTCTTTTCTTTTTTGTTTTTTTAATGGTTAAACTCAAACTAAAACTTTTCAAGCATATCCTACTCAAGTGAGTTATGGTTATTGATCCATACATGTTTTTTTACATTGAATTTTTTTTTATATTAATCAATACAAATTTCTGGCCACTTTCCTTATGAGCTTATAGTGTTGGCTAACAATTAACTTTTAATTTATTACATGTTTTCATTGTAAGATTTTTTTATTCGAATACTCTTATAAATTATCACATACTGTTTCAGCTTAGATTTTAAATTATTAATAATAAATTCATATCAAAAAAATTATTGATAATAGATTATTTAATCTATATATATACGTACAAACTCAACCATCTTTTATACTTTTATTCTGTTTATCAATATTTGTAATTATGATTTTAAAAATCTCACTTATTTTTTATAATTTTGATATAAAATATTTTATATATCTATACCTTTATTATAACCATGTAACGTATGCATCACCATACTAGTAAATATATAGTATATTCGTTCCATATATATATGTACCCATTCTTACATTAATATACAATGTCTATACTTCATATTCAAAAGACATTTTCCTTCCACCAACTCCTTCAAATTGTGAACATATATCAAACAAAAACTAATTTGCTATTTTTTGTTTTTTTTTTTTGGGGTACCAATGGTTTAGCCTCTGACCCTTTTCAAATCCCTCTAACTAAAATTGATTTGTTATCCTATTACTGTATGTACTCACAAGATCATATGGTTGTTTACATTATATATACTTCGATGAAATAAGCTAAATCAAAACCTATTAGTATAGTTCATGGAAATTGGAAATCTCCGCCTACACCTTGTCCGTCAGCACCCTTGGGTGGGCTAATGGCAATCCAAAGCAGAGAAATTGTAATTGCAACGAGACCCGACCAAACAAAGACGATGGTTGGTGTCTTTCCTCTCCTCCCCATCAACCCTTTTGCAAATGGGTACAAATGAGCAAGCACCCAGAAGCTGAAGAAGGCTCCTCCAACGAACTTACTCCACCGTGGATTTGCGCTGTAAACGGTTCGACAAAATGCAACTGCAATTGCGATGATGTTGACCATAGCAATGACAATCGGCGGAATCATCAAGGAGGTCCACTTAACGAGATACAAATCTGCATAAATGTCCTCGTCCTCCTCCGCTGCTGATTTGGACGTCAATGTGAAAGAAATCTCAATACCCGCAATCACCTTAAGGAGTCCTTGCACCACAGCAGCCAGGTGAGCACTGGTTCCGGAAATGAGCCAAAACTGTTCGTTTCTCCACCATTGTTCTAGCTCTACGCCAGACCATTTTACCTCGAGAATAGCCAGCAGGACCAGACATATGGTGATGGTAAGCAAGTAGATTAAGAAGGCGATGCTGAGAGTTTGGACAATGAAGAACCCGGAGAACAGTGAAAGCGCGGGGAGGAAGCAATATACAACAAGGAAGATGGAGGTGAAAGGGTATATGCCAACATTGAGGTACGCAAGTCGTTGCAGAAATTGGAGGCGTCGACTTCCAAGCAGGGCGTTGTTCTTGGAGAAGAAGATTTCAACGGAACCCGTGGCCCATCTTAACACCTGGTGTAGTCGATCAGTGAGATTAATTGGTGCTGATCCACGAAATGAATCTCTTTTGGTTACGCAATACACAGAGCGCCATCCACGGTTATGCATGCGGTACCCTGTAACCACATCTTCAGTTACTGACCCATAAATCCATCCCACTCTGTCTCCCCATTCTGTCTTGTCCTCGTACCTATAAATATCATTAATTATAAACTTTAATTTAATTTTCTAAACAAAATTGCACATATTAAAGTGTAGCAAGTTATTTATTTTATAGATTTAATTTATATATATTGATAATATAAAATAATTTTATATAAATATTTAATTATATATTATTAAATTAATAAAAATATTTGATTTAATTATTTATTATTTTAAAAATTTTATAATTATAAATATTTTATATTTTCAGTGTATAATAATTAAATTATTTAAATTAAATATATATATATATATATATATATATATATATATTAATTAAGGAATGTATTTGATCTTCATACCAACAAGAAATGACCGAGACGGCTTCTGCTACAGTACTGGCATCAAGTGGCTCGCGAGGGACCCTAAGAGCACCAGGTGGACGTCCAAACTTAACTGCTGTATGATCTGCTAGGGGACGTCCTTGAAACTCAGCGACTGGTATACTCTCGGCCAGCATGGTGGAATTACCGAAGCGCTTGGGTAGTAGGTTCACGTCTAGATTTGGGTCAAAGTCACTAGCATTCAATGCTTGCATTTCAGAGCCCTCGCTCTCTTTAGGATTTTTCTTATTTAACAAGGGTGGGTCAAAACCATAGAGTGCAAACCGTCTAAACATGCATCCAGTTCCCACATAAACTGGACCTTGAAGACCATCAAGCGCTCGCATGTTTCCATCAAAAAAGACAGTGTTGTGGTTGGCATAGCGATCTGAGGGATCAATGCCTTCGAACCTTTGTGGGAATTGAATATAGCATATGTCCTCGCCACCTCTATCCATCATAAAGCACATCCCTTCTCGTACTGCCTTGCAATTATAGATGTAGTGATCACAGTCAAGGTTGAGAATGAATGGCCCATTTGACAAAATTGCAGATGCTCGAACTAGTGCATTCATGGCACCGGCTTTTTTGTTGTGATCATAACCTGGCCGCTTCTCTCGAGAAACATAGACAAACATTGGCAACCGTATATCTACTTCTGTGAAGTCTATAATCTTGTCGTCAACACTTCCCAGCAAGGGATCTGGACTCGGTGGCTTCAACATCACCTTTTCATATATACATAAATATATGCGGTGTTAAATTATGAGAAGTAACTAAAGTGTATTGGTAAGTGAAATTAATTATGACCATATTAATTCAATGAAATATACACTTGCTTCATTTTTCATGGAAGAGAAAATTATGATGACAAGCATATATGACATAGTTAGTTACTCACATGTTGTAGATCGTAAAATTAATATATAATATATGCGGTTACTTAAATGGTACAGGAAAATAATCAAGTGCGATACCTGAAGTATTCCGGCGTGATCACCTTTGGAATGTTCGCGAGAAGGAGAAGACCAAGTACCAGGCCAATGGGTACCATCAGCCATCCATGTAGCCTTCAATACTTTAATTGGCTCAGAAGGGTCAGCGCCACTCTCTTTCATGTGTTTCATCATCTTCATTTCTTCCCTTGCATTAAATGCATCCGATCTTCTCCTGATAGAGTCTGGAAGGCCATTTATACGTACCTTGAACTCATCATACTCTCTCTTGACCCTTCTTCTGTCCTTCACAAAATCTGATCTGCTTTTGTTCTTGGTGGGATCAACTTTTAAGTTGAAGTAAGTCTCTGGATTTCTAGGCTCAATGTTGTGTTTTCGACAAAAGGGAACCCATAAATCGGCAAAGCTTGCAGCCTCAGCCATGGCTTCAAAAGTCAAGAGAGCACCTCCATCATCAGAAACGTAACATGCAAGCTTCTCCACTGGGTAATCAACTGCTAATATGGAAAGAATGGTATTGGCAGTGACTAGAGGTGGCTCCTTTTCAGGATCAGCAGTGGACACAAAAAAGTCTACACCGGGTAGATCAGATCGCCCTGTTGGATTGGATGGGGATGGACTATCGAATTTATCATGAAGGGCATCAAGGTCAGTGGAACGATTGATGGGGCAAAGCTTGGGAATTTGATCAAGCAGCCATGAATAGGCAAACCATATCTCACAAATAATCGACATAAACCACAGCCATAATGCATCTTCATTTGGATTTGTTACTCTCCAGTGTATGAAGAAGCCCAATACTATTAATCGAACAAGAATAAGCAACCTGTAGACAATTATATATTGACAATTAATGAAGATTAGGCCATGTAATTCATTATAATAAAAAAAAATTGTAAGACATGGATAATATAAATCTAACCTATATGGACTCAAGATGGCAGATGGAATTGGTATTTTCCTACTTAAAGGCTTCCATGGCTTCTCTGCTGAATCCATCATACCTCCCTGTAGGCCACCATCGCCATCATCACCGTATATATCATCCTGGGGCCAATAAGCATTGCCAACCCCATAGGTACCTTTGGTCTCAAATAACCACCTATTATGGTCAAACTCTCCATTTTGATTCCTTTTCATCACAGACATGTTGTTTGGATCCCGTTTGGAGCCATTTGGTGCTGGTAATGGCAATGCCCTATTAGAATAATCTGGATCATCCTCATATTCCCCTACTTTGTATGGCTCCTTGCAACCAGGGCATAGACCGTTTTCTTTTTGTGCATCTAAAAAGCAGTCTCTGCAAATCTTGAACCTAAAATTAAAATAATTTTATACAATTTAATTGGTTCTCTTGATTGCTCAATATGGAATTAAATGTTTGATTTAAAAATTAACAATAATCAAGTTCCATGTTACATTTATAGTAATATTTCGAACATACGTACGTACATACATACCTACACTCACATGGAATCACATCATTTCCTCTTTCATCCTTCATAACCTTGCCATCACAAGCAGGCATCGAACATGCAGAGCCTTTGGCACCTGCCATTTGAGGGTGAGTTACTTCAGAATCAATCACCTTGTCCATTAGGTGGGCTCTAGTTACGCTATTGAATCCCCCAGTGAATAACGAATTGGAAACATATTGTTCTTCAGCTTTCATTGCAACTGATGTGTCCATGGGTTGATTATCAGGGGTGGGGGGAATATGAACGGTATAGTTCATGTAGTCCCCTGATATGTCAGAGGACATGTCAATGTCTTCTCTTGACAAAGTTACATACTTCCCACTTGAAGTTCGTCTCGCAAACTTCACAGTTGGCCCGCCGGAGTTGCGTGCTCCTTGGGAACTGCCTGATTCTGATCCTCCCGAATTACGTAGAGACTTCTTGGAAGGTTGGCTCGGCAATGATGCCATTATATTGTTGCTAATTGCTAAACCTACAACTATAATTTAATTTTCTATAGCAAATACAGAATCTCTACATGCACTGAATTTTGATGCTGGCCTATTTGACATTTTGATTGATAGATCTCGACAAGAATTAACAAAGAAGAAATACTCTGTTCCTCAAAATATTCCAGCGTGCTTGGGAATATCTATCAGACCCTACCAAAGGCAAATTGAAAAAAATCCATCATTTATGCTATATCTATTATGAAGAATATGAAACGAAATTGACGTTATTCATGGTAGGAGAACAAAAGTGGCTGGAGAAAATAATTTTGATTGACGACGAGACATTTGCTGGAGTACCGAATGCTGGTAGAGAAGAAGATAGATTTATGGTGAGGGACCAAGTCATTTCCTATAATGCTAATTTCAAGGGTATCCTTTCGATTTTCTAGGAGTGTGCTTGTTATACATGGGTGTATCTTTTTTTGACATATATATATATATATATATATTTGCACTTTTTTTCTTGTATTTTCCCTTCTAATATAAACTAGTAACATCTTAAAAAATTTTCTAACATATTTTTTTAGAAATTATATACTTATTTGTTCTTGTTAGAAATTAATAATATAATAATTGAACTTTTATATATTGTAGTGTTCTTCAAAATTATCAAACATTATTTATTAAATAAAACCTAAATTTTAAGGATTTCTTATCAATTTGGAAACTTGACTATTTGAACATGAAAATTGGTTTGACTCCTCTTAGTACATTCATTGAAGAATAATAGATTGCAATTTTACATATAATTACAAAACCATTGAAATTGAGCATCTTGACTTTCCTTGTACGCCAGTCATGTCATACAAATGGATTTTAAATTCCTTTTCTTTTTGTTACTGGATTGTACATGAATTTCATGGCTTAAAGTTTCTTAGAAAAAATCTCCCATATATTTTGACTCTTATATATGAAATGTAAGTACATGATTGTCTGATTTTAATCGTAAAACAATGCCATCAAGTGGTTAAAAAAAGAAAAAAAGATTTTACAGCCATAAATTTTGTTGAACGTGTTTTCTTTGTTGGATTAAAATTGTTACAAACCGGGTTGTATGACCCAATTTCTCCGCAAATCAGGACATCATTTTTGACCTGGTGTTAACACCCAAAATTTGCAGATAGTCGATGATGGATAATAGTTGAGGAGAAATAGCCAAGTAAGACAATATTTGGTAGTCAAAATACAAATTTAGTCGATAGTCGAGAATAATTATCTAAAGAATAAGTGATGATCGACGGTTAACATAGAATGTGTGCTTAAGAAGATTTGGCCTGAATCGATCAAAAGAGGTCGAAATGCTCGGCCTTGGCTAAGATTCAGATGTTAGAATAACTATTATTGCATATATATGAAAAGTCTTAGACGAGAGCATCTGTGGCAACTCGGTTCCACCTAGTTGAGGTTGTTTCCAGCTAGAAAAAAGGTTGTTTCGATATTATTCCAACCACTTTTCTATTTTTACAATGTTAGGTTTAGCTGACTATATAATTAAGACTCTTGTTTCTAATAGGGGTCTAATGAGGTTTGGAGGCTTATATTAACCTTTATTTACAAATGGTTAAGCATGACAGCTGATGACGATTAATGATGGCTAATAGTTGAGTAATGATGTTAGTCATTAGTTGAGGGATTAGGCTTTATATTAGACATTGGGCCTTATGATGGTTTGCAACTCATAAATTAGTTTTGGGCATAGTTCTAAAAATTGGACTTGACTGACTGGCTCGATCAGTCGAATCGGGAACCGGACCCTTGTCTTGTCCGATTAGCTCATAAAAATCAGTGAGTTAAAAACTAGTAAAAAATCGACAAAACTTGTCAAAAGCCGAAAAATCGCTTGAATCGGAGCAATTTTAGCTGTCTAGCGGTTTGGCCAAAAAGAAAAAAAATGAAAACTAGATCTCAGATCAGATCAAGTTATAGATTCATCTTCCTCATCGACTTATGCTCTCTCCTCTCTGCTCCGTCGGACACTAGTCCCCATCACTGTTGGCCGCCAGTGTTCCCAAGCTGCAAGTCATGGTTTTTGAAGTGCCATGAGCAATGCCTTCTTTTATGCACATCATTGCTTCTTGTTTTGGTACAATGAGTGAAAGAACAAAAAGAAAAGCCTAGAAAGTTGAGATGCAGCAATAGAAAGTTGCAATAGAGAGTGAGAAGTGCTCCCTATGAAATAGGATGCAGGGTTAAGCCATCAGCTGATTGTTCCATTAAATCTAGACATAATTGTGAGTTAGATTAGCTAGCCAATGTTATTTAGTACTGAATGTCAAAATTATGAAGTAGGAGCAATTTATAGAAGTCATGGAGGCATAGGAGCATCATTTTAACATGCAATTATTAGAAGGAGGTCTTGCTAACCATGTGGTGGGTAGCTAACAGCATGCTTTTATTAAGTTTTGTGTGTACATATATATGATTGAGCCAAATTGTACAAAGACACAACACATTAATCACTTAAGTGTCCATTTATCTTTACTTTTTCTACACTTCACATTTGGGCCTTTACATCTCAGCTTTTACCTTTCTATTTTCACTTTCCTTGTCCTTACTTTTTAGTACTTTATAACATTTCTTTATCATATTTCCATTATAGCCTTTCATTTACTTTCTGTCTTTTTCGATTTCAATTCATCTTATTGGTTAATCTGCCTACCAAATGCTCTTTGGAGTAGTTTAGAAACTTGCAGCAAAGAAATGGAGTCCCTTTCCCTACGAAATTATCTGATATTTGGGATCACTAGTGTTTTGTGAAGGAACCAAGATGTGGTGAATTGTTCCTTGGGGTTCAATAATAGAAAATTATATAACAAAATTTTGAACAATTAAATAAGAAAATTCAGAATTAGAAATTGAAGATAACTTGAACAAAATAATGAAGAAAATAAAAGAAATAAGGGAGAAAAGAAGTGAACATCGAGTTTTATATTGATTCAGCCATAATGTGTGACCTATGCCCAGTTCCTAATAGTTTAGAATTTTTCTTAGCTCTCGAATTTTTACTTACAAGGTTTTCAATAAGCCTTCCTCTACCCAATTACCAAGTAGAGTATTATTCTATGGTTTATTTCTTACGAGGACACCATCAAACCTTCTTCTATTTAGAATATACCTGTGATTTTTTTTTCTCACAAGAAAACAACAAAATGTCCCCTATCTCCTGTAACACCCTGATATAGCTAATTAATATTATTAGAAAGTAATCAACAATGAGGCAATATTAATCATGGGATTAAACGAATTCAAATCTTCTCTATAGAAGAAAATGACAATGTTTGGTTTGCCAAAGAAAATTTGCCTTGCTAGCAGGATCTATATTTTGGTTGCTTGCTAAAATTTGCCAAAGAACCTATATTTTTATGATATGTGCTTGCTTGCTAATTTTGCTTGCTTTTGGTGTCAAAACTACATGCCAAAGGAATGTTCTCAAAACTACCTTGTTTAGACAACAAGTTAGTCACTCTTATTTCATCCATTTAATAGATTTAAAAGTGTTGGATTGATCCTCATATGATGTATTTTTATCTGTTAAAGCCTTATATGCAAGCTTGTGAAGTTTTGAAACAAAATAGCAAAGATATGGCCTTATGTTGTTTTCGGCCATGTGCTTCTTTTAAAGCATGAAATTATTTTACATAAATTGTCATATCTATGTGTTTTCAAACCTTTGAGCATGATTGAATTAGCTTTGTTTATATGTTAGTTTCTTTGGGACCACTAAGGTTTATTAATCCTTTAAAAAACTCTCAAGACTTAATAAAATGAATTATGACCTTTGCTCATGTAGTTGATGACTATTGAAGATATTTCTATGCTTATGGGCCTTGTATGGACTATATTGGACTATGTTGAAACCTTATAACTCATTTGGACTTATTTTGAGACCTTTAAGTCTTATCCTATACTTTCAAGTACCTTTGCTATGAACATAGACTATGGACTTTGGACTATAGACCTTAAGACTTAACACACTTTAAATCACACTAATAAACTCTAAAAATGAAGATTATGTCAAGGTTCTATTAGAAATTGCATGTAAACCAGCCAATTCCTTGCTTGAACTGATTTTCTAAGGCTTGATCTATTTCTAAAGGTTTTTCCTTCAATTATTGCTTTTACTTGGTTCTTAACCTTTTGTTCGATTTGTGTTAGCATTAGTACTTAAGGCAAACATTCTTTATGGCATGAATGCATGTATAACTCACATGGTATATGTGATTTGAAAAAAGAATTATTTACTTAGCTTAAGTATGTTGTGTAAGAATGGCTATTTTGAACAGAAAAGTGTGATGCTATGTTGCCTTTGTAAATAATCTTGCTTTAAGAATTTATGAGAATATGTGGGTAATGTTCCTACCATGAGAAATTGTGGAATCATATGAGACTACTCTTAATTTGAGGTGTTATGAAAATATGAGTTATGTGCACCTTTATGCATGAATATGAGATTTCTTGGCACATGATATGAAAGTGCATTATATGTTCTTGGAATTTCTGTAAATTGCTCAAATATGCACTATGTGTTAACTATGAGATATATCGCTACTATACGAAATAAATGAATAAGTGAGTGTATGGGCCCCACCTTGTAGTTGACAAGCCATGCATTTTACTAGTGACACCTTGGGCCTTGCATAGTAATGGATCAAGGCTCGGTGATCACAAAAATCTTGCAATAGGATTAAATGACATCTTGGGCCCTGCCTTGTAGCGGGTTAAGACTAGGTGGTTGTAGTGTGACGCCTTGGGCCCTGTCTTGTAATAAATAAGGACTTGGTAATCATTGATCTAACTAGGGGATGTCCTAGCAATGAGAGCTCTTAAAAATTTGGATATATTGATGCAGACCCTACAAACTTCAGCCATCAAAAAAGGACCAGAAAGTAGCAAAAAGAAATATGATAATATACCTGTTATTATTTATGAATTATATTGATGATTATGATATTAAAGTAATTGCTTTACTGTTCGTGTTTATTATTATGCGCTTCATCTTGCTTGACACTAATAAATGGTTGAGAATGATAATTTATCTTGATATATCTCTTACTTATTGTTTGTGGTCTAGCTATGTCACATTTTGCTACTAAATGTTCTTATTATTATTGTTGCATTCCTACTATTGGTATGTGGCATATTAGTGTTTTTGGCAAGCTATAGGACTTCCTTATAAGCACTATTTTATTGGGAGACTTCTTTCACCTTATTTTCCTTTGGAGTTTCCAAATGGTACGAATCATAGCCACAGTTGAGATGTAAGTTGCCTTTGAACCCAACCTTATCATTAATAAGATTATATTACATGTTGTGGATCATATTCTAACTATCACTATTATTAATGATTAGAGTTTAGTATGTCTTGATGCAGCAGCAGGATGCCCCGTTTTTGCTTCCTTTTTTGGTATCTTCACCTGACATATTTTATATTGTAGCCTTTTTGGGCTATATTTAGGTTGGGTGGGGACAAGTCATAGTTTAGGGCGTCCTCTTCTTATATTTTGATTATATATCATGTGCTAGTACTTATGTAACTATATGACACTATAGTAGTAATTATGCATGTTTCTGTATGTGATAGTTTTCTTAGCTATGGGATAAACCGACTAATATGCTGTAGCATCATTTCTGGTACGCTAATTTGGTAAGATAAAGTTAAAATTAGTAATTACAGTTAGTGAAGAAAATTTGCCCCGGAGAAATTAAAGTGGAAAGTTAGTAATATTCTACTGGTTAATTATTATTAAGGTAAAATAAATAATAAGATAATAGCTAGCTAGTAGGGTGTTACACAAATCATCTACCCAACAACACAGCTACTTTACCCACTTAACCGAGCCAACAGTTGTTAAAATGACAACGTAGGCAAACCAATTTGTCAAAAAGATGTACCCAAATATCAAACCAATGGGAATTCTTCAATAAATCACATATGTACGTGGTTGGATGCACACTAGGAACACTCAAACCTTCGTTCTTCTTCACTAAATGTTGGACAATGATGTTTGGATGTTTACATGTTAAATATATTTGAACGAGATTCTTACCTCAAATTAGAGTTGAAGTTGAAGCAACTCAGTGTTGCTTCTACATTGATGTTGTGCCCATTTGAGAATAAAGATAATTTTTTAATTTTCCATTTTGACTTTTCAATAACTCTGTAATTAAAAAATTCATTTACTTTTGGGTAAAATCTTATTTATATCCCTTACATTTTACAACGATTTTAACTTAGTCCCAAAAGTCTTTTTACATCTCTAACATTTTGAAAACATCCTAATCTAACTATTTTGGCATTCAAATTATAAACGGAAAAAACCTATATGAAGTCAGGTTATAATATTAGTGATAATGTGTTTATTACTTATCTGAATGGGATGATATTATTTACCACAATTTTTCGTCATATTTTTGTAGGATATAAAAGTTTTCTTTTTTAAGTTAAAATGCTCAATTAATCTTTTGTCACGATTCCACCAGTGTTGTGACCAATGCCCCTAAGGAACACCATTTCCCCCAACAAGCCAACCTGTAAAATCTAGAAACAAAAGGACAAAGTTTCCCCTGAAAAACAGGCTTTCCCTTCAAAAAAAAAAAAATACATATATTCATTGTATTATTTAGATTTACAAACCAGCCAACATAGAAATAACCTAGAAATCATCAATTCAAGTACTTTACAAGGTTTACAGAAAAAAGGAAGCAGGATCCTACCGATAGTCCATGAAGCATAACTCTAAACAATTTAGGTGCAATGTATTTCAAAACATATATAATTAACCAAAACAATTCCATGCCTACACCATAGATTGTCGGGCTCACTAAAAGGACAACTAGATGCTCTAACTAATGGGAGGATTGGGGTACTAATTAGCAAGAGAGTCTGAAACATGTGAGATGAAAAGAGTGTGTCCAATGGAACTCAGTGAGCAATAATATATCAATAACATAAAAAAAGATAAGCATTTGCCACAGGCCTTTCAATTCAAATACAATCCAATAGCTGTAGGTATCATATCAAAGAATCACATTTGAATACTCAATCAATGCCCAAGATTCAAGAGGCTGCCCCTAAGCTTTATAGCCCATGGTACGTTGGTCCTAGAAGGTTACGATGCCAAACCCCCCCCCCACACACACATATATATAAATATATATACACCAACACACTTCATACATGCTCCGAAGGACAAATTGGACATTCTAGCACAAGGGGACAAGATAGAGATAAAACCAATCACACGTGCAAGAGCAAATAGGCTTAGAGAAGAGTTGGGGAACTTGGCTAAAGCAATTGTGGAAGAAATGTATCAAGAATGTGCCAAAAAGACCAAGATGCCAACTCATACTAATGGGCAGCCCAATATCTTGCTATTTGTTGTGAATTGGGCTTAGAAGCTTATTCTAGCCATGTTGGATCATTCTCTTATTTTGGTTTTGTTTAGTTAGTTTAAGTATTTAGGACGTCTAAATTTTTAATTATTATATTTAGCCCAGATTTTATGTTTTGCGTTTTATCTAGCCCAATCCTTATTACTTAGTATTTGAACACTTCTTATTGGGCTTGAGTTTAATTAAGTGTTTAACATGATGTAAAAGGTTATAAATACCTCAAGGAACACATTGTTCAACAACTTTTGATTAATTAAAATTCTATTTTGTTTTCCTTCAAGAAAATAGTGCTATTGTATGCAAGTGAGGTGAGTGATTTTCTTTGCTTGTTACATCAAGAAATTGAGAGAATTCATCCTAAGGTAGAATCCTTGTGATATTTAATTAGATTCTGTTCTATCTTTTCCCTAATATCTAAGTTTTCAAGAACAGGTTTCTTGGGAATTTAGTAGGGAGAGTGTTTATCTTAAATCTTGTTTTCTATCGAAGTGTATGCCTGGGCTTTCTAGACCTTTATATCCATGAGGTTCCTCATCAACACTAGTCAATTCAATATGCAAACTATAGTTCAAACACAAGATCCAATTGCTTGTCCTCTTTTTTACATGGCAATACACAGTATACATAATACAGGCATTATTCAGAAACTCACCACAGTCATAATCAATATTATACTCTAACAAGCAACATACCAAAAACCAATATTTCATATATCTTTACCAAGCAACACAATGAAAAAAAGTCATAAATATACTATTACTCACAAATCAAACCAAGAAGTGGAAATTCAACTTGGTGGTGCTTTAGAACCAATAAGGAGATCCTCAAGGTACCCAAAGCTACAAAAGGTAGTAATCCATCATTACTTAGCTTCTAAAAACCAAATCTAACTTAAACTGCTCTCAAAATACAAAAACCCCCAAATCCATGAACCCTAAACCCCCCTTTATTTGATTAAACCTTAAATTTATGAAAGAACTAGTTAGCCCATGATAATAAAAGGAGGAATGAGCCCAAGAATTACCTTAGAAAATGGAACAAAAAAGTAGAGCAAGAGGAGAGTGGTGGTTCTCTTCCAATCCTTGTTTTTTCTCACTAAAGGATGAGAGAGAGAGAGAGAGAGAGAGAGATAAGAAGTGTAGTGAGGTTTTGGGGTGAAAGAGTATGAGACTAATGGAAGATTTGGAGGAAAATTGAAAGAAACAAAGAGAAATTGGTGATAGTTAAAGGGGGAATTGATAGGGTTTGTGGGGAAAAGGCAAGGAGGAGATAACAACTCGAGAGAGAGAGAGAGAGAGAGAGAGAGAGAGAGAGCAATGTTGAGTTATAGAGGAAAATCATGAAGCCAAAATTTTTAAGGTTGTTGCTAGCACTCAAGCGCCAGGATTTGGGTGCTTGAGCACTAGGTTCAAAAAACAAAATTTTCCCATTTTTCTCATACTCTTGTAACAGGCATCCCAAATACTCTAGAGATATTCCTAAGCATGTTTTGACTCTAAATATATACCCAAAGGCCTATAAGAACAAGAAAATTGAAGCCTACAATGTACAAAAGAAAAACTGTACTGTTACATCTTTCTCATACTAAAATCTATACCCGAAACTTTTTCTTAGAGAATTAAAGGGAAACAATCTTTATTGGTGGTGTTTGGATATCACTAATATCGTAAATTGACCTTAATATCAGCTTTGTTTCGTTTATAATTTGGATATCGTCTATCGAAAGGATAAGATTAAAAAGTTTTGAAAATATTAGGGATATAAATAGAATAGAAAAAAACTTTTGGGACCAAATTGAATTTGTTGTAAAATGTGAAGAACGTAAATGAGGCTTTACCATTTACTTTCATATAATAAAAGTTAAGTTGCAATATATGTTAGATGAATTTATTTTCATTTTTACTATACATTTGATGATTTTACTAATTGAAATTTTAATTTAATTACTTTTTTATGCAAATGCTTCATATGTTTTGTTGTAAATATAGTTTTTTATTTATAATTTAATACTAACACCAAAAGCTATTCAAGTATCTTAAAAATAATATTTATATAATTTATTCAAGTGTTTTTAAAATAAAAATGAAATAAAAGAATAATACGAAAAGTATAATATAAACTCGTATCCTTTTTAGTAATTTTATATTCAAAAGTAATTTTGATTATTATCATTCAAATAATATTTATTTTGTTATAATCACTTTTGATATATAAGTTTCTAGATATAAATCATATTGGCACCAACTCAATTTTAATCAAAATCAATTTTGTGAAATCAAGTTGGTGCAAACTCCCATTAACAAACTCTAATCCAAACATATAGTCTCAAACATTGAAAAAATACCGCAAACATCAAGAGTCCACATAATGACTAAACAAAGAGCTCACAGACCAAAGATGCAGGCTGTTATAGTGGCTAAGCTTAGAGATGGAGGCATGAATGGAGCTACGGTGGAGGTTAATCTTGGAAGATGGAGGCTATGGGAACGAAGTTAATGGCTAGGGTTGCTTGGGTCACCGAAGAAGAAGATGCTATCATAAGCAAACATGGTTGCTACTTGTCGAGGTCCACTATTCATCATTCTCGGTGTGTAGGTGGCGTGACGTGATCTTGAATAGCGCTATTGGTTCACCTTTGTTGTGCATCATGACCTGCTTATTGTTTCAATTTGGTGGCTCATTGGTGAGGAGAATGCAATGGTGGATGGCGCTACTGGTTTGTGTGTTTGGGGGCTAGAGATTTTCAAACTAAAGATAAAGAGAGGCCACATGAGAGAGAGCAAGAGAAAGAGAGAGAGAGAGAGAGAGATAGAGAGAAAAGGATGTGCAAGGTAATTCTTTCTCTCCATTTTTTATTATAAATAAAACAAGCATGAAATAACAAACTTACCCTTTCTAGTTCATTATAGCATCAACTTAGTACCCGAGAAGAATAGCAATTACTTTCATCAACTACAGGATAGATGTTGGTTTTTCCTAGTAAAAGGATATACTAGTTGCTATTTTTGACAAATTAGCATAATCATATAAAACACATAGAACACACTTCATAGAGACCTGGATTGGGCTCCAATCAACTAGCATTTATACACATATCACATAAATCACCATTTCAAGCAATTTAACACATAAAAACAATAATTAACAACTTATGCCTAAGATTGATATAAAGCTAATTCTGTGAGTCTGTATTAGTGTTACAACTCCAAAGCTTTCATTGCCTACAATTTAATATTTCTTTCATGTTGAGCTTGTAGGAATGGCAACTGACTAGCTTCCGTCATATGTCTTCAACATATGAATAAAATAGATTTTGCCTTTGGTACCCAAATTTTTTTGGGTCCTGTTGGCACCAGAAAAAATGATTATGGGCCAACAAGTGACAAGATGTAGGCCTAGAAGAAATGGGAATTAGGCTTTACAATGTATTATTCTTAATCGGTTGATACATGAGAAATAAGGCCGTAAGAGAAGCATCGGCTGAATGGGCTGAAGAAAGAGGATAGGCCCAATGGCCAAGAGAGAAATGTAGTTGGAGACTGATGACTTGAGAAACAGCGTGTACCATTACCCAGAGTATGGAGGCATGGTAGTTAAGCCTAAGGCCATTACCCGCATAAGGAGAGAGTGACATTTTAGGAAGCTTATAAAAGTCCATGCTTTCAAGAGAAGAAGGGGATCACACAAATCAAACACACATTAGTCATTTTAACTATCAGTTTTTATTTTCTATCTTTCAGTTAATTTTAGCTTTATGTCATTTCTTTAGTCTCATTGTTCATCTTCAAGGCTTTGTATGAATTCATGGTTGATTAATAGAAGTTGAAATTTCTATTCAATTCTTCGTTAACTGATCTTGCTCAAAGGCTTGCTCCCGTGAGCCATTTGAGGAGTCCATTTTCTAAAGAGTAGAGTACCCTCTTTAGCGTTAATCGTCTGAATATTGGTAATCTTTGTGATGTTGCTTTTCGGATAAGTTTCTTCTTAGAGATGTAGCCGATTGCATATTTTCATCCAACGTAAAATTAGCATGCCCGATGGGACTATCAAGGTCAGTTCAGCGAGAGTTTCCTGTTTCAAGACTAGATCATACTTGGCATATGAATTTGAGATCCGGAAAGGTGATCAACATGAGTTCAACAAACCAGAATCCAAGTTCCACCCCAAAGCAGAAAGTAAGGGGCAATCGGCTACATATGCGGTAGCCTTGACTACACCCCAAGGGGTGATTTCAGAGCAGCCGAATATAGCTATTGTCTCTCAACTGCTGAGGGATTCAAGTTCTACCCCAAGGCCAAAAGCAGGGGGGCAATCAGCTACGTATGCGGCAGCCTCGACTACACCCCAAGGGGTGATTTCAGAGCAGCCGAATACAGTTGTTACCTCTCAGCCACCAAAAGCTTCAGCAGCTTCTCCCGACATGATTAGCTCCATGCAGACTGAACTCGAGGAGAGGCAGCCGTTAGTGATGTCCACATCCTTTATACGGCAACAGATCGAAGCAGGAGTAAACGATCTGATGCAGGAAGTATATAAGCAATTGGTTAAGATAGTAAAGCCAATGGTACAAAATGAGTTACAAATATTTCAGCAACAACAGAAAGGAATATGGCAAATTCATGGTCAATTGGCTGAGTCTGGGTATACAAATGCCTTTGAGACTAATGATGAGATAATGACTTATGCTGGGGGGCACCAAGGACCCTAACTTGGGTAAGTACAGATAATGAAAAAAACCCCCGAATACACCAGCAAACTTAGGATTGCCAGTGAACAATATAGGTTTGGGGAATGGCCTCAATAGCGATTGGGAATAACCTATTCACACAATGATTGAGCTAGTAGGTCAAACAAGTTGGTCCCAAGGGGATAATCGAGGGAGCCCCTATAATCCAGGGCTAAATGTTTAGCCGATTGATGGATGCTCTATCTAGTTTGGAGGATCGGCATAGCCAACGTATGTGCAACCACCAAACTATAGGTCTCAGTCGATGAATGTGCGCCAATAGCCAATGTATCCTCTACCACACATGTAGCTGCCCCATGGAATCCCTCAAGGAACGGAATAAGGGATCAATCAGCAGGTAGCACCTGTTCAGCTTCAACCTTGTGTTGAGCCGAGGGGGATTGCGTCTCAGCTGATTGATCCCAATATGATTGCTGAGGCTATGAGAAAGCATTTTGGAAACTAAGACCTTTAAAGAGACCGGTATACAGGAAACCATACCCAGATTAGGTAGATAGGGTACAATTTTCAAGAGATTTTAGAACCCCAGATTTTACAACCTTTTCTGGGGAAGATGGCAAGTCAACTATGGAACATTTCAGCCGATTTGTAGCCCAATGCGCTGAGGCTAGTTAGAATGATTTTCTAAAACTACAATTGTTTCTATTATCCTTAACTGGGGCAGCATTCACTTGGTACTCAATATTGCCACCAAACTCTGTACAAAGCTAGGCTGACATAGAACATTTATTCCATGACAGGTTTTATAAGCCACAGCTAGAAGCTTGTATTCTTGATTTGCTAGGGATCAAACAACAAGCAAATGAGCCTGTAGTAGAGTTTATGGAAAGATTTAGGAAGGTTAAAGGGAAGTATAGCGTCTAACTGCCAGAAGCTGAATGTGCCTTTATTGCTGTGAGCAATATGAACCCTCAGCTGAGAGAGAAGCTCATTGTCTCGGAATATTGTGACCTGACTCAGCTCTCTTGGAAAGCAGCTCGAGTTGAACAATTCATAATAGAAAGAGAGCAAAGGAGGTCCAATCGAGCAGGGCCGAGAGGTTCCCAATTGGTGGCTGTAATCGATTGTGATTTAGCCAATGAGGAAGAAAATGAAGAAGAAGGGGCAGGCCAAGGGGAAATTATGATAGCTGAATTCCTGGGGGGCAAACCATACACCTATCTTGCTCTTACTCCTGTCAAAGGAAAAGAAAAAGTCAAAACAGAGAAAAAAGAGGCATTTCTATTTGACATTGCAAAAGCAGATCAGATCTTTGACTTTTTAGTCAAAGATAAATAAATTAAACTTCTAGAGGGGCATAAACTACCTCCAACAGATCAAATTCAAAATTTGAAATACTGCAAGTGGCATAATTCATACTCGCATTATACGAATAACTGCACAGTTTTTCGAAATGTGATTCAAAGGGCCTTAAAAGAAGGAAGGTTTAAACTTGCAGATAAAAAGGGAGGAGGTATGACTATTGATACCAATCCCTTTCCATCAGCCACTGTCAATATGGTTTCCATATCTATAGAGAACAAGCGTACCAAGAAAGAAACTTCATCCATTCAGCCCGTCCAACGTAGTAAGCAAGTATGGAAACCAAAATCAGTAGTTGTAAAAGAAAGGACCAGAACCATGAGTCATGCTGCATCTAGGAAGGTGGAGAAGAAAGAATGGATCCCTAAGCCACACGGCATCTCAGAAACTACTGGTCAGCGCGAACAACCTCGACAGAGTGTATTCCAAAGAGTACAACTTCTTCAACAAAAGAGTCAGCCGAGGGAAAGATAGTATGAACAACCTCAGCTGAATGTGTTCCAAAGAATACAATTTCCTCAAAAAGACCTGTTAAGGGACATATGGCATGATCATAATCAACTCCCTCAAATCTCTGATCATCCTGTGCCTAGAGAGTCCAAGTTGGCCATAGAGGTAAGTTATAACGAAGGGAAATCCATGCTGAGAATCACAGTGAGAAATGATGAATCGGCTAGAGAGGCGAGGATGATTAAGCCAAAGATTGAGTCTAACACGGGAGAGTGGTTTGTGAACAAATATGGTAAAGGGAAGCAGCCGAAGCCACGACCTGTTCAGCTGACAAGGACACAAAAAAAGAGGATGCAAAGGAGAAGGTCCATCCAAAGAATGAAAGATGCAGCAACGGTATTAGATCTAGCTAAACATATGGGAGTAGCAAAAGTCGTTAGCCCAGAGACGGAAGGTGTGAAAGAATTACAAGGGCAAATTCAGGACATGAACATTATTCAAATGGCTGAGACATCAACCGAGAGAATGCAGATTCCAGAAATAGATCTATCAGAAAGTTTGATTGATCGGATTCTCAATGACGATGATCTGCTCATTTTGACTAATGATCTACAAGAAGATATGAATCTAGCTACTACCATAGGAGTTTTGACTGCTAAGTTTGTTGTAAAAGAAAATCAGCCAATACGGTTAGACGGTGACGTTTTGGCTGAAGAAGCTGCATGGGCCACTTTAGCCGACGAGGAAGGAATTGTAGAACCTCAGTAGGAAAGAACAAGAGGGAAGGATAACATAGAAGGAGTTATCAAGTTTGAAAAACCTCAGCTAGCAAGACATTTAAAGCCACTATACATAAGGGCTCATATTGATGGGAGACCTATCAATCGGGTATTGATTGATGGGGGTGCCATCATGAATGTTATGCCAGTAGGGATTCTTAAAAAGTTAGGCAAATCTCAGAAGGATCTCAAGGAAACTAACATGAAAATGAAAAAATTTTACACGGGAGAGCAGAAATGCTCTAGGATTCTACATTGCCGAATTGACTGTGGGAACCAAAACATCCATCACAGTATTTTTTGTTGTGGATGCCAAGCCAGCATACTCTTTGTTGTTAGAAAGAGATTGGATCCACTCAAATATGTGTGTTCCATCTACCTTACATCAGCAGCTGATGTTTTGGAATGAGGACAAAGTGGAAGTGGTGCCTGCGGATCAAAAACCATTCTTAGCCGATGTTAAAGTAGCAGAGGCAATGTATTACACCCATGAATTTCAGCCAATAACCTAGCCCTTGGGAATCACCGAAGATGCCATTCAGGCTGTAAATTTCACTAACCAAGGGTTCGAGGTCAAAGTTAATGATAAATATGCAGAGAGTCTCCAGAGTTATATGCCAAATGATGATGTCTTATCGGATGAACTCCAAGGTGAATTAGCTACTGTAGCTGTGATGGGGATTAGTCCCATGGAGTTTGCCAATCAAGATGGCAATGTTTGGTATTTGGAAGGAGAAGTGAGCACAGATGAAGCCGAATGTGAAACTTTGGTGACAGCAATGCCAAGAGGGATAGAGTTTGAAAGATGGGTCAAGGCTAAACACCTCAGGCCCTTTACATCTCAGATCATATAAATAAAGAGCCTATAAGTAGAGTCTTGGTTGATGAGGGAGCTGTGATTAATATAATGCCTTACAGTACGGTTAAAAAGCTTGGAAAAAATCAAAAGGACCTCAAAAAGACTAATGTGACCATCACCAACTTCACTGGGGATAAGACTCTAACACTAGGTGTCCTTATTGTCGAGCTCACAGTAGCATTCAAAACCACTAACAATGTTCTTTGAAGTGAATGGCAATCAAGGGTACACTATGTTGCTAGGAAGAGAGTGGATTCATACTAACCAATGTGTGCTCTCCACACTCCATCAGCAACTTCAAGTGTGGAATGAAGACCAGGTTGAGGCAGCGAAGGCAGACCCATTCTCGTTCACAACTAATGCAAGGATGCCAGATGCCATGCTTTATTCTTTAAAGATTGAGCCTATCTCTTGGCTTGAAGATGTTGCCTTAGATTCTGTCAAGTCGCTTGATCTATCACTGGATGGGCTCGAGGTTACAACAAAGGCCGATTCACTGCCAAAACTAGAATCTTTCAATGAATAGTCATGCAATAGTGGCGAAGGATGTTCTACAACGGCTAGCCTTACATTCAGCTGAGGTGAGACTAGAAAACTTCTTGTTTTAGCAAGAATTAGCCGAGAAGGACGATGAGGTAACAGGAAATTAGAAAGAACAAGCAGCAGATTTGTGTATGTCTCAGATTTGTGTATGTCTCCTATCAAAAGAGAAATTCCAAGCTTTGAGGCTCAGGAGCCCTTGATTGAGGTTAGTCTTGGCAATATCAATGAGCCGAGAATGACTAAGGTCAATGGCTTACTTAGCCAAGATGAATGAGATCAACTAATTCAGTTGATAACGAGGTATAAAGATTGTTTTGCATGGGATTATCATGAAATGCCTGGATTGTCTAGAGAATTAGTTGAGCACCATTTGCCTATCAATAGGTTTTAAGCCATTCAAACAACCACCCAGACGATTTAATCCAGAGCTAATGCCAAAGATAAAGCAGGAGATAGAGAGGTTATTAGGAGCAAGTTTCATTAGGAGGGCTAGATATGCACAATGGCTTTTGAGTATTGCTCCTGTAATAAAAAAGAATGGTCAAGTTATGATTTGTATAGATTTTCGTAATTTGAATTTAGCTACCCCTAAGGATGAATATGTTATGCCTATTGCAGATATGTTAGTTGATGTCGCAGCCAATAATGGAATTTTGTCCTTTATGGATGGTTATTCGGGTTATAATCAAATCTATTTAGCTGAAGAAGATGTACATAAGATTGTGTTTCATTACCCTGGGGCCATTGATATTTTTGAGTGGATGGTAATGCCATTTGGTCTCAAGATTGCCGGGGCTACCAATCAAAGAGCAATGAATTTGATATTCCATGACTTGATTGAACAATGTATGGAGATTTATATTGATGATGTGGTCGTGAAATCAGCCGACTTCCAAAACCATTTGGCTAATTTAGAGCAAGCATTTCTCAGGATAAGGAAATATTCGCTCAAAATGAATCCGGCCAAATGTGCGTTTCGGGTCTCGGTTGGAAATTTCCTTGGATTTTTAGTCCATGGGAAAGGGATTGAAGTAAACAAGGACAAAGCAAAAGCTATCTTAATAGGCAAAATGAACTTCATGAGGAGATTCATTGCTAATTCGCTAGCAAGATGAAGGCGTTTTTACCTTTGTTACGGCTCAAACAAGCCGAAGAATTTACTTGGGATAGCAAGCAACAAGATGCCCAAATTAAGAAGTGTCTAACAACACTTCCAGCATTAGCACCACTAGCATTTGGAAGGCCTCTCAAATTATATATATCAGACACTGAGGGCTCCATCGGAAGCTTGTTAGCTTAAGATTCAGAGGATAGAACTGAGCAGGCTATTTACTATTTGAGTAAGCTACTAAATGATGCCAAAACTAGGTACACTTCAATAAAAAAATTATGTTTATCATTATTCCATGCATGTACAAAATTGGAGTATTATATGTTACTTAGGGAGCTATTAGGGGTGTGTAAGATTGACATAGTAAAATATTTGCTTAATCGGCCAATTCTTCAAGAAAGATTGATGAAATAGGCCATTAAGTTGAACGCATTTGCTCTGAAATACGTACCGCTAAAAGCCATGAAAGGCAAAGCACTGGCTGACTTCTTAGCATAACATCCATGCATAAAGGTTCAGAGCCCACTAGCCGAGGGCCAAGGATATATACAAATTAAACCATGGACTTTGACTTTTGACGGCTCGAAGCATCAAAAAGGAGTTGATGCAAGGGTGGTGATTACTAGCCCTGAAGGAGTAAACAAGAAGTTTATGCATCAGTTAGATGTCCAATGTTCAAATAACCAAGCAGAATATGAAGCTCTTATAATTGGTTTAAAGCTGCTCAAGTCTCTAGATGTTAAGACGGTACAGATTATGAGAGATTTACAGTTAGTAATCAACCAATTATTGGAGGAGTATAGATGTAACAGCCCAACATTAGAAGGATATTTAGAGAAAGCCAAAGCCTTGTTAGAATGCTTATGCTAAAGGTTGTGAGGCTTGCCAGCTCCATGGACTAATACAAAGAGTGCCAGCCGAGGAATTACATGCCATTGTCAAACCTTGGCCATTCAGAGGATGGGCGATGGACCTCATAGGCAAGATATATCCTCCATCCTCCAAAAGACACACTTTTATCATAGTTGTCACTGACTATTTCATAAAATGCATGGAAGCTCAGCCAATGACGAGTGTATCACAAGCTGATGTAATGAGCTTCATTGAAAGACAGATTATACATCGATTTGGCATTCCAGAAACGATAATGGCTGACCAAGGAACCATGTTTACAGGAGATAAGGTGAAGGCATTTATGCAAGATTATGGGATTGAACTCATTCATTTATCACCATATTATGCACAAGCTAATGGTCAAGCTGAGGTAACTAATAAGGTGTTGATTGACATGATTAAGAGAACTGTGGAAGATCAGCCAAGAAAATAGCACGAGGCATTGTCTATGGTTCTCTGGACTTATAGAAATGCAAAGAATAAAGCTACAGGTTCAACTCTTTTCAAATTGACCTTTGGTCAAGATGCAGTTTTGCCTATGGAAGTAAATGTTAAATCATTAAGAGTGGCAAAACAAACTCACTTACAGCCTGAAGAATATTCTTAGGCCATGTTCCAAGAATTGGAATCAGCTGATGATGATAGGATTATGGCCTTAGAGAGTATTAAGCTAAATAAGGAAAAGGTTGCGAAGTCGTATAATAAGAAGGTAAAGAGAAAACAATTTGCTGAGGGAGACATTGTATGGAAGGCAATATTACCTATTAAAACTAAAGATCCTAAACTCGGCAAATGGTCTCCAAATTGGGAAGGTCCTTACATTGTTAGCCAAGTTATATATGGAGGAGCATATAGATTAGTTAGCATGCAAGGAAAGAATTAACCAAAAACATCAATGGAAAATTTTCGAAGAAGTATTATCCATGTATTTGGGAATCAATTTCTAAATAAGTAGTCAAAATCAATAGCCACAAGCCGGCTATGTAATTGAAATGGCAAATACAAGGAATATAACAATAGCCTCCTAGGACTAAGTTTGAGTTGGAGTGGCAGGTGCATCGGCTGATTGGCCATCTACATTGGGAGATTCGGCTTGATACTTTAACTCAGTTGAGTGCAACATGGCAAAATTGGAAGCCGCTTCCGCAGATAATTCTTCCTCCAAGAGTGTAGTCAGAGCATCCCCCACAACAGCTAAAATATTGTCTTGTAAGTCTTCCGGTCTGATATCTGGAATCGGGAGAGCAAAGGTTCCGCCCACATAGGGAACTATGGCAGAGCTGAGATCAGTATCTGTACAAAAGAGAAATAAAAGCCAAGAAAGAGACCAAGTCTAAATATGCATATCTAACTGAACAAGGTTGATTTGATTACCTAAAGGAGGAGGCAGTCGAGCTACTTGAAACTTTAGGAACAGAGAAGCCCAAGACGATTCAGCTTCAGCGAGACCTTTATTTCCTACCTCAACTGCATGCTCCAATGGTTTCTGCTTCTTGGCCAGAGACACAATCCTGTGATCAAGGGCCTTAGCGCGAGAATAAAGCTGCAGTCATTGAGCATCCTTAGCCTTAATATAAGTTTTCATACTGGCCAATTCAGGTTCCAAAACTCCTAATTCAGCCTGCAGCTTGGCAATCTCTTCGTGGATGGATCCGATTCTGTTGGTAAGTTGAGTTTGCCACGAGTGATGCTGGTTTCGACTGGATTTTATGAAATGATACTGGGACAAATAGGCATTCTTCTGCGTTTTAAGAGATATCAATTCCTCCAAAGCTTTAAGTCTATCATCTCAGCGGGATTTGAACCTGCAATAATCTAACACAGCATCTGAGAAGATCAGGGCAATGTCAATACAGACATGCTGAAGTAAAGCAAGTACTTCAGCTCCTTCAGACTCAGATACCTTCAAGAGAGAATGTTCCAGCCGAGCTGAAGCAGTGGAATCTAGAAGGAAAGGCTTCTGCAGTTCTTCTTCAATAATGTCAAGGTGCTGCTGCACAGGGGATGATGAACTACTCGGAGGGTGAGTGATTGGAGCGTTAAAATAACCATCCAATTCTTCATCAGATGAGGGATTTACTGATATTAACGCAGTAGGAAAGGAAGATTGGGCAGCAGGAGTAGTTGTAATAAGATCACTCGGCTCAAGTTCCAAAATTTGATCTTGAGGACTAGCCGAAGAGGGAGCTGATGAAGGCTGAGACCTAGGAACACCTCTAGGCTGCTTCTGCAAAGGGCATTTATCTATCTCTTCTTCTTCTCCCTCTTCCTTAGAACCTGGTATGATAGCCTTCCGTTTTGAGGATCTGGAAGTGGACTTGGGTGGACGAGGAGGAGGAGAATTCAATTCAGCTTTTTTCTTATTTCCCCTTTCTTTTTATGAACATACGAGTGCCTATATTAGCTGTGGAAGAAAACATGCTACTAAGAATAAAAAAAAAGGGAGGTGCATACCCTTAAAGGAGAAATATCTCTTGAATCAGCTACGACTAGAGCGACAATCCGCAGAGGAGTGGCCGAGACAAGATTCCTGGGGCTTTTCCTCACTAGTGTTTTAAGCCGTGGCTGGGCCTGGGTATGAGTCTCAACGTCTACGACTAGTATCCCTGTGTTCCATACAAATGATAAGATAAATGTTCAAAGGGAAATGGTTCAGCCAACATAAAAGTCAGATATACGTACCTTGAGTAGTGAGGATTGTGGACTTAGCTGAAGGCTTGGTGCTAGTCAATGGAATTGCCTTGATAGGAATAGGCCGAGGAGGATTAGCAAGTCTACTTTGGCTGCAGCCAATAAGCTTGGACAAATAAAAATTAGAAGGATGAGGAAAGGCTTTGTGAAAGATAGATGGCCACTGTGATGCATAGTTTGAAGTAGTCGTAGGTTGGAAAATGAACGGCTGGAATTGAAATCGGCTCAGTTTGTTGGCATTAGTAGTGACTAGTTGCTTCAGCTCGAAAGGAAGAAGAGTAGGCCTAGTATCAGTAGTCACCATAGATGAGTAAAGAGTAGGAACACCCTGAATGAGTCCAAATTCTGAGCAAAACAATTTGGGTGTATGGTTCGGCTGAGATTGTATTGGATCGAGCCTTAGGACGAACCCCATTTATTAAATCTCGGCCAGTCAGGGCACTGCTCCAATGAGGAATGGCTTTTCCTACTTCATCATCTGAAGAGGAAATAAGATCTATTTGAACCCAATCTGGTCCATAGGTACGATAAATAAAGGGACAGATCTCCAGATATAGCCGAGGAGACATCTTGAGGAGCCGATCAGCCAATTGGGAAGTAGAAAAGGTAGGAATGGGCACCATTTTGTAGCGTAGGCTGTAAGTGGGAGCATTTGGGACTGACTCCATGGGGATAGAGCATTCATGGTAGAATTCAGGGAAGTATTCATTGATACATAAAAATAGGAACCAGATTGGGCCAAGAATGGCTTTGTTTTCTCGAGTCTTCAGCTGATCTGCCCATATTTTCATGCCCTCATAAGAAGAAGATAAGAATAGCACTCCCAAATTCATCGGCAGACTAGATACAACAGCCGAGACGTAATAAGAAAATTCATTGACCATAGAAAGCGATTTATTGCAAAGAAAGAATTTATAGAGCCAGAAGAAAATGAAAGCATTACGCTCTGTAGTACTCATAGGTCCATGTTCTCGCCTATGTTCTTCCATGAACTTGCCATATGGTAAATTTTTCTTGGACACAGGGCAGCCGAGATCTTCGAATCTCTCTTCATATAGGTTAGGGATGTTGTCACTGATGATCAACAGCCCCCACATGACAGACACATCAAACAGCGAAGGAGACATAATACCAAATGGCAAAACAAAGGCGTTAATAGCCATATTCCAAAAACCCATGAGAGCTACAAACATGTCAATGTTCGGGGAGAAGTTGAGTCTGGAGAGCATAATCATGTCATAGATTCCCCAATGCTTGAATTCACTTCTCCATTGGGCCGAGACTCTATCTAGCCATGACTCATATTCTAGAGAAGGTCTAGGCCAGCCGTAAAGCTCTTTAGGGTAAGAAGATATGGTAAAACCAGCCGGTAGTAATAGAGAGATTGAACTCATTTGGAAGAATGAACGAATTAGTGATATGGGAGAATAAAGGAGACTCAGTACATAGAGGACCCAGGACGTAAGAACCATGGTCAGCATCATGCGCAACCAGAGCTTCTGCGCCAGGCTCATTTTCTGAAGACAAGTCCTTTGCTAGGCAAGATGAGGAAGCCATTTGAGTCGAAGTTGACTTGGCAGCTAAGGATTTGAGAGCTCGAACAGATTTTTGAAGTCTATCAGCTGAGGGATTTGGGGAGTGATCTGAGGAATGGTTGGAAAAATTGTCGAAGCTGGATGAAGAAGAACTCTCAGATGTTATATGTACAGCTAAGCTAGAAGGGTTATCAGAATCTGAAGGAGTAGAAGACACGGTAAGGAGTAAAGAGCAAGAAAAGCAACTGAAAGATGATGGCGATTTTAGGTTTGCACGGAAGCCTTGAGAAGTTATTAAAAGAGAAAGAAGTAGAAATTGAATTGCGAGAAAGAAGCAAGAAAAGATAAAGGGTTATGAATAGTAACAGTCAAAAGAAGGATTTAAATGCAATACCAAGCCTACTAATTAACCGTTTGCTAGGTATTGCATTGGGGGGCATATGTTGGCACAAAAAAAAATGATTATGGGCCAGCAAGTGACAAGATGTGGGCCTAGAAGAAATGGGAATTGGGCTTTACAGGATATTGTTCTTAATCAGCTGATACATGAGAAATAAGGCCATAAGAAGAGCATCGACTAAATGGGCTGAAGAAACAGGATAGGCCCAATAGCCAAGAGAGAAAGGTAGTTGGAGACTGATGACTTGAGAAACAGCAGTTACCACTACCCACAACATGGAGGCATGGTAGTTAAGCCTAAGGCCATTACCCGCATAAGGAGAGAAATTAGTGACATTTTAGGAAGCTTATTAAAGTCCATGCTTTCAAGAGAAGAAGGGGATCACATAGATCAAACACACATCATGTCATTTTAACTATCAATTTTTATTTTCTACCTTTCAGTTCATTTTTAGCTTTATGTCATTTCTTTAGTGTTATTGTTCATCTTCAAGGCTTTGTATGAATTCGTGGTTGATTAATAGAAGTTCAAGTTTCTATTCAATTCTTCGTTAACCGATCTTCCTTAAAGGTTTGCTCCCGTGAGCCGTTTGAGGAGTCCATTTGCTAAGGAGCAGAGTACCCTCTTTAGCATCAATCGTCTAAATATTGGTAATATTTGGGATATTACTTTTTGGATAAGTTTCTTCTTAGAGATTTAGCTGATTGCATATTTTCATCCAACAAGTCCTTAAGGGTTAGAGCTCAAAGATAAACCATTGGTGACCTTAGGAACCCATATCATATTAGAGCCATACTTCTTAATAGTACATGTGTGTGGTATGTCTCTCTTTTGTCTACAATAATTACATGTCAAGTAATTAGTTGTAGAAACACTTGCCTAGACAAAGAAATTCTTATAATATTTCTCATTTTTCCATTGATTAAAACTAAAGTCCAGGTTTGTCAAATAAACATTTTTGTTTTCCTAGAAGAGTATTTAAATTCCTTTTTCCTTTCACAAATCTTGCAAGGTCTAAGCTTATCAATCTTTTCTTTCAAAAAGGCATTTTCAAGATTAAGTTTTTGTTCCTTTTCATTTGAAAAAATTTGTAATTTCAAGAGATCAACTTCTTTTCTCAAATTCTCAATTTCAACTAAAGCATCATCATATTTAGATTTTAGAACAAAATATGATTTAGACAACTTCATAGAATCTTTAAGTAAATGTTGAAATCCTCACATAACTCATCATATAAAGTGTCATCAACAAAGGTGTTGGTGTAGTAGTAAAGACACACTACAACCCTAGGGAGGACCTCGGTTTGATTTCCATAGAGAATGCTAGTTAAGAGGGCAAGGCTAATTATGCTCGAAAGGGATTAGCCTCCTTCCCTAGTAAAAGGGGGGATACCCTCGATAAACCAAAAAATATGAAGGGTCAAAATTATTTATCTCCTAATCTCCTTGCTCACTTTGTGCCATGAAGCACATATTGGCTATCTTCTCTTCTTCTTCTCCTTCTTCTTCTTCACTTTTTGATGAAAAGCCATGACTATCACTCTAAGTGGATTTTGCAGCCACAATCTTCTTGTTTCACTTCTTTTTGAATTTCTTCCAATCGAGAGCACAATCAACTATGTAGTGACCAACCTTGTTACATCCATAGTATATTATTTGGTCTTCCTCTACATCATTATTCTTGAACTTTGGCCTCTTCTTTTGCCTATATTTTTTTCTCGTTGAGCTCATAGAGTCTTTTGGTTAGGAAGATGGTCTCTTCATCTCTAATCATGTGGGCTCTATCATTTTTTTCCTCTTGGTTGGAGCTTGCAGTAACCTTTAGTGCAAGTCCTTTCTTTTTCTTGTTTTTATCATACATTTTGTTAAGAAAAGTGGACTCATTGGTTATGAGATTACCTCTTAAGTCATCATATGACATGGAGTTGAGGCCATATCCTTCTTGGATTCCAGCACTTCTAATTGCCATTCTTTGGCAAGGCTTCTTAGAATTTTTTTTATGAATTCTCTATCCATAAACCTTCCCAAGAACATCAAGTGTGTTGACTATGTTTGAGCACATCTCAAACGTCTCATCCATGTTTTCCTCCTCTTTCATGTTGAATAACTCATAATTATGTGCTAGCATGTCAATCCTTGCCTCTTTTACTTGGCTAGTACCAGGTAACTTCAAGCTTATCTCATGTTTATTTGGTAGTCTAGCACCTTGATATGTTCCTAAAATCATCCGGGTTCATAGCACAATAGAAGATGTTATTCGCCTTTGCATTTTGTTCCATCTTCTTCATATGTTGCTCATTGAATTCATCTTCTGGTTTCTCTACTTCTTTACCATCAGCTACCTTCTTTGAGATACTTGGTCCATTCTTGATCACCAGCCAAAGCTTGTAGTTTACAGATTGAATGAATATTTCATCCACTCCTTCCAATAGGTGTAGTTACTCCCATCAAAGTACGATGGCCTTGTGATTGATTGTCCTTTAATGATTGTTGAATTCATCAAGTTTCTTGCCATTGAACCTACAAGAATCATCTTCTTAAGTGGTTAAGCCTTATAGAGAATTAGGCTTAGATAACAAATGAAGGAATCAAGAAGGGGGTGAATTGGCTCCTTGGGATTCAATAGTAGAAAATTATACAACAGAAATTTAGAATAATTAAATTAGAAAATTCAAAATTAAGCTTGAAAATAACTTGAACATAATAATGTAGAAAATAAAAGAGAAAAGGGAGAAGAGAAATGCACAATGAGTTTTCTAATGGTTCAGCTATAATGTATGACCTATGTCCAATCCCCAATTGCTTGTGATTTTTCTTCACTCTCAAATTTTTGCTTACAAGGATTTTGATAAACCTTTCTCTACCAAATTTCCAAGTAGAGCATTTTATGGTTTGTTTCTTATAAGGACACCACCAAATTAACCTCCCTCTATCTAGAGTATACTTGTGGTTTATGGGATACCACAAAACCATCCTTATCTCCAACTAAAATAGGGTAACCTCACAAGGAATGGTTGCTCTTATAATTGACCTATAATGGGTTCCAAACTCTCTAAAGAGTATATATGCAAGTGAAAAGTGCAAAGGCTATAATGAACAAAGTAATCTCACTACTTCTTCTTGATGGAGGTGTGTCTTCCTATCCACTCTTCATGACTTTATATAGATGATAAGCCATTGATGTCTATTAGTTGTTGGAGAAGATTTTGGCTTCAGTTTAGTCCAAAGAATTCACCCACATGCAATTTTCATGTTCTTGCTACATTTGACGTGTAGTCGCTGGTTTCTACCTTGCAGTTCTTGGTTTAGTTGATGTTTTTCTCTAGGCAATTCAAACATGCAAGATTTTAGCTATGTTACCATCGAAGCTTAATTTCCTCTCTTAATCTTAATTTTTCTAAATCAAATTAAGAGCAAAATACTTTATGGGATTTAAAATGATTTTATAAAAAAAAAATATTTGATATCATTGAAACTAACATCCATGAGTCAAATAGGGAGATTATAATCCACAAATATATTTAAACATAATCTAACAATATTAACAACAAATAATATTAATTAAAATGACTCATTATCAAAACATTAAACCCAACATTTTGCATTAGCCAAGCCCCCATTGATTCATTCTTCAACTAGTTTCCTGGCACACACCGCATTAGACTAATCGACCAGCTAGCCAAAATTTATAACAAAACACCTTGTTAAAGGAAGGATATGAATGGTAACATCCTTTTGCAAAGCCCATTGTGCCTCTTGGAGAGTGAAAGTGTGTAGTTCTCTACAAAATTTTGTTTGTGCCTTTTTTGTTGAACTCGTCTCATTATCTATTTTGTGATTATCTAAGTTATATAATTTTTGGAGTTATAAAACATCAATATGAACGTATATATATTACATTTGAATTAAATATACTTTAAAACTATTTTTTGAGTGTGTCTAAACGTAAAAAAAAAAAAGATTTTAGTGTTATAATAAATCTACCTATTATTGTCCCTATATATTCAATTTCGTTGGTACACTTTCCTTATAGAGTTTCTAAAATATAATAATCTCCCTCAGGTTATTCGGTTGAAACTAAGTATAATTTTTTAAAACAATTAATTTAACTAAATTGTTGTTATTCTTTATATGCAATGATGATTTATTAGTAATCAATCAGATTTAAGATTTTTAATCTATCATAAGGTTTGATGACAACCATACATAAAGCTTGGTATGAGTTAAAGGAAATAATAATATTTTTTTCAAATTTGAGAAATATTGAGTTATTGAAATTGTTTATCACCAAAATGGTCCGATTATCAATGATTTACAAGAAAATAATTTCTCGTACTAATAAGTAGTAACATCGTAATATACTTATTTATTTACCTATTTCTTGATAGAAATTAGTTAAATAATAATTCAACTTATTGAAAAATATAAAGATAAACATCACCCATGCACAATAGTTGTGGGTCAGCCCTCGGTGGGTCAAAACAGATTAAAGTAAATGAGGCCAAAATTACTTTTACTTCAAGTCATTGGGTCGACTCACCCATGTGCATGTGTGCATGCATGTGTGTGTAAGCTTGCCATTAGATTTAAAATGAATGATCATGATTAAAATATAAAGTCATATAATATTTTAAGTGATTATGTAACTTTAAATAACTTCTGATCTTAATAATCCATGCATGTGTGTGCGTGCTATTAGATTTAATATGAAAGATCAAGATTAAAATATAAAATCATGTAATTTTTAAGTAATTATATAAACTTTAAATAATTCTTAATCTTAATCACTCATGTATGTGAGTGTGTGCGTGTGCATGCGCATGCGCATGCATGTGTGTGTGTGTGTGTGTGTGTGTGTGCGTGCATGCCATTAAACTTAACATAAATAATCAACATTAAATATAAAGCCATGCAATTTTTTAAGTGATTATGACCTTTAAATAACTTTTAATATTAATCATCTATATATGATTAATGGCCAAATTTTGCTCCTCTCACCTCTCACATAATGATAGATGTTGAAATCCATGGTAGAGTAGAGAAAAGGAGAAAAGAAAAAATAGATAAAAATGAAAGTTTTTAATTAAAATGAGAAAATGAGAAAGGGTGATTACAATATACATATATATATATATATAGTAGGAGGAAAGTAACTAATTAGCATAACCTCCTAACTAATTGTAATTAAATAACTTGTAACAAACTCGATATACTCTTACACCCCTCCCCCTAGCACAAGCTAGAGGATGCATACATTAGCATCTCCAGCTTGGAATGAAAGTGCATTACAATAGAAAAATGAGAAAAATACAAAGGAAATATAGAAGTCTGAAAAACTAATGACAACCTAGGTCCATAGCTCTACTTCTGGTGTCTCCACGATGTGCATTCCAATCAATGAAAAATTTGAATATGAAAAGTCAACTCGTCAGTATGCACGTCAGTCAAAAGTCGCTCCTCAATAGGCTCTAAGGCCTCCAAATACCAAGAATCTCAACATGGGAACAACAATCATCAAATGCCAATGGCAGCAACTTAACCTCTCAAGTAGAAGCTAACTAATCTCAAGCTTAACCACTTGGCAGAAGCAAACATCAAAGCCATAGGGCTATACCAAGAAATCCCAACTTAGGGAACAAGAACCTTCAAAGGAAAATGAAGGGAGATGCTTAACCACTAAGAGCAAAAGCGAATTATCCATTCTTAACCACCCAGAACAGAAACAAATTAAAGCCTGTTCAAGGTTGTTGGATGAAAATATGCAATCAGCTAAATCTCTAAGAAGAAACTTATCCGAAAAGCAACATCCCAAAGATTACCAATACAGACGATTAATGCTAAGGAGGGTACTCTGCTCCTTAGCAAATGGACTCCTCAAATAACTCGTGGGAGCAAGCCTTTGAGCAAGATTGGTCAACGAAGAATTGAATAGAAACTTGAACTTCTATTAATCAACCATGAGTTCATACAAAACCTTGAAGATGAACAATGAAACTAAAGAAATGACATAAAGCTAAAAATAAACTGAAAGGTAGAAAATAAAAACTGATAGTTAAAATGACATGATGTGTGTTTGATCTGAGTCCTCCTCTTCTTCTCTATGTATGAGCCTTTTATAATCTTCCTTGACTCTCACCACTTCCTTATTTCATGCATGTAGTGGTCCTCCATGCACCCATATTTTTTGTAGTGGTAACCGCTGCTTTATCATAGCTTCAATCCCCAACTACTCTTCTATCATCAACCATTGGGTTCAATCATTTTTCTTAACCCAACATTTTATTCAGCTGATGCAGCACTTTTAAGCCTACCATTATTTCTTAACTGATGAATATTTGTCTTGGACTCAATTGCTTTTCTTGGCTCATTCTAGCCTCTAACCAGGCCTAATTTCGAGTCATTTGTCAGCTTTATTTATGGTGCCAACATATGCCCCCTGCATCTTTCAGCTAAGTCACAAGCAAGGAAGCTGAAATAATGCATTTTCCAAGGATTTCCAATTTTTCTATCTTTCTTTTTCCTTTGCGGCTTCCAAAGATGCATCCTCCGCTAGCCAATTAGTTCAAGAACATTTCATGAATTGTCTCTTAGTAAACTTTTGGTCTGGTGGAATTAAGCTTGACTTGATCTGGCCTCTACTCTTCCTTCTCGGCTCGCCCCCCCAAGTACATTATTCTTCTATTCTGCGTTGGCTCTAAAGAGAGCTAGTCATTGCAAGATATCCTTCAAAGTCCTACCCGATTGAATTATGAGTTGGGCAATTATATGGCTTTCTTCTTGAAAATTGCAGCTGTTAGCATCTCGGCTAACATTAAGCCTTTAGCCATTTCTTCTACAACCGAGTCATAGTCGTCAGCTGAGATTAACTATGGTTCTAGACCTCCTATTTTGTTCGCCCTCTTCTGCTCTTTCTCTGTGATAAACTACTCAATTTTAAAGGCCTTAGTTATTAGCTTATTGAGATTTGCATATTTCAGAGCAATCAGCCTCTTCCTTAGCTGAGGATGCATGTTGCCTGTAGCAATGATGGCGTAATTAGTTTATGGCAATTTGACATTGCATCTGCTCCTTAATTGAAGAAATCTTTCCATAAAATTAGCTACAGTCTCACCATACTATTGCTTAAAGCTCATGAGATCGGCTACCGTGCCTTCTGGCTCAAGCCAATAAAAATGATCATGGAATAACCATTCCATGTCTGCCTAATTTTGCACAGAATTAGGAAGCAAAAATGAGTACCAAATAAAAGCTATTGTAGTTAAAGACAAAGGAAGTAGTTGTAGCTTATGATACTCATTTTGGTTTGTCTTTCCACATTGAGTAGTGAATCGACTAATGTGCTCTATAGTAGGCTTCTCATCTTCGCCTGAGAAAACAGTGAAATCCAAAACTTCAAATTCTCTTGGCAAAGGTATTATTTTTCTCTATCCATTTGGGACACGACTTTCGGTAGATAGGCCTGTTGGGAGTGCCCTCAACTGTATACTGAAATACCTTCTGATGGTCTCAGCTATCATATTTGGATCTATACTCGCTTGTTGTTGCACATGTGTGGCTACTTGTCAAGCCTGCTGTTTTGGTGCAAGAATCGGCTGAAACACTGGCAGTTGATTCCCAAGTGTTTGAGTATTCAGCTGTTAAGAAGCAAACCATAAACTATTCTACGGATAGCTCAATTGCTGAGGCAACGGCTGATGCACCAATACTTGAGGATTCGGTTGTTGGTCAATAACCTGTGAACTATTCTGGAAATAGCTCAACTGCTGTACCGTTAGCTGAGACATCAGAGGTCAAGAGCTCGGCAGCCGAGTAGCAAACTGCGAACAATTTGCTGACTATTCGGCTAATTAACTAATCGAGCTCTCGGCTACACAGTTTACTATTAAGCAACTGGCTACTATTCCATCGGCTAAGACATCGGAGGTCGAGAGCTCAATAGTCGAGCAGCAAACTACTAACAATTTTACTGACTATTTAGCTTATTAACTAATTGAGCTCTCAGCTGCGCAGTTTGCCATTGAGCAACTAGCTGCTACGATGGAATAATGTACACAGGTTGACTTATTGCTTGAGGTGGAGATGATCCCCATGGCTGCTCTACAACAAAATCTTCCTGTGCTTTGCATTCACTTTTCTAAGGTAGGAGAGTTGAGTTTGCCTAAATAGAAACATATTTTAGTGCTTTTCGTTTTAAGCTTGAAATCCACTTAAACTAATATATCAACCAGATATTGGATTAACCCTTGTCTCCAATCGGCCGATGCCCTCGCCTGATAGTTGATCATCTTTTTCTATAGTATTGACATTATGCATCATGAGTTTATATCTAGAGGCATGCTATGCTTATGAAGTTGGTCATCTCCATATTAGTCTCTTTAGGATCCTTTTGAGTCCTACCCAACCTTAAGATTCCCATTGGTATAACTGATACGAACTTAGGAGGGCAAATTGGATATTCCAGCACTAAAGGGCAAGATGGGAATTTCAACATGCCCGTGGGACCTATCACAAGGGCAAGGGCAAAGATGCTGAAAGAAAGCTTTGGGAACTTAGCCAAGTCATTTGTGGAAGAGATGCATCAAGAATGGGCTAAGGAAGAGAAGACAAAGCTAAATGGGCCACCTAGTGAAAGCGGGCAGCCCATATCTTTAAGTGTGGCACAATGAGATTAAAATATATTATGTCCCTAATTAGGCCAAGTTTTATTTAATTATCTTTGTTAGTTTTCTTTAGAAGACATTTAGTTATTTTGAGGTGTTTTATTCAGCCCAATTGTTTATTTTGCAAGTTGGGCCTTTTCTAGTGGGCTAGGTTTAATTTAACCTAATGTAAGAGGTATAAATACCTCATAAACAAGAGCAGCAGCAGTTTTGGCTGATTAATGAAATTACATTTTCTGGTTTCTTCTAAGAAACTCTCAAGTGTGTGCAAGTGAGGAGTGATCATCTTTACTTGTTGCATCAAGAAACTGAATAGACTATTACAAAGGTAAATTCTCTTGTGATATTTGTTCAGTTTCATCTTTCTTATCCCAATTATCTACGTTTCTAAGAACGGGTTTCTTAGGGGTTTAGTAGGGAGGGTGTTTATCCTATTGCTTGTCTCCTATCAAAGTGTGTGTTTGGGGTTTCGGGATCGTTATATTCTTGGGGTTCCACATCATTTGGTATCAGAGCAAGGCTGTAGATAAATTCCTATTTATCTGCGTTTTTGTTGGCTGCATTTTGTCATTTTTTTTTCTCTGCTCTGGGTTTTTCTCTGCTGTCCCATTCTTCTGTTCTACTGTTTCTATTGTTTCTATTTTGCTATTTTGTATTTCAGATCAAAAAAAGAAAAACGTGAAAAAAAAAAGAAAAACGTGAAAAAAAAAGTGTCTGCAAAATCCATTAGAAAACAAAAAAATGTGAAAAAAAAACTAAAAAAAAATGCGAAAAAAAAACTGCAGAATTTCAGAATTTGTTTTAATCCACAATTGAAACCAGTTTTGGTGTGCTTCTTGTCTTGTTTTCTACTATCACCACTTTCTTTGGTTCCAATCTTGTGTTTTCTTGGCATATTATTGATCTTAATTTGCACCAATTTTTTCCTTCATTTGTTAGTGTCTATTTCTTTCTTGCTGGTTTTTGCATTTCCTTTGGTCCTAAACTAGAGTTTTCTTTTGCTGGTTTATCTTTCATTTTCTGTCCCAAATATTACTTGTGAATTTGAGTTTGTTTTGGTTTGTTTAATTTCTGAAGTGCAACAACCAAAAGTGGTCAAAAGAGGTAAAAGGCAAGAGTGTTGAGTTCAAAAGAGGGTAAAAGCCTGAATTGAGTGCAAACACGAGTGCACCCAAATTTTTGAGTGAAAACACGTGAGAGAGTGAACCGTGAGGTTGTTTTATTAACACTTTGCAGGTTGTTCCAATGGCTGAAGAGGAACCTTCCATGACACCAGACATGAAGGTGATGTACCAAGCCTTTGTTTCTCAATTTCAGAAATTGAAAAGTAGACTTGATGATATGGATGAATGGAGAAGGGAAGTGACACAAGCTATCTCCGAGAATAGCAGACGGGGTGATCAGAGGCATAGACGAAATCACAATGATTTCAATCGTGAGCCATATGAGAAGGAATCTGATGGAGCTGAGTCAGTTAGGAATAGGAGAGCTAGGAACTGAGGAAGACAAGATAGCAACATTAATGCTATCAGGATGCAAATTCCTCCATTCAAGGGAAGAAACGATGCTGAAGCCTACTTAGAATGGGAAAGGAAAGTTGAGATGATCTTTGCATGCCATTATTATACTGAAGAGAAGAAAGTGAGATTGGCTGCAGTGGAGTTTTCAGATTATACACTAGTTTGGTGGGATGAGCTAATGAAGTCTAGAAGGAGGAATGGTGAGCAGCCTATTGAGACTTGGGAAGAGATGAAGCAAGTGATGAAGAAGAGATTTGTACCTTCTTATTATTATAGGGAGGTGCACCAGAAATTACATAAGCTCACACAAGGTTCTAAATTAGTGGAGGATTACCACAAAGAGATGGAGGTGCTCATGATCAAGGCCAACATAGAGGAGGACATGGAACTGACTATGGCACGATTTATGGGTGGTCAAAACAAAGAAATTGCAGATATGGTGGAATTACAGCATTATGTGGAGATGGATGATTTGGTTAGCATGGCCATGAAGGTGGAGAAGCAACAAAATCAAAGGAGGGCAGCCAAAGCATTTTGCAATTCCAACTCAAAGTGGAGTTCTAAATGGCCAAAATATGAGGACACCAAGAAAAATAAAGGTTCAGATTCCAAGGAAAAGGGGCTAGATACAACAAAGAAGAAAGGTAGTTCTAACTCATCTTCTTCTATTGCTAATTCTAGACATAGAGATATCAAATGCTTCAAATGTCAAGGTTTGGGTCATTATGCATCTGATTGCCCAAATAAGAGGATGATGGTAATTAGGGGTGGAGAAGTTGTATCTGAATCTGATGATGGTAATGTGTCTGATGCGAGTGATAGTATGCCACCTTTGGAGGATTGTTTTGATGCTGATGAGCATATGGAGTATGCTGTGCATGGTGAGTCTCTTGTTGCTAGGCATGCATTGAATTTGCAAGTTAAGGAAGACAGCTTGGAGCAAAGAGAAAATATATTCCACACCAAGTGCTTAGTTGGTGGAAAGGTATGTAGCTTGATCATTGATGGTGGAAGTTGTACTAGTGTTGTGAGTACTACTTTAGTTGAGAAGCCAAGGTTGAAGTGTGATAAGCATCCTAATCCATATAGGTTGCAGTGGTTGAATGATAGTGGAGAGGTGAAAGTTACTAGACAGGTTGTGGTTGCATTTTCTATTGAAAAATATTGTGATGAAGTAGTGTGTGATGTAGTACCCATGCAAGCTAGTCACTTATTGTTGAGGAGACCATGGCAATTTGATAGGCGTGTGCAACATGATGGGTACAAGAACAGGTATTCCTTTGAGCATAATGGTCACAAGTTCACGCTTGCTCCATTATCGCCCAAAGAGGTGTATCTTGATCAAGTAAAACTTCAACAATCTTCTCTTGGGAATTCAGAAAGTAAGGCAAAAGAAAAGAAGAGAGAAAAGAGACCATGAGAGAAAAGAAAAAAGATAAGGGCCCAATGGTGAGTGAAAAGAAAGGAAAGAATCTGAATAGTGAAAAGAAAGAGCTGAGTGAAAGAAAAGAAAAGAGTGAGAAAAATGAAGAAACTGAATGAATTGAGAGAAAAACATGTTTTTATGCAAAGGAGAGGGATTTGAAGGGTGCTTTTCTAGGCAAGAGAGCAATGGTGATAATAAGGTTTAGGGAGGTTTTTCTTATTGAAACTAACCTTAACCCAAATTTGCCTAGTAGATTTGTTTCTTTGTTGCAGGAATTTGAGGATGTTTTCCCTGATGAGGTGCCAAGTGGATTACCACCATTGAGAGGGATTGAGCACCAAATTGACTTCATGCCCGGGGCTAGCATTCCAAATAGGCCAGCCTATAGAAGTAATCCTGAGGAGACAAAGGAGCTTCAGAGGCAAGTGGATGAGCTACTAGCTAAAGGGTACGTGAAGGAAAGCATGAGTCCATGTGTTGTTCCAGTTTTGTTGGTTCCAAAGAAAGATGGCACTTGGAGGATGTGTGTGGATTGTCGCGCAGTCAACAAGATAACGGTAAAGTATCGCCATCCTATCCCTAGGTTAGATGACATGCTTGATGAGTTGAATGGTGCATGCATATTCACTAAAATTGATTTGAAAAGTGGGTATCACCAAATTAGAATGAAACCAGGGGATGAGTGGAAGACTGCATTTAAAACAAAATATGGTCTTTATGAGTGGTTAGTTATGCCTTTTGGGTTAACTAATGTACCTAGTACTTTTATGCACTTAATGAACCATGTTTTGAGGGATTTCTTGGGAAAGTTTGTGGTTGTTTATTTTGATGATATTCTAATTTACAGCAATTGTTTGGATGAACACATATTGCATGTTAAGGCTGTTTTAGAAGTTCTTAGAAAGGAGAAATTGTATGCCAACCTTAAGAAGTGCACATTTTGCATTGATAGAGTTGTGTTTCTTGGTTTTGTTGTGAGTGCACATGGTATTGAGGTTGATGAGGAGAAGGTGAAGGCTATTCAAGAATGGCCAACGCCTAAAAGTGTTTCTGAAGTAAGGAGTTTTCATGGTTTAGCTGGGTTTTATAGGAGATTTGTGAAAAATTTCTCTACCATTGCTGCTCCTTTAACTGAAATTGTTAAAAAGGATGTTGGGTTTAAATGGGGACAGGAACAAGAACTTGCTTTTACTACTTTGAAAGAAAAATTGTGTTCTGCTCCTATTCTTGTTTTGCCTAATTTTGATAAGACTTTGGAAGTAGAATGTGATGCTTCTGGGATTGGTATAGGTGCTGTTTTGATGCAGGAAAAATGTCCCATTGCATACTTCAGTGAGAAGTTGAATGGAGCTCAACTTAAGTATTCTACCTATGACAAGGAGCTATATGCCTTGGTTTGAGCTTTGGAGGTTTGGCAACATTATTTACTACCCAAAGAGTTTGTGATTCACACTAATCATGAGTTTTTGAAGCACCTAAAAGGTCAATGTAAGTTGAACAAAAGACATGCCAAATGGGTGGAATTCATTGAGGCCTTTCCATATGTGATTGCTTATAAGCAAGGAAAAGAGAATGTAGTTGCTGATGCTTTATCTAGGAGGTATGCTTTAATCACTACACTTTCTTCTAAGTTGTTAGGATTTGAGCACTTGAAAGATTTGTATGCAACTGACTCTGATTTTGCTAATATATATGCTACATGTGAAAAGGGTGCATTTAACAAGTTCTATAGGCATGAAGGTTTTCTATTTCGTGATAATAGAATTTGTGTGCCTATTTGCTTAACTAGAGAACTGCTTGTTAGGGAATCACATTGTGGTGGATTGATGGGTCATTTTGGTGTGCATAAGACTTTGGATGTGTTGTCTGAACATTTTTATTGGCCTCACATGCGAAAAGATGTTGAGAGAATTTGTGCTAGATGCATTGCATGTAAACAGGCTAAATCTAAGTCTATGCCACATGGTTTGTATACACCCTTACCTATTCCTACTCATCCTTGGATTGACATATCCATGGATTTTGTGCTTGGATTGCCTAGAACTAGGAAGGGTAGAGATAGCATTTTTGTTGTAGTGGACAGATTTAGTAAAATGGCTCACTTTATTGCATGCCATAAAACTGATGATGCAACAAATATTGCTGAATTGTTCTTTAGAGAAGTTGTGCATTTGCATGGTGTCCCTAGAACTATTGTTTCTGACCGTGATGTGAAGTTTTTGAGTCATTTTTGGAAAGTGTTGTGGGGTAAGTTGGGAACAAAATTGCTTTATTCTACTACTTGTCATCCACAAACTGATGGTCAAACTGAAGTGGTGAATAGAACTTTAGGGACTTTATTGCGTGCAGTTGTTGGTAAGAATTTGAAAACTTGGGAAGATTGTTTGCCTTTTATTGAGTTTGTTCATAATAGGACTATACATTCTTCTATAGGTTTTTCTCCATTTGAGATTGTGTATGATTTTAATCCTTTAACTGTTTTGGATTTAATGCCTTTGCCTTTGAGTGATATTATTAGTTTAGATGGTGAAAGCAAGGCTGAAAAGGTTAAAGAGATGCACATGAAGGCACGTGAGATGATTGAGAAAAGAAATAGGTTGACAACCCAAAGAGTGAATAAGGGCCGTAAAAAAATTGTGTTTGAACCTGGTGATTGGGTTTGGGTTCATTTGAGAAAGGAGAGGTTTCCTACTCAAAGGAAATCCAAGCTTGATGCTAGGGGAGATGGTCCATTTCAAGTGCTAGAGAGGATCAATGACAATGCATATAAGATTGACCTCCCAGGTGAGTACAATGTTTCAGCTACTTTTAATATTTCTGACCTTTCTCCATTTGACATGGATGCAGATTCGAGGACGAATCTTTTTGAGGAGGGAGGGAATGATACGAACTTAGGAGGGCAAATTGGACATTCCAGCACTAAAGGGCAAGTTGGGAATTTCAACATGCCCGTGGGACCTATCACAAGGGCAAGGGCAAAGATGCTGAAAGAAAGCTTTGGAAACTTAGCCAAGTCATTTGTGGAAGAGATGCATCAAGAATGGGCTAAGGAAGAGAAGACAAAGCTAAATGGGTCACCTAGTGAAAGCGGGCAGCCCATATCTTTAAGTGTGGCACAATGAGATTAAAATGTATTATGTCCCTAATTGGGCCAAGTTTTATTTAATTATCTTTGTTAGTTTTCTTTTAGAAGACATTTAGTTATTTTGAGGTGTTTTATTCAGCCCAATTGTTTGTTTTGCAAGTTGGTTCTTTTCTAGTGGGCTAGGTTTAATTTAACCTAATGTAAGAGGTATAAATACCTCATAAACAAGAGCAGCAGCAATTTTGGCTGATTAATGAAATTACATTTTCTGGTTTCTTCTAAGAAACTCTCAAGTGTGTGCAAGTGAGGAGTGATCATCTTTACTTGTTGCATCAAGAAACTGAATAGACTATTACAAAGGTAAATTCTCTTGTGATATTTGTTCAGTTTCATCTTTCTTATCCCAATTATCTACGTTTCTAAGAACGGGTTTCTTAGGGGTTTAGTAGGGAGGGTGTTTATCCTATTGCTTGTCTCCTATCAAAGTGTGTGTTTGGGGTTTCGGGATCGTTATATCCTTGGGGTTCCGCATCAATAACATTTATAATGGCACCACTATCTACCAATACTTGGCTTGCCATGAATATAAGCATTTTTCTTCGTCGACTACTTCCTCATCGGTTGAATCATAATTGACTAAGACAATCAGCTGAAAACCTCTAAGTCCTGCTCTATTAGATCTCTCTGCTCTCTTTCTATTATGAGTTGCTCAACTCGAGTTGCTTTCCACGACAGTTGAGCCAAATCACAATATTCAGAAGCAATCAACTTTTCTCTCAGCTGAGGATTTATATTGTTTACAACAATATAGGCGCATTCAACCTCTGGTAATTGTACGCTGCATTTTCCTTTAACCTTTCTGAATCTGTCTACAAACTCTGTCGCAGGTTTATTTGCTTGTTGTTTGATTCCTAACAAATCAAGCACAAATGCCTCTGACTGTGGCTTATAAAATCTGTCATGGAATAATCATTCCATATCGACCCAGCTTTGTACAGAGTTTGGGGGCAATGCTGAGTACCAAGTAAATGCTACCCCAGTTAAGGATAAAGGGAACAATTGTAACCTTAGAAAATCATTTTGACTAACTTCAACGTATTGAGCTATAAATCAGCTAACATGTTCCATAGTCGATTTGCCATCTTCCACACAAAATGTTGTAAAATCTGCAATTCTAAAACCTCTTAGGAATTGGACCTTATCTACCCAATTTGGGTATGGTTTCCTGTAAATCGGCCTCTCTAAGGGTCTCAATTGGACACCAAAATGCCTCCTCATAACCTTGGCTATCATATTGGGATCAATCAGCTGAGGTACCACTCCCCTCGGCTCAGCACATAGCTGAGGCTGAATGGGTGTTGTCTGCCGATTGTCCCTTGGTTCAATTCCTTGAGGCATTATATTCTAAGGTTGCATATGAAATGGAGGATATATTAGCTGTTAAGGTATACTTATTGGTTGCAAAGCATAATTTGTTGGTGGTATATATGTTGGCTGAACAAATCCTATGGGCTAAGTCGAGTAACCACCAATCAGCTGAATATTAGGCCTTTGATTGTAAATGTTCCATTGGTTACCTCCCTGAGGCCAATTAACTTTGCTTACTGGATCAACAGTGGACACGGGGCTAGTGTAGGTAGGTTGTTTCCAATTACTATTGGAACTATTCCAAGATCCTATATTGCCAGAAGGTAGTCCCAAGTTCCCTGGCATATTGGAGGGTCTTCTGATTAATTGCACTTGGCCTAATTGAGGCCCTGAATGCCCCCCCCAGCATAAGCCACTGTTTCACTAGCAGTTTCATGTCCACCCCATTGCATTGCCTCGGCTGATTGGCCATAAGTTTGGGATATTTCCTTTTGCTGTTGTTGAACAAGCTGCATTTCGTTTCACACCATTGACTTCACTATCTCTGGCAATTGTTTAGATACTTCCTGCATTAGATCATTTATGTCTGCTTTGATCTGTTGTCGGATAAAGGATACAGACATCACTAACGACTGCCTCTCCTCTTGTCTAGTCTATGTAGAGCTAGTCAAGTCAGGAAAGGTCGCCGAAGCCCTCAACGGCTAAGAGGTTGCAACTGTATTTAGCTGCTCTGAAATTACCACTTGGGGTGTAGTCAAGGCTACTGCATACATAGCTGATTGCCCGCCTGCTTTCTGCCTTGGGGTAGAACTTGAATCCCTCGGCTGCTGAGAGGTAGCAGCTGTATTCGGCTACTCTGAAATCACCCCTTGGTGTGTAGTCAATGCTGCTACATACATAGCTGATTGCCCCCTACTTTCTACCTTAGGATCGGACTAGGATTTGTTGAACTCATGTTGATGACCTTCTCGGATCCCAGATTCATATGTCAAGTATGATCTAACCCTGGTACAGGAAATTTTCGCTAACCTGATCTTGGAAGCCCCACTGGGCATGCTAATTTTATGTTGGATGAAAATATGCAATCGGCTAAATCTCTAAAAAGAAACTTATCCGAAAAGCAACATCCCAAATATTACCAATATTTAGACGATTAACGCTAAGGAGTGTACTTTGCTCTTTAGCAAATAGACTCCTCAAACGACTCACGGGAGCAAGTTTTTGAGCAAGATCAGTCAACGAAGAATTGAATAGAAACTTCAACTATTAATCAATCATAAGTTCGTACAAAGCCTTGAAGATAAACAATGAAACTAAAGAAATGACATAAAGCTAAAAATAAACTGAAAGGTAGAAAATAAAAGCTGATAGTTAAAATGATATGATGTGTGTTTGATCTGAGTCCTCCTCTTTTTCTCTGTGCAAGAGCCTTTTATAATCTTCCTTGACTCTCACCACTTCCTTATTTCATGCATGTAGTGGTCCTCCATGCACCCATGGTTTTAGTAGTGGTAACCATTGCTTTATCATGGCTTCAGTATCCAACTACTCTTCTATCATCAACCATTGGGCTCAATCATTTTTCTTAGCCTAACATTCTATTCAGCTCATGCAGCACTTTTAAGCCTATCATTATTTCTCAGCTGATGAATATTTGTCTTGGACCCAATTACTTTTCTTGGCTCATTCTAGCCTCTAACTAGCCCAATTTCAGTTCATTTGTCAGCTTAATTTATGGTGCCAACAAAGGTTAAACCAATTAGTCTGCAAAATGTCAAATATGAAATCAAGCCATATTATGGCTAAACCACATGCCTAGCCAAAAATATCAAATAGGCGAAAATAATCCAAATTTGAAAAATGGACTACAATGATCCAAACCACAAACAAACTCCAAATAAACCAGTGAAGCCATAGCATCAAGACAAACTAAACATGAAAATCTAAATGATCCATTTTAGGAGTTTCTCAACTAAAGTATTCTCCATGCAACCAATACTTCAATTTCCAAGGATAGAAGAACCAAATGCTAAGTAGAGATTATTAATCCATCACCAAAACAAGAATAAGACAAAAATGTTTGACTTGAAAAGAAGACCCAAGTAATTCCTCATGAAAAACCACCAAGAAATATGGTCGAACTCCTCCATTCATTAAGGAAAATAACCAAGCAAATTGTGTGCGTCTTTCATAAACATACCATTCTCCAACAAAAGAACCAAAACCAAGGTTTAAGATGAAATCACCAGTAATGGCACTCACAGCAACGATCAATAACTATGCAAAACCAGATCTGAAGCAGAAGACTAGAGAAATTCAAATCAAATAGGAGAAAAAGCAAAGGAATGATAAACCCTAACTTCCAACGCGACATCGGAAGATGGAGATGGAGTAGATCTAGATCTGACGAACTAGTGAAGAACCAGACCCAAATCCCACAAACTCAGATGACAGCGATGACGAGGAAATCCCTTGCAATGAAGAACAATAGGTAGCGAGTGAGGAAGAACTTCTTTTTGATGTCATTTTGCTAAAACGTTGAGCACCAGAAATAGATGTTATAATGTGAAGATGGGAAAAGACCGCTTCAACTCGTGGAAACTATGAGAGAGGATTGGAGGGAGTAGTGTGGTGTGAGAGAAGAACGAGTGATCTTGGATCGAGTTTCAGAGTGGATGAGAATGGAAAACATGTGAAAATAGTGTTTGGACAGAGACAAAGACAAAGACAGAGAGAGAGAGAACATGAGAAAATGAAAGAAAAACTAGAAATAAACAAAATTTGGTCTTCAGAGAGCTCAATGCAGCAGAACGAGTGATCAAGGTGGTTGCAATGGCTCTAATACCATGTTGGCAGTTCAGAAAAAATAGATAAAACTAAAAGTCTTTTATTAAAATGAGAAAATGAGAAAAAATGATTATAATAAATTTATTATATAACTTATATAGTGAAAGGAAAGTAACTAATTATGATAACCTTCTAACTAGTTCTAATTAACAACTTATAACAAACTAACAAAGTCTATATACTCCAAACAATAAGAAATATAATTAAAGATAAAGTATTCTTTTTGTCAATTTCAGCTGTTGTAAGAACCAAAAATAAGAACATCAGTTTGCATAATGACTTGGACAAGGCAGTAATTCTGCGCAAATAATTTGATGTTCTTTTAAGAAAACGGAGGATAAAAACTTACTAACTAAATAATAAACTGGAATAACGAAGCTTAAAAAAATCTTACTCTTTTTCTTATATCTCATACAAATTGTTTTAGTTATATTGTATGCAAAGTTTATAATGTGACAAAATATCATATAAAAAATTCAAAATTTAAGAAACAAAACATAAATATTTATAGAAATAATTATGTAAAAATATTAAGTGCAATAATTTAATTTTTTTAATTGTAATTATGTAGATATAAATATTTTCATGTAAATTTCTAACATATACAAAAGATTCAGATATTCAATTATAAAATAGTGAGATTATTAATTTTTGTAGTACCATATCACTAATAAATTATTTGACATGTAATTTTTCAAAATCATTTAAGTAAATGATTATTATAAAATAACTACTTTTAAAATTTATTTATAAATTGATGAAATTAGAAAATTATCTTCATCAACAGACTCATAGATAAATATACTAATAGACACGTGAATATTTTATTAAACAAAACATAAATATGAAACAATAAATATTTAAAAAATATGTTAGATTCAAATTATACTTCTTATGAATAATTATTTTTAATTAATCTTAATATCTATTTTGATATAATTCTTCATGTGTATGTAAAATAGTGAACTAAATCAAACTATTATGGCTTGCATTTTAGTCTAGACCATGCTTGATTTTATATCAAGAAAAATGAAAGTAAATATTTTTTTGTTATTTAATTTTTAAAAATAAAAAACAAATTAAAATATTTTAAAGGTATCATATATATGGTAAAATCCAAAATAATGCCAAACTAAATTGTATGAGATGTAAAATTATAAATTAATTTAAATCACAACATGAATAATATAACCAAACTAAATTGTGAGATAAATATAACCGATGGTTCTATTTATAATTGTTTACATGCAGAAATAGTTTGTAATACTATTAAGATATAGTTTCATCAATAATGTAAGAAATAGTTTCCAAAAACAATATAACCAAATTAAATTGTATGAGATATAAATTTTATAACATAAATATTTTTTCAAATAATAAAAAGACAGTCATTTACAATTTTAAGAAGTTAACGAAGAAACTTAATGAGAAATATATATATATATCTATTTGTGTGTGTGTTTAATTATATGTTATAAAATAAATATAAATCATTAATATAGCTCATAAAAAATTTGCCAACAGCATAACATTCCAGATTCTAGTGTAAGAAAAGATCATTAAACTTAAAATGTACATAAATTTTTTGCGTGGTTGTGTGCCCTGTTAAGTGTTAATGGGTGATGGAGCTAACATTTCATTGAATCATTTCACTTATTCCAAATTCCAAAAAACAATATAAATACACTAATTTAGAAATTTTATTAAATAACAAATATTCATAAGGAAATAACTCAAAATTAGAAAGTAGAAAGTGGAAAATAACAAAAGTTGCAACAACTTGAAAACAAAGTGAATGAACTCAATGAAGATAAAAACTAAGAGCTGAAATGATGGAAGCCATTGTTACAGCAGCTACCTTCAACTATGGCTGTCTCCAACTATGATGCTGATGTTGCAACGGAGGTCCTGATGCAAGTGCTGCAAAGGCTATGTGACATCACTGTGGGTGCTACGGCGGACAACACGATGCAGCGATGGCTAACGGAGGATAGCGTGGTGTGTGGACTGTGGAAGAGGTGTCTTGATGGCTTTTGGAGTTAGGGCTCCCACCCCTACAGCCTCCTTCCTTTACTCTGTCTTTACTCTTTCTTTAGTGTCTCCTTTGTAAAAAGCGAAACCGTTTAAAGCTTCATATTAGACCCCTTTTTGTTTTAAACTCAATAAAACGACAACGTTTTTTGGCAGGTTTTTTAAAAAAAGAAAATTAAACCGCCCAACCACTAGAATTGGCCCGATTTGTCTGATTTAGCAGTTTTTGGGCAGTTTGCTCTTGATTTTTTGAAAAGGGATTTTGAAGCTATGACTAGATCGGATGCCTAGCTAGTTCCTGGTTCAATCAGTTCGCGGTCCGACTTTTAGAACTGTAGTTATTATTGATGCCAAATGGATTCATTTTGTCACGACCTACCCTCAATCGTGACCGGCGCTTGGAGGTGACAAACCTTCAGCAAGCCTTGAACATTAAATTTTCCGTGACAAACGGACAAAATCTCCTCTATTTTTCCAGCTTCCCCGTAAAAGCCAGACCTGTTCCAATATTTAACCAGCACATATGTCCAAATTGAGGCTCTCAGAGCACTTCCAAGTAAGTTGCACATATCCGAATATTAGGCATTCATTCCTCATAATAGTAAGATATTTATGTCTACCTACTCATACATATGCATCATATAAATATCTATGACTACTATGAATACCCAGAAACATAGTTTACAAATTAAACAAGTTCTTATACACCTATCCCATCCAAAAAGAATGTCGAGCAGTAGGATCCTGTCTGTGGATCATGAAGTAACTCTAAAGTGGCAGATATATCCAAAACATCAAATAGAGCATACGGAAGGCCCTCACATGTAAAGAGGCTATCAAAAGATGTTTTACTCCACAAAACTGGAGGAACTGAATTAGGTGTAACACTATGATCTGAAACAGGAAAGGAAAATGGGTGACTCCAACCGACTCAGTGAGGGGCAATGAGACTATAACATATGAGAACAAACTCTAAAAATAAAGCAAATTGCACATAAATAAAGAGTTAATATCACGAGCTAAATATAATTAAGGAATTAACATAAAACTAAGCATGTATATAAAATTTATATCATTTCATAGTTCGAAACCATAATTCTCAATATAAATAGAGTTTATATTGTCTCACGACCTTGAAAATATATTTCTCAAATCTCAATGCCAAAGCGGGGAGGTTCCAATTCTGAGAACTTTCCAAATCGGGGTCAGCCCCTTCAGAGTTAACAGAGTCAGCGGTGTGCGTTGGCCATACACACACACACCGAGCTAGCAACTCCCCTGTTAGCTGGGTTTGAACCAAGGTGCACCAAGGCTAGCATCAGCGACCACTAGCTACCGATTAACTGACAATCCTCCCACAAAGTATATAAAAATTGAAATAATAGATATTAATAAAACTTCAAAAATAAAGGTATAAATATACAATAGAGTTTCCAAAGATGAAAATCCCAAGTAAAGTTTCCAACTGAAAATAAGGCTCTCAATAACTCAGTTTAATAATTTAAACACTATTTCGGAGCTTGTCCTAACATTTATAAAATCTGTAATCTCCTTTTTTAAAAGAAAACTTTTGAAATAAAATTTCCTCAAATTCAAAACAGACATCCATGAATAGATAAATATATCAAAATATAAATTCATAATTAACTAAATATATAAACTAAATTACCAATATATACTAAAATCAAATCAATATTAATAAAATTATATGCCATAGAGGCACTGCCCACTCACAAATTGTCAGTGACATAATCTACGTCCTCAGGGCTGTTGAAATTGCGGGCTGATCTCCTGAGGGATCTGAAATCATACATAACTAATTATTTTTAATTTAAACATAATTTGTTTTAAAGTCTAGTCTTTACCTTTTACTAATTAAATCAAGAGTTACTATCCTAAGCACTATAATAACTTATAAAATATTTAACTATGTAACATAAAATTTTAAAATCTACAAATTTCTTTCTTAGTGAACAAAATACTCAAACGAAGCTATACTATAACCCATCAATCTAAACTTTAACTATTTCTCCACTCACCCTCCACCCTTACAAGATTCAACAAAATCTAAATATCCATCAATTTCAATTACCACAATAATAAAATGGAACCAGCTCATAGTTTTGAAAAAGGAAACTCACCAGATGTGGGTTGAATTTAAAGTGAGCAAGCAAGAAGAGCTCAACCTCCCACAAGAAGTAGGTGTTCACAAGAGAGAGCGGAGAGAGAAAATTGATGAGAGAGATGCAACGAGGGAGGCGCATAGGGAAAAGGTTCTGCAGTGGTAGGGGTGAGGTGAAGGCAGCACCGATGGTGGCTAGCAAGGTGAAGCAGAGGCGCAAGAGTGAAAGAAGAAAAATCGAGAGAGAGAGAGAGAGAGAGAGAGTAACAAGAGAAGAGAAAAGGAATGAAAAAAAAAAAACCAAACGAAAGAAAGGAATGAAATGCGTCGAAAAAGAGTCTGGACAAGGAAAATGGAGAAACAGAGGGGTTTACGATGCACTATATCACTTATGGTGCACTATGATCCTTCGCTATTTATTTTCTTTTTTTTTTACTTTTTTTCTTTTTTCTTTTATTTTTTGCTACACACTTCTCTTTGCTTTAAATTTTATTCCTTTCTAATTAATATAATTCCTCTATTTCTATAAAATGTAATTATTACTAAAATTTTATTTTAAACAAAAATTTTATTTTAAATTGGGTATTACACATTTTCCAAATGTCAAAACCAAAATCCAAATGACAGAATTGAGCCAAGTTCTTCCTTTTATATATTATACTAGATGGATATTAGATTGTAGGAGAATTATAAAATACTCACCCATAGAAATAGAACTTTAAATGCTCCCTGGCCAAGCAAGACAAAAACCAGCTGAGTCAAGGCAAATAGATTTACATCATATTGACAATATTATCAAATGTGCAAAGGGACAAAAACCACCAAAGAGCTCTGTTTTGCGTTTCTGGATTTTTGGATTTGCAACATTATAAAAATTTGAATCTTTACAAAAACAGATTTGCAACAAAAACCACATCATACCCAAACCCATAATCAAAAGCCATCAAATTTTGAATCTTTCAACATCAAAGGTTTTTGTTGCTTGATGGGGAATCTGTACACCGCCACCACCAGATTTGAACCTTGCCCTCTCTATCCTTGGCTAATGAAGACTATAGAAGTGAGAGAAATGATTAATGCCAAAAACGGTGTCATGAAACTCATCCCCACTACTTCTTCAGTTGTCCTTGCAAGAAAGATCCCTCCTTTTCTTTCTTCTTAGCGGTCGTGGACTCCCAGATGAAGGCATCAGCCCTGGCACCGGCGGAGGAAAGGACCCTGGCAATGGAGGCGCTGGCACTTGGCAAACTTGGTGGCACGAATGAGGACAAAGGCGAGGGAGGCATCAAGGCGTGAAGGGGAATGGGGAAAGAGGAGGAGGAAGGGGGTAGCGCAGAGAAGGGGGCTGGGAAAGGGCTAGAGAAGGGCCAGACCATTTAAGTAATTTTAGTTACTATGAATTTTTTATTAATAAATAAGAATATCGGTTCACCCAAAGGAGTATCTATACTCCAAACCACATATAAAGCACCATAATTAGCTTTGTGTAATATCAATCATCATATGTATTTATAAACTTTATCGACGGTGTAAATTCTGGTGAACATTTAAAGTTCTGTTTTTATGGGTGAACATTTTAAATGCCATTGTATTAGATATTAGATTATAGTATGAAAAAGTTGGATGTAAGAATCTACTTTACATATTAGATACTTTGTCATATAATATGCATACATGCACTTACTCGAGAAACACACTCCTACAAAACCGAAAATGATACCCCCTGAAAATAGCATTAAAAGGAACGACTTGGTCTCTCACCATAAATCCATTATCTTCTCCGCCAACATTCGGTATTTGCTAAATCTTTCTCGTTATCAATCAGAATTGTTTTTTTCTAACCACTTTTCTTCTCCTACCATGAATAATCCTAGCTCTCTTCTTATTCTTCATTGTAGCTATACCGCCAATGATAGATTTTTCAATTTGCCTTGGGTAGGGTCTAGTAGATCTTCCCATGGTAAATTAAAGTTGGTATAATTTGATTTCTGTTTCTAGTATCGAATATCACCAGAATAGCTTAACGACTACAGAGTATCTCCTCTTCATTAATTTTTTTGAAGTGATCCGTAAATCGAAAAAAGCAAATAGGCTAGCATCTAAGTTCGATACCTGTATAGAAAATTAAAGGTATAGGTGTAGGTGTAGAAATTACAAGCAATGGCATCGTTGTCAAGCCAACCATCCAAGAAGTCTTTACGTAATTCTGGAGGACCTGGATCACGTAGTTCTCAAGGCTCTCGCAACTCGGGTGGGCCAACTGTGAAGTTTGCAAGACGAACTTCAAGCGGGAGATATGTGAGTTTGTCGAGAGAGGACATTGACATGTCCTCAGACATATCAGGGGACTATACGAACTATGCCGTTCATATTCCCCCAACCCCTGATAATCAGCCCATGGACACATCAGTTGCTATGAAAGCTGAAGAACAGTACATTTCCAATTCTTTATTCACTGGGGGATTCAATAGCGTAACAAGAGCCCACCTAATGGACAAGGTGATTGATTCTGACGTAACTCACCCTCAAATGGCGGGTGCCAAAGGCTCTGCATGTTCGATGCCTGCTTGTGATGGCAAGGTTATGAAGGATGAAAGAGGAAATAATGTGATTCCATGTGAGTGTAGGTATGTATGTACGTATGTTCTAAACATGTTAATTTTTAATTCAAACATTTAACTCCATATTGAGCAATATTGAGAAACCAATTAAATTGTATAAAATTATTTTAATTTTAGGTTCAAGATCTGCAGAGATTGCTTTTTAGATGCACAAAAAGAAAATGGTCTATGCCCTGGTTGCAATGAGCCATACAAAGTAGGGGAATATGACGATGATCCAGATTATTCTCGTAGGGCACTGCCATTACCAGCGCCCAATGGCTCCAAACGGGATCCAAACAACATGTCTGTGATGAAAAGGAGTCAAAATGTAGAGTTTGACCATAATAGGTGGTTATTTGAGACCAAAGGTACCTATGGGGTTGGCAATGCTTATTGGCCCCAAGACGATATGTATGGTGATGATAGCGATGGTGGCCTACAGGGAGGAATGATGGATTCGGCGGAGAAGCCATGGAAGCCTTTAAGTAGGGAAATACCAATTTCGTCTGCCATCTTGAGTCCTTATAGGTTAGTTTTATATTATCCATGTCTTACAATTTTTTTATTATAATGAATTACATGGTCTAATCTTCATTAATTATCAATATATAATTGTCTACAGGTTGCTTCGATTAATAGTATTGGGCTTCTTCATACACTGGAGAGTAACAAATCCAAATGAAGATGCATTATGGCTGTGGTTTATGTCAATTATTTGTGAGATATGGTTTGCCTATTCATGCCTACTTGATCAAATTCCCAAGCTTTGCCCCATCAATCGTTCCACTGATCTTGATGCCCTTCATGACAAATTCGATAGTCCATCCCCATCCAATCCAACAGGGCGATCTGATCTACCCGGTGTAGACTTCTTTGTGTCCACGGCTGATCCTGAAAAGGAGCCACCTCTAGTCACTGCCAATACCATTCTTTCCATATTAGCAGTTGATTACCCAGTGGAGAAGCTTGCATGTTACGTTTCTGATGATGGAGGTGCTCTCTCATGACTTTGGAAGCCATGGCTGAGGCTGCAAGCTTTGCCGATTTATGGGTTCCCTTTTGTCGAAAACACAACATTGAGCCTAGAAATCCCGAGACTTAAAGCAGATCAGATTTTGTGAAAGACAGAAGAAGAGTCAAGAGAGACTATGATGAATTCAAGGTACGTATAAATGGCCTTCCAGATTCTATCAGGAGAAGATCAGATGCATTTAATGCAAGGGAGGAAATGAAGATGATGAAAAACATGAAAGAGAGTGGCGCTGCTGACCCTTCTGAGCCAATTAAAGTATTGAAGGCTACATGGATGGTTGATGGTACCCATTGGTCTGGTACTTGGTCTTCTCCTTCTCGTGAACATTCCAAAGGTGATCATGCCGGAATACTTCAGGTATCGCACTTGACTATTTTCTTGTACCATGAGAGTAACCACACATATTATATATTGATTGTATGATTGTAACTACAACATGTGAGTAACTAACTATGTCATATATGCTTGTCATCATAATTTTCTTCAAATACTTCATTAGCAGGTTTCCATTTTTCTCTTCCATAAGAGTTATTAAATGAAGCATGTGTATATTTCATTGAATCAATCTGATCATAATTAAAGTTTCACTTACCAATATACTTTAGTTACTTTCAAAATTTAACACTACATATACTTATGTATATATGAAAAGGTAATGTTGAAGCCGCCGAGTCCAGATCCCTTGATGGGAAGTGCACACGAGGTTATAGACTTCACAGAAATAGATATACGGTTGCCAATGTTTGTCTATGTTACTCGAGAGAAGCGCCCAGGTTATGAGCACCACAAGAAAGCCGGTGCCATGAATGCACTAGTTCGAGCATCTGCAATTTTGTCGAATGGGCCGTTCATTCTCAACCTTGATTATGATCACTATATCTATAATTGCAAGGCAGTACGAGAAGGGATGTGCTTCATGATGGACAAAGGTGGCGAGGACATATGCTATATTCAATTCCCACAACGGTTCGAAGGCATTGATCCCTCAGATCGCTATGCCAACCACAATACTGTCTTTTTTGATGGAAACATGCGAGCCCTTGATGGTCTTCAAGGTCCTGTTTATGTGGGAACTGGATGCATGTTCAAACGATATGCACTTTATGGTTTTGACCCGCCCTTGTTGAATAAGAAGAACACTAAAAAGATCGAAGGCTCTGAACTGCAAGCACTGAATGCCAGTGATTTTGAACCAAATCTATACGTGAACCTACTACCCGAGTGCTTTGGTAATTCTACCACGCTGGCCGAGAGCATAGCCGTCGCTGAGTTCCAAGGTCGTCCCCCAGCAAATCATCCAGCAGTTAAGTTTGGACGTCCACCTGGCGCTCTTAGGGCCCCTCGCGAGCCACTTGACGCCAGTACTGTAGCAGAAGCCGTCTCGGCCATTTCTTGTTGGTATGCAGATCAAATACATTCCTTAATATATATATATATATACTATTTTTAATCAATAGAAATATTAAAAAATGTATATATATATAGAGTTTGCTATACTTTAATATGTGCAATTTTGTTTAGAAAATTAAATTAAAGTTTATAATTAATGATATTTATAGGTACGAGGACAAGACAGAATGGGGAGACAGAGTGGGTTGGATTAATGGGTCAGTAACTGAAGATGTGGTTACAGGGTACCGCATGCATAACCGTGGATGGCGCTCTGTGTATTGCGTAACCAAAAGAGATTCATTTCGTGGATCAGCACCAATTAATCTCACTGATCGACTACACCAGGTGTTAAGATGGGCCACGGGTTCCGTTGAAATCTTCTTCTCCAAGAACAACGCCCTGCTTGGAAGTCGACGCCTCCAATTTCTGCAACGACTTGCGTACCTCAATGTTGGCATATACCCTTTCACCTCCATCTTCCTTGTTGTATATTGCTTCCTCCCCGCGCTTTCACTGTTCTCCGGGTTCTTCATTGTCCAAACTCTCAGCATCGCCTTCTTAATCTACTTGCTTACCATCACCATATGTCTGGTCCTGCTGGCTATTCTCGAGGTAAAATGGTCTGGCGTAGAGCTAGAACAATGGTGGAGAAACGAACAGTTTTGGCTCATTTCCGGAACCAGTGCTCACCTGGCTGCTGTGGTGCAAGGACTCCTTAAGGTGATTGCGGGTATTGAGATTTCTTTCACATTGACGTCCAAATCAGCAGCGGAGGAGGACGAGGACATTTATGCAGATTTGTATCTCGTTAAGTGGACCTCCTTGATGATTCCGCCGATTGTCATTGCTATGGTCAACATCATCGCAATTGCATTTGCATTTTGTCGAACCGTTTACAGCGCAAATCCACGGTGGAGTAAGTTCGTTGGAGGAGCCTTCTTCAGCTTCTGGGTGCTTGCTCATTTGTACCCATTTGCAAAAGGGTTGATGGGGAGGAGAGGAAAGACACCAACCATCGTCTTTGTTTGGTCGGGTCTCGTTGCAATTACAATTTCTCTGCTTTGGATTGCCATTAGCCCACCCAAGGGTGCTGACGGACAAGGTGTAGGCGGAGATTTCCAATTTCCATGAACTATACTAATAGGTTTTGATTTAGCTTATTTCATCGAAGTATATATAATGTAAACTGTTGTATATATATGGGTCTTAGTGTGTTTCAAACTTAGTTTGTTTATACGTATTTAATTATGGAAGAAGTCCCACATTGTTCATGAAAATATTTTAATAAACATTTATATATGATAGTACTTGCTTAGGTAAATCGCATGGTATTGAGTCAAGTGTGAACTTGGCGGCAGTTAAATCTGTACGTTGCGTCTTCCATGTCGCGTCTCGTCCGTCAGGTGCGGCGTGTGGGCTGCTATAGCTTTTACTACTACGCAAATTTTATTTTTCTGGTTCTTGACTCTTTAATCTTTCCAGCGACTCTTTTCTGAATTCTTGGCCAATTTTCTTTTCTGCCAGATTATTGATGGGTTTCTTTTTACTGACTATTTCTTTTCATATATAACACTTTACGTTGCCACACCTGCTATCTCTTCATTCTCACTCTTACCGCGTAGGTAGAAGGCTGCACTATTTACATTGCGTTTTCTGCCTCTTGCAGATCTGTTGCTTTCAGCGTCTTGGGATAAATCGTGTGGGCCGAGTTCTGTGGAGCCGCGTCCCAATCTGGAGGGTTAACAGTCAGCATTGGCGTAGCTTTGGGTAGAGGCGGAATTAAGCATGGGGCAGTTTACTGCGATTAAGTAGCAGCATTCTCTTCTGTCATTGTTCTTTGTCATTTTATTCTTATTATTTAAAGCTAAATTACTAGTATTCAAATTATTTTTCCCAACATTCTTAAGGGTTTAAAATGGATCCTAGTATTTTAGGCTTTGCTAAGGTCATTCACTGATCTTGAGGATTGAATCATTTGATGGAAATAATTTTAAATGATGGCAACACAAAATTTTAGAAGTTTTGAAACTTTTCTCAAATCAGTTTTGTTTCTGAATCCTGCTTAGGAACATGATTCTGAAAATTATCAATAAGCCTTGAAGGATTGGAAATTGGCTGATAAAAACTTACTAACTAAATAATAAACTGGAATAACGAAGCTTAAAAAAATCTTACTCTTTTTCTTATATCTCATACAAATTGTTTTAGTTATATTGTATGCAAAGTTTATAATGTGACAAAATATCATATAAAAAATTCAAAATTTAAGAAACAAAACATAAATATTTATAGAAATAATTATGTAAAAATATTAAGTGCAATAATTTAATTTTTTTAATTGTAATTATGTAGATATAAATATTTTCATGTAAATTTCTAACATATACAAAAGATTCAGATATTCAATTATAAAATAGTGAGATTATTAATTTTTGTAGTACCATATCACTAATAAATTATTTGACATGTAATTTTTCAAAATCATTTAAGTAAATGATTATTATAAAATAACTACTTTTAAAATTTATTTATAAATTGATGAAATTAGAAAATTATCTTCATCAACAGACTCATAGATAAATATACTAATAGACACGTGAATATTTTATTAAACAAAACATAAATATGAAACAATAAATATTTAAAAAATATGTTAGATTCAAATTATACTTCTTATGAATAATTATTTTTAATTAATCTTAATATCTATTTTGATATAATTCTTCATGTGTATGTAAAATAGTGAACTAAATCAAACTATTATGGCTTGCATTTTAGTCTAGACCATGCTTGATTTTATATCAAGAAAAATGAAAGTAAATATTTTTTTGTTATTTAATTTTTAAAAATAAAAAACAAATTAAAATATTTTAAAGGTATCATATATATGGTAAAATCCAAAATAATGCCAAACTAAATTGTATGAGATGTAAAATTATAAATTAATTTAAATCACAACATGAATAATATAACCAAACTAAATTGTGAGATAAATATAACCGATGGTTCTATTTATAATTGTTTACATCTGAGAAATAGTTTGTAATACTATTAAAGATATAGTTTCATCAATAATGTAAGAAATAGTTTCCAAAACAATATAACCAAATTAAATTGTATGAGATATAAATTTTATAACATAAATATTTTCAAATAATAAAAAGGCAGTCATTTACAATTTTAAGAAGTTATGAAGAAACTTAATGAGAAATATATATATATCTATTTGTGTGTGTGTTTAATTATATGTTATAAAATAAATATAAATCATTAATATAGCTCATAAAAAATTTGCCATGACATAACATTCCAGATTCTAGTGTAAGAAAAGATCATTAAACTTAAAATGTACATAAATTTTTTGCGTGGTTGTGTGCCTTGTTAAGTGTTAATGGGTGATGGAGCTAACATTTCATTGAATCATTTCACTTATTCCAAATTCCAAAAAACAATATAAATACACTAATTTAGAAATTTTATTAAATAACAAATATTCATAAGGAAATAACTCAAAATTAGAAAGTAGAAAGTGGAAAATAACAAAAGTTGCAACAACTTGAAAACAAAGTGAATGAACTCAATGAAGATAAAAACTAAATTTGAAATGATGGAAGCCATTGTTACGTGACTACCTTCAACTATGGCTGTCTCCAACTATGATGCTGATGTTGCAACGGAGGTCCTGATGCAAGTGCTGCAAAGGCTATGTGACATCACTATGGGTGCTACAATGGACAACACGATCTGTGATGGCTAGCAGGAGGATAGTGTGGTGTGTGGGTGTGGAAGAGGTGTCTTGATGGCTTTTGGAGTTAGGGCTCCCACCCACAGACCTCCTTCCTTTACTCTGTCTTTACTCTTTCTTTAGTGTCTCCTTTGTAGCGAAAGCGGATTTAAAGCTTCATATTAGACCCCTTTTTGTTTTAAGCTCAATAAAGCGACAACGTTTTTAGCGAGTTTTTAAAAAGAAAATTAAACCTTGACCACTAGAATTGGCCGATTTTATGCGAATGGTTGAGAAACCTATTGGTGGACATACCATTATGGGATAGAACACAGGACATCTGTGTCTATTCATTGTGATTGTCAGCTGCCATTGCCAGAGCAAAGAACAAAATATATAATGGAAAAAGTCGACATATCAGGTGAGACATAATATTGTAAAGGCGGTTGATTGAGAACAATGTGATATTCATGGATTTTGTAAGGTCGAGAAAGAACTTGGCTGACCTTTGGCGAAACCACTTACTAGGGCGCTAGTAAGTGAAACATCGAGGGGATGGGACTGATGCCTATAAGCAAGGCGTTATGATGGAAACCCAACCCTTGTGATTGGAGAATCCCATGAAGGTGGTTCAATGTAGTAAGCGAAGTCATCACGAGAGTCTCACAAAGGGTATTGTCGCTTCTTACTATTTTACGCCAGTCATATGAGATGATTGGTGAAGAGTTCCTCACATGATGTAAGCTTGATCACGCTTCTGGTGGTGTTTAGGATGAGCAATACTCTTAATGGATCCATAGCCTTCAATGTGGGGGTGAGGTATCTGCTGTAGCATACTCCTGATGGATGCCACCTAAGTGAGAGTGGAGATGAGGCCGTCTCCCATGAGTATGGGCATAAAACTCTAGAGCTCTCATGATTCCAGGATAGCGCATGGCCTTAATACTTAAAGCGGCTAGAGCAGCATATCTTATGGGATGTTGTGTGGTTGGTGGGCGTGCTCCAGTTATCTTAGAAGTTTGGTTCAAGAGATTCTCAAAATTCACTAGGGTTATCATTACTTGCTGCACCAAGGTGAAGTTCAAATCCTTTGGATACTACACTGAAGCATAACATTCCTATTTATTCCTCTAAGTTTGAAACATGTGGGGGATTATTGTATATATGGGTCTTAGTGTGTTTTAAACTTAGTTGTACATCGTGTTAACTATGGAAGAAGTCCCACATTGTTCATGAAAATGTTTTAATAAATATTTATATATGATAGTACTTAACCGGTAAATACCTTATGGTATTGAGGTACAATTGTGGACTTGGGCCTTAGTTAAATACACACCTGTAGCCTTAGCCACAGTCTCGTCTAGTTTACTACTCTGCAAATTTTATTTTTACCGTTCTTGACTCTTTAATGCTCAACGACTCTTTTCAGCCAGTTATCCAGTATTTCTTTTATAGCAATGACTATTTCTTTTACAATAGGATAACAAATCAATTTTAGTTAGAGGGATTTGAAAAGGGTCAGAGGCTAAACCATTGGTACCCTAAAAATAAAAAAACAAAAAATAGCAAATTAGTTTTTGTTTGATATATGTTCACAATTTGAAGGAGTTGGTGGAAGGAAAACGTCTTTTGAATATGAAGTATAGGCATTGTATATTAATGTAAGAATGAGTAGATATTAAGATATACATGCATTAAAATGGCACCAATGTACTATATATTTACTAGTGTGGTGACCCATATGCTACACAGTTATAATTTAGACATAGATTTATAAAATATTTTATATTAAAAATATAAAAAATAAACAATGACTCAAAGAACTCATTAATTCTAAAAAAGTTATAGCAATATCAAATCAAATATGCTTCAATCAATATTTTTTATTAAAATCAAAAGTTATTAGGATGTGATAAATATAAAATATTTTTACTTATAAAATTATAATTTAAGAAGTGAAAGAATGAGAACAATAACAAAAGTAGGAGGATAAAATTGTAAAAGAAGTACAAGGTAGTGATCTTAAAATTTATAAAGTACAATTCTCTCTCTTTTATTGTTTCTGATTCTGGGAGAAGTAACTCTCTAACTGCTTCTCAAAAAAGCAAAAAAAATTTATTATTTTTTATTTTATTTTTTTTAGAAGCACAAACAAAAACCACTAAAATCATTAAAAATACTATTTTAAATTAAAAAATGCTTTTGGTATGATAGAAGTACAACCAAACACACCCATACACCACCAAATCCCTCAATTTTTGGAGTCCACTTCTATAATAGTTGTTAGAGAGTTTCAATAACATTGGTTGGGAGAATTTTCAGGATTAAATTGAGTAATAATATATCCTCCTAAAACATCATCTTAATCATTTTTCTAATTTCTAAAAAAGGAAAACAATGAATATTTTTTATGTTTTCAAGATGGTAAATGCATTTATAAAACATTCAATAATTTCTATGTTTAGTAATTAAGAGAATTGTTAGGAGCATGTTTTAGGGGAATATCATTTTTCTTGAACTAATTGTATCCTCACCTATTTTGGTGAGTCGATGTTTGGAACTTAGAGAGAGAGAGAGAGAGAGAGATGTCTTATTTTATTTTGAAATCAAAAGTAAAATATATTTATCAATTACAAATATTTTATTAATACAATTATTAAACATAAAATTAAAATAGAAAATTGAGAAAAGTACAACAATTCGCATTAAAGATTTTAGAAAAGATATTAAACTCCAAACTTATCAAAAATAGGACACTGTACTCCATTCTTCCAAAAAAAGAATAATTTAAACAAAAGCAATATTATCATATGGTAAATAAATATATTTAATTATAATTTAATAAAATATTAATTTCTTTATAAAACTCGTTATAATTATCATTAAAAATTTCTAATATATATATATATATATATATATATATATATATATATTGAAAAATACATCTCACTATGTAGGTTGTCACGACCAACCCTGGTCGTGACCGGCGCTTGGAGGTGACAAACCTCCAGCAAGCCTTGGACATTAAATTTTCCGTGACAAATGGACAGAGTCTCCCCTATTTTTTCATCTTCTCCGTAAAAGCTATACCTGTTCCAATAATCAACCAACACATATATCCAATTTGAGGCTCTTAGAGCACTTTCAAATAATTTGCATATATCCGAATATTAGGCATTCATTCCACAATAGCAAAATAATTTCGTCTAGCTATTCATACATGTGGACATATAACTATATACATCTTTGACTACTACAATTACCCAGAAACATAGCTTATAGAGTAAACAAGTTCCTATACACATATCCCTTCCAAAAAGAATGTCAAGCAGTAGGATCCTGTCTGTGAATCGTGGAGCAATTCTAAGATGGCAGTTATATTCAAAACATCAAAATAAAGGCAAAAGAAAAGCCCTCACATATAGAGGGGTTGTCAAAAATGTCTGCACCCTACACCATTGGAAGACCCGAAGCATGCACCACACTAAGATCTGAAATAGGAAGGGAAAAATAAGTGAGTCTAATTGACTCAGTGAGGGGCAAGCAATGGTGCTATAGCATATGAGGACAAGCTCTAAAATAAAACAAATTGCATATAAATAAAGAGTTAATATCAAAACTAAATATAACTAAGAAATTAACATAGAACTATGTAATATGTGGGGAATAAATATTATTTCACAATTTGAATGACAATTCTCAAAATAAATAGAATTAATATTATCTTACAATTTCGAAAATATATCTCTTAAATGTGAATATCAAAGCGGGGAGGGTTTTAATTCTGAGAATATCCAAATAAGGGTTAATCCCTTCAGATTTGACTGAGTCGGCGGTGTATGTTGGCCTCATACACTCACCGAGCTAGCAACACCCTCGCAATTGGTTCAACCAAGGCACCAAGACTAGCACACGATCAAGCGCTACCGATAAACTGAGATTCCTCCCACCATATGTATACATAAACCAAAGTAATATGTATCAAATAAAAGCTAGAGCAATAAAATCAATCAAATTTCTGATGAATGAAAATACTCAATATAGTTCAAAAGAAATCTGAAACAAAATTTTCAGGAGCAAAAATACCAAGCAAGGTTTTCAAACTTAAACAAAATTCTCCAACAAGTCAGTTTAGTAATTTAAACAACTATTTAGGAGCTTGTCCCAAGCTTTAGAAAATCCGTATTCTTTTTCAAAAAGCTTTCCAAATATTTAATCGTTGCGCACTAGCAAAAACTCCTCAAACCAAAACAGATATCCACAAATAAATAGATATGTCGATCAGAAGGCAATCAGATTCTAAATGTAATATTTATAATTAACTAAATATATATAATAAACTGTCAATATATATATTAAAATCAAACTAATACTAATTGTACATAATAAAACCAGATACTATAAAACCACTGTCCGCTCACAGAATGTCAAGAAATGCCCAATCTACGTCCCCAGGGCTGTTGAACTAGCTGGTTGATCTCCTAGGGGATCTGAAATCATACATAAGCAATTATTTTCAATTAAACAATAATTTGGTTTAAATTTTAAATCCTCACTCTCATTGTCTAATCTTACAATTAAAATTTAATCAAAAGCTTACTATCATATTTTTCGATTAACTCCCTTAGTCACTAGAGCACTTAAATAACTCTATCCATAAATCAAAGGATTAAAATTCTAATCATTAATCCACTCATTATATCCCCAAAATTAACATACTAAATCAAACTTAATCCCTCAGATATTGTCTAATTTCTTTTTTTTTTTTTCTCCAACACCCTAAAAAGAACAACCTATGTTTATTAACATCCCAAAAAGAAAAGATAAGGAAAGGGAAGAGAGACTGACGTGAGAGGCAAAGAGATGTAGAGAGAAACCACCAAGGGGAGGCACTTCATGGCAGAGAAGGTGGCGGAGAAATAGGTGGTGCAACAGTGACTGGTGGAGTGAGGGAGAGGGATGAGACTGAGAGTAAGAGAGGGAGCGAGAGAGACAACGTTGAAGAAGTAAAAGAGGGAGAGTGTGACGGAAAAAAAAAGGGAGAAACGAAGGAAAGCACGTTGCATAAGGTTCTAGACGTGAGAAAGGAAGGAAGGAGGGGCCTAAGGTGCACCATATCACTTATGGTGCATTATGGTCCTATGTGACTTTTTTTTTTTTTTTTTACATGATATTACATAGGTTATATCCCTTAAAAAATAAATTAATTATTGTTAACATATCTAATATATTAATTATTGTTAAATAAATTTGCAATAATGTATGTATATAACTTCAAAATTCATGAAATATGAGACTTGTTAAAGTAATTAATAATTAATTATGTTAAAAGGTAATTCTCAAGCAAATCTTATTTTTGTGACGATATTTAAAAATTAGTATTATAATACCTTAGTCAAGATTAAATCTTTATAATATTAATATAAAATAATCATAGAAATTTAATTTTAATATATTATTGATATATAAATACATATATATTTTGATAATAATTTAATAAAATATCTTTTTATAAAACTCATGAATAATTATCATTAAGTACATCTCTCCACTTGCATTGTATCTCTTAAAAATAAATTAATTATTTGCTTAATGCATCTAATATTGGAATTATATTTAAATAACTTGTAACAATATATGCAAATAATTGCAAAATATATGAAACATGAGATTTGTTAAAGTGCACAATAAGTAACTAATATTGTTGAGAAGCTATTCTTAAGAAGATCTCATTATTACAGCAATACTAAAAATTAGTTTCATAATAATAAGAGATTTCAAACAACATTAAATCTGTATAATGTAAATATAAGATAATTATCACGATTTAATTTTAATATATTGTCTACATAAAAAATTTAATAGACAAGGCTCCTATGACCCCACTTTATAAGGTGTGTAGTACACCTTATAGTTAGGATTTAATAGACTATGTATGTTTCTACATTTAAAGGGTGCTCTCTAATAGATCCTGAACACTCATCTCTCCCCTTCTATCCTCATCTCTCGCACCTTTCGCTGCCACGGCCTATCTCCGGTCGTCACGACACTGCCCTTGGCTCCCTCCACTGGTGTCGAAGCCTAGTATGCCCCTCTCCCGGGGCACCAAAAAACACAACATGGGCGGGGTGCACCACCAGATCCATATTGCGCCTCTCTCCTCTTCGTCCATGTTCGCCTACTGCTCCGCCATTCCCTCCGATCGCTCAGTCTTGCCATCTACCAAATTGTTGTAACGCATTCATCATCTTCCCTGCACTAGGAAGCTTCACGTATGCTACTTCCACCAGGTTTGCCACCACTGCCCTCCTTGCTGCTGGTGTTGCTTCTTCCACCATGACGGTGCTTGACAACGAGGTAGTTCTGCTCGCTCGACACCGAAACAATAAGGGAAGATGACGTCATCCCTTAAGTGAGGTCTCTATTCCACCATGATCTCTACTCGTTGGTAGCTACGCTAGAAATCGGTGTACATGGTGATGGTGTTTGCCGTCAGAGGTGAAGGAAGCAAAGGAGGTCGCAGTGGTAATTGGTTGGGTTTGATATAAGGCAAATCTATAGTGATCTAGCAATGATTGGTGCATAGGTAATCTATACAATATCAATCACAAATCTTTATGATGTGTGATGCACATTGAAAAGTAAGGTAAACTGGAGCCTTGTACTAACAACATAAATAAATTTTTATAGTTATTAAATCATGTACATTGTAGTATATAATAATATTATTTGAATTTTAATTATTAATGTATTATTTAGATAGGAGAAAAATTTTTAAAAATATATTATTTTGGTAAATAAAAATAGTGAAGAATGAATAATAATTAGGTCAAAGTAAAAAATTTAAGAAGTGCTTAATACGAGTTAACTTAAAATATAATATTGTCCAAAATCATAAATTATTTTCATAAAACAAGGAAATGTGTTTTTTGTCTACGAAAAAATATTTTTTGCTCACATGAAGGCGTGGAGGCAGCATTTCCCCTCTGTAAATACTTTCCTTTGTTTTGCATTTTGTGCACATTATATACATATATTATTGGAACTTACTTAAATATAATTAACGTACTAAATGTACCAACAATAATTAATTAATCTTTTAAGGGATGTAAAACCATATAACAATATTACTTTTATTTTAATTATTAATTTTTTTTAATGGATTAGAGTGATCTACTTTCATATATTTGGAGTTTAGTATCTTTTCTAAAAGTCTTAAGAGGGTTATTATACTTTTCTCTAAAAAATTTGTTGTTCTTTAGCACCTCAATCTAGGCTCTACACGAGGGCTTTGTTGCTTCTAATTGATAACAGATCTTATTTTTTTTATTTTCAAAATCAAATAAGATATATCTCTACTTTAATTTTATATATTTTATATTTATATTCAATTTTTAAAAAAATTAACTAACATTGAGAACTTAAAATAAGTTGTTAAAAAAGAAATTTAGAAATAATCATTTTTATATTTTAATAAAATTATTATTGTTGTTGATAAATGAATTTTATATATATATATATTACTAATTATTACCCAAACACATTTATTAAAATAAAAAATAATAATTCATTTTTTAAACTAAATTATAATTATATATTCAAAAGTTAAAAGTATTTGAAATGTATTAAAATTACACAATATACAAAATTTTATTTTATATTAATTTTTGAAATAAATTAATAATAGAATTTAAAATAGAATGAATTGTTGAGAAAGTAATTAATAAAATAATAATTTAAAACAACAATTCGTATATTCTAATATTCGTAATTATTAATATATAAATACAATAAATAGATATCAATAAACAAGCAACATATTATTAATGAAAATTGAGACACGTGTGTTATTATTTTCATATGTGTCAAAATATAAATAGCATGCTGAAATGTTGACATGGTAGACAATGACTACATAAAAATTTCTCCATATAGATCACTATTTGTACACATCAAAATATGAATAAAGTGCCTAACCTACATACCAGTATAACAAGCTATGTCTTCTTAAGAATTTCTCATATTTTTAATAGGGACATCAATCATTCCACATCCCAAGAATTTGGTTTATATTTTTAACTAGTGTATTTAATCCATGCGATATATGAGTATAAGTTGTATATATAATATAATTTGATGTTTTAATTTACTGTTGATATTCTATTTTATTGTATAATATAATAAATTATAAAATTTTAATAAAATATGATTATAAAAATTAATTTTAGATATTATTTAATGAAAATTTTGTAAAATAAAATCTACTAATATAATATTTCATAAGCATAATTTGGAAAGTTCTACCAAGTGACAGCTTCTTGGCCCCTTTCTTTAAAATTCTACAAAAAAAATTTGTATTTATGATAAGTTTTATTTTAATTGGTTGTCACTTTCCACTATTTATTAGCCCTACTATCTCCACTGCGTTCACTGTCTTTAAGATCTCCACATTCTTACTAAGAAAAATTAATTCAAATTAAAAAAATTAATTATAGTAGAGATAAATGAACGTGTGCAATAGTTGGATTATTGGCTTATTGCTGATTGTAATTTTTTTTATATTTATGTATAATTTGTATTTTCTATTATTATTATTATATATCGTAATAAATATAACATTTGAAAAATATAAATAAATATCTTATAGCAAAATTGAAATCCAATTCTTTTAGCTTTTTCAAATAACTATTTAAATTATTTTTTATACCATTTTCAGTCAAAGATAAATAAAATGAACTTTTTAATAAAGGGGTGAAATTAAAAAATAGAATAATTTTTTTTAATTATTTGAACTTTATTTAAAAATTAAAATAGACCTATATGATTAAATTATATTTTAAAAAAAATTGCTTTCAAGAGCATATTTACACTATAAAATTACTTAATTTTTCAAATAATAATTACACAATTATATTTTTTATTTTGAATATATTTATGTAAAGATGCATATATTATTACATAATACTGAGAACTGATTATATTATATATGAGGTAGAAGTTTAAAAAAATTATATTATATATGAGATTGAAATTTTTATAGAATATAATTAAATTTAAAAGTATGAGGATAGGGAAATGATTATTTTAATTTTTTATTATTAAATTTTTCCATGAACATATATTAGATAAAATTTTAGATTTTATGATTAAAATATATTCTTTTGGGATTGGTCTTAATAAATTGCTAATAGGTGGAAAGGAAAAATAAAATAAATTTCATAATAAGAGGGAGGGAGTGGTAAATAGAATTGATTTTTTTCTTATATAAAAATTGGAATAAAGGAGTTTTTTATAAAAGTAAGTTATTATATAAAATAAATATATTCAAACATTATTTTAAATAATTAATTTATTCAACGAAAATTTCACAATCACTTCTTATTTATATAAATATTTTATTTTACAAAATTTTCATTAAATAATATCTAAATTAATTTTTATAATCATATTTTATTAAAATTTTATAATTTATTATACTCATACAACAAAATAGAATACCAACAATAAATTAATATATCGAATTATATTATATTATATATATTTCTCACAATTTATACCTTTGTATCCCACATGTTAAATAGACTAGTATTTATATAAATAAGAAGTGATTGTGAAATTTTTATTGAATAAATTAATTATTTAAAATAATATTTGAATATATTTATTTTATATAATAACTTACTATTAAAATTTTAATATATTCTATAAGAAACTTCTTTATTCCAATTTTTAATTAGAAGAAAAAATCAATTCCATTCATCACTCCCTCCCTCTTATTATGAAATTTATTTTATTTTTCTTTTCCACCTATTAACAATTATTAAAATCAATCCCAAAGGAATATATTTTAATCATAAAATCTAAAATTTTATTCAATACATGTTCATGCAAAAATTTAAGTAAAAATTTAATAATAAAAAAACTTAAAATAATCATTTCCTCATCCTTATACTTTTAAATTTAATATATTCTATAAAAATTTCAATTTCATATAGAATATAATTTTTTTAACTGCAATCTCATATATAATATAATTAGTTCTCAGTACTACATAATAATATATACATTTTTACATAAATATATTGAAAATAAAAAATATAATTGTGTAATTACTGTTTAAGAAACTAAGTAATTTTCTAGAAAATAGTGTAAATATATTCTTCAAAGCATTTTTTTAAGCATAATTTAATCATATAGATCTATGTTAATTTTTAAATATGGATCAAATAATAAAAAAAAAATTATTCTATTTCTTAATCCCACCCCTTTGTTGAAAAGTTCATTTTATTTATCTCTAACTAAATATGGTATAAAAAATTATCTAAATAGTTCTTTGAAAAAGTTAAAAGAAAAAATTGGATTTCGATTTTGCTATAAGGTATTTATTTATATTTTTCAAATGTTATATTTATAATAATAATAATAATAATAAATAAAAAAAATACAAATTATACATCAATATAAAAAAAATTATAGTTGGCAATAAGCCAATAATCCAACTATTGCATACATTCATTTATCTTCAATATAATTAATTTTTTAATTTAAATTATTTTTTTTCATAAGAGTGTGGAGATCTTGAAAATAATATATGTAGTGGGAATAGTAGAGCCAATAGATAGTGAAAAGTGATAATTAATTAAAATAAAATTTACTATAAATAATTTTTTTTTTTTTTTGTAGAATTTTAAGGAAGAGATCGTGAAGTTGCCACTTAACAAAACTTTTCAAGATATGTTTATGAAATATTATTATATATTAGTAGATACCGACATCAATCATTCCACGTGGATGATTACTTTTACCGGTAACTGAGTTGGATTCCTATATTTAATTGATACACACGTACTATCAATGAAATTAGTTTTAGATCAAATAAAAAGTTAAATGAACCGACCAAAGGAGTTGCACGGGAAATGTAATGAGGAGGGAAAGATAACATACATGAAGAGTGAAACAGTATGAAGATGGCGGCTGTTTTTTGGAGGGAAGATGAAAGCAGAATATGGTGACATATGAATATTGACTGGGACTAATAGTTAAGTAAAGCCTGCAGTTGTCCACATAATTTTTCATTAGGACTAATAGTTAAGTAAAGTCAGCAATTTTGATATTGCTTAGAATATCAATTCCATAGAAAGGCATTACAGTTCTTTTGATATGTTGTTTAACTCTTCTTAACGTTAAAAGTCAATTCCCAATTACTTTTGTAAAAGTATATATTAGAGTATTTAAATTAATCTTGTTTATATACCGGATGCTACTCTAAAGTGGTTGGTCAGGTAAACTGTGAGCTGGACGAGTTTTAATTTTATTTTTATTTTTAATGTCATGCCATTACTAAGTCCTATATGCTAGCAGACAAAGACGCGCATGTGGAATGCACTGTAAATAATTAATTATCAAGTGTTAACAGACAAAATTCACACGCCGGAACTGGACTGAAATATAAATTAAGCCATTTTTGGCTGGCTGTCCTGTGCGCTGTGTGTGTCTACGATTCCACCTGTGTTTTGGTTTGGAAAGAAAGAAGTGATCATCTCATCTCTTTGTTTTGTTTTGCCTACAATTCAAACTGATCACATGGCGGCCGAACCAAAGAAGATCATAATTGATACCGACCCCGGCATCGGTAAGATTTCAGGTTCCCAATTTGTTTTGTTTTGTTGCAATTCCTGTGGTAATCCCATATCATATCAATCAAAAGCTTCTGGTTCTTTGCTATTGCTCTCAAAACAAACAGACAAACAATTCGTTACATATAGCCAATCAATTTGTAAATAAAAGATTTGCAACTCCAATTCTTTGTTTGGCTGAGCTGAGAATTGAGATTGGTTTTGTGTAGATGATGCTATGGCAATATTTCTTGCCCTACGATCACCCGAGGTGCAAGTTATTGGACTTACAACTATCTATGGAAATGTTTACACCACTCTGGCAACCAGAAACGCCTTGCATCTGGTAAAGTTACTTACTGGGATTGTTTCCCAATCCATCTCATTTTCTGTGTTATTTTCAATTCAAGGATTTCATTTGTATTCTGTGGACTGGACGGATGAATGAAGTCGTCTCGTCTTTGGACTTTTAATTGCAAAGCTTCCTACTTGACTTGACTTGCATTGCGTTGCATATGTAGTTGGAGGTTGCAGGGAGAACCGATATACCAGTGGCTGAAGGATCTCATGTGACATTAACTGTAAGAACTCTCACCTATCACTATCACTATTATTATCACTGCGTTTGATCAACCTAAATGATCAAATTAAGAATTTTAACACTCTTTTAGACTTAGACAAGATAAGATAATTCATTTATATTTGCTGCTGTTAAAATTATTTGTATTCCTTTCAAGTGCATTGTAGTTAGTCACCTCACTAAAGAAATTACACAGTAGTCGCAGTATTATGTATTATCTGTATTGTATTATCTTGGTATTGATTCAACTAATTGTTGTAATTCTTGCCTCTTGCACAGAAAGGAACAAAACTTCGTATTGCAGATTTTGTGCACGGTGCAGATGGACTTGGCAACCAGAATTTTCCTCCACCAGAAGGGAAGCACATTGAAGATTCAGCTGCTGCTTTTCTGGTTCAACAAGCAAAGCTTTACCCTGGCAAGGTCACTGTGGTGGCTCTGGGCCCACTTACAAACGTTGCTTTGGTTTGTGATATATGCGCAATCTCCAATTTGGCATTTTCATGTTACTCTTCATATCATACTGTGCTTCATGACAAGATTCTACTTTTGCAGGCCATGCAGCTGGATCCAGAATTTTCTAAGAACGTTGGGCAGATTGTTCTACTTGGTGGTGCTTTTGCAGTAAATGGCAATGTGAATCCAGCTGCTGAAGCCAATGTGAGTCTTGCAAATCTATAATGAAATATAACTAGTATATATTACCATTCATTGTTCTCTCTGTCTCACTCTTTGCTTTGGTTGGGTTTGATTCCAGATATTTGGTGATCCAGATGCAGCAGATGTTGTATTCACAAGCGGGGCAGATGTACTAGCAGTGGGGATAAATGTTACGCACCAAGTTGTATTGACAGGTGCCCCTTTGGCAAAGTCCTGTGCACTCTTTTTAGCTATACTTATTTAATCATTGGTCTTAAATGGAAAATTTTCCTATGGTAAATCTTGTGTGGTATACAAATTTTAACTCTGTTTCTTCCACACGTGGTAACATCTCTTTTTCTTTCCGGTTTGGTCCAGTAACATTTTATAGGGATATTTTAGAATTTAGTTTTATACCTAATAAGTTCTTTTAAATAAAGGTTTCAGCTCAACCGAACTCATAGAGGTCTGCCCAACTGAACTAGTATACTCTGAAGACTTTCTTTGATCAATGGATAAATAGTGCCATATATTACTAAATAATTGCATTTTTTACGGCCTGCATAATGGAACTGTTTAGTAATACACTTCACTATCACTGTCTACCCCACCCAAAATTTAGAAGCCATCCTTTTTCTATTGGAACATGGTACGTTTACCCTGAATCTATCTGTAATAAATTTATCTATCACATCTTGTGTTGTAGCATGCTTCTTCTTTCTTTCTTTTTTAATAATTATTGAGGTTGGACAGCAGATATTCATTTTGCATGGTATTGTGTTAGAACTGGACCAGAGAGTTGGGAAAGAATATGGAGAAACATAGGGAATTGGATTCTAAAATGGTTCTATATCAGTGTGATTACAGAACAATAAGAAAAAATGTAAGAGACCATGATACAAGTACAACACTGTAGGATATTCAAGAGCCCCTACTTCTCTTCCACTCTCCAATTTTTCTCTGAAATTCAACCTGAGTCTTCTGTTCCCTCATTCCCCCTTTTTTTCAATGCATACAAAGTCACAGATGTATTGCAAGGGCAGGGAAAGATACCCATATTTTGGATTGGGAGAGACTCAGAGTTCAAAAAACTGCTACGAACTTCAATCACTTACTTTTATTATGTTTTTCATGATTATATTTTAGCTTCATGGCTTTTAGAAAACCGTGCTGATTACCTTTGTGTCTCATATTTGTACTCTTTTAGCATTGATGAGAACATGACATAAGTTGAACAACATGAGCATGCTGTTATTTTAATTATGGCACACAACATTTATCTTCTCTCGCCACTGTTCTTGTTTAATTTCATCCACAAAACTTAATGACTAGGTTCTGATCGAGAAAAGTTGGCAAGTTCGAATGGAAAATTTGCACAGTACTTGACCAAAATCTTAGAGGTGTATTTCTCTTATCATCGCGAGGCATACAACACCGATGGTTTGTCTTTATGGTGCATTAAAGAATTGGGAGAGACCTAATAACCTGAAATACTAACCATAGTTATCTTTTATGCAGGGGTCTACCTTCATGACCCCACAGCGTTTCTTGCAGCTGTTGATCCTACACTTGTAACCTGTATGGAGGGCGTTGTTAGAGTTCAAACCAGTGGCATTACAAGGGGACTCACAATACTGTACAACAAACAGAAAAGGTAGAAACCACAAGCAGATGATATGTGACCCTGAAAGGACTCTGGCTAGAACAGTTTATCTATATTCATATGCATGCTAATGCCCAATTTCTTAGCAAGTTCTAATTATTTCAAATTATGCACAATAGCATATTAAGATGGTACGAGATTGGTCTTTGTCCTGAAACTTTTTCAAGGACAGCTACAATCAAGTTTCATCGGTGGGTTGGTTACATAAACCAAACAATGCCATTGTGCTGCATCAAAAACCAAAATTTCCATCAATCCACATTCTCTGAAATTGCTTACTTGTAATTTGAAAAATAAAAATAAAAATAAAAATAAAATTGGTGTCAGATTAGACCGTTAAATAAGGGAATTGCTTTCTGCGAGTCCCCAGAAGGTATACTCTGCTGTATTTGCTGGATTGTTTTAATTATATATCCTTGGTGTTAGGCTGGCTTGATATAATTGATCTTCAGCTATTTTGCAGCTTGATCCAGTAGATATGAATTCTTTTCCTAGAAATGGAAGCAAATAATTTTCCACAAATGCTTAGAGTAAAGTTTGGTAGGAGTTTGGACTGTATTAGAATTGAAACATGTATTTCTTTTATTCTTTTCGGAATGCCATACTCATTTCATTACTAACTAATTGTGGAGAGACCTAATAATGATCTCGCTTATTAGAGGGTCAGATAATGAAAAATGCAGCCATAGTAACAATTATCTTACTAGATATTATTATAAATGTAAATCCAGATGGATTCCTGAACCTTTTGTTCATGTATTCCATCTATTTCATTAGGAACAGCTATTGCAGTACACATTTCTCAAGTACAGAATCTATTATATGAAGATTTTCTTTTCTCCCTAATACTCCAGTGTCCCTTTGATTTGTTTGAAGTAGAACATGTTGAATAAAATCTTATATCCTAATAACACCTAGATTATGATAGATGATATTATAACACCAAAATAGAAAACAATAATGCGAACCTTTTATTGCCAGCATTGTGTTTGCATTACCTTCATTGTATGCCTTCTTCACTTGTGCTCTTTGTTTTCTTTGAAATAATTCAGGTTTGGTGAAATAACTGAGTGGTCCAATAAGCCCGCGGTAAAGGTCGCTGTGACTGTCGATGCTCCTAGAGTTGTAAAATTGGTCATGGATCGTCTTATGGACTCTTGAAGTTGCCACGAAGACTTTATATGACACTATTAATTCATGTCTATCTACGTGCAGCTGGATAAAATAATTTATGGCAAAAAAGTATGCTCACTTTGCATTTGTTTCAATTTTAAAAAATGGTGATTATGAAATTTATATATTATGTATAATTTAAAAAATTGAAAAATTAATATTTTTTCAAAAATTATTCTTTTTAATTTTTTTAAAAAAACTGAAAATAAAATTTTTTGAAATTTTAATTATTTTTAAAAAAATTATCTAAATATATAAAAATTGATTCTTTTAAATAAAAAAATAATTTTTCACCCCAAAACAATCACAAACACACACCACGTTATATTTGTGATTTTAAGTGCTTGTGCGCTACTCTTTGCTTTACTGTTAATTTCAATTTCAAGTTGAGAGGAAGTAGCTTTCTCTATTTGATCTTCCTTGCTCTCCAAGTAAGGCGGCATTTTTACTCACTCACTTTTTCTGCATTTCATTCAGCTTCCATTTATCACTGAGAAGCATTATTATAGGAAAAAAATTATATTTTATCCTCCTAAAATATAATTATCTAATATTTAAAAATGTGCAATTTGTCAAGAGATTTTTCATCTAAACATATACAACCTTCTATTAACTCTACGGTTGAAAATCATCATTAATAGTCGTGCCGCTCACATAATGTAATAAAGTTACAAATGTGCCCCTATTAAAAAATGAGAATGAAACCCCCTCCCCAAAAAACACAATCACTATTCATCTTCGCGTTTCTCATCTCACCCACCCACCATCTTATGTTCAGAGGAGAGACGCCCATTCTCACATCGTCTAGTATCTCCAGCCGATTCACGTCGTCCACTATCTCCAATCGCTCCTTGCTCGACTTCGCCGACAAGCTCGACACCAAGCGCCGCAATGCACGAACGCGGATGCCTCCATCGTCTCCGCCACCTCCGGCGGCGACCACGTAGCAATTTTCATCTAATACCTGATTTCAGTCAAGCCTAAGTTTATCATTTATTCTTATAAATTTTGTGTTTATGTGGGTTTGGGGTGGATGACAAGCAAGTCTGGCGGAAAATATAAGCAAAGTGACCTTTCTTTTCCCCCACTTTTCCAACTAATGTGATTATTGAAGTGTGTTTGTGTGTTTCCGCTTTCTGAAGGTTCGGGGATCTAGGTTATGATGGATAAGAAGAGATGGTTGTGGAAGAGCTTGTCGTGGAGATAAGCAGCATACTTCCAATGTGCTTCACGGTGGTCTTGTCTTCTTGTATCCCATTACGTACTTCTAATGTTCTTCAGCTTCTTACTTGCTTGTTGGAAGTATCAAGACCTGACAGGACTAGTCGCCGACGCACGGTTCCGGCAATGTGGCAAGGTGGTGGGTGATGCCAACCGCGGGCTTCATTCCGACAGGCGTTTGGTGAGGCCGCTGGGGAAGGAGGTGGCGGAGAACTTCGATGAAGACGGAGGTGGTTAGTGGTGGCTAGAGTTGTGAGAACTTTAGAGTGAATTAGAAGTGTTTGGCTTATCCATAGACCATAACATCTGTAGCATATTAGACGCCGCCTGAAAGTAATCCTAGATTAGATTAAATTCCAAGAGTTTGTGGTTGTCTCCATTGTTGTCTGTTATTATTTTTGTTTCAAGATTGTTTATGTGGCTTCCTTGATTGCCCTTGTATTTATAGGGATGTTTATTGCTACAAAACTATTTTTGTAGAAATCATCACGAATTGTCAGTTAATTGCCACATACAAGTTTGTTTATTTTTCAATATTTAATTATTAGATTTTATTTGAGAAGCCTTAACACCACGTCCATTCTTGAATGGAATTCGTGATTGAGATGTGGATATAGCAATTAATGACTCATTATTAAGGAGAAAAATAATAATTATTGGCTTCTTATTGTGGCTGAAAGACCATTTTCATCGATACAAAGTATCGGGAGACTCATTTGCTAGATGAGTAGTTAGTTTCTATAAATTAGGCAAATTCTTAACAAAATATAAGCAACTCAGCATGTCGCTTAGCCATAATAGTAGAAGGCATTATTATTAGCTCATGACCATTAGGAATTTGCTTGGTGGAAATCACATTCATTCTTACACTAGGGCTGAAAATGTCAACCACCTCTCCCGGATGTAGATTTTGCTGAGAATGTGAGAGCAGTGGCAAAGTCGGGTAGATAAGATAGTGCCAAGGGAAAGAGGCACAATGGCGTGGGAGTATGGGTGAAAGCGGGTGGTGGCAATGCCAAGGAGGCGGCTAGATGATGGCAGCGCTAGGGCGAGGGCAGGGCAGATTTGCAAGGAGGAAGGAAGGGTGGAATGTTGATAGAAAGGATATAATGTAAAGGTAAAAATTAAAACTAATTTATTGTTATTTTAGGACTGATAGTTCAATATTAAACAATTGTGATTTAGTCACTATAATAGTGACACTTATTGTCCTCATCTAAAAACTCACCCCATAAATTAGATAAAACTGAAGCATTTTAATCATGTTTTACTATATATATAAAATTTGTTCTCTCAAAAATTTGCCATCATAATCACATCCTTTTAAAGATGTAACAACACAGTCACCACAATTGAGCCCCCATCCTAGTAATTATTTCCTGCATGTTTCATTTGAGCCCGAGATGTCCTGTATTCAACTTCCACTCCCTCCCCTGTAAATATCCCCTATAAAGAATTCCTAATATCACTGCCTTCGGTTAAAATAAAAATAAAATAAAAAATAAAAAACCAACTCATTTAGCACACAGCAAGATCAACTATTCCTTGCCACTTTTCTTTTGGTGAATTGAGATAGTCCATCAATCAGATGAAACAATTGCAATACCAGTCATGGTCACACGGCCAGGATTACAAAAGCAAGTAAGCAACCGAGCAGCGTACCGTGCGGACAGGGTTCAAGTCAGCACCCTACGCACTTCAGAGTGATCCACGGGGCATTAGATATGTACCTCGTTTGTGAGACTAGCATTACTCCAATTTGACAAATGCTAACCGTCTTACGCGCGTACATAGATAATCTGGGTGTGATGCAGTGGCCTACCAAAAATTGACAGGCATACACCACATACGAATTGGGGGAAATTTTATGCCAAAAATATGATCCACCTTTGAAAAAAGCAATGCATTCGAATATCCATGATACATGACTATCAATGTCCAATCAAAAAAGTAAGCAATTTACTATATAATTTTACAATAAATTCGAGCAAAACTTGACCAAGTTATAAGAAATATGGAACACCTGTCCTAGGCCCTCTCATCTGGTTGTTCTCCTCTGTTTCAGTGAAAAATTTAACCTCTCTCTCCTGTTACAAGAAAAAATAAGCATTTATAAACAAAATGCTTGCAACTAAGAATGATCACAACCATGAATTCATGAGACCAAATGATGCAGTAACCAAGATAATATTTAAAAAATATATATTAAAAATAAAACAAGCTTGAGATGGCTCACCATATTTTCATTGAAACTAAGAATGGAAGCTACATTTCCACAACGATAACAGTAATTAGGTGCAGACCATACCTGCAAAATTATAAAAGAATTACTCCATTGACCTCAATTTTGAAATGTGACTGGAATTTATAATTTTAAAAAGTTGATTACAAATTTACAATAATAATCTAGTTTAATATCACAAGATAGGGTTGGCTAAATGGATTGATTAACAATTTTCACGCCATCAAGCATCAAGCTCTATCGAAAACCTAGTTTTAAGTAAAACAATTTAGAGCAAAATCTTTTTAAATCGTTTCTCATGATGTTTTCTTAGGTCTTCCTCGATCCCCCCTTTTTTTTCTCCTACAAGGTTTTCTCATACCCTTAGTTGTGAGACTAATAGTTGCTCAATGTATTGAAGCTGCCCTTACCACAATTAATTTTCCAAAAGTTTCAACCCCTAACATTGCAGAAGCCCCTCAACTGCAGAGCTCAAGCTTGGTTATCACTTAAGCCACCTATGTGAGTCTCTACACATTTTAATTGGATTATTTCTCATTAATAGAACCTCTATCAGTCTATTGGTCTTAAACCACCTTAAAAAGTCAGGTAATTAAAATTGAAATAACAGCCAAAGTTTTCCGAAGAAACATATACTTACAGTTACAAGGCCTTTATCTTGGAACATATATTTAAGGCCTTCTTGAACAAGTTGATGCGCTCGGCAAACAAGATCAAGATTGTTTATGTGATTGAACTGCATGAATGCAATGCATTTGTAAAATCAACACACAATGTTCAGTTCTATAAGTAAATAAGCATTTAACAATTAAATTACATTACCTCAGAAGTGACTCGGGAACCAAAAAGCCAACCTGCTCCACGAGGACTGACTGCCCATGTTTCAATATCTTCAGGATCGCTCCACATTAGATCACAAAACGGTCCCTCGTGAGGAATTTCACAGTTCCGCTCAATGACTCTTATCTGCCATATAAAATGTGTATTATTATCTTCAAACCAATAAACTTAATTGTTCTTTTTGAAAAAGTAACATAAACAACATCCCAACTGAACAGTTACAAATAACAGTAAATAGACCAAATCCCAACGCAACCTATAAAATGCTTGTTTATCTAAATGCTGAAAGGTAACTTATAGAATTTAGAAAATTTTGTGCCCCGAGACTAAATTTGGTTAGAGTTAAAATTTAAAACAAACAAGTACATCAAAATGAAACAACTGAAAGCTTTCTTAAGTCAAAAACAAACAGATAACATTATTAATTTGCAATCAAATTATTAATTTGCTAGTAAAAAGCAAGGAGTCTAAGGACAAGGAAATATAAATCATAAATGCACCGAATTGCACCAGAATTATTAATTTAATCAGAGTTATTTTGTTCTCTGAAGAGCCTGAGAAGCATGAGGCAGAGAGAAGAACCAGCAATCAATTTACAGAAACACTTCATATATGAAAGCTAAGTCAAGTACCATAACTACAGGCACATCATATATACAAATTGGCTCTACATATGATGTATCCATAAACAACAGGACAAGGATGGACATACACAATTTCAATGTGGAAAATTCCAAAATATTTGTTTGACAAGATGTAATTAGACATCTACCAAAGTACATACGCAAGTTGGCATAGCACACATCTTTGGTTTTGCCTGATTTTCAAACAAGAACAGCTTTTCAGGAAAAAGTTCTCTCTGCATTTTTTTTTTTTTTTTAAAGCATAAGCTTTTCTAAAATAAAATAAGATAATCCAAAGATACTCATGGTCTTAAACTTAGATCATATTGTGTTTGACCAGCAATTGAGAAGGGAGCTAGAAACCTGATCAATTGTTCGAATGTCTGGAGAAAGGCCTCCATGAACACAAAGCACCTGAGTCAGCCAAAGCATACAAAAGAGAACTTTATTCAAACAGAATTTTTATTATTTAACAAAAAAAGCCCTCTTGTACACTACACACACAAAGGGAGCACAGCGGGTGAGGGAGTGAGAGTAAGAGATTTACAGTTCCGTCTATAATTGCAGAAAGTGTTAGATAGTCGAAAACATCTGTACAATATCGCCAAGCATTAGCATTTCCATACTTTCTCTGGCATTCATCATAAAATCCATAGACCTAGAGAAGCGGTAAATTAAAAAATTAGCATTAAATGGTACGCTAAATTTTAACATTTCTAATTTGTAATCTTAATCTTAGCATTACCTATGAGATCTAGCAATAGAAATTCATAAAATTTTGACATTTCTTACTACAACAAGAAGTAAAATAATGCAAAAGTAGAGTTATAACTCATAGTCCCTGCACAGCTAATCATATATATAATCAATCAACTCCTAATTTCAAATTTTCAACAGAACAAAATCCCTAAATTTTATCATAATTACCAACCCAGTCCAGCTAAGGAACCTCATCTGCATCAAAAGAAATGCATGTATCAAAATACAAAATGCATCATCAGACATAAAGTTTTGTTTTCACTGCTGCCGCTACAATTTATCCACAACGATTCTCTTTTGTATACCTGTCAGGCTTAACATCAGTAAATCCCTATGCACATTTGCAATCATGGTTTCTTTAATAAGCTTGGGCAGATACTTGCCAGGAGGAAGAAAAATGAGAATAAATAGTCGTTTTTTGATGTGTCCTATTACATACAAGTCTTTCAAAAAGTAACAAGTAAATAAATATAAATGCCAAATGAACCATTACGGGCCATAGGTTTCAAGACTAACTCAAACATAATTTGCGACTATAATACAGGCCTAAAAGATTTAAGAGTAGATCAATTTTTACACTCAATGCAGCTCCACTTAGCAATAGGCAATTTCCAAGTAAATAAAGCTAGAAGGTCGAATGAACTGTTTTACATTTTTCAGAACATATTGAAATTCGGAACACTTTATCAGGCCCACTTCCCTTTCCAACATAATTTATCATAATAAAATAAATATATATAACTAGAAACCATGACATCACATGCAGTGAAGTTTAGAATATGGCCTATAACCCCAACTGTCAATGTCACTCTCATAACCAGAACAAACATCCTTACTATTCAAAAGCCAAAGAAAAACATATAACCCTTCAATATCAAAAGAAATTTTTCAGTAAGTCTTAAAGTCCTGCGTTCTCAGAATTGTCAAAGTGATAGTGGCCAGGATCATGGCCAAATAGCAGCTGCCACAACCACTACAATGCACACAGGCAAAATCTCTGCCCTCTGGTTTGCACCTGCCCTCTCTGGCCAAATCTTGGCAGCAGCCCTGAGCTTCTTCTGGCAAAGTCCCACCTCAGCATCTTGAAGAAGACTTCTCCCTCTGCTCTGTTTCTCAGCTCACTTCGTGCCCAGATGTAGATTGTCTTTTACTTTTTTGATAACCATTTTTTTTTTCCTAATTGAACAACTTTTTCAGAAACAAAAAGATATCACCGTCCTTTTCTCTTGGTAATTCACATTGCAGTCCTTCTTTAGTAACAACTCTCCATTTATGTGCTTATTTGGTTATGCATTTAAGACATGTTACTACTTCTTGGTAGTTGTTTATCATCCATTGACGAATATGAATGATGATTTTTTCAGCTTTAAATTGAGTATCAAAACTTGAAACCTTGTTTATTGTTCATTTGTTTAAGGTACAAAATTTTAAAACTACTAGGATTATTACTTTTACATGTCCCACACATCTTTGAAGCATTTTCATTCCAGTTTCTATCTATGGTGTAGCCACCGCTCTCTGATCTGCTATGCCTCTTAGAGCTTTTGGGGTCAACTGCTATCTGGGATTAATTACCATGGTTCCCAGTAGTAGTGCACGGATGAAGAAACAAATTAGGCAAACAATTTTATAAAAACCCACCAAAGCTCATGGCTATCAGAATTCACATCCAGCATTGCAGTGACCTGCTTTCCACTTTCCTTATTCAACCTAAAGCCTAAATCTACTAAAGATAAGATGCCTATTGCATTGTCAATATCAGATGGCGGCTCATGGTGGTGAGCCAAAAATCCGCCATAGAAATATGGTGCATGGTGTGGCGGCCTATGGTGGAATATATATATATATATATACAAAAAAAATCTGCTAAATATAATAAATAATAATAACTAGTAACATATATCAAGAACACTAAAGTTAGGAACATACTCTATGCAATAGATTCAGCAAATGCATCACAAAATGAAGGGAAAAAAAAAAAAAAAAACATAAACTACTCATAATCAAATGCAAACATAGCATAATCAAAGCCTCAAAGGAATAATCTCATGTCTCATAAGGCATGATACTCATAATCTCTTGAGCTTTGGGAAGATTGGCTTGTCATTGTAGCTCTACTTCTTAAACCTATCAAATTTAAAACTAAATTCAACAGCCAAATTCACACCCAAAAATATATATATATATATATATATATATATATATATATATATTAAAAAATATAATAAGGGGCTGAAACAGAACAGGAAAATACTCCCTCCATTTCAGAATATGTGTCCAATTTTGATATTTTAAGATTTCAAAATATCTGTCCATTTCTAATATCAAGATAGCATTAAATTTTTTTTTCCAATTATGTCCTTAATTTAATTTTCATCCACTACCATCATAATTAGAGTTGAAGAATATGCTAGACCAACCCACTATCTTTAAACAAGGATAATTTCGTCCATTTATACAATTTTATGCTACTACCAAGGTTAATTTTTTTTTCCCCTTAATCTGTGTGTTTTTTGGTTTTCGACATATATTCTGAAACGGAAGGAGTAAAAGAAACAAGGCTGAAACAGAACCAGGGGAAAAAAAAAGAGGCTGAAACAAAACAAAACAGAAAAAGGAAAAAAGGGGGGGCCTGAAGCAGAACCCAAAAAGGAAATAAAAAAAAAAGATGTTGAAACAAAACAGAAAATGAAAAAATAAAAAAGAGGGCTGAGAGGAACAGAATAGAAGGAAAACGAATAGAACAGAAAAAGAAACAGAAGGAACAGAACAAAAGAACAAAGAGTGGGAGAAGAACACTACCAGATGTTGGCTTGAGGTCGCTGCTGCTGGGAGGAGGTGACCGCCGGCAAGTGGCATCACCAGAATCAGGTCACTGGCGATCACTGGGGTCTCTGGGTAGGGGTCAAGCAGAGATGGAAGCAGATATGAGAGAAAGAAAGGCGCAGAGAAGGAGGGGGGTCGCAGTTGTTTTGAAAAGGAATTTAGGGTTTCACTTTAAAACCCGAAAATCCCTAAAATATCTTCAGAAATTTTTGAAAAAAAAGGTTCAGGCCTCTTTTTCCGCCATGGCGCCATGGTGAATGGCGGTCGCCATGACCCACTGCGATAAACCACCACGCCATAGCAAGATGGCGCCGCCATGGCCGATTTTTAACAACACAATTGCATCCCAAAGCACATTTTCTTTCAAGGTCATTTTCAAACCTAAACAACCATATCTAAACCTTCATTGCTGTTTAAGAAAAATCCTAGCCAGTAGACAGATTACCTAGTTCTTGTTAATAAAGTTCAATAGGACCAGATTTTAATTGCAAAGGGCTTAATCCAAATTCTTCCTTGAATCTTGGCATTAATTGGTCTTTGAAACTAATCCTGTCTCAGCAATGTGGAAAATGACATAATAAGGTGACATGCAATGTAGTAATGCATATAATCACATCACAAGTGGAATCTAAGGTTAGAATTGGCAATTTGGCATGCTCAAATGACACAGTGAAGAAATGTTCAATAGCTTACCTCTTTTGCATAGGCTGTTTACATAAAATAAAATCCAAGTATAGAATTATTCATGCCATAGTTCTGGTTACATGCAATTAAGTCATGCATACAATCATGCCAAAAACGCTTTTTAAGCTTTGTATTGGCTGATGCAACATTGACATGGAGCAGAAATCTTCAACAAACACTTTTGCATAAGCAGTTTACTTAAAAATAGAATCCTACAAATCTAGAATGATTCATGTCAGGCACAATAGCCAAGCTTACCTGTGTAAGTTGTCTACTTTCATGGTTTCCACGTAGAAGGGTAATATTTGCCGGGTATCTATGAAATTAAACAAAAATAAAAAGATGCATAAATAAAAAGAAAAGTAATTGTAAAATCACGACAATTCTAAAATTTGAGCTTCAAACATGGTCAATTAATACAATCACTAGGAAGCTGCTAGTGCGACACCCTTAAATTCTTCTTAAAAGCTTCCAATATCAAGATAAAACTAAGAAATGAGCTTAGTATTATTCAGAGTCACGTGAACAATGCACCAAGTCAAGACAGATGCAAGCATACATGAAAATAACATACCTTGCTTTAAGAAGCAAAAGGATGGTGAACACTTCAAGACTATTGTAACCCCGATCAACAAAGTCTCCCTGCCACACATTTAGGAAGATATTGCATTCAAGAAAAGATAAAACTGTCAAAAAATACTAATTACATCATCCAGTTCCTTGAGAGAAAGTACCATAAAAATGTAATTTGTCTCTGGCACATGACCACCAGTCTGGAAAAGTTTCATTAGATCGTGAAACTGACCATGAATATCACCACAAACAGTAACTGGACTGTTGACGGGTTGCACATTGGATTCCTCAATAAGGATCTCTTTAACCTGGGATATTAATAACCGCGGTTTAATTAAAACAGTAAAAACAGAAAAAAAGAATGTGTAACTTTCATTATAAAAAGCCCAAGTTATGCAGACAGAATAATCCAAAGGTGAACAAATGATAAACCCAACACCAGAATTACATAAACAATAATCGCTGCAAAGAAAACAAAATACTAACAAAAATTGCACCATTGGGGACACAGAGTGCCCTAAAGTTTCTTTTCTTTCTTGCCTCTTAATAGCACATAATTTAACGAACAGACTTATCAAGATAACTCCAAACATTACCCTCTTTTGCCCCGACGACCTTAACTATGGATGGCTTAACACAGATAACCCCAAATGTTTGAAGATACTGTGGAGCCGTTAAAATTTCATAAACAAAAAGCAGATTCACTTTAGATGCACATTGCGAATCACAGTAGTTGAACAAAGATTCAGAGAGTTGGAAAAGAGAAGCGGTAAGTTGAAGAGGAACCCTAAATGAGGTGAGATCTAATTGAAATTAGAAACCCTAATTTAAATGGGGAAAGTGAAGGAAGGGGGCGAAAGGGGAAATAAATAATACACACGTATTCGCAAAGAAGTTGAAGCTCGTCTTCGAGAAGGTGCTGGCCATCCTTGACCTTGGAGATCCACTGGTCCAAATCCATCTCTGCGTGTATGCCTCTGCAAAATGCAAAAAATGCGAACAAGGAGAGTGCCGAAGGGAGGGTGTACTGTTACTGTTACTACTAGGTTGCCGCCAGTCAACAATAGACACCCTCTATTCTCTAATCTCTAGTCTAATTGATGTTCGGTCCGTTTGATCGCCTTTGCTTCAATTTTTTTATTTTTTTGGCCCAATAGAGCCGTTATTTGGACCCCTAAAAAGGGGATGTCCATGGACACAGTGGCGCTGTCGGCCATTCAAGATCAATTCCATGTATTTTTAATTTATTTTAAAATATTTTTATACCAAATCACACGAATGTCGCGGCAACCGGTGTATATTTAGTATTGCTCAATATAAAATGAACCAATTTTATTTAAATTGATTTTAGAATTTTGATAATCTTTTAGATTTTAATTTATATATACTAACAATATGGGTGTGAGAGTTTAACATATTTATCAATGTAGTAATATATAATTAAATAATAGTGTAACAAAATTTTATCCTATCAATACATCAAATTAAGCCCATTTTTTACATATTTTATTTTGATATATTACTAGTATAAAAGATTTTTACCTAGTCATTTAATTATATATTTTCACATTAATATATTGCCATATATATTGAAAGTATTTGATTCTTGTAATAACTATCTTAAGAATTATATGAGATTAATTTTGATACATTAATAGTAGAAAATAGTTTTACACTGTCATCCAATCAGATATTTTTATTTATAAAACTTTCAAAATAGTGGATAATTGAATCAAATACTTTTAATGATATAACAATACATGATTGGACATCTGTGTATATTTTTTTTACATTGATAATTTATACGAGTTAAATCCAACTTATATATATATAATAATTTTTTATCACCCAATAATATAAAATATTTTACATTAACAACAGTTTACATTTAATTTTTCTTGTTAATGTAATTCAAGTAGATTTCCTAGTTAGAATGTCAAGCTAAATGCTAAGATCTTGGTTTGGTTTAGGCTAGCCCTCTATTATTGAGATTTTATAGATGCTTTTATTTGATAGACTTTGACTTCATTTCCAATGAGTTTATGAGCTAGTTGTAAATAAATTTGTATTTTGTATTTTATATCTTCTAAATTATTGTTTATATAGTATTTGATGAAATTCCTTGCTACCTTGGTTACATAGCACTTAAGATCCTTGTGAAATGATCCAGATTGCACCTTAAGCTACAAGATTTGCAATTGTGATTTTACAATTTGAGTGAGCTCGACATTCACATCAATTATTCTTAAGGACATAACTTTTCATGCGATCCCTTCTAGATGGTAGGGACTCCTGGTGGATGCATTATGAATTGTACTTGTGAATGAAACTGGGGGCATCTCGAACTTTACTTCCTGCCTCTATCTATGTCGGGATTGTGCCCATGTGCCACGACCAAGAGCATCCCTGGACCTGAAACTCCTATATGGTCATACTCTAGTGAATGGAAACTTTACCACAAGAACAATCGACTCCATTCTCATTCGTTTCTCTCATTCTTTTATTTAGATAAGTTTTATTCATTAGTTTCTCTTATTCTAGTCGTGGTAGTGTTTAGAAAGAGGTTTTTTTTTTTTGGATAAAAGAAAAAATATTATTAACAAGAAGAGAAGGTTATTACAAATAGCATGGAGGATAAAAGATTCTCAATACAAAAAGTAGGGTTAAACAAAAAATATTAAAAAAGCAATGCCTTCCAATCTCTCTGCATATCTAAGAAAGACACCCCTCTAAAAAGATTGTGCCCCTTGCACCAAATAGAAGCAAGATGCCTAATCTTATCCCATGAGACTTGCTTGTCCCAATGCTAGCTATTAAAAATGCAAAAGTTACGCTCCAACCAGATGCATGCTTTTGACTATATCGTATTCAAGGGTTGCCTTAGTAGTGTTATTACGTTTGACTATATATAGAGAGAGCATGGCATTTTCTTGTCCCCTTCTCCTTGGCCATCATTCGCCACCTAAACCTTGTGTGTCGATTGGAACACTGGTTTGTAGTGGTGTTGAAGAGGATGGCAATGTCAAGGCTTCAGAATCGAAAACAAGCTCTCATGCATTCTCAACATACATAGGAAATCTTCCTTCGACAGCGTCCAAACAATGGATCCGTGATATCTTTGTACCCTTTGGCTCAATTATAGATGTTTTCTTATCCAAGAAGCCAAAGAGATCAGCTTCTCATCGATTTGTGTTTGTTCAGTTCTTATCGGAGAATAAGGCTTGAAGTGTTATTGAGGCTATAAATGGCGAGGGAGTGGATGGATATCATCTGGTGGTAGCTTAAGCTTTGAAAAGAAAATCTACTTCTAATCACCTGTACGAAGCAGTTGCGCATGCTGCTTCTAGTTCTGACCTCCATGAAGAAACAAAGCCATGGAAGGTAACCTTGAGTTGTCTGCTATCCAAGCCAAGTTGCCAGTTGTGCCTGTGATTCAGGGTGTGGAATGCAAGTCATGGTGGCTTGACAAAAGCTTGGTTGTGGATGTCAGGGAGTAGTTGAGTGTCATCTCTTTCTCTAGGTTGGCAAGGGTTGCATAGGAGGAGGTTTCTGATATCCATGAGCTGTGTTCTATGCAGTTTTTAGTGACTTTTTCTTCTGTTGAAGCTATGCAGTCTGCTCTTAAGGGAAGGGTAAAGCCGGTTTCCTCATTTTGTGTTGGTGTAAAAAGATGGAACTTGAAATCTCGGTCACCTTCAAGACTTGTATGGGTTGAAGTGTTGGATCTTCCACCCTCATCTTGGTCGAATACCAACTTGTCTAAAATTGGAAAATTATAGGGCAATGTCAGAGGTTTTGATGAAAGAACTGTGAAAGCATATTCCTTTACAAGTGCAAGAATGTTGATTAAAACATAGTTGATAGATCCTATAAAGGGACTTGTCAACTTTATTTTGGGGGACTTTCATTGTATGTTGAGAGTTGCAGAGGTCACAATCTGTCCTTCTAAACCTTGCTCATTAGATAGTGTAGTTGAAATGGTGGTGTCAACTTTCTTTCCTTCCTCAAGCAATGAAAGGCCAAGCAAGGCCCCTATGTGTAAGTCAAGTGAGGAAGATGGGAAGGCAATCATCTATTCAAACTTAGGTGTCTTGTCATCAATGATGTTGGAATTACCAAGTTAATGGAGTAGTGGGTATTGAGCCCATTCTTGATCAAATTCTATACGTGTCGTATGCCTCGAGAAAACTATTGGAAAAGATGACATGAGAAGGGGGGTTGAATATTGTCTTCACTATAACTTTGAACCTAAAAAACTTTTTAAATAACTTTTTCAAATCCAAGACTTGGAATGCGGAAGCTTTATGATTAGTGTAGATGAGTAGTAGTTATGTGTATAGATATATTTGAATAGCTCGAAAACTTTCCAGATAAAAAGATTTATATAATAAAGCAAATAGAGAAAAGGATAAAGAATAATCACACAGTGAAATTTATCCTGATTCAGCCAAAATAAATGCCTTCGTCCAGTCCCCAACACTTTGTTGAGATTTTTATATCATGAGTATTCTTTCTCAAACTTCTCCAAGCTTTTACAGATAAGTATTCTTTCGCTAGCCTCTCTAAGCTTTACAACCGAATAGTTTTTGCCAAGCCTCTCCAAGTTAAACGAGTACTATTTATCCTAGCCTCTCCAAGCTCACTTTGACCACTATCGGGTCAAGTTACAAGGGATATAATTAAGAGATTGTGTTTATACTCACACTCAACGCTCTTTTCAGAGTTTTAATTCAATAGGTATAGTAAGTGACTTTTCTAAATTTTCAAAATGAGAATGTTATCTATTATAATATAGTAGAGAAGATTTTCTTCAAGCAGAAGTTACAATAAGTAACTTTCTGGAGGATTTGAAAGTCAAGAAGGATGAAGATATGAAACTGTTGTAACTTTGGAAATATTTGAACAACGTCTATGTCTTCTTCTTGATATCCTAGCCTTATGTAGACTTCTAGATGTTACCGTTGGAGTTTGTAGACCTTGAGCCTTGTGCCATTGATTCACTAGTTTATAACTGGAAAGAGAAAAAATAGCTTTCTTCTTTAATAAGCTGAGGTGACACCAAAGAGGGAAAGTAGCCATTTGAAGTTTTCACCAACTTTTCAGATTTGTTAATGCTTCTTTTGCAGCTTGTCAAATCTCATTTGACTTTCTGAATTTCTCAATGAAGCGTATGAAAGAAGCTTTCAAGGTGTGATACTTCGTGAGATATCATCCTTCTGAATGAGGTGTGATCCTTCTCGAGGCAAGTCTTTCCTTTCTAGTACTACATCATCATCCTTCTAAACTTTCTATCTTGTTCTTATGTGAGTAAATATACAAAGTACAAAACGATTGTTCCAATATAGATAAATTAGCGTGTAATACCATGGATTTGATGCTTTGTTTGGTACAATGATCATTTAACTTAGTTGACATTACTCACAAAAGGATGTGTTTAACAGAACATTTGCAACTCAAGAGATTTACTTAAAGCTTGATTTGATATTCATCAAAACCTTTAAAGCTCAAAAAGTCTAAAACCATGTGACTATTTCAGTTGGGCATTGGAGCTTATAAAAACTACCTTATTCTAAGCAGGAATTGGTTTTAGAGGTACAAAAAGATTTGGGTCTGCTTGAAAATAGGAACTTGTCCTATGCATTGAGTTACTTGGGTAGAGATTTAGTTATGGCATTGTCTAATATGGGCCTGTGTTCTAATATGTCGAGCCTAAAAAATTCAAGCCCTCTTTGCCCACTTGGATTTGAACCAGTTGAGTGTTATTTCAGCCCATCACAAATGGGCTGGTCATATATAAACTTGTGGATTCTTGCATCTTGGAAAACACAGATGGGGACATTGTGGTGAGCTATTCAATTGATAAAGATATGCTCCTAGCTGACATGGTATTAAAATGCAAAAGGCAGAATCACCTTGGATCTGTGGTGAAGGAAAAAATTAAGGATAGCATTAAGAGTATAAGGAAAGCTAAGGAAAATGTTCCTAAATCGCAATGAATGGTGACAATACAAACCAATCTTGTGTGGTTACTAACCCAAGGAATGCTCGTGAAAAAGCTTACTTCGACCATGTGGAAGAAGCTAAATGCACTTAGGATCTTAGTACAAAAATTGTGTTGTATGCTGAAAATGAGCATGATGTTGTAAACACTTTGGCTGACCTTCATATGGAAAAAGAGGATGGAATGAAGCGGGCTCATGCAAGGGGCAAGAAAGAAAAGAAAGAAGAAATTAATTGCTTGTTCTCTTGTTGTTCTTTGAGTGCTCTTAGGCCTTGCTTTGTTTCCTTGTTCCTTTTGTGTTCTTTTGTTTCTTGATGTGTAGAATCCGCTCATATGTTGTGATCCTTTGTAATGCTTCACCCTTTATAGTGTTTAGAGCACAATCTCAATTATAAATAATAATAATAATAATAATGGCATACATACCACATTGCCACAAAGATTTGGCTTCCTTCCTCCTCCCAAAACCAACAAAGCTAGTCAACAAGAACTGATCCAAAGTTTTAGGACACACCAAACACTCATCAAAGATACCAAACAAAGCATTTCATAGAAAATCAGACATAGAACAATGCAAAAAAGGTGTGTGGTCAATTCTGAACAATCCAAAAAAATGTTTGGAAAGAGGTTTGGAGGTGGTCAAGGCCCTAATGCATTGATTATTTCCTATGGCTTGCTTTACATAACATGGTGATGATAATTGACCACAACGTTGCTTGCCTCAAGTGTAGGGTGAAATTGAAAGCCTTACTCACGTTCTCAAGAATTGTAGCCAAGTAAGGGCATTGTGGGAAAGGGTCATTGTTGTTTCTGCTTGACAAGCCTTCTTCTCCTAAGATTTTTCATGTTTGGCTTTACTAAAACCTAACGTTGTCCATAAGATCCTTTGATCATAAATAGTTAGAATCTTGTGTTTGATTCATAGTTAGGTTGTTATGGCTTAATAGAAATTATTAGACTTTTCAATGATAGGGATCGACAAACACGACATATCTACTACTTTCTTGTTTTGTGCAAGGCTTGTAAGATGGAGGATATTACACATTGCAACTTTAAGCATACATGTAGACATATTCTTATCAACAAATTGTTGTGGGTTGGATTTTCCTCTGTGCATGGAAATAAGCCAAGTCAAGCTAAACTTTGGCTTAAATAGGGCTAACCTTTACTTATTACTTGACATAGACTTTCTTTTAAGGCCTAGACTGATACTTTTAAAAGTTTGACCTAACTTAAAACCTATTTAAAGAGCTACTTAATAATAAAATCTTTAAATGAGCTAAAAGATCTACTCTTAAAAAGGTCAAAAGTTTACTAAATAGATCAAAAAGCTTTCTAGATAAGGCAAAAATCCTATTTCTTAATAAGCCAAACGGTTTCTAAATAGGCCAAAGAGCTTATTTAGTAATTCCTAACAATTTAATAATATAATTTAAATGAAGTACATAAAATAATAAAAAGTATATTTACCCGTGCTTTGCATGGTGACTATTGGTTTAAAATGTGAAATATATAAATGTGTGTGTGTGTGTGTGTGTGTGTGTGTGTGTGTATTGATTCATATATTTTGTGTTTTGAATTTGCTTAAAAATAGGTTATTGAAATAAATTATTGAAGTAATGGATGTTTATCATTAGTATAAATAATTATGAAGAAGTTTGATCATGTAAGAAACATAGGATTATTAGGGTAATTTGCCTACGACGACACAACATGAGGCTAAACCCGCAGAAATGTGCATTCGCTGTCAAGGCCAAGAAGTTCTTGGGTTTCACGCTCACACATTGGAGAGTTGAAGCAAACCCCAATAAATGTCGAGCCATCCTCGTGATGAAGAGCCCAACATCCATAAAGGATGTACAATGCTAACTAGAAGGATTGCATCCCTCTCCAGATTTATGGTGGTATCAGCTCGAAAGGCTCTCCTCTTCTTCTCCCTCCTAAAGAAAGAAAGTAGCTTCAAGTGGACGCTGGAGTGCGAATCCATGTTCATCGAATTTAAAAGATATCTCTCCTGCCCTCTGATATTGAGGAAGCCGAAAATCGGCAAGCCATTGTTCCTATACCTCTCTATAAGTGACGTGGCCATAGCCGATGCTTTAGTAAGGAAAGATACCCCACAACAACACCCTGTGTACTTTGTCAGCAAAGTATTACAGGGACCCGAGGTGAGACACCGGAAGCTGGAAAAAGTTGCCTTGGCACTGGTCATCAATGCATAAAGGCTCAGCTAATATTTTCAAGCTTACACCATTGTGGTCAGATTCGACCAGCCAAATCGACAAATCCTGCAAAATCCAGACTTGGTTAGGAGAATGGTTGCATGGTCAGTCGAACTCTTAGAATTCGACATCCAATATGAGCTGGGAACAGCCATAAAAGCACAAGCCTTGGCCGATCTTTTGGTTGAAATGGTTGAGGACAGAGAGCCTCAGGAGTCGAGATGGAGATTGCATGTAGACGGAGCCTCTAGCTTCAAGGGAAGCGAAGTCGAAGTAATATTGGAAAGTGAAGGGGAAATCATCATCGAGCTGTCCATAAAGTTCGACTTTCCAGTTTTGAATAATCTAGCCGAATACGAGGCCTTAATAGCCTGACTCAGGCTAGCTAATGATGTTGGAGCCTCCCAACTCACGATTTGCAGTGACTCCCAGATCATGATGTTGCAGATAAATGGGACATATCAAGCCATGGATGTACTGCTTCAAAAATACCTCGCAAAGGCGAAGGATTTAATGAAGCCACTTAATGCTCTCGAGGTCTGATATGTGCCAAAGGAAGAAAATATCAAGGCTAATATCCTCTCCAAATTGGCTAGTACAAAGCCTAGGGAGAACAACTAGAGCTTGATTAAGGAGAAGTTAAAGTCTTTCTCTATAGTGAAACCTGTAACATCCCCACTTTCGTAAACAGAACGTAATAGGAACTTTGAATTATTTCCCTTAGGCAGTGTGAGAATTTCTTAGGCGTATTATCTTATGACGATCCTCACACTTGGAATTATAGGGTAGTGTAAAATTGCCATTGAGAATATGGCACTGCCATATGTTTAAAATTAAGAAATGATAAAAGTGCCCCTGCAAACTTTTGTTAATCACAGTGATACCCTAAATTTTTAGAAATTGTGTTTTGACTCCAAAGAATTATTTCCACAACAACCCTTGAGCTTTTTATAAAATGACCTTTGTGTCCACTTTATAACTTTTCATAAAATAACCCTTATGTCCCCACATCTATAGGATTAGCAGAATGGGGTTTTAAACGAAGCAGAATCACATGGTGAAAGCGTAGAAGTTTAAATCTCTGTTGATTGGGCCATAGAGGCAGTCGGGTGAGAAATGATGTGGGGTGCCCCTGGACTTGCTCAAAATTATAGAAATGCCATTAGTTATAGAAAACAAAAAACAAAAAGGCTCCGAAATTGCGAAAATGTCTAACTTATGCTGTTAATCTATCTATTCGGTTTCAACAGTATGTAAGGGCAATTAGGAGTTAATTAAATATTAATTAGGAGTTAAAATAGATGTTAATTAGAGGGATGAGGCTTAGGAACAATTAGGATAGAAATATAGAAATCCTCTCAAAGTCATTTAGTAAAGTTTTTTCGATTTGAAGAAAATCGGCGAAGATTCGGTACTTTAAACCCCCAGAACCAAATCAGTAGAATTTCACTAGATCGAGTGTGGTTTAGAATGATTAATTATAATAGAATTAGATTAGAACCATAGGAAACTTCATAGGATTCTTCTAAAACTATTTTACTGATTTAAAGGAAATCGGTAAGATTACAGTGTTTTAAACTGTCAGAACCGGACCAGTAGAATTTTTCTATGAATGCCCTAGAATCAACGGCTAAGATTTAGCCAAATAACTCCCTCAAGTGGCGCCTTAACAGCCCTTGATGATGGGTAGTTAAACTAGATTTTATGACCAAATTGAATCCACCAATCAAGACTAAGTAACTTCCAAATATCTCACCTTTTCTTTCCTTCTTCTTATCATTTTCGAGCTCCCCACTACTAGCCTCATTTCCCTACTCTTCTTCATCTTCTTCCACTTCCTCTCATCCCCAAACTCGAGCCCCGACCATCAACCTCACTCTAAGATCAAGTTCTATCAAGATTTCACATCACCATGGTAGGAATTCCAACTTCTTTTCTTATTTTCTTTGAATTGGGCTGATTGAGACTCCATTTTCTTCCCAATTTCTTGCAAGATTCTGATGCTATCTTGAGTGATAATGATGAATTAAGATTGGTTTAAGGTGTATATGTGAGTTTGAATTGAAGATTGGGTGGATTGATTAGAGAAAAACATGAATCCAAGAAGAGTTCAAGAAGTTGTTAGGATTTTCTCCTCGACGGTCCGTACGGCGGAGTGTACGGCTCCGCCTACCATTGCTTAAATCTGATGAAACTATTTTTAAATGAAACTAGACATCCAGGGCTTTCTATACATATAAAATATAAGGCCATTGGTTAGTATAGAATTAGCTATGAATTTTTGAAATTAGACCTAGAAATTTGGGTTCTCACCCAGGCAGCATGGGTTGAGAAGGGTGTAACTCACCCTATACAACCTCAAATTGAGTGCAACTAAATTTGTTTGAAATCTAACACATGAGAGAACATCCCATAAAAATTTTAGAATTTAATTCGTTGTCATTTGTTCCCAGCACATCAATGAAGTTGGCATAGGTTTAAACTAGCCTAGAACAGGATAGCCCAATAGGGTAATGTTTCGAGACTCATAACTCAAAACCCACGTAGGCAAATGACATGAAACTTAACTCATTTTAAAGCTTGTTATGTTAGCTTTATTTTGACATAAAATTTGCATGATTTAATCTAGTTTTCAATTTTTAGTGAATTTTCTTCTATAGGAACCCAATTCTGGCTAAGAGCAGGACATGCTAAGATAAAATGTTTATATCTTGAGTTATACAACTCAAAATGAGATGGGACGAAAGGGGTTGGAAACTAGGCATATAAAGCTGTAGCATATCCAAAAATGAGATATAAATGAGTTGAATTGAATAAAAATTGGGGCATGCAAATTTCGGGCAGAACAGGGAGGAACAAACTGAAACCTTAATGATGCTTGATTTGGAATTATTGAATGATGCTATGAATATATGTATGTAATTGCTGGTCTATTCTGAAATTGCAAGTTTGTATATTTGAACTGGTTGCCTGGCACTATTCATGGGGAAGCGAACTCGATCAGATTATCTTCCGAATTTTGTGAGAATTTATAAGAACTTATGCTATGGATGATTATGCTTTGAATATATTTACGTTTACATGTCATATTCATATACATCATGCATGCGAGTATATATTTAGAACATGATATGATATATAAAGTATGAGACATACTCATGAATGCACCAAGCTTCTGCATGCATGACAAGATATGAAAAGGAAAAGATAATAAGAACTTGCAAAAAAGACGTAATAAGCTACCATGTGAGGTATGGTATAAACCCAGCTAGCGTGGGCCAGAGCAGTACTGTCTAAGTCTTGGGCCAACCCCTGACCAGATTTAAGGGGAATAGACCGGTGTGAGGGTCGGGAAAAGTAAACCCGTCACTCATGTATAGGTACAAGCTCGGACTTGAAAAGTAGGCTATCACCCAGGGGTGAGAGAGGCCATTCACCTCCAGGGGACCAAGTACAGAAAAGAGCAAAATCAAGTTGCAAGTTAAAGAAAGAGATAAGTTTAAGTGCACTTGCATACAATCAAGTACAAGCATCTACATATGCATTTCTAATTATCTCATTATGTCATGAAATTGTTATGATTCTTGTTGAAGTATATTTACTCTGTTCATGTTTCTATGTCTGTCATATGAAATGGCAAGTGACTGTTAAAATATATCACGCTTCGAGTAAGATGTTTTCAACTTAAAATTGAACCACTTTTTGTTTATATGTGCTCATATTTTCATAATAAATCGAAGTAGCTGGAATGTTTATGATGACGTTGTAAGTTTGGTTTGAGTTTACCTACTGAGAACCTTAGGTTCTCACTGCCTGCTTGCATGTTTTTCTTTTCCGTAAACATTCCAGCACCCAAGTTGGAAACCAAGTGCGAGGCAGAGTACAGAGCCATTCACGGAGCAAGAATCGGGCGTAAGCCAGATCAAGAGACCATTGAAGCTAGTAACGACTAGTCAGAAGTAGACGCTGTGTATTATATCAGTCACAATTTCTTTTAAAGTGTAATTATTTTATATTTTTCCATGTATCAGAGACTATTAGTTGGTAATAAAGTAAGTAGTTAAAGGACCATGTATTATATTTTTCATATTTTAAAGTTTTCTTAGCACAGTGACAACCTCTTAATATAACTCCATGACTCGAGCACGACTAATATAATAGAGGGTGTTACAGAACCACTCACGACCTTAGCCATTGATGAGGTCCCAAACTAGATGAACCCGACCAAAGGACCGACCTCATGGAAGCAAAAAGATTGGCCAAAGAAGCCTCTCACTACACTATTATTGACGAACAATTGTATAGAAGAGGTTTATCTCAACCACTACTAAAGTGCATGGGTTCAGATCAAATTTCCTTCATACTCGAAGAAGTCTATGAAGGATCTTACGACCACCATCTCTGAGGAAAAGCGCTGGCCTTGAAGGTCTTATGAGCTGGCTACTATTAGCCCTCTATGACCAAGGACTCAGTTGACTACGTGAAGAATTGTCCGAAGTGTCAAACACAATGTTGCTCTAACTAAGAAACTTTCCACAATCATGTCCTCCTGGCTATTCAATAAGTAGGGAATCTATCTTCTAGGTCCTTTCCCACTCGCCTCGAGATAGGTGAAATACCTAATCACGGCAATTGACTGCTTCACCAAGTGGGTGGAACCAGAACCACTACCCACCATCACGATTGTCCAAGCTCGGAAGTTCGTTTGGAGAAACATCCTCACTCGCTTCAAGATACCAGATTCCATGGTGACTGACAGCAAAACACAATTCATCGACCAAAAATTCCAAGCTTTCTTCACGAACTAAGCACCACTTCGCTTTCACTGAGCACCCCTAAGCCAACGATCAAGTCGAAGCAGCCAACAAGGTCATTCTCCAAGGACTGAAGAAGAAACTCAATGAAGAGAGGGGGCCTGGGTTGATGAACTTAGTAGCGTCCTATGGTCCTACCGAACAACCTCACAGTCAATACCGGGTGAAACCCCCTTCAAGCTTACTTATAGGGTAGACGCAATGATACCAGTTGAGGTCGAAGAGCCCAGCCAATGGGTTATTTTCCAATCTATGAGTTTACAAGCCCTCCAAGAGGAAGCTAATCTCGTCGATGATTCAAGAGAGATGTCACACATATGGGAAAGGGCGTTGAAACATCGAATAGCTAATAGATACAATGCCGATGTTATTCATCGGAAGTTCCAAAAAGGAGACTTAGTACTCCAATGCGCCAACATCGAACCACCTCCACCACGACAGGGAAAGCTAGCGGCCTGGGAAGGCCCTTACAAAGTCATTGAAGTTTTGCGAAAGGGTGCTTACAAGCTTTCTATGCTATTAGAATTCGAGGTTCCAAGGTCATGAAATTCTTTGAACCTTTGGAAATTTTTTATTTGATGTGAATCGTGTTAAGTAACCATACTCTTTTTCCTATCTCGGGTTTTGTCCCATTGGGTTTTCCTAAGGAGTTTTAATGAGGCAGGACTTTCGTAGGTCGAATGGTGTTTACACACCTCCGTTCGATTTTTCATTTTCCGACATCATAAGACGTCTTATTTGTATTCCAATTTCTCCAATTTGCTATTATTTTACCTATTACTCAATTTAATTATTATTCATTTATTATCTTGAGGAACTGATCACTCCCTAGTCGAGATTAACGGAACCCAGATCCAATACCTCAGGAACTATTGTGTAGGAAATCCTAATTTAATTAAATACTTGGCTATTGTGGTTAGGAGATTTTACCACGTGTAAGGGGAATGATTTGGGAATCAAGTAGAATTTTATCTATAAATAAGACCATTGGGTCATTTAGAAAGAGATGGTTGAACACTCATAAAGTACCATACAGTCTACACATCATCGCGACAATGAGCCATAGGGAAATGCTGAGTACAATATCAGTGCCTTAGTCTAGTTTGCCTTTTCATTTCCTTTCACTCAATTTACTTGCTTTCAGTTATTTCATTTCATTTACATTCCAACATTTCATTTTCATTTCAATTCTTGTAATTAACATTTATATTTTTATTCAATCAAATTTCTCAATTACATCCTCAATTTAAGAATATTTTTGAGTACTGAGTGACATTCTTATATCAAATTCTCCACTTCACATAAATCATGCGTCCTTTAAGAGGAAGTGATTTCCCTCCTCAAATTGAGGTCTAGAATCAAAACTAATCTGTTGAATATATTTTTGACACTAGAATCAGTATCAAACTGTAATGTATTGAATTTTGACACTTGAGACTTTAAATTTGGATTTAAATGATTCATTTGTTTTGAATTTATGTAATTTCATCTGTAATGTGTTGGACTTGAACTCTTGAAGTTTAGACTTAAGCTTGATTATATAATTATTAAACTTGACACGTGGGACTTTGAATTTAGATTTTGATGTTTAGTTTGTTTTTAATTATTGTAATTTAACATGTAATATGTTGAATTTGAAATTTAGACTTAAATTTAATTATACTTTGGGTGTAATAATGTTTAGAAATTATGATTTTGAAATTTTTTTAAAAAAAGCTAGAGTTAAATGAGCTGGTCCATTTGGGCCTATAGACTAATCTTAAATAGGTTAACCAGTATTATATTAATTTATTAATACTTATTATAGAGTTGACCTAACTTATTTAAATTGTGTTTCTAAACAGAATGTGTCTAAATAGGCTAGGTCAACCTATTTGAATCGCAAATTTAAATGAGTTGGACCGTCGTGATTAACAATCTACTTCTCAATTCGTGTTTTTTGGACTAACCTTCTTGAATTTGTTAGTTGCATTATGTCTTAATCCAAAATTGTTTATTTATTTATTTGTTAGAATATAGGGGAGGGAAAAGGGGTTTGGTTTGAGAATCAAAACTATGTGTGGTTCCATGACACTTCATCAAATTCCCACTAAGCCTTGGGCCTAAATTACATTAAGAAAAACCTATTTAAATTGTGGGTGTAAATGGATTGAGGCCTAATTGGTAAGGTTGGCTCGTTTAAATAGCAAACCCAAATGGGCAATGTCATCCAAAAGAAAAGTCATTTTTTTGGACTAACCTTATGAATTTGTTAGTTGTATATCTCAGTCCAAAAAGAGTGTCAATACTCTGAGCAATGTGTAGCAAAGGTAACCTTGGGTCTGTTTGGAAAAGATGCTTGGAAAAGTACTTTTTTGGAAGTAAAATAAGAAGTGGAAGCAAAAAATTATTTTTGATTTTGATATAACCATAAAGGTAATATTTATCAGAATTAGAAATTATTAAATTGTTTGGATATAATAAATATAAAAGTACTTTTCTCTTATATAATTATAATTAAGAACATCATACAGAGAGTGATAATGAGAGTGATATTTGAAAAAAAAAATGAAGGATAAGATAGCAAGTTATAGCATATTTGGATTGCTTTGGTAAAATTGATTTTGTTGGAATTGATTTGGTTAGAATTGATTCTAAAGTAAAGTAATTTATGTTTAGTAATTTGATCTGAGAAGTGATTTATATTTGGATAGTATTGAGTAAAATCACTTTTAAATATATAATTTATAAAAAAATGCTCAAAATCAATTTTGATGGAATTAAAAAGTGAAAAATTTTCACTTCAACTTAAAATTAATTTTAAGATCATAATTAATTTTGATATGAAAAATCAAATAAAAAGAAAAAAGAAAAAATTTGATTTTATCCTTCTAAAATCAATTTTTAGATGCCTAAACAGACGGTTTTTTAATTTTATTATGGGACCAGTAAATTTAAAATACCATAATATGGGATTAAAAACAAAAATGTGAGATTGTGGGATAGTAACACAAGTTTTGCCTTACAATGAGTAGTATTTATATTTTATTAATTTTTTTACCTGAATTCTACATGCTGCAAGGCGAAATTTGAGACAACATGTAATGCAAGTATTTCACCCTGTAGCAGGGTGAAATCTGACACAAGAAAGGCAATGAACAATAGACGTATGCACACAAACAGAACATGTGTAGGTTGAAATAGGAACTGGGTGTGTTGTTGCAGGCAGCAAAAAAAGCAGTGTTGGTCATATTTTTTACAAGGAGGTTGGACAGGAGTTGACATGTGTAAGGTGCATAGTAAAAGAATATTGACTAATGTTAGTAGTTGAATAGGAGTTGGGTGTGTTGTTGCAGGCAGGTAAAAAAGCAATGTTGGTCATCCTTTTTGCAATGGACAGGAGCTGGCATGTGTAAGGATATACAGTAAACAAATATTGACTATTATTGATAGTTGGACTGGAAGCTCTATAAGTGAAGGGGAGGGTGTTACTGATGCGAAGTTTGTTTGATGAAGAGAGGTGTTATGAGATTTTTCTTTAACGAGAGTAAGAAAGCAAGATTTTAAAGTGTTTTTGTGCTTTTATTTAATCTTTCATTTTGTGTTTTTGAAATTTTTCAATTTTGAGGGTGGTGCTAGAGTGAGAAAAATGATTTTGAATGTGTGATCTAGTTTAGTGTGTGATCAAGAAGGACAGAACGAGACAGCAAGAATGAGTCGACCCAATCGACGCCATGATTCAACAGTGGATTCCAGTAGTCATATTGTAGTATAAGTTCCTGATGTAATATATTTATTTTCAGAAATTATGTTTGAAAATTTATACTGATATTATGTTTAAAATTAATTTTAGTTTGTTAGAATCCTATGTATATCAAATTAGATTGACCATAAGATGAATATTGTAAAAGGTATTCTAATTTTGTGATAATATTATGTTTAAATTAATTTTAGCACGTTATTTGTTTTAAAATATTAGATAATTATTAAAAAATGGTTATATTTATTTTTTATAATATATTAATTTATTAGTCATTAGTATTAATTTTGTTCAGTGTTTTGTAATATTTACTATTACATTATTTAGAAAATTATTACGTTAAGAAAAAATTTTAATAATTGTGTTAAATAAAGGAAATTCATTGCGAATAAAATTTAAAAATTGATAATATTAAATATAAAAATTAATTTATTTGTTAATTACATTAACAATAAAATTATTCAATAAATATTCAAGAGATGGCAGTAGCTGATAGAATATAAATTTAAATTAATAAATTAGTGATAGAAGTTTAATTTATTTTTTCGTGGTATTATTATTATTATTATTATTATTATTATTTGTTGCAACAAAGAATAGATAACATAAAAGTAACATATGATTTAAATAGTTAAATTAAATTAAAATGACATTTAATTTCCAGAAAAAAAAGTAGAATAGAAATAATGATACTTATTTTTACTTTTTGGTTTAGAGCGATTTGTTATTTCCTGCTATTATTTACAATAACAATGTGACAATTTTTATTATAAATTTATCTAATTTATTAATTTATGATAATGTTATAAGATGGTAGATAGATGCCCATGCAATTTAAGAACGTGGAGCCACCACATCATATGATAGAAGGGTACTTACAAAAGGCAAGACTGAATGAAGTTGCTAATATCAAGAAATTTCATCTACTTTCAGATCTAATTAGTGCATTGGTGGAATGATGGAGGCCAGAGTGTCACACATTTCATTTTCCTTGTGGGGAGTAATGTACTATAACGCTGGAAGACATTGCACTCTACCTTGGGTTGCCCATCAATTGGCTGGTTGTTACTAGAACAACCGATCTAAATGTATAATTAATTCAGGATATGTGTGAGGCATGCCTTGGTGAACGACCCGAAGTCAATGACTTTATTGGTTGCGCAATCATATTGTCTTGGATGGAGCATCTTAATTCGACACTCGCAAAGGATGTTGACCAGTAGACAATAGAGCTCTTTGCGCGTGTTTACATGTTGTGCTTATTAGGTGTAAAATAATGCCGGACAAGACGTCGTCCAACATCCATGGAAAGTATCTTCCGTTGCTCTTACAGTTGGATCAGATTAGCCAGTATAGCTGGGGTTCAACATGCCTTACTATGCTATATCGAGGTTTATGTCGTGCCTCATGAAAAGGTACAAAGGAGGTCAGCAGCTGCCTCATACTGCTACAATCATGGGCATGGCATTGGTTTCCATTTTTTATGTCTAGTGGATAGACCAATTACATTTTCCTTATGTGCAAGGTAAACTAATTTAACTTAATTACTTATTAATTAAAACGATAACCTAATAAAAAATAATTCATTGCATTACATTGAAAATAGTAATTTTAATATTACATAGATGGGCTGGTGCTGAATATTCACGGAGATTTAACCATACGACCGTCGCCAATATAAGGGGGGTTTAGATCACGTTGGCTTACAGAATCAGGTAGCAAATAGAATACTATAGCAATTCCTATAATTTGATTATCAAATTATATATATATATATATATATATATATATATATATATATATATATATATATATATATATATCTCATGTTATGTTTTTTTTATTTTATAATGTAGCTGTAATTTTTATGGCGTCCATATGAGATTCCTGCTATTATTTCTTGTATTCCATCACATGTGCGGGATGAACGTTCAGTTTGCTCGGCTGTTACTGCACTTGTGTGCTTTGAGGCAGTTGAGTGGCACCCGAGCAACCGCATGACGCATCAGTTTGGCATATATCAGCTTATTCCATTTGATCCTAGGAACTTAGGGGAATCTCATAACTAAGATTTGAGGGGAAAAACAAATTAGAACTAGATACAAACATATCAACACTGGATTAATGTGTGGCACAGCCGATCTGAGTGTGTGCTACATGGTCATTCCATTATTGATTACATGACATCCCCTGAATATTGGCACTGGTATCAAGAGCATGCAACAATTACTTATGCCTAATTGTGGCTGTCTCTAGAATTTCACCTGCAAGATCCATGGCATTATGGCCATATGCCGGCCCCCCAGCAGCATTTTCGCACGCCCTCGCCACCCCCCCCGACGATCATCCCATAAGTCAGGACCCTGACAGCATATCCATATGGATCCCCCCAAGAATGTCCATTGATCTTGGGGCATTAAAATGGATCTTTGGTCATAGTCAAGACACGATTATTTGACTAAGGCGTATGTCAGTAGATTCATCGAGTAGTAACAGCATGCCAATAATTTAATTTCTATATTTTTTTCTTTCTGATGTATAATTTTTATTGTTATGTATACTTCAGTCTAATATGTAATTTGTATTGAACTTTCAGTGCATGTAATTGTTAAAGAAATTAAGATTATCTCTAGCTGATTTTTAAATTTTATTTGCAGTTAACTTATTTAACATAATTGTTAAAGCATGTTATTATTTAAATTGAATGAATTTATTACATTGAGAGTATGGGTGTAAAACTGGGTTAAATTTTGGATTGGATCAAAGCATGTTAAATGAAAAAATAAGATATCAATTTATTGATAATTTAATAAAAAAGAAAAAAAATCAATGCATTCATTCATGATCTATCAATAAGATTCGATTATTTGAGTATTTAAAAAAATGCATTTTTAATTAAAATAAATATATAAAGAAATCAAAATAATTAGCCTTTTTTTGAAGAGATAGCAAAAGCTCTAAAAGGAATTATTTTAGTATTTTTCCACATGTTAAAAAGTATAGCTTTATAAAAGCACATTACATTGGAATAAAAAGTTATTTACTTAAAATAAACTTATTCAATTTACTACCCTAATTGTGATTACCTTCCGGTTAATCTCTTTTATTAATGAAAAACACTATATAAAAATAATTTTTAAAAATATTTAATATAGTAAACTTTAATCTTGCTAAAGGATAATAAGAAAAATAAGAATTAGAAGCAAATATGAAGAAAAAAAAATGTTCAAATTACTAAAATTCTAGATTACATTAACCAACAAATATTCAAACAAAGACAATTTGCTACTCAGTACTAATTAGCTCCAGATCTAAGTGGACATTGTCTGCGGCTATGTCCTTCACCATGACATAGGGCACACCGTTTTGGTCCTCGCATCTCATGCATATCCATTTCGTTTAGAAAATGGGTTGATCTTGGCCGACCTTTCATGTTGCGCTTTAACTGAGGGTTAGGTTGAATCACCGGACCATTATATGGTGGCCACGTACTTCGATTCCCCACCACCTGAAACTACCTGTTGTACACTTTGCAAACCTTTTCCATTTTGTAAATGCTATTGATATACACTTGCCAATCGATATTCTGATTGGCACAGAATGCAATTACGTGACGGCATGAATATCGATTAGTCTAAAAATCGCCACAGTCACAATACCTTCGAATCAAATCAACACTGAATTCATCCCCATTTGTGAGGTCTTCAACATGGAAAACTTGATTCTGCCTTGAAAACCGCGTGACACGCACATTACTGGATATTTGTTGGATTTCTCATAACTGTGTTGTGAGGGCTTCTGAGAAAAACAAATCATGCATCTCTTCGAGCTTGTGCTTCTCGACCTTTAGTTGCAAACAACTTAGCCAACCAAAAATATGTTGCTCGAACCAAGGCCATAATGGGTAGATTGCAAGCGCGCTTTAGCACAGTATTGATGCACTCCACTAGATTTGTGGTCATATGCCCATATTTATGCCTACCATCAAAAGCTTGAACCAACTTCTCTCATGAAATTTCGTCAAGCCAACTAGTATACACCTCACCATGTTGGTGCATTCGTCCATAGTGATGATTAAATTCACGCTCCATTCTCGAATACCCTACAAAACAAAATGTGATCAATAGATTATCTAAAAAAAAAAAAAAGACATTCAGAAATACAAACGAAATATGTTACCTATGCTCACAACAAGTCGATGCAAATACGGTTTCTTGAATCTCCTTAAGAAGTGGGCTGCAATGTGTCTAATACAGTACATGTGGAATGCTCTCGGAGGTTCCCACTGACCTTGGCTCTGTCTTATTGCTGCTTTGATTGACTCGTGTCGATTAGAAATAATACCAACCCCATCCTCGATCACTACATGTCTACATAAATGGTTCAGGAAAAAAGACCACGCTTCTGCGATCTCACCTTCAACAATTGCAAAAGCAATGGGCAATATGTTTTGATTGCCATCTTGTGCAACTACAATTAATAAAGTCCCTTTGTAGTGCCTGTATAAATGTGTCCCGTCAACCTGTACTAATGGTTTGCAGTATCTAAAAGCTCTCCTGCAGGGACCAAAAGTCCAGAACACCCGCATGAATATTCGAGTGTTTGGTACCAACTCATTTCCATGGTAGACCGACACAGCTTCAAACTCAACACGTGCATATCGATCAAAATAGCACACTGCTCCTAGCCAAATCGATAATTCTTCATACAAACCTTCCCAACTACCATAAACTCTTTCAATTGCCTTTTGCTTCGCCACCCATGCTTTTTGGTATGTTGTCAAGTATCCATACCGATTTTGGATCTTGGCAATTACATTCTTTACTTTTAAAGACAGGTCCGCTCTTACCATTGGTTCTATATATTCTGCAATCATATCAGAATCCAGTTTGGCGTGATCCTGAGAAAGCATTGCCGAAATGCAAGTGTACGGGCCGTTGTATTTCCTAACCTCCCAAATGTCCTGGTTCTTCCTGAAATTGACTCTAATAAGCCATTGACACCCGAGGCCAAAGTGTTTGCACGTACAGTAAAAAGGTCAGTGGTTCTGACTCGTGCACTTTGTAATCCACTAATCTAGATATGTTGTAGTTCTTAACTGCTCATACTACAACCTCCCGATTATTGAATATTATTCCACTATAAAATTCACCATCAGGAGCATTACTGCTAACCATATTCATATACTCTGAAAACTCAGGAGCATGCATAGCCTCCAGATGTAAAGTTCGCATAAAAGGTGGAGTATCCTCTATATGTTGAACTGCTATCACTGTGTTGGTCCACCCTCGTCATCTGTATTATCACCACCACCACTTTTATACTCTCCTTCCGAGTTTTTGCCATCACTTTCACTTTCATTATTATCAACCATGCACTCAGTGCCTCTTCTTTGAAATAAATTTGAGGTTAAATCTTCGATCTTTGGATTGAAAAGAATTAAGTAAATTAACATATACATTATATTAATCAACATAACAATTTAATTGAATTAAAGATAAACATACAATTAACATATTTAACTCAATTACTCGCATCTAACTAGTAAATTTGTTTTCTTTAATTTTTTTGCTTACTATAACAACATCCTCAAATAATTATAATGGTGAGTATTCTAACGAATAATGAATAAAATTGAATAGCAATAAAAAAATTAATATAACTATAGAAGTATTTTAAATTCATTAAAAAGCTACTTCTAGTAATTTTTTACGACAATACATTTAAAATAGTAATTTTAAATAAAAAAATTATTCTTAATTTTTTTTAAATAATTAGATAATTATCATATTGAGCAACTTTATGAAAAAAATTTGAACATTTATATATATTCTAATAATTATGTTAAATATGCTAATTAGACTTAAATAATTAAAGTATTAAGTAAGGTCTTTTAATAATGTACATCAAATGAATTACTAGACTTGAATTTGGAGCAGTATTGTAGTCATACCGTCTAGAACTAATACTAGTTTGAGCAATATGATACTGAAACAAGAATTATTGAAATTTATTAACTAAAATAATATAGATATTGTATTTATCAAGATAAAAATTTAATTTAACTCAAGAAAAACTATTAATTAGAACAATACAAACTTATATAATAAAACTCAATAATAAATAAATTACAAAGAAGTCTACATAAATAGTTTTGAAATAAAAAGCTAAATAAAATATCATATGACTTACTAGATATGATCTACGAATAGTGTTGTCATGCTGTCTTATTGGATAAGAGCTACGATTAGTTTTAGCAACATGATATTCATGTTGAATTATTAACAAGAATCAATTGAATTCATACAAGTATTATATTAATTAACATACAAATTTTATTTCACAAAACTATTAAAGAGATTAATTCATAATTAGTAAACAAATTGTACTATAATCAAGAAATTGGTTACATGACTAACTTTGAAATAAAAAATTTAATAAACTATTACATGACTCACTTGATATAAATTGGGGATAGTGTCTTCATGTCGCATAGCCGGATATGCACTTTGAATATTTTCATTGTGATGCAAACTTGCTCCACCAGCTTCAACAACAATTTTTTCAAAGTCGACGTATAGTTCAATGGCAGTAATGTACTGTAGGTACTACCTATACGTGCTAAATATTATTTGCATCTCTCTATTGCTGCTTATTTTGACTAGTCGAAATTGTATTTTGTCATTAATATTTGAGACTGGACACCTATATCTAATTCTCATCACTCTCTTTGGAGTGTTTATATTTATACCTTGACAAAGTACAATATTTAGTTCCTCAAATGACATGGTTTGACGAACGAAAATAATGAGCGGTTCGTCAGACATAAATATCACACCTTCCTCTGTATTTTTAATAACAGAGCCATTAAAATTTGTAATAACAGTAACATTTAAATTGTTATCCATAATTTTTGTCACTTTTCTTATATTACTTTTCACTCTCACAACTGAAAGCGGAACAAAATAGCAACAATTGAATGGGAGAATAGCAAGAATGGAGTGAGGAAAAACAATAGAAATGAAAAAAAATTGGGAGCAACCATGAAATGAGATAGGTATATATAACTGAAATTGAGAGCCGTTAAGTTTTAACCGTTAAATATTTCGACTGTTGAACTTCGACCGTTATTTTGTGTCAGGAGAAACAATTTTTCTCAAATTCTTACACCTATTGAGGCAAAATATGTGCAGGCTTTTTGCTCATATTTTGCCTCCATCAAAGTAGAAATCTATGTTAAAATAGTTTTTTAATTTGCCATATTTCTACTTGTGCTAGGGTGAAATGTGTAACAACATTTTTCACCCCGTAGCATGGCGAATTGTGCAACACAATTTTCATATCTATGTAATTAAATTTCAAACCCAATATTTCAATAATATCCAAATACTGTTCCTATAATTAAATAATAAAGCCTAAACAGACATCCAAACATTCTATTAGTAATTTCTAAATTTTAGAAGTGAATTTCTCTCTTTTTCAACTTTTAATTTTGAAAAGGTAGCTTATTATCTACTTTACAAAAAAAATAAAAAAATTAATTATTTTTCATATCTATTTTTCTTTGAGAAAGATAAATAAATTAAACTAAATTTTTTTTAAAAGTACTCTTTTTTGTTGACATATCACAATCAAATCCATTGGCCACTACTGAACCTTATCACTTATTAGTTTGGTTGTCTCCCAGGAAAAATGGCAAAAGAAACCTTGAAAGGGGGAAACACCACTTCATCACGTCTCTTTCTCTGCTTTAGTGCATGACTCATCTCTGACAATTGATGAACGAAAAACCTTTCGTACACATCTACTATTGGATTTGCATGGTTCACGGCTGTTTGAAATTTTTTTAAAAAATTAATTATGTTGATAAAATGCGGCTAAATTTTAGGTAGAGGTTATTCAGTTATTAATAAATTCTTTAAAATTATTTTTTATCTAAACTAATTTTAACTTAAAAAGTTATTTGATAATTTTAAAGATCAACTTTTTTTTTTATAAATATAGGAGAAGAAAAATAAGAGTTGAGTATAGGATATATTAGACTTAATAATATATATAAGAGACAACCATTAAAATATAAATTTAACTACAAAATTCACTTATTATGATGTAAAATAAAATTAATTATGTTAATATGAATAAAAATATATTAATTTTAAGAATATAATTTATATAAATTATCAGTGTAAAAAAATTATATAAATATCTAATTATATATTAATATATCAATAAAAATATTTAATTTAATCATCTATTATCTTAAAAATTTTATAAATAAAAATATTTAATTAGATAATAATATAAAAATTATATTATCAATTCATTAAAATTAATTTTTAATTTTAAATTAAATAATATTTAATTTGAAATTAATTTAAATATTAACTTTTCAAATAGTTAAAAAAGATAGAGTAATAGATAACAATTAAAAAAATTTAATTTATATATATTATTAATATAAAAAAATTTTATACTTATATTTAATCATGCCCTATCACATAAATAAAAAGTGGTTGACTATCTATACCTACTACTTCAAAAAGGAACTATTTTTATTTATATAATAATATATAATTAAATATTAATATAAAATTTTTTTACGTTAATCATACGCACAAATTAAACTTCAATAAAGATAGGATAAATTAAAATTAATTTTTTTCAGAATTGATTTTAAGCTAATTTAGATAAAAACCAGTCTCTGTCTGTAGTGCTTGACACATGAGCACTGGGATTAAAAAAATCTGTCATAGAGCTTGTATTTAGCTAGGTTACGTGGGCCTCGAGTCGGACTTCATGATCATTATACCTTCCTTTATCGTTGTCGTCGTCTTCCTTAAGCTAGTCGGTCCGCACGCACGCTTGTAGTCTAGTCTTTCTTCTTTTCCTTCTTGCTCACCACTTCTGCCACTCTTCCAACGTACACATTCAATATTCTTCACCATGCCGTCGTCACTCTCTCAACCCCAACCACACCAATACCTCCAAGACCTCTTGGACTCCGCTCGCCCCTTCCTCCGGCGCGAGCTCCACTCCGTCGACAGCAACCTCCATTCCCTCGTTTCCGTCCTCTGCTCCGCGGGCGCCGGCGAGTGCTGGCACAAGCACGGCAGCTTCCTCGACCACCTCACCGACGTCTACCGCATCCTCAAGCTCTGGAGGGCCCCCGACTCCGTCTGCCTCTGCGGCCTCTTCCACTCCGCCTACTCTAACTCCTACGTCAACCTCGCCATCTTCGACCCTTCCACCGGCCGCGACGTCGTTCGCGGACACGTCGGCCAAGAAGCCGAGCGCCTCATCCACCTCTTCTGCATCGTCCCCAGGCAGCCACTCATCCACGACGACCTCCTCTTCCACTATTCCGAGCAGGAACTCGTCGAACACCTCAACCAATCAGAGATATCTCTGAGAAACGCAAAGGAAAAAGGGCTCTTCGATGCAGAAGAAGCTTGGAGGAGGAAGCTGCAGGGAATTCTCCCCGCCGAGGGGGTTCGAGTGGAGCACATCCGGACGGGGGAAGACGTGCGCGTTTCGAGGAGGGTGGTGGCTGTTTTCCTGATGATGACGATGGCGGATTTTTGCGATCAGTGGTTCGGGTTTCAGGATGCGCTGTTTGATAACGCTGACGGCCGCCTTGAGTTCTCTGGGAACAATTACTGGGCTCTTTGGCCGGGAGATGGGAAGCCGGGCCTGTGGTTCAATTCGATTTCGAGGATGGGGGCGGTGTACAATTTGATTGTGAGAGAGGAAGAGATTTTCATGGAGGAGAAGAGAAGAGCGGGTGTAGGTGTTGATCGCGAGAGAGACGAGGATATTGAGCTGGTTTTGCCGCCAGTTTTTGATAACTGTACGAAGGTGGTGGAGGCAGGGGATCAGATAGTGGCGAGGGACATGTACTGGGAAGCTGTGTCAGTGTGTGGGGTGCCTAGCAAAGGGTTGGAGAGGGCGGAGGAGTTGTTGGTGGGCTCGGTTAAGAGGAATCCCTTTGCTGGGGAGCCTTACGTGGTGTTGAGTCAGGTGTGTTTGAACAAGGGGAGGTTTGAGGAGGCTGAGGGGCACGCGGAGAGAGGGGTGACACTTCTGCTGGAATGGGGATGCCCCTGGGACAAGAGGACTTCATGGGAAGGCTGGGTTGCCTGGGCTAGAGTCTTGCTAATGAAGGCAAAGGACAAGTCTTGGCCTCACACTTCGTTTGGCGTCCTCAACTTGGGCCTTGTAAGGTAACTCGGGTCTGTGGTAACCCCTGATGGGTTAATAATCTTCAACTAAATAAATAAGAGCTATAAATGGAAGGCATAAACCCAATACTATAGTAGTATGGCTATTTTTCTTTTTGTACTTTCCGTGATTGAACACTTTTGGTGTTTTTGTGCAAGAAAGCCTTTATATTTTCCTTGGCATGAAACTTATCGACGAGAAGCGCAATAAAGTAAATTTTATGAAGTTATCTTTAATTAAAAAAAAAAAGGTAAATTTTATGAATAAAGGTGAAGCTTGGAAGAATTTGAATTTGGCGCGCTCCAACGCTCAACTACTCTACGGATACTTGAGGTCTATCAAGGGATCATAAATTTTCATGTCAACTTTTTTATTATGTTGATCCTGAGCCTCCGTGATAAAATTTCTTCTCCTTCCATGAAGAAGCACATTTTTTTTGCCATCTGTAGATATAAATAAGAGGCTGCTAAGTCTTGTTCTTGCATCTAGATCTCCAACAACATTATAATTTTGTTACGCTCGTTTTCACCTTACATATCAATATATCATCATTTTACCTTCCTGTCCATGTGAAAGAAGAGAATAAACCAATGCAGGAGAGATGCTTTTCTACATTTTTTTTTTATTCCTCACAATAAGTTATAGTTTTTCTTTTCCTCATATCCCAACTTCACTGGAAATTGTAACCTAATCAAGTCCCAAACACCAGAGAGTGTTGTGCAGTTGATAAAGCTTGACTCTCCTCAACCTTTCTAACCTCCCTGAATTTTTAATGTACCACCCATCGACCAAGCCAATGTTTACTAGTTTGTACTTTGTATGTGTTTGCCTTCTATCGGTGGGGCTAGTGTTACACTTGTATTTGTTCTGCTCTCTCTCTCTCTCTCTCTCTCTCTCTCTGTCTTTTTGCATGCCCTTATTTTTCAAATTATAATCCTCAGAAAGAAACTGTATATTAAATGGAAGTAAGAGGAGAGAGATATGCGAACTGGCATTTGGTTTTAGCGCCACCCCTATAAAGCATTCCTAAGAAATACAAATAGTAGCTTAAGCATTCCTAAGAATTTCTCTTAAAACTAATGCTATTTTGTTGTTCCGACTTTTCCTCCATCGTACAGTATGTTATATGTATAACACAGAGAGAGAGAGAGAGTTACCATTAATGATTAATCATAGAGGTTAATATGAATGAGAGAGAGAGAGAACTTTTTAATCAACACCACCTTATTAAACGAATCAATGAGTTGCGTTCAAAACCTTATTTTAGTTTATTTGGATTTTTTATTGCAATAAACACTTAAACTCTATTTTAGTCTCATTCGGAAAGCCTTTGAAATGATGCAATTTATTTTGAATTTATTTTCATAAGCTATAAATTGAAGATTATTAGTATACTAGTGTAATGATCCGAGCAAACATATGCGAACTATGACAAATAAATATAATATAATATAATACAATAATTTATCATTGAGATTTTACTATAATTTGGACTTCTAAAAGAATCAGTCGACAAAAAAAGGAAGGTGGGTTTTCAACCTGCTGGTTTTTTTCATCCCAGTCAGTCCTCACAAACAAACGGACAAGCTTTTGGGAGAAATTAGACATATCAAACAATTTAATTTCAGGTTTCCTTCCAGAATTCATGGAAAGCTCAAGCCTGAAGGTGCTAAAGTTGGGGAGCAGCAAGATATGAGGTCCACACAGTGATACGTGCTCAAGAGGGTATTTTGGTTATTAAACCTTTGGTAAAGAGACATTTATGAGTTGGTTCTGTGGAGATCAAACAAACCAAACTTATTTCAAGTTCTTGTTACATAAGTAGATTCTTTGTTATCATAAATCACAAAATGGAAATTATCTAATCCTATTTCAAAAGATCTAATTTGAAACTAAAATTCAAAATTAAAGATATGATTCTATTCTAAAAGATTTATTCCTAATTAATTTAAATCAGATTTGATCTTTATAGATTAGATCAGATTTGATTTAAATCTTAAAAGATAAACTAATTTAATTTAAATCTAAATAAATCTAGACTAAGTCAAAACAAATCAAAAAGAATCTAGCTACAATCTAAACATATCTCCAACATGATCAGATTGTTTCTTTCTTCATTCTTTAATTATCTTGATTCTGATTTAAAGTAAGCTTGAAATAATCTCTTGGTTTCTTGATCTCAAAGCGAACCAGAAACTGCTGAAACAAATTTCTTTCTGAGTGTTGGAATAACCAAAATACCCTCTTGAGCACGTATCACACAGTATCATTGAAGAATACATAATAAGAGGATAACACAAGAAGGTTTTTACATTGAGACTTAAGAGCACTAAAATATAAACATCTAAGAAAAGGTTTACAACATCTTCCAAAATTTACAACCACATACAAGGTGCTTAAGCAGTAACTGTTTTTGTATTTTTTGACTAAATTACACCTAATGAATTGTCAAGCTGCATTGCAATGTTCTCAAATCCAAATCATTTCTTAGCTGATAGCCTGATAGCCATACAGTGGATAACTTGCTTGCATCAAGCAAGGGTCTGAGTTGTCTTACAAAAGTACCAAAGAAAAATAAGAATGGATGAAAGGGAAAGAAGCATATACAAAAATAACCATATAAAACATAATGCTTAATCCAACAATAAATCAATAATTATAAATATGAAGTAGACATGAAACGAGTTAGTTTATTCAGCCACTGATTAATGCCTTTAAAATAAGGTTCCGATTATAAAGAGAATTGTATATTTCTAATAAGTGGTTAAGATAGTTACCTCTCTTGCTGCAAAAATGTTCTACATTTAATGGATTTGCTTGATTCCATTGTCACCAGTACCCTTTGCATGAGCAGGAACCGTTTTTGAAATGATGGAAGCGATTTGAATCTCTTAGTATGATCTCATGTTCAATAATCATGGATATGTAGGTTATGGCACTGTGGCAATCACCACAAATGCGTAAGTTCTTGGTAATCCGAATAGGTGCCCCTGGAGGTAACGTTAGGATGCCATAGGCAAGGGCCAACTTCTCACTATGTTCAAAAAGCAGGTCACCTTTTTCTTCATCATCTACATCATGAAGAGCAAAGCTTGTCTGAGGAACATACCCAATGGCTTTAATGCGTTGAATCAAGTCTGCAAGTGTTTCATATATCTGCTGAGATTGTGAGTGAGATCTGTCTCCCACATAGAAGGCTGCAGTGCCTTTCCTTCCTTGGACCCAGCTGCAACCAGGCCTTTTTTTGATACCTGTATTTTTCATCAAATATCTAATCCTAGCCACATCTTTCCAACGTCTAGCATTAGCATATATGTTTGAAAGCAATGTGTATGACCCATCATTCCCGGACTCCAATTCCACCAGTCGATTTGCAGCAAATTCCCCAAGTTCCACATTTGAATGTATCCGACAAGCACTAAGCAAGGCCACCCACACTACTGGAGTTGGTTCCATGGGCATGCCATCAATGAGTTTCATAGCTTCATCTAAGCGACCGGCACGACCCAAAAGATCAACCATGCAAGCATAATGCTCTGCACCAGGAGAAACCCCAAAATCCTTGCTCATTCTATGAAAGAAATTGATTCCACGATCCACCATTCCTGAATGACTACAAGCATAAAGCAGAACAAGAAAGGTTATGCCATCTAGCACTAGACCAACTTTCCTCATCTCATCAAAAACCCGGAGAGCATCTTCACCACGTCCATGCATGCCATAACCTGTGATTAAAGTCGTCCAAGAGACAGCATTTTTCGCTGGCATGTTATCAAAAACAATTTGGGCAGTATCCACATCTCCAGATTTGGAATACATGTCTATGAGGCAATTAGCCACAAACAGAACCACAGAGTCAAAACAATTGTGTAACACGTAGGCATGAATTTGCCTACCAAACCTCAGTGCTGCCAAACGAGCACAAGCCATCAGGGCACAAGATAAAGTAAAATCATTAGGCTTTAAAGAGTTACCCGTCTTGAACATTTCAGAGAAAAGCTGCAGTGCATCGTTAGCATCACCATGCTGGGCATACCCGCCAATCATCACAGTCCAGGTAACCACGTCCCTATCTTTTGGAGGTATTGAATCAAACATTGTACGAGCCACTCTGGAACTTTGGCACTTAGCATACATGTCAATAAGACCATTAATTACCATCAGATCATCCCCAGGATCATTTCCATCCAAGTTCAGTACAAATTTGATGGCATAACAATGAGTTTCTTTCCCATGAAGCAATGCGCCAACAGATGCACAACCCGAAAGTAGAGACACCAGAGTGACTACATTTGGCCGCGACCCGCAGCTGCACATCTGCCGAAACACATCCAGAGCCTCACAACCATGCCCTCTCTGAGCATACCCTGCGATAACAGCCGTCCAAGTGACAACATCCAACTCGATGTTCTCCTCCTGCATCTTCTCAAACAAAGAAAGCGCATTGCCAAATCTGCCAGTTTGAGAATACCCAGTGACCATGGCATTCCAAGAAACAACATCCTTCAACTTCATCCTCTCAAATACCTTACTAGCCTCGTCCATCTTACCACACTTGGCATACATATCAACAAGAGCATTACCCACAAAAACATCATCCATCAATCCACTCCTAACAGCACTTCCATGAACCTGTTTCCCCTCCATCGACGCACCAACAGATGCACAAGCAGGAAGTATATTAACAAGGCTCACAGCATCCGGCGCCACCCAATGACGAGTGGTCATTTCAGCAAACAATTTCAGCGCAGTATTTAGATCAGAAACACGCAAGCAAGCAGATACAATGGAATTCCAAGAGACCAAGTCCTGAATGCCTCTTTGGCACAATTCATCGAACATCTTTTGAGCGTCGTTAAAAGCGCCACACCTGCCGTACATGGCGATGGCGGCGTTACAAACGAAGACGTTGGAGTCGAAGCCGGTTCGGAAAACGGCGGCGTGGAGTGAAGCGCCTCGGGAGAAAGAGGGAATTTCAGCGCAAGCTTTGAATACGAAAGGGAAGGTGTAGTGGTCAGGGGTCCACCCATGCGCCTTCATCCGACGGTAGAGGGCGAGAACATCGAGAGGGGCTCCGAGATGGAGGGCGCGTCTTATGAGCTGATTCCACCAGAAAACGGACAGTGGGGATGGGGGGAGCGTGTCGAGAAGGAGAGTGGCGTGGAGGGTGGAGTTGAGGGCGATGTATGCGGCGAGGAGGTGGTGGGTGAAGAAGTGGAGAAGGCCCTGCACGATGATTTGCTGGTGTAAGAGTTTGGCGTGGGTTAGGGAATTGCATTGTTTCAAGACTGTGGGCGTGGGTGTGGAAGGAGGAGAAGCAGGGGTGAAAGAAGAAGAAGAAGAAGAAGAAGAGAAGAAGCGAGTAGTGATGAGTTGTGAGAGTAAGGTCTTTGAGTTTGATGGAAGGCAGCGCAAGAGCATGCTATCGATTTGTCGTTGGTTGATCGCACCGCCACCGAGTTGCAGGTGCAGGTGCTGGTGCTGGAGGCGGGAGACATCAACTACTTGAAACAAATCAAGAAGCGCTGCTCGTTTCAGGGGATCGTCGTATTTGATGGTACACCGATGGCATTCGCAAATTTCCTTAAACACAAACCGCCACGTGTCTAGTTTTGAACTCAGCACCTATGATATTCCATCTAATTGCCATTTGTTTTGCATGGGATAGGTGCAGTGGATATATCATATAACCGATAAAATATGATATATTATAAATTTTTTTTTATATATTTTTGTTAATGTGACACCCAATTCGAAACTCGGAATCCGATGTCATACCTTAATAGTTGTTAGTGTAAGACCCAACTTTGAATTTGAAACTTGGAGGTCGGAATTCGCAGTGCTTGATGAACTGGGTGTCTATATACTTTTATAAATGTGACACCTAACTTAGAACTCGGATCCCGATATCATACATTAATATTTATTAGTGCAAGACCCAACGTTAAACTTGAAACTTGGAGGTCCGAACTCGTGATATTTGATGGAGTCTTCAGAGGAGTGCCTTTAGTAGACCATGTGAGATTAACTGCATCATAGACCATCCACGTGTTATTTATATAACTACTATCTTCACGGTGCTATTTTTTCAGAGAATTGGCCTTCATTTTTTTCATTTTATTTTTGAGTAAACCATCACATTACCGGTGGTGGATAATTTAGTCTCGCCTGTCTTCCAGAGCTTGTCATGCTCCATCCAAATATTTGCAAAAGAATCCCCATGTCCCTAAAAAAATAATTGCTGTCTGGGGTTTGAATTTTTTTTTTGTTGCAATAAATCCTTAAAGCAATATACTGCAGCGACTTCATAGAGGCAAAACACAAAACATGGTGGACCAAAATCTATGAGGGTCATTTTCAATTATGGAGTTTCAACATGAATGTGGTGAAATGTGGGTAAGCTGTGGGTGTGGTTTAGGCGGAAAGAACTTAAATCAATATGGCTTTAACAATTTGGCTGAAAGGACTTAAAATTATATATCTATAACCAAGATTTTCCTTTAACTTCAGCAAAATAAATGTACCAATAAAACACATGTATAATAAGCCAAAAAATTGATCAATTTGACTCGGTATAGTATTGCTATTGCTTTTCATTAGCTACTTATGAAAATGATGAAACACGAGAGGAAACCAATATCATGTCGAATATTACAGTTCATGAATGCGCAAACACATTTCCAGTTGAAGAAAACCTTCTGATGCCTAGAATAATCTAATGTTCTTTGACTAAGTTGACTATATTACAAAATTCATCTAATTATATAAACTTGGGGGGTCCTACCAAAACTTTTTGTGGGTGTGGGAGGGAGATGGGAAGAAAACAACAACCATTGTACAAAACAGTGGTGCATCAGCTGCTGCTAATGCCTCACAAGTTGCCGCTTATCATCAGCACCTCTCTTTCCATAAGGATTGTTGTCGCTGAATCCATCTCTACTTCCATCAACTTTACGCATTTTCTTCCTTTGCTTACTACTGTTTATGTTCAAACTCACATTTGGCGGGTTTGAAAAACAGAAAGAAGTAGCAACGGCCTGCCCAAGTACAGCAATTGGTATTATGATATTGTATGCAATATATATTCAACATGATTTAGTATTCAAATAATTTGAATATAAGTTTAATAAGTGTGATGTTTATCTACCGCTAACTCATCTTAGTAGATGAATGACTATTTCCATTACCATACTACCATTCAATGCACAAGACAACGACTTCATTTTATAAATATTATGAAATAATTGAATCAATACTGCACTTCCTCTTCCCCTTATATGTATGTTTAATTATTAAAGGAAACAAGGAAAGGCTATCAATAACATAAAATTTTCTCTTTCAAATTAAGAGGATCAATCAGTATCATAATCATAATTTGGGATCTGTATCCTTGTCCAATCTCTTGTCTAGGAATTGTAATTCTTAAGGAATCAGGAAAAGCAAAGCATTTCCTTTTCTACCTTCCCCACAAGTTGTTCTAACAACCCTCTGGATATACTCCTAGTAGCAGTCTAGAACATATGTTATATTGTACATCAACATACAAGAATGTTATGAAACAAATGAAAAAGGATATTGATTAGTCAATAAAAGAATAGGAATCACCTTTGGTTCATCTGGTGGATCATATTGCCCAATCCAGTCCTACAACACAAAAAAGGTGGCAAAATATTAAGGGTTACCACCATCGCCAAGCCCAACGGTGCCTCCGTTGAGTTCCTCTCCTCGTCCCTCAATTGCTGACAAAACCGTGGCTCCAACCCCGACCATGGCGTCATCCTCGCCTTCAAGACCCTCGCACCCACAACAACCTATATTATACCTTTCCACATGAATGGACTTCCACTAATGAACGCCCAACCAATGGGACAAAATGGATCTCCCTGGACTGGCTTTCATCGCCTCTCCTTCTCACATTCGCCAGCCCTTGCCTGCTCCGCCGGTGTCGCCAAAGCCAAAACGAACGATGACTACTTTGTAAATATAAAACTTTACACTATCCTTTTAAAATGAATGATGTAAATACATAGGCACAATATCAGTCATCCGTTCTTACTTAAACTCAATCTAACGGTCGATTTTACTAGACCATTGGACACCCGACTCACTTACATCGCCCTTATTACTTGTCTTTGTCTTCACCAATTTCATATGAGAGCTGTTATTTGGCCCACCATTGGGCGACACATACGGTTGACACCGTATGAAAATAAAGAAAATGACCAAAGTGGAGTAGAGCAAGTGGAGTGAGCGGGAATGTTTTGGCACCTACGGGGAAAATAGAAGAAGAAACAGTGAAAAACTCTCCCACTCTTGTCTCACTCCTTCTCTCACTCCCTCTGAAGGTAGCAGAATCAAAAGAAGCAAAACGCGTCTAGCTTCTTCTCTCACTCTGAAGCTCCTTCTCTCACTCTGAAGACTCTAACGGTAGAAGCAAAAGCTCAAACACTCTGCTTGAGTTTGCAGTTCCGATTCCACACTCATGCTCTCTTGCCTCTGGTAAGCTTTTGCTACTGTTTCTTCTTCTCTTTGGTTTATAACTTCTCTTTGCCGCTGAAGACTGTGCATCCAAACAAGCTAGTAACTTTAATGTATGATTATTGTTGAAAACCCATTTATCTCTAAAATGAAAACTGTATCCGTTCAGTAAACCCATTTGTGTTGATGATTTTACTTCTCTTTGATGTATGTGCTTTCTTTTGGGAATTATGCAAAATATGAGAACTTGCTTAATCATTGGTAGTTTGAAAATGAGCAGTCATCAGTGGAGGAGTTTGTGAAAATGACTTCCCATAAATGGATTAATCTTTAGTTGCTTTGCTTTGTTTAGTACAACAGTCCTATTACTCTACTTTTTCACTTTGAGTTGGTTAAGGTTCACTATATGCTGCGGTTGCATAATGTGCTTCTTGTTATGATTGTCAAAAAGAGTCCTCAACATTAGGGACTTTCAAAGTGATAGCTATATTTCTTTCCAACAATAATTCAAGGTAACATAATGAGTGTCATTGAGGGTCAAATTTGGTAGTCACATAGCATGGTTTTCTATAATCTGTAGAAGTATTAGCAAAGATTGTCTTGATTATTGGTTATAAGATTGTTTAGCGAACATTTGTCATGCTTTAGGCAAAGTAAGTAATTTGCACATTTATTCATGAACTGAACATCTTGTTATAAACATAGAAGACCATAATTGTTTCACTCTCTAATAAGAGATTCACTCCCATAATAGATCCAAGGAGACATATAGCATGTAGTGAAGGCAATAATTTTGGACCTTTTTATCTTGGTAAGCTTCTTGTGAATGTGCTAAAGAGATCAAAGTATGAATAATTGAAAACATGTAATGTAGCTTATATATACTTTGTGATTTTGGTGGAAAATGCAAATTGGGAATAGAACCAAAACTCAGTACCTGAAAAGTTACCAGCTTTTTAAAAAAGTTACTAGTTTATTCAACTAAAGTTACTAGCTTTTTAGGTATAGTTACCAACCAAGTGCAGGTTCTTACTTAGACATATCAAGTCACTCCCCACATGGTAATGAAGCTCCCCTCACTAACCTAACATGAAGGGGTGTGGTTTTAACTTGTTTCGATGCACCCATCCATTCCCTAAGGGAAATAGAACCAAAACTCAGTACCTGAGAGGCTACTAGCTTTTTAAAAAAGTTACTAGCTTATTGAACTAAAGTTACTAGCTTTTTAGGTGTAGTTACCAACCAAGTGCAGGTTCTTACTTAGGCATATCAAGTCACTCCCATGTGGGAATGAAGCTCCCCTAACTAACCTAGCATGAAGGGTTTGGTTTTAACTTGTTTGGATACACCCATCTATTCCCCAAGGGAAATAGAACCAAAACTTAGTTCCTGAAAAGTTACCAGCTTTTTAAAAAAGTTACTAGCTTATTAAACTAAAGTTACTAGCTTTTTAAGTGTAGTTACCAACCAAGTGCAGGTTCTTACTTAGGCATATCAAGTCACTCCCTAAGTAGGAATGAAGCTCCCCTCACCAACCTAGCATGAAGGGGTGTGGTCTTAACTTGTTTCGATGCACCAATCTATTTCCCTTGGGAAATAGAACCAAAACTCAGTTCCTGAAAAGTTACCAACTTTTTAAAAAAGTTACTAACTTATTAAACTAAAGTTACTAGCTTTTTAGGTGTAGTTACCAATCAAGTGCAGGTTCTTACTTAGGCATATCAAGTCACTCCCCACGTGGGAATCAAGCTCCCCTCAACAAAGTAGCATGAAGAGGTGTGTTTTTAACTTGTTTGGATGCACCCATCCATTCCTAAGGGATATAGAACCAAAACTCAGTACCTGAAAAGTTATCAGCTTTTTAAAAAAGTTACTAGCTTATTAAACTAAAGTTACTAGCTTTTTAAGTGTAATTACCAACCAAGTGCAGGTACTTACTTAAGCATATCAAGTCACTCCCCACATGGGGATGAAGCTCCCCTCACCAATCTAGCTTAAATGTACTTTGTGACTTTGATGGAAAATGCCAAATTCATGTAATTTATCTTTGTATATACTTTGATACCGTCTACCTCCTGTGTAGCATGTTTTTAGGAGTTTTTAGGAGTGTTGGTAATGCTAAAGAAGCAAGTGAATGTTTGAAGGCTCTCTTTCTTTAGTTGCTGCAAATTTTGCGTCATTTATGCTTTGTTGATAATGATAAAGATGTTTTTCCAGTTAAATTATTTGCTTTGTGCTAATGCCACTTACGTAGATAGTGTTAGCTATCCCAAAGAATAAGTTGTGTTATACTATAAGTAAGTTATCAGAGGATTATGAAGTTGTAATAAATTATGATAATGACTATTTTATTTTTGGATGAATTATTAATAAAAATGAAAGAACACAAGATGCAAAGGAGGGTACTCTTTCACATTGCAGCAGAGCCCGGTTAATTTTCTTTTCCTATTTTGTGTAGGTTGGTCCATTGTATGCAGCAAAACTTCATGGAAGATACAAGTGGTGGTGATGCGGACTGGGTTGTTGGATCCGTACCGGAAGTTGATACCTTTAAGGGTAATACTGAAATAGTAGAGCCAAGTGTTGGGATGATATTTTATTCAACTGAAGAAATAAAAGCATTTTACCAAAAGTATGCAAATGTAATGGGCTTTAGATGGAAAATACAAAATTTGAAAAAAGGAGATGATGGGGAGTTAAATTATCTGATGCTTGCTTGCACATGAGAGGGAAGCCGGGTGTCAAAAATTCCAGCAACATTGAAGACACTAGCTACACGAGTTGCAAAATGTCGTGCAAAAATTATTGCAAGCAAGGCATCAGACGGTTTATGGTCTATAAAGTCAGTTATTCTTGACTATAGTCATGATATTAGCCCCACGAAGTCAAGAATGTATAAGGCAAATAAGAATATCAGTCTGCATGTGAAGAGAACTATCGAGCTAAATGATGAGGCAGGAGTGAGGATCAGCAAGACATTCCAAGCTCTTGTACAAGATGCAGGAGGGTACAAGAATCTTCCGTTTGTTGAATAAGATGTGAGGAACACAAGGAAAGACGTGCAATTAGGAAGGAAGGAGATGCCAAAGCTTTGGTAAATTACTTTGATAGGATGAAGGAGCTGAATTGTAATTTTTGGTATGACATTGATTTTGATGATCAGTTCCGTGTGAGTATATATATTTTGGGCAGATGCTAGGAGTAGAGTTGCATATGAAGCCTTCGGAGATGTTGTCAGCTTTGACACAATGTATTTGACAAATAAGTATAAAATGCCATTTGCAGCATTTGTGGGTGTAAACCACCATGGCCAATCGATCTTGTTTGGGTGTGGTTTGCTTTCAATTGAAGATATGGAATCATTTGTTTGGCTTTTTGAATGCTGGGTTAGATGCATGGCTGGGAAGCATCCTCGAGGTCTAGTGACTGACCAATGCAAGGCTATGTAGAAGGCAATTGGGATAGCTTTGCCCAAAACCCGTCATAGGTGGTGCTTGTGGCACATAATGAGAAAGATCGCTGATAAACTCAAAGGATATGCTACATATAAGGGAATCAAATGTGCAATGAAGGAAGCCATTTATGACACTCTCACAGAGGAAGAATTTAATGAGAAATGGCGCTTGTTTGTGAAAGAATTTCAACTTGAACAAAATGAATGGCTGAGTGGATTGTTCAGTGAGCGACATAGGTGGGTTCCAGTCTTGTTGAGGAAGGATTTTTGGGTAGGGTTGTCCACCACCCAATGCAGTGAGAGCATACATGCTTTCTTTGGCAGATATGTCAACTCTAAAACGAGCCTGCAATAATTTGTGAAGCAGTATGACAATGCTCTTAGGAGTTGGGCAAAAAGGGAATTTGAAGCTGATTTTCGCTCCATGAATACTACAATTCCCTGTGGGTCAAACTCCCTCATTGAAAAATAATTTCAAGCTGAATACACACATGCAAAGTTTAATGAAGTTCAAGCTGAATTCAAAGGGAAAATGAATTGTGGCACATCCATCAAATGTGTGGAGGGGATTATTGCCACTTACAATGTGTTTGAGGAGCTTTTGGTTGGTAGCCATGTGAAGGAGGATTTGTATGAAGTTAAATTTAATCATGAAAACCATGATGTCAGCTGCCAATGCTTGTTGTTTGAATTTAGGGGCATTATGTGTAGGCACTCACTTTCTGTGCTTACTCTTGAAAGAGTAAAGCATGTGCCTTCGAAGTACATCTTGGCAAGATGGAGCAAGAAAATCAAGTGGAGACATTCATACATTAGAAGTAGTTATGATGTGACTGAGTTAAAACCGAAGTCAGAGAGATTTGATAAGTTTTGCAAGCATTTCTATAATGTGGCAGAAGTAGCTGTAGAATCTAATGATGCAAGCAATCTCCTCCATAGTGCACTTGATAAAGTCCTTGGTGATATGCATGGAATGGCTTCTTCTCATAAGGAAATGAATACAACTTGTAAGGACACTTGCTCAGACACCAAGATGGGTGAGGGGTGTACGAATCACATGATTCAAATTCGTAGCCCTTCCCGTGTAACACGTAAAGGTCGACCACCCTCAAAGAGAAAAATCTCTCATGGCGAGAAGGTTGTGCAGAAATATAGAAAGCAAAGCATGAATGGTGCCAAGTTAGTTGTGAAGGTTAGTTTATTATATCATCTATTATTGTTTGTGTTTACTCAAATGGTCTCAATGGAAATAAATTTTAATGTTTGATTTCAATTGCAACCTGTAGGACTCCATTGATGGACTTGTCATCCAACAATGTGTAAGCAACTTCTCCATAGAGTCCTCGGTAGAGGTTGGACCTACAATGAATGTGACTGATGACAATTTCATGTTGTGTGTGCGCATGGATTTAACATTAAATTTGTAACTTCGGTTTGGTCTTAATCTGCATGTGCAAATTAATTTTTTTTTCCACTTTGTTGTTGGTATTTGATGTGAATTGTGAAATAAATTGTATTGACGAGATGATGTTTAAATTCAGGAATTACTTTGTTACGTAGGATGTTGTGCATCTATTATTTGAATATCGAAAAAATGGTCCAATAGTGCAATGATTGTTGTGATGCATTTATGGATTTATGGAATCTATTATTTTATTCCTACATGCACTTAGTAAGAATGTTAGTTTTGCGAGCGAGATTCATAGGGATGGACAGTTAACAATAATTCAACTACCACGAGTGTGGCATGAAGTGACCACTAATTATTACTTGTCTAATATTGTTTAGGGCTAGAGCAGGGATATTCATGTCAATGAAGCTGCTGCAGTTCCCAATTATGAAGAAACTTGTGTGGTTTCAGAACTATCAATTGTTCAGCAAGGTGGATTTGTGTCATTACTTGAAGGCTTTACTGTTGATATTGGTCTATCTATGCAGGCATGTAAAGAACTTGGCTATCTTTGAGTCTAGTTTGGGATTATTTTACTTATGCTATTCTCTTATATTGATCCGCAGGAACACCTCCCCAGTCCTACATATGCTAAGGACAGTTCTCAAAAGGTTGCGGAATCATAGTAATATTAGTTAAGCGTATTGACTTTTTGACTGATGATATTTGCTATGTATAAGCAATACAAATATACTGGCTAATGTAAATGGAGAATGACGCCTTCCTTTTTGCATAGGTAAGTGGATTATTAGTAGTGCATTTGTTATTGATAAAGGTTTGTCAAGTTTGCATGTGGACTTAAAAACTTTTCCCATTTATTCCTTATGTTTCAATTTTTTATGTGCAGGACCAGGATTACAAGTGTACAAGTTGACATAGCCATTTTTTTTTCCAAGGAAACTTACAGCCATGAAGCACATCTTTTTTTTTTTACTATGGATGTGGTTGATAACAAGACAAGGGAAGCAAACAAATAGGAAAACACCCAAGATTTGGAGCATATGGGACAATATTAGAGAGGGCACGGATCAATGCTATAAGGTTTTGAATTTTTTTTTTGTTTTATTTTTTTGTATTTGGAGTCCCAAAAGTGTAATAAAATAGACAGTTTATTTGGTGGCACATGAGTTATTACAATTATCTGTTATTGGTAGTATCATGTGGTGTAGGAAAGCTTTATGGTGGATGTTGCATAATATTCTTGTGCCTTCAAATATACTATTTGCAATTTCAATTGGGTCTAATAAAAATGAATATTGTATAACAAAGTATGATTTGGATTATGAAGAATTTATTGGTATCTTGTAGTGGGTTTGTACGTTGCATGTTTAATTTATTTGCCACTTTCAAGAGTAACTTTGAAAAAGTAAAATCAGATGCAAGCCTAGAAGTCAGAGGGAAAAGGATTGAACTCTGGTCCAATTAATTGCCTATCGATATGTTGGTCTTATTGTTTATAACTTTCCTGAATTAGCTGCCAAAGCATGCCCATTGGGCTGACAATTTTAAGTGTACTTAATTGTTGAGGTTATATAAATTCGTGAGGGTTATAGCTTCTTGAATAAAATTATGTAAGGATACGATGAGAAATATCATTTGTGCTATACATTTTATTAAGAAGCTGTTCACCTTTTACGGTTTCTAGCATGAAGGTATGTGGTTTTAATTTGTTTGGATGCACCAATGCATTCTGCAAGGCCAATAGAAAGAAAACTCAAAGTAACCGATAAGTTACCAGCTTTTTAAAAAAGTTACTAGCTTTTTGAACTAAAGTTACCAGCTTTTTGGGTGGAGTTACTAACCATGTTCAGTTTTGTAATGAGGCATTTCAAGTCACTCCAAGTGGGAATGAAGCTCCCCTCACCAACCTAGTATGAAGGGGTGTGGTCTTAACTTGTTTGGAAGCACCCATCCTTTCCCCCAAGGGAAATAGAACCAAAAATGAGGAACCTGATAAGTTACTAGTTTTTTAAAAAAGTTATTAGCTTTTTGAACTAAAGTTACCAGCTTTTTGGGTGGAGTTACCAACCATGTTCAGTTTCATAATTAGGCATTTCAAGTCACTCCCCAAGTGGGAATGAAGTGCCTAGTATGAAGGGGTGTGGTCTTAACTTGTTTGGAAGCACCCATCCTTTCCTCCAAGGGAAATAGAACCAAAAAATGAGGAACCTGATAAGTTACCAGCTTTTTAAAAAAGTTACTAGCTTTTTGAATTAAAATTACTGGCTTTTTGGGTGGAGTTACCAACCATGTTCAGTTTCGTAATTAGGCATTTCAAGTCACTCCTTAAGTGGGAATGAAGCTCCCCTCACCAACCTAGTATGAAGGGGTGTGGTCTTAACTTGTTTGGAAGCACCCATTCTTTCCCCCAAGGGAAATAGAACCAAAAAATGAGGAACCTGATAAGTTACCAGCTTTTTAAAAAAGTTACTAGCTTTTTGAACTAAAGTTACCAATTTTTTGGGTGGAGTTACCAACCATGTTCAGTTTTGTAATTAGGCATTTCAAGTCACTCCCTAAGTGGGAATGAAGCTCCCCTCACCAACCTAGTATGAAAGGGTGTGGTCTTAACTTGTTTGGAAGCACCCATCCTTTCCCCCAAGGGAAATAGAACCAAAAAATGAGGAACCTGATAAGTTACCAGCTTTTTAAAAAAGTTACTAACTTTTTGAACTAAAGTTACCAGCTTTTTGGGTGGAGTTACCAACCATGTTTAGTTTCGTAATTAGGCATAAGCCATGTTCATTGGATGAAAGGTACTGGATTCAGGGAATCTTTATGAGAAGAAAGATATGGTTGATAATGTGCCTCTTCACCTATGTGAATATCTAAACTAGAATCCTTATCGCTTAGTCTATCTATAGGACAAAGTAACATATGGTTGACTACACTATTATTGGCAAATTCCTATCCAATTGATCCTTCATTACCAATTGGACTCATAAATTATAAACTTCTACAGCAATTATTTTTCTAGTGTAATTGAGCTCATGGATTACGGTTGGTTTTAGAGAAATAATTAGAACAGAATTTTTTCATATGGGTTTTGAGTCAAGATTTAACCATAACTACTTATTGCAGATCAAAGAATCAGGAAACTCGGAACCAGAAGCATCCACTAATAGTAAATGATAGCATTGTGGAAATTAAATGAGTCAGGTTTTTAATTTCACAAATTCAAGTGATAGAACATAATTTTTATAAATCACAATCATAGCTAAATTTTTTCCAAAGTGTGTTAACCTTATTACACATTTAAATTTTGAAGTAGAAAGCCCAAAACATCTTAAATCAAATAATATTTCCAGCCCTCTGTGTTTCTACTTATGGATGTTGGAATAAATACATATTACCTAGGTTCTAACATTACTAAAGGTCAGTCAAAAAGATACAAGTTGACATGGGGAATGCTACCCAAGTATGGCACAACAGCAAAATGTGGACTTCAATCGAACTTGAGGTGAGATGCTGAACAGGTTAGCAAACTCCTATGTTTCTACTTAGTAGGTCTCATGTTTATTCTCTCTTCTCATTTTCGCCTATCAGGTATTGTCAGCTTAAGGTGTTCATAGACCACCTTCGTCAAGTCTCCTGGCATATTCAATGAAAATGTAATCTCGGCCAGTTTATAAGCTTCCTTTTGAAGAGACTTGAGTCTTTTCTTACACAATCTACGCACTTGGATGCATCTCTCGAGGTTATCACCAATTCCCCAAATCTCCATGTCAGCAACAACATTCACCTGACATAGATATCATTTGTAGCATCAAATACTTGCTGCATGTGAACATTTAAGAGAACTGAGAACATAAAACCATAAAAATTAAAAAAAAAAACATAACTTCATATACACATACATACATATTCTCACAAAATATCCCACTGCATTGAATATTTGTACCATGCATCATGCCTGCAAAACTCCGAGTCTTTCCTTTTAGAGGAACCAGAGCACCATTTTCAAATGATTTTATCAAGTCTTCTCTTTTATTTTCAATAGCAATTCTATTAGAATTATCAATTTGGTCTGCATAAACAAAGATGTGGACTTTTGGAGCAGACCATTGAAACCTATCATTGTATTCCTCACCAGTTACACATAAAATTGCTCCAGTAAGACAGTTTGGTCAAAGGATAGGCTAGCCTCATCACTCAAAAAGACCAAAACAAAACATATGCCCCTATTACTTTCTTGGCCTCAAACGACGCAACGTTGTATACGGGGTTCTCGTTCTAGGTGCAGGATTTCGCTTTCTTCCATAAGTCTTGACCCTTGTCGCAACGGTTGATTTCGGCTTCTCCTGGGTATTAACTGTCCTAGCATCTTCACCATCAACACCTTTTAACATAGACAGGGAATATTTAACAATCAAATTGACATACTAGCCACATGCTCAGTTTTTAAATCCTGTTTATGCATATAAGTACTTCATGTCCATCAATCTATGCACAAACCTTTGGCATTATCTTCATACACCAGTAAATCCTGATTGGCAGTGCTAGTAGAGGCCTGTGTTGGACTTTCCATGCGGCAAGAAGAGACATCTGCACCTGATGGGGTACGGGCAGCGAATAGGGATGCTGTTGATAGCAGCGCATCAACTCCTGCATCATGTGCAACTTTTGCTCTGCACACATTTCTCTTATCTAATACCCAGCTGGTTAGCAACTCATGCCGCAACCTTTTAGCCTCATCCTGTGGCAATCAAACTTGTAATTTTAGATAATGCGAAACTAAACTGCTATAGTTCCAATATACGGACCAAACAATAGAAAGCTCACCTCAGTCCAATCAGGCATGGTGCTGCCTCCCTCATATGTTGTAACCCTATCCTACATCTCCATGTACTTAATGGTGTACAAACCATAATCATCACTTAACAAGAACCATACAAGTCGAAAACCCCAAACAACAAGTTATGCTAACATGATAGATCCAATTGATGAATATAGAAGAGTAAATTTTATAAATAAAACCCACTACAACTCACCTATTCTTTTGTTTTTGTAGGAAAACACTATCAACTCTCAATTCCACTTCATTAGGATTCAACATCGGCACTGTTAATGCCAACATCTCCTGAAACGAGTGGCCTACAAGTTGACAAAATGAAATAGATTCAATATAATTCGGCAGCACATAGCGGATGCATTTTTTAGTTTGCATTTGTACCAGTCATTTTCACATTCAGAGCATGCATTTTCTACTACCAAGGAAGTCAACAATTTCATTTCTAAATGCTATTAACCAATATAATCCCAATGGTAATATAAGATTACTACTAGACACTCCCTGTTCACTTCTTGCTCCATTTTCCTTAATTTGACTATGGATGCATCCTCACATGACATTCGTTTTATTCATTGACTTACACTGTCCACCATTGACCATTAACTATCCTTCTATTTTGTACAATGTTTACCAAAATGTATGATGCTGTAAGACTACTAACAACTTCTTTGCTATTGAAATGGAGTGAAAACTCAATCAAAGCTTTAGCTCAAATACAAAGAACTCAAAAAGGTTTAAATTTCGCTCTATCAAATATTTGCTGGATTGCTTCTCTATTCATAAAATATTGTACAAAGGACAGAAAGAGTTAATCAAGTGATTACCAACTATGCCATCTGTAACACCTTACCAGACAAAGTACTATGCTTAAGTCATAATAAATTATCTGATAAGTGATTACGTGTAATACTGGTTAAATTCTATTTTCTGTATTAGTATTAATCACTCGCATAAGAATACTTAATCGCATAACAAAATTTCCTGCGTGATGGCGGAATAAATACTATTTAATCAGTATACTGTAAATAACATAACATAAATAAAAATACAATAAGGACAGAACTACAGCAAAAGGCATCATAAACGTATACTAGATATCTGATTTTAAAGTTTGTCAAAATGATACAAAGTGACAAAATGAGGCCGCTAAATCAAAACAAAACGGCCAGGTTCTATGAACAGCATCTCAAGTGGTCCCCATGGGACATTTTATGTACATCTCCTAACATCTACCATCCACCCATGGCCCAGACAGCCAAAAGAGGGTCATTCTGTACATCTATCCCTACTAGAGTATGCACGCTATCTAAACAGAATCTGCTGAAAGGAACCCGTTCGCCATGGCGGCGTCCGCTGGAGGGTGTCCGACACTGGGAGCAGAGGATGAGGAAGAAGAACTAGCCACCTCGAACGGATCCTCCTCCAAGGTCGAGGCCGACGACATTGGCTGCGGTGGTGAAGCAAGAGGGGCCATGGGAACTAGAGCTGCTGGTGGTGGTGGAAATGGATGGGCCATGTGGAGAGGTATGGCGATGTATGGGACAGCAGGATCAAAGAGAGGGTGCATAAGCAGGACGACGAAATCTCGCTGGAAAAAGAAGTAGAGGCGGAACTGACATCGGCCAGAGATATATACAGAGTCCAAAAACGGGTCAAGGTGTATATGTAGCTCAGGGAACTCAATGAATAGCACCCTGGTCGCAACGTGCTCCATGGTCTGAGAATGACGCGGAACATACAATAGGGTGAGAAATAAATATTTCTCAGTAGAAATTCCTAGCTTCTATACATCTGTCATTGCTGTCATCCCCAGTTGTTTCGGTCGTGCAATATTTTTCAAATAGTATCATAAAACGATAATGTTCAACTTAAATACTTGTTTGTAAAGCATACACCGAAACAAATTCAATTTTAGTTAACAGATACACTAATGTACTCAAACAGTAATCATGGTGGAACAGTAGCATGTTAAGAATAATAAACAGAGATCTAGAATAATCAATAGCGAAATATGACACTATACATATGCATGTGCAATTAGAAAATGCATCTTATTCTTGGAGGCTTTCGCCTATTAGGACTTACTTCCATCCTTAGTCCCCTGGGAGTCATTGGCCATATACTCCTGGGTAATAGTCCACTTTTCAGGACCGAGCTCGTTCTTATATAGGATTGCTGGGTTTACTTTTCCCGACCTTCCCACTGATCTATTCCCCTTACTTTATTCCGAGGCTGACCCAAATAAAATGGAATCCTTTACAATATCATGAATTGAATGCACATGTATCCTGATTCTTCAAGTATCACATATTCATGCCATTTCAAATCACACAACACATGAATCTCTTACCGAGATTTTGGCAGAATAATGGATCGAGTCCGCTTCCCCATGAATAGTGCCAGACAACCAGTACTTTTAAGTCAGATAGTAAACTCCATATAAGACATCATATTCATATCAAGAATATAACAATGTTGATAAATACAAGATTTAAAGTCTTAAGTATCAATCTAACTTGTAGGCTTTTAGTGTTTGTTAAGGTTCCCGAGTTCGACTTTCAATATCCAAAGTGTTCTGAGTTCTGACCTTACCTAGGTTCCGATTTCCCCATACTATGCTCGGTCTCTTGAGGTTATATCATTTCCAATTTCCTGGTTGGTCGACTTCCGACCTTATTCCACCATTGGCCTTTTGAGACTTCGATAGGTATGTTTCCTAAATCCCGAGCTCCCTAATTTACTGAATCCCGAGTTCGACATCAATATATTCGATCTAGCTCTCTACTGAGTTCCGAATACAGCCTTAAAACATACCCGTTAGGGACTCCTATTCACTACGCCCGAGTTCAATCACTAAGTGAGCCCCTCCAAGTCCAACCTTAATTATACACTTCCGGATTCATCCTTACCCACTCCTGACCTAGCTTTCTGTTTTACTAATTCCCGACTTCGGCTTCAGACATTCTCGACCTAGTCCCTTACTTACTAAGTCTAGAGTCCGATGCTAAGTGTACTGACCTAGCTTCTTATTCACTAAATCCCGACTTCCAACATTAACTCAAATTCCTTTGAGACTTGTCTTGCTTTTAACCTGAGTTACACTCTTACGGGAGAAAATTCACTAAAAATAGAAATGTGGGTGAAATCATGCGAAATTTATATCCATGTAAAGATAATAGAACAAGCTTTCAAATGAATAAAGTTTCATGTCATTTGGATAAGTATAATTTGAGTTATAGGCTTTAGAACTTGACCTTACTGGTCTATTCTGTTCTAACTCAGATTGGACATAGGGTAACTTTCTCGACTTACTGGGAACAAATGGAACCTTATCAAACTCGAAAATTTTTATGGGACATTTTCCTCTGTGTTAAATTTCAAATACCTTTGGTTGCACTCAATTTGGAGTTGTGTAAGGTGAGTTACACCCTTCTCAACCTATGCTGCCCGAGTAGAAACCCAGATTTCTAGTTCTAACTTCAAAAATTCATAACTAACACTATACTAATCCAATGGCCTTATATTTTATATGTATGGAAAGCCCTGAATGTCTAGTTTCATATAAAAATGGTTTCATCAACTTTAAACTGCGATAGATAGAGCCATACACTCCGCCGTATGGACCACCGAGGGAAAACCCTAACCTGCTTCTAGGTTTGTTCCCCTTCTTCAAGCTATTTGTCCTCAATTCCAATCTTAATCACAATATACATACAAAATTAGTCATAAACCATCATCATAACTCTACATAACATCAGTATCTCATGTTAAACATAATCACCATGCAGTTCCAAATCAGAGAAATCAAGTAGAGAAGTAGAATTTCCTACCTTGTCTTATGAAATTTGTGTTGATTTTGTGTCTTTGATGGTGTTGACTTGGGATGAGACTTGAAGATGGATGAGAATGGAGTAGAAATGAGCGCAAAGAGGAGAGAAAGAGAAGAGCTTCAACTGCTGGAAGAGTGGCCGAATTGATGAGAAGAAAAGGAGAAAAATGTGAAGATATTTGGAGATGCTTGGTTGTGATTGGTGGATTCAACCTTGATCTCAATTTTGGTTGAGCTTCCCATCATCAAGGGCTGCCAAGGCGCCACTTGAGGGAGCTATTTGGCCAAATCTTAGCCGTTGATTCTAGGGCACTCATAGAAAAATTTTACTGGTCTAGTTTTGACAGTTTGAAATACTGAAATTTTACTGATTTCCCTTAAATCAGTAATCTGGCTTGAAAATTTTCTGTGGGGGTTTTTTATGCTCCTAATCTAATTCCATCAAGCCTAATCCGTCTAAATCACACTTAATTGGTTTTAAGTAAATGTTTAATCAAGTTCTGATTAAACTCACTTATTTGATAAAATCGAATAACTCAGCTGTTAACGATAAATTTTTCGGACGTTACACTATCAACTCTACAAGTTTAGAAAAAAAGAATAGATTCAATGGGCTTTTTAATAGCCAAATACTGAGGATATGTATAAAATAAAGTAATCAAGTTATTTGCAACACCATACCGCCAATTTGTCAAGGTGAGCCTTGTCACCCTTATGCCTTCCCCCCAAAGAGTCTAACACATATAACCTCTTCTTTTTCCAATTGAAAGCATAGCACCACTAGTGGTGATCAAACACAATAGGCGCAAACACCTTTACCAACAACGTAGAAAATATCATTACCCTATAACCATATTATATAAAATGGACTGACACAAAGGATGAAATTGAATACCAAGTTGCTAGTGGCAATGACAGATTGAAGGTCTCCGAAACCAGTCGGTAGCGTATCCCATGGTTGGTGGCGACATCTCCTGAAGGCTTCCAAACCATGTGCGACCTTCTCCTAAATTCAGAGAAACAAACATAAGCACATGGAACCAATTCTGAATTAAAATATGCATATCAAACATATCTAAGTTAGATGACATCACCATGAAATATGAAGGCAAACAATAACGGCCCCTCGCCTTTCGTCCCTGCTCAAACTCATTAAAAATCGCTCCCGCAAAAGTAACAACCTGACACAACAATTGAATATTCGTTACTAACCAATTCACTCCAGGGCAAGCATGCAATTCAGACTAAAACACTGATATTAAGAGTTATTTTTACATAATTACTAATCCACCCCCCGAGTCCCAGTGTTCAAGTATCATGCCGATCCAGATACTGACCAAACATTCTAACCAAATTCCAAAATCACATACCCAAAGTAATTAGAGAAATATCATATGAAGTAAGTTTGCTCATTACAAGTGTGTAGATTGGGGCAAAAAGCGTTCAAGTAAATATCCATACTCGCTTGCAACGCCTACCTGGGTGCAGTACGTATAAAGATCAAGTAGCATTTTCTCTTCCCCTTTTCCAGTCGAGTGCGAAGGGTCATCCCGAATATCTGAATCAACCCCTACCACTTTCTTCTTCTTCTCGTTAGCAGCAAGTTTGGCCTTTTTTAAGCTTGGTAAATTAGGGACAAAACGGTGTGCATCATACTTGCCTGCCAGAATGGCATCATCCATATCCTTCAGCATCTGCAAATGCACCACAACCCAGTCTTGCACAATCTGCATACACGTGATTATGTCAATGATAATAAAAAATTTGCAAGTAGGCACAAGCATAATAGAACTTCGATAGAAATAAGTGCTTCAAAAATAAAAGTCATCAATTTAAGGAAGTAAGAATCAACTTCGGCTCAAAATCCATCCAGTTATGCACAAAAAAGATAACAGATGCTAGCATCTCCCTCATTTAAGATGCCAGTGTTGAATCTTTAATCACTCTCACTGAATCCACCTTTTACAAATTGCATATACTCACAGAAATGCATATATTAAGAATCAAGGTCTTTATAATATCAGTTTTGGACTTCCTAGTTGTGCAAGAAAAATCAACAACTAAATTCACAAATAAAATTAAAAAATATCATAAAACCATAATTTTAAATAAACCATTGACCTATTAAAAAGCTAATCAATTTTTTTGGATAACATAAGGAAAATATGTTTAAATCGTAAACCTTCTCAATTAATGAGGCATTAAATAATCCCCATTACCTCTGTCTTATAAGTCTTCTTTAACCACACTTCATCATATAGCTCACTTCGGCGCCAAGTGCGATACAATATACCCTCTTAAAAAGTTCAACGGATGACATGAAGAAAAGCGGTGGAAAATACACAATACCAACAACTTCGAAATTAAGTTATTGACTTTAATCTCATGGAAAAAACAAGAACCACGTAACTATTTTTAACAGACTGTAACCCTATTTACTCGAGTTACCTGTTTGAAGTTTCTCTCTATGCGAATCCGACTTCGCACCATTTCTTCATCCCAATATGCGAGTAGCGAACCAGTGAATGCCGGATCCCCAACACCCAGCGGCCGGTAATGAAGGTATATAATCTGTGCAATGCCAAGTCAACTCACAAATCAGGTTACCGACATATACGTATATATGGGCAATAGACAAGTATACACAAGGATGATAAATTATTAGTAGAAAGGCTAGAAAAGAAGCTTCACTGCAACAGAAAAATAATGATGCATTACATACCAACAGGAAGAAAAGGCAACCGCCGATGCTCCCCGTCTTCTGGTGATGTAACACCCTACCAACTTAATATTATGCTTAAGTCATAGCATGAAATTGGATAGGTTGCGTTATCGTGTTAGTTCTCCGTCTAAAGCTGTATTTATTATTTTATATTCGCCTTTTTCTCTAATATATGTATGTATATATTTGACGAATATACCTACGAAACGGCGCACAGTACATAATAAACATAACCAGTATTGTAAAACGTAACAAAATTTAAATAAAAGCACTACAGAGAGGAATAAAGACAAATAGTACATGATCAATCATATATATACATATGTAAGTTGGAAGTCAACACTTCAGTTTATCTATGTATATTTAAGAGTGGGTGAAACAAAGGAATAGCAAAATTCTTATTGCTAAAAAGTAGAGACGGAAATGGCGGAAGCCAGCTAAGTACAATGAGTCCAACATAGGGTCCTGGTGGAGCTGCAGGTTAGTGAGCTCATAAACAGAGTGGTCGTCGAGTCCTTCACCAGCATCTAAGAATGATGCGGAAATGCAAAACGAGGTGAGAATTTAAAGAAATTCTTAGTAGGGTTCGCATATAGTGTTTAACTGACGTCACATTCATTCTCAGTTGCCTCGATTTTTATTTAATTATGAAAACATGGGTTCAAATAGAACTATTTTTAATAAGTTTAAGAAAACGTCTGGTCCGAGGCAAGACTCAATTTTACTTAAGATAGCATAAAAAATAGAATAGACTACTAATAGTAAAACACAGAATAATGAGCAGAATAAGTGAACATACAGCAGTAAGTAAATATAACAGACAAACTATAAACATCTTGTAATGACTGTTCAATGTAATCATGCATTTAATGTTATCATACAAATCTTATTCTTGAACCTTTCTTCATAAACTTTTCGATTACTTGGTCCCCTAGGAGTTCTTGGCCATTTTAAACTCTTGGGTAATAGTCTGCTTTTCAGGATCGAGCTCGTTCCTATACAGGAATGCCGGGTTTGCTTTCCCCGACCTTCCCACTGATCTATTCTCCTTAACTTTATTCCGAGGCTGGCCCAAGTATCATGGAACTTTCATCATAACATAATCTTTTAGGTTCATCATGACATAACCTTTATAAACTCTTTGCAAATGCACATGGATTTGAATATAGATTCTAACTCATGCATAAACTTTACCGAACTTTTAGCAGCATAACGGAACATGTCCACTTTCCCATAAATAGTGCCAAAACTCAGAACATCAAATTTTCAAAAAATTCATAACACTTTATTCATATTCCAAACATCAAATTCATGGCACAATTACTGCAATTAAAACATGGCTACTGTCTCAACACTTGCATTCAACCCGATTTTTGTAAATTAGGCCATAATTTCTATTTAGCTCATCTGGACCTCAATTTTGGATGTTGAAGTGTTATGTGTCTATTCTCTAACCTTTTCAGTCCCATCTAATTTTGATAAGTATAGCTCAGGTTATTCACGTTTTATCCCAACCTGCCCTGTAGCTGGCCAGAATTACACATTTAACAGTAAAAATCCACTAAAATTTGAAAACTAATTCAACTTATATGAAATTAGTCTCATATTAAAGCTAATAGGACAACCTTTCATATGCAAAAAGTTCCATTCCATTTGCCTTAGTAGGGCTCGAGTTATAAGCCTCGAAATTTGACCTTCCTGAACTGCCCTGTTTTGTCCTGATTTGGACATAGGATAACTTCTTCTAATCATTGGGAATAAATGGGATGGTAACAAACTCAGAATTTCTTTATAGAATGTTCTTCTATGTATAAACTTTCTAACAAAGTTGATTTCACTCAATTTGGAGTTGTGTAGGGTGAGTTACACCCTTCTCAACTCATACTGCCCGGATTAAAGTCCTAATTCCTAGGTCAAATTCCAAAAATTCATATCTCTCTCAATATTAATCCAATGGCCTTATATGATATATGTATGGAAAGCCTTGAATGTCTAGCTTCACTTAAAAGCAGCGGTAGGCAGAGCCATACACTCCGTCATACGGACTGCCGAGAATTTTTGGTTCTCCAGCCTCTCACATCTTCCTATCCTCACCCTTTCCTCTTCCTTAATCAAATTTAAACACACAACCAACCAAAGATTATCATTTTCATTCACTAATCACACCAAGAAGTAAGAAAATAAAATCAAAAGCAACTATCCACAATCAGAATAACAAGAACTAATTTGAACCTCTACCTCTTGTTATGTGTGATTTGGCTTGATTTTGGAGTTTGAATCAATAAAACTTAGTTGAGCTTGAAGGTTGGATGGAGTTGGGTGAGTGGAGAAGAGAAGAAGAGAGCTGAAAGAGGGGAGAAGGCAGCGCAGAAAATGGGGCTGAAGGAGAGAAAGAAATGAGTCATATAACCTTGAGGTGGTAGTTGGCTTCTTGCAACATGATTCGTTAAAAAATGCAAGGCTAAATTTCAGCCAACTTTCCTCCTTTCTTGTGGTCAAGGTGGCGCCACTTTCATGGATCAAGTGGCTGAATTATTCTCCACATTGCCTAAAAGTGGAACTTGCCTCCATTCTATCTGAAATCGGAAATCGTCTTGATTCTGCGTAAAGTCGGAACTTGTGACCATCTATTTGAAACTTGGAGATGAAGTCAGATATCGAAAATATTGTCTGGTTTATTCGAAACTTGGAAGCAAGTAGGAAATCATGCACAACACATAAGGTCGAAGGTTGGAAATCATACAGCACACAATCATCTCAAAATCGAAAGTCAAGAATAAGAATGTAAAACCTAAAATACTTAAACTCGGAAGTCGGGATGCTAACGTAAACTTGGAAGTCGAGAACTAAGACGCTTTAAAAACTCTTATTACACAAAATTCTAAAACTCGGTCCACGATCAATCTCAGAGATCGATTCTAAGCATGAAACCGGAAATTGGGAGTCAAAACATTAACCTTATGTACCGGAAAATCAAAACTTATATAATCTCGGAACTCCCAATTCAATCACGGAAGTCAGTCATAGGCAAACTAATAAACTCGGAGATCGGAACTCGTGTACAACTTGGAAATTGATTTCGGAGGTCGGAACTCGTTGTGAATGTTACAGGTGACCTGACTTGTAGCTTGTGATCTGAACTACAAGCCAGTCGAAAATGAACCGGCTCCAATTATACTTTTTCACATTTTCAACATCAATAATGGCACCAAATAACTTTAGACTAGGTGCCATCTTCGATGTTGGGCAAAAGAACCCGGACATAACATACAAGATGAAGGCTCGCCTGAAGCTATCATCAACTTTGCCCTGCCGGATCATCTGCTTTAACTGACCATCAGTTACCCCCTCAAAATCCTTCAATAGAAGCTTATACTCTTCGGTCAATGATGTAGGAATCTCCAACCCTAATATTGCATGGTTAGCATGCTTACTCATCATGTGCAAAAAAAAAAAAAAAATAGCAATGATAAATAGGTAGGTTGTAATACCTGAAGCCAGCAAGCCAAAAACCATGCCTACATCATGGTATGCAAGTGGGATCGGCTCACCCTTCACGAAAATGCACATCTTGGTTATATCCAGTGCATTCACTAGCTCCAAGCATAACACCCGCTCGATCCGGCACTTGACATCGAATATTGTGCCAAATCCCATCTCCTTCACAAGGTCGGCTTGCTGTTCCGTCAGAATTTGGCACAGCTTCTGCAATTGGAAAGGCGAACACCGTGTAGCAAAAGCAGCCTAAAATTCACACGCATTGCAATCAGTACATCTAGGTTTACAAAATCACTATGGATGCCGCAAGAGAAAATTATCTAAATAACTACATCATAAAGCAATACAACAAGTAGGACGTGATTTACCACTACATGACTAGACTGGCGAGAGCCTTTCTCAGCAAGAGACCTGCCATAGCTTCCCTTCTTATCCTAACCAAAACAATGCAAAATACTCACATAGTCCCTCATTTTAAATGCATTTATTACATTTCAAACAATTGTATTACTTAACACTTACATTTGCATGATTCTTCATATCATGCTTCTTTGGCCATCAAGCCACACCTTTAGCTCCCGAGCTATCGGGGTCAGCAGACCATTCTCTACTATCACTTCTTTGATCTGTACACAATATTGTAGGATAAGCATATAATTAATTGTACCACTAAATAAAACTAAAATTAAATTTCCGTAAAAGACATTATATGGACTAACGGCTCCCGTCCTTACCCACTACGTCAGGATAAAACTCAGGATCAGATCCAGAATCTCCATTTGGCAACACATCCTTCACATGTTGGCCTGCCAATTGAAAAGATATCTACGGTTAGAATACATTATGAATATTTAATCTAATACATGGAACAATTTGTATTGCAAAAGAAGGATTACAGGGAAATGCAAATCCAAGTAAAGACAACAAAAAAGTTACCACGATAAATTCGTGAAATAGAAGAAATGAGGGATTCGCAAATCATTTCTTATAAAATCTAACATATCTGACTAATTTCATGAATCAAAAAAGCGTTTATAATAGAATCACAGGTGGCAAATACAAATTATAACCAGACAAAAACAACAACTAACAAATAAAAAAAGATATAACTTCTTACCAGTCCCATACTAAGGGAAGGTTGTACGAAAAAAATTATCACCAAACAAAATGTGTAGGACAAATTAAAGTTGCTTCAACAAAAAGGGTTCTTACTAAAGAACAAGAAATAAAGTGACAATAAAAAGTGTCTTTGTGGTGGAGTAATCACAATTATTAGGCTATCAGTAAGGGTTGAATTGCTTTGCTTGTGAAATTGGTTTGGTCCTCTACTTTATTTAAACATCATCACTATACCCATTATCACGAATTATGACAAAACAATCATTTCCAATTGGCCCTTAGGTCAACTACATCACATCATTATAAAGTTTACACAACCCCCAATATTCAATAAAGCTCTGTTTAATATTACCTATTAACTTTAAGTTGAACCCATGCATATTATCCAACCCCACCTACTAGGGGAAAACAGGGTGTATTGCCAACTTTCCTAACATTCACCCCTTCCCAAACCAAACAACTAATAATATCATGACAAACCTGTAGCACGACTTCTAGCATTTGCTTTCCCTCGCCCATTTTAGTCCGCGTATCAGTTGATATTGCTCGAACAATATGACGTTGTTACCTACAATAAAACACCAAATCTTAATAACCACATATTCCAACATAGTACATACTATTTAAGCCCAATAACAATTAATACCACAGGCCACACATGGTTAACTAAGTCAGTAGAAAGTTAATTTGCTTCATCCTATTTCAAAATTATAATTCTCATACCTATCTTCCAAGTCATATTGTCAACAGAAAAAAAAAAAAGGAACAAAGCATTGATGGTGGGATTAGAAATAGCTCAACTCTGATTATAATTTAAAAAAAAAAATAAATTGAGTCATGCTTATAGCCATTCATGTGTGTGTATTTGTGGATGCCTTTGGTGGGGAAGACTTGGTCACTCATGGAAATCCATTAGACAGCTATTAAGATTACATGGCTAAAGCCACTGGAAGCATAAGGATGCCTATGGTGATCCCCGTGCATCAAACGATTTCATTTCATTTGCTTATACCATATGATATATAAATTGAATGGATCAATATAAGCACGAAGATGCATTCCAAATTGACGTTCTAATACTATCATCAAAATACATAAAAGAATACTCCCCAACTCTATCTCTCATCAAAGATATTAGTAAACTAGTATTACCCAATATCATGTAAAAAAGACATTAATTAAAACAAAAGATGTTGAACTTATCAAAAGAAAAATTATTGCAACATTGGTGCATCCTTTAAGGACTAGAACATACTCTTGATTGGCTATTACTACTAAGAACAAAAGAACGAACTGAAATATGCCCTCCATCCTACACTTCTGCATACCCATATGCATGGGAATTATCAAAGTCAGTATCCACTAGCTCAAAAATATTGTTGACGTAAAAGCAAACTCCATTGATTCCCCAATGCATATGTGTATGCAATAATGCACAATAACTTGATTTGGCCACAAGGATAAATATTAGCAACAGGTGTTACTATAAAAAAGGAAAATTTCATATCCTACAAAAATATAGGAGAAAATGATGATAAATAATGTCATCATATTCAAATAAGTAATAAACACATCATCATTAATATTATAACTTAACATTCATATTTTCTTTTTCAGTTTATAATTTAAATGCTAAGATGGTAAAATTAAAATGTTTTGAAAATATTTGGGACATAAATAAAACCAAAAGTAAAAAAAAAAATTAGGACTAAACTAAAATCACCGTAAAATATGATGAATTACCCTAATAAAGAATATGTTAAGTATACTCTCAACTTGTTTTCACTTTAACGATGTGTTTAGTATAAAGATAAAAAATTCATAGTTTTAATTTATGTACATAAAATCAACTTGGTATTGCTTCTCTTCATAATGAAGTTTGAAACCCAAATTGGGTTTAGAATCGACGGCAAATCAACTTTTAAAACCAAAAGTGGATGTTAATGAAGCTTGAACGTGGGTTTGACTAAGGCAAAAGCTTATCCAAATACTTAACTTCTATGCAATGATTTTATTTTATTTTATTTTTTAAAAAAAAGACAGACAATAAGAACAAGAACAAGAACAAGTTTAATGGGAAAGGAAGTTACCCAATTCCAAGAAAAACTGATATTTGGAAGTAACACTACCACAATAATTTCATTATTGATACTCTAGTCTATAATAACATCCTTCAAATTGTCTTAAAAATGAATTTAGTTAGTATTATCATTCATCAAATACAAAATATAGACAGATAGGCCAAGAACAAGCAGATAACCAAATCCCTTGCTAAAGTAACATTACCCAATAATCTTATCACTAGTCTTGTAGTCTTTAATAAGATCCTTCAGGTTATCTTAAAAAGAATTTAGTTATTGTTACCAATCATCCAATACAGTGTGTAGATTCATGGAACAAGGACTAGTAGATAGCCAAAGCCTAGCTAATAGGTCCACAGTTAATATTTTATTCAACCAACTTTACTATAGTAGTTTGGTAACAGTTATTAACATAAAGGCAAAAAGATAAAACTACTAGTCTAAAATGCACAAGAATGCATTCTTATTCTTATGGCTACTAAACACAAGCATAAGAAAATGAAATCTGAGTTCCATATATAGCAATCCTTCTCTCGGTTTGGAAAGCTTTGCTGTATGCACAGTGCAGAGGCAGCATTGTCCATGTGATCCATATCCCGGATAAAATAGCTTTTCAAAACTCTGCTCTCAAAATCTTATCATTTTTTCACCCTCCCTTCAAGAGATATTTTTGTTTTCTAGTTAAGGTTAAAGATCACAAGTTCATCAAGAGCAAGTAAATATCTTATTTCCACAGAATTTTGGACATCTAGTTTACACATTTGATTAGCACACTAGTTAGGGAATCTTAAACGCAGATGTTGCTAGGTTTTTAAGTGGCTATAGCTAAAACTACATTGATTGGATTCTTTCCATAATAAACATCACTATGAAGAAGCAGCAAGGTAAATTTTCTTTCTGACACAGCCAAAAATGCCCTACATATCTACCATCTTTCAAAACCATGTTTAATTGAACACTAGCATCCACAGCTTCAAAAGCATATTTAGAAGTGTAATTAGAATTTTCAAGAAAATAAATAAATAAATAAATTCATTGGTTCTAGGCCATAACACAGAACAGAACTGAGTAAATATTCAATTCAAAAGGGCATTGAGCTAAGTAGCTATTCCATTGGCTAAGTAGAAACTCCTCAAACAATTGACCACACAAGACAAAAGTAGCACATAGCCTAGAGACTAGTATGGGAGAGAGATAAATCATTGAATGAGGAATACAAGGAGAACAAGCTATCCCTTACAGATCATGCATAGTAGGGCTTCGATTGCAAGAGCACAAGCAGCTACTCCAATTTGTAAAATAGGTTCAGGAGGCTATAAATATATAACTTGCATTTCAACAGACCAGGAGCACTTTCCAAGCAGAACTAGGTCAGTAGAACCGACCTTAACAAACTCAACTATGTAAGAGGTTAAAGGAATTGACCTAACATAACTGAAAACCAATCAATTTAAGGAAAATAAACACCCCAAAGTCAAAGCACTGGATAAAATAATATAATGAATATCAACTTAAACTCCAACAGATTAGTTACTCAAACTGTTCACATCACCAACAGCCAAGTCAAAATCTCTCAACAATTCCATCTATCATGTTGGTAACCCATAATTGCATTAGACCAAAAAACTAGCTAGTGGAACACAGAATAAGTAACAACCATGGACAAACAGAACAAAACACAAAGTCAAAGTCAAAGTCATCGTCATTAGATAGAAATGTGGCAACAAATGCGAACACAACTCACATACTTCGCACATAAATCACCAAACTCCTTCAACATTGTACACACAAAGGACTCGAAAAATTGGCCAAAAGCTACAATATATTAGATCAACTAAAAAAAATCTCACCTTTTTCACTCTCCAAATTGCAAAACTTCGAAATGGATTATTGAAAGTTAAGAAAATAATAAGAAGTAGAGGAAAAACCACGAGTGTACCTAAAATCCAAAATAGATAACACCATCTATATGGTTACTACGGTGATGGCACCGAGTTCCGTCAAGGCTTACCGGCTGGTTTAGGGGCATTGCAGCGAAGCTAGGGTGCAGCTTGCTCGCTGTCACTTTCGATTGTGGTGGAAGCTGGATTCCCAGCGATGTGGGTCGTGGTGGTCAGATTAGGGGATGAGTTAGTAAGGGGGACACTTTCAGACAGTCCATCCAGGAGAAAGGTTCAAAGCTCGAGTAAGTCAACAATGTGAAAGGATGTTCTCGCAGGTGAGGGGGGAGGAAGAAAGGTGAGGTTGTTCACGGGTGTGGGTGTGGGTCTCGTGGGTGTAGGTGGGGTTTTGGTTTTTGAATTTTTCACTTTCCTTTTCCTTGTACCGCTGATCGTATTTACTCTTTCCTTTTGTCGTTTTGCTGGTTTAGGGATGGTTAACACCGTATATGTTGATAAAAAGGATGGCAAAATAACATTTTCCATTTCATATTGATCATGGATAATTTAGGTGCAGTTTTTATTTTTTTTTTCCAATTTATTTATTTTCTCATTTTTTTTTACAAAAAAAATTATGCTTCCCTCACCATTCTATTGCATGTATTTCTTTTCCCATTTTGACAATTGTCTTCTAACTTAAACTCAATAAAATATTAAACTTATCATAAAATTATTGTTAATCCATTACTATATTATATATAAGAGGGTTTATGGGAACTAAAGAAATCCATCTGGTAAAATACCTTACTTTCATTTTTCCCGTCCAAATTTTAGTTACCCATCTTAACTAATGTTAATTTTTCCATTTTTATTTTTATTTCTTATATATATAGTGAGAGTAAAACTCACTTGTATCATAGTATTCATTGCAAGTTGATTCTAATTACTGAACATATAAGAAAAAGCTAACAAGTAAAATTTTTACAAAATTAAATGGAAAAAAATATATTAATATATTAATTGACTAAACAAGATACTAATCAAATAGTAAAAAAAAAATTAAGATATATTATTTCAAAAACTTAGTAATGACAAGTGAAAAATTATATAAGTTCTTTTATAAAAAAGTTAATGCAAAAAAAAAAATTACTTTTGAGAACCTAAAATTTTATATTAGTTTATATTAACTATAAAATGCTTAATTTGTTATATAAATAAAATGTATAAAATTTTTTACTAAGATACTTTATTTAGTTAATTATCAAAGTTTGAATATATTCAGAAAAAATGATTTATATATGACATATGTATATATATAATTTTAAGTGAGTTTTGTGTAAATGTTAAAAGAATTATTGTCAAAGTTTAAAATTGAGTAAAAAATTATTAATCCAATGTGAAAAAACTATATACTTTTTTATGTAATAAAAAATGATACAACATGTAAAAAAATTAAATTACTTTTTAGGATAGGAAATATAGTTTTGTTATATATTAACTATTAGATGTATAACTTTCATCATCTATACCATTACATAAAAAACTTTGTCATTTTATTTTGTTAGAAATTTGTAAACAAAAAACTCAAAGTGACGTATTTTATTTGAGAAGAAAACAATTCTTGATAAAAGTATATTACACAATGATAATAAACAAAAATCAAGACTAATTATTGAACTAAAGCAATAAAATAAAATATATTATTTCAGAAACTTAATAATGAAAGGTGAACTTAAAAATTATGTAGGTTCTTTTATGTTAAAAAATTATGCAACAAACAAGAAAATTTAAATTGCTTTTGAGAATATAAATATTGCATTGTTTTATATTAACTATCAAATGTGTAATTTCTTATGTAAATAAAATGCATAAAATTGTTCATTAAGATATATTATATAGTTAATTATCAAATTTTTTTAATGTATTTAAGATAAAATAATTTATATATAAGCTATGGTGTATATATAATTTTGAGTAGGTTAACTTTTTTTTAATCTATACTATTGTTTTGACTTGTTTTTCTTGCTTCTAATAATATCCTTGCTGGTCCGAGCTCTTCATGAGTCCACAACTCCGATTGAGGACCTACAAGGGAATCTGATGCTCAAGTCAGAACGTATTCTATTCAATTTCAAGTGAAAAAGGATTTCACTTATGTTTGCTTCTGGTGATATCCTCTATTTATAATCAAGTTAGGTCCCAAAAGATTAAGTGCAGCTACAACGGCTTTCTCTCTCCTCTAAAACCTCTCATTCTCTCAACTTTCCAAGAGATTCTCTAGTTCAAATTTGAATATGCTTGACGATTGAGGTTTCATGGGACTCTCCTTTATCACTAAAACAGAGCACATCCCTTCTAGATAGGGGTTATATATGCTCATTGGGCCGAGCTTTAAGGCCCAAAAAATTAGTTTAGTACATAATCCCCAAGCTCAATTATTATCCAAGGATAATGATTCGAGCTTATATTTCGAGCTCTCATTATCTTCCTGTTCTTTGATCTTTCATTCCAAGCTCACATATCCAAGCTTATTCTTGTCATCGATATCAAGGTGCAACTCTCTAGCTCTCCTTGGCAGGTATTGCGAGTTGCGTCTAGACCCGTGATCAGCGATTAGTGAAAACCACTTTTCACTAAGCATTTAATATGAATGATAGATATTGACAGATTAAATCCGGGTCATTGATGATCTTTAGATTAAGCTTCCAACATTGATTACTCGAAGGTTCATCATCTTCAAGCTGATTTCCTCGCTCAAGCTCATTATTCTCAACCTCTAAAGTCATATCCGAACTCCTTGATTATCTGGGCTCATTTTTCCGAGCTCATGTTCTTAGCCGATCATGCTTGAGAAAAGATTTAATCTCTTATTCTAAGCTTATACTTTAGGATTATCCCATACCAAAAGGTGAAAGATTTGGGTCTTTTATCTCGAGCTCATATTCTAAGTTTATATTTCTTTTTCATGAGAAGAAATCCAAGCTCATCCTCCAGGCTCATGACTAAACCTATCACTCGCAAGCTATTATTTTCAGACCTTTTGCGTGCTCAAGCTCATTATTTCTGAGCTTGTCTTTATGGTTGAGCATATTATATTTGGGCTTTCTTCGTATGTCAACTAAACATTCGAGGAATCATCCCTATGTGCAAAGCTGTTATGCTTAGAGAGATCTATCTAGTGAGTTTCCACTGTTAAACGAGAGCTATTTTCCAATCTCTTCATTTACTCAGAGCCAATTTTTTGCAAAGCTTATGTTTACTTTTCAATCTCATTCTCAACTCTTATCTTGGTCATATTCTTGACCCTCGGCCAGATTTATAGCTTTGATTCCTAGCTAGCCTTATTCCTGGTCTATTATTCCAGTCTAATCCTTAATCCTACCGTGATTTTCGACCTCATTTTTTGTCAATTCTTCCTTTCCAAGCTCCAATCTAAGCTAGTTTCCAACCTTATTATCGTTTGATTCATTTCAAAACCCTAATCTAGGCTTGATTTTCCATCTTAGGATTCTTGCTTCAATCCAAGCTTATCATTCTTGGTCGACTTAAAACTTGGCTAATTTAATTCCTGATCAGATGAACCTTGACCTCACTCAGGATCAAAGTTCAACTCGGCTTACTTCTCAGCTAAGCCTTAACCCTACTCTTAGCTGAGATTTTAGTTTGTCCAACCTTATTCTCTGTTAAAGACATCGTCACCTTCAATGAGGGTTTCTAGTTATTCAATTTCGAACCTTTTTCCCAGGTTGTAGTTTTACCCTTTCTCTAGGTTTTTAGCTTCTATCCATTTTTGGGTTTTGCCCTTTTCTCGAGCTTTTAGATCCAACTCTTTTCCGGGCTTTTAGTTTTATTCCAGGATTTAATTTTGAGCCCTTTTCCAAATATAAATTTCAAACTCTTTTTTAAGTTTTAATTCCGAACCCTTTTCCAAGTTTAAATTTTGAACCCTTTTTTGGGTTTTAATTCCGAACTCTTTCTTCGATTTTAATTCTGAACCCTTTCTGAGTTTTAATTATGAGGTTTTAACTTCGAACTCTTTTTCAGGTTTTAATTTTGAACTCTTTCTCCATGCTTAAATTTTGAACCTTTTTTGGGTTTTAATTCCGAACCTTTTCTCCAGGTTGTAATTCCGAACGTTTTCCGGGTTTTAATTCTAAACCCTTTCTCAGAGTTTTAATTCTGAACCCTTTTCAAGTTTTAATTCTGAGCCCTTTTTGGTTTTAATTTCAATCCTTTTAGGGTTTTAATTCCGAACCCTTTCTCCAAGTTTGAATTCCGAACCCTTTCCAAGTTTAGATGTCCTCCCCTGTAGGTGAGGGTCTTATTCCTAAACTCTTCTCCATGTTCTCGGCTAAGGTTTTGTTAAACTCATCTTTATGGTCAAAACTTGGCCTTGTTCAGGGTCAAGGTTTTAGTCTTCTCGGTCTACTTCATGACCTTCTTCTAGCCTTATTCTTGGTTGTTTTGATGTCTTTCTCCTCAGCTCTTTGGTGGGCTTATCTCCTTAGCCCTTTTCCTCTATGGACTTCCTTGGTCTACTTTCAAATAAATGATTTGAATTTTCCGAAGCACTGGTCTTTATATATATCCTTCAACTCTTTAATTAAACCTTGATTGTTCAATCTACTTCATGATTAATAAAAAAGAATAATGGTAGGATGAAGCATGTAACATTTCCAATCAAATTCAATAGTAAGCAAATATGTTTAGAGAATTATATTCATGAAAGTTTTAGAAAAGCTCCCCTAATCTATGTCTTTTCTTTATTCTTGAAGAGTTGATGTGCTCTCCTTTAATTGATGAAGACATGTCAATTGACTTCTCTTTGAGTTCATGCCAATTGATAACCTATCTTTTCTTCCCTCAACCTGAGCTCCGTTCCAACTTCAATATAGGTCAATTCCTTTCTCTAGGCTAGATGACCTTATTCTAGCTCAATTAATTGTTGGCCATTATGCCAAAATATCTCATGTGGCAACTTCCAAAATAAAATATGCATAATCCATCAATAATAACAATATTATGGACTTAAAGAGACTCAAAATCATTTAAATCATCAAAATAGCTCAAATTTAGGAGTGAGTAAAATATGATATGCCAAGAAATATAATAAGCATCTCAAAAAATTTCTAGCTCAAAATTAAGAAAATATGATATATTTCCAGTTAATTTAAATTTCTAAATATTCATAATAAATATTTCCAGCACTCAAAAAAATAAGTAAAATTCATCAAAAAAAATAGGAAAAGGTGCATGGTGATTGATGTAAGAACCAGAATTCAAAAATTCAATTTGTAGAGCTCTCACGCACTTACACACGCCAACAGTGCGAGTGGGATTTGTTCACACATTGTTCATCATATTCTTCACCTGCTTTTGGTGTAGCTTGGGTCGCACAACCCGTTTCCATTGTGATAGGAGTCATGGACAAATTCTCTCTATTCCTACCATCTTTTAAGGAGATTCCGGTCTCATTAGAACCGAAATACAAAGCTCTACAACATCCTTCTAGGAATTGGGTTCAAGATGATGAGAATTTTCTGGGTTCATTCAAAAATGATCCGAGTTCTTGTCCTCAATTTTCCATCAGGTTTTGACTCAATGTTCCACCAAAATGCATGGTTCGGGTCTTGTTTGGTTCGAAAGCCACTCCTTTACAAAAGCCCTTAAAAAATTTGATGAATTTTGAGGTATACATCAATTATAGGATTGAAACTGAATTGATCATGTATGATTAAGAACTCTTCGATTTCTATTTAAAATCCTCCTTCGATTCTTGACGAAAATTGATAAAGCTAGTGTCTTTCAACTCAAAATCATATGATTTACAACAATCCTTCATCAATTTTAACAATAGGAATACTAGATCAAAAATTGGGTTCCAAAATCTCAAGCTTGAAATATGAATTCCATACATGAAATTATCAACTCATATGCATGAAGCATGATTTTATGCAATTCTAATATTAATATTCCTAAACATTCCATGATGAAAAGATCATAATCAATATATCAACTGCCAACTTGATTTGAGATAAATCCAGTTAAGTATTTGTGTCGTCTTATGATGATTGTTGTTTGCTCTTGGTCTAGCTCCTTATGCCGACGTTGGTGGGGCAGGGATTTTTTCACCATGGCCTGACAATGGGCCCTAATGTTCTAACATGTTTTTCTAACTTTTGATAATGTCCTTGCTAGTCCAAGCTCTTCATAACTCCACAGCTTAGGTGGGTGATCTGTAAGAGATTCCGATGCTCAAGTCAAAACATATTCCATTCAGTTCCAAGTGAAAAATGATCAGTCATTTACCTTTGCCTCTTATGAGGTCCTCTATTTATAATCAAGTTAGGTCCCAAAAGATTATGTGCATTTACAACCACTTTCTCTCTCCTCTAAAATTTCTCATTCTCTCTATTTTCCAAGGGATTCTCTAGTACAAGTTTGAACATGTTCGGCAATTGAAATTTTCATTGGAATCTCCCTAATTGCTAGAACAGAACTCGTCCCTTTTAAATGGCGGTTACATATGCTCATCAGACCGAGCTCTAGGGCCCAAAAAATTAGTTTAGTATAACTATTATATTAGAAATTTTGTCATTTTATTTTGCCAGAAATTTATCAACAAAAGACTCAAGGTGACATTTTGTTTTGAGAAGAAAATAATTCTTAGTAAAGATATATTATGCAATAATAATAAACTAAAAGTCAAAACCAATCATTGAACTATATTAGATTATATTTGACCTTTATTTTATTATGCAAGATTATATATTGTATTGACAAAAATGACCTCACCAAAAAGGATTATGTATTATTATAGTTAATAAGGATAAGAAATATACAAATTATACTAAAAATGTTGGCTACAATTAAGTATTTAATGAATTTAATATATCTTTAATCTATTTTACTATGTAAAATAATTAAAAAAAAATCTTGACATATTATACTATATTTAATTTTTAATTTTTATCAAAATTATTTTTAAAAGTATTATAATTAAAAATAATTATAAAAGTTATAATCAAATCCGTGCAACTCATGGGTATTATATCTAGTGATTTATTAAAATTCATTATTCTAAATAGTAAAAGATAAATTTTTAAAATATAACGTAATTTATAATGTGAATAAGATTTTCATCTAAAAACTAACTAATAAATAGGTTAATAATTTATTTTTGAACTTGCATAAAAAATTGTTTTTAACTCATCTATTGTGATGCGATCCAAAATTCATAAAGCTCATTTATTTTTAACCTTTAGCATTAGGTTCTTAGCCTCTTAGCTCCGTTTAACAGGGAAATTGAACATCGACTCTAGCAATTATAGGCTAAAGTAACGAGTTGGTAGAAGCTAAGGATTGAGACCGACATTGACGAAATGGCAATGAGCGTGTCAAAAGATAATTGATTCTACCAAGTGCTTGTAGCTAGAAGGCAGTGTTTGGAAAATTAGGCATGGTTTTCTTTCTTAAATCTAGTTTGAAGATGGGGAAAAAGGTATATCCCATTGATCCTAATTCGATGTATGAAAGCAAAATTTAAAAAGAAAAAAAAAAAATTAGATGTATGATCCTAATTTATGATCAAAGCGTAGTAAACATTGCTTTGCTTGATTCTCTTCCTTTCACCATTTTTCGGCGACAAACTCCTACTTTTTCGTGGGCCTCAACAGTGCTTAATTACGATGTCCTAGGAGGGGAGAACGGACAAGAGAAACAGCATTCTCAGTATCACACTGTTCAAATTGCCCTATTAAATCACATGAGTTATGCTATTCACATGAGTTATTGCGGTATCGACTCACTTCTATTTATTATTGAATAGGATATAAGACCCAAATCAAATATAATCTACATCTTATTTAATAATAGACGAAAGTAAATCACTATAAAAATTAAAAAAATATTAATTTAAATAATATTTCTCATATTAAATTCGTCTGCATAGGTTCTCTATAAAAAATGCAGCTACAGTGATTTTCTTAATTCCAGCTCCCTCAAAAGAGGAAAAAGCAAAGGCTTGCCTTTGTAAAAGTCACTGCATGAACGCACTCCAACTTAGGTCACACCAATGGTACACGAGCTAGAACCCTAAGCAATAGTTTCACATGTCCCAACTGGTGATGATTTGCCTTCCTCCGCGACTCAAATCTATTGGTGGAGCAGCTTTCACACAGATATACACAGAGTGGAATCTGTATACGTGAAAGTGGAAGAAAAGAAAGAAAGGTTGTGGCGTGGTGCAGGGCAATGAGCCCTGTGGCTGTGGGGCAGTTACTTGTCAGGGCCATTCCAATTTCCATCCCTCTCCCTCCATATAGAGTCTGAATCATTTCTACTCTACAAATGAAATCATTTTTCTTCTCTTGGGTACACCAAAAACGGAAATTTGGGCCCCGACGCCGAAAAGAGGGGGGTCCTGCTTATGAATTGTTCCACATAAAGGTGACTCCAATATCCAAGCGAGCAAGTGGCCTTTTCTATGATTCTTTTGACTATATATTCAGCATTACTACAGCTATGTTAGATCCCCGCCGAACCATCACCATCAGAATGGTTGGGAAGCATCACTTTTTCACAAGTAACACCATAAATTAAATTATATATAAAAAAAAAAAGAACACACACTATACACTAAATTACTGGCCAGGCCACATGGATGACTTAACTAGGACAAATTATTTCCTCTGTACGTAAATGTATGAATACAATATGTTGTGTGACACTACAATGACTAGCAAAATTCCGATTGTTCGTACACAATCAATAATACTCAGCAGATATTGGGTCCGAATCCCACAAAACCATTAGCTCCATCAACTGAAATCTGGATCCCTTCTTGCTGAATGTTCCCAATGATGGAAAGCCCCGAAGGAGAAGGAGCAAACGCAAAACAGAAAGTTCCCACATCATCCGCCGGAATCAAAAAGTTCCTGGCTGGAAGGGTCAGAATTGGCCCCCCCGAGAAGTAAAACGACACCGTTGGCACGCGAACCATTACGAACCCGTTCAAGTCATAGCAAGTGTCGAATATGGACACTCCCGGTGCCCGTGGCAGGTTCGTGGTTTCGGCAACGAAAGCATCACGAAAAGCCCCGTAAGCCGAAGTGGGCAACCGGGTAACGGCAGTGCCGGTGTCCATAACAACACCGCCCTCGCCCAAATCATTTATCCGAAAAACGTCCTCAGATATGTTCAACCGCGAGCCCCCAACTCCAAGGCCCGAAAGCCCGATATAGTAGAAGCTCGGGAACAGCGGGTTATGAATCAGAGGCACCCACGCGGCACCAACAGGCATCGCTTCGCGCCCGAATTCAAGTGAACCGGACGAACCGGTGCCCCGACTCACCAAACAGTATCCGAATGCGCCGCCAGTCTGGCCACCCAGCTGACCAACGAAGGACATGGGCCCACCACCGAGGCCCAAAAGCCCAGCCGCGCCAACAAACATGCCCTGGTTCCAGTGGCCGCACCCGATGGCGGTGTTCCGGACAACGGTTTTACCGAACGTGAGCGTTTCGAGGGCGAGGGTCCCCTTGGTGTAGGAGCCGTCGCCGTAGGAGACCTCGTAGCGGCAGCGTCCTTCGTGGCAGCCGGCATTGTCGTCGAGGCGGTCGCAGACGGCGGAGGAGCAGGAGACGCCGGCGTAGGAGGCCGAACGGGCCGGGTTGAAAAGCGGGTCGGATTGGTTGTAGCATTGGTTGCAAGGCTGGCATTGTACCCACACGATGTCACTGCCGGAGTCGATTACCATGTATTGGTAAGTTGGAGGGCTCCCGAGGCCTATTCGGACGAAATACTCTCCGCTTCCTTCCTCCGTGCCCGACACCACGTCCGACCCGAAAGCCTCGCCTTCGTCTTCATTATAGTTGTAAGTGTTGGTGATGGTGGTGGTGGTGGTGGTGCGGCGAATGAGGGAGGCGACGCGTTTGGCTTCTCGTCTCATTCGGGCGTTGAAACGGGTGCGGTGGTCGTGGAAGATATTGTGGAATGTGTTGATTTTGTCTCTATGGTGTAGCTTCAGTTTCCATTTTCTATTCTCAGTACCCTCCTCGCTCTCTTCCAAAGTCTCGGGTTCTTTGGTGGGCTTGAGTTTCGTCCCTGCGATGGTTTCTTCGACGTTGAAGTCCTCGAAATGGGAAGGTGGGGCTGCATAGGAGGTGGGTGTGGTTAGATGGATCATCAGCAGGGGGAGCAGCAGTAGGAGTATGTGGATGGGTATGGCCATGGCCATGGCCAAGGTGGCTTGGGATGTTATGGGAGTAAGTTCTTGTTGGTGAGAAGCGAGGAGGGATTTATTTGGTTGGGTTTTGGGGGGGATGTGTAGAGGCGAAAGGGGAAAATGTTGGTTGATAATTGAGAGGAGAGGAATGTGGAAATAATTGAATTTGGGCTGGGGGTTGGGGGTAGAAGTCTCCATGTGTGCGTGGCTTCTACATCTCTACGTGTAGTTGCTATGGAACTGTGGTGAATGTAGACGTGAAAGAGACTCTTTACCGCAAATCATGCTGGTGTCGTTTGGTTAGCTTTTGATTTTGTTGAGTGGACTGTGGAATAGCTCTACTCGAACTCCAACTCCTTGTTACTACTTACTACTAGATGCTGTATGAAAGGCATCACTACACGACAGGAAAAAAAAAAAAAAGCATCACAGATTAATGCCCAAGGACAACGTTATTGGTACATAAAAATTAGGGTGAATTACATTGACCTCCCCTGAAGTTTAGTGTAATTACACTTTCTATTTATTTATATTACACAGGCACTTATCGCTTGAAGAAATTTAGAGTTAGATCGAAAAATCGTCAAATTTAAAATTGTGTTTTAAATAGATAATTGACTACGAGTTAGAGTTTGATCATTACGCACATAGAAAGATAAATTATCGAGGAATGATGTTGGAACTGGGCTTCGTAAATTATCTATTTAAAACAATTTTAGCTGTAACTTTTAAATCGGGCTGAGCATGTCTTCCGCGAAATAGGGAGTCTGTAATATACCCAAATAGAGGGTGGCAGTATGATTACACTAAACCTTCAGGAAATGATATGTTCACCCTAAAAATTATGAGCGGTGCTAAGTGGTTTAGTATTAATGAGAATTGAGACGCATGGGCACTATTTTTATATATGTTAAGGTATGATTGGAATGTCTAAATAATGACATTTGGAAATGTACATCTAAGAATTTCTCTTATAATATATTATATAGGAAGCTTTTGATGACCAATCACAAGGAGAATTGAAATTGTGAGGGAACTTAATTTATGTTTATTATTAATTGGCAAGCAGTTTCATTCCTAAATATATTACGTCATTCTTATACTTTTCTTTTGTATAAGTAAGCAATATGAACTCCTTAATTCACGAGATTAGCCAACCAATTACAAAACAAAATTTCGAGTATTAATTATTTTTTCCCTTCTGATCTCTGGACAATTTTCAAGACAGCAATTGCAACTAAGATTCTTTTCAAGTAAAGGGAAAAAGGAAAAATTAAACACTTAATCCCATCCCATCCAATTTATAAAGTCAGATGAAAAGATATTAGGTTCCATCAAAGATACTCCCATGTTTTATGTGATAAAACTTCATCTTAATTAATTCCTTGCAAAAGCCAAATTTACCAATAATGTGCGGCAATACTAGTCACATAGCTGGAACGCTGAAAAAAATATCAATAACAATTTCTCCATTCCTCATACAGACTCTTTATAGCTACTAAATTAATTTGGTGTGCTGTACAATGCGTTTTTTATTGCTTTAAGGGTACAAGAATTTGAAACTATGTTCGGTGGAGAGGGCCTTTTTTCTTTATATGATAGTTGATGTTTAAAAATACTAGATTATAGAATTTGGGGAAATTTTACTGAAATATGAGATTTTGAAGGAAATCGGAAATTCCGATTTCACTTTGCGGAAAAATATTTGAGATGTTGTTATTATACATATAAAAGAAGAAATAGGACTTGGTCGTCGTGGAATACAGGCTAAAGTTGTCCATCAATGACTTTTCAAAGGCAAGACAAAAAAGCGGATTTTGTGCATTTATTTGTTGGACACTGTATCTTCTGTATGATGCCCACGTGCGATGTCACCATCGTGTTCCCTTGTTTTGGTTTCTTTTTTTCGCTCTCTATTTTTTTCTCAATATACTTATTAGTTTATTTTTTGAGTAAAGCTCTCTGATTCAAACTCAACTAATCCAGTTTGATTTGTATAGGTCTTAGAGAGAGAGGCTTGAAGTCTTTTAATGGAAAATTTTTTCTTTCCTAAAATTTGAACTTGAAATACTTGATTAAGAGGTCAAAATATCTTACTCTATAGACCCATTCCACATTAATATTATACTTATTGGTTATTACTAAAGGACTTGGGAGTAACTTGATTATTTATTTGACAAGGATATGCGGTAGCCTTTTGGGTTTGCCTCCCGCTTAAAGTAAAGATTATGATAAGTGAAATTTTGAAATAATTTTAAGAATAAATAAAGTTTTTGTATGTTTACTTATATCTTTTGTCATATACATATTATTTTTTTCCTCTTTAATAATATTATGATATCGTAGTCAATGTAATACTTTTTTTGTTTTTTTGATGTGGTAATGTAAAACTCTTTAAATAGTATAAAACAGGACTTACTATGAAGATATTAAGAAACTGTCTTGATACAGATTCTTGTTCATATATGTTATTGGGACAAAAGATGGATCCATAACAAGAGTCCAAGAAGAAGGAAAATAAAAAGAGTGTTTAATGTGATTCTAGCTAGATCTCCGAATTGTGTCCACAACTGCTAGAAAGAATAAAAAAAAATGTTCTACGAATAAAATATTATTTTACAGCTTTTTGTATACTTAAAGTTGTAAGCCTTTTTTAAAGGAATTTTAATGTCCTTGGATCAAATTTTGATTCTGGTTATAACATAAAAATCAAGAACAAAATTAAGAACAGAATAGGTGCGAGAGAACCTGATTTAATTGATGATGAACGATCGATTCAAGGCTATTTTCTGCTCTTTGATCCTGGATAAACAAAAAAGGAACTAGCCAAGGGAGGCCAGAAGGAGAGAAGAGCTCCTCCTGTTCCTAAGAGAGCCGAAAGGGCATTCTGTTTCAATGGGGCTACAGCGCCTATATATAGGGTTAGGAGGAAAGCCTCTCCCTGTGTCAGAAAAGTGATGTGCCAAGTCATTCATTATAGTAAGTTTCATACACACAGAGATATATAATAATACCCACCAATGAGCAGTGCGTAGGCCTAATAACAACAATAATTACAATAATTTGGGCTTCAACAATTAGCATTAATCAATTTTGACATTTAGTTAATCTGGGTTCAAAATTAAATGCAATTTAATTTATGTAAGTCCACAAAATTTTCTAATAATCTCCCACTTGGACGACATAAATCAAATCCTTACAAAACAATTCTCCAGATTAGTTCACAATATGTGGCCACAATATGATGTCAAAATTGAGCCCGCACTTCTCAACCAAATGGTCCGATATAGAATAAAAAGCACTCAACAATGCAAAGAATCATACTCGAAGGAGTACTGATATCATACACGTGAGATACTCATATTCCAGTGACCCAATAAATGGTGGTACATAAGCCAATGGAAATGCATAACAACAGAATGGCATGCCAATAGATTACCAAAGTGCAATTCCTAACAATTGGCCTTAGCATCTGCCCTGAATGCTATATGAGATCTAATAAATCTCATCACAATATGAGACAGTTCCGAAATGTCTCCAATATTTGCCATATCAACATAAGTGTGCATAATAATATATGGCAATATAAGCATTTACCCAGATGCTCTCTGAGATTCAACAAAATATCTCAGCATAAAAAAATTGAGACTAGGTCCAATATGTCTCAATAATAATGCCATTAGGCAAATTGCATAAACAATTAAGTTGCGCAGACTTAAATGGTATTAACAGTAGTTTAAGATCATGATGAATTTATAAAATAAACTCCCACTAACCCAAAATGCCAAAGAGACCTCAATATACCTATAAGGATTACAATATCAATAATAAAACCTTTGGTAGCTAACCATTAATTAGGGGGATCAACAATAATATGTTCTGTAAGAATATACTCGAGAAGAATATCGAGTCTATCATGAATTGCTACATAATCACAAAAGATACAAATTAATATATGGCACAATATCTCCCACTAATCCAATATATCAAACAATATAAATGATCCCATTAGAGACCATAAGATTTCAATATACTCTAATGGTATAATAATGAATAGTGGGATAAGCAATAATTTATTGATACATGCTCAGAAGGGTAATTTGGTCATTTCAACAGAAAGAGCTTGTTTCTAGCAAGTTAGTTCTGCCTTGGAGATCAAGCAATCCAAGAACTCATCTCAAGTTACTTGGAGATCAAGTAATCAAGTTTAATTAAAGTAACTTTGAGAGCAAGCAATCTAATTATGCTGAAAATATGTTTAGATTGTGCCTAGATTTGTTTTTGGTTAGTTTTGACTTAGTCTATATTTGAATTGAATTAGTTTATCTTTTAAGATTTAAATCAAATCTAATCTAATCTATAAAGATTAAATCTGATTTAAAATCATCTAGGAATAAATCTTTTAGAATAGAATCATATCTTTAATTTCAAGTTTTAGTTTCAAATCAAATCTTTTAGATAAGATTAGATAATTTCTAGTTTTAGGATTTATGTATAAATAGACAACTTGGCCTACAGACAATAGAGAATTTTATTATATAGTTTATCATGATTTGACTGCCAATAAGTTGCGAGGTTTTCCTCATTTTGTTCTGTGTGATGCAGAATCTTCTATCTCTTCCTTGTTATCTACGTTTCCAAGGACAGGTTTCTTGGGGGTTTAGTAGGGAGGGTCTTTATTCTACATCTTATTTTCTATCAAAATGTGTGCTTGGGGTTTATGGATCTTTATATCCACGGGATTCCTCATCATTTGGTATTCAGAGCAAGGTCTAGATAAATTCTTATTTATCTTTGTCTTTTATATTTCTCTTTTATCTTCTTTTCTTGTCCGTTAGCATTCTTATTTTTTTGTGTTTGTACATTCTATCCTTTTGTATTGCTGTCGCATCTTTATCTATCTCTATGTTTCTTCTCTACCTGGCATTTGTTTTTTTTTTGTTAGTTTAGATCCAAAAAAAAGGGCAAAAAAAGAGGAGAAGAAATCAGAAAAGGTGAGAATTATAAGCATAATTTTTTTTCCCTTTGATCCAGGTTGTCAAGGACATGTTCTTTGAAGGTTTAGTAGGGAAATTCTTTCCTTTGATCTAGGTTGCTATGGACATGTTTCATAGAGGTCTAGTAGGAAATCCTTTTCCAGTGACCTAGATTGCTAAGAACAGGTTTCTTAAAGGTCTAGTAGGAAAACCCTATATTTACTATCCTTTGTTTCTATTTCGTTTCCGCTTTGTGAATTTTATTTCCCTAGTTTTTTTTTTTATTTGCGTTTTGAGTCTCGTTTTCTTAATTGTTATGTCTACTTTATCCACATTTTTTTTTTTTTTGTATTTGAGGTATATTCAATTCAAAAAAAAAAAGAAAAAAAAAAGAAGGAAAAAAAAGTGTTAAAAAAAAAGAAAAAGGAAGAAGGAAAAAAAAGAGAGAGAGAAAAAAAAGGAAAAAAAAAAAAGAAAGAAGAGAGTGTTAGTGAGATTCTTCAATTGTAGGTTTTTAGATGACTTCATGGAGGAAAGGCAATGGTGGAGATATCTTTGAAGATTATAAAGGCAAGATTCGAGGATGAAATCTCTTTGAAAAGGGGGAGAATGATACATGCTTAGGAGGTAATTTGGTCATTTCAACAGAAAAGAGATTGTTTCTAGCAAGTTAGTTTTGCCTTGGAGATCAAGCAATCCAAGAGTTCATCTCAAGTTACTTAGAGATCAAGTAATCAAGTTTAATTAAAGTAACTTGGAGAGCAAGCAATCTGATCATGTTGAAAATATGTTAAGATTATGTCTAGATTTATTTTTGATTAGTTTTGACTTAGTCTATATTTGAATTGAATTAGTTTATCTTTTAAGATTTAAATCAAATCTGATCTAATCTATAAAGATCAAATCTGATTTAAAATTAGATAAAAATAAATCTTTTAGAATAAAATCATATCTTTAATTTTAAGTTTTAGTTTCAAATCAAATCTTTTAGATAGGATTAGATAATTTCTAGTTTTAGGATTTATATATAAATAGGCAACTTGGCCTATAGACAACAGAGATTTTTATCATATAGTTTATCATGGTTTGACTACCAATAAGTTGTGAGATTTTCCTCATTTTGTTCTATATGATACAAAATCTTCTATCTTTTCCCTATTATTTACGTTTTCAAGGACAGGTTTTTTGGGGGTTTAGTAGGGAGGGTCTTTATTCTACATCTTATTTTCTATCAAAATGTGTGCTTGGGGTTTCTGGATCTTTATATCCACGGGATTCCTCATCATTTATGGTAGAGTATTCAATGTAAGTTTGAAACTCACTGTTGTTCTCTCTAGCAACAAAAGTACAAACAGAGAGAATCACAAAAGTGCAGAGTTAACAAAACTTTCAGCCATAAAGTTTCATAAAATTGGCTTCACATACTCTGTCTATATAATTGAGGAGATCATAAGTGTCTTTGACACTTTAAAATAAGTATCCCTCTTTCTGTCATCGCAAACTCAAACAATAAATTATAAAGCCATAGCAAAATTAATATGCTAGCCAAAGCATTTTAGACCTATATATGGCTATTAATAAGGACATAATAAAATCTAAAGTCTCTAACTCCCACTATAACAATAGTTTCTATATATAAATGGGAGCGACATTACATTCTAAAAGACTCAAAGTGTCCTCAATATAAATCTCAAAACAATAGCGCAATGACAGCCCAATAGGAAAAGAGAAAATCTTATATTAGAATATCATAATTTATTCATATAATAAAATTGATTTTCTCACGTTCAATCAATTGGACAAGTAATTGAATTAAAGACCTTATATCATTGCAATCTTACCGAAGGGTCTCGGATCACAATAGACAAGTCTCTTCCACTTGATGATTATGTCAAATAATGTCACACCGAAAGATATGTCTATTATCTATATAACCCAACAATATTTGCAATCCAAAAATAATTTAATTCAACATAAATAAACTTCATAATAGGTAAAAGCAAAGTTCATAAATATTGATTGCTATAAAATACCCAATTAACGAATGGAGTCTCATGTAATTGCAATACCTTTTAGGGTTTCAAATTTTAACACGAATAAACTCCAATAAATAATAAAATCACATCTCTAAAGTTAGTATCGAGAGGATACTGAAAATCTTAGGACACAATTTTCAAATCATTAAGAATTATGTCAATAAAGACAAACCGAAAGGTAAGTTCATTATTAGCGTAACTCTCAATGCAACATAAGTAACAATATATTTAAAATGTCCACAAAAATTAAAGACGGCACTGCCAAAATAGGAGAGAAGCTAAACTTTTGAGTTTATCAAATAAATGCTCACGATATCAAAAATAACTCCTTAAATTTTCTCAGAGGAAAGCACAAAAGGTATACAATAAATAATAAATTATGTGCAAAACTCCCCTTTAAAATTAAAATGCACATGGCTGTCTACTTGTAGATCCAAACATAGAGAGATTTTTAAAATTTGAATAATTTCTTTCATTTTATAATGGTGAATCACATCACCAAAAAATAATTTTCTATTTATGAAAAGTGGGATTTTTAGCCAAAATCAATAATACTTGACTATCACAAATTTTGTGCTTAAACAACAAACACTCTCTATAAATCAATATTTTCGAAATCCATAACATGCTCCATTATTTAAGCATGTATTTAATTTGGATTAAATCCAAATTCAAACTTTGATTTATGCAAATTCATTCTGATTTATGCAAATCCACAAATATCAAACACTCTCCCACTTGGACTACATAAATCAGATTCTCAAAATTTTATATAAAAGAAGTTATTATTCCATATAAAATAGGATTGCGTAACAAAATCATGTTCTAAAATTTTAGAAAATAATTCTTAGAATAATATTGCCTAACATTATTCACAAAATTAGTATTTATCACAATTGGTCCTGCAAATGTGAGCTCACAATCATGAAAAATGCTCAAGAATATTATCAAAATATTCCAAAAATTAACTCTCAGAGTAACATTGCATAAAATCCGACATAATTGCAAAAATTGCAATATTCCATAACTAATATAAACAATAGAGTTGCTCAAAATTATTTTAATATTGAAAATATTCTAACTCTGAGAGTTCATAAATTATGATATGCCCAGATATGTCATAATTATGCACAAAATTTTCTAGAATAAAATTGGGAGAATATCATACGATTTTAGACAATTTAATTTTTGGAAAACTCAAAATAATTTATTTGATGCCCAAAATTTCATTAATACTCAAAACAACAGTCTTAATATTCCTTAAACTGTAATTCTCAGAGTAATATTGCACAATATTCAACAATAGTGACATATCATAATTTTAATGTGCAATATAATAAATATAAGGAGCTCAAAATTTTTTCAATATGCAAAGCATATTAACTCTGAGAGTATGCACAAAAATTTCCAAACCAAAATTCAGAGAGTACCATATAATTTTGAGCATTTTAAATTTGAAATAAATTCAAATAAATATTTTTATTGCTCAAAAAAATAAATAAAATTCACCAATAAATTTATCTCAGTTAAATACTCAAGCCAACAAATTTTGGTGCAAAAATGGTTCATGCAACAAGCCCCACGCGCCACTGCCTACGAGTGGGCGTCGCAAACTGGCCACTATTCACCATCTTCAACCTCCAGACGGGTTGAATCGACTCAATTCGCAACCCATCAAGCCCGAAACAGGTCAAAGGCCATATCTCCCTCATCCGACCTCCGTTTGCTGTGTTCTTAGTGTCTATGAACTCGTGAGAGTGAGAGCTACAAAATCCATATGATATCTTGAAGAACCGTGGTCAATATTTTTGGGGCTTGCTCGAAGAAGAATCGCGTGGGTATTCACAATTTTCTCCCTCAATTCTCAATGAAAATTTATGTTCTTGATCTCTATAGATTCAGCTTGAAGAGCTCTAGAAAACCATATGGAGTTCAAACGCAAATCGATCAAAGTGTTAAAAGTTCTTCGATTCTTCTTTAATTTCTCTCTCAATCCAGCCTTAAATCACACCATAATCGGCTCAATAAATTCACATCAACATGAACAACAATAATCCTCAACAAATATTGGAATTAAACAGCCAGAATCATAAATTCGAAATTAACCCCTTTAGGGTTCATGAATGTTTCGAACTTCAAAACACCCAATCACACCAGAAACACAAACAATAGCCATAATTAGATATCAAACAGGGCTCTGATACCACTTGAAGGAATTTTAATGCCCTTCGATCAAGTTTTGATTCTGATTACAGCATGAAAATCAAGAACAAAATCAAGAACAGAATAGGTGCGGGAAAACCTGGTTTAATCGATGAAAAGCAATCGATCCAAGGCTGTTTTCCATTCTTTGATCCTGGATAAATAAGAAATGAACTAGCCAAGGGAGGCCAAAGGGAGAGAAGAGCTCCTCCTATTTCCCAAAGAGTCAAAAGGACATTTTGTTTCAATGGGGCCATAGCACCTATATATAGGGTTAGGAGGAGAGGCCTTTTTCTGTGTTAGAAAAGTGATGTGCCAAGCCATCCATTATACCAAGGCTCATATACACAGAGATATATAACAATACTCACTAATGAGCAATGCGTAAGCCCAATAACAACAATAATTATAATAATTTGGACTTCAACAATTAGTATTAATCAATTTTGACATTCAATTAATCTGGATTCAAAATTAAATGCAATTTAATTTATGTAAGTCCACAAATTTTTCTAACATTTTTCACTAAACTCACCACTTAATAATCTAGTTACAACCTCTCTCCACTGTCATTGGTATGAAAATCTCCATGCACTCTTTGATACTCTCACAGGATAGCATCAAGCTTAAGAGAATTTTTCTAATCAACAGCGAATTTGCCGATAATATAAGACCACAATCGTGAAACCAATAAAGCAATTGTTTGCTTCTTACAACATGAGTTCTGTCCAATATTCAACAATGGACAAATTCTAGTTAGTTAAATTCATTAATTTGATCATGTAAATTACCTCATTCTTCTATTTTCACATAAATAATTTAATTTTCTTCTATTTCTCACATGTACGATTTAATCTTCAAGCATAAGTGGTTGGTCAATTACTTTGACTCATAAATCTCATAATTTCTCTAGGTCTCCTTGGGTGAAGTCGCATTTATCACCATACACTTAAATTGCAAGAGCAAAGAGTAGGGGCAAATCTAATTGTGCTTTGATCTTTCCTCTGTATGGACTTCTACTCACTCTCTTTCATCTTTAGGCTCAGGCAATTTTGTCATCCAACGCCGCACCAAGATCTTTTTACATCAAAAGTCCTTGTGTTATCCGCTTCCATACAAAAAAGATACCCTTCACATCAGTGTGGTGCTTCGAATTTCATCAAGCTAGCCATAATGTGGTAAAGAACTCTTCCTTGCCTTAAATACCACAAACAATGTACAAAAGCAATTAATATGTACTTCCGAGAATTGCAGACATTGCACACCCTTTATGATGTGGTGCTGGTAACGTCCCCCTCCTTTGTTAGCTACAACTCACAATACATAAAATCAATCACAAATAAAAGTTTCTTTGAGCAGCAGGAAGCTTCAAAAGTGCAAAAGTTTCAGTTATTTTGAAAATGGTATGATGAAATATATCAATTTTATTATAATGAATAGCCTCTTAAATGGGAAATGTTGAATGTGCTTTGGACAATTTCAAAGTAAAAGAGAGAATACCAAGCTATACGAGGCATTAGCCTAAGTGATCCTCTTTCTTAATTTCTTGGGTAAACTCCATCTTTGTCCTTGATAAATATTCTTGCCATGTTTTTGGAGTCTGATCAATCAGCCAGTGAGGAAGACCAGCCGAATGGAGGATAGACTTAGGGAGCAGTTCTCATAGGAGTTGCCAGTTAATAGTTTTGAAACCATAAAGGCTAAGCCACCACGTAGTTTAATATTACTCGTTGAATGCACCGTTTGGCCATTTAATAGTCGGCAGTTACGTGAAAATAGAAAGCTTCTCATATGCCATAACCTAACTATGCTTTACTGACCGATTGGTTGAATTAGGTATGGGTCCAGTACAATAATAGCAGATTCATAGTTATTGAAAAAGGAATAATAATAATAAAATGAGTAGAATTATTTGTATTCATTTTAGGATTTATTTTAAGAAGATATATTAAGATGTTCTTTAATAATTGGTTGAAAAAAAAAAAAGTGGAATTCACATCCAACTAATGGTTAAGAGACACGTGAATGTGTCCTCTTAAAATGAGTCCTAAAGTGAGTACGAATAATAATTTTATAATAAAATATCAATCACAAAGGAGACTAGCCTACTGCCACGTTGTGCAGCAATACTTATCTATGAGTAATTATTTTTTTATTAATTTTTTTATAAACACTATATTTCCTTTGGCAAGAATGGAGATTGGAAAAGCTTTACAATATGCTTAACACACAAAAGTAAATAGCTCAACAAAATTATTTCACTGTTAACTTCTTTGAGATCAATTCTCCATGGTCGTAGTTGCTGGTTGTTGGCCAATGCTAAAATGCCTTGGCGTATAGCCTTTGCAGCACCAAATGATTCAAGCGAAGAATGGGAATGTTGGCGTGATTAAAGTCGCGCACGCCTAGTGTAACAAACAGCAATTGATCAAAGGACAACATGTACACACAAGTCACGACTGAAAAGCTTCACATTATGTTCATTTTGAAATATTATGCGCATACCTATATTCGTACGCAGACAAAATGCAAACAGCATGGCAAGGCAAAGGGCGTGTGTTAAAGCATAAGTCCATAATATTAGATTAATACCATAAACAATCTATATTGGAGAATATTAACCCAAAAAGCTCTTTAAGAAATAAGAACCCATCCTAGACAGTAGACAGAATGAGACTTGACAAAACCACTCTAAAGTAAAATACTCTCGGACCGACAAGTCCAACGTAATCATGGCCATTAAAGTGGGAAATGTAATCCCCCACTATCCCTTGTCAACACTTCTGACATTAATTCGAAATCCAACACATCGAAAAAGATTTTTAGAGGAAATGTGTAAAGAGAGGCAGAAAGACGACAAGAATATAGGTTAGTTCTCTTGCACAACAACAGTACAACACTTCTCAGACTCTATTAACGGTCTACACTTCGTTCCCAGCTCATATCTTGAGCCAACTAATCAATGAATGTTATGAGGATTGATACTGGCATATGAGAGAAGCAAAGACTAAAATAAAATTGATAAATTTTTAAACACAATTGTTGCTGGCTATTGTCATGAATCCACTAAGTTGAAAAAAAAAAAAAAAAAAGGAGATTAAATGGGGCAAATTACAGAGATATTCTATTACGATGCTGAGTTCATTTTTGCTTGAGAAAGTTTACTTTAGGTCTCTGACTAATCTCAAATGCAATTCTACAATTTCGGACCAAGAGATTTGAAAGGCATTTGCGCCATCTTCGTAGAGTCTACTTCTTTGCCGTTGTACATGTTTGTTGACGAAGAGATGGTTCTTTTCTTGGACAAACCAAACTGCCATTTTGATTAATTGATAAAGTACAGGTTAAAAATGTATTAAAATCGACGTCACCTTTTCTCCTTAATGGGGGGAATTGTCAATTTGTTCAAAATTGAACTGTTTCTTTTATCGGTAGTCAGCACATATGCCAGATACAGCGAAAGGGAAAATGCTATAATTTAACTGATTTCGCACATAAAATAGACAAGAATGTGTAATTCAATAGTAGTTTAACGTACGCACCAAAACTTTGAAATTTAATGAAACAGACCGATAATAATTGCCATAAAAATGGTAACAACAAGCAAATTTTGACACAGATAAAACATCCGCCTCATTATATTAAAGAGTATCAATTAAATTACAACAAAATTTCAATTGGTTGACCTAACTGTATATGTTAACAGGTTCGTCGGTTGCTCCATTCTAATCTAGTAAGCAGAGATTAGTGATTTGCATGAACCAAACTGTTATCTCAGATCTGTTGGAGAAACGAAATCAATCAGCAAAGATATATATGCAATACTCCGAGGATCGCGCAGGTGTTGATGCAAACTTACTTGTAGAGATCATCTCATAACAGACTCTTTGACATATGATCGACCTCCTGAGCTGCAATGGCAGGGAACTAAGTCAGAATCAATGATACTTGAGGTGTGCTTGCTATGAGAGTGAAAATTTCATGGATCAGATTCATGAGTAGAATTTGATCCATAGAATTTTGAAATTTCACCCCCACTTTTACCCCTGTGCCAAACTGACCCCAAGGTACACGGATGAAAATAAGAAAGAAAATTTCATGAATTAGATTTATAAGTAAATCTGTAAGAAAAACTAATCCCTGAATTTTTCCACCTCTTTTTTCACCATCATGCCAAATTCACCCTAAAGGTGTATTATAGGGGGGGGAAAAAAATTGTTCCAACTCACGTATACTCAAGGTGAATATTCATAAATCGAGCATTTTCTTTGCTTTGTGACAATGTCACTAAACCTTCAATTACTTGATCTTGTTCCAGCTCTATGGGATCATAAAAGTATATCAATGTCTGCAAAATACATCAGTAACATCAAAATAGTATCATAATTGAAAATGCATCATTGTATATTACATTCCAGCAGTAAGATAACCATAATAATATAAACCTAGCATAAATAAAATAAAGGGAAATAAATAGAAGCACAGTTCAGGGTCCCCTTCTGCCTTCATTTTATATTTTCTGGGTAATATTTCTACATTATGCCAAACAGTCGTTGAACTCAGTTCCTGTCTTTACGTGCAATCATTACTCGAAATTAGGAAACCAGAAAGAAAGATGACACGCGCACTACTAACCTATTATTATTTAAATGGAGTAAAACCCCAATTTAGTTCTCTAAGATTTTCAAAACATCAATTTGGTTTTAGAAAGAATAGTAACATCAGATTGGTCCATAAAGTATTATTTGTGCTCATCAAATGACATCAATTTGATTCCAGTAAACAATAACTTTTGGTTTGGGATATTTTGGTGTTACAAAAAATCATCTAAGGACCTTAGAGTTGACATTCTACTGTAGAACTCCTTAATAATTGTGCCAAAAAGCAACCAAATTGAAGACATGTTATGCATTGTTTACATACATGCTTCAGATAAGCACCAACAGAGTTGAATGTACACATCATGGAAAAATGAAAACTAGAATCACATATTGGAAATGGAAATTTAAAATATTTAAGTTACTACACCTGCTGCCAATGTGTTGGAGGGTCCTCAGGTGCAGTGGACAGGACCAATGCTTCATTTGGATTTGTCCGCCTTTTCCTCTGACTACCATTCACCAGATGATTGTCACTAAATGAAGTCGATGACTGATAATTGGTTGGTGCTATTGCAGGCCCATTAAATTCAACATCAAACCAAAATGCAAAACCATGCAGTGGTGCTGTAAAACACAGGAAAAAGAGTTCAATAAATGACAAGATGCTGCAAGATTTTCCTTAAATGCAGTACAATTTTATAATAACTTGGATGAGAAGAGCACTGTGAAGACCAAGACCGGTGGGAGGCTCAAATATATGCAGCGAAAAAATTCAGAAGTCAATACATCAGTGAAAAGGAAGGATATACAAAAGGTTACCTCGCATCATTGAATTGAACTTATATCTTGTTGTTACAGTTTCTAGCTCACGGATGGTAACAGAATAACAATCAATATATTTCACCTGTAATAGTAATGATCAACTTCTTCAAAAATGTTACTGAAAATTGCAACAGAGTAGACTGAAACACAAATGCAGAGACACAAACAAGCATGCATATATACAGACACAGACATTATTGTACAAAAATATTTACACTCTTTACCAAGTTAGGTAAGATACTCAAAACAAAAAATGCATTTTGTGATCTAGGCATTCCACAACAATTTAATAATGCCATAAAGCCAGTACTATTACTCACTGATTGATAACGAAGGATGTTTAATAGGTCAACTATAACTGCTGAGGCTTAAGGCACGCCCTAACTTTGGAATGGAGGAGCCTCCCCTCTCCCTAAACTTTCTTTGCACAACCCACAAAAAAAAAAACAAACGGAAGAAGCAAAAACAAAAAACAGAACACAAAAGAGACTAAGACACAGAGCAATGCTCACCATCTAGGCATTTCTGACAAAGAAACTTCTATAATGATGAAAAAACACTTTATCGTCCAATAAGATAGGCAGCAATAGGATTTATCCTTGAAAATTCAGGAATTTCTCTTCAATCATAAGCACCAAATTACTGCAAATAGACGCAAGTAGCCAAATGTTATTCCAAATCATTCTGATCATAAATCTTATCCCAAGTTCCTCTTCTGCTCCTTAATCACAGCTTGTATTACTGAGAAGGAAACATTGCTGTCTAGCTCCTTACAATTGGAAAAATTCCTCTTAATCAAACTGAAAAGCAGAACATAAAAATCCAAACACCAGCAGATATTTGTGGGTCTCGCAACCTCCCTGCCCAAATGGCCCCAAAGCCTTCACTCACTTTCTGCTTGCTTCCTCCCCACTCCCTTCCTACACTAATTGCCACAGGATGGGATGGTACAACCCTTTACCACCCAAAATCCTCTTTTCACGCTTACATTGTCCTCAAGGTAGTAGTTGCAAGCAGCAAAACACTGCTTCTTTCTAGAATAGATTGTTTGATCTCTTTGGTGAATGCTGTGTGACCTACTATGTTCCTTGGACCAAATTTTGTTGACTAGCTTTAGAGGTTTTGGCACAAGAGCGGATAAGGTATCCTCCAAAAGAACCATAATGCTAAAGGAAAACAAAAATGAAAACGAAGGACTCCACAAAGCAAACACAACTGAATGAGGAAACAAAAAAACAAGGAACCACCACAACAGCCCCAAAACCCTCCTTTGAAACCCCCCTCACCAAAACACCCTCAATAAAAGGGAAAAAGTATTACTCTTTTTCCTTCAAAGCTTCAAAAGAAAAACCTAAGTAGGGCTTCTAAATCCTTTAGGCCCTCAATAATTTACTGTTGCTACTAATCTTTTAAGTTCTTTTTCTACCTTCTTTGTACCATAGGTATTTGGCAAAAAAGGCACCTTTATCTCCTTACCCACTGGATTCACCAACTTTATCCCCATGGAGTCAAGAAGTGATTGTGGATCACACAAAATATGCATTCCCAAAAGGCTTAACAGAAATTACTTCATCATCCAATGCCCCCTCCTTCAGCTTTTAACAACTGGACAAGGCACAATTCCCTTTTCAGAAATAGCATTAGTCAAGTCACCTAAAAAGGTTCTTCTTGTCCTCTATTGGGTATTGGCAGCCTAACCTTTATATGATTTAAGTAGAAAAGGTATAAAAGGGAGAAACAAGCCTGTCAATACTCAATAGGAAAATATTATTGATGTTGTGTTACAATACACTAACCCAATGCAACTATTTATATTAATAATTAGATCTGGTGTAAGTGTACTAGCAAGCCCAAGCCCACAAAACACAAATTTAATGAGAATAATAAATCTAATATATTCTAACATGCCAGAAGTAACGAAGCTAAGTTTTTGGGGCAATGTGCAGAATTGCCATGTCGGTATCCTATGCGGACGTTGAGTCACGTTCACTCTAACATAAAGCAGAAGTTGGGATAACACCTATTTGTGGAAACGATAGTAAAATCTCATTTTTGGTGGTTTGGTCATGCAAGAGGAAGAGCTGTAGAAGCCCCAACAAAAAGAATAGATCAGATAGAGAATAGTCTGATAGTTATATGTAAAGGAAGACTAAGAAAAACTACAAACAGAACCATTAAGAAGGACTTCAATTTAAATGGCTTGTCCACATACATGGCTTATGATAGAATACAATGACGTCATTTGATCCATTCGATCAACCCTGCCTAATGGGACAAGGCTATGTTGTTTTATATTTGTATTAATTGTGCTTTTACTATTATTTGGATAATCAAACTGGGCTTGTGAGTATTTTTTTTATTTTATTATTTTTTGATAAAAGAAGAATGTTATTAAGAAGAGAAGAATGATACAAGGCAAACTGGGCTTGTGAGTATTTTTTTTATTTTATTATTTTTTGATAAAAGAAGAATGTTATTAAGAAGAGAAGAATGATACAAGGAGATGGGAGGATAAGATCCTCCTTACAAGAGCAAAAACAAAACAAAATAAAAAATTATCAATGAAGCATAGCTTTCAGTGAGTGTTTTTTTTTATAAATTATGGTTATTTGGGGTTTTAGTAATTTAAGATTTCTTTGTGATCAAGATGGGTTTAACTATCTAAGGATTGTTGTGCACTGAATCTACAATGAATATACTTAAATTTGAGATTGAATTGAGCTTCACTGTTTTGGTTTTTTCCTCAATGATCTTAGCAGTTAGCCCTTTGCCCTTTGTTATGACTCCTTTCCCTGTTCTACTCTATTCTCCCTTTTCTCTCCTTTTTCCCCCTCCATTTCTTCCTTTCTCCCCTTTCTCCCTGTCCATTCCACATCAGGGATTCTAACTCACTAGTTTCCAACACAATTCAGTACCTAAAAATACAAAATTCAAAGTTGGATTTTTTTTTAAAATTAAATTTCATTATCCTTCATGAGAAGGTACTGCTTGTTTGGTATACTCCGCCAATGGTAAAATAGTATAATAAACTAAACCTTTAAAACCAATAACAAAAGAAGACCCTGGCTCTGCCACATAGCATAGAACTGTTCTACTACAACATACCTTCTGTCCACCCAACAATCTCAAGAAGAAAAAAAAAAAAAAAAAAAAAGAAATACCCCCTAGATGACATATTACGAAGCTTTCCACCAGATCTCCAGATATAAAAAATTTGTACAATATACGATATATCCATACTCTATACACTGTTTTATTGAAAACCATATGAAGTTAACCAACCTTTCTTTTGATCCTATTTCAGAACTGAATTTCAATGATCCTATTTCAGAACTGAATTTCAAACAACTCAAGCGGGAAAAGTAATAATATGAATAACCAGGAGAAGCATATATTTCAGCATCTGATAGTTGCAAAGAAAAGTCCAAAAAATTTAACAGCACAATAACACTACAGACTCACCACATGTGGCCATGTCAAAATATTTTCACCAGTAATTGTCTCCACAGAAGGTTCTTCAAACGCACACTGTTTTGCTAATGATAACATGGCAGACACTGCAACCAAAAGCAGCATTAAAAAAGTGATGAGGAAAGCAATAGATAAAAGGTCACAGGACATTTACAGATTCTTCTAGCCTAGTAATAATATTAATACCTCAACAAAAATTCACCTTACGTAATTGAAACATAGAACCATCATTTGATAATTCTAAGAACGAGTTTCATCATTTTACTAGCCAAAAAACATTCCATGCATCCCAGGGGAGCTAAATAAAACAATATGACCATGAACATTTTAATGCTACTATCCTATGTTCAAATGTGAAGAATGTTAGAATGCCACTGTATTTGCTTCTGCAATGACAAAAATTTCACCAACAGTTTTGGACTGAAAAAGGAGATACAGCAACAAAAATCAAATTTCTCAGTCATTAAATTTAATGATGGATAAATTTGAGATAAATTTGAGAGGGAAGTCATTTCTGTTGAGATAAGACAAAAATTTATTAACAGTAAAAAGGAGAACAAATAGGCAGAAGGAAAAAGCATCCTCCAAATCAAACCAAAAGGAAAACAAAAAAACCAATCAAAACGGGGGAAAAAAAAGGAAAAAAATCATAACAGGAAAGTCATCCAATCCTGATGAATTGCAGATAAGAAAACCATGGATAAGCATTAGCTCAGCTCCATAACTCCAAACAATACAACTCTATCTTACAAAAGTTGAAATGGAAGAACTTTATCCTAGAAAGATATGGAATTAAGCTCCATTCAAAGACACAAGATTGTAGCAAACAAAGCACCATAAGGCAACACGCTTCTGTTCCCACTATGCCCAAAGCCTCTAAAATGATTATGCAGAAGAAAATGGCCTGATGTTGCAATGAATCCCAAGAATTTCCAAAGATCATGGAAAAGCACTCTTTCCTATTTGACAAGAACCAGAGCAGTGTAGACACAAATATCTGCTAGTCTCAACTTTGAAAACAAACAAAAAAAAAAAAAGGACAGGAAAGGGAAAAGAACCATCCCCCACCCAAAAAATTTAACTAAAACACAAGTAGGAACATTACACTTCAAGGTTCTGCTTTTGGACGCCAATTCACTTAAACATCCAATTTTTTGTTTGAACAAAAGAAGAAAATTAACAATGGGAAATAATGAGAGTGGAGGTAGAAGGATAAGATGTTTTATTAAACAGAAAACTAACAGAAAAAACAGCCTTAGAAGGTCAGGCTCAAAATGCAATCAAGCATTTTAATCTCTTTGCATAGACAGGTTTACTCCCCTTAAAGCCCATAAGCACAATCCTATCCCACAACATATGTAGCAGCACAGAACCCTATAAAATATTGGCATTCTGCTCCAATCAGATACACTAAAGAAAAGCATAAACTACACACTGTCAAAAGGTTAGAGCCTCATTATTCTTTCCAAAACTAGGGAGTGAGACATATTATGAAAAGCTGCTCCAAGGTCGAGGGGCACATGTATGCACAAAGAACAGAAATAAGTTATTCTATTAAAAAGTTGCAACCTGGAAAAGGTTAAAAAAATTTCTCTCTGTTCTTGACTAGCTATACACAACACCACATATAAGGGTAAATAACTTTCAGCTAAAATCAGCAACATAAGTCCAATTATGTACTTCTGTCCAAATGAAATATTTGAGTTTCACAGGAACAGCCACCATCACTTTAGACCTGCAACAAATCTAGCCAATTTCATGATCACTCATCCTTTGCTAATTGATAAGGTTAAGCTCCAAGAAACAGCTTACTCTTCTAAGTAGTTTATAACAAATATGCCTTCATCCAGATGAGTTTAAAATATCCCATTCATTACCATATTAGAGTACTCTTACTCATATTTTTAATTGTAAAACCGTCACTTTTATCAATGCAAGATATCTCAAAAGACAAATTCCTCCTTAATGGCATAGAGTGTATCACTTTGTAAGGTTGGCCTGGTGTGCATTCTGCAGATCCTTGCCAAGAATCAATCAGATTTAAAATTAAGCAAGTGGGAAGTGCTTAAACAGTTGTGATTCATGCTCAGTGAGCCTCTCTGCTAAGACAAGACTCTAGGAAGTGCCCCTCATCACATCTTTTTAGGCTTCATATGCACTCATTAACAATTTGCCTTTCTATCTTAAGACAAAAAGTTATATCTATTTTGGATAAAAGAATAATATTATTGAGATGAAGAGAAGAACGATAAAAGACAATGGCGGAACAAAAGATCCTCCTTACAAGAGCAAAAACAAACAAAAGAAAAAAATATCAATAAAATATAGCTTTCCAATCTCTCAACATGTCTAAGAGGAAAATTCCTCTAAAATGATCATGTGCTTTACAACAAATAGAGGCCAAACGCCATATCCTATCCCACAAAATTTGGTTGTCTGAAAATCTATCATTGAAGGTGCAAAAATTACGCTCCAACCAAATTCTCCAAACAATAAAATGGGGGAAAAAAAAGAAAAGGAAAGGAAAAAAGGACAAGTACAGCGTGGAGGATAAGATATCCTCTGATACATAAAAAATATATAAATAAAAAGAATCAATACTAGAAAAATAACTTTGTAAAAGAAATAATCCTCCCGGTTGTCCTAACAGCAAATATCAGACAGATCCACCCTGTCAATTTTCTGTCATGACCAGCCCACACATGGCAGAATAATCAGTTCAATTGTATGCTTTCTTGAAGGGGAAAAATAAAATCTGACATGGAGAATGAAGAGATATTTCACGACAATAATTTTGATAAACAAAGATTTTACCAAAAAGAATGATGCTGAGTTGCTGACAAAATGTTAATATAGTAAATCACATATTGCAGGACAAACAAAACAAAGTGAAGGGCTAATTTCTAAAAGCAGATTATATTATAATCACAATGAAGAGTCCATTCACAAAGCAATAAATAAGCAAATCCAGCTTTGACGTGCATTTTAAGTCGGTAAGAAGTACAACACAGATTTGGACATCTTCATAACAATCTGGAGTGTCATTTAAGTTACTCAGTAGCGCACTCACTATCAATTCCGTAGACATTGCGCCAGAAGTCAATGCTTTCACTGTATCTGTCAGTATGTGTAACAGGAGCCATGTATAACTGGAGAAAAGTACACCAAAAGGTCAGCATTTTTTTTAATTGATAACACCAAAATGTAGATTATCCAGTAAAAGATAGACTGAATCCAGTAATTACTGAGTCTCAATCACATTAAAGCAATTTGAGGCTTCATGTAAAGGAATCATGAATTCAACAAAGTTTATTAAGCCTTAGTGGGCCACACTTGTACTAAACTACTTGACCTACATTTGTAGTATAAATATGTGTTAATTTTCGTATTATAACACAATTCAGAACAAAATTAGCTTGCATCCTGTGCCAAAAAACAAAAAGGTAAAATCAGAATTCAGAAGCAAATTTCAAAGTAAACTTTGGCTAGCTATTAGTCTGATGAAAGAACTTTCTAGAAGAGGTACTCACAATAAACAATATATCTATATTTGAGCAAGGAAATAAAGGTACCGTTGCATTTGAAGGAAGAATAAGACCCCCAGGTTTGAGCCAGCGATCTCTGGCAGTAATAACACTTCCAAGCATGCTCTACAACAAAAGAAAAATCTTCAAACTAATATAAGTTATAAAAGTGGATATACTGTAAAAAAAACAAAAATGGGGAAAGTAAGTGTTATGCTGATGTCTGAGTATCATTTAAACAGGGGAAGACCTATGTTTGAACTGAAGCCAAACCCCACCTAAAATGTGAAAAAGGAAAAAAAACGAAAAGAGAAGATCTAAATGTCATATCATTTTGGTTCCTCCCCTCAAAGAGAAGATAGTATATCAGTAGATTACAAACATTGTTTTAACAATTCAGATATTTATTAATTTAGGGTATGTCACTTTGTTGTAAAATAATCATGCCTTAACCTTTCCCTTCACAAATCTAGCTAACTACTAATTTGTAATTCGATATTTATGCTATTCCCTCCATCCCACTCGAAATCCACAACTTCTAAATGTAGTTCAAGCATAAACTTTTGGTCTATCCAATTAACTAATCACACATTTTTTGGATTCTCTTTTTCTTTGCTAAGTCAATCATTGGAACACAAATAGGACCTACAGTTACAATATGAGAAATCATTTTTCACTTCAATTTTGTACAAAACTAAAATGTAAACCTTTTCTACATTTAATTTTTTGATAGTGATGATAAAAATTGTTTCTTTAAAAATTTAAATTAATAATTTACAATTAATTTAATGTATTAAACCATCAGTCCCTTAGAAAGATAATTTCCGAATTTCCTTCCCTGATTTCATGATAATTTCTTACAGCTTTCAACTGTAAAAAGTACTTATCAACTCAAACAACCACAAGGATATTAATAAGCACCTCATATAGAAGCATATAGCCCATCCATTCTGAAATTATAACATCCACCTCTTCATCAATTTCAACATCCTGCAAAAGCCATAACCTAGGGTAAATATAAGAATAATGAAACGCCATGTCAATATTTAGACTATTATAATCTGAAGCATAAAACATAGCATCTTTCAAGGATTATGAAAAATGTAAATATAAGAATAATGAAACACCATGTCAATATTTAGATTATTATAATCTGAAGCATAAAACATAGCATCTTTCAAGGATTATGAAAAATATATTGTTCAGAGTAGCCTACCTCAACTCGTCCATGCAATACAACAACAACATCAGACAGTTTATTTGCTTTCACAACTTCATTTGCCTGCTTGCAAAAGAAAATAACTAATTGAAACCAAAAAATCAACGTAAAAAGTGCAACTAAACATTATAAACAATTTATTTGCATTCACAAAGTGTCAATTGTCAAAGTAAACAATCAAACTTATAGAAGAGCAACAAAAGAACAAAACAAAAGAAAGCAAAACAAAATAAAAGCAACCACTAAATTATAGAAAACAAAACAAGAGAAGAAAAAGAGAATATGTAGATGAACACTGAGAATTAGTCTACAGCCGATATTAAAATTGACAGATATCCTTGATTCTGTTCTTTTGTGCTTTAACCTAGATAAAAAGGTTGTGGTCTCTTGATCCCTCTAGAGTGTATACATGCAAATCTTATTTTCAGTTCTTAGCTCATTCCTTAAGTTCAACCTCTTTCCTCCTTGATAAACCTATTTGGAAGTCCAAAGCTCCCTCTAAGGTCAAATCCTTTACATGTTGCAAGTTCAAAGGCCTCTTTCCCCTGATGCATGTGTTATGCATGGGGCAATTTCAAAATCGGTATCTCACCTATTTTTGCCCTGTCCTGTGGTTTACCCTTAATAGAATACTTTGTTTGGTATTTTTGGTGAGTATTGGGTGTGCCCTGCAACCTTAGATCAGTTCCTATTGACAAGTTTTGTTGGATTTGGGCAAAGGAAGAAGGCAAAATCTCTGTGGAAATGTACTAGATATGCCACTATTTGAAGTATTTGGTTGGAGCATAATTCTCACACCTTCAATGACAAATTTTCAGACAAGCAAATTTTGTGGGATAGAATTAGGTGTTTGCCCTCTGTTTGGTGTAAAGCATATAGTCTTTTTAAAGGAATTTTCCTCTCGGATGTGTAGAGAGAATGGAAAGCTATGCTTCATTGATAGTTTTTTCTCTAGATAGTCTTTGTTTTTGCACAGAGGATCTCTTGTCCTCCTATCTTCTTGTAAATTTCTATCTTCGTCTCAATAAAATTTTTCTTTTATCCCCAAAAAATTGATAGATATCAAATCCCTGTTGACCTTGAGATAAAAAGTTTGCCATCACCTTGCCCCACCACTGCTTTATAGTTCTCAATTAAAAACATTATTTTAGACCAAGACAAATATGGGCTTGTGCTTAATTCAAGCTTTAAGCCCATAGAAGCTCCTATGATGAAAAAAAAAAGTATTTTAGCTTGTGATGCCACAGCTGTATTTATGAATTCCAAAACAATGAAACCACATTTCTGTAACAGTGTTGCTTATTGGCACAAATAGAGACTTGGGTCATTTTTATTCACACCAGAACTAAATGAAGCTTCCACAAATGAAATGTTCTTTGACAATTACCTGCAGGGCGATGTCACTGGCATCAACTGCATACACCTAACAAGACAAACATTCCAGAGTGTCATTCATATCAAAAACTTTAATATAGGCATAAGTCAAGCCTAATTTTAGAAGGAAAAAACACACAAAGACACACAGACATGGTTCAAAAAATACAGTAATGGTAAGACAGGTAAGTCTTTATCCCAAAGAGTATGAGTTGGATACCACAATTTTAAATAAAAGTACTCAGATCTTTCATAATTTGAAAATATAACATAAGGAATGAAGAAAAAAAGAAATGAAAAAAAATACAGGGCAAAAGAGCAACATGTCCGTTGTAGATGCACAACAGATTATAAAATCAATAAAGGGGTGCTAAAATTCAAAATAAAATTCCTTTACAAACCCTGACTTGAATAACTGCTAACTTAAACAATCGAACACAGAATAAGCCAGATCTTATCTAACCAAGATTTTAAAAAGCATCTACGAAGGTGGATGTATCCTTCCCACCGGGAAAAGGATTGGTTGTTGTAGTAAATAGCACCTAAGAAAAATATAGCATTGCATGTGAGTCTGAAAAAAGGATTGACAGGACATAAAACAGCTTCGGTTTAATTTTTATACAAATAGATATCATTATATAAAGAAGAAAACACTAACAACAATCTTATGTCTCAACTAAAAAGATATACTCATGTCAATTTGAAAGAGCTTACCCGCTTCGCACCAGCCTGAGCACAAAATATAGAAAGGATTCCTGTACCACATCCCACATCAACTACAACCTGAAGGCAGATAACACATTAGGGAGAAAAGAGACATTAAAAATTAGGGGCAAGGAAAACAGGAAAAGCCAGAAGAAACTTCAATCCTAAACAACTTTAGAAAACAAGCAAATCTTGCATGAGCCACAGCAACCAACAGTTAGTTCTGGTTCCAAGTTGTGGTATATGTTCATGTAACATAACCAACCTTCATTTGTTAACTGTATAATAACACAACCCCCAACAACAGGTCCTCCACATGGGTTTCGTCAGCCACGTACTTCTGTAGGAGTCGAACAGAAATCCTCTATTTTGGCCATGGGTTGTAATTACTTTTTTTTTTAATATATAGAAGAACAATTAAATATGAAATAGGGGTATCATATTTGTAATTACAAGGATTATTGATTTTATCATATTGCAAGAGGGTTGGCCTCATCGCAACAATAAAGTTGCTACCTTGTGACCTAGAAGTCACAATTTAAATTCCGCAAACAGCCTCTTCACTTGCAGGGGTAAGGCTCTATACATCTACTCTCCCCAAATCTCACCAAGTGGGAGTCTCGTGCACTAGGCTGGCTTTTATTGATTTTATCATATTGCCAGATTTCATAATTAAAAAAACCGGAAATTCACTTTTAGTAGTTATAATAAGTAGATTTTATTCTTATTACATATCAAAATTCTACTTATATAAGGTTAATTGAGTGTGAAGGCAGGAGTTAGCCACCTACCAAAATATAGTGTATATGTATTTTAGGAAGAAAGGCATGGGCGGCGGCAGCAGCAGCAGCATATTGGAGGCACATGCGGCAATGAGAGAAATATGGGTAGAAATCAGTTTGGGAGATTGTACGTGGGACCTGATTCTGTTAATGAAATGGAATAAAAAGGGAGGAGAGCTAGATATATCAGACTTAAATAGAAAGTGAAGGAAGAGGAGAGAAAGTGAGGGGAAGTTCAAAGAGAATCTGAATATGAGAGCGAGGCAGGATGTGAAAATGAATGTATATTCTGTTGCTGATTCTGAAGCTCTGATACAGAATTTATATGTGCAACAAATCACAGTTTTGTGTAACTACCCCTGACAGATTCTAACTAAGAATAACAGAGTAACAGACTGTAACTGAATTGCCCTGTGGGATGCCTACGTGGACAGTGAGTCTGTTACTGAGCTCACTCTAACAGAGACGGACAGGAGGGTAAGCAAGGTTTGAGTTATGAATTATGAATAGGAATAGAGGACACATACCACTTGAAGTGCGAGAGTTTTCCATTGTTTTCATGGTGAAGTCTGATCTTACACTAATCATCTTGATATCAGTAGCAGAGGGTGCATTGCAGTGAGAATATTAAATAACACTACTACTCTGATTTCAGTTTCTTATCAGTAGGGTTTTCTGTCTACTGGAATTAAGATTACCAAGTTGGCCCACAGACAAAATAGTAAAAACTCCACTTATAGTTATATTTTTGTCGAAACATAGAATTTCTATCCAATCTTTCTCTAATCAATTATGAGTTATGACAGAGGCTGAAGATATTATCTCTCTCTACTATACAATTTGTCTGATTTCTCTATCAGTTCTACATCAACATGTTCTAAAGAAAATCTGATTTCAAGAATGATATATAATTAATTTTACATTTGAATTTGTCCAAATTAAAGTGAGCATTAAGGTGTGTTTGTTTAAGCTTAGAAAAAAAGTGTTTTTATAATGTAGCTTTTTTAAGAGTAAGCTACTCTTTCCAGATTATAAAAAATGCGCTTATTTCTTCATAAAAAAACTAATCTAATTATCTTAAATTTTCTTATACATGTTTTTTTAAAAAAAAAAATTCTAAAATAACAAAAAGCTCAAATAAAACTCTAAACCAAATACTATAGCCATATATATATTAAATTGCACTGCTAGCAGCTCCCACCTTACAAAACATCAACAAACAAAAAGTTTCCAAGTCAACAAATTGTGATTGCTAAATTACTTTGCCTGCAATAAAACTCTGATGCCGCATGATTGCTTCCCTATAAGTTTCAGTCCTCACACGATCCTGTATCAAACCAAGGAAAAAAGAAAGGGAGAAGAATAGAACAAATAAAAAAGTTAAGCCAAGCAAGTACTTTAGCCTCTTTACTTATTACTTCTACCAAAACCATTAAAAGCTAAGCTAATAAACAAACACTGTTAGGGCACACCCAACATTCACTAAAAGTGCGAAAACTATCCATCATAGCAGTCAATAAATGTACAAAGTAGTCTTGAAAGACAGCATAATTTCCAGCTAGCATGATTGTGGTTTATGACATTCACATTTCAGAGGCTATGCGCGACGTGTTTGAGGAACAGCAACATACTTATTTAGGTCATTTACAGATAATAAAAAGATAAAATGAAATGATCGAAATGAAGAGAAGAAGAAAAAGAAAGGGTAGAGGCTGTAGAAGTTATTATACCTTGATCATCTCTTGGTGGATACCGAGGTGAGCGTAGGAATGGAAATAAGCCATGTCAAAGTCCGTGCAAGGAGGTCGCTGCTGCTGCTGCTGTTGCTGCTGCTCACAAACCCTAAGGCTGAGGCTGTCTCTAGAAGCACGTGACCTGCGCGTGCCACGACGAACTCGCTCTCTGTGACTGTGAATGTGCCCCATTCCCGGTGGCGGCTGCTGCTGGTGCTGGTAGCCATTACTATTATTCTCTTTCGGAAACATGTCTTCTCTCGCGCCCTCTGTCTCTCTCACTGCCTTTTGCCCAGCCAAGTACCAGCAGCGCCTAAGTCCCCCGTTTTGCGAGCTATGCATTGGACAGCACTACCTATATATACAGACGATTCTTCTCTTTCTTTGGTTTTCGGCTTACTTCTATTGGCGAGAGCATGGGAAAATTTCTTCTCAAGTTAATTTTTTATTTGATAAATTTAAGTGTGGTATCATATTATTAAATTTTTCTATATCATATATTTTGTATCAGTCCTATGATAAGAGATTATATTTGATCTTATTAAGTGAAAAATTAAATTGAAAAGATCTATCCTTAAGATCCTATCCCTTAAATTTACTTCATCTAATAATGATATAGTTTTACATTTTAAAATTGTGATTTAGGCTATGTTCGGATGGGTGTTTTGGGATAAAGTAGAACGGAGCCCAAAAGAATATAATAGGTTTCCACTGTTTGGATTTATAATTTTATAACAGAGTGGAGTAGAGTAGTTAATAATGGAATAGATTCTATCCTATTCTACCAAAAGCCCTTTTTTTGTTCCTCCCAATTTAGAGGGTTTGACGTCGAATCCAATTTTATCCAAACAATGGAGTGGAATAATTGCTCCACTTCACTCCATTTCATTTCATTTTCTTAGATTCCATTTTACTCTAGTCCATTACTTATCACTAATCCAAACCTAAAACAAATGGTGGGATCAAAGTTAGGCATACAGGCTATAATTTACGAATTGGTCCACTAAACTTGTAGCTCACGCAGGTTAAAATCTTGTCCATCCATTTATTTGCGAATTTATTGATTTGGTCTACTAAGTACAAGGTTTAAACAAGTTAAACTTGCAAGTTTGTGAATCAGTCCATTAATATTTTTTGTTCATTTAGCCCACCCCCACCCTAAATCTCAAGTCTTAACCCAAATCTAAAATACATAATAAGAGGCAATGCATTCTTCTCTTACAGTCACACACTCACACCCATCTTCATCTCATGCTCCATCTCCATCTTGCACTCTTCCTCTCCATTGACCATAGTTGTCACAGTCTATCCGTGATTGTTCATGTGTTGCTACTATAGTGTCCTCTTAGTAAGTTGTCCTCTCATACTTTCCTATGCTTAAACAGATCCCCCAGAGTGTAATGTTTGTTTTCTAGTTCCAAGCATTTCAAGGCATTGTCCTTATTATAGTCCATTTTGCAGTATCCAAGCAACAACTCTTATCTAGTTAGACACAGAAATGAATAAAAGAATTAGAGGAACTTGAGTGAAAACTAGGACTAGAATAGAAATTATTCCTTTTTATTTCTATCATTGTTTCACGAGTGTGTACAACAAATTTATAGAAGAAGAAATAACTAAAAGTAGACTTAATGATATTCCTAAACTTTCTAAACTTATCTATAATAGAAGTTTACAATGAAGATTACATGTATTTAAAAATCTGGTTAAACTGATCCTATTCTTGGAAATTAATCCAAGGAAACTCAACACTCCCCCTCAAGTTGGTGCATAAATGTCAAATATGTCCAACTTGTGTAGAACTGTAGAGAACACTTTATTTGACACTACTTTGGTGAGAATATCTGCTAACTAATCTTCTGATCGAATCTTGGGCAATTCTAGAATTTTCTCATCTAACTTTTCCTTTATAAAAAATCTATCCACTTGAACATGCTTTGTTCGATCATGTTGAATTGGATTATGAGAAATATCACACGTAGCTTTGTTGTCACAATACAACCAAATTGGTTGTCTCGATAGAAACCCTAGGTCTTGTAAGAGTAGCCTTAGCCACAATGCTTCACAAAGTGCAAGTGCAATTCCTCTAAATTCAGCTTTTGCACTAGAATGTGCAACAACATTCTATTTTTTACTTCTCCATGTAACCAAATTCCCACCTACAAAGGTGAAATATCCTAAAATAGATCGCTTGTCATTTATTGCACCAGCCAATCAGCGTCAGTATATGCTTTGATACTTTGACAATCTGTGTTTTTTGTAAATAAAATTCCTTTTCCAAGATAAGACTTTAGATACCGTAAAATGTGCATGATAGCACTCATGTGTTGTTCTCCAGGATTATGCATATATTGGCTAACAACACTTAATGCATAACCAATATCTGGCCATGTATGAGCTAAGTACATCAATCTTCTTACAAGCCTTTGGTATCTCCCCTTATCAGTAGGAACTTGATTAGGCTCAATGCACAACTTCAATCCTTCTTCTATAGGTGTATCAATTGACATTCTAGTTTCTTGTAAAAGATCTAACGTATATTTTCTTTGAGATAGAAATATTCCCATATTTGATCGAGACACTTCAATCCCAAGAAAATATTTCAGGGATCCTAGATCTTTCATTTCAAATTCTTTAGATAAATATTCTTTCAAAGCACTTCTTTCTTCTGGGTCATTTCCTATAACTACCATATCATCCACATAAATAATGAGAGTAGTGATTTTATCTTGCTTTTTCTTTAGGAATAAAATGTGATCAGAATTGCTTTGGTGGTATCCAAAAACTATCATTGATTTTGTAAACCTTCCAAACCATGCTCTTGGTGATTGTTTCAACCCATAAAGTGCCTTTTTCAATCTACACACCTTTTGACTATGTTCTTCTGGTCTCATATATCTTGGTGGGAGATCCATATATACTTCTTCAAACAATTCACCATGAAGAAAGGCATTCTTCACATCAAATTGTTGTAATTGCCAATCAAAGTTTGCAGCCAATGACAATAATACACAAACTGTGTTGATTTTGGCTACTGGTGCAAATGTCTTTGTATAATCTATCTCATACGATTGAGTGTATCCTTTTGCCACTAGTCTTGCTTTAAAATGTTCAATCGAGTTATCAGCTTTATACTTCACACTATAGACCCATCAACACCCAATTGGTTTTGTTCCTAGAGGACGGTCAACGAGTTCCCATGTTCCATTTTTTTGTAAGGAATGCATTTCCTCATTCATAGCAGCTTTCCAATTTGGGCTAGCTAAGGCCTCCTACACACTATTAGGAATAGATACAGTAGATAATTGATTTAAAAATGACTTATTTGATTCTGACAAATGGTGACTAGACACATACTTACTCATGGGATATTTAGCTTTGCTAGAAAGAATAGGTTCATATGTGGGTTTAGGAATACCTCTAGTATGACGTTGTGGTAACTGTTTTCTAGTTGGCTCAAGGATTAAAGTAGGAACATCCTCAACAGGTGATTGGTGGGGTATATCAGTGAGGGACTTAAGCTCATAAGATTCAAGTATTGGTTTCACAACCCAACATAGGCCGTGACCGGCACTTAGAGAGCACGCTCCATAGCAAGCCTTAAACATCAAGGTTTCACAAAAATTTGGGCAGAGTTTTCTCTGTATTTAGGATATTTCCCAAATACGAATACTTGTCCTGCAATTTCAACAACCACACTCTTCCATCGAGGATCCAGGCATTCTTAGAATGCGCCTCTCAGCACACATCATAATTATTATCCAAATATATCCAATCACATCAAGCATATATATACATATTTAGATATATATATCAATCACATAAGATTAAAGGACATTTCCATTTTTAATCTAGAATCCAACACATAATAATCCATTCAACTCAGCCTAACAATTCTCTATTCAAAAGATTAACATACTAGCAAGGGTCGGACATTGTTTGTAGTACTATGGAGCTACATACTAAGATTATAAACTACAGCAGAATACAAATCAAGACCCTTATTATTGCGGGCTCACCAATGATAGAATCTAGTGATGCTGAACATGAGAATCGGCTTCCAAGTCTGAACCTGTATCTGAAAGGAATAGAATAACCACGGGATGAGTTTGTGAAACTCAGTAAGAGACAGGACAATTTTGAACCTCATGAGTCAGTGGGCATATATGTATACAAATAAAATAAGGAAAACAGAGGAAATATCTAAGAGGATAAATAGGCAGGATTCACACAAAGGTGGCCGCTCCTTCGTGTAAATCCCGTAATCAGGCACGCACCACTCTTTGAGTGGCCGCAAAGTTCCGTCACGCACCACACAATATGTATGGCCATGTAATGTCCATCATACACCACCCCCATGGGTGGCTATGTAATATCATAAATCCAAGGTGCACCAAGGCTAACATCTACTATCGTTAGCAGACAGATCCTGTTATAGACTTTCCCAAACTTTCATGTTCATAAACCATCAATTTCAAATAAATATTCAATTTGTTTTCATCACCGACTCATGAGTAGCATTCTAAAAGTAAATAAACAATCATAATTTAAAACTGTAATAATTCAAAAGTATTATATCTACTCATAGATCACCGGTCTCAGGGAAATCTTAATTCTCCAGAGCCACAAAGCTGGAGGGAAATTCCTTGGAATAGTCTAACACCACAATGCGGTAAATTAATCATTTATGGGTCACTAATAACCTCCATATCACAAGACTTCTAATCTTACTACCCTAGGGTTTCAAGAATTCTTCTATCCATCAAAGACTTGAAATTTCTTAGGAAAAAGAAGGAGTAAGACATGAGAATTACCGTTAGAATTGGAGGGAGGAGGAAATGGATAGAGATGTGCTCTCCAACTTCAAATCCACCCAAGCAAGTATGAGAGAAGGAAGGACAGATTAAAGGGATGATTTGTGTTTAAATGGACTGAAGATAGTGTTGTTGTTGTTGATTTAGTTGAAAATGATGAAATGGATGTAATAGATGTGAAGAGTGGTAGAAGGTGAGGATTCTAGAGAGAAGGGAGAGAGTTTGGGTTAGAGAGAGAGTGAAATTTGAAAAATGTGAGAGTGAGCCACGTCCCAGGCTATATATTGACCTGTGATAATCAATTACCAAAAGCTGGTAATCAATTATCACGAAGAACTGGTAATTGATTACCAATGCTAGTAATAGATTACCATGGACCAATTACCATCTTTGGTAATCGATTACCGCGTGAAAAATTTTAACCCCTAGGCACACAGAGAGGATTGTAATTGATTACATGTCCTTTGTAATCAATTACCAACTCTAAAAACTTAGTTCCCTCCTTCTGTAGTCCTTTCCCAGGTCTAGAATATTGCACAGACTTATTTACATCAATGTTCTCTTTAACTTTACTCTCTATTAACTTTAAAACATAAATATAAATAAGGGAATACCCCCATTTGGACTCAATAAAAATATCTAAAAATTCACAATCCGTAGAAATTAGAATCCAACTTTTGGGTTTTAGTACAATTTTCCAAAAACTTGTGTTTTTATAAACTCAAAGGTTGAAAATAAAGGGGTTATTCATTCCCTAAAATTCGTTAAAAATCTCTCTTCAACTCATTGATGTCTGGGGAACCATTACCGGGACTTTTGATCTTAAGAAATTTCCTCAATCCTATAGCCTTCCAAGGAGGCATAGGGTTTAGACTCAGAATTTTTTTCAGGTTTCGGTATCGATGGGTAACTGCAACTCATGCTGGGGTGTTATAATTGGGGTGAGAGACATTCCACCTTCTATTTCTATTACTCCTTCACCTTCAGAATGTTCAGCACTACTTTGATCCAAGGTTATACCACTTATATCCAATTGTCAACACCCAAGTTACTTGTTTCAAAAAGATTATTCTTCATATGACTATTATAATCATAGTATGTGTTTGGGAAGATTAAAATTATTTCAATAATCGCTTATTTGTATAATCGCTTTTTTATATAATCGTTTATATAAGAATCAATTTATGTTTGGATACTTTAGCTGAAAAGTGATTTTAAGATAATCAGTTTTGTTTGAGTCATATGAAAAAAGCTACTTTTATATAATAAAATTACTAAAAATGGTATAAAATGATTGTTTATATTATATAATATGTAATACTTAGGGTCAATTTGGTAAAAACATAACAATTATGAAATAATCAGTTTCTGCTTATAATTATAAGCTCCAAAAAATTGCTTATGCTTATAAGCTATTTTTCAACTTAAAATTATCAATATTAGATTATAATCTATTTTTAGAAACTTACCAAACATACTTGATTTTTAAAAATCAGCTTTTTTTTCTATAAAAAAACTGTTTTTTCAAGTTCCCAAACATGCACATAATCCAAAAATTTATAATCTGAAGTCTGAATTTCTTGATGATGCTTCCCCTGAGGTTCAGACTTAAAGGAGAAATACATTGTATTTTCATGGAAAACCATGTCCATGGTGATGATCAGTTGTTGAGTCGGAGGATGATAACATCGATAACCTTTTTGTGGTATAGAATATCCAAGAAAGACACATCGCAATGCTCAAGGGGTCAATTTGTTCCGTTGGTGCTTATGGAGATGCGCAAAAGCTACACATCCAAAAACATGTGGCGGTAAGTTTGGAACAGATGGGGCGACAACTGCTTCAGTTAGAGTCTAAAAAGGAGTCCGAAAGTCATTAGTGCTGGAGGGTGTTTGATTGATTAAGTATGCAGCTGAAGTAAGTAAGTAAGTGCCTCTCCCCAATAGAACAGTGGCATATGAGCTTCTATTAATGAAGCACATACAATCTCCAACAAGTGCCAATTTTTCCGCTCAGCTACTCCATTCTGCTATGGTGTATAAGAGCAAGTAACCTGATGAATAATTCTATTCGCTCTTAGTATTGTTGAAGGTTAGCACTATGGTATTCTCCTCCATTATCACTGTGAATAACCTAAACTTGTGCATTGTACTAAGTTTGAATCATTTTATGAAACCTCTGAAACAATATATTCTCTTCTCCTTTGGACTTCATTAGATATAACCAAGTCATCCTTGCACAATCATCAATAAAAGTAATAAACCACTTTAATCCACCCAAAGTTTGGACTTTAGATGGACCCCAAACGTCAGAATGGATGATCATAAAAGGAACTGTATTTTTATTTAAACTTAATGGAAATTGAGGCACGATGGCTTTTTGCCAGTTCATAAACATCACAATGAAAACTAGAAACATTGTATTTTTCAAACAAACTAGGAAATAAATTATTCAAATAACCAAAGGATGCATCCCCCAAGCATCTATGCCATAACCAAATTTTAGATTTCTTCTTCTCCCCCTTAGAACAATCCATGCTCAAAGCTTGTTTTAACTTGTTAGTACTTTTGGACGTCAAGTCCAAATAGTACAACTTCCCTCTCCTAATACCACAACCAATTGTCTGCCTTGTTTGAATGTCCTTAAACACACAAAATTCAGGCCAAAAGATTATAACACAAGATAAAACAATAGTTATTTGAGAGACAGACAAAAGGTTATAAGATAAAGATGGGACAACTAAAACAGAGTCCAATTTAAGGTATCTGAAAGAGTTAAGGAGCCTTCCCCAATAACGGGAGTTATCTCACCATTAGCAGTGCAAACAAGTTTTTGTGAAGATGATTTAAGGGATAAGACCTGTCTAGAATCAAATGTCATATGATCCGTAGCACCAAAATCAATTATCCATGTACTATTAGAAATAGGCGTAGAAATATTTAAAGCCTTACCAATAACATTTGTTGATGCAATCAAGGCCATATTTGTTTCATCTTTTGCCTTTATTTCAACAGCAGCTGCAGTTGGAACTTTAGTGAAGTTTTTCCCTTTTTTATCACGACTATGATCCCGCCAATCTAGATATCCCACTAGTTCAAAGTAGCGATTTTTAGTATAACCTATCTTATTGCAATTGGTGCACTTGTAAGCAGACTTGTCAGCACTAGCAGTGGTCTTAGAATGATCGATTTTTACTAAATGTTGCTAATTTTGTGTTGACCGGTTTCGAGCCACCATAACTGAGGATTCAGAATTTTCATACCCACTATTCAAAGTGGAATGACGTACTACATCTTGTTGAACTAGAGCATAACAATCCTCCAAATCAAGAACTGTTTCTTTATGTAGAATCTCTCCACAAATTTGTTCAAAAACACCATCTAATCCAGCAAGGAAAATGTGCACCCTCTGTCTTTGGATTGCCTTTTAGTACTCTTTAATGTCATTGACATCTTTCATGACCACTTTATCACCGTGGTCCAACTCACAAAAAATCTCAGTCAGCTCCCCGTAGTATTCAAAAAGAAACTTACCATTTTGTTTAGCAGTGAATGCTTTCTGGTTCAAGGTGAAAATTTGCAACTCATCACTTCCATCATAGAATGCTTTTGACAAAGCACTCCATATTTCATGCGCAATGGATAAGCATACATAACATTTCATTATTTCTGGGCTCATGGACATCAACAACCATCTGTTCACTTTTTGATCCTAAGCATACCATTTTTCATAACTTGTGACCAAATATACGAGAGTTTGTCGGACTTTTCAAGTTTTTTCATTTTGCCATTGATATACGAGAGTTTGTCTTGCTCTAGAATATGCATCTCCATAAATTGTGACCAAATATCATAATTTGATTCCGTGAGAATGATTCCTGCATTGAAAACATTCTCAGATTGAACAATAACAGAAATAGATTTGTCTCCTGACATATTAATTTTTTTTTAAAAAAAAGTTTTGGCTCTTATCCTAAGTGAAAAATAGGAATAGAATAGAAATTATTCCTTTTTATTTCTATTATTGTTTTACGAGTATGTACAACAAATTTATAGAAGAAGAAATAACTAAGAATAGACTTAATGTTAGTCCTAAACTTTCTAAACTTATCTATAACAAAAGTTTACAACAAAGATTACGTGTATTTAGAATTATGGTTAAACTGATCCTATTCTTAGAAATCAATCCAAGGCAATCTCAACAACTTGAACTCATAGATAGATAAAGATGGTAACAGAAAAAATATGATCATTGTATAATTGCTTCGATGGTAAGTGAGAATTCACTGAATTTGGTTTTATGAATAGTTCTATAATTTTTTGCCATAAAATTGAGAAAATGGGGTGACTTTGTAACTCATTCTTCTCCTCCTTCATTTTTCCTTATAAAATCAATATTTTAAGTGAAAATATAGAGAAATTAGTTTGGCTTTTATATTGCAATGTGCATGGATGGTATTGGAATTTTCAAACCATGGCTCGCTACCAGTATTGAAACCTGCAAAATTGATTTTTTTTTTAATTTTAAATATAGAGAAACAAAATAAACAAATAAATAAATATTACAACGCAAACCAAACTGTGAACCTACAAGGCAAACGTGGGCTTACTTTTGTTTGGTCCATTTGGAATGTAGGCCAACTCAATTCGGCTTGTTTACTCTTGCAAATCAGGCAAGCCTGTATACCCAGCTCTGTGTGGCATGATGAATTGCAATCCTTTTTGTTTCGGGCCATGTCAACATGGACTCTTTAACTTTCATTTTTTACAATCAAGTCCTTTTGAATTTTTTGATGATAGTGTTAATCACATTCTATCAGACCTTGTGTAAGAAATTATTACATTTTATTGAAGATGTATGTAATATTATATCTTTTTTTTTACCAGGAAAATATCAGCTTTAGTTACTAGTAAGACCTATTATTAGTTTACATATTTATTGTTTTTATTTTTAAAAAATTGAAGAACATGGATGAAAAATAAATATATAAGTGAGTAGTAAGTTCTGTCACTTGCTTAAGCTGAAATATCACCCGAGAAATAAAATGAACACAATCTTATATGATACTTTAAAAGCATATAATAATTTCTCTATAAAAAAAAATGGGTGAGCGAGAGAGGGAGAGAATTACAAATTATAATTTTCTTTTTGGAGATTTGAACATATTACAAATACTACCTCTTGACTTTATATTCCTATAAATTGCTCTCTTACTTTATTTATTATGATTTCACTATTTATCCCTACATATAACAATATGTTATCATTACAAATAGAGTGTGTATTTGAAAAAATTGTGAGATTAAAATTATTTCAATAGTCGCTTATTTATATAATTACCTTTTTCTATAATCAATTATGTGATAATCAATTTATATTTGGATCTTTAACTAAAAAAGTGGTATTAAGATATACTTAAATTACACTCGACCCCATTGCCTGCTCTACACTGTTAGTGTTTAAAGTTTAAACATTTTGTAACCATGGTTCAATTTTACTCTCAAATATAGCCAAAGATTAACCCTTCTCCCGTAACTACGGTAAGCTCAGGGAAGTGTATCTGGGTGGGAAGGATAAATTTGTGAAAAGCTTGCTCCCAAAAACTGTTGTACTTCCCTTTTGTGGTTTATGTATATTTTTTAAAGTAAAAAAAATATTTATTCGAATCTATCTTTATTCTCTGGACCATGGATGTTTGGCTTATAGTGTAATTAAATCAATCAATATGGATCATTGAGGTTAACAGTATACTGAGATGCGATTCCTCTGTTTCTGTTGCACCTAGGTAATTTTAGAGTTTTTTAATGCCTAGAGGAATCTCTCATGTCATGTAACCTCTCCATGATTTGATAACCTTAACTCTTGCGATTAATTCATATCCTTATAGCTTATAAATTGGGCTGCTACAGATGTCTTTCATCCTTAACTATATATACTTTATTGGTTGGAATTATGTCCAATGTTATTATGAATTATATTTTTTTAAAGTAGGGGCCACATCCACATTGTCAAGGCGATCCATCTTCACCTGCTATAAGTTTTGATGTTCTCGGAGATCAGTTCCTACTTAGCCCTCGAATGCTATCAATTTGTGATTGATTTGAATTGGTGTAACAATGCAAACTGGGATAACTTTAAGTATAGAGACACCACCGAAATCTGGAAATTCCAATCAGCATTTAATGAAGAAATTGAAAGGGTTTGATGAGCTTGCAATGTCAATTGAAGATGCTATGCTGAGAGTGCAGAGCTTGGAGCTGAAAACATTGACCCAAAAAGAAAAAAATAAAATAAAAGAAGAATATTGCCAATTTCGGGCGCGGGATTCGAAGGATTGGGATGATAGAATCGAGGGAATGGAATAAGGATAGTTAGACGCAGGGAAAGGAGGATGGCGGTTGGGATGCTCTCAACCGAAACCAGCTCTTGAAACCGTGGCATCGAGAAGATGCAGCTTTTTGGGGTCGAAGATGATGCCCGCCCGTCCCTCAGCGGTCATAGCAACCGTAACTATCTTTTTATTATTATTATTATTATTATTATTATTTAATTCTAACAATAACACATAGCCAGGGTTAAGTTGAGAATGTTCTGTTATCTCATCTATCCTGTTAGTATCATTTGGTGATGATTTCTAGCAAAAATGGGATGCAATTTAAGGAAACTTTAAGGGTGGTTATTATTAATTACCCTAAGATAATCTATTATATTTGTATGGTATGAAAAAAATTATTTTTATGTTATAAAATTACTAAAAAGAGTATAAAATAATTATTTAAATTATATAATATTTAATACTTAACATCAATATAGTAAAAATATAAAAACTATGAAATAATCAATTTTTGTTTATAATTATAAACTTCAGACAGTTGTTTATGATTATAGTGTGCATTTAAAAAAGTTGTAAGATTAAAATTATTTTAATAATCATTTATTTATCGCCTTTTTATATAATCGATTATACGAAAATTAATTTGTATTTGGATACTTTGTATAATGCATGTTTGGGTAAATGAGTATCACATGATTCATGATTTTTAACGGGTTTAGTGTGTGTAATATGGCCATAGTTTATAATTTCCTTACTCAAATACCAATGTTACTCAAATTTGTTGCCTACATTGAGGTGACATCTTGTGAATTTCTTCTAACAAATTTATTTTAGTTGAAATTTTGATCAGAGTTGTTTAATCTATGACAATCATAGGTACTGTGGCTAATCTGTCATTAATATATATATATATATATATATATATCTCAGCACCATTTGCAATCAAGTAGCACATTTCTTCAAAAACTGGCGCCTTTGCTTGTGCTCTCTTGGTCGACTCAAATGCCGTCCTTCCTACTGCTAGTTTGTAACCTGCAATGGTGGAAAAGATAGCTCTTACCCGGACAACCGCTTCTTTTCATTATTACTATTATTTTTCGGTCCGGGGGGTGGGAAGCTACCCCATTTTGTTGTGGGGTAGGGTGGGGGGAGGGATAAAGGCCTCATGCTCTAGAAATCGAGCGCGATGCCTTTAGTTCCCAGGATGCATTGTGCAAAGGCAAACATTTCGACCAGTTCAGCTACGCCTTGCGTGCAGACAACCTCTTCTTAAAACTATACTCATTATTGTTGGATTCATAATCGTTGATGAAGCTACTCTTCCTTCAAGAACTTACTCCAGCAATATTCGTACATGCATGAGTACTATTTCCCAAACCCTGAGCCACCGTGCACTTCATAATCTCACGAACATTATTGGTCGTCCTCACTGACAAAGCATCAATCAAGGAATCACAATCAAACAATGATTGCACCATCAAAATTAGTTCCTCTTCATTGTCAATATATTCTTCTGATCCTCTCAGTCCTTGACTTCATCATTGTCTGAGTCAAATGTCAAGTTCCAATTTAACTTGACATTGCTCTTACTGGATGCCCGGGAAATGCTAGAGAGGGGAAAAGAGTGTACTAGGTTTCAATGGGCTATGAAAGGTAAGATCATATTGAAACTAAAATGAGTTTTGGGATTTTCATTTGTCTAGTAATGATGGTAATGACAAAATGCGAAAATTTTTCAAACATTAACTTACATCATATATAAGATCCTTCCACTTCATTATTAAGAGCTTAATTATATTTTAATAATTAGAGAATAAAACACTTTATTTCCCTAAACTATAAATTATGTGTACTTTACCCTCAATATGTTGAAAATATATAAATTGACCCCTAAACTTTCTTGAATGTGCAAATCAAACATTCTATTAATTTTTCTATTTATTGTTAACCAAAATAGAATATATTCAAGAAAGTTTAAGATACTAAGTTTGCATGTTATTTTCTAGTTTAGGAATTAAAATGCACATGATTCAAAGTTTAAGAAGGTATAATATATTTATTTTTCATTAACAATGGATGAAAACTTAATAAAAAGATTAAAGTGCATGTTCAAAAAAATTCAAGGGTCAATTTGTATGTTAGGATAAAATGCACATGGCCTATAGCTCAAAAGGTGAAAGTGTTTTTTCTCTAATAATCAAGTTGATAATTTCTTATGTGTTTGTGAAAACATAAGGTACATTTGCAAGTTTGGTCAATTTGAATCACCCATAATGATGTGAACCCCAAGAAGAAACTTGAAACACAATCTGATTTTGATGTAGAACCCCATAAAGGAGAAATCAATGACACCCTTGGAAAACCCTTGACCCACAATTTGAGAGTAAATCAATAACCAAAAGAAATCTCAAAGGAAGAATGATTCTTGACCCAATTGTTTATGAGGAAACAAAAATCAAGAATACAAAGTAAGTTTGAACCTACTAATATGAAAATTCATTGAAGAATTTGAGGGAAATAGCCTCTCACATTCAAAGATAAAGTTCTGATTACAATAGATGGTAGCGGCATTTAGAGTGCTTAGTAGTGCTAAACTCTAGTTAATCCCTAATTAAGCCCAACTTAAACTATATTGGGCCAAAACTCATAAAACAGAACATGATCCAATAAAATATCTTAAAATTAAAGAGTGAATATGCAATATAGTCATGAAAAGATTCGCGTAACATTAATTTAAACCTTGAAAGATTTTTCTCGTCAATTTAATAGTTGAAAGATCAAATATAACATCATATTAATCCTAAAAGTTTTTGATATCATATAGGCCCTTGAAAGTTAAAATACCATCAAATAGATCCCTAAAAATTAAAATGTTACATTACTTTAATCCTTTCGAAAGAAGTTTTTAGGGACCTATTTGATATCATATGCATCTTTCAAAGACCAAAATGATATCACATTTTAACTTTAAGAGACCTATTTGATGTCAAACAACTTTCAAGGACTAATGTGATGTTATATGTTAACTTTCAAAGACCTATTTGATATCAAAAATCTTTCAGGGACTAAATTGATATCACGTAAATCTTTCGGGAACTAAATTACATATTCACTCTTAAATTAAAATAACTAAGTATAACAGATTCAAATAAGGCCCATGAGCATCAAATAAGTCCAAATGCATCATTTCATCCCTATGCGCCTATATGCTCTCAAACAGGGTCCACCAGCCTTCTTGGACAGCAATCTCAAACAGGGTCCACCAGAGACTGGAACTGCTAAGTTTTATGAGGATTGCCCTCCCAAACTTTCATGCACAGGTACCTTCTGTTTGAACTGCCAAGCTACAAGATATTAATTGGACAATCTAATAATGGGGTAATTTGTTTTCACAAAGAGAAAAGTCCGCAAATAATTTACGCAGATAAAAATTTGACTGGAAGTGATCGCCCATATCATCAAACAGAAGACAGAATGGCAGTTTGCATCCATCCTTTTAAAGTCAGTTTATTTCAATAACAGCCTTTATCCTTCCTATAATCATCATAACTATGAATAGGGTAGGTCAATACGTGATTCTTTATTATCTGAGGTCAATACGTTAATTTAAAGCTTAACACCCGCTATCCCATTATCTGGCTTTTTCCTTCTCCCATTAAATAATGTAAACTTCTATTCATAAAGCCTTAGCAGAGGTAATCCCCTTAACAATTGAAATACTTAAATGTCTTCGACTATTCCATTTGGTTTGAATAGTTACAACTTAAAAAAATTCATTAGTTTTAACGTACTTCATTTTATTTTTTCTTATCATTTGTTCTATTTTCCATATACACATGTAAGTGCTGTCCATGGTAAGCACTATGCACTGTCAACAAACAAGCAACTGACAAAAACAGTCATTAAAACACGTCGCACACTCACAAGTCACAACCAACCCCACACACGTGCACAAACCAAAAAGGAAGGTACCTGCAGCGGGCAGAAGCTTGAAGCACTCTGAATTTAATGACAAGAATAAAATTGAACCGACACAACAGAGCTTCCTATCACGACTTACAATGAACAACATACAGAATAATTGACACAAACCAAGAACCAAATGGTTAATTATGAGAATGTCTAACCATAAGAAGACACAAATCTAGTAGGTACTTGGCAATAAAAATACAGGTTTATCAAATATTTGAAACAAAGTAAGAAAAACTTCGTAGTGGTTTTTATAAGCATTTAAGTTGTATAAACTGCAGAATTCAGAATAGTCATTTCTTTAAATATTACATTCTTCTAATAAACAATTCACATTTTAAGGCTCCTTGTATTATCACCTCAGCTTCCTATCTTTTTCCATAAATTTTCTACATCTAATCATCTAAACACCGAGCAGCATGCCCCCTGACAGTAACTTTTTCTCAAAAAGAAGTAATTAAAAATGCGGAAGATGAAGGTCATGATGGGATATGATATTATCTAAAACAGATATTATTATATGTCCAAGATTAGTCAGAGAAACATCTCTCATGATTACATATTTCTATGACAGCAAATAGCAAAGCAGTCAACTATTAGCAGGTGTATTTGTATGGACGATAAATGTAAAGTGAAAAGTTGGATACCTAGATAATTACACTGAATGACATATTGTGCAATGCAGGTTGCTCTTCTTCAGCAGTTTCTCTCTCCAACCATTCTGGATCAGAAGTTAGTGGCAGTGGCACCATAATATCGAATCCAGCTTCCATTTCAGATGGCTGCAAATTCATGACAAAAATCCCTTGTGAACAGCCAAAGACACTAGGACAATAAATCAGATTATCAAAACTAGAGCCCAAAGGAAAACCAAATAAGTCAACCATAATATTTTCTGAAATTCCTTTGACCAAAGCTAACTGTCCAATGATAATATTCTGCTGAAATGAATAGAGATATGATAAACTTATCCAATGACACAAAAGTGGCATTGTGGCATGCAGCATAGACCAATTCAAGACAGTAGTAGTCCATTAAGGTATAAACAGACGTAGCACCATCAGCAGCCAAGCAAACCTCCATCAGTCCAAGAACATTCTTCGATATGCTGGCCTACCAGTTTACCTTGCCCATCTTTAGTTAATGGGACCAAAAACAAATTTTAAGAGAAAACAGAATTTTAACAAAGAACATATACCCATTCAATGGACACAATAATCATATATTACTCAGTCAGTCATACACTTGACTTACAGATGGAGTTGGAGTTCCAGCCCTCATAAAAACCATAGCAACAGAAACATCCCCTTTGGCCTTCAAACGTGCCTTGACCAAGTTGAATTGTGAGGCGTGAACCTTTGGATGCTTTCAATACCCTTCAACAGATTCTCCATGGCAATTATCATAAGATAGAGTTTGGCCCCATGGCCAGGCATACCAGCAGTCTTGAAGATCAGCCATCATGGGCTCCCCTCTGCCTAGAACTCTGCCAACCCTGCTGCTCATAACATTACTCGTCCAACCCTGCTTCATCCTCCTCCATGTTATGTGAGAACAAATTGAAGTGATTGTCGTCCCAATCATTTATTCCTTTGTATTAAAGGAACAAACTTAAATCACAGATAACATTATTCTTGAAACCAAGTTTCAGCAGAAAACTGGTATTTTTATGCCAAATGAGATATCTGGAGAAGTTAAGCATTATATGACTGTGAAATTGCTTGCAGTCATTTGTAAAGCCCCTATATAAATGAAAGTAATGCAGTATCTACACTAGAGTACAATTATTACACTCCTTTGAAATAATGATTACCAGCTGTTTAGAAGGAAAGATGTGTAAAGTAAAAGCAATGGGAAAGGGAGCACATACCACAGATTACCAATAGTCTCTACAGGAGCAAAACCCATCCTTGAAATGATGAAACCGATATCCATCTCTCATGATAAGTTCCCTTGAGGTGACAAAAGACAATAGCTTTATTGCCAAGTGACAATCATGGCAAACACGGAGATTCTTCATCACATATATAGGCATCCAAGGTGGAAAATTAAGCAACCCAAAAGCAAAGGCAAGCTTTTCGCTATGATATTTCTGACTCCGATGAGCAGAAGAGACCACCCTAACATATCTTCCTGTATCTTCGATCTTCTTCATCATCTCCTCAAGTTTTATATAAATTTCCTTTATCTGTGGATGATTGGTGTCATCTACCGTAAACACATGTACCCTGTTATCAACCTCTATCCAGCTACAGCCTGGATTCTTTCGAATCCCTTTTTCTTTCATCAGCATTCTCATATCAGCAACACCTTCTAACTCTCCAGTCTCAGCATATATATTTGCTAGAAGGACATAACCACCGGAATCTTCAACATTTAATTCCATCAAGTTCTTCACTGCAGTTTCTGCAAGTCGCGAGTCATGATGGATTCGACAGGCCCCAAGTAGAGCCCCCCAAACAGTAGCATTTGGCTTTAAAGGCATTTCAGCTATCAAATTCTTCGCCTGGTCTAGTAGCCCTGCTCGTCCAAGCATATCTACCATACAAGCAAAGTGCTCGTTTGTAGGAGAAATACCAAAAACTTTAGTCATTGAATCAAAGTAATGTTTACCCTCTACTACAAGCCCCATGTGGCTGCACCCAGATAAAATAGAAATATAACTTATATGATCAGGTTTGCACTCTGTCTTCAACATATCCTCAAATGTCTCAATTACTTTCCTACCTAAACCATTCTGAGCATATGCTGCCATCATAGCATTCCAGGAAATAAGGTTTTTCCCATGTATTGAGTCAAAAACTTTCTGTGCTTCTTTGATTTGTCCACATCTTGAATACATGGTAACAATACCGTTTGCAACTGAAACATCTGAACTAAGGCCAAACTTGATGGCATGAGATACAACTTGCATCCCAAGTTTTACGACAGCCAAGTCGGCGGATGCCCTGATTGAAGTAGCAAAAGTGATCCAATCCGGTTCAATTCCTTTTCTTCTCATCAAAATATACAACTTCAGGCCTTCTTCCGAAAAGCCATGCTGAATATACATGCTTAACATTGAGTTCCAAGTGATGACATTGCGTTCAGGCATTAAATCAAAACATTCCTGGGCTCTATCAATGTCTCCATTCTGAGAGAATGCCGTGATCATGGCTGTCCATGATATGGTATCTCTAAGTGGCATTAATCTAAATGCACTATAAGCTTTCTCAGCATTTCCACACTTTGCATACATTGTAATGATTGCATTCCCTACAGGAACAGAGGAATCCATTCCACTTTTGACTGTATATCCATGAAGTAGCTCCCCAATTGCAGCATAACTTTCACCTGAGCAAACCCCAAGAACTGTGGCAAGAGTAAAATCATCCAGCACCACAGAAGCCTGTCTCATTTGGTTAAACAGTGCCAAAGCATCTACTTCAAGTCCAAACCGTGCAACCCCAGTGATCAAACAAGTCCAAGAAACTTCGTTTTGTTCCCCTAAACCATCAAACACATGCCTCGCCAATCCTAAGCATCCACACTTGGCATACATATCTATCAGGCCATTTCCCAGGTAGGCATCTAAGCCATGTTCCACGCGAAGAATCCTAGCATGCAAATGAGCACCCCATTCCAGATCACAAATGCTGGCACATGCACTAAGTACACTACCATAGGTCATGAAATTCGGTTTAAAACCCTGATTGCACATCCCTACAAACAAGCAAAGACACTGGACCCCAAGGCCATGCTGAGAGAAAACCGAGATCAAAGTGTTCCAAGAAACAGAGTCTCGTTCCGGCATTCGTACAAACACATCGAGAGCTTTATAAGCTCCGTACAATTTAGAATAACCATAAATCATACAGTTCCAACAAAACAAGCTGGGCTCCTCAATGCCGAAAAAGACACTCTCGGCCAAACCTATTACTCCGCACTTAATAAACATGTCAACGACGGCGTTTTGAATGCAGGTTTGGGTTCCTAAGCGTAACTTGACGACAAGGGCATGCAACTGAAGAGCCAAGTGAGTGTAGCCAAGGCAGCCACAAGCCTTCATTACACAAGTAAACGAGTAAGGGTCGAAGTTTTGAGTTTGACCATTAAATTCAAAATCCCGAAGCATTGAAGTGAAAGTTTTGATGGCATGAGCTGGGAGCCCGTTATGACAGTAACCGGACATCATGGTGGTCCAAGAGACGGAGTCTCGTTGGGGCATTTGATCGAACAGGTGCTCCGCTTCGGTGACCCGACCCGAATCCAGGAAGGCGTGGATCATGGCATTCCAAGTGAAGACGTTACGGTGGTTGGCCTCGCGGAAAACGCGTAAGGCATCGATTGTTAGGCCGCAGTTGGAGTAGGCGTGGAGAAGGTTGTTGCGTAAGAAGACGGAAGCGTCCAAGCCGGAGAGGATGAGGTGGGCGTGGAGCTTGCGAACGGTGGGTGCGGATTTGAGGGAAGCGCAGAGCTTGAGAGCGTCGTGGAGCTTGTGGGATATTTGAATGTAAGAAAGGGGAAGAGGAGGAGGGGAATGGGGCATGGCGGAGAAGAAGGATAGTTGGCGCCACAGTCTCTGTCTCACTCCGAGTGGCGCGCCATTCATTATTCTTCAATCGCACAGGGAAGAGAAATACTTACGTGCTCGGGAGCATCGTGCTCCAAACGTGATCCAAATTAATTGTATAAGTGTATTTTATATATAATTTATTATTAATATATAATTTTATAAAAATATATTTATATTATTGATTGGGAATATAATCACATGATATTCTTAGACCATATAAAAATTTCTCAAAAATTAAGGTGACATTTGATCTCAGTAATCCATCTACATTGCATTACTAACAATATTTGATTAAATTATCTGAATTCATAATATTACTTTATTTGGTCAAGTAATATTACTAATAATTCAAATTTTTAAGATAATATAAATTATTATTAATATAATAATATAAATTACCCTAAAAAAATAATAATATAAATTATTACCAATATATCAATTATTCTATTATTATTATTATTATTATTATAATAGTAATTGTTGTTAGTGTTATTGTTGTTATTGTTGTTATTATTAATTATTAAAATAATATTAATTATTATTAAAAATAAATATTATTATGATTAAATATTAATTATATTATTAATAATTAAATTTTCTTATTATTATTATTATATTAGTTTAATATATATATTATCTAGTAATTCTTTTAATATATCAAATAGGATAATATAAATTACCACTTAAATTACTTATGTATATCAAGTATTATATTTAATATTATTAGCAATTTAAAAGATGATAATATTTCTAAATAATAATCTATATTATTGGCAATTTTAATAGATAATATATCAAACACTACCTAATACTATGTTTGGAATAGTGGAACAAGGTAGAATAGAATGGAAAAGAAAGAAATTTTAATGGTTCCATTATTTAATGGTTCCATTATTTGTATTTAATAAAATTGAATGGAGCGAAATGAAAAAGAAATGAACCATCCCATCCAATACTAACTTATCTTTCCATTTTGCTTCCCCTCCAAATTGGAGAGAATGGGATGGAATGTGAGTTGTTGTGTTATTTTTCTTCATAAATTGACTATTTTATTCTCTCACCTATTATTAAAATTTTACTCTATCATTCTATTCTATTACAATATCCAAACAATTGAATGGAATATTACTTTATTTTATTGCTAAAATATCCAAATAATAAAGTAGAACAATTATGTCACTCCACTCTATTCCATTCTACTCTATCTTATTTTATTATATTCCACTCTACTACTTACCACCAATTCAAATATATCCTAAAAGTAGGCTGTTGACACCCAAAAAAAAAAAAAAAAAAAAAAGAGAGAAAAGGCAGGCTGTTGAGATGAAAACTGAATGCATTTTGTGGCTTTTGCCACAAGAAATTCTAAGTACTCTTGAAGAAAGAAAAATCTATTGCTCCAAAGCATGCATTGTTATACATTAGTGAATATTAGCTACTTTTGCCTCTTTAACCATTAACATTTATGGATATGTCAAATAGAGAGTAAATTAGAGTATGAAATTTCTCTTGTTCTAAGAATACAAAGCTTGTTTGGAATGATAAAATGATATGGAATTGAATTTAATTCTATTAGTAATTAAATTCAATTCTATTGATAATTGAATTTTTATGTTTGGAATAAATTAATAAATTATAGAATTGAATTCATTTATATTATTTGGAATGCATATAAAAATGACATGAATTCTTTGTCTTGACTATTTTGCCCTTTATTAATTGATAGAGGAGAGAAAGAAGGAGAAAAGTATTAATAGGATTGGGAGATATTTTATACATTTTATTCTTAGTATCAATTCCACTATGTTAGAAATTGCAAATTAGAAAAATTTTAGTCTGATTTACTTTTAACATTTTTAAAGGAATTGAATTCCTTTGAAATTTTAATTATATGCTATTAATTGATACCAAACTAAGAAATAGAATTCAATTTCTTGAGTGAATTGAATTCTAAGGGTTTCCAAACATGCTGTTTCAAGAATTTCTTGTTTATCACAGTAAGCATGCGATAAGTGGTGGAATAAGTTGAAGAAGTAAATGTTCATTTTAATTCATAAAATTGTATGAGTACTTTACTTTAATTTCTGAAATTAAGAAATTAAAGATTTAATATCTAAAATTGTAAAAAGTGATTGAAATTAATTCTTAAAAACTAAGGGTGCATTTGGTTTGTGAAAATATTTTCTATTTTTATTTTCTAAAAAGAATTTTCATTTTCAAATTTTCAAAATTTAGGAAATACGTTTGATTTATAAAAATAGATTCTATTTCCAAAAAGTGAAAATAATAAAAATATGTTTGGTTTGTCTATTTTCAAAATATAATTTTCAAAATCAAATTTAAGATAATAAAATTATATTTATTATTGAATAATAAAAATTATATATATTTGATTTTTATATTTTGTTCATCTACTAAAAGTATTTATTAAAATAATAAATAATTCTATAAAATATTAAAATTAAAAATAAACTAAACTACTCATTTTTAAATTATTTTATTATTATTATTATTAATTATTATATTTTAATTTCTACATAGATAAAAATTTAAATATTATTATTATATTATGATTATAAACAGTGAAAATAAATGATCCAACAGAAAGTTCTGATCACTTGAGTTAGTGATAACAATTCATTTACATATAATTCATTTAAATACATGTGCAACAACCAAACAACACGGTGGTGTTGTAAGTTACTGCAGGCGATTAGACAGGATTCGAATCCAGCAATATGTAACTTTGATTTTTTATCTATTGAATTGTTGCTGTAGGCAGCTTTCAATAGCTGGTATATACTAGACAAGGGGGAAAAAAAAACCAAGATGGGTACCCGCATGATTTGAATGCGCGATGCTGTACTAGAAAAGAATGTATTTTCTTTTATTTACTAGTATGTCACCTCATTTTCATATAAAAATATTTCCAACACATATATAAAAATCCACTAAAAACATGGAAATGATATTTTTAAATTTGTGAACATTTGTGAAAATATTTTCAACAAAATTAAATCAAACATATTTCTATTCCTATTTTCTATTTTTATTGAAAATGAAAACAAGAAACATGCAAACCAAACATCCCCTAATAGTGTGTTGGCCATGTCTTAAGTAGGTACAAGAAGTTTGTCACCATAACGGTGACCGACAACAAAATTACTATTTTACTTTCAATTTATTTTTTATTTTCCTTTTTTCCCACGAAACCCTTCCACCTCCCACCTCTCATTTCCTACTGCATCCATCCCATTCCAGAATTGATCCATCAATGACGATATCTTTTTCTTTCCCTCACATTTTCCGATTCACTTGTAAAATCCAAAATGCACACAATTCAAAAGTAACCTCTAGCAAAAATTTATTAAAAAAAAAAATCAATTTCTCATTTTCCTCCTGCAAATCTGCCCCACTCTCCTCTAGGGGCCACTGCCACTGCCACCGCCACCGCCACCGCCCGCCCCTCCTCAGCACCACTGCCCGCTTCTCCGCCATTGTGCCCTGCATCCCCCACTCTATTGCAGCCCCTAACCACATTCTCAACAGAAACTGCATCTATGAGATGCCATAGTGATTCTTTTTGTACCAATGCCTCTTCTTGGCGGCCCAGGAGTCTTAGAAACCATTGTTCTATTCCATTCAGCCATAAGACTAAAAAGTTGAACTATGTAGTTAAATCCTACTTATCATATTGTCTATATGCTAAGTTCCAAGAATGACAAAAGGTGCATGGAGAAGTTTTGCATTACCTGTGATGTCTATGTGGACTGGTGGAGGCTCAACATCAATCTTGTCGGAGGTAGTGGTGGAGTGGGGGAGGGGGGAACATTGGCAAGGGAGTGGGGTGGAAGTGGGGTGCTGGCGCCGGCGCCGGCCCCGGGGCAGTGAGGCGGGGCGGCGGCGGCGGCACCGGGAACGGGAATTTTTGATCTAGGAGGAAGAAGGGGAAGTTAGTCAGAGGGGTATAAAAGAAAAATGAAAATTAATATAAAAATTTAATTATTTATTGCTTTATTTTGTAACCATTAGATTGAATATTCAGTGGTTTAGATTAAGTCACCATGTGGTGACAAACTCGTTTAACCCCATCCAAGAACTCGCCGTAGTGTGTTTGGTTTAAGTCATAAATGGGAAAACACATTTCTCAATGCACTTTTTCCTAAAGCTCCCTCTCACAAGATTTTGCTCAACACCATTTTCCGTTGTTTAAAATCTTAAACGAACAGGCTATAACTTGAATCATTAAAAAAAAAACTAATTTAAATTACTTTTATAGTTTCAAAAATTAAATTATTAATTTTTTAATTTTAAATATTAAAATAAAATATGTATACAACTCCAAGAGTTAAAATAAATGATGTGTTATTTGTATATAATCCATACTCTGGGCCAATATATGGAGGCCATACACCCATTTAATGGTGGATGAGTGGTACCGAAATGCGAAGTAGGTTATATCGAAATATCATTTCTCAAATAAATATACTCTCAAATTGAATAGTTAAAGAGATTGGCCCAAAATTGGAAATACATTTCTTTCCGTAAAAATTTTATGTGATATGATTATATATAAACTTTTATTATTAATTAAAAAAATGGAGCTTAGTATTAAATTTACGAGAGAACCTAATTAATAATAAAAATATATATGACCATGCCTTATGAAATTTTCACAAGATAGGTTGGATTTCCAGCGAAAAATATATAAATAGTTCCGAGTCATTTATGAATACTTCATACACTTAAATGGAACGATTCCGAAAGACCTCAACAACAGTCTCCATCCATTTAAGGTTTAAACACGAGCGCGACATTCATAAGACTCGATCCCTACCCACTCACCCTCAACTCCAAAGTCAGGGACCTGAGCCATTCGTAGATCAAAATCCCATGAAAAGGGGATCATGATGTTACCCCCCAGAGCCCACTATGCCTGTATAATGCCCTCTGAGCAAGTAGCTCAGGTAAGTACTATCACCCAACTCCAAAACCAATACCTCATGAGCTCCTCCTAATTTTACGAGACCACTCTTTGCTTCTAACATCAAACACCCTTATCTTTATCTCTCTCCTCTCTCCTTTTCCTTTTTCATTTTTCCTTTTTCTTTTATAATTTTTTTTTCAAGCATATGAGTGAATATTGAGAGTGCATAGAGTTAAGATTATCTCTCTCCTCTCTCCTTTTACTTTTTCATTTTTCTTTTTTCTTTTATAATTTTTTTTCCAAACATATAAATGGATGTTGGGAATGTCTAAAGTTGAGAGTGGTACAAATAATACCTCTCTAATTTTATTGTTGAAGTCTTTACAAGTACACACCCTATTTCAGTAACAAGAAGACCGAAGACAGCATTTATTTGTCAATTCAAACAAAACAGTCATTTTTCATAATACTATGCACAGAAATTTATTTATCAAAACAGTGATGCCAGCGCCAAGTTGCTTTGAGCAATGCGAAGCGTGTAACCAAGCCGCTTGTTTCCTCCATATTGTTGCATATCAGAAAGACAGATATTACTCAATTACCATAATGTTACATGAGGAAAAAGGCAGAAAGAAACAGAATGGGGGAAATGCCACATTATATGAGTTGCTCATAACTCATCTTTGGATGCTCCATCTCTTCCATGATCATCGAAGGATGCATATGCCTTAATTATTGACTCATAGACTTCAATCCCTTTCAAGTATTCATCTTTGCTCAGAAACTGCAACAAGCAGAAACAATACTCAAGTCAAAGATGAATAACAAAATTAATGCAGTTACAGTAAATATAGAGTGAGATGCCTACAGAAGAATGGCAGTCAACTAGGATACAACCAAAGGCAAACAAACGTATAAAATCTCCCAGAACAAAGACAAAGTTGATGCAGTCATATATTGATTAACACCGATAAGTTTATGGTAGACACTTTGTTTCCAGATATATGATTGCTTCTACATACAATGATACCACTTGTGTAGATAAGCATAATAATAGCAAAATGATCAAAAGGAATCACCTCATTGTGATCATGTAGTAGAATAGGAGTGTTTGCCATAGGTGAGAATCCAATTGCTGGCAATCCACGTTCACGGAAGTAGCGTGCATCAGTGGAGGCAGGAAAGACCTCCGGCTTACCAAGTTTCCTGCCAGCCTTTTGTACGGCATTCTCTAACAGGGCCCACCAGGGATTGGAACTGTCAGTTTTTGTGAGGATTGGTTTCCCAAACTTATCATGCACAGATACCTTCTGTTTGAACTGCTCAAGCAACAAGATATTAATTAGAGAATCTAATAATAAGGTAATATGTTCTCAAAAATCGAGAAGTCTGTAAGTAATCAATCTGTTTTATATAGATGAAAATTTGACTGGAAGTGATCACCCATACCATCACTAAAGAAAACAGAATAGCAGTCCAACTATCCCTCCATTCCACTAATTCTTATTTATAATCATCATGACCTTCAAAAGGGTAGGTCAATAAGCAATTTTATAATCCAACACGCAATTTTTGATTATCTGGCTTTTTCCTGCTCCCTTTATCATTCTAATGACATACCTCAATGTCTTCCACTATTCCATTTAGTCTGAAGTGTTAAAATTTAAATATTTTATTTATTTATTTTTAACATATTTTATTTTATTTATTTTTATAATTTGTTCCTTTTTTTTATATACACATGCAAATGCTATCCATGGTAATCACTAAGCACTGTCAAGTGTCAACAACCAACCGACTGAACAAAAACTGTCACCAAAGCACATCACACAAATGCACCCACCCCCACACACATACACAGAGCAAAGAAGGAAGGCAGCTGCAGCAGGCAAAAGCTTGAAGCACTCTGAATTTAATGACAGGAATAGAATTGAACCAACTGACACAAAAGAGAGCTTCCTAACATGACTTATAATGAACAACGTACAGTATACTTCAATTGACACAATCAAAGAACAAAATAGTTAATTACCAGAATATCTATTATCTAACCATCCAAAACTGTTAAGAGGGCATAAATCTAGGCAGATATTCAGCAATGAAGATATATGTTTACCTACTATTTAAAACAAAGTAAGAAAAGTTTGGTATTTTTTTTTAAAGCTTTTAAGTCTTATTAACTACAGAATTCAGAGTAATCAATCATAAAATTACAAATTTATAATAAACTACTTCACATTTTAAGACTCTTTCTATTATCACCTTAGCTTAGAACCAGCTAGAAATGGTATTTCCAGCCTCTATTTTTATTCGTTTAATTTTCTTTGTTCTGGGTCTAAAAACCGAGCTGCACCCATGAGCCATGAGTGACTACTTTTCTCAATGAAAAGTAATGAAAAATACAGAAGATGAAGATCACGATATATGTTCTAAAATAGGTATTGGCTCCCAAAAGAGAGAGAGAGAGAGAGAGAGAGAGAGAATTCTGAGGTTATTTATAGAAAAATTTCTCATGGTTACATATTTCTATGAAAGCAATAAGCAAAGCAGTCAATTATTAGCACGGTGTTTTGATACAGATGATAAATATAAAGCAAATAGTGGATAATTAGCTAATTACACTGAATGACATGTTGCGCGATGCAGGTGCCCATTCTTCAGCAATGCGCCTCTCCAGTGATTCAGGATCAGCAGTTGGTGGCACCCTAATATCAAATCCAGCTTCTGCTTCAGATGGCTGCAAATTCATGACAAATCCCTGGTGGACACCAAAAGGCAGATAGAATGATCCATCAGATCAGCAAAAATAAATCCAGAAGGAAAACCAAATAATTCAACCATTATATTTACCAAAATTCCTTTGACCGAAGCTATAAGATTCAGTCAATATGAATAGTGCTAGTATCCAGTGACAAAGAAGTGGCATTCTAGCGTGCACCTACTAGTTTGCTTCGCCAATTTTTATTCAACGGATCCACAAGCAAATTTTAAAACAGAAAACGTAATTTTGACAAAGAATGCATATTCATCCAATGCATACAATTATCATATACATCACTCAGCCATTCCATTCTTAGACTTGACTTACAGTTGGAGACGGAGTTCCAGCCTTCAGGAAGGCCATATTAACAGAAACAACATCCCCTTCGGCCTTCAACCCCGCCTTGATCAAGTCGAACTGCGAGGCCCGGAACCTCCTGATGCTCTCAATACTCTTCAACAGATTCTCCATTGCAGAGTTGTCATAGAGCTTCGCCCCATGTCCCGGCGCCCCAACAGCCTTAATGATCAACCACCACGGGCTCCTCTCTGCATAGAACGCCCTGTACTTCTCATTCGGCGAAGCCAACCCTATCACCCAACACCAGATATATCAATTAATGACACCAAAGACAAATACAAATACAAATACAAATACAAAGAGTAAACCATCAAATGAGTCCTGAAGTTGGCAACTAACCTCAACATCGTCCCTAAAATCTGGAAGCCTCCCCAAGATCCCTGAAGTTGCCAAAAGTCAGTGAAGTTAGTCCTCAGCATGCCATGGACTAACTTGACTGATTTTTGCGCACTTTAGCACCATGGGAGGGGTTTCCAAGGGATAGGGACTAATTTGTAATAGGTTGCCAACTTCAGTGATGAAAGTAATGGTTTACTCTACAAACAAAGAAACAAACACGAATGTTACGAGGACTAATGTGTCGGAGGCTAGGTTGAATTTAGGGGTTTAATCTGATTTGAATTATTACCTTCATCAAGCACGACGGCCACATTCAATTGGACAAAAATCTCAGATTGAGAGAACTTCCCGGCGCCATCGTGGCCGCCAATCTCCTCGTCGGGGGCGAAGGCCAAGTAGACGGAGCGAAGGGGTTGGAAGCCAGAGGCCTTGAGGCGGCGAAGGGCTTCCAGGTACTGCATGCCCACGCACTTCATGTCCTGTGACCCTCTCGCGTAGACGAGTCCGTTCTCGATGTGGGCCTCGAAGGGGTGGTGGGCCCACTTGTCATGTTCAGCCGGAACGACGTCGGTGTGGGAGTAGAGGAGGATGGAAGGGAGGTTGGGGTTGGTGCCTGGCCATTCGATGAGGACGAGTGGCTTGCCCTTGACGAGCTCGATGGTTTGGGATTGGAGGGAGAGGGAGTTGGCCTGCGACGTGAGGAACTCGGCGGCTTCGTGGTAGCGCGGGGTGGGCTGGGCGGTGTTGATTTGGAGGTACTGCTGGAACCTGGATATGATGCTGGCTTCTGATTCTGATGATTGAATGGAGGTTGTTGATGTTGCTAGCAGGAGTATAAGAAGAAGAAGAAGAAGAAGAAGGTGGAGGCACGGGATTCTTCTGCGATTCAACTCCATCGACGCGGTCACCCCAGTAAGAGTTCCACCCTCCAGTGTCCACTTGCTAACCTATGGCTTTGCGTTTTATTTTCGGATTTATTTATGGGAATAATAATAAATGGTCCACCAAATAATAAAGAAAGATTGGTAGCTGATGGCATCAAAATATTGCGGCCAACTGAGGAGAAACGGTTGAATACGATAATATTTGGTCGGATTTAGCCAATAGTAGAAGAGTTGGTGATGATGGATGGCTGACATGAAATTTATTGCTTGGTTTAAATTGATTGAAATAAGTCAAAATGTTCAATCAAACTTTAATTGGCCATCGATTGAAATTCAGGCGTTAGAATAATCTTTATTGTATATTTATAGAAAGTCCAAAATGAGAGTGCTGATGTGGCACTTGGGCTAGCTTGATTGAGGCCATTTACAAGCCTAAAAAAAGGCTGTTTCAATATTATTTTGGCCGTTTTTCTAATTTGCCTCGGTTGATTTGTCTTATCTATTGTGATTAGGATTCAGACTAGGCATAGTTGCTTATGGGAACTCTCATTCGCATATTTTGAGGTTTGAAAGCTGATATGGATTTCAACCGATAGTCAACAACTGATTTAGTCGACAGTCGATATCCAATGGCTGACAGTTGAATAGTGACATTAGTCATTAACCAAGAACATGAATTTTCTATTAGGTTTTGGGCCTTCTGACATCTTGTAATCCACAAACCAATTTTGGGCTTTGGTTGGAGAAGAAACGTGCTTCAGCAGCTAAGGACAAAAGTTTGACTAAGTCCGTGATCGCTCCCTAGAAAGTAGAAGCAGCTGAGGAAGGCGGTTTCCGATTCATAAAGTGGAGAGAACATAAAATGCAAAAAGCGTTTTACGCGGTTACCAATATGTTGAGAGGAGCGCACTCAAGGAAGATATAGAAAATGACTACAAGGCGGTTACCAGGAGGAAGTTTGCTGACCATGTTTGTGTAAGAACATAGTTAATAGCTGCCTTAGAATAATGGTTAAGTTTTGTATGTACATAAATAGCCTTGAGCACAATTTGTAGAGTTCCATCCTTAAACAAATGAATCAAACACAAGTTTCTTTTACATTTATCTTTATGTTTTCCTGCACTTTACATTCCTTATTTTTACTTTTCAATACTTTATAATATTTCTTTATTATATTTCGTTTACAGCATTTCATTTACTTTCAGCCTATTTAAGTTTCAATCCATTTCATTAGCCTTCAGCTATTCGATAATATCCTTTTAGTGACCTAATTTGCTGATTTGCCTACTAAATGCTCTTTGGAGTAGTTTGAAAACTCATTTGCTGAGAGACAAAGTCCCTCTCTTAGTATTAATCACCTAATTATGGGAATCGGTTGTATTTTGCACTAGTCGAACCTCTTGGTCATCTTGGAATAGTTTCATGACACGTCTTGAGTCTCAACCCATTCGGTTAGCAAATAATTTTGTGCAAACAGTAGTGTGATTTGATTTGCATTTTTGTGAATAATATATTGATGTTTTGATTTTTCAATATCAAAATCTATTCTTGTCTTTAATTGGAAACTACTAAATATAATAAATCATTTTGCTTTAAAATCAATTTTATAAATGCAGAACTAAACATACACCAGGTGTAGTATACATTTTTAAAGAAAATGCTAAAAATTAAACTCCCAAAAAAAGTATTAAATGTGCTTTTCCTTCCATATGAATTATGTATGGCAGTCTTATTAATCCTGAATTTTTTCCTCGTAGCAAGAAATACTAAGCTATAGTATAAAAAAAAAAATGAAATATTAAGCTATGACATTGAACAATTTAAAATTCAGCCATATGTTAATTGCGTAATATGATGCATGTTATATATAAATTTTAAATTTTAAATTTCTATTAATTTTATCCACATCAAAAAACTGTGTTAATTTTATATATATGATAATAATAAATTTATTAATAGTAAACTATTTTCTTATTAATATTAAATTATAATTACCACTGATGACAACTTCATAATAGCAAGTAATATCAAATTTCAAAAATACAATGAATTCAATTTACTACTACTTAAATTCCTTAACCAGGTAAAAATACTATTCTTGCTTTTAATATTATTCATTTTCTATCTCCCCACAACCTTTCTTTTACATATTGGAATATTAATATTACTAATATATAGAAATTTATTAATAATATATAGAATTTTTGTATAGTTTATTAGTTTATTTTTTAATATATCAATGGCAATGAGATTTGAATTTCTAACATTATGCATACTACCCAAATCCCTCACTGCTAGACTATTCCTAATGGCTTATTAGTTTATTTTCTAAGTTGTTGATATCATTTTCTACACGCATTATTGTGAATGTGTGCTAAATACTATCACAAATAAAGGGTTTCAAACAATTCTTTTCTTAATATTCTTATCACTACCTTCTCTTTACACCAAAGTGGTGGCAGCTGAAAATAATCATATCAAATATGTTGTTCATGGTGTAAATGGGATTGCTAGTTTGAAGGACATATGTTGGTGACTACTTGGTTGAGATCTAGTTAAAATTAATAATAAAAAAATAATGAGTTAATAGGTTAATCACTCATGTGCTTGTAGGATTAGGCGATGAGTTACTGATGTCACATGCCCATTCAAAATGTGGATCAATTTTATCCAACCCATTTATAGTTAGTCTATGACAAACCAAGATGAATTAGGTTAGTTGGTGTTTCAGACCAAAAACATGATTATTGTTTTAACCATGATTATGGGGTGGCTTATATGACTAATGGCTATAAAGGGGAAATTAGGTACTTTCTCAAACGTCAAGCATAAGGATGACATTCTGTGGCAGGGTATCTCAAAAGATAGCCAATTGACCCCAAGAATTATCTTAAAGGTGTGACTTGATAGGCTTTAGGTGTAGTGTTGGCCCTAAAAGAGGAAATCTCTTGAAAGGAACACTAATAGAATTTTGAGAGTAAGGACAATGGTCTTGCTGCATGACGCTCAAGTGGTAGCCCTACAATCCTCAAAATGACCCATCCAAGAATTGCACCAAATGGGGAAGATTCCCCATGACCCACTCTTCCCCTATGTCCTTTTTGCTATAGCCCAACCTAGCTGCATCTGAAACTAGCTAACCAAAAGTACTACACACTCCCCCATGGTCCCGAGATGTCCCTTTTTTTGATAATTAAATAAGAGCTCAACATTCGTCAAGAATTGAGCGAGCATTATATTATGGTATCTCAATGATAAGAAAGCTCTTACAAGTACCTAAAACTCTCTTATAGAGAGCATAACACAATAAAATAAAGCCTACACAAATAGTAAAGTCTAAGATCAAACAAAAGTATACATATCAACTAGGCTTTATTTTCTCAATCTGTTCTTTACATCTCCTCTTGTCTTTAGTCTCGCAAGACTCAAACTCATTACCCACATGATTGTTTTCATAGACCATGTTGGGAATTGGGCTTCTCATGTGTTCATAGTCCAAAGGCCCAATTCCAAACACTCCAAATTCATACTCAAGTCCATATTGTCCACGCCCAAATCCCTACATACCTTAGCAATTAATTCAGCTTTTACACGTACTTTACTCCTCGACAAACGTTGCATGGGATCAATGTCCTTATTGATGGCCACTTTAGACGTGAAGTCATCCTCAAAAGCCATCTCACAATTATTGGCAATTTCTCATGCAATGTGGACTTAGTAACATTATGGGTCAGTTCAACTTCCATTGCCAACCATGCAATACCACTGGTCACCGCCTTATTCTGGTCGACAACTAAAGGGAATGCAGCCTTAACTACCTGATCTACTTGGATGCATACTGGGGAAAAATTCCTACATAACAAAGAAAGAATACAATCCCTCGTTTTAACCTCCTTGCTATATGCTGCTACCTCATCAATCTTGCATGGGTTCCCCTCATTGCACCATCACACCCCATAACCTCAAAAGAGAGACTTGGCTTAGACAGTGGTCGAAAGCCCATCACAGAGGGAAAGGAAAGAGACAAACCAAAAGCCTAGTAGAGAAATGGAGCAACTGTGCAATAACTTTTCCAATCGGCAACAAACTCAAACTAGCTTTCAATAATCTAAGGTCAACTAAATATAAAAGAATCAAGTAGGAAATTTATAAGACATTGAACTAGTATTATTTCTGGTCCGAAATAGAAATTCATGCAGAATTCCTTTTGGTTTTTGCATCATATGGTGATTTTAAAACCAATAATATTTGGGGTTTATAGTTCGAAAGTTTTCCCTTTTATTTTTGTTGATGTTGATTCCGATTTGAGATAAATTGAGAAAGAGAGAATCACCAACTGACTACCTTTAATCATCGCTAGACCTTGCCACCCATGTCATTGTTCTCACTATCGTTCATCTACAATGAAGGTGGCACTCATTACTACCACAGCTGTGGTCATCGTTGAGAGGATCAGGTTGCAAGGAAAAGGTGGACGTAGCTGTGTGTTCATGTTTGTCTCACCAGAAGAACATGTCCACTAAAGTTTGCCTCGCACCATCACTTATGGTGTCTGCACCATCACTTATGGTGTCTGCACCATTGCTTTCTAGTGTGCTGCGGTGCAAGAGAAGTAAGCCACAGTCACCGTTGTGGGTTGAGAATCCCACTACTTATGTGTGGTGTGTCTCGCTATCTTACAAGAAAGATGAAGAGAAGCGAGTAATCCTCCATGGCTGTCGGACTTCATGGTCGCCACTGCTTTCCAATGACTGTAGTAGTGCGATTGGTCATGAGATGTCCCTTTCACCCATTGCTTCCTTTTGACCCTCGATTCCAAGGAATTACTTGGTGGCCATGAACTAAAACCAGTATAAATAGTCTCTCCTAAGCTGAAACAAAGGATAGAAGACACACCCAGAGAAAAGAGAGTGAAACCCATAGAAACCCATGAGTTTAGCCCTGTTTTTGAGCGTCCTATGCGCTAAGAGAGAAAAGGTGCCTCAATCATCCCTCCATTAATTTTATTGATGGCTATACCTCTTCACTACTAAAGTCAACTTGGACGGGTAGTTCTAGCTCTTTTCATTGCTTATATTTTCCTCTAAAGCTTATGATCCTAGAATCTGAGTTTGGGTTATTGTTAAATTCACTCTTTAAAAACGGTATCGAAAATATTTGCAAACTTGGTGCAGGCCAAACTAGATATAAGTCTATGTAATGCCTATTAATGATGATGATGATGATGGTGATGATAATAATAATAATAATAAAAAAAAAACTCCAAGGCATGACCCCCCCCAAAAAAAAAAGACTCCATGTAATGCCATCAAATGATTCATATAGCAATGAGTCACGAGGTCACAGATTTATTGCATGCTGTAGCTCTCAATCATTGATTAACATGTATCTCATAAATTTGTCTTATAGACATATATTACAACATAATTGAGCACAACTACTTCTACAAGAGATTGATTTTTGGTACATTGCTACAAGAGATTAATCATGAAACAAAATATTTGTTTATACGATTTTGATAAGATTAAAGTATCTTCTATAAATTAGTACTTTTGCGCAAGTGCGGCAAATTAATCACATAAAAATCTTGTTAGGCTGAAAATCTCATTAGGTTGCATGACTTGTTTAGGTTTTCATTAACTTCAAAGTTATAAGTATTCTCAACTTTGAGATAAATAGTTTTATGAGAAAAATATTAATTATTGATTAAATGATCTACAGGCAGGGCCCTTCTTGACTTGGTGTGGGCCTTCTCTTATTTTTAGAGGTTTTAGGTGTTATATAATCTAGTGATCCAATGATCTACGGATAGGTCTTGATTTGGGTTGTGGTTTTGGTTTTGGTTTGTTTGTTAAGACATGGATATATATAGGACGAGTGTGGAATGATTAGATTACATACAAGAAATGTCTATGGGAAAAGTCCCATTTTTAAAAAGGAACCCCATTAGTTTCTCAATAAGATTTTCAGTTAAGGCTTGCTAGGGGCTCCCTATGCACCAATTATGGCTCGATTGGGTCATGACATATCCATATTCTTATTGTTGAGTTCTTCAACAGGAGGACAATGTTGCAAATCAAGATAGTCAGATTCGATTACTTTTTCTATTGTCCAAAATGAAAGCACTATCCATATTTATGTGAGACAAGTCAACAGCATCTATATCCATTATATATATGATAACTTGAAATTATAAAATTAGATAAAATTAAATTGATAGCAATCTGTCTTGTATCAACAAACAACTTTAAGATTGATCTAATACTAAATAAAATAAAATCATTAATTTTTTTTCAAAAAAAATGGAAAACAATAATAAAATTAGCTCCTAAGTAATAAGAGGCTTGCTCTAGTAAAGTTTAATGAAAGAGAGACAATCATATTATGAGAAGAGGTATTTAATAAGTTTTAGAATTGATAATTCTTATGGTATGTTTTAGGAATTAAGAAGAGCTCAATTTAATTATTTTTCAATTCCATGAAATTAATTTGTGAAATTATAATTCTAAATTCTATACGTTCTTCAAAACATAAAAATTGAAATTGAGAAGCTCAAATATGACTTCAAACTCTAATTCCATGTTTAATTCTAGACGTCAAACGAGATATTGAAATCAAATATAAATTTTTAATATTCTACAATTATTAATATAATTTTATTTTTAAAAAGTAAACAAATTTGTTATTGTTGTTTATTAAAAATTAAACAATGACTAGTTCTACCTAGTTACTATTTTGTTCATTCATATGTGAGAATTGAGTAATACTCCCTCTATTTCAGAATAATTATCAAATTTTTAGTATTTTATGGTTTCAAAATATATGTCAATTTAAAATATCATGATAGTATTTTTTCCAATAATACCCGTAATTTAAGTGTGGTTATTAAATGACTATATGCAATCCTAGCAAAGAGAGTATTATAGTATTAATTGCTTTAATGGAAATATATTTTTGTTTAGATGGAGTAATTTCGTTCGTTTAATTTATTTTATACTATTACCAAGATTATTTATTGTTGGCTTAAATATGTTCTCTAAATATTTGATTTTTCGAATTTGGTTCCTAAAATATTTTTCACTTAATTTTGGTCCCTTATTTTTCAGATGTTACCAATATTAGTCTCTGCCATCAACTGCTATCAACTGAGTGATGTTAAGTGCTCGCGTGGCAACGTGAGATCTAATCAATATTAACATGTGTCAAAATCTTACATTGCCACATCAACATTTAACAACACTCAGTTGATGGTAGGGATTAATATTGATAATGTCTAAAAAATAAGGGACTAAAACCAAGCGAAAAATTTTTTAGGGAGCAAATCCTGAAAATCAAATATTTAGAGGGATTAAAAACATATTTAAGCCTTTATTGTTTTTCTTAGTTGTGTCCTAACTCTAATTTGACATTTATTTTTTTAAATGAATGAAGTATTCATTAACAATAAATATTAAATATTGACTACTTATTGGCTATCATTAATCACTTAAAGATTAATAATAATCATTTATGTAATAGGCATATAATTGCTGTCATGACTAGTAAAAAATGAATAATAGGAGTAATTGACAACAAATATCAAATTAATTGGTAACTACACAATTAAGGGTGTATTTGTTTTAGATTTTTAAAAAAATAATTTTAAAATTTAAATTTTATATATAACAGAAAAAATTGAAAATGAATTTTTTTAAAAAGCTACTCCTTTCAATTTTTCCAAAAAAGTTGAAAATTAAATTTTTTTTTTAGAATATGTTTACTTTTAAAAATTTATCCAAATATATAAAACTGATTTTTTTCAATGACAAAAGTGATATTTTGCTGGAAAAAAAAGCATAAACAAATGCACTCTAAAGATGAATGATAATCATTCATGTAATAGTTATCCAACCGCTTTTATTGAAAAATCAAGGGCTTGTTTGATTAAGTTTATGTGAAAAATACTTCCTCAAAAGTAAAATTAGAAGTAAAAGTAGAAGTAAAAAATTATTTTATGTTTGGATAAAATTATAAATTTTTTTTATCGTAATTAGAAATTGTTAAGTTATTCAGATGTAACATAATTAAAATTATTTTTTTGTTATAAAATTACAATTGAGGATGAAATTCTAGAGAAAATGGAAAGGTTGATAGTGGTCTTTTTGAAAAAAAAAAATGATTTAAGGATAGATTAGTAAAAAAAATAATTCTTTACTTTTTTGGGTACATTTATTATGTCTCTTCTCTCTTTTCTATTACTTCTACTTCTTTTAGAAGCAACTCTCTAATTATTTCTCAAAATAATTAAAAAATTGATCATTTTCTTATTATAATTTTTTTAAAAAATCAAACAAACAATTAACCCAATCTTTAAAGTATTCTTTTTCTCAAAAAAGTACTTTTTTTTTCTCCTAATAAGTACAAACAAACCGACTCGAAGTCTAAGTAATAGTTAATGATAATAATTGTTAATAGACTATTGATATTAATGTTTAAACAACTTGCACAATCCTTGACCTCTTGTGCCAATTGATTTTGAGTAGCTTTATCAAGATTAGTGTGCAAAAGCTTTCAAGAATTGCACCAATTCCAATTTTTAAATAACTTATGAGCTAGTTAACCACGACTAGTATTGACTACTCATAGATGAGTATAACCATTAACAGAATAGCATCATGTGATTATTAATGATCAATTATAGATGAGTGATAATAACAAAGACAAATTTGACTATTAGATGAGATTAGATTATTCTTTTCTCTAATTAAAATTAAAATAGTCTCTCTTAATGATTTTAATTTTAACTTTTAATTATTATTATTTTTTAATTATCCCTTGGTATTAATTTTCCTTTCCTCTAATGGTACCTGATTCTCACCAACAAAAAAAAAAAAGTACCTGATTCTCTTACTAAGAAATTTTTATTAGTTATTATTTTTCATAATATATGTTTATGGTTCATTAAATATAATTAATAGTTACTATTAATAAGTTATTTGACAAAGTTAAGATAACAATATCTTAAAAAACTTGGCTGGAAGCAATTCCTAGTTTTTAATATTATATTTGACATTATTCATTTTTTTTTTTGTGAAGAAGAAATGTATGGAAGTCCTTAATTGTACAACACTAACTAACCCCTAGCATAATTTAAAATTAGAAAGTTAAAGTGATAGATAATTTATATTTTGAATCAATCTTATATGTTTGATTAGATTACATTAAGAAATCACTAGTACAAAATATACATTAAAAAAAATCAATAAAAATCACTGTGGAGTGTGGAGATAACTGTGGTCAACTAAGTCAAAATAAGTTAGCAATTAATGAGACATTAAAACAAATTTCAAAATGCATTAATTATATAACAATAAGTGTGAGATTTTCAAGAGTATTAAATGTTTCTTAGGTGCCAGATTCCAAGACCACTTTTCTGTTTTCTTTTGTAAATTACCTAAGCTTTTTGGGTTTGATAGTTGAGCGCGCGATAAATGAGAGCCTCTTCAATAAATCCTTCTGCCATGCACCTTGCCAAGAACCCACCATTGCCTCCCATCTCTTCTTTTCTCACCAGCCACCCTTTGCTTTCCTTCTGTCCCTTGCTGATTCACTGCTTTTACTGTACACATGCATGCACCCTTTTCTGCATAAATACCCGGTCCATGAACACTTCCTCAAAATATAACTCACTATACTAGCCAGCAAGGTAAATTTTCGAGCTTTTTATTTTATTTTATACCAATATAACAGTATCTACTTTGTTTGATGTTTCACACGCTCTCGCAAATGCTCTTTTTTTGTTTATTGTTTTTTTTTATTCTTCTCACATTGCGTATGCTTCTCCTTCTTTTGCATGCATGCGTCTGAATATGTGTTCATAAAATGCTGAAAAAATGAAACCCTTCATCTACCTTTGCCTCTTGTGTTTATCTTTTTGGATTGGATTGGATTGGATTTGGTTGTCGGGGAGAGTTCTTAGATGCTGAGCAAGAAGATGATAATGTTCTATACCGTTCAACGTTTAACTTTTTTTTGTTTGTCATTACATTAAAAATGTAGTTAAAATAAAAGAGAAGAAAACATAAAATTATACAAAACTGGGTTGTTAAACTTCAAATTAGATAAAGTATTTTTTTTTTTTTTTTTATACTTTAAGAGCTACTATACAAATTTTTTTCTTTAGTATATGAACCATTACTTGGTTATTTATTTGGGGGGTTTTTCAGGTTTTGAATCACTGAAACCTTTGTTTTATTTTTTTAATCTCTGTCTCTTGCGGTGAACAGGATTATACATACATAATGGCTGATTCTTCTTCATCTTCTTCTGTTACGCAAATTGGGGTGCGGGAACAGGACCAGTACATGCCAATCGCGAACGTCATAAGGATCATGCGACGGATCCTCCCCTCGCACGCGAAGATCTCAGACGACGCCAAGGAGACGATCCAAGAGTGCGTGTCCGAGTACATCAGCTTCATCACCGCCGAAGCCAACGACCGCTGCCAGCGCGAGCAGAGGAAGACCGTCACCGCAGAGGACGTGCTTTGGGCAATGGGGAAACTCGGCTTCGACGACTACGTTGGCCCTCTCTCCTTCTACCTCCACCGCTACCGCCAGACCGAGGGCGAACCCGCCGCCGTCAGGCGCACCGTCGCCTCCGCCAACTACGGCATGCATTCTCTGCCGCAGCAGCAGCAGCAGCAGCCACCGGCAGCCAATTCGCCTTATGGATCTGGTTTTCCTGTTGGTGGAGTGTTTGACACGTCAGCAAGTGGTTCGGGCATGGGAGGGTTCTACAGGGATGATGGGTCTAGCTTTGATCCTTTTGCTCACATCAAGCGTGATCGCCTCTGAAGTTACGTGTTATTACTTGCTTACATGACAGTAAGAGAAGGTACTATTAATTAACAAAATTAATAAATAAATTATTATAACTCAATTTTGTTTGTATCAAAGTTTGTGTCTTTTTTTTTTTTTTTATATATGGCAGTTTCCTTTTAATGGATAAGATGATATCAAGAGGAACGTGAATCGTGAAAACGGTAGCATGCAGTTGCAGTCATGCAGGTGCAGTGCAATATGGATGTGGAAGATGGAGCAGGAGAGTGTAATGAAACATACTGAAGAGTTGTAGTGGTTCCTTTTTTTTTTTCTTTTTTCTAGCTTTCATTGTTTTGAATCGTTTTTTGAGTTATGTAGTTGATTGCCACCGGAACTGGAGAAATTTTGTATCCTGTTATTTTCAAGCTTGCAGAGACATTGAAAAGGAACAAGTTGAAATGTCTTGATTAACGAATCTATGGTTGTAACGTCATGATGCATGTTGCTGATTGCTCAGGGAAAGTCAAACAAGTTTTAAAGACCCCTTCATTTTCAAAACGTTTAAATTCCATAACCATTTTATCTGTGTAGTTTCACAAGAAACAATTATAATAATAAAAATAATAATAATAAATAGATTCAATTTTAATTATAGATAGTTACATTTGACTGAATTAATTTATATTGAAACGTTAATACTTGTATTAGTTTTTCTTTTGCCTATTAATATTCAGAATAATATAAACAAAATAATTAATATTTATTTAATTTTTAAAATTATAGATAAAATGAAAAGGCAAAACTAAAGAGAGAATAAAATAAAATTTAAGATAATCTAAAAAATTTCACCACTTCGATACTAAGCTTCATTCAAAAGAAAAAATGAAAAATATTATTTGTATATAAATATTGAATATCTCTGAGAACATCATGTGAGCTGGGATGGAAATTAATAATGAAAAAATTGGACTTGATCGGCTGGGCTGATCAGATCATATCAGAATATTAGTGACTCAGTCAAGTCATGGATTTAGAGATAAAGGTTGCATTTGTTTGTATTTTTTTTGGAACAAAAAATTATTTTTTTATTGAAAAAATTTGCTTTTATATATTTAGATATTTTTTTAAAATAATTAAAATTTTAAAAAAATTATTTTTTAATTTTTTTGTAAAAACTGAAAATAGTAATTTTTTAAAAGAATCAATTTTTAATTTTTTTAACTATATATAAAGGATATATTTATTTATGATTTTTTTACAAAAAAATCACTTTTGTTTTCATTGAAAAAAATTAATTTTTATATATTTAGATAATTTTTTTACAGAGATAGAGAGGTGTTGTAAAGAAAGAACGCCTCTCCAGCGCTAAGGTTTCTTTTGCAGTTTCTTTCTTAAAATTATCTTCTTCTTTTTTTTTCATTTTTCCGGTCCAGTTTATTAAAATTATCTTTAATACAATAAGTTGATAGGTAGCCCTTTTGTCATTCTTTTTGATACGATTATGGAGATAGAAATGGGTTTGGGCTAGTTCTAGTGTTGAGCCCATTTTTACCGATTAGCGAGCTATATCGGTTGTCATTGTTTTTACTTGTTGGTTAGTCTGGGTCGCTCATGTTTAATGTAATGATGTTTGAAGACAAAAAAAAAAAAAGAAAGAAAAAAGAGAGTAATCAAGTGCTTTTAACTTCTAATTAGAAGATAATATTAATACATATATTTTAGAACAATTTTCATGTATTATCAACTAAAATTTTCCATATTGTCACCTAACTATATGTTATTTTTTATAAAATTTTAAAATAGCTATTGTAGAAGTCAAATAATTTAAATTATTTATCAATTCAAATTTATACTAATAGTGTATTAAAAATATTTATATTGATATAAATAAATATATATATATATATATATATATATATATGGCTTAATATATATATATATATATATATATATATATATATATATATATATATATATAAATTTATATTAAAAATAAATTTATTTATTTTTAAACTGAATAACTATGGCTTAATATTTCAAATTAAAAAAAAAGAAGTTCTTTAAAATTAGTTAGTATATATAATTGGTGAGATTGGAATGACAATTTTCTATTTATTTTTCATTATACTTTTTTTATATATTCTTTTTATATATAATTAAATAATTGAGTAAAAATTTTTTATATCAACAATATATTAAAATTAAATTTAATGAGAAATAGCAACATCTTAATATTTTCATGTTTTAAACCAAATATACATTTTTAAATGTAACATCCCGATTTTCGAGTTCCGACTTCACCCTCAGGTTTGATCAATTAATTTTAGACCATCTTGAATTTACATAATATGGATAATTTACGATTTCAGAGTTAGGCTCACATTAGTCTACGACTTACTATCCTGGATTATTTACGACTTAGAGTTTAACCTTCAAGTCAGAATAACATGGTGTGATTCACGATTTCGAAACTTCATATTCTACGATTCTGAGTTAAATGGGTGGATTCCGAGTTCCAATATCCGACTTCATGTTTCAAAGAAAATGTACCCAATTTCCGACATCGTACCTCATGCTTCGTAATAGTATATATGGTTTCCGACCTCCGAAGTTATAGTTTAACACAATGATAGCAAGTATACCTCAGAGTTGAATATAATGAGTTCCACGACTTAGAGTTGAACTCAATTGGAATGGGCGAGATAGGATCTTTGGTGATTCAAGTCATACATGAGTTCCGATCTTTGAGTTTATTCCCGAAGCTTTCCACTCCATTATTGTTCTGAGTTTGAATGGGAGTTCCAGAAGTTATGACTGTAAGCTTCATGACTTGACTCCGACCTCCGGCCTTTAACCAGTATCGAAATAAACCGGACAAGATTTCCTCAAGTCACAACAAAATGGAACGAGTTCCGACATACGATTTCAGCTCCAAGCTCAAGTTAAAATGGCACAAGTTCCGATTTCAGACATAATAGAGCAGTTAGATTTGAGAAGCTAAGTGTATCCCACTTTTGGGACGACGTGGAGAGCAGTTTGTGGGACGACGTGGAGAGCAATTTGGCTACAAAAGTGAGCAACATAGCCGAACTTCAACCACAAAATTCCAACCAATCAATACCACAACCCTCATATATTTAAATCAGACTCTCCTCTCCATTTTAGTTTGATTTACGTCTCCCTTTCCCTTTGCTCCAGCCTCCTTCTTCCCTTCTCTCAATCAACTCCATCACTCCTTCAATCTTAGCAAGGTTTTAACACTTTAAGTTTCAGCACTTAGCTCAAATCACACTCCAAAGAGGTAGGATTCTATTTCTGTTCTTGAATTACTTACACTATGATTGCATGAAATTGTACTTTTCTTCATGTATTTGATGGATTATTGGATGTATTATGATGGATTATGATTTGATTAATAGGAGATCTTGAGTTGAAATTAGAGTTAGAAGAAGAAAATTAGAAGGAGTGGAGAATTAGGATGCTGTCTTGGTGAGGAATTCCATGGCAATCCGTACGGTAGAGCGTACGGAACTGCCTACAACTAGTTAAATCCGATGAAACCATTTTTAGATGAAAGTAGGTATCCAGGGCTTTCCATACATATATAATATAAGGTTATTGGATTAGTATTGAGGGAGATATGAATTTTTGAAGATTGACCTAGGAATCAGGACTTTCATCCGGGCAGGGTGACTTGAGGAGGGTATATCTCACCCTACACAACTCCAAATTGAGTGAAACTAACTTTGCTAGAAAGCTTACACATAGGGAAATATATCAATATGAAATTCCGAGTTTGTTATGATCCCAATTATTCCCAGTGATTCGAGGAAGTTATCTTATGTCCAATCTAGGCCAAAATAGGGTAGTTCAGGAAGGTCGATTTTCAGGACTTATAACTCGAGGTATACTTATACAAATCAAGTGAAACTTATTGCAAATGAAAGGTTATCCTGTTAGCTTTAATATGAGACCAATTTCGTATAATTTGAGCTTAGTTTCGATTTTTAGTGAATTTATATTTCCAGGAGTGTAATTCGGGCTAGTGACTGAATAGGCTGAGGCAAAAGTTGAATATCTTGAGTTATATAAATCAAAATGATATGGGACTAATGAGGTTAGACAGTAGACACATAGAGCTATAACATATCCAAAATTCAGGTTTAAATGAGTTGAATAGAGGTAAAGGCAGATTATACAAAATTCAGGCAGAATTGAGTAAGATTGGCAGGATGGCCAAGTTGATAGTTTCACAAGTGTTAGTAAATACATAAGGATTGAGTTGAGGATTACAAGTTTTATATTGATAAATACGCTAAGTTGATTATATTGCTATGGCTGATTTGACCGTGAAAGCAGGCACTATTTATGGGGAAACAGATCTGATCCGTTATGCTGCCGAATTTACGGCAGAAGTCTGGAAGACTATGAGTGTCTACATTACAAGGAATTTATGATATGAACAGCCACACAATTATGATTGTGTATGTGGAAATCCCATATGCAAGAATAACATAAGTATGATATGAAGTATATGAGAATAAATCAGGAAGTATATGTACGAGTACATCCTGCATGTTTATGCTCAATTTTGTATGAGAATGAAAAGCCATGAATATATTAAATGAGAATCCTTTCACTTGGAGGCAGTTAATTGAGATCCCTCATTGTGAAGGCAGTTAAATAAGATAAGATGTGGGTTCTTTCACTTGGAGGTAGTAGCACTTTGAATCCTTCCCTATGAAGGCAGCTAAAACTATGAGATCCCTCGACCTTGGAGGCACGTGGTCAGATGAGATCCCTTTATATTGAAGGCACGTGGTTAGATGAGATCCCTCAATTTTGAGGCACGTGACCAGAAGAGATCCCTCAATTAGAACACGTGAGAATGAGATCCCTCCAAGACTATGGCACGCGGACCCCTTGCGGGTAGTCGATTGTACGACGGTCACGGGTGAAGCTAATGAGCTCACTCCAAGGCCAGGCTACCCAAGGGCAGTAAAGGCTAAAGACTAAAGCATATGCAAGCATCCCAATCACATGAGGCATAGCATCGACCCAGCTAGTGTGAGTATCGGGGATAGAACTTACATGAGGCATGGCATGACCCAATTAGTGTAAGTACCGAATGAAGATCTCATATTCCTAAGAAACGTGATATGGTGATTACGCTCTAATGGGGTATGACATGATGATCATACTCTGGAATGTGGCACATAAAGATTTCATGATAAGAAGAAAGATGAAAAAAAAAAAAGGAAAGTAAATTTTATATATATGCATAAACTCAAGTACAAGTAAGGTTATGTGTAGAAGTTATGTTCCCAGCATCTTGATGCTATGTGTGTTTTAATATGCTGCAGTTATTATTCATGATATCATTCATGAATTGATTTTTATGGGTTCTCCCAAATGCCAAGTGTATGATTAAAATAAGCTTTATTTCGGACATTATATTTTCGAACTATAAAATTAAACAGTTTGTATAGTGTGTTCATCTTTTTCATAATAAACCGAAGCAAACTGGAGATGACATCAATGATATTATATTTAGAGAATCCTATTGAGAATTTAAAATTCTCACTCTTATTTCCGTGTTGTCTCTAGATAGTACAAAGAAGTTTAGAAGGCAATTTGAAGTTCTTTGTCGGATAAGGTCACTCAGTTCAAGAATAACTTTATAGGAGTCTTGATGCTTATGATTTAAGCGTAAATCTTGTCTTAGGAGGGTGTTATATTAAAAGGTAAGAATTCCATGCATTCAATCATAAAGTTGAATTGAATCCAAGCAAGCGGAATATTAGCAAGGGTAGTCACAGCATATGTTTTATTTTTGTTACATTGGCGGCAAAGAGGTTTGGATATATGATATCTTACAATCTACCCAAATTCCTCTTCACTAAACCAATTTTAATGGCTTTAGTTGTGAGATATTTTCATTAGTATTATTTCACTAATAATTATAAAGAACTATTTCTATTATATATTATATTTTTTAAAATCTTAAATATACAATTAGTTGAAATTAATTTTGATATGCTATCAATATAAAAGAGTTTTATATTATTATTCAATTATATAATTATATTTGTGAAATTTTTAAAATAATAAATTTTTAAATTAAATATTTTTATTGATATTATAACATATTATATTTTTATATAAAAAATTGAAAAACAATAAGCAAAACAAAAATATATAAAAAAAAACTATTAAGATTGATCTAGTGATGAGTGGTTTAGGTAGATTACATGAGGTCATATGTTCAAATCTTATTACCGATAATATAATATATATATATATATATATATATATATATATATATATATATATATATATATATATATATATATAAAGCGAAACAAACTGTTGTATTTTAATTTGATATTATATAGAGTGTGTTTGATTGTGATTTTTTTAGTAAAAAGTCACTTTTTTTATTGAAAAAATTATTTTTATATATTTGAATAATATTTTAAAAATAATCAAAAACTTAAAAAAATATATTTTTAATTTTTTTAGTTATATATAAGATTTAAATTTTAAAATTATTTTTTTTAAATATGAAATAAATACACCCTTATATATAGCTAAAAAAATTGAAAACAGAATTTTTTTTGAGATTCTGATTATTTTTAAAAAATTATTTAAATATATACAAATTGATTTTTTTAATAAAAAATAATTTTTTACCACAAAAATCATAAACAAACATATCAATAATCCAAAAGAGCAGATTCAAAATGTTATAATTGAAAGAATTTGATCACTAGATGAGTTTTATTTTTATACTCAAATTAGAATAGAAAAATTAGAATAATATAATAAATTTTAAATTTTAAATACTGGTTCACTGAAAAAAAGAGTAAATAACCTTTTTAATCCTAAAATTTTATAGTTGGCATCAATTTTATTCTAAAAAAATATTTAACATCAATTTTGTCCTCATATTGTGAAATCAATTTAATCTTATAGTCAAATCACACTAACTTCCATTATAGAGCATCTCATTGTTTAACTCGAAACTCAAAAGCTTGGACGTTGAACTCGAAAACTCAGACAAGAAAAAAGTGTATTTTCTCACATTAAACTTGAAACCTGGAACTCAAAAATTTGACAAGTAAAAAGTGTTTCACATTAAATTTTGAACTCAGAATTTTGGACAAGGAATAAGTGCCTCTCACATTGAACTAGAAAACTTGACAAGTAAGAAGTATTTCATATTGAATTTTGAACTCGAAATTTTGGACAAGGGATAAGTGCTCTCTGACATTGAAGTCAGAACTCGAAAATTTGGACAAGAAAAAAGTGATATCTCTCATGTTGAGTTAGGAACTAGGAATTCCGTATTCCGAGTTCATCAAAGGGACTACACTAATAGAGATTAGTAGCGATTAGTGAGATTTGACTATAAGATCAAATTGATATCAAACTTTAAAATATGGGAACTAAATTAATGTGAAATATTTTTTTATATATTTTTTTAGGATTAAATTGACGTGAATTATAAAAACTTAGGACAAAAGAGTTATTTACTCAAAAAAAATTATAGAGCCCAAAATACAAATGTTCCTATTGGGAATTTAGGATCGTATCAAAAGGGAATGTTATGACTGGGAGCTTATGTAGGTTGATTTTATGAGTTTGGGAATAGATAGAGGATGAGGGGAAGCAGCAGCAGCGGCAGCGGCAACAGGAAGATGAAGAAGGAGAAAGACAAGAGTGAGGACGAAGTGGAACAGCTGTTGCAAGCGGCGCAAGACCAAATCCTCTTGAAGCTCTCCCTCAACTCCCACATAGCTCATCGTGCTCCTCCTCCTCCTCCTTCATCCAAAAAGGGTCCCAATCATAACGATGATGATATCAACCTCGATCTGGACCGTCGATTCCATGCTCTGAAAACCAAGGCTCCGGCTACTTCTACTCAACATCATAACGATCAGGAACTGAGGTCTGTTCTGGGAGACGATCTCTCCGCCAGATTCGCTGCTCTCAAAGCCAAATCATCATCATCATCATCAACAACAACAACAACAAATATCGCATTAGGTCCCACAGCCACTGCTGCGTCCAGTGTCCTATACGAAGAGGAAAGCGAAGACGAAGAGGAACAAGTTCACAAACTGATCGAGTGGGCTAAGGATGCCGCGCGTCTCGACCCTTCTCCACCCTCCGATGAAGACGACGACGACGACGACGACGATGACAACCAGGATCGCAGCGCCGGCGACTAAGATAACCACAGCCCTAGAAAGCGAAAGTAAGTATATTTTTGTTTTTATTTTTTCGTATTTATGATTATCAGACTGCCAAAAAAAAAAAAAGGTCCTTTTTCTATTTTCTCGATTTTAACTTTGAGTGTACAAACTTTTGATGATCATATACGAAGGAAAGCTAATCTATAGGACCGACCAACACCAGAAAGCACCCAGGCAAATTTTAAATAATCGGAAATCACAAATCAAAAGGAGTAGCTACTTCATTATTGAGACTGAACGTATATTTGGTTTATATCCAACGATGGATTTTATTTTTTTTTAATTGCTACTCAAACTATGTTTTAAAGTTTTTTTTTTAAAAAAGATTAAAATATAACTCAACATAATTTTACCAAATAATATTGAACTGAATTAAAACTCAATTTGCATTCTTTAAAACATAGGTTGAAGTGTGCAATGTGCACTAAAATCTAAACATGCTATGAAACTTAAACCAACAAACAAGGCACCAGGAATTAATTAAGCCCGTCTCTTGGTATAGGTAGTGAATACGTATGCAGTTGGTGACAAAACTTGAGTCAATGGTTTCTTTTCTTTTCTTTTCTTTTTTTCTGAGATTTCTGAAAGATTTTATTTATTTTCATTTGACAAAGAATCTTGCCCTGCTGCTCGGGTCCAAAGAAATTCATGCATTGCTACTAGGATCATGGTCACTACATTGTATATGGTACATGAATTATTATCCATTAACAATTGTTATGTTTTACTTCACCAGTGATGGCTCAACCATTTGAAGAACCGTATATTAACAATGAATGAGATGCTACCATCCATTCTCCAATTGATCCAAGTGTGACTCCACCACAAGCGAAGCAAATCGGCAAGAATTCACTGATGATAGCAATGAAAAGAAGCAATAAACGTGGCAATTGCATAAAAATCTCATCAGGTTGTTTTGTTTTTTGGTCGTGAAATCTCATCAGGGTTGAGGCTAGTGACTTAGGAAGGGCCAAGCATCAAAATTCTGTCATAACCTTCAAATACTGACTCCTCATCACTTAAAAACTAGAATTGTGCCAATTTTTTTCTGTGTATCCTGCAGTTGATAATCAATAAAGCTGGGTAAAAATAAGACACACAGAGTGTGAGGGAGAGAGAGAGAGAGAGCTTGTAGAAGTTTATGGTAGAGCTGCCCTAACCTAAAATGGATTTAACGGAACTGGTCATGGTAATCAAATCATCTTCATGTAACTGAAAATAGCACTATAAAATCTTTATCCCCATCTGCCTGTCATAGCATTATTCCAGGATGTAAAATGAAGATGTTGCAATGTATGTTGACTGTTGAGGCTATCAGCAAGAGAATTTAACACAATCCCTTGCATTTGTTACAATACATGATGTGAAACAGACAGTCAAAAGGCATCATAAGGCCCTGCCAACGCGCACACAGCAGAGAAGAAAAACTTTGCCACTCTCCCTCCCGCCTAAATCTGTATTTCTTCACCAAAACAACTTTTCTAAGCAGCGAGGAGTGGAGTGATCTACGCACTTTTTACATGAGTAGTAAGGACATCATTCTACCACAAGAAATGCAAAATGCAAAGAAGAAATGGAGAACAAATTTGTGATTTACTTAGTACAAATTACTCAAGAAGCTTGTGGTGAGCTATGCACTCATTACATCTGGAGTAAGGATCTCATATCACCAATTGCAAAATGTGCATTTTCTACATCTTAAAAACTTGAAAATGCAGAGAAGAAATTGATACTAAACCCCTCGAGAAGCTACAAAGATTAAAATTGGCAGACGGCATTTATCCCAATGAAAGCATCTGCAAACACCAAATATGCTCATCTTGAAAGAATAACTACCAATTCCTGACGGATTTAGAAGAAACCAAAGGCAGAGCAGAATTATAATTTACTAGATTTTTAGAAAAGGGTGGGCTGATACATTGCCCTTTCACTACTGTTAGGTCTAGAGATTGTCATATTTATGTAGCCTTACTCCCCTGAGCAGATTGGTTGTTTCTGCATCCGGAATCCATGACTACCAGGTCAAAGGCAGCAGCTTTACCATTATCGTTACTAGCTTGTTTTTCAACTTCTTCTTCTAAGTAAAACTTTATTTTGGTCCCTAAAGATATATCTATTATCAATTTGATCCTTCAAAGAGAAGTTTTATCAATATTCAATATAGTCCTTAAAACTTGAAAAAGTATTACTAACTTTAAAAGCTTTTCTACAGTATTGAGAGACGACATGACATTTTTAACCAAGTAAAATAGGCTAAAACGATATCATTTTCTTAGTTTTACACATATGTTGGGGCTTTTGTATGGGCATGATATTTCATTTTGCTTATCTATATACCTGTTTGAGATGCATTTTGGCCAAATGATATCATTTTGGCCTAATTGGTTGAGTTAGAAATACTATATCATCTTTTAACATTGCAAACCAGCTTTTAAAGTTTATATTGTTAAGGAAAATGGATGGAGGGATGAATATATTGGGAATTTCAAGTGTCAGGGACAAATTTGATGAAACCAAAAAAATTCAATCTTTCAGGGATCAAAAATGAGTTTTACTCTTTTTATCGTCTTTTTTCTAGCTAAAAATCAGCCACAGTAAACTGCGAAATACCATGAAGAGCAGCTATCAAGCTACACCGCAATGGTGAGAGATTATTTGAAAAACAAGTCAAAGATGTAATCTATGATATGCCTATAACAATACAGCAAAAATTCATTTGAAACCTCTGTGAATAAAAGAAGTATAATTATCATCGGGTTAAATTCAATACCTGTGAAATGATATAATCTGCTTGTTGCTTTGCATAATAACCCTCGGATGGATTTTCCAAATCAGTAGTTCAACAATTGACAGGTACCTGCAAAGGATGAGATGAAATCTCAAAACTGATTGATAGTACAAGGAGACTATCATAATCATTAGAAGAAAACAGGCCTATAATTATAAGGACTATATATTTAATTTGAAAAAGTTCCATTAAAACGAGTTTGTTTTTAAAATGAGAAATATTGACCTTTAAATTATTTAATAGAGTCAATATATAATACCCTTTATTAATTTAAGAGTAAATATTCTCATTTTAAAAATAAACTCACTTTAAAATAAAGGATTTTAACCCATTCAATTTTAACAACGATTTAATATGATTTTTTCATGAACTAAAATAATGATTTACAATGTAAATATTAGCAGTTCTTACGGTTGAACCGGTTGAAATTTAATCCACTCAGCTCTCCGGTTCAGCTGAAGTAAACCCCCTGCTTGGAAAACACTGGTTACTTGCCTCGCGCTCACACCGACTTGAATTGTTACTCGTGCAGAGCCAATATATCTCCGTGTTTAGTTCAGCCGCAAATTCGTTGAACCATCAATGTCTTAGTCGCTCACTTGTAGGGGTTTATCTTATACTAGGTTCATTATTATCCTCCGCTCTTGCCGTTGTACACCAAAAACCCTAAAACTCCATAGTCGATTCCCTTCAACAAAACCCTAGAGCTCCCTCGCTTCCCATTTCGCGATGACGAGGGTGTACGGCACCGGCATATACGATTTCCGGCGCCACAGGGTAGCAGAGTACCCTGTGGAATCGAAAGCAGCAGAATCCAATCAGAAGCCTCCCGGTAGTGGTGGCGCTGTTCCGAGCACAATAACTCTCTCTGAGATCCAGCGTGACAGGCTCACGAAGATCGCGGAGGCGAATTGGTTGAAAACCGGCGAGCCCAAGAAGGAGCCCTTCGACCCAGAACTGGTGCGGAAGATATACGAGACGGAGCTGTTGGTGAAAGAGGGGGAGAAGCCGGTTCCTCTGCAGAGGGTGATGATACTTGAAGTTAGTCAGTATCTGGAGAACTACCTGTGGCCTAATTTCGACCCTCAAACTGCTTCCTTCGAGCACGTCATGTCCATCATCCTCATGGTCAACGAGAAGGTATTTATTCATTCTACTCTCTCTTGTTAGTGACTGCCTGCGGTTGGATAAGCTTGTTGAAAAAAAAGGAACATTTTTAGGTTGGAAAGCAGAAGCAAAGTTTTTGTTTGGATTAGCTTATTTTGAGTTGTAAACAGCTTCTTGAAAATAATCAATGCCCAAACATGCTCAAAAGCAGTTATCTTAATTTTTTTTTTTTTTTAAATTCTGTGATTAACTTGTAAGTACTTTTTTATTGTAAAAGTAGCACAAATAAATGCATCCATTATGTTGTGATATGTTAATAATGGAATGTATGTGTGGCTTGCAGTTCCGAGAGAATGTTGTGGCTTGGGCTTGTTTCTACGATAGGAAGGATGTCTTCAAGGGCTTTCTTGAGAGGGTTCTTCGCCTAAAGGAGGTAGTCTGTCGTGCGCGCATTATAATAGCATTTCACGTTCATTTCTATATCATTGTTGTTGTTTGTTTCAGTTTGAGAGGGATTGAGGGAGTGTTTTCAGTAATTGAGGATGGATGATTTGTGATCACGACATAATTTGAGAACATCTCTTGCAATGGCTGGTTCTTGTTAGCCATTACTAAGTTTCAATATTTTGTTCAGTGACTATTTGGCATTTCATTATTGAGTTGGACTTTCAAGTGTGTGCTTTTTTCCCCCTTCTGAAGTGGGAGGGCAGCATTTGATGGGAGAATCCTATATGTGTTGTGACATTTTACTGAATCTTATATATTCCAATCTGACTGTAGGGAAGAGAACTAAGTATAGCGGAGAAGACAAATTACCTGGTTTTCATGATAAATGCCTTTCAGGTATGCTGGCAGAGCACTTCAACATTTACTTAAGTTTATAATGTTTGCTATACATGCTTACGGTGATTGTTAGTATTTTCTTGGTCCATGGAAAATAACCCAAAGGAAGCAGACAATTAATGTGTAAATTATAACTCACCAATTTCTATCTCTGAACATGTAGTATTCAAATCCGTCTTTCCCATCCCAAATAAGTGCATTTGGACTATGGCTTCTTGTTAATGATTGTCAGTTGGTGCTTTTTAAAGAATTGATTGGGCAAGTCTAACATATGAACGAAATTGAATTGTCCCTCCATTATTGGACAAACCTAACAAGACTTTAGGAATGGTCACTTTGTTCTATTCTTTCCCATTTTCACTGAAATAATTCCAGTGAAACTACTGCCCTTAGATAGCTGTTAAGTGTATGAATGATTTTTCTTACTTTTTTTTTTTCTTTTTTTCTTCCTGAACATTGTACCTGACCTTATAACTTTGCATTGCAGAGTTTGGAAGATGAGGTTGTTAGCAAGACAGTCTTGAGACTAGCAAGTTTGAAATCCTGGTACAGTTTGTCATATGGTCGTTTTCAGGTAAGATCAAATGAAAAGATTTATTTGGTGATGAAACATTACTTTTGTTTCTCTTATTCATTCTGAATTTTTTCTGATTAATGTTAAATATTATTGTTTACATGCTAAATGCATTTTCGTCCATTGGTCTTCACCTATGTAGATGGAGCTTTGTCTTAATCCGGGTTTGATCAAGAAATGGAAAAGGATGATAAGGAAGGAACCTGTGAAAGGAGGACAGCATTTAGATCCCTCAACTACACTTGAAGTGATTTTCTTGAGAAACCTCATAGAGGAATTTCTGGAGGTTGTAAAATTTGTCAATCACTTTGAATCTCAACTACAATCTTTAATGTTTTCAACTACAACAAAGTCCTTTTAATTGAAACTATTAAGCTAAATGTCTTTTTCCATTGTCTTTCTTTTCTGTTCAGATACTGGATTCACAGGTCTTTCCCCAGAGACATTTATCTGGTGAAGATGATGAACTTATTGATGATACTGGTTTGCGGCTAGTTAACGATGCTTGTGTCCTGTATTGTGAAAGGTTTATGGAATTTCTTATTGACCTTTTGAGTCAATTGCCAACGAGGAGGTATGTTGATATGATTATCTGGAGGCTCTCTCATTTGAGTGTTAGTTATTAAATTTAATATCACATTTTCCCAGGCTTTAGATCTACGTTTTGCTAGTGATATGAATGGGTGATTATATTACTTTCATAATTTAAATTAGCAATTTTCTTTTTCTTGCCTGGCAAATGTGGTTTAACTGAGAAAGGATTTCATTCTTATAGACATGAAGTGAGAAGGAAATACTTCTAGGCAGCATCATTTTAAAATCTAATCTTCCAGAATAACTAGAGGTGATACCCGTGCGATGCACGAGTGTATTAATATTTTTATAAATTGTTTTAATAAGAATACTTTTTAAAATAGTTATGATAGTAATTGAAAGTTAGACATAGTAAGAAAATATTTAAAATTTTTTAATTGTTCTAAACAACGAAATGGATCAAAAGTAATTATATTGCGAGAGTTTATTGGAATTTCATTATGGACAACATTTTTTAATGTAATTTTGTACTTTTCATCCTCTCAACTATAAGAACTATCGACCTTTTTGTTGAGGTCACTTTTAACAATGCAATATATATATATATATATATATATATATATATATATATATATATATATATATATATGGTAAAATATTTATTTTGGAAAATATAACCTCATATAGTTCAATAATTGGCATTGATGCAATCTAGTCAATCGCGGATAGCGGCGGACCCTAAAACACTATAGCGGATTGCGGGATGGCCGCTATTTGATAAAAAATATATAATTATCATGCAATTTATATAACATATATAAATGTTCAAAAATAAAAAATCATCCACAATTAAACTCATTCGCATCAATGATCAAGATTCATAATCCATTCCATAGTCTAAAAACACGCAATCACCATCAATCCAATGCATAAACATCAAGTTTTAAGGGCAGCAAAACAAAAAAAAAAAAAATAGCACCATCAAGCAGCATAAGGGCAGCAAAATATAAAAGACAACACCAAATCCTAATTAAACCAAATCCTAATTAAACCAAATCCTAATTAAACCTAAGTCTCTACTCTCTAAAACTAACAAAACATTCCAATAAATCAATCATCATGATCCATTGCTAAACCAGAAAACAAAAAAAAATAAAAGGGGGAAAGAGAAGGGGAAAAAAACAGTGAATAGAAGGGAAAAAAATAGTACAGAGAGTGGAGGAAGAAGAAGGAAACAAGACAAAACAGAGAGTGGAGGAAGAACCAACCGCCACCGCTGCTGGTCTCGCAGCTGCCGATATCGCTACCGTTGGAGGTTGGAGGATCATCAGAGAGTAAGAGGGGTGAGGGGAGAGAGAGACCGATTGATAGAGAGGAAGAGAATAGAGAAAAAAAACCCCTAACTCACATTCAAATCGAAGAAAATAGGGGGAAGGATTGAAATGACCCCCGTCAGACTGCCCTAAACGGACCAAAACAAGGGGTAAAACCGGTTTTTGGATGTTGACATCAATAGCGGCCGCGATTTGCCGCTACCAAGAAACGCGACGCTCCGGCAGCATAGTCGCATCCACCCTCCGCTCTGCATCGCTCCACTGCGATCGTGCTGCTGTTGCATGTGATTGACTACTATGCATTGATGTATGTTTATTGTCATTGTAGAGCAAGCTTTTATTGGGAATTATTTTCTTCTTAAAATAAAAGGTCATTGCGAGTTCTTTTTTGGCAAAACTATTTATGTGATAAGAATTTTTGCACCGATATTGCTTTATGTAATTATTTTTCCTTCTATTATTTACTCTCCTAGGTGCATAAATTCCTAATATCAAATTTAGTTCCTAAGGAGCATATAGTTGATATTACTTTTTCTTGTTGCAAACAAAGGTTTGGGAATTCATTTAGAATTATAAAAAATTCTATTTGATATATAAGTTCTTGTTTAACTATGTTATTAGTTGTTTTGTCAATCTCATATGTGCTTATGTACTATTTTATTATATCTTTAATCATGTGAATTAGTTAATAATTGATTTCTTCAACAATATCATTTTAAAGAGTGAGTATTTCTATTTTTTCAAGGTATTCTTCATCATGCATACATTGCTGTAAATTTTGGATATGTTTTATCAACAATTTGTTTCATTATATCGCCAATTGGCTTAAGTAGATATTGTCTTAATATTTTAATCCACATTGGAATGCCTATTGTTAATCTAGTATATTGTCTAATTGCAAATATTAGCATGTATATACAATTTTATTTATAAAATTGTCATTGACAAAGATGTATGTGCAGTAAAATAAAATCTAAAAAAAAGATTTGTAAATAATATTAAAAATAAAAATAGAATAATAAAAGAATTGTATTAATAAGAACTATATTAATAAAATTTATTATTTAATTAAATATAAAATGAATTAAATGTAATGTTAAATTTTTTTTCATTTGTATTATATTAATTAAAATCAATATATTATGATTTTATTCATATCAAACAATATTATTGAGTGTAATATTTATTGTGTTTTAAAAATTTATTTTAATAATATGGCATTATATAATTTATTTAAATTTTATAATTAAATATCATTATTGTTAGAGAACTTGAGTAGCCTAATACTTATTATAATTTTTAATCATTGTAAAACATGAGATATGATTAATACTTATTACACTTATTTTCATGTAAAATAAATTTTTAATTATACATTACAATTAATGCAACTTAAGTGAATTTTACTATATATATAGATGTCTTTTGTTTGCCCAATATATTTAATTACCCTCTTCTCATTTCTGTTGTAGGTATTTGAGGCCTCTTGTGGCTGATGTAGCCGTGGTTGCCAAATGCCATTTGAGTGCACTCTATAGGCATGAAAAGGGGAAACTTTTTGCACAGTTGGTTGATTTATTACAATTCTATGAAGGATTTGAAATTAACGATCATACTGGCACACAGTTAACAGATCATGAGGTTCTTGAATCTCATTACAGTCGTCTGCAGTCATTCCAGTTACTTGCATTTAAAAAGATTGGCAAGGTATGTTTAGATGTAATTTAGTCTGATTGAAGAAAATCTAATAAAAATCTTCCTTACTGTGTATTAATTGTAATATCATGTAATTCTTCATCCTTCCTCCCCACTAAGTTCATGCTTAGTAGTATGAGCAGATTCTAATACCTAATTTCTTTTTCTTTTGTGGTTGTAGCTGCGGGAGCTTGCTTTGACTAATATTGGTTCAATTCACAAGCGTGCAGATCTATCCAAGAAATTGTCTGTTCTTTTGCCTGAGGAGTTAAGGGATTTGGTCTGCTGTAAGGTGTGTGTTTAATAGATGCAATTATCTAAGTTTCTGATCTTTATAATCTTAGATCTTCAGTTGTTCTCTGTACTACATAGGAAGGGGAAAGTGATCTTTTGTTAGTGAGGTGTTAGTGGGTAATTTCTGAGTTTTACCATAGGGGCTTACATTGTGTCATCTACTGGTTCTGTCAATTAGTTTTTGAAATATGCAGTGTAATAATTCATGTGAATGTGATCCATGCGTTGATTTTTAATACCACAAACTTCTATTTGTGACGTTGTTTCCATATGCAGCTCAAACTGATCTCTAAGGAAGATCCCTGGTCAGAGAGGGTTGATTTTCTCATTGAAGTAATGGTGTCCTTTTTTGAGAAGCAACAATCTCAAAAGGAAGCCATCAATGCTCTTCCTCTATACCCAAATGAGCAGATTATGTGGGATGAAAGTGTTGTACCAAGCATAAATTATTCTGGAGAAGGTTGTTTGGCATTGCCAAAACTTAACTTACAGTTCTTAACACTTCATGATTATCTTCTTCGAAATTTTAATCTCTTCCGACTTGAATCAACATATGAGATACGTGAGGACATTCAGGAAGCCATTCCACACCTTCTTGCATATATTAATAATGAAGGAGAAACTGCTTTTCGTGGTTGGTCAAGAATGGGTGTCCCAATCAAGGAATTCAAGATCACTGAAGTGAAACAGCCCAACATAGGAGAAGTCAAGCCATCATCTGTGACTGCAGAAGTTACTTATAGCATTTCCAGTTATAGAGCACGAATTAGATCAGAATGGGATGCAATCAAAGAACATGATGTATTGTTTTTACTATCTATTCGCCCCTCATTTGAGCCTCTTAGTGCAGAAGAAGAAGCCAAAGCTAGTGTGCCACAGAAGCTTGGCCTACAATATGTTCGAGGGTGTGAAATTATTGAGATACGGGATGAAGAAGGAACCCTTATGAATGATTTTTCTGGAAGGATTAAACGGGATGAGTGGAAGCCACCAAAGGGGGAGCTGAGAACACTAACGGTGGCTTTGGATACAGCACAATACCACATGGATGTCAGTAACATTGCAGAGAAAGGGGCAGAAGATGTTTATGGTACATTTAATGTGTTGATGAGAAGAAAGCCAAAAGAAAACAATTTTAAAGCCATCTTAGAATCAATAAGGGATTTAATGAACGAATATTGTATTGTTCCTAAGTGGTTGGAAAATATATTTCTTGGTTATGGGGACCCTTCAGCTGCACAGTGGACTAATATGCCTGATCTATTGGAAACAGTAGATTTCAAAGATACTTTCTTAGATGCTGATCACTTGAAAGAAAGTTTTGTGGATTATGAGGTTGGTATTATTTCATTTTCAGATTTATATAAATTATTGTTTCATGGATGTGATTGATACCTTCCATTGGGAATGATAGTATGAGATTAAGATGTTGATGTGACTCGTGTCTTGCTTCTTCATGGGTCTTTCAGGTTTCTTTTATTAATCCTGATGGCACGGAAAACTTGAATCCAAGGCCTCCTTTTAAGATCAAGCTTCCCCGAACACTCAATGCAAGCAGTGGTGCTCTTCCTAGGACTGCTGATGCAACAAATGGTATCAACATGGATGATGATAATCATCGCAAAGAAACACTAATTATTGAGACTTATACTCCCCCAGACCCTGGGCCTTATCCTCAAGATCAGCCAAAACAGAATTCAGTTAGATTTACACCCACACAGGTGCACTCTGCTCTTAAACTAACCATAAAATGTCATTTTTCATGTAGAGTGGTATTTTTCCTTCTAATCTTTCTCATCCCTGTGCCACCACAGTAGTAGAATTTGACCAATCCTAGTGATTCAGATGACTAACTTGGTACATCTTGAATGTATAAAGTGAATACTTGTGTCTCTTCATTCATTGCACGTATAAGTATATGGCTTAGTCAAAATCACATCTTTGCCCTTGCGTATTGTCAGTAATGTGAATTGGATGATCAGTGTATCATGATACATTTTAAAGGTGTTGACAATAATACGGGGTTGGACTTGGACCATGATTTTATGGCAGTGTGCAGTCTATGCAGTTTTCTTGTGTATTTGGTTCTAGAGAAATGCCCATATTTCCAGGTTGTGTCTTTGCACTTAAATTTGTTATGGGTTAGGATTGTGCATTTGTGTTTATAATTTCTTGTTGATGTTCTGCTCATAGTTGTTATAAGGAATTTATTGGAAAGCCTTGTATATTTGGGCCATCAGGCCAAGTTGGCTTGCTTTTTTCTTTTTGCTTTCTATTGATAGGTTTCTTATCCTTTTACTTTATCTCCTTTCTTGTTCTTGTTCTTGTTCTTGTTCTTATTATTATATTTGCCATTTGTAAATACCGATGATAATAATGTGGAATATTCTTGTTGAACAGGTTGAAGCAATTATCTCGGGCATTCAACCTGGCCTGACTATGGCTGTGGGGCCACCTGGTACGGGAAAAACTGATACAGCTGTGCAAATTCTGAATGTTCTGTATCATAATTGTCCTTCTCAGAGAACCTTAATAATTACTCATTCAAATCAGGCACTAAATGACCTGTTCGAGAAGATAATGCAGGTAGGATATTATATTTCTCTTCAACTATTCATGTTATGGATTTCATTTAGCAGTAAGTGTTGTTGTAATGCTTGTGTGATGTTCACTGAATACTTATGCAGGGGAGAGAAGTTAATACTGAAAATATTGTTCGTTTTTATTATCACAAATTTCATACGAAGTATGATTTTTGAATAATTAATTTATTCCAAATCAAGAAGCCTTCTTTATGTGCCAATTAAGATTCAGTGGTTGAGTCTTAAATCTTTATTAGTTAAGAGTATTAGATACTTCAGCTACTAATGTCATTGTTCATGTTTTGTAAGTTAATTAAGCCTTGAAAATTTCAATAATTAAGGGTCCGGGTAACTATAGGTAGGTAGTCCAAAAGTCAGTCAAAAATCATTAATGAAGCCACCTTGGTCCAGTCTATTCACATATTGGGTCTATACCTAGTGATTTTCCATGTAATTTCAGCAGAATTAGAATCCAGAATCAAGTGAACTATTTTCAGAACATATCTTTTGGTATTATTTTCAACTTAGGATTAGAATTCTGAATTTCTGATTATATCCATAATAGTCAATCGCGGATAGCGGTGCGGAGCAGCCGACCCCAAAAATGCTATAGCGGGATAGCGGATAGCGGGATGGCCGCTATTTGAAAATAAATATAGATAATTATATGCAAAATTTATACCACATACATATAAATGTTTCAACAATGTGTAACAATCCACAATTAAACTCATAGTTATCATCAATAATCAAATGTCATGATCTTAATCCATAGTGGAAAGTGAACAAAGAACACCCAACCAGAGGAAGAGACATTGATAAGAGGAGGAGAGCAGGCAATAGGAGCAGGCCATAGGGAAAACAACTAAGGAAAAAGACAGGAAAAAAATAAAGAAGACTACGGTGGAATAAAACAGAGGGAGGAGGGAGGAGAGGAATGAAAAATAGAGAAGGAGTAGGAAAGAAAAGGAGGGGCTGGTGTCGTGAGAAGATACATGCTCTGTTTTTTATAGAACAATGGAGCTGCTGTAAATGTAAAGTTTGCTCGGTAGGTTGAAGAAGGTGAGGTGTAGTGAAGGGGCAAACTAGAAATTTCCTTGGTTTAAGTGAGGGTAAAACAGAAACTTTACTAATTAATGTGATGGCAAAACAGATATTTGACTAGTTTAAATGAGGGCAAAATAGAAACTTCACTAATCTAAGTGGGGATAGACACATAATTTCACATGAAATGTGAAAAAATAGCATTTTCAGATCTGGAGCACCACCAGATCAAAATGAAACTCATCATGATGCTTACCAGAATACCCAGATAGCATATTCGAGCATCCAAGAGCAAAGAAGGCAGATCTGGTGGAGCAGTTCTGGGCCGGTTCCCCCGTCAACATCAATAGCGGCCGCGATGGCCCGCGATTGCAGCTGCAATTTGCCGCGACGAGGAAACGCGACGCACCGGCGGCTCAGTCGCGTCCGACCTCCGCTCCGCTCCATTCCACCGCGATCACGCTGCTATCGCGTGCCGTTGACTACTATGATTATATCTTATTTCTATCCAAGGAGGTAGACTCTCTTCTGACAAACTCTTTTTATCACATGCTGACCTAACCTATTTCCATGATCTCCCATTGCATCGAACCCTAAATTTAAACAAACTCATGGGCTGCATCAGCTTTGGTACTGGAGCTGGTTTCTCAGAGACTATCTTGTGATCTTGAAACAAGACTGATACTGAAAGAGATGACTCGTTGCTGTGAAATGAAATATAGTCAGAATATATCTTTTGGAGTTTCTTTTCAACATAGGATTAGAATTCTGACCATATCAGATTCCTACCTATGGAGGTGGACTCCCACGCAAACCCTTCATCCCACATACCTATGTAACCTGTTTCTTTATTTCACTGTCCTAAAGTTTAAGCAACTCCTGGTTGCATCATTAATGTTTAGTTAAAAAGTCTTGTGCTAGGGAAGGTCATAATGCATGCAATAATCTTAAAATCTATCAGGTAACAGAATGTTTGTAATCAAAGAACTTTCTTTTCTTGATCGAAAAAGAAATTTATTAATGAGAAAGAAACGAGTACACAAAAAGCAGATAAGTATCCTTAAAATGCAAGAGGAAATTTGTAGGACCTAAGTGCTTGACTCATATAACAAGGCATGCCAATTTCTTTTTCTCATGGCATATCTGACGGAACCTCTAAAGAGATCATGAGCAAAACACCGCAGCAAGCTAAAAAGATATACTTATTCCAAATGTTATGTAAAGCATAGTTGTCAAACGCGGATAGCGGCGCGTAGTGGCCGACCCCAAAAACGGGATAGCGGATAGCGTTCCGGCCGCTATTTGATACAATGTATATAATTATTATGCAAATATAACATATATACATGTTCAAAAATAAGAAATCATTCATAATTAAAGTCATTCACATCAATAATGAAAATTCATAATCCATTCCATGTTCTAAAAACAAGCAATCACCATCAATCCAATGCATAAACATCAAGTTCTAATGGCAATAAAACCAAAAAAACCAGCACCATCAAGTAGTATAAGAACAACAAAATATAAAAGACAACAATCTCTACTCTCTAAAACTAACAAAACATTCTACGAATCATTCATCATCATCATCCTCCTTCTCTTCCACCACTGCCAAATTGAACTAGAAAACAAAAAAAAGGAAAACAGAGGGACGAAAAAACAGGGAACAGAAGGAAAAAAGAGATGGAGGTAGGAAGCAAGTAGAACGAAGGAAAAAAGATAACATGGAGGAAGGAAACAAGCAAAAAAAAAAGAAAAAAGAAAAACAATGAATGAGAAAAGAAAGAAAGAAACAAGCAGAATAGAAAAGAAAGAAAGTAACAAGTAGAACAATGAGATGGAGGAAGAAGAGGGACCAACCGCCACCACCGTCGCCGGAAACTGACACCACCACTCTCTCAAACGCAGGCCGCCGCCGCCGCCGTTGGAGGTTGAACGATTGCGGGAGAGTCAAAGGGGTGGTGGGGGAGAGAGATCGATTGAGAGGGAAAAGACGGGATGAAAATCCCTACGTGATCGAAGAAAAAAATTGAAGAAAGGAGGAGGAAGAATCGAAATGACCTTCCAGCCCCTTCACTGTGTCCAAAATGGTCCAAAAACAGGGGCGTTTATTGTCTTTTGGACGTCACGAACAATAGCAGCTGCGATGACGAAACGCGACGCTCCTGCCCTCTCCGCCCTGCTTCGCTGCGATAGCGCAGCTATCGCGTGCGATTAAGAAGTATGATGTAATGGCAAAGAAGTTTTTCTTGGAAAATTGTGGTGTTCCTTTCCAGCCAAAGACACCAAAGAAGAGCAAAGAACAGTTGTTTTTACTAAGATGTATTGAACTGAGCAATAACTTGTATGTGGTACAATTTTTGGTTATAACTGCTGAATTTTGTCTTGCACTAGTGATGATTGTCATGGCATCGTGCATGTTATATCTGAAGTATCTGGTATTAGAAAGTTTACATAAATCACAACCAAAATAGTGTGGGTTTAAACCAATTTTTAATTTCATGGAAGATGAACTCAGAATTTTGTTTCTATGATGTCATTTGATCCATGTAGTCAATCCTACCTAGTGGAAAAAGGCTTGGTTGATGTTGATGATGTTTTGTAGGGTTAACCTAGACTGATCCATTGAGGGTAACACTGAGCTTAGTTACTCAAGTTTTTGATAGATCCTTGCCTGCTATACCGAAGTTTATGTATTTCATTTTACTTCTTTTTGTTTCAGAGAGATGTACCTGCACGTTATCTCCTTCGACTTGGTCAAGGAGAACAAGAGCTGGCAACTGATCTTGATTTTAGCCGGCAAGGCCGTGTTAATGCAATGCTTGTTAGAAGATTAGAATTGCTGAGTGAAGTGGAGAGGCTAGCAAGATCTCTTCAATTGCCGGAGGATGCGGGTTACACGTGTGAAACTGCAGGATACTTTTGGTTGCTTCATGTCTATTCACGCTGGGAGCAATTTCTTGCTGCTTGTGCTGAGAATAAAGATAAGCAAACATTTGTTCGCGATCGTTTTCCCTTCAAGGAGTTCTTCTCTGACACACCACATCCCATATTTACAGGCGAGTCTTTTGAGAAAGATGTGAGGGCTGCTATGGGTTGCTTTTGTCATCTTAAGACAATGTTTCAAGAACTTGAAGAGTGCCGAGCATTTGAATTACTTAAGTCAACAGCTGATCGGGCTAACTACTTAATGACCAAACAGGCTAAGATTGTGGCCATGACTTGTACCCATGCAGCTCTAAAGAGGAAAGATTTCCTGCAGTTAGGTTTTAAGTATGACAACTTGTTGATGGAAGAAAGTGCCCAAATTTTAGAAATTGAGACTTTCATTCCAATGTTACTCCAGAGGCAGGAAGATGGTCATGCACGGCTTAAACGCTGCATTTTGATTGGTGATCATCACCAATTGCCTCCTGTTGTGAAGAATATGGCTTTCCAGAAGTACAGCCACATGGATCAGAGTCTATTTACTAGGTTTGTCCGTTTGGGAATTCCTTACATTGAGCTAAATGCCCAGGGAAGAGCCAGGCCAAGTATAGCTAAACTTTACAATTGGAGATACAGAGATTTGGGAGACCTTCCTTATGTAAAGGAGGCAGACATATTCCATAGGGCAAATGCTGGATTTGCTTATGATTATCAGTTAGTGGATGTTCCAGACTACCTTGGTAAGGGTGAGACAACTCCATCTCCTTGGTTTTACCAAAATGAGGGAGAAGCAGAATATGTTGTTAGTGTCTATATATACATGCGTCTGTTAGGGTATCCTGCAAATAAGATATCAATTTTGACTACTTACAATGGCCAGAAACTTCTCATCCGTGATGTAATAAACAGGAGATGTGTTCCATATGACTTCATTGGCCCACCAAGCAAGGTATGCGACTCAGTCATTACTTTTTACTTCTATATTATATTTTAGATAAAATTTCTAAATGATTTCTCTGATATAAGTTCTTGATATCTCAAGATGAGATTTATATTTTTTTCCTTTTTATAAAAGAAGAAATTCATAAAGATACAAAGAAGATGATTACAAAGAGTTATGATGATAAGAAATCTTCCTTACAAAATAAAATATAAACAGAGGACAAACAAAATAAGATGATTTTTCATATCTCAAGATGAGATTTATATTTTTTTCCTTTTTATAAAAGAAGAAATTCATAAAGATACAAAGAAGATGATTACAAAGAGTTATGATGATAAGAAATCTTCCTTACAAAATAAAATATAAACAGAGGACAAACAAAATAAGATGATTTTTCTTTTTTACCACAAGTCACTTAGACAAATTCTAGCAATGTCATGTGTCAATTTCTTTTTTATCCTTTATAATGTTGAGTAAGCAAGGCATCTTTGTGATGTTATTGTACAATTTTAAAAGTTTTGGTCTCAACCAAATTATATTTATTCAGTTCTTGACTGCTTCCAGGTTACTACAGTTGATAAATTTCAAGGTCAGCAAAATGATTTTATATTGCTGTCTCTTGTGCGAACTCGATTCGTTGGTCACCTACGTGATGTAAGAAGATTGGTGGTTGCCATGTCCCGTGCTCGACTTGGGTTATATGTGTTTTGCCGTCGTTCCCTTTTTGAGCAATGCTATGAGCTACAGCCTACATTTCAGCTTCTTCTCAAGAGACCGGACCACCTTGCCCTTAATGTGGGTGAGACTACATCATATACTGAACGAAATGTTGAAGATCCTGGACCTAGACATCATGTACATCTTGTCAGTGGCATTGAGGAGATGGGTAGTATCATAGAAAGGCTGTATCAGGTATGTTAACATCTCATCATACAAGAAAGTTCTCTATTCGTATGTATGTTAGTGACTGAAGTCTGAAATTTTTATAATAATAGAATTGCTCCTGCTATCTAAATTGTCCACATTATTGTTATGTTTTGATCTTTGAACATGTCGCTACTGATATTATTGCTATCTCTGATGAACATTGGCTTCAGATTCTGCTTGGGTAAGGGTTCATCTTGTTTATGAAAATTCCTCTTTTGCAAAGGCATCTTACCGAGAAAGCAAATATATTTATTAATCACTGAAAATTGACTATTCCACTTTTGCTTCTTGGTCTTAACGCTATTGATATTGCCTGGTTGTGAAACATATTTTCTGTTTTGTTCTTACTCTATTTTAGTTCTTGTTACGTTTTTAAAACTCTCTACCATTTATGTTTGCCTTATATCCTATGAAATTTCCTTTTATCTAAAGGAAACATCTAACTTTGCCCTTTGTTCTACTTTAATTAAATTTTGTAGTAGTTAAGGGTTGTCCCAAGAACATTTGGGTGTATTTCCTGAAATATTCATTATTGTGGTTTTGGGCATAGGGAGGAGTGTTAAACCATACATGCTGTGTCTAACTCTATTTTACTTGCTGGTTTGGTTTGTGTTGCATTGGGTTAAAATGATATGCCAGATATATTCCTCTTCGATATTTATTGCCACATCTTATAAGGGATAATGATGTTTAAATAGCTTCCGTTAAAGGCTTATGTTTAAGCTTTATTTTTGGATGAGTTTCATCTGATCTGGTGCATTTTCCCTTTTGTTCTCTGTGTGCTTTTTGTTCTTTACATGTTATTCGCTTTGTTCTAACAGGCTTTGTGTCCTCTGCCGTTTTACTCTTTTCTTTTAATAATAAAATACAGAAATTCTGAAATCAATGAATTCACATTTTGTTTATCTCCAGGAACGGTTGAGACATCAGTTTAAGCAAAACGGATCTTATTTTAGTCACTTGGAATCAACAGTAAATGCAAATGAGGTGCAAAGTAGCCAGCAGACTGTAGATACTGATATGCCTGAACAACATGAAAGTGAGGAAGCTACAATAGTTGATGGCCATGTGGCCCAAGATATGCAACCTGAAAGCAACATGGACGATGCTACAATGGTTGACGGCAGTGATGGTGTTCCAAATGGGAGCTCAACACCATAGAGCCATTCAGACGTGGATACGGGTGTTAGAGATGCCACAAGGTATGCAAATGAGCACTAGACTAGGCATTCTTTGTATTGTTTCCAGATCATCTACAAATCCTTGGATTGTGGGAATTCCTATGTCTAGATAAATCAATGCCAAACTGAGAAGTTGTATCAAATTATTAATAGCAAATGAGGTTTTGGATGTTCTAATGTTAAAGGTCAGGTGGAGGATTTCATATCTTAAAAGTTACCAGTGGTAGTCTGTCCATGGGATGATTTGCCTGGGTGCGAGGAAGCAGTATTTTTCCATCAAATTTTGATAGACAATGATGAATCTTTACTGTAGATTAGATATTTCCAAATTGAGAAATGAGAATTCAATGTTCTATGTATAGTTAGCCCATGAGAAGAAACAACGTGCAAATCACATAGTATGCTGTACAGTAGTTTGTTTTTCGGGCACGATATTTGATGGAATTTTTTCCCCCTCGGTACAAACAATATAGAGGATGTCACAAACTCTAGCAAGGCTTACCGCTTACACTAGTACTCAATTATGGCCTATCAATAGAAGTTTGGTAGGAATCAACTTTTAGGGTATGCTTGACTTGGGGATAAAAATGGGAGGTAAAATTTCATGGATGAGCTGCATGTGTATTTTTACACAGCTTATCCGTGAAATTTTGATCATAAAAGTTGAATGAGTTCTCATTGTCTCGGTGAAATTTAAATACCAAGGACTAAGTCCAATTTTATTAGTATCGTGGGGTTGGTTGGCCGCAAATAGAAGCATTCCGAAGTTTGCAATTACAGATGATATGAAAGGTGTCACTTCCTCAGGGGGAGAGCCATGGTTATGTTATTAGTAAGATACTAGTAGATGGGAAGGATAGTACCTTGCCAACCCAGTCGAGCACTAAGTAAAAGCAAAGCAACGGGGAGGAGCCAAGCTCACTGAGCAATACAACAATGCTACATTGCACGCCTAGCAAAGGCAGACTTTTGTGATTGGAATCCAGGTTATCGTTATGGGCAAAATTCACTAAAAAATATATTCCAACAAATTAACGATCGCTAATGCCATTTAACAGTTCCTAGTTTCAATTTAAGTAGGATAATTACGTTGACTTTTCTTTGAGATTAGTTGATATTATATATGGTTTCTTCTACATTTTAAGATTATATTCAACTTCACTAGTTATTTGAAAGTCGTTACACTAACATTCCTTAGAGAAATGGATCGTTAAAGATAATATGACCATTCATTTTTTAAAACTAAAAATATATAAAATAATTTTTATACCATTAATTGTTTCTTTAATTTATATTGAATGTCACTCCTATATCATAGGTACAAAATCAAGCTTTCTTTCACCACTATATCTACAACCAAATAATAACCAAAATCAACCAAACTAAATCAAAACTCATAAAATAGAACAAGAAGACCAAATCCATAATAATGAATTAAACTGAAAATACAAAATCATTCAAGCCATAGATTAAATTCCCTATCAAAGCTCAAAATAGAACTAATAACAACAAAAAGAACTCAAGAAACATTCAAGCCATACATCAAATATCTCATCAAAGTTCAAAACAGAGCTAACCGAAAAAAAAAAAAAAAAACATGGTGTAAGCCAACACGCACCATCTTTACGCCCCAGCTGCCTCTGGCCACTGCTGCACTGAACACCGCCTCAACCGCGCGAACATCAACCTTAATAAAACATGATTGATTGATGATATAAAATATTTTATAATGACAATATATTAAAATTAATCTTAACTTTTAATAATACATTTTAAAAATGTTCTATTGCGAAAATTAGCTGGCATATGTCTTGTCTTGTGTTGGACAATCAAAATAGGGCTGCTACCACAACGGGCAGTTGGTGAGACCAAATAAACAATAGAAAAGGTTTATCACAATCGTAAGCTAAGGATGTTACTAGACATAAAAATGGAATCAATCTCCAATAGAGAATACTTTTGATACATTGCCAATTTAAAATATTTTACCTTGTTAACTAATCAAATATTATTATTTATGAGATTTTTGAGGTAGTCATTATAAAAGTCAAACACTTTTAATAAAGTAACAATATATAATTGAATGACTATATTAATATTATTTAACATTACTATTTTTCTTTTATTTCATACTCCATATTCCAATTATATTAAGAGTAATATTATTTTACTTATTTCACTTGAGATACTGTGCTGATTCACATAATTGAAAATGATAAAAAAATTTAAAATAAAATATTCATCATTTTCAACGGTGGATAATGAATAAGTAAGCTCGATATCTCAACTAAAATGAATACAAATAATATTACGCTTATATTAAACATTGAATTCATAGAGGAAAGAACCCAATACTAAGACTAGCTATGTCTAGACAACTTTCTATCAATAGAACAAAATAAAATATAATAGAATAAGCTAAAGTAGAATGTAATGGAGATTTCACTATTATTTGGATATTTAAAAATGAGTGGAGTAAAATTTCCATTTCATTATTTGAAAATTATGGAATGGAATGGATAAAAAATGATTATAATTGAAAAGTGAGGATTCCATCACATCCCTCAAATTCGGGTGGAAGAAAAATGAGGAGATGTGATAGAATGGGAAGGAGTCTAATTCCATTATCTTCCATTCTATTCTACTCTAGCCACATTTTTATCCAAACAATAGAATATTTATTTCATTCCATCTCCTTCCACCAATCCAAAATAGTCTTTAGGTAGTTGTAAACCAGCCCAAATCCATGCGCTGGATTGGTTTCATTAGTCGCGTTGTTTGCTTGTTTGGTGATTTCTTAAATGCAAGGTACACGCAAATGAGTATTACATTATTGTTGCGTTCTCCATTATTTTTTTTCAACATGTATATAGTTTACGCAAAATGTCGGAGTGTGCATCTATTCTTCTGAAGTTCAAGTTGAAAGTCTCCAATGCTATTAGTAATTTTTGTGTCGATGTTTAAAGATGTTGACTTACGAAGTTTGGTTGAAATTACTATAATACTGAATTGACTACTTATTATTAGTTTGATATATATGTATAGCAAGTGGTGTATTGACGATGCTGACTGAAACTTCAAAATAATAGTAAATTTAATGTCCAGCCTATAGCGTATTGAAGTTTTGGATTAGTATTTAGTCAAAATGACGGTTCGGATTAGTGTTGAAGATAAACTATTGGTTGCTTCACCAAATTGCAACACAAAAACTGTAGGTAATGTGTGCGTACGACAACTTTTTAACTCTTTCGTTTGTTCCTCACTTGGGAATGGAACTAGAAATACAATGATTTAATTAATTTGCAGGTCGTATATTTGGTTTAATTTTTAATTAAGTTTCCATAATTTTAAATTTTTTTTTGATACATCTGAAATTGAAAAGAAACACAAGTAAAAGTTGTTAATTAAATATCTGTATTGAATAAATTTTTGCAATCAAGTCCTTAGAGCAATCTACCATTATAAAAGTTTTTAAATTTTTATATATAATATTATAAATCCTCTCTTTTATAAGTTCAAAAATAAAAATTTATTGAATATAATAAAAAAATATTTTTAATGGTGTGAGTTGCTCCAAGAGCTTAAAACGATGGCTATCTTCTCAAAAATTTTAGCAAACGTATATGTCACTTGGCCATACATAGACAAGCAAATTGGCATTAGCATAGTGGCAGTTGCATAAGTTAGAAAACGTGCATGTGCTATGTGCTGGGTTTGAAACTCTCCTGCATACCTTCTACATTTTCTTTTGGTTTCATCCACTTTTGTCTATATATTATATATGTAACATTTTCTTCTTATTTCATCCACTTTTTAACTATTTATATTTAGAGAAGCATATAAAGAAGGCAAAAATAATTGATTCGTTCTCTAATTTTTTTCATTTTTTAATTTGTCCTTTAAATTATAAATATTTTAAATTTACTATCTAAATTTTAAAAATTTAAGATGTTTATTCTTTTAGTAAATGACGTTAATTGTATTAACAGAAAAATCCTATTTGACATTTGAGTAAGCGAAAATAATATCCATGACATTTTATTAGATAAGTTATATTTTCAAATCTACCATCTAATGCAACATATAATATTTGCGAAAAGCTTACAAAGAGGACAAAATGTATTGAATTTTTAAAAGTTAGAGGACAAATTTGGAATATTTATTATTTAGAGAACAAATTTGAAACATTTATTATTTAGAGGACGAATTTGAAAATAAAAAATAAGTTAGGGGATAAATCAATTATTTTTACTTTTAAAGAAAAAAGGTGCAGGTATGATTATATATTTTTAATGATAAAATAATTAACATTATTTACTTTCTTTTTTTAGTTTTATTTATATTATTTTTTATTTAATATATTTTTAAGAATAAAAATATATATGTTACAAGAAACAAAATGTTAGTATATTTAGTCTTTTAAGTTATTAAATTTAATATGATCTATTGATTCTATCTATTGATTTATTTTATGATATTAAACTGTTTATTGCTACTATTAATACTCAATTGCAAGAGTTTAGTAATAGAATCAACGGCAATATGGTGGAATTACTTCCTTTAAATTCAACTTTAGATCGTAGATATAACTATAAATTTGTCAATGTTGATAAAATATGTGAATTAGTAGGATAATTTTATCCTGATGACCTCATTGAATAGGAGAAATTGTATATTACAAAACAAGTTCAGCATTATGAACTTACTGTTTCTAATCATTATGAATTGAGTAGCTGATCCACAATCGTAAAGTTATGACAAGGGTTGATGAAATAGGAAAGTCTTTATCATCCTTTCATTGATCGTTTGATTCTCTTGATATTAACTCTTTTTATTTCAACTACTATGTATTACTAAGAGGTCGTTTTCAATATGAATATTGTGATAAATGGACTCAAATATGAGATGGAAGATGAATTTCATGCTGTACTCTAAAATATTTCTTTGTTAATACATATTATAATATTAATTTGATGATACAATTTATTATTTTTGGCGCCTCCTCCATACTTTTTCTGAATCCATCGCTGGCTATGACGATGGGTGTTTTGAGTTTTTGGGTTTTGGGTTTTGGTTTGTTGTTTGGATTGCGAGATTGGAGTTACTTAGTGTTGGTGCCTATATGTGATGGTGGTTTAAAGATTATGTGAGGTTGTTTGATTAAGAAATTGAGTGTCTATTCTTGGTTTGATGTTTTTTAATGAGGAATTTGGAGCAGGTTGGCTTGTGAATTGGCAATGCATGTGAAGGTTTTAATTCGTGTTTGAGAGTGATTATGGAAGAGGTGTTTCAGAGGAAGAAGAGGAAGAGAATGAGAAAGATGACGAAGAAGAAGAGGATAGTCGATGATAAGGCAAGGTTTTAATGCCACGTGGGATGTATATTACATTTGGTGAGAGTTGGAGAGATCCGTTAGCCAGAACTTTCGTATAATGACAGGGACTAAAATAACACAATTCTAAAAAAATTTAAACCTAAATCAATTTCATAATTATAGATGAACCAAAATAAAAAAATAATATATTTAGAAGAATAAAAAACACATTTATACCTTTAAATTATTCATGGAGATGCATGTTTATAGGTTGCGCAAAAGCATACTTTGTTCGGAGAATATATAAACTTTAAATAAAATAAATTTCATCATAACTAGCAAATCTCTTGTGCAGCCCATCCAATCCCTGTTTCGGATCTCCCACCATGTTACTCCCAACCAAATAAGTGTCGTTAAAATTAAAACCTTTGCCTTCTCTTCTTAATCCATTATTTGTTATTTTTTATGTACACATTATCATTCGCTCCCTATTAAAAAACCATCCTTTTTTTAGTTATATTTGACAATTTTGGCTTTGAGTGAGACTTTGGATACAAATAATGGGAACCAGGCAATCAGCAGCATGCATAACAAAGTTAAAAGTACCTCTTCAAGATAATGGGATGAATGTCATAACCGTTAATGGACTCAAACTCATTGTGATATCAGTAAACTACTACGTACTTTAATACTTCTCAACTTAATTTCTTCATTCTCTGTATTTTTTCATTGAATCCTCAAGAATTTTATTTGTTTCACTGGGGTCCAATTGATCTTTTACTGTTGCTGATTAAGCGTTAAATATAAAATTAAATCTAATAGGATAAGTTATTTAATTCAGTCTAATCATAATATTTAACACAAACAACCAAATATATAATATCATATGAGCTTATTTTATATTAAGGGAGAGATAAGATCACATAAAATAACAAGTTAATTATCATGTTTATTTATCGATAAACTTGAAGTTTATTTAACACATCAATATCTTTAAGATTTTAGTATCATATTGATGTTGGATACATATCCTCTACGAGCCACTTTTCTTCTCTCTTATCAAAATGCTTGCACTTCATATATAACTAAAAAATTATTGTTTTGGTTTAAATTATGAGGTAAAGATATACATAATCTAGAAAGTTTTTCCATGTGTCAATCAATTAAACACTCTCAACTCAATTACCTTCAATTTCTTTCCTTAATTGAAAAGATTTAATTAGATCCACTACAATAAATTAATGCTTAGAAATTTCAGTTAAAAAAATCCTGAATTATGTTATTTACTACCTCCTATTTACAATAATTGTTAATTTGGTTATTTTTACACAGATTAAGAAATCTAAAATTAATGCATAATTATGATATAAATTTACTAAAATATCCTTATTTCATTGTGTGATGAAAAACATGAGTTTATTATGTGGTAGAAAGTAGCAATATCTTTTAACCAATAAAGATGAAGAATAAAATTGAAAAATCAACAATAAATATTATATTGATATGTGAGAATAACAATTATTATAAACCAGAGAAAGTATTTAATTTCATAATTATTTATTAGTTAATGGATACTAGTCAATCATTAACTCACCATGTATTGTAACATGTATGTAGTCCATTTGATAATAAAAAAGCATAGTAACCAATGCATTCAAATCAATGAGTATCTAACACTTTTTTTAGCCCATTCTATTTTCACCATCCAAATTCAATTTGATTTTTCAAAAACTATATGTTGGTACTAAAATATTCTTGCTTTGGTCGTTTGAAAATGCTATTAATATTAAAATATTCTTGGTAAAAAGAAATCGATATATATCTTTGTGTTCCACTCAGCTATGACGCATGACCAGAGAGAGCGAGCACAAGCTCAAAGTTTGCCTTCTAAACAATCGAGCACCAAAGTCGATCTTCTGACAGGTTGCATCCTCTATGGCTAACTCTAGAAAAAATGAATTGATATATGGAATAGCTTTGTTAAAATTTTCATATAATTATTTTACTACGAGATTGTTGAAAGGGGAGAGAAATAGAAAAATAAATTGATTTTATTTTATAAGGCGGAAGAAAGAGGTGAGCAAGAAAAAATAACTTTTTTCAATTGTTTGATCCCTGCTTAAAAATTGAAATAATAAAATAGAAAACCAGTTGTACTTTGAATAATAAGAAGTTATAGTAAATAATTAGTAAATAATTTTATAGAATTTTTTATTTAAAATTACTTATTGTGTTCAATAAATTGTTTAGAATTATGATCTTCATTTTATAATTATTTTATTCTAAATATTTTTTATTCTTCTTATTATTATTCTTTAAATTATTTTGTATTACTATATCTTTTTTTTAATAACTATATCAATATGAATCTTATAATTATTCATTAAATTTATATTTTATAGAAATATTTCAATAATTAATTATTGCATTAAATTATATTTAATAAATTAAATATATTACATAGACTCAGCTTCGCATATCTTACGGGTTCTCACACTAGTGATTTTATATATCCAACTCGGCCTTTTTTACACATGATTTCTTTGAGGACTCACCATTGTTACACCACCGCATATCTTGTAGTCCTACTATAATTCGTTTTGTCATTTTCTTGCTACCAATTTGCTCATCATTAGTCCTCTCATTATCAGCCATTATCATAATCATAATAATTATGAGCTTCAACTTAAAGATAATGACATTTTGTATACAAATAAATATTTGTTTTTGATATTTATATAATTTCGCACTGGAAAACAAAAAAGAAATTGCACTGAAAATATGCAGGAATTAATCAGCCTTTCATCCTATTTATCTTTAATAGATTCTCATGTGCAGTTTCATCGTATTCTTCTTGGGCGCCGACTGCAATGTGATTTGCAGTCAGACATGCATAGTGCACTTTATGATTGTAACCCATGGTAGTTTAAATTTGTAAGATATATTGATATATCAATTGTATATGATATATTGTAGTAATATATTAATTTTAAAAAAATTAAAAAATATAATTAAATATATTTTAAAAATTAATTTTTATATATTGATAATATAAAATAATTTTATATTATCAATATAAAATTATACTGATAGAGTAAAATTATACTAATAAAATTTTTCTAATTTTTAGAAATTAATTTTATAATATTATTATATAAAAATTAATTTTTAAAAATTAGAAAAATTATGAGTAAAATTATATTAATAAAATTTTTTCAATTATATTGATAATATAAAATTATTTTATATTTTTAATATAATTTTATATTATTAATATATAATAGTTAATTTTTAAAATATATTTAATTATATTTTTAAATTTTTTTAAAATTAAATATTATTATAATATATTATAAATTATTAATATATAATATACCTCATAATCTTACTACCATATTACAAGTGGCCCACGCTGCTTGACAAACGAAATGCAGCGAAGATTGCAAGATGCCTTCAACTTGAGGCATAAAAAAAATATGATAGGATAGCTTGACTTTTCAAACCCATGAATTTGTGCTACACTGTTTGCGCTTTTTGGGTGCACCATATTCTAAGGGTAAAGGCTCTGCCGCGCCTTGCTAAACAGGGTGTTTCAAGCACCTCAATGTTGTTTCATTCTCATAGTTTGGGGGGTGTATCAACACACCTCTACATGTGATACACAATAACATTTCTTAAACTCCATCTCTTCTCCCCCTCCCACTACAAGCTTGCAACCCATGGCCACTGTTTGCCCTTGCCTCCGGTGCCTCCACCATGCTGGTACCAAGCACCCATCCCTACAACTAGTAGTCTTAAGATTAAATTTTCAATTTTTCTCAAAATCAATAGGAAATTTGTCAAGGCAAATGAACCAATGTTTTGGGCCTCTAGTCACGAATGCACAATAATGTCTCATTAGTGGCAATAAAGACGAAGGTTATGGTGCCCCTTACTTGAAAGGTGCACCATACACCTTATCATCTATTAAGTTAATTTAATGACTTAAATTTAAGGTGTATTGATGTATTAATAGACTATGATACATTATAATATTCTCTCTTTATCTCCCACATACACTACATTCACCTATCCCCCTATTGTTCATGCTGTTGCCACCATTCACCATTGGTTAGCAAATAGCAAAAAAATCCTGATGCCAAGAATATGTAGGCCCCATGATACTAGTAGATAAATAATATATATATATATATATATATATATATATATATATATATATATATAAAATAACTTTATAGATGTTGTTTTATGCACCGGATTTTAAATAAAGTGTAGGATTACTTATATACATAAATATTATCTCGGGTGATTTAGAGTATCTGAATTAATAGTCGGATACCTTGAATTAATCCTCAAGAGTCCATATTGCCGTTGGACATGGCCAATCCAAGGAAATAATCAAATAGAGATTAGATAGACATGTCATGAGAGTAGCCATAATAAGTGGCTAGAAATGAGCTATACCCTACACTGGGTAAACAAGTGGACATGAGGATGCCGCACCGACCCTAATTGGTGAATTTATCACCACCACTTTTTCTACAAATATCACAACACTCTCATCCTCTATAATACCCGGTCTAAAATAACTTGTTTGTTTAAAGTAGAACATTGGTAATGGTAAAAAAAATGGAGCTTAAACTATCGAACGCACACATGGGGGTGGAGCACCCTAGATCCTTCCCTTGTTTGCCTACCCCATCGTCAGACTCCCTTTTTCTTTTCTTTTTCTCCATTCATCCTTATCTATCTTTCCCTTACTGTTTCTCCTTCTCCCTCTTCGTCCACTCTTTCTCGTCTTTCCTTCCCTCAAATCTCTCTTGATCTCATTCTTTTCCTCTCACCCTCACCATCTCATGTTCGTGTCTTCCCCTCCTCCACAACACTACTGTTCATGCTTTCTTTCTCTCCCTGAGATTCTCTTTCACCATCTTGCATCTTTCTCTCTCTCTCTCTCTCTCTCTCTCTCTCTCTCTTTGTGTCTTGGCTCTCTTTCTCAGCTCTCTCTAGTCCGTCTCTCTTTGTGCTCGTGGTTCTCCCTTTCTCCAGGTGATTTACCTTCAAGTTTGGCGGTTCCTAGGACGTAGATTCGATGTCCTCTCCTGTTCTGTGAATGGACAGTGCTTCTATGGCATATGCGATTTATGTCATTGGTATTGGTTTGGTTTCATAATATATATTGAAGGTTTATATATATATATATAGTTTGGTGTGCTCAATCTTTTATGAATAATTATTTAGTGTTATTTAATTTGAATTTCTATGTATATTTTAATATGCTTAATTAATCATGTATATTTGTTTTAACTTTGGTTGCACATTGGAAGAATTTCTTTGAAAATAGATTTCTCAAATATGAAAGGATAAGGTCTAACCTTTGTTTGGATTACTAAACTGTGTTGTTGAGAAATCTTGTTTTGAATTTGAAAACCTTATTTGGTATTTTTGCTTTTGAAAACTCTATTTACTATTTATATTTTGGAAATGTTATTGATATTTTGTGGGAGGGTTCTCAGTTAATCAGTAGCTAGTAGTTGCCGATGCTAGCTTTGGTGCATCTTGGTTCGAGCCCCAGCTAGCATGGGTGTTGCTAGCCTGGAATGTTTGGCCAATACATCCGGATCTGTTATGATCACGTTGGATATAGTGATACGTAACGCCCAGACATGATTTCATTATAATTTAATTGTTCATTCTTCATATATATATATATATATATATATATATATATATATATATATATATATATATATATATATATATATATTATTTAAAATGATGAAGTTTTATTTATATTTAATTCATGATATTAATTCTTTATTTAAGTATAGTTGCTTTATTTCTAGAGCTTATCTTCATATATTACATTTTTATTATTTCTCACTGAGTTAGTTGGACTCACTCTCCTTCTTTTTTTTCCTATTTTAGACTCTGGCGCAACACTTGACTTGGTTCCTCTAACTTCTTAGAGTGTTTTACCATTCACAGGTAGGATATTGCGACCTAATGATCAATTTTTTTTTTAATTGGATATTTATACATAGGTCTTACAATTTTTGGAATTTTCTTTCTTAGTGAACAGGATATGAATAAAGAGTATAATTGGGGAACATGTAAATGGGTGTAATATATATGTAAATTCCTGGAGTAGGCTCTGAGAGTCTCAAACTTGTATTTGTTAATTGGTTATTTGGAATAGGTTTGGCTAATTTGGGGAAGCTAGAAAAATAGGAAAAACTTTGTTAGCTTTTCTGAAAAATTAATTAATATAGGCTTCTTAGATGTCTGTTACCTCTAGGCGTTGGTCATGGCTTTGAGGTGATTGTGACATTTTCTCTCCCTCATTTAGCCCAAGAACACACACATACACACACACACACACACACACACACACACACACCATCCTTATCTTCTTCTTCACTACCACAGTAGCTATGAGCTTCAAGCTCATGGTTGATGGCCTTATTGGCCTTAAAACACCTTATTCTTTTTATAAAAATTAATCCTCACATTCCTTTCTATCAAACCCTTCTATCAATTTGATGATCAAGCATCAAGTGGACCTTTTCCATGTAACACCCTCTATCATGTAAGCCATACTTGAGTCATGAGTTATATTAAGATGTTGTTACTATGCTAGGAGATCTTTAAAATACAGAAAGTATAATATATGGCCCTTTAACTGCATACTATATTATTGACTAATGGTTCATAAATTTCGTCATTCCTGATACATATAGAATAAAATAATTACACTTTAAGAAAAAGTTTTGTAGCTAATATTATACATAGAAACTACTTCTGCACTATAGCTGTCACCCTCATTGACTTTAGCCGGTCTCCATAGTCTCCCAGGCCGACTTATGCCTGAGTCTTGCACGATGAATTCCCCAGGATTTTTGCCTCGTTATTAAATTTTAGCCTTGGCACTGGAATGTTTATGGAAAAGAAAAACATACAAGCAGACAGTGAGAACCTAAGGTTTTCAGTAGATAAACTCGAACTATTACTCATACAGTGCCATCATAAACATTCCAGCTGCTTCAGTTTCTTATGAAAATGTGAGCACATATACTCAAGCAGTGATTCAATTTTAAGTTGAAAACATTTTTCTCGAAGCAGGTTATATTTTAACAACCACTTGGCATATTATGTGACAGACATAGAAATAAGAATAGTGTAACATACTTAAATAAGAATCATAATAACATTATGACATAATGACAAAATTAGAGATGCATATGTAGATGCTTGTACTTGATCTAATTCATCTCTTTCTTTAACTTACAACTTGATCTTGCTCTTCTGTACTTGATTCCCCGGAGGTTTTCTCACCCCTGGGTAACAGCCTGCTTTTCAGGTCCGAACTGATACCTATACATGAGTGATGGGTTTACTTTCCCTGATCCTCACACCGGTCTATTCCCCTTAAATATGCTCGAGGGCTGGCCCAAGTCTTAGACAGTACCGCTCTAGCCCACACTAGCTGGGTCTATGTCATGCCTCATATGGTAGCTTGGTACGTCCCTCTTGTAAGTCCTTATAATCTTTTACTACCTCTTGGATATGATTATGCACGTGAATGCTCTATGCGTTCATGCATATATCTCATATCATTCCTCAATCCTATTTGCATGCATGATTTTCATAGACATGGCATTCATATGAACACATGTATCCTTATAATCTTAGCACAATTATTCATAATATAAGTCCTCATAAACTCATGCAAAAAATTCGGCAGCATAACGGATCGAGTCCGCTTCCCCATGAATAGTGCTAGAGTACTAGAAGAATCAATCAAGCAACAAAACCAACATAGAGCATCAAGTTTTATAATAATAATATCAATCATATAATATGTCAACATAAATACATAACTTAGGTTTTCTGCATATTCTACTCAATTCTGCCCGATTTTGTAAAATTCACCATAATTTCTATTCAATTCAGTTGGACCTAAATTTTGAATATGTTATAGTTCTATGTGTCTAGTTTCCAACCCTTTTAGTCCCATCTCATTTTGATTTATGTAGCTCAAGTTATTCAAAGTTTACTTTGTCTGCCCTACAACTAGCCAGAATTGCACTCTTAGAAGTAAAAATTCACTAAAAATAGGAAACTAGGTGAGATCTTATACCAAATTAAAGATAATAGGACAAGCTTTTATTTGAAATAAGTTGCATCTCATTTACATAAGTATAGCTTGAGTTAGAAGCCGTGTAAGTTAACCCTTCTAGACTGCCTTGTTCTAGTCTAGTTTGGACTCAAGGCAATTTCATCGAATTACTGGGAATAATTAGGATCAAATCAAACTCTAAAATTTTTATGGGATGCTTCCCTATTTGTTGGATTTTAAAGCCAATTAGTTGCACTCAATTTAGAGTTTTGTAGGGTGAGTTACACATCTTGAAACTCATACTGCCTAGAAGAGAACCCATAATTTCAAATTAAACTTCAAAAATTCATAACTAATTCTATATTAATCCAATGGCCTTATATGTTATATGGTTGGAAAGCCCTGAGTGTCTAGTTTCACATAAAAATAGTTTCATTGAATTTAAATGGCTGTAGATGGAGCCGTATACTTCGCCGTACAGACTGCCGTACACCTAGCTTATCCTATTCTGGTTGTTCTCCTTCATGGATTTTCATGCAAGTTTCAACCAAAACCCAAGAGTTTCATGCCAAACCAGTCATGAATCATCATATGTATGTGATATATCATCTAATAAAGGGTGGAAATCCTAACCTTCATCAGCCACACACAAGAGAACTATGGGGATTATTGAACTCTACCTTCAATTTTTGATGCAAGACTAACTAGTTTTGAGCTTCTCTTGATGGGGAAGTGATGGAAGCTTGAAGATAAGGTGAAATAAAGTGAAATGAAGGAAGAAATGGTGGAGAAGAAGCAGTTGAAGGGGCAACACAAAAATGAAGGGATAAGGAAGGAAAAGACGCACCCAAAAGCTAGATGAAGTGCATGGCAAGTTTCATTCTTATTGGCTAAAATTTTTGTCACTGAATTGCAGCCAACTCCACTCATTTTGGGGCTAATTTGCGCCACCAATTGAGTGGTTATGTGGTTGTCTATTTAGCCATTAAACATGGGGTTTAGGGCGTGCAATTATATTGATTCGGTTCTGGCAGTTTTAAATACCGAAATTTTATCGATTTCCTTTAAATCGGTAAATCAGTTTTGGAAAAATCCTATGAAGTTTCCTATGCTTTCAATCTAATTCCCTCATATCTAATTTCTCTAAATGATACTTAATTGGCTTTAAGTAAATATTTAATTGAATGCTAATTAATCTCAAGTTGTTGATAAAACCGAACAACTTGCCAAAACAAAATGATAGAATATTTTCAAATGTTATACTAAATAATTTCTCATAGTATTTTACATAACAATCTAAATTTTCTTTAACTTTAGTATTTATCATTCATCCCTAATTACTCTTATTTTTCTGATAAATTGATTAGCAGCGCAAATAAATTGCACCATTTCTTTGAACTGTTATATTTTTGCTTTTTCATAAATTCTTTAGCATTTTCTATTTGGTTTTCGTAACTAATGGCATTTTCGTAAATTTGAGCAAGTCTAGGGGTACCCCATGTCATTTCACACTTGACTATTCCTGTGGCTCAAACGGTCGAGACTTAAACTTCTACGGTTTCACCACGTGATTCTGCTCCGCTTAAAGCCCTATTCTGCTAACTCTACATATGAAAGAACATAGATGTCATTTTCTAAAAAGATATAGGGTCTTTATGGACATATGCTTATCGGGTCAAAGTGAAATTCTTTAAAAGTCCTAGGCAACCCTACAAATAACAAAAGTTCTCAGGGGTATCTTTGTAATTTTCTAATTTTTAACATATGGTAGTGCCATATTCTCAATGGCAGTGTTACGCTACCCTATAGTTTTAAGTGTAAGGATTGTCAAGGTACAGCACTGCCTAAGAAATTATCATACTATCTAAGGAAAATAATTCAAGATTTTTATTATTCTTTATTTAAGGAAGTGGGGATGTTACATCCCACCTCCATATATGTTGCAGCCATGAGAGAAAAAGAGGGCTAGGAGTTGTTCTTGACTTCTTTGCTTCCATTGCTTCAAGAATCATGAGGTAGGTAGCTCAAATTCTAGGTTTATTTCCTGCAATTCCTTGCACCTATGTCCTACCCAAACCCTAGGTTTCTCACTTAAATTTGATGTTGGCTGGTTGGATTATAGTGTTGATGATGAGATTATGTGATGACTGTGCCTTGGAATGTTGATTTGAGCTTGACTTTACATGTGGTGGCTTGTGATTTTTTTGTGCTTGTGTTTGGCCATGTATGACCAGGATAAAGGTGTGCTTGTGAGTTGCTTAACTTATTAAATGAGAGTTTAATGGATGATGGTGAGAGATAACTTAAGAGCCTAATATAAGACAACCTCTAACATAACTAAGTAGCTAGGAAAGTCAAGCCTTAATTAAATTAAATTAGAACTTTACATGAATTGGAATAGATATTTAATTAATCTTAAATAAGTCTCTTGAGATCCTTGAGGAAGAATTGGAGTGAGAGGAGTCCATAGGAATTAGGTTGAATAGCTTTGAAGTAATTAGATATCAAAAAGAAGGCGAATGAACCTTTATCCTGAACACCCTATACCACAAAAATTATTTCTAGAGTTATAGGTGTTAGATTTAAATGAAACTTATTTTATTTGAAATTTAACAAGTAGGGTTACCTACAGTTAAAATTTAGTGAAAATATAACTAGAAATGAATTATTAGGAATTTATACAAATTAGTTACTGAAATGAGAGTCTAAAATAAGATAGTGGAGATGCTTAGCAAAACTGCACTAATGGGTTGATCTTATGAGGCTAAAGCCATTTTTCCCTATTAGTATAAGATGAGTAGAGTATGTAAACCAAAAATCTTGGCCACCCAAACCCAAATGAATTAGATATAAATTTTAAAACAAAATAGGATAGAAATAGAGTCAACTCATGAACATTGCTTTGGGACCTTGATATCTTGGTCTTTAGAGCTTGGAATTGAGTGAGACTAAACTCATTTGAAACTTTAGTCTAATTAGAACCAAATTGAAAAGTTTTAGAATTTATTAACCTCAAATGGAATTTCTATGAATTTTGTAACATTGTTGCCCAGGTTGGAAGTTGAAACAACACAGCCTCACTTGAGGTACCATAATTTAGTTTATACCTGTTAACATATAATGGCACTGAGGGTCAAGTAAAGGAAATAATAAGGAATGTTTCTATAAAATATAAGAGCCAAATGACGAAAATTAGACTTAGGGTGAATTTCTAAATGGGGGTAGACTTCTAGTGGCTTATAAATCAAGTGTTAAGCAAGATATAGAATTATGAGTTTAGGTTATGAAAATCCTTATGGTTAAGGTGCCGCCATTGATATGTTTATGATAATGCTATATATTTTAAAGTATGCTATACTATATGCCTTTTTCCTTTGAGAACCTCATTCATGCAAGAATATTTTGAAAACAAAGTTATAAAGCATGTGCAAAAGTTCATGTAGCATCCTCACGCATGACCATATATAAGAATGTATAGAGTTACATGAATTCACAAGTTAATGAAGAGACATCGAGCCTCCACCTAGCAGTGGATTCGGGCAATATAATCATAAATGATTACTTGGGCCAGCCCTTGAACAGATTAAGGGGAATAAGTTGATGTGAGAGTCGGAGAAAGTAAATTTGACAATCGTGTATAGGAACAAACTCAGTTATGAAAAATAGGCTATTATCTAGGAGTGAGAGAAGATATCCACTTCTGGGGGACCAAGTACAGATGTTCAAGTTTTAAGTTAAAGAAAGAGACAAGAAAGATAAGTGCACTTGCATGATTAAGTTATGTGCATCTACATATTCATATCCCACTATCCCATTGCTCTATACAATTACTATTATTGTGGTTAGAAATTTTATTGTTAATGCTCTTATACTTTTTCTGGAAGATATTAAGTGATTTGTTAAAAGTAACCTGCTTTGAGAAATATGATTTCAACCTTAAAATTTAATTTATGCCTATGTGATTGTCCACATTTTCACAATAAACTGAAGCGACTGGATTACTTACGATGACACTTTTTGTGCTTAGCAGATTGAGTGTACCTACTGAGAATTTTAAATTCTCACTACTTGTTTGCTTGTTTTCGTAAATATCCCAGTACAAAGAATAGGCTCCAAGTCTACAGTAGGATTTTGGGACTTCCATGAACGACAAAATTTGGGCTTAAGTCCAGCACCTGGAACTCTAGCGCGAGTGCCAAGGTGGGCGGCTAGTGTAACAAAGTGACGAAGTAAAGAATGTAGAACAAGAAATACTCTGTGTGGATAAGTGGTTAAGTTTGAACAAATTGTATGTTAAATTTTATATGCATATTATATTTTTCTCAATTTAAAAGTTTTCATAGCATCTATAACAACCTCTAGATGTAACCTTATGACTTAAGCATGCGTATATGTTTGGAAGGTATTACACTTTACACAGTCGTGGTAGCCATATACAACAACCATGGGTGATGCAATGATGGCACATGCACATCAGGGATCAAGGCGCACCCACAATCTTGCACCGGCGGCTTAGGATCACTACACCAAGTGGAGGGCAGCAAGACTTGTGGCGCCAGACCTATGTTGAGATCGTGGAGGCACAGCACTATAGCTATCTCCCTCATGACGTCATTCAAGGTGGGTGACAAGGGGGTTAGAGGATGAAATGGTGGTGAGGAAGGAAGGGACAAAGAGGCCCTTAAGCACGTGGCAGACTCAGGGTGCATCGGCAATGTCGAGCGGATCTGGCAGCAGAGGATGGAAGCATTGGCTAAGGATGGAGGGGTGAAGTTTAGGGCGATGGTAATGAGATGGGCAGGAATCAAGGGAAAGAAAGAATAATTTTACAGGGTATTACATGTAATTGGTTACACTAATACACTTTTATATCTTCACTATTATATGGTAAGGTGTACGTTGCACCTTTCAAGTAGGGTGCATCACAGCCTTCGCTGACAATAAATATCTCAAAAATTGAATCAAACATAGTAAAATATAGCAAATTAAAATCAAAATCTTGGCTCCTATATAGAAATTTGTAGCTCAACCGCAACCAAGAATAACAAGCATGATCCCTAAAATACTCACTAAACTAACCAATAACAACTTAAACCACAAGACTGTACAATATCAGCTAAGGGGTAGCATAATAACAAGTAATCATGCTAGAAGTGCCAGTGAGAAAATCGAATTAGAGAAAACAGTTATGCTTATGCTAGATCCAAAGACACTGACTCCGCAGTTGAGTGGCAGACCTCGATATGCAGAGCAAGCTATAAAGTTGCCATCTGCGGCGGTGGCAAAGTAGGCCGAGAGGAGAAGGTTGATGATGATGCATGAGCAATGAGGTTGGAAGAGATAACGTCAATGATAGAGACTACATTTCTTTTTATGGTGCTAGCGACAGTGAGAAGGTGCAGTGATGGATTGTTGTGATAGTGGTGGTGGCTGTGGTGACAGTGAGATAATGGTAGTGGTTGCCGGTGTAATATCCCAAAGAACAGTGCATCTAATTAGTATTGTTAATTGATTTATTTTGTTACATTAGAGGTATACAAGTAATTAGTGTTGAGATACGAAGGTCAGGGTTAGAAGAATTTAAGTTGCCTTATAGAAAAATTTCATGGAAACTATTAGCAATATTTTTCTAATTTAAGGAAAATTGGTTTATTTTTGGTGTCGAGTAACGCAAGAACCAAGCTAGTAAAAATTTATATTGTAGGATAACCTAAATACTAGTTTAAACCCTAGAATGAGCGGCTAAAATTTAGCCACCCACACCCCTTATGATGGCTCAATGAAGGCCGCACATAATAGAAAGCTCAATAACATTGAGCTTTAATTTCAATTCCACCAATCATCACCCATGAGTCACCTTCACTCTTTATGACCCAAGATCAAACTAATCCCCATTTTCTCCTCTTATTTTTGGCCTACCATCAGATTTCTTCCTCAACTTCATTTCTCCATCCTCATTTCTTTATCCCACTTTTACATCTGTATCCAAACCTACTTCCTTTTAGTTGAAACTTAGACTTGAGATAGGATTCCTTGAATTTTGTGAACTTTTATGATGAATGTAATCTGCTAGGGTTCTTGTGTTCTCCTTATTATGAGGTTGTTTGATGATTATTTGGTTTGTTTCTAATGAGTTAGTATAGGAATTCTTGGTTTGGATTGGAAGTTTGGTCATGAACTCGAGAGAAACACTAAAACAGAGTTGTTGAACATAAAACCCTATAAACCCATCTATACTATGAATAGTATGTCTTGACCTACAAAGGTCAAAATTTAGTGAAACCATTTTTAAATGAAACTAGACATCCATAACTTTCCAACCATAGAAATTATAAGACATTGGACTTGAAATGAAGAAGTTATGAATTTTTGAAGTAACCCTTTAATTTTTGTCCACTGTCCAGATCAACATGTGTTATCAGGGACATAACTCACCTTATACAACATCAAATTGAGTGCAACCAATTTTGTTAGCAAGATAACATATAAACAATCACACCAGAAAAATTTTAGGGTCATATCTTGAGTAAATTACTCCCAAAAATTTTCTAAATTTACCCTATGTCTTTCTCAGGCTGAAACAGGGCATTACAAAATAGTCTACTTTAGGAGTCCATAGCTTGAGTTCTACTTACCCATTTGAAATGAAACTTGTGGAAAATGAAAGATAGTTCAATTAGCTTTATCCAGATATAAATTTCGAATAAATGAATATTGGATTTTTTGCGAATTTTTACATTTAAGTGCTTAAGTCTATCCAATAATAGGGTAGCCTTGGGTAAAATTTTAATAACTCAATCTATATATCTCAAAACTAAAGAGGATTAAAGAGATTTAAAAATAGACTAATAAGACTATAACATATAAAATTTCAAATCAAAACAAGTTAAAATGAAATTTTGGTGCAATTTATAAGAACATAGCAGAATTGGAGAATTTAAGGTGAATTGCCAACTTTAAAGGTTAGAAACCTTATAAGTCATAAAGAGCCAATGGCTAAAATTTTGAGGTAATTCCTTGTTATATTAATGTAATATTGATATGTAAATATGATGCTTCTATTTACTGTGATTGGCTGACTGAAATGATAATGTCTATATATTGGGAAATATCCCGTTTTCAACCGTTATTTTGCCAAAATTTCGACAGAAATACGTGAATGCTTTGCTATGGATGTTTATATGTTATGGTCATGATAATCATGCATGCATGAAATGTTTGAAATTGAGACATGAGGCATATGCATAAGTACATATAGCATGCTCAAACATGATTATGTCAAAGAAATACAAAAGATGATAAGAACTTGCAAAAAGACGTATCGAGCCTCCACCTTGTAGTGGGCTAGGATGGTACTGTTTAAGACTTAGGCTAGCCCTTTACCATATTTAAGGGGAATAGACCAATGTGAAGGTCGGGAAAAGTAAACCCATCACTCATGTATAGGTACAAGCTCGGACTTAAGAAGCAGGCTATTATTTAGAGGTGAGAAAAACCATTCACCTCTAGGGGACCAAGTAAAGTAAGATAAGTAAAAGTTGCACTTTGAGGACGACAATATATAACGCTCAAGTGCAGACCTATGCAGACGCCCTAGCGACGACGATACGTAACGCTTAGGTGTGTTAAGTAAAGGAAACTAAAGAAAGACATGTGTACTTACATGATTATATGATGTGCATCTGCATATGCATAAGTTATATTCTGTTTATTTTTGTCATGAAATTGCTTTTCTAATAGTCAAGTTTGTGAATAAAATTAACTTGATTCGGAAGGATATTTTTTAAACTTTATAAAAATGAAATTTATAATTGTATGGCTCGATCACTTTTTCATAATAAACCGAAGCAGTTGGAGATGATGACGATGATATTTTATGTGGTAGTCTAAAGAATCCTACTGAGAATTTATAATTCTCACCTCTATATATATTTTCATGTTATCTCCAAATAGCTCAGAAGATATAGAAGATGGTCATATTGGGCAAAGTTGTTTAAGATTGGAAGATGACCAAGAGTTGCTGTCAGACAAGGTCCATTCATATAACAGTGACAACTCCCGGGTGTGGTATTATAACTTAAGCATGGTACTGTGCTTGAGAGGGTGTTACAATCGGTGGTGGGAGAAGGAATGGCTATGTCTAGTGAGAAATTAGGAGTGGGGAAATGTTGGGTAATTGGGGTGAATTAGAATATATTGGTGTATTAATATACCATCACATCCTATCCATCACATATCAAAGTGCTTGAAGCACCTTATTTAGTAAGGTGCATAAGAGCCTTTTGCCTATTCTAAGAAATGAAATACTTTCCTGTACAAAAAAGCTTTTTGGTGCGAACTGCGCTCCATAATAAGAAGTACAAAATTGAAAATCAATATATGTTTTAATTAATGATCCATCATGTATGGTAATTGGAGGCCCCATTTAAATTTCTTTCTATTTTAATTAGGCCAAATTATTCATGCTATGTTTTGTAGAAAAATCTCTCGTAACAAATAGCAGTGCACTTTCATGCATTAGTAATTGAATATAAACTTCAACATGTGCACCGCCATATACATTGGACTTTTGTCCATTCCTGGGTTTGAAAAGTCAAGCCATCACTTTACAAATCTTTACCTTCACTTGATTTTCATCAAGTTTCAAAATTTTCAAAGTTACCTTATCCAATATGTCCATAAGGGCAAAATATCAAACTGTAGATACCAATTAAACTTAGATATACTATAATTGGTTTCATCATCATACTTGCTAGATTGTAAGAAGTACCAAGTTTTTTTTTTTTGGTACAATGGCACCCTGAGAAATAAATCTCCCAAATAAAATGGTATATGACGTCGATATGTTTAGTTCTCTCATGATACATTTGATTTTTCATCAAATGTATGACACTTTGTCTATCACAGAAAATAACTATAACATTTAGTTCCAAACCCAAATTGTCTGCCAAACTTATGAGCCAAATGGCTTCTTTTACCACTTCTGCTGCTACCATACATTCAGCTTCTATAACAGATAAAGTAATAGTAGACTGTAAAGTAGCTTAATTTCGAACTTATTGCGTGCCAAATGCAAATTAAGTTATACTATTAGGGGGTGTTTGGAAAACTATAAAAACCAGATAACTAGGTACAATAGAACTTGTTTTTTTACTAAACATCATTTGATAATTATCTAAATATTTTAAAACTAGTTTTTATCCGAACCAATTTGGGTTTAAAACTAGTAAAAAGCCAATTTTAAATTGATTTTATTTTGTTCCAATTTTTTCTCCTTTTATTTTATCTATTTTCATTACTTTCTTCCCACTTTACATCAACCTTTTTTTTTTCCCATTAACTTTATCAACTGCTCGCTGCCACCGTCCACCATTGCCAACTACCATCGGCGGCCACGGGTCACCTCTAACTGTCGCCTGTTATCGTTGATTGCCATAGGCCATCGCCATTTGCATCTGATTGCCACCAACTATCACCATCCGCCAATGCTAGCCACCGCTACAAGCCACTACCATCCGCCACCACCGTCGTGATGGTCCCTCATTGCCGACCGCCACTGCCAGCTACAACCATCTGCCATCGCTGGCCACCACCGTCTACCATTGTTAGTCACTATTGTTAGCCACTGGTTGTCGCTGATTGCCTCTAGTCATTACTGACTGTCACTGTTTGCTGCCACCAGATGTCACTAATAGCCACTATTGCCACCATCCGCCATTGCGGGCTGCCACTGCCCCTATCGCCGTCCGCCGCGATCAGCCACCACAGTCCCCTATCACCAATTGCCATCGTCTATTGCCGCTGGCCACTACTGTCTCACATACATTAAAACTAATTTTTTCAGTTGTTGGATCAAACAAGGTTTAATATAAAATTAATTCATTTTTATACAGGTTAATATAATTGGTTCCATTTTATACTATATTAACTTGATTTTTCAAGTTGCCAAACACCCTCTTAGTGTGTCAAAACTAATTTTTTTAAATTATAAAAAAACTACTACTACTAATAATAATAACTACCACTATGCATTATGATTATCAGTCTTAAAAATGTTTTGTGTGACTGATCTAAATATTTATTTTGTGCTTAATTATGATCCATAATTGTCATGAAACAAATTAATTTGTGGGATCTTCACATGGGATGATAGAAACAGTGGGAAAAAAAAAATTAAAGGGACAACTTCAGGTGCTAATTGTGGGGTATCTTACACGTATGCTCATGTTTCATTTTATTCCCATGTCTTTCCCTAGACAAAGCAATACAAATTGGAAGAGAACAAAACCTAATACCACAATATATAGTTAGTGTTAGTATTAGTGCTGTAGCCAAAAAATTAAAAAATGTATATAGCTAGCGTTATCTTTTCTTGCTAGGTTACTTGAACCAAATATATGCATGCCCTTTCGAAACACATTTTGAGAAAACTACATGTCTTTCATTGGCCAGTTCTTTTGAACTCTTCTGCTTGTTTATTTCAATGTGCCTCATTATGGGCTTAATATAGGCTACAACACATTATGGCTCTTTCATATAGAAACCAACAAAAATGAATTTGATGTCTTTATTAGTAAAGGTTTTCCATTCATTTTTTCCGAGAAATGATGGAAAGATCAAACAAATGAAATAAGAAATGAGAGCCTGGAATTTGGCTTCAAATCTAGAACCTCATGATTCCACACACAATAAAGTGGTTAATGATTGTGATAGGTTCCGTACGTGAATAACTGGGCCTAAGGCCGACAGACAGCTGTCCAAATCTAATTTCTTGATGTTTGGACTAACTTGACCAACTCGATCTGCTCGGGGCCGGATAGTTACTCGCTAATTCAGCAGCTCTAAGACCACCCCATATTCATTTTAACGTATAAATGCAGTCTATCCATTACTACCTCACATCTAATGGCAAATAAGACTGGACATTCAAGAGAGGGGATGATAAAAGGTTGAATTTAACGAAGTCAATCCATTTACCCTACGAAAAATGGTAGGTTAGAGTGCATTTTATTACATTTTTAGCGGCGACTTGTTTTAACTTGCCCACATGATTCATAGATTGTGGTAGAGCAAGATGAGTTGACTTGTTGGATTATTTATCTATTTTTAATATTTTTTTTATGACAAGTTAAGTGGGGCAATATGCAAGTTAACTTGCCAAGTCCGTCATTTATTTATTTTGAACTTAAGTTAGGCAGGTTAACACATTTAACTCATCCTCTTTTTATTTATTTATAGACAAGTTGACTTGTTAACTCGCCAATTTGTTTTTAGACTAGTTGACCACCAACATATTATAAAATGGGATAAGTCGACAACGTTAACCATTTGTCTAACTCAGACAATAGTGAATGGCTTCTGCTAAGGGATCTAGGCAGGAACAAATTATATCTCTTGATCTTTTAGCGATATTTTTAATTTCATCCCAAAAGTTTTTTTTTTTTTATTTCATCCCTAATATTTTGATAAAGTAATGTTATCATGTATTTTCCTTGATGTCATCAATTATAATAACGAAAGCTACTGATCTGGTTTCAATGTGCCCAGTTTTGTCACACGTGGCTGCCAAGTTATATATCAAGTTTTATTTTTGTTCTCGATTTTCTAAATTTCAATATTTAAAGTTAGGAGTTGTTACCAATAAATTATTAGATGAGTGGTAAGCAGTTTAATCCTTCATAAAAATGAAGATGCAAGTTCAAATATTGGAAAATGCACTTGTTGAAAGGGGAGTAACCGTAAATACTCTATCTTCTAAAATTACGTGAGTAATATCTTCCACAATTTTAACTTAAAAAAAAAATAAAAGATTTAGAAGTTGTCAATAAATAAGGCTTAATTAGTATATTCCAATAAGTATAGTTAATGAAAATAGAGCTTTTGTATGTATCATACGACAGATGTGAAATAAAAATAGACACATCAAAGCTAGGTAAGCAATTTTTGTTATTAAAATTGATAGCGGTAGTGAAAAAGTAATATTGATGCTTTATCAAAATGTTAGCGACGAAAGTAAAACCAAAAATGGTGTTTGGTTATCAGTTGATAAAATCAATTTTGCCTTCTAACGTTGGTCGAAGCAAAACCAACCAAGAGTTGCTTTCCCGTTCACGTTCACTATTTACAAACCATTGATTTTCCATTTCTATCCTCAACAGTGCTGTCCTTTTTTCAATCCTTTTTCTTATAAACTTTAATTTGTATTATAGTTGCTTTTTTAAAATACACTATAATTACCCCGTACTTTTTAATAGAAAATAAAAATAAGAAAACCTGCTTTGCTGAGAAACCCAATATGCGAAGTGCCTGCTATGCTTAGAAATAATTTTATTTATGGAAAAAAGCAATTTATCCTTTGAACTATAAATGATATGTATTTTATCTCTTATATTTTAAAAAGAAGTAAATTAATTCCTTGAATTTTTTCAAATATATATTTTAGTCTTAATAAATATATTATACCCTTTGAACTTTGGGTCATATATAAATTGATATCTTGAACTTTTCTAAACGTATAATTTGATGCTCTAAATTTTTTTGAATGTGCACTATTTTTGTTAATTATTGATGGAACAATTAACAAAAGGATCGATTTATATATTCAAAAAAGTTAGGGGCTTGATTTACTTTTTTTTTAAAATATAGCGACTAAAATGCACATGAGCTAGTGCTAAGGGGATAAAATGTCTTTTTCCCCTTTATTTATAATAATTAATGTAATATTATTTATGATATTTATTTAATATTTGAACATAATATTTATATAATTTTATTCAAATATTTTAAAATGAAAAAATAAATGTATAATAATAGAAGTACAATATAAAGCTCACATCTATTTTAGTAATTTTACATCTAAAAATAATTTTGATTACTATTACTCAAACAATATTTATTCTATTATAATTACTTTTGACATAAAATTTTCAAATATAAATCATATTGACACTAACTCAATTTTGATCAAAATTAATTTTATAGAGTTAAATTGGTTCAAACCCCTATTTATAAACTCTGATCCAAATAAGCACTTAGTCATGTGTATTAATTTGTTGATTATATGTTGGATCATTTACAAAGTGATCCCACCTCTCTCTCTCTCTCTATATATATATATATATATATATATATAACATAATACTATTTATAATCTTAAATTAAATATACTTTAAATTTTATAACAAAATTATATTCTATTAATAAAATAAAATAACTTTTCATGTAGTATATATTTTTTGTACTTTTTATTCTTTATCCGATCTAGTTTCTTAGTTCATTCACCTGACCCACAGTCAGATCACTAGCCTAGTGAGACAACATTGCCAATTAATGATTTTCTGTTATTCAATCGATTATCCTTTAATTAATTATGACGTATAAAATCTATCAATAGATGCAAAATTGTTTACTCTGCCAACACTGATCTCCATCAATTTAATTACTGAGTAATACATAAGTGGACTTGTGGTTATATATTAAGCCAAAACCTTAAGATAGCGGTTGGCATATTGGTTACCAATATTGCTAGTAATGAAGGTTACTATTTAAAAATATTATTATTTTTTAAATTATTGATAATATTATAATATAATATTTTGTATGCACAGATAATTTAATTAATAATTTATATTATCTTATTTGATATATCAAAAAAATTATTAAGTAATATATATATATATATATATATATATATATATATATATATATATATATATATATATATCAACATAATAATAATAATAATAATACTTAATTATTATTATTATGAATTATTAGTTATAATAATATTATTATAATATTAATTTTTAATAATAATAATTAATAATTAACAATAATAAATTTAATTATTATTATTATTTAATAATTATTATTGATTAAGAATAATTAATAATAATAATAATTACAATAATTAATATCATCTTTTAATAATAATAATAATAATAATAATAATGGAGGGATTGTTAAATTTGTAGTAATCCATGGTCACCTTCCATGGGAGTAATTTATATTGCCACATTTATAGTATTCCATATTATCTTAAAAATTTAGATTGCCAACAATATGTTGCCCAACCAAACAATTAAGATAATGTTATGGGTTGAGCCAATTTAATTAAAATTGTCAATAATCTAGATGGATAACCTTATACCACACGTTACCTAAGATATTAGGTGCTGGATCCTTCCAATTGATTCTAATTATTTTAATTAGTCTTTTCTAATTTGAACTTTGTTTGCTCATATTTCAATCATACATACACCTATCGCACTTGTAGTTTAAAATAACCCATTACAAGCTATTTTACTCCATATGTTTGATGGATTGTTTTTTTAATTTCATATAAAACAATGATTTTTTTAATCTAATAAATATTTTTTAATGCATATATGAATAGAAGTCACAGTCAAAATATTTAAAAAGAGCTTATTTAGTAGAAATTTCTTTACTGCAAAATATATTAATCGACAAAACGTTATGTCGTATGCTGTGTACTAAAGAGTTTTATTCAAAATTTAATAATTATATGGGTTAATTTGTTAAATTATTTTAGTTGTTTGCTGATATCATTTTATATTTTATCATATTAATTATGTGAGTGTTACATGAAAAGCATACATAATTTTTTTTTTTCTGTTTTTACAGCTTTATCATAATTTTTTGCATCAATTTTAATTTATATATTACACTTTAATAACTTTTCTCTTAACTTCTAAAAATCTCTTAAAATTATAAATAACTTAGGCCATGCGTAAATCATATTATATTGACATGTCACATGTTGAAAATTTTGATGAGTAATTAAAATAATACATGCTAATTAAGAATTTTATGCATTTCAATGTAAAAACTTTCGTTTTTTTTTAATAGTTAATCTTTAATGAACAATATAGTTTTCATTCAAACTTCGTGCATAGATATTGAAAACCAGTGAGTTTTGCGACAGAGTGTTGAAGTATTTTTATAAAAATAATTATACTAAATTATATTTTAATTTTATTAAGTAATTAAAATTTAAAAAATTGATTATATTTTAAGAATTCATAAATAACCATGTGACATAAAATTAAAACTAATTAAAGGCTATTAATTAGAGCCAATGGTAAATACAAGTTAATGACCATTATATGTGGTCTTTTATATTTAGTAAACCAATGAGCAATATCCAATCCTATCCTCTATATATACATATAGAAGCAATAGGTATTATAGAAATAGGTAATAGGCTGTTGTATCCGAAGGCAATGCCCTGTGAACAAATCAAGGTAGTATTTAAGATTTTATAGAGGCGGAAATTGTCCTAAAGAAGGCAAGATATTTGTGCATCAGCTTCGTGTCATATCCATAATCTAAACGGTATAATTTTTTATATTTTTCTTTTTTTTTTCCCTTGTCATATAGGTTCAAGACTTAAAGTAGGGCATATTACATTTTTCATATTTTTCCATTAACTTCTATCCAAGAAAACAATACAGAGTGATTTAATCATAAGAGTTTTACCGTTAAATTGTATTTCGTGTAAGGTATTTATATATCCATCGGATCCAGAACCATGTAATTTTACGTCGAGATGTAGTTCCATCTTAGTTGATCAATGAATTTCTAGCAAAACGGCTTATTATTATATAATAATTCTCAGTAACGTGTCAATAATGATTGGAATCTGAAGAATATCCATTTTAGTTGGGGCCATGATAATAAAAAATGTGGCCTTTTTAATATATATATATATATATATATATATATATATATATATATATATATATAATTCTTCCATGTTTATTTTATTGAATATGTGATATTATTTTTATAATCAGACACTAAAATTTAAAGAATTGAACATTTGTAAGTATATAATCTAATAATTGATATTTATTTAATTTTAAAAATATATACTAATAAAATAATGCAACGAAGTATAATTATATTTAAATCATATAGAGTTGACTTATTTGATGAAAACTTCAATTAAATACTGATACTGTTAAATAGGTTTTTATTAGAGAATTTTTTTTTTATTGATTTACGGTTGAATTAAAAATTTATTATTATAGTTGATGTATATAAATTTTTATAATTTTCTGAAATTGTTTAAGGTTTCTTTATATATATATATATTGATACATTGACGGCAATGAGATTTAAACTTAGGACCTCATGGTAGCTACCCAAACTTCTCATCACTAGACCAATTCTAATGGCTTTTCTTTATATATATATATATATATATATATATATATATAATACATATTTTTAAACTATATCAATATAAAAATCATTTGATCATATTCTTATATTGATTTTTAGTTTTTAAAAAATTTAACACCAATGATTAGCATACTAGATATTTATAATTTAATAGTTAAATCAATAAAAATGATTTAGAAAAGGTTATAAAAAAATATAAGTATGCCCACTCTTATATACATAATTAAGATCAATTTTGATACACTTTTAGTATAAAGTATTTTATATTATTAACCAATTATATTTTATTAAATATGTAACTTTTAGAAAAATAATTATAAGAATTAAGTATTTTAACAAGATGACAATACAAAATTAAATAATTATATAAAAAAATTTATATTGATAATATATAAAAATTAGATGCTATATAATTTGATATTTTCCTTAGAAGGTTTGTTTAGTTACATACATGGTAGGGCCAGCGGCTGGAAAAGGTTCCTCCTTTTATTCACATAATAATGTCAGCGAAAAGCTTGGCTACAAGTTGGGGCAATAACCTGTCATCTCTTCTCCTATTTGCTTAATTTTTTCATGGATCACACTCCCACTTGCACCATTTTCAACAATTTAATTACGGTAGACCTTGAAATATCATTCAAATTCTGCTTATCTACGAGAAGATAAATTCAAATATGCAAGAAGACCCATGTTTTCAATCCTCTCTTTCTGTCCCTCTCTCCCACCCTTGCTGAGACACTGTAAAATGTTCCTATGTTGAAATATACAACGAGCTATCAAAGATTTAAAGGTACAAAAGGTGCATCCTCTTTACGGCACATTAAAAGTCTTCCTCCTTCTCAAGTTACAGAAGCCTAGCTCTCTCTTCCTCAGTATGATATCTTTCATTCCCCTTTTTTCTCTGGAACAGTCTTTGTAAACCCTTTTTTTATATCAACTATAGAGTAGAAAGTACAAACCACTTATTCTTAGTTAACATGCCAAGAAAGCACACAGATCATCTGTTTCTAAATAAGTTTTATTAACATATGTTTATAAATATCATTAATTTCTTCATCAGATCATGTTGCCTGCATTAGTGGCTAATAAGATACTCAACAAGCGACTGGGAAGCAGCAATTTTATAGCTGATTATCCAAGTTACACAGAATCCTTACTAGGTGTTACAAGTGATGATCAATCATCTCTGAGCAATAAAACCATTCTTAATGATCACAAGATCAATACACAAAAGTACAAGTAAGTAAGAAGAAAAATATTACGTCTCGATAATTTTATATATTCCTATATATCTATCTGATTCTCTTCTCGTAAATCATATACGAAAAAGCTGCATGATGAACTGCGGTATATATTTGTTGGATTCCGTTCAATTCTGTTGTTGGTTGTTTCTGTGGTTGCCTTCTATTTTAATTAATTCTCAATGCTTTCTGACGCCCTTTTTCTTTATTCATATATTTTAGGGTTTTTGTCAGCACATGGAACGTAGGTGGGATTGCACCAGATGAAGGATTGAACATAGAGGATTTGTTGGAGACTACATGCAATAAGTCCTGTGATATCTATGTACTCGGGTATATTGCCAGAACGGCTTCAGAATTTCTAGCATAGAATAACTAGCTTAGAAATGGAAATGAATTTTGAGCTTCTTTGCTAAATTGGTAGATAACTATTAATATTATTGCATGTAATTTCGTACGCTTAATTATTATTATTATTATTTTATATATAAATTGTTTTACAATCCAGGTTTCAGGAAATTGTACCTCTAAAAGCATCAAATGTATTGGGGTCTGAAAATAGTAAGATTTCTATGAGATGGAATTCAATAATCAGAGAAGCTTTGAACAAGAGGACACGTGATAGTCGTAAGGAGGAGCTGAAGAATATTTGTCCCAATAAGGAAGGAAATTCTCTAGCTCAGAACAGTAATAATAAAGCCCCACAAGGTTTCCAGTGTATCATTAGCAAGCAAATGGTTGGTATATTGATATCTGTGTGGGCTAGGAGTGACCTTCGTCCATTCATTCGGCATCCAAGTGTCTCATGTGTAGGATGTGGCATCATGGGGTGCTTGGGGAACAAGGTGACCTAACCAAACCCCGCTTATAATTGATATTAGTTTAATTAGTAGCACTTGAACATAAGTGTTTGTTTTGCAGTCATCTCATCACTGTCAACATCAACTTTACTAAGTAGTGTCCAATAGTCTAACTCTAAATAAAGCTCACATCTTAATTGGTTTACTAGGAATCCATTTGTGTCTTTTTAATTTTTTTGTTTCTTATTTGACTTTTTCTCTTTCCTTTTACAACTCTGAATCTGATTATTACTTTGCAGGGTTCTGTATCTGTGAGATTTCTGTTACATGAAACAAGCTTCTGCTTTGTGTGCAGTCATCTAGCTTCTGGGGGGAGAGACGGAGATGAGAAGCATAGGAACTCTAATGTTGTTGAAATATTTTCCCGGACAGGCTTTCCTAGAGGCCCTATGCTTGATTTGCCAAGAAAGATTCTAGATCATGAGTAAGTAGTTACCAATTGTTTGAAACCGTCCAACCAATCAGCCTTCATAATTTCTTTTTGCTTTTTCTTTAATAATTAGGTTCCTTTCCCAACAAATCACGAAAACAAGGTGCAAATATTGAATAAAGTATTTAGCTTTTTTAAATCTTTATGGCTGACAAAATAAATAATTTACTTAATGAAAAGAATCATTATTGCTAGTCTCCAGCCTTGAATTTGTCCTACCATTGTATGCCGCCAAACACTATAATATTATTCTTTGTTGTTGTTTTTCATGTTAGTAACTAAATTATACTCTTAACTAATCTACTTTAAGGAAGTTGCGAAGAAATCGTTCTGTTATAGTTGGCCTGGTAATTAATTAATTAACAAAAAATTGCAAAAAGCACCAACATATTAAGACATCTTCTGCTTGCTGTTATAGGACCTCTCTAAATAGTTAAAACCAGTTGACCTCTTTTAATACTGAATAATCAAAATTGAATTTACTTTTTGGCAACTTGAAGTAAAATTACTTTAACTCGGATGTACATGTTGCATTATTATTTTAACCATTTAATCACGGCTTGTCTTGTGCAGTCATGTAATATTACTTGGAGATTTAAATTATAGAATTTCTCTACCGGAAGAAACAACACGCTTACTTGTAGAAAAAAGAGACTGGGATTCCTTATTAGAAAATGATCAGGTATATATATATATACATATATTATGAGATCAATGTTGATATAATGTTACCATAAAATATTTTATATTATTAATCAAATATATCTTTTATATGATGTTGAATTAGTTATAGCAAGAGTTAAACAGTTTTTAATAATATGATTATACATGATTTAATAACTGCATAAAATATTTTATAATGACAATATATCAAAATTAAATCCATATAGTATTGATGAAAGGAATTAAAAGAAAAAATTCTTGAAGTTCAATTTGTTTGCTTATTTTCTAACTTGGATGCAATGAAAATGAAGTTAATGGCGGAGCTTACGAGTGGAAACATGTTAAGAGGATGGCACGAAGGAGCAATCAAATTCGCCCCAACCTACAAGTATTGTCCAAATTCAGACATGTACTATGGATGTTTTTATCACGGGAAAAAGGCAGAAAAGAGGCGAGCACCAGCATGGTGAGAGACAATATAAGAATTAAGAAATGTTTTTGAAATCATGATTTAGACACTATTTTGGAAACTTGGAATGAATGAGTAAATAACTGAGGATTTCAGTTATGATTAATGGGATAGATGTGGTAAAGTAATTAATAATGGATTTGATATCCTTTTATTAAATTAAACAATAAGATAATTTACATCTTCATTTTTGAACACATGATTTACCACATTTTCCTTCATACAAATTTACCAGTAACACAAACTGAAAATCCTAATTACTTGTACATCATTCTTCATGAGTTTCAATGATGTCCAAAATACTGATTTCCAAATAATTGGACAAAATATATAAGCTCAGTTTATGTCTAAACTCTAAAGTGAGATAATAAGGATGTGTTTAGCCTTAAAGGTGTATCGTAACTATAACCAAATTCTAAATATTATTGACTTCTTGTATTTTTGTGTTCTTCATTTTAGGTGTGACAGAATAATATGGTTCGGCAAGGGTTTAACGCAGCTTCAGTACACTAGAAGTGAATCAAAACTATCAGACCACAGGCCTGTCAAGGCAATGTTTACAGCTAAAGTGAGGGTTTCCGCAGCACTGAAAAATTTACAAAGCTTGTTTCTGTCAGAGAGATTCGACCAAATTAAAACTCACTCTGAAATTTCCTCCACTGATGAGTTTATATGTAAAAAGCGATCAAGTTTCCGGTTGTAAGTCATTAGTGTTATTTTGTATATATGTTTAGTCTTGCATCTGAAAACAAAAGAAGTTAAGAAGAAATTCAGAAGGACAAAATGAGAGAGTTTATAGCAGTGACTAGTTTATGCTGATAAGTATACAGCGAAGTTGGTTATTGTTGCGTTATCTACTCTTTTAAAGGACTACAATCCCGAAGTGATTTCTTGACTTTTGAAGCTTCGAGTCTTCAACTCGCCAGGCTTCCTGCATTAATCTAAACGCCACCAACTCCAATTTAATAAATAAAATTTTCCTATATGTAGTTTGCAATCTGAGAATCAAATATATTGGAGGATACGAACTTATGATATTAAAAATTCAATAAAAAGAATCATGCTTTTTAAAAATGAAACACAACAAGACAATGCAACAATTATTACATTTGATAGGAAGTGTGTAACGTCACCTCTTATCCCCTCTGCTTGAAGAAAAATGTTTAAGCACACTCGAAAACATTACATCCCATTTGGACCGCATGTACTCCCCCTTTTTTTTCCTCTTATAAGATATTTTTGACCCTCGGTCAATGTCACGACAAAGAAGGCCTTTCAACAATTATTTTTTCCAGGGTTTAAATCTATGTCCTCTCCCTGAGAATGTAACTTGCTCATCACTGCACCCAATCCTTGGTGGTACATCAACTAAATACATTTACAAGTGAAAAATATTGTGTACATACTTTTTTGACATTTTTTTTCTTATATCTAGGGATCAATGTGTAAATAATGAGGGATTTTAGCATTTCTAGTGAATATGGTAAATGTGAAAAGATAATTGACAATGTATTATAAATACTTTTACTAACAGTTACTAGAATTGGGTTAGTGATGATGAGCTTGGGTAAATTAAATGAGATCATATGTTCAAATCTTAATGCCTATAAAATGAAAAAAAAAAACGTTGTACTAAATTCATGATACTAGAAACTTGCAGAAGATGTTTTCAATTGATAAGAACAATTGAATACTGATGGAACTTTTGCCTAAAATATTATAACTTGAATACTTGCATAGCTTATCAACAAATGGAAAAACCCTTCAGTAACTTTTGGCACAATAGTGTGTAAATATTATCAACGGACCGCTCGTTAGTGTAATTATGATTATTTAGGGTTTAGGGATTAGGAATTATTGACAAATTGGGTTACTAGTAATGATAATTTATTTTTTTATTTTGTATTTTTAATTACTACCGATAGAATTTCTGTTGGTATTCAAATTTTTGAACATTATCATCGATGCCATTTGGAGTTTCTCATGTGAATTGAATAATGACAAAAAATCCATTGGTAATAGTTTTTTTTATAATTAAAAAAAGCTCGACATTCATAAAAAATGTAGCGGACATTACATCATAGTATCTCAATAATAAGAAAGCTCCTACAAGTATTCACAACTCTTTAATATAAAGTATAACATAATAAAATAAAGCCTACACAAACAACATACTCTAATATAAAACAAAAGTATGCATCTTAACTAGGCTTTATTTTCATAGTATGTTCTTTGCATCCCCTCTTACCTCTATTCTTGCAAGACTTAGACTCATTATCTACTTGATTATGGGTGTATTGTTTGTGCTTTTTTCAGCAAAAAATTATTTTTTCATTTAAAAAAATCAATTTTCATATATTTGGATAAATTTTTAAAAATAATTAGATTATCAAAAAAATCAATTTCAGCTTTTTTTGTTATATATAAAATTTAGGTTTCAAAATCACTTTTTTTTTAAATCTGAAACAAACGTACGCTATTTTCATAGTCCATGTTGGGAATTAAGCTTTTCACTTATTCATAATTCAAAGGGCCCAATTCCAAACACTGCAAATTCATACTCAAGGCCTAGCTTGTCTAAGCCCAAATTCCTATATACTTCAGCAATTAATTTGGCATCTGCCTATGCTTTACTCCTCGACAAACACTACATGAGAACAATGTCTTTATTGATGGCCACATTAGATGTGAAGTCATCCTCAAAAGCTATCCCACAATTAAACGAATTTTTTGTTGATAATGATATTAACAAAATGATTTGTTTCATTAATACCATTACTAATAGAAAATTTGTCAATAATGGTCATGGGAGCATAAAACCTTGACACCTCCCTTCCCCCCCCCCAACACACACACACAAATTTTCTTCTCATTCTTCCTCCCCTCCCTCTCACTTTCCTTCTCCTCCTTTGTGAACCACCTCCCCTCTACCACCACCAAAGTACACAATTGTGTCTTACATACTAGGCTTGTCATTTTAATCGAAACCATTTTTCCTCTTTACTCTAAATTGTTAGTTAAGAATGTTAGCTGACTTGAGGTTTTTCCTCTTTAGTTTATTAGAAAGTACTCTTGGAGCATTCGTTAATTGAAGCTTACGATTGGAGAATAGGTAAGTACAGTTGATAGTATGTTCTTTCTAGAATAGAGTTTAGGATGAAAGAAAGAGAATAGGTTTGCATGACTTGGGGAAGACTTAGCGTTCCTTCCAAATTGTTTGAATTTTTTGCTATGGTGTTGATTGCCTATATGTTGTGAAGTGTGGGGTGTAGTCTAGAATGAACATTAATGAATCAGTTATTTTATTATTGATGAGTTTATTGAATCAATAGTTTTGATATTGATAATTGAATCAATTTTTGTTATTCATTAATATGTTGTTTTCAATTAAAAAATTGGTTTAATCTAATAACATTAGGCTCTTAATTTAAGGGAAAACTCTGCCCAACTTTTTGTTATTGCTCAAATTGTTGTTTTCAATCAAAAAATATCATAATCTAAATATGGGCAACTCTGCCCAAATTTTGGTACAAACTGTAAGTGGTTATGCTATGCAATTTTTAGAATACGTGTATAAATAAGGGGGACTCTGTGCTTATTGCTTGTGTACATGTTAAATTTGATTTAGATATAGAAGGTAGAAGTACTTTTGATCGAGGTAAAGTTTGATTAAGAAAATGGGGTCAGCCTTCCTGCACCATTACTCCTTCCACCTCCACTACTTCCTCTACATACCACCACTACACCCTCACCTCCACCCCTACTCCTCCACTATCACCACATCTATAGTTCGACCATATGCTCTCACCACTGCCACCACCACCACCTCACTCACATACCCAATATTTCGTCATGATACCTAATCCTGGGTATATGAGTCCTTCACCTCAGCCATCCTTGCCTCCTCATTCACCATCATCACTTGAACCCACCATGTCACAAGCTATGCCTGTGGTTACTCTGAGCCCTGCCCCCTGCCCTCATCCGAGTAGTCATAGGCTTCCATTATGAGGCATGTTCACCTGATATATGATGGGAAGTCCTAGTAAGTAATTTGGAATTTCAATTCAATATCAATGTTAAATTGTCATTTCTTATTAAAGATATCTCACTTTTTCTCTCGTGTATGGCACATTTGTGCTTCCTTTTACTTTGGGTCTACATAGGATCACATCCATCTTACATGATACAAGATCTCTTCCAATGTACCCCCAAGGGGACAAAAGACACGTGGTGTAATGAGTGGAAAGTAAAATGATACTTTTTTTAAAATTAATTTTAATGGTTTACTTCTATACATTATTGTGCTACTTTTTGTATGTGTAGGGAGATTTTATTGTCAATGCACATGAGGAGCTGTACATCAAGAAGGCTTGAAAAACTAGGGTGACCAAGTGGTTAAGGGAGTTGTATCCCAGTATTCGCGAGTAGGGGGATAACCATCATTGGATAACAGACACTCACTTGTGGCTATTGCAGGAGTATTGGGCATCAAAGTCCTTCGAGGACAAGCAAGTGAAGGCCAAGGCTAATAAAACCTCAACTAAGGGTGGCTCACTCCACATCGAGCCAACTACCATATAGGGCACCAAGGTTAGGATAGTAAGCACTTAACTTAATTTTAAGTGGTCATTTTTTGGTATTGATTTATGTATGATCAGGTGAAATTAATTTGAAATGCAGGCAAAACAGTTAAACAAGAAACCTTCTCAAGGTGAATTATTCACAGAGATCCACACGTAGAAGCATGACAAAGCATTGTAGGTTGACACTCACTCTGAGTCCATATATATAAGTTCTAAACTTTGATTTTCATTCATGCCTATTGTATATGCTATTGCGCAACTCTTTGAGAAAGGATCCCATCTTCGTACTTTTGTATCTTTGAGAGGGTGAAGTATCTGTTTGGGTGACTAATATAAACATAAGAGTGTGGTGTCTTGAGAATGTAAGAAGTTGACTCGTCGTAAAGGTTTTCAAACACATACGGAAGCTTAGTTATAGTGAAAAATCCCTTATGTTAGTTAGGGAACTAGATGTAGGTCATAAGTGGTTGGTGACCAAATCAAGATAAATATTTGTGTGCTACACTTCAACCTTTACCTTCTTTACATTTGTTTCACAACTGTATTTATATTTTAAACTCTTTTCCTTCACCTATTTTATCTTCTTTTTTAATTTGTACTTAAGTTTTCAAATTCATTTGAAAAGGAAGTGTTTGAATTCAAAAGCTTAAAATGTTTTCTAAAACTTAGTTCACCCCCTCTTAAGTTGTGAAGCCACTTGGTAACACCTATGATTCCAAAAGACAATTTTGGCATATAAGTAGAGGCTACTAACTTTGATATTTTCAAATTGACACAAACTTTTGCCTTTGTATACTTTTTTTTCCTAATTAATCTAAGATCAATATGTAGTAACCCTGTACTCATTACTATTACTTTTAATTTTGATTAAAAAATATCAATTTTTGTGAACCATTAATTCTTATGGAGCTAGACATCATTATATATATGTTAATTTCTTCAAAGGAAAGGCCCTCCTAACATATGGTTTTGAGGGTACAAATCCCAAATTTGGTTCTTTTGTAAGCCTATATTTATGCTTCAATTTCCAATTCATGAATTGGACAAGAGATGTGGATTGTTTTTCTAGGCTGCTTATCACGTTTGGCATTCAACAGTCATGATTCTAATCAATTGGTCATGGCGAAAAAGCCTTGTGAATACCTTAATTAATTGTATGTGAGCACTTATTTCTTTTGCTTTATTTTCCATTTTTAGTTTAACTATCTAAATTACTCATACACCTAGAACGTGCATGCAACCATAAAAAAAGGAAAATAGAAACAAATGTCCCGTCCATTGCCTAATTAGTTGTATGCAAGGCCAACAATGTACAACAGAAAGAGCCATTCCATTATGGTGGCTGTAGGTGAACCCATTCCGAGGAGAATTGTAGTGTTTGTTCCTATAGTTTGAGAAGGTGATTGTGGCACACAATTTCCAACTTGAAATGTTGATAATTTAAGAATGGGACAAATGTTTGCCTCGGTAATATCTTGGAAACCTATTGTTACTTCTTTCCTAATAAATTGAAGCCTCCAATTCATATTGAATATTCCATATTACTATAAGCAACTTGTGAAATCTCTTTCAATGAAAACTCTCACTCAACATCCACATTTTATAAGAAGAATTGCTCTAAATTATTACCAATAGTTTAGAGTCTACTTATAAAACATGGATTTTGAGTAAGAGTTATCACTAGCACAAGTTACATGTCGTAATATGAGAACAATAAATATGAATATAGGGCAATAATTAAACAGGAAAGAAGTATGAATACGATTCTGAGATATTTCTTGCCAAACACTTCTACCACTTCAAAAAGATCAACATTACAAGATTCTAATTATGTGCCCTAATTGCCTGATAGAACATTGCACAGACATTGCAATTCTCCGTGGAATAGGTTCACCCATACTATAATCACTCCGTCCATTATATGTTGTTGGCCTTATATACATTTAGTCAATCTAAAGTTGAGTTATTTATTTCATATTGTTTATCATTGCCTGAATATTCTATATGTAAGAATAATGACATTAGTCAAATTAATAATGGGAGATGAAGAAAAAGAAATATGTGTTCTTATACTACTAGGGCCTCCTTGTGCCATGACCAATTGATTAGAATCAAAAACGTTGAAGGCCAAATATGTTTAGAATCATAGGAAAAAAAAATCCACCACCATCTCTCCAATTGATGAATTAGATGTCAAAGCCTGTAAAGAAGGCATGCACAAGAACTAGATTTAGGTTTTGTACCCTCGAAACCAAATGTTGAGGCTAAATGCAGTTATAATGAGTACCCTGTTGCTATATACTGCACTTAATTAACTAGGGGAAAAAAGTTAGAAAAAAGTTCCAAGCTATTACCAAGGAAAACACTTAGGCAATTTAAAAAATATTAACATTATTGATATGTTATTGTTTGCAAATATTACCTTCTCAAATCAGGGGCATAGACACTACAATTCTCTAGGGAACATGTTCACCAACAGCCACCATGTTGTAATGTCTATCTCCATTGTATGTGGTTTGCCTTGGATGCATCTGATCAGCACAAGATTGATATAGTTAATTTATTTTTGACAAAATATCCATTTTGCTCCTTGATAAAAATTTTGAGGGACAAATTAATTCCTCAAGATTTAAAAGTCCACAAATTTTTCCTCATCATTCAAAAAAAGGGGGGACATATCAGTCCCTCCATATAAATTCGTACAGCCAAAAAACCTGTACGAATTATGTACAGAGGGACTAATATGTTCCCTTTTTTTAAATGGTGGATGATTACTTATGGACTTTAATTTGTCCCCTGAAATTTTTGTTAGAGATCAAAATGAGTATTTTGTCTTTATTTTTTTGGTTGCATGCATATTCTATGTATGAGAATAATTAAGATAGTTAAATTAAAACTTGAATTCGATGCAATGAAACTTAAGTTCATATACCACTAGGGCCTCCATGAAGCCTTCTGTCGTGACCAATTGATTAGAATCATTGCCATTAAATGCCTAACATGATGAACAACCTAGAAAAAATCCACATCTCTTATCCAATTTATGAATTGGACATCACATCCTACAAACAAGGAGCTCAAAAAAAACTATATTTAGGATTTGCACACTCAAAACCATATATTGAAGGAGGTCTTTCTTATGAAGAAGTTAATTTATACAATATGTGTGCTTCCAAAAGGATAAATGGTTCCAATAATTGATATTGTTGATAATGAAATAAAGTTAAAGGCAGAAATAATGAGTATACTACAGCTTCACATTGAATTAGATTAATTAGAAAAGGAGTAAAAATAGAGTTTCGAGATAATACCAGTGCAAACATTTGTGCCACTTTGAAAAAGATCATCGATACTAGTCTCTAATTATGTGCCAAAATTGCCTTCTCAAACTACAGGTATAGGCACTACAATTCTCCTTGGAACTTATTCACCCACAACCACGAAAATATAATGTCTCTCTTCATTATATATTGTTGGCCTTAGATACATCTGGTTATGCCGGAGCTTAGACAATTATTTCATATTTTGTATGGTTGCAAGCACATTCTGTGTGTAAGAATAATTAAGAGAGTTAAATTAATAATGAAAAATAAAGCAAAATAAAATGTGTTCACATACCAATAGAGCCTCCATGAGGCCTTATGCCAAAACCAATTGATCATAATTATCACCATTGAATGCCGAACATCAAAAGTAGCTCAAAAGGAAAATTCACATTTCTGGCCCAATTGATGAATATTGGACACACAACCGACAGACAAGGCATGCAAAACAATCAAATACAGGATTTGCACGACCAAAATCATATGTTGTGGAAGGCTCTTCTAGGAAGAAATTAATTTATGTATAGTACATGCGCATCGAAATATTATTAATTGTTCAAACAATCACTCAATTATAAAACTAAAGTAGTAATAATGAGTATATTGGTGCTACATGTTAAACTTGATTAATTAGGACATAAGTTAAAACATGGTCCCAAGATATTATCACGGCAAATATTTGTGGCACTGAAAAAAGATAAACATTACTAATCACTAGTTGGGTATTATGATTGCCTTGTCACACCAGGACACAAACGTTGCAATTCTTTTAAGAATAGTTTCACCCATAACCACCATAATGCAATGCATCTCTCTGTAATACGTGTTGACCTTGGATTCATCTAGTTAGGCAAAGATTGAGATAGTTATTTTGTTTCTTTTTCTATGGTTGTGTGCACATTAATTCTAGGTGTAGAATAATTACCATAAGTAAACTAGTAATGGAAAATGAAACAAAAGAAATATGTGTTCACATACCACCATAGCCTGCAAGAGTCATTCTATCATTAACAATTGATTAGAATCATCATCGGTAAATGCTAGACATGAAAAGTAGCCTAGAAATTAATTTATATATAGTTTGTGAGAAATGAATCTTCTCGATTTGATTTTTTATTTGACAAGATCAAGTGTGATCTCTCACTATTAATTTAAGAGATGAGATTCAAACAAGACATGTGACACAAAAGAATTAACGGTAAAATATCACATTTGACTTTATCAAGTGAAAAATTTAATTAAGAGGATCCATTCCCATAATTTGTGCTTCCAAAATGATTAATTGTTCAAATGATTGACATTATTGATCATGAAATTAAATGTAGTAATGATAAGTACACTAATGCCACATATTGCATAAAAAAGGAAGTATAGATATGATAAAGAAACAAAAGATAAAATACATTTTAGAAACAAAGGATAAAAAACATTTTTAAGTTTGAGTTTGCATTGTACAGAACTAACCTAAGCTCACAAATAAGAATATTTCCTATTAATAAACAACAAGTGATGAGTATGTTAGGCTAAATATCTTTAGTTCTGAGCTTCATGCCAATATACATTAACGTAGGACTAAAATGTGATTGTGAAACTTTTAAAATCACTAAATTTGGTTACCCATGTAGGATATAGCGGTAACTATTTGAAGAATATATTGGTATCATATAAAAAATCACCGATTCTAGGCAGTTGCCACATTAGCTCCCGCGCATAATTAACAAGAGAAGAAGCAAATTATACACACGAGCGAAATTAATTCAAGAAACATGGATTATATATTCAATTTTAAATGGAGAAAATTAAGCTATCAACATTTCAATTTTAAAATACGATTCACACTTAAGTGCTTCCAAACCACAAATAGAAAAATTGATTCTATCCCTCTAGGGCTTAAAAGTTAGATAATAGACATAGGTAACAAATCTTATCATATATTGAGGCATTTCATCGAACAAGATCAGGACATGCACGAAATATCGTCTCCGTTGGAAAAACAAAAACAACACTTAGAATAAAAGAAAATGAAAATTAGATCTTCTACCAAGTATACTTGCTCTACTGCTAGATACCAACGACTTTATCATCTAAACAATGACAAAAGCAAAACTTAAAATCAACAAAAGAAATAACAGAAAAAATTTATTCCCAAGAAGGGGTACCTGATAAAACCCATACTTGCTTTATTCTGTCCTTCTCATACTAGATTTCAAAACAAGGAAATTAACAATTTCGAAGATAAAGAAAACTCTATCAAAGAATCAAAGAAAAAACAAGAGAATGTAAAATTGAAGTGATTACTCACCAGATTGTGATTGAATTCAAAGATTTTATGTTGATAATAATGGAATAGAAATTCAAAGAAGATTAGAAAATGGAGGCGGCGTGGAGTCGAGAATTGCTTCATGAACTGGTTCTACTCATGAAAACAACAAAAAATAAGTCCAAATCAAAGGAGTGTGAGTTAGGGAATATGGTTTAAAAATGAAATGAACGAGTTGTGTAGTGAAGCGGTGAGGTCAAAGATATTTTGGAATGAAAAGAAAGATATTTTGAGAAAAAAAAAATACCAACATAAATATCTTATTCAGTGGCATTTAATGTAAACCCCCATAAAAAATTGTCGTAAAATAATTTTTTTATTGTGCATTGTATCAATGAAAATAAATCATCAACATAAATATATGGGCCCTTCTGGATAAACTTTTAAAAACAAGCATTTTCTTAACAACAGAATGAGAAGTAGAAGCACGAATTTGTATTATGTTTAGTTTTAATTATAAAAATATATTTTATTATAATAAAAAGTTGTTAAGATATTTGGATGTAAAAGATATAAAATTTATTTCAAAATAAAATTATAATTGAGGACATGAAAAATCACTTCTTAAGAAATTGTTTAGAGAAAAATAAAGTATTTTTTTGTACATGGTAAATCTTTTAAAAAGAATTCAAATTTATTTTATATTATTTATTTTTAATTATAATTATAATTAAATATAAAGTTTAAAGAGGTCTTGGGTTTCATTCTTGAGCTAATTTTTGTGATGGAGTTAGATAAGTCCATATCAACCACTATACGGCAATGTCTCTAACCATATTATGTTGTTGACAAATCTAGTTAAGCCAATATTTGGATAGTTATTCCATATTTTTTTATGGTTGCTTGAACATTCTATATGTAAGAATAATAAAAATAATTAAATTTATAGTATAAGATAAAGTAAAACAAATATGTTTTCATATACCACCAAAGCCTCCTCGTGACCTTCTACCATACCAATTAATTAAAATCACCATTGTTGAACACCAAACATGAGAAGAAGCCTAAAAAATAACATATCTGTTGTTCAATTGATGAATTGGACATCATAGCTCATAAACAAGACATGCAAAAGAACTATATTTAAGATTTGTACCCTTGAAAACAAATGTTGAGGTTAAAGATAGTAATAATGGGTATTGTACTCAACTAATTGGGAAAGAAGTATGATGGGGGTTCTAAGATATTACGGACGCAAACACTTGTACAACTTCAAAAATATCAACATCACTAGTCTCAAATATTGCCTCCTCAAATCATGGCGTAGATACCACAATTGTCTTAGGAAAAGGTTCACCTGCAGTGGCGACCAACCTTTCTCACTGTGGCCAAGACAGTAGCACGAAAATGGTAACCGACCTTCTCTTGCAATGGCAGCATAAGACTGAAGGAGGAAGGAAGGGCAAAAGGGAAGGAAGAAATAGATTAAGGAGGATAGATGGTGGGGCCAAAGGACGGTGGCTGGCTGGCTGGCTGGTAATGCGTGGCGGCAAAGGAAAGGTGGAAGGGATGGGGGCTGAAGCATGACAAAGGCATAAAAAATGAGAAGGTGTGATGTGATATATCATATGGGTATAATTCTCATGCTTGATATATTTGACCTAATGTAAAGCCAGGTTAATTAGGCTTGATGCAAATTAACCTGATTACCGAACTCAACTTGAAAATTTACTATTGAATTGATTTGATTGGTTGAGTATACCCACATCAGCAAGTTTAACTCTTTTATTTGGAAAAAAATATCCTTTATGCCTCTTCTTAAACAACTTAAGTATTGTGTCTATTTCAAAAATTAAAATCGCTATTAATGACAAAATAACATTTTGCTCTCTTCTAATAATTGTTAACATCATAAACTAATTTATTTTATTAAATACTAATTTCATAAAATAAATCATTTTATCATTAATTTTTTAAATAGAAATAATAAAATATTACACTTAAAAAATAAAATTTGATTTTATAATTCAATTATTATATTATCAATTTTTTAAAGAGAAATTAATATATTATTCTATTTTAAAAATTAATGTTTCTCCAGATTTTTTTATATTTTTATTTTTTGAAAAATAATAATGAGAGAAAAATTTATAAAAATAAAGGTTTGGAAAAGTTTGTGTCGCCATTAAAAATTTAAATGCATGGTCAATTTTCTACATAAATTTTATTAAAACTATTGGCTTTTCGAAAAAAAAAAAAGAAAAATATTTATTGAACTAGCAATTAACTCAGAGAAAAAGCTGTTTTATTATTAATAAAGGTAAAGCCTTATTTACGTTCCTCATATTTATAATGATTTCAACTGGTCCCAAAAGCTTTGTTATTTTATTTATATTTTTAACATTTTAAAATATTTTAATCTTGCTCTTTTGATAGATGACATCCAAATTATAAATAAAAAAACCAATATTAAGGTCAAATTTTTATGGTAGTGATATCTAAATACTACCAATATAGATTATTTGTCTTTAATTCTCTAAGAAAAAGCTTCGGATGTAAGTTTTAGTTGAAGAAAGATTAATTGAGTATTAAAGAGGTTTAAATTAAAAAAGAAAACTTTTATATCCTATAAAAATGGAGGAAAATTATGGTGAATAATATTATTATATTCAGATAAGTAAACACATCCTTTCTAACATTATAACCTAATCTTCATATTAGTTTTTTCCATTTATAATTTAAATGTCTAAATGGTAAGATTAAAATATTTTGAAAATATCAGGGACGTAAATAGAATTAAAAAAAATTTGGGACTAAGTTAAAATCATTGTAAAACGTGAGAAATGTAAATGAGATTTTACCCTATAAATAATGTATTTAATTACTAACATAGACATAACACTTAGGCGACGTTTGGTAGATTACCTATTAAGATTGCCAATAATATAGATTATCACTTAGAAAGATTGATACCTTTTAAATTGTTAGTAATGTTAAATGTAATATTTAGTATGCATAGGTAATCTAAGTGGTAATTACATTACCTTATTCGATATATCAAAAAAAATTACTAGGAAATATATGCATTAAACCAATATAATAATAATAATAATAATAATAAAATTTAATTATTAATTATGATTATAATAGTTAATTTTATTAATAATTATTATTAAAAATAATTAATATTATTTTTAATTAATATTATTTAATAATAATTAAATTATTAATATAATTAATCATGATAATATTAACAATAATAATATTAATAATAATAATAATTACAATAATTAATAATTAATAATAATATTTATTTTTAATAATAATAAATTATTATTATTATTTATTGATAATAATATTATTATTATTAATTAATAATAATTAATATCATTTTTAATAATTAACAACAACAATAACAACAACAATAATAATAATAATAATAATAATAATGGAAGGATTGCCATATTGGTGGTAATCCACGTTACCACTTTTCAAGGGGATAATACATATTACCACATTGATGGTAATCTACATTACCTTGCAAATCTGGATTGCCAGTAATGTTACCTAGCTAAACAAAGTAATGTTGTGGACCCAGGTAATTTAATCAAATTTTGCTGGTAATCCAGATAGATTACCCTATACCAACGCCACCTTAAGTTATTTATGGAGACACCAAGGACATCTTTGTCCAAATAAAAGAGTGACACTTGCTATCTTTTGGGGAGAAGTTCTTCGATGTTCTGATAGTTAGACAAAAGATTTTGTTCTGTATCATTTATTACTTAACACATTATTTGTTATATTAAAAATATAAGGAAAGTGAGAGATAGTGATAGTGGAAACAAACTTATGTATTAAATTATGAATGGTATAGAATAAAACTTTTGTTGTGATTTCAAGAGTATCAAGGAATTTCTCATCCTTTGGGCTCTCCCAAAGGGAAGAAAGTTAGCATTTCTTATATATCATATCAGATATCTATCTATTTATATCTATATGTAAAAGAAGATTTCATGAAAGTGGAATTAGTGAGATGGCATCATGTGGTGCTTTTGGTTTCTCTCCAAAAATTCCATCATCTATTATGCCCAATTATGAAATTCCACCCCCAATGATGCCTAATTAGATTTACTCATTTATTTTATTTCATTTTCTATTAGTCCACCTAGATTCTTACAACTAACCCCTTTACTATTGGTCCATGATATATGTCAACTTTTATATGACAATGATTTATTGGTTGTAAATCCATACTATGGCACTATGTCAGCCAATCACAATTTTTCTATTCTTTATTTTTCTTTTCAAATACATGTGATTATTGTACTTATGTTAATTTTAAATTGATAAATTATATATTTTTTAATTTTGTCAAAAAAATAAGTAATTTGAATTATTATTAATTAATTTTTTAAAACCTTGAAATATTCTTATTGTCGATTGTTATCTTACAATTATATCTATTAAATTACATAATTTAAGTTTTAATAAGAGAGATTCATTTCTATATACTGATTTCAGCCAACAAAATTTGAGAAGTATTACAAATCATAGTGGGTAGTTGTTCATCATAATTTGATATTTCCTCAACTTTTATAAGCTAATAGTGTAACATTATTGTATAATGTCAATAATGCATAGAAATTAAATCCTTAATATAAATTTTGTTTACTTTTTAATTAGTATTGATATATCTAACAAGTAATACCAAATATATACATGACACAAGATATGCCAAACACATACATTACACGAGTCATAGTTTAGCTACCTTATCATTTTGATCGATTTATATTAAATTTAAATTAATAAATTATATTTACTTTATACTATTGATTTAATGATGGGCACTTAGGCGCTGCAGAGTAAGATAAAGTTCTTTCAAGTTTTAGCCTCTAAGCTCTCCCATGCCTTAATATTTCCTCCCTTCTTGGTATTAATTGATGTACCTTTGAGCTCCAACCTACAAATATCAATGTGAAAATTCACCAATGAGATTCTTGATTATAATTTACAGTTCAATTCACTTAAAATATGGATTTTTAGCCACTGAAATTCAAGGAAGTGATAAAACTAGATTAAACCATATTTTTGCTCACTTAAAAGTGTTTAACTTAGAAAATCATGGACTAAGTATGCAAATAAAACCCAATTGAGAGCTAGACAACTCTAATTCATGGAGTTGTCATTTAATAACATGAAAAAGTAGCATATGAGAAATTTTATAAGATCTTTATAATTTATTCTACAAGTTTATATTAAAATCTTATTTAAAACATTAATTATTACCAAAAGAAATTTTTTATTAATCTTGATAACTCAAACGGATTATATCAAACATATGATGGTTTATCTACTTTATCATTTTATCAATTTATATTGAATTTAAATTAACAAATTATATTTATATGTTTTTAATTTTATAAAGATAAATTTTATTCATTATAATTAATCTTTTTAATTTTACACAACTCAAATTGTGGATCTTTATCTTACACAACTATATCTATTAGTTTACATACTTTAAGCTTTAATATTGAATATTATTTATTTTTTGATTAATAAAAATACTATAGATTTAATGACTTTGAAAAAAAGGGGAATGAAAAATTTTATAAGATATTTATAACTATACTACAAGTTTATATTAAAATCTTATTTATGATATTGATACCTGCATAACAAAATAAATTAGTCATAGAATTTATTTTTTTAACTAATACTTATACATTAAATGGGTAATACCAAACATATATATAGCATAGGAGATATTGAATATATATACATTACATAAGTAGTGGTTATCAATTCATATTAAGTTTAAATTAATAAAATATATTTATATATTTTTTAATCTTATAATAAATAATTTTTGTAAATTTTGATAATAAAATATAAAAAAATAAATTATTATTATTAATTTTTTTAAATTACAACACTCTAACTGTAAATCTATATTGTACAATTATATCTATTAGATTAAATACTTTAATTTTTTTTCTTAAGAAAGAGAAATTTTGAAATTTTTTACAAGTAACACTATAAGTTCTTATTAAAATTTTATTTAAAATAATGATGTCCACATGGTGAAAGAAATTAGCTATAGAATTATGTTTTTACAAAAGTGATACCTTAGCCGGTAATACCAAATATATACGTTGCAAGGTGATACCAACATATACAATATGAATTTATTGATTTGCATTCCTTATAATTATTATTATTTTATATTAAATTTAAATTAGTAAATTATATTTATATATGACGTTAATTTCATAATAAATATTTTTGTTAAATTTGGATAATAAAATATAAATAAATTAATTTATTATTAATAGAATTTTTCATTCTTATAGTACTCTAATTGCATATTTATGTATTATAGTTATACTTGTTAGGTTAGGTAATTTAAGTTTTAATAAGCAATGTCTTTCACCTTTTTAATATTTACATATCTTTTTGTTTTACAGATCATGATGATATCCATGTTACATGATTCATAAAGATTAGAAGTGCTATGAAGTGCAAAACTGATAACTAGCTATTTGGCTTATTAGTTTATAACATTGCATATGCTCGTCGAGAAGAAGTGCTGAGTTGATTGAAATACAATATGTTCGATGACCTACTATTGTTTCTTGAAGACTTAGGATCGGTTTGGTTAAGATTTTGAGAAAAGTACTTTTTTAATAATAGAATCAGAATAGAAATAAAAGTAGAAATAGAAAATTATTTTATATTTGGATGTAATTATAGAATTACTTTTAGTAGAATCAGATATTGTTAAATTGTTTGAAGGTAATTAATATAAAACTACTTTTACTTATAAAATTACAATTACGGTGTGAGAGAATGAGAACAAAAATAAGAGTAGGAGGGTAAAATCATAAAAGAAACAAAATGTAGTACTGTTGAAATTCGTCAAACATAATTCTCTATTTTTTTACTGCTTTCATTTCTAAGAGAAGCAACTCTTTATTTGCTTGTTATAAAAATAGAAAAATTAATTATTTTCTACTTATTCTTTTTTAAAGAAGTACAAACAAATAATACTGAAATAATTAGAAGCGCTCTTTTTTTTTTTTGAAAAAAGAAGTACTTTTGGTGTGCTATAAACATGACAAAACGCACCCATAATTCTTAAAAGATAATGCATATAAATCCTTAAAACAAAATGTGCCAAAAGCCATCATGTTTTTGCCAAGAAAGCATAATTGTATACTATTCATATCCGTCGTATTATATGAATTATTGTAGAATTTTAAATATATATGCAATGTGATGAAATTCAAATTTCTACTCATGTTTATTTTATTATCATTGGACTTTAAAATTAAGGATAAAGCCTGATTTACGTACTTTACATTTTATAACGATTTCAACTTAATCCCAAAATTTTTTTATTCAATTTACATTCCTAATGTTTTCAAAACATTTCAATCTTGTCTTTTCGATAAATGATATCCAAATTATAAATAAAAAAAAGTTGATATTAAAGTCAAATTTTAATATTAATGATATCCAAATACCATCAATAAAGATTGTTTGCCTTCAATTCTCCGAGAAAAATCTTTATATATAGGTTTTAGTAGGAGAAAGATTAATTGAGTGTTGAGAAAGATTTAAATTAAAAAGAAAAACTTTCATATCCTACAAAAATATGGGAAAAAATAATGATAAATAATATTATCCAATTCAGATAAGTAATAAATATATCATTATTAATATTATAACTTGACCTTTATACCTGTTGTTTCCATTTATAATTTAAATGACGAAATAGTAAGATTAAGATGTTTTGAAAATATTAGGAACGTCAAAAAAATTAAAAAAAAAATTTTGGGACTAAGTTAAAATTGTTTTAAAATGTGAGAAATGTCAATGATGTTTTACCCTCAAATTGATGTATAATGTAGACAAATATTTATTTTTTATGGAGTCAAATAAATGATACAACATATTTGTATTAAGACTTCTACTCATATTATCTAATTTTCATTAAGGCTAGGTAATGATCCTATGCAACGCATGGGTAACATTGCTAGTATATATGTATATATGATTAATTTTGATATATTATTAATATAAAATAGTATATAATTTTTAAAATAGTGAATAATTGATTTAAATATTTTCATTAATATAGTAATATATGATTAAAAATATAAAATTTTTTTACATTAATAATATATCAAAATTAAATTCTTATAACCAAATATAATTAGATGAGAATATAAACTCAGGCCTATCAAATAAAAAGAATGATTTATATTTTAATTTTTATCATTTATATAAGATATAAAGATAAAGACTATCCCTCTCATTTTAAAATGAGAATCCTTATAAAATGATAAAATAAGTTTTTCTACCTTTAAATCATTTGACGGTGCACACAAACGTATATAGTTCATCCTGCTACATTGCCAAGAGCCCGAGACGCGCCTAATAACCAAAGCATAAAATCACGCACAATCAAATCATATAAGATGTGCGCTTGCAGAATGGGTGCATCAGTACACTGGTCATCAGGAAATGGACCACAGTTTGGTTGAGCCAATGCTAATTTCGTCTCAGCGCCTCCCTACGGTTGAGTTCCTCATTCAGTCTGCTCAAGTAACCGCTTCTCTCTCTCTCTCTCTCTCTCTCTCTGTCTTACTTTCTGATTTCGTTAGCCCAATCATATCCTAAATTCATAATTCTGTAATTCTATGTAGCACTTGCAAGTTGCCCCAATTGTTAAGTACTCTGCATTATCCTTGTTCGCTGATCGCTTCTTTCCATCTCTACCAGCGTAACCTTACACACTTCACTTCTCTCTCTCTCTCTCTCTCTCTCTCTCTCTCACTCTCACTCTCACTCTCTCTTTCTGTGTTTATTGATTCATTTCTTGATATTGTTAATGATTGTTCCAACTATTTTGCTATGCTACTGTTTCATGCAGTTTCATAAAAGGTGCAAACTCAGATAACTGGCTATTGCAAGCCGTCACAGAAAGCGCATTGCAGCTATTTGCGCTTATTTCTCTGTGGATTTCGAGCAAAGTGGGTTTTCACTTTCGCCCTATGCCTTCTTCATGGACTTTCTCATTCTTATTTCCCTCAATGTTGGTTCTTCTGTTATTTTAGTCCGCTGTGACTGACTGTTAACATCTGCAGATGCATGATTCGCGGCCGCTTTCAGTTATATGCTTGAGATCTTTGGCTGACGAATCCATCAAGGAACAACACTTTACCACTCGAAATTTCCTGGAAGCAGTAAGCCATTTTTTGTGTGATTTGTCCGAGAAGCAAAATAATGCCATCTCTGTGCCAGATGCGTATGGTTTCAAATACTTTTGGGATACTATTAGACACAATTTACAAGTTTTTACTTTAATTTTTTGAAACTTTTTAATCTATATCAGTTGGAAGTTCATAATAATCAAATAGATAAGTGTATTTTGTTATATTTACAATGATTTATGCTAAATTTTAAATCATTATTTCTCTTTTAACTTAAGATATATGCTTTTATGTTAATGTTATACATATCTTAAATGTGATTTATAGTCATGTCATATTTTATAACTTTTAAACATTGTTGTATTCTAGTATTTATGTGATTGTGTCGTATCATATTTTTGTCGCTTATCGTATCCTTGCTCCATAGGTGTGTGTTTTTATCATGGAACTTCCTATTTTGTTTCCGCTCAAACTTTAGTTACTTGGTCTGCATTTTCTGCAGGAGGTGCTCTTTATGCAGGTATAAGTTGAGGACCCTGCAAGGTATCATGAACTGTTCAAATTGAGCTAATATGCTTTGGTGTTCCCTAAGGTGTTGAATTTTGAGATTGGCACAGCAAATATTGCTTTTTCGTTCCTTGAAGAGCTTTGGATTCAGATCAAGTGAGTCATGTTTTTAAGATGCAAATGCCTCTATATTTTGAGGCTGCTTCTTGTATCGTAACAGCTTAATGATTCTGCACTTGCAAATGGTTGAGTTCAGGGGAGTGGCAAAAGTTGGTGAACTGATTAACTTTGAAGCATGCATGGAAATTATGGATCTGCTCTATGAAAAAGAGGAGACATCAATACTTTATAGGTCTCCTCACTCTCTTGCTGCATCAATCTTGGTATGTTCCTTTGTTGTTTCTAATTTATAAGTAATATCTTATATGTGCTTTTACGTCTAATAAGTTGTAGTATACTTTTTCAGGTTGTGTCATATGTAATGACAGTGCCTCAGCAGAAATGGGAGTTTCCGGTTCTTCCATGGGGTAAGAAGGCGCATCTAAGTTGAAAATGTAATATGCTTTTGCCGGTTGTATTTTCTTCTATGAACTTATTAATAGGACCATATGAACAAATGTCTTGTACTGCGGAACTCACAAAAGGATTTTGTTGTCAGTGAATTTTGTGACCTCATGTAAGGAACAAGATATCATAAAAATGGTTGAAGTGATCCTCAGGCATGTACTTGAACCTTCTTGAGATATGAGGTAAGTTAACTTTGAAAGATGAAAACTTTTGGATCCAGATTGTCATGAACTTTGTTATTCACAAGTAATCAACTGCATTGTCTATCAATTTATCTCTACCAGTGCACTGTGCAAGCGTTGCATTTTGCTGAATTTGATTACTAAGATTGCGTGAAATGTACATATTATCTGACACGGAATTCAAAGTTAATTGGCACCCTGCATACCCAACCCATTCATTACCTTTTGCATTATGTTTTTGCATACAATACAACATGCTTCAATATCTTCTGTTCGCATATTTTCTTTTCTTCTGTTTCTCACCCCCCCCCCCCCTTCTCTTCCCTGCCCTTCTAACTTGAGGAGCCTTTCAATGTTTAGTATGATGCCAAAAGATGTATAAAATTCCTATCATTTTCTTCTTTTATACCAATTATTTTGTTGTTGTATGATAGTCTTGAATGAACCAGATTCTTGGTTTGAATAACCTTCATCCTATTTCTTCCACCTGAATGGTGCTTTAGCAGGTGGCTGCAAACGAAATTAGATATATATATGTATATAGGATTGCAAAAGACAAAAAGTTTGGGGAGAAACATGTAGCTATTCTAAAGAAAATCTTAAACACTTTATTATGATTTAAAAAACAATGCTTCTCTATTTATCCAGACAGACATCAAGGCAATTGCGTTCCATTGGACATGCTATTCATCTTTTTATGGTTTGCAGGTTCAATCTCCCTTTGAGAGTCTGTGCTTCCCCCTTTATTAATTCGTCAGTAGCGCAAACCGATCCACAATATGATTATCATCCTACTGCATAGGGGTGTAAATGGGTTGATTTAGATTATGTTCGAGTGACCAATAAATCTGAACCGATCAAATTTAAGTGGATTGGTTTAGTTTGGATTTTAAATTTTTTTTCAACAAATCCGAACCAAACCAATCCAATTAAGATCGGGTTGGTTTGGTTTGGATCATCAGATTGAAGTAAAAAATAAAAAATTATATTTTTTTTAAAATAAGTTTGATTATGATATACTTAATAATGGTGTAAAAAGATAAATTTCTTAAATAAATATTAACAAAGCAAATAAAAAATGATTATATTACTAGAAATATAATGCAAAATTTTGAAATATTAGAAATAAAAAAAAATAAATTAGTTGACCAGGTGATCGGATTGGGTGTTTAGGTAATCGGATTGAAAAATCATAAATTTGAAACTGAACCAATAACAATTGGTTTGGTTTGGTTTCATCTTAAAAATAAATCGATTGCCCGAACTGATTCGAATCAATTCCATTGGTTTGGTTTGGATTTTCAGGTTTATTGGATTAATCCGATCTGCTTACACCCTTAACTACTGCAGCATAACATTTATTTTATTTCCCTGCGCGCAAAATGAGCCTATTTTCCTGTAGTACATTTCAGCTGTCCTATGTTAGTGTCCCAAAAGATGGAGTGGAGTAGAGAGGCCTCGAGAGAGGAAGAAAAAGAAATTACCAAGACGTATTTTCTTATTTGCTGCCTTGTTTAGTTTGGTAAATAAAGCTGAAGTAAAACGGACAAACTAATTTTGTTTGGTTCACTGCAAAATCAATAAAGGAAGTGATAGAAATGTTAAAAAAAAATAATCAATATTATACCACTAATTATTCTTTAACATTAGGATGTAAAAGAATTAGGATTGCATTAAAGATTGAAAATGCAGTATCATAGAATTTCTGGAATCTGAAATCACCTACCAAACGTTGTATTATTCCATTAATTCTCTATCCTTTCATCTTTGATCCTCTAAAACCGAATGAATATCTGCTCTTCTAATGGAACTGGCTAATTGGTGGCTCTGGGGAGGCAAACTCTGTTTATTTTGATCCACTGCATTTCATTACGTTGTTTATCAAATTTCGAAGTCGTTGCGTCATAGTGATCATTCGTACTTCATCATTCATAGAATTTGTCCCTCCCCACTTAATAGGAAAGGCTTAATTGTTGATAATATGGTAATTATTCGTACTTAATCACACAAGAAGAATAACACCTTTTACGACACAATGGGAATTCTGCTTCTTTGTTTTCTAAACAGTTAGAGCACACACAACTTCTAAATGCCAAGAATAATATTATTGTGACATGAAGCTGTTTGACAATTGGCTCAAGTGGCAGTCAAATTAAGTAAAGTAATGGTGGAGTGAGATGAAATTTGAGCCTGCCAATCATTTAGTAGCTTATCGCTGGTATTGGATTCTTATAGGCATTGCAGTAGACAGTGAGTTTAGAAGCAAATATGAAGAGATACTAAAAACAAAAACCCAAAAATCACTAACCATTCCAAAAAAAAAAAAAAAAACTCTAACCATGTCTGTCCAGCTATTACCAATTATTGTTTTGTTTTTTTGGTCTTACAGCTGTTACCAATTAGTACAACTCAAAGGATAACCGATTTTTTGGTCAGAATAGATTGGTTCCCAAATCTGCTATGTGGCCCAATTGCAAATATCAAGTTCATACCATCACTTTTTACCGCTAGCATTGACTAGTACCTTCAACTTCTATCGCCAGCGAGAGTGACCAACAAAAAAAAAAAAGGGAGTGTTTCCCATCTCACATAAGAAGAGTGGGAGTGTTTCTTAAACGCCAAGTGTTGGCAAGAAATTATATTGAAAACATTATAGCGTGTTAATATATATTTACGATTAACATTTTAAATATAAATGATTTTGAAATTGTTTTTCTATTTTCACAAACTCCCTAGATGAAAATTGTTTTCAATTCTTCTAAATATGATAGTGAAACCGATCAAAAATAAGCAGAAACAAAATCTAAATAAGGGTGTCTTTGTTTGTAATTCTTTTGGTAAAAAAATCACCCTTTTATTGAAAAAATTATTTCTTATGTGTTTGAATAATTTTTAAAAAAAAATCAGAATCTCAAAAAAATTGCTTTCAACTTTTTCTGTAGAAAGCTGAAAATAGTAGTTTCTAAAAAAAAAAATAATTTTTAACTTTTTTAATTATATATAAAATATATAAGATTTAAATTTTATAATCACTTTTTTTAAAAGTACTTAGTTCTTTTTTTTTTGTTTTTTAAGAGTATCTTTACACTTGGTGTATAATTGTAATTAAGAAACTCTCCAAACGATTATTTTCTCTAGAATTTGAATCTTGATTCTCTTTTGAAAGTGTAGCTCACTTATCACTGCCATACTTAGAAAAATTGAAAACCAGAAAGTGGAATTAGTTTTTAAAGAATTAAAGTTGAAAGAATTAATTTTAAGAGAGTTGAAGTTGAGAGAATTGATTTGTGTATGAAATGATATTTTAAAAGTAAGTTTTAAAAAATTATTTTTGTTTGGATATAATAAGATAAAATCACTTTTAAAGACAAAATTGTCAAAAATGACATAATATAACTTTAAGGTGAATAGGTTAATGGTTTTTAATATAGGAGTAATAGTGAAACTTCATCTCACAAGTATTTCTGGCAGAATGAAAAATAACTCTAACAGTCTTTCAAAAATAATTTTAGACACTTAAAAAACAAACAAACAAACAAGTTTGATAGTGGCAAAATTCATTTTCAGGTGAGTAAAAATAAGTTTGGTGGTGGCAAAATGTAAACACCAACTTATTTCCAATTATGAATCAATTATGTTCTATGTACAATTGGTTGTAAAAGCCTTTTTTCAGTGGACTGAGAAAAAACAAAACCGAAAAAGAAACAAAACAAAATACTAAATAATATCCGAAAGAAGACAATAAAGGACTTCATTAGGAGGATCCGGCCTAAGCTTTAAAACTTCATTCTGATCTGCTCCCATCTTTGCCATAATATCTGCACTTGAGTTAGCTTCCCTCAGTATGAGTTATCAAAGCTTATAATTTCCAGTGATGTTTTATGTACAATTGATTTCGATTATCTTAGCAAAAAATACTACTAACGATGTTTTTTTTTTGGTTAAAAAATAATATCAATGGAAACAACCACAATGCCAAGGTGACAATTTTGTAAACACTATCGGTCACACTCCCGCAGTATAACACAAATGCTGGACGGTCAAGGTAACTTGCAGCTTCTTTATATTTTATTATATAAATATAAATTTTTACCTATTTTATAGCATGATATTGAGTAAAATGATATTTTAAACCCATAGCCTAATAATTATTTCTTATATGCTTCATTTGAGTTTGAAATGTCTTGTAATCGACTCCATCCCCTCCAAAAAAATATCGCATAGAAACAATTCCATATCTTCATATGTACTTCATCGACTAAAACTAGCACAGCTCATTGCATTTATTGCTTTCTGGATCATTTTTCCCACTACTGACACGATTCAGCAAACAAAACCACGGGCAGAATGCAAGCACACGAGAGAGTCACATATTGACTTATCACTTTGCTTTCTTGTTCGGCTTCCGTAGCCATCTATGCTGTCTATTTGACCACCGTCCCCCAACCAAAATAAATCACTAGCTAGTTATGTTACTTTTAAGTTGCACGTGTATTGCATATATATTGCATAGATTATTTAAATAATATATAATATAATAATATTTTAAGAATAGTCTATTAATGCAAATTTTTATTTATTATTTTAAAATAGTATTTTAAATAAAATATGAATTTTTTATTAAAATTAATTTATTAATAAACACAATTTAATGGTTTGTTAAAAAATTTAAAAATAAAAGTTAGAAAAATAAAAGGTCATAAAAATGTGAATAAACAAAAATAAAGTAATTTGACCACAGTGAAATAAAGGGTCATATAAAGTAACAATTTTAGTGAAATGAATTTTTTTTTTTGGGTCTTGGTTAAATAACTTCTATTTTATATATAATAAATTCTCTCTAGTGGTCCACCCATGAGAGCCAATGGGTTATTTGTTGCATGACAATATCGCAAAGTCACTGTTTGCTGACCCCGTCGTTTGAACTTGGAACCTTCACTCTCCAATGGCAAATATGAACCCAATTGATGTCCTTCTCTTAATAGTTCTGCAGTCGCTGTTTTTGAATTCCCCTGTCGGTGGAGTAGGCACGCTTGGCCACAAGAACCTATTCTATTGAGGCCGCCCTTGCTTCTTTCATAACTGTTATGAATTTGACCGTAACTATAGTTCTAGCTGGCATTGAGCAGGACAAAATATTGCAAAATTCAATGTGCATTCCGTACTTGGTTGAACGTATACAGAAACCAATGACCAAGAAAGTACATTTTCCTCCAGGGCCAAAATTATGAATGATGATATTTAATTAGAATTTAATTTTGATATATTAATAATATAAAAAAATTTTATATAATTAATTAATTATATTTTTTTACTTACATGATTGTTTAAATAATGAATATAAAATTTAACTATATTTATTAATGTGATAAGATTATTAAATTATAGTGTAAAACTCTTTTATATTATTGGTATATTTAAATTAAATTTGTTTAAATTTCACATTTTTTTTCTTTTCTTTAAGAAAGGAATTCAATAAGTTGAAAAGGAATTAAGAAAAAAAGATTAAGCTTAAATAGGACAATGAAGTATAGAGAAAAGAGTAAGTTTGTTTAAGTATCATGACAAATGTAAGTTAAATCTATAGTCTAGTGGTTGTCTGCTACATGTTTCATTGAGTCTGGGATGTTCCGTGTTCGACTCTCATTTACATCTGCCTTGTTAAAAATTAAAAAAAGAAAAAAAAAACAAAACAAAAAGAAAGAAAGAAAGAAGGATTTTAGTTGAAATTTCAATTGTTGACACTTGATGATAAAAATTTTGATATAGTAACTACCTTTCTTATGAACTTAAACTAGTACGTAAAAGTTTAAGAATGATTTCGTGTCTAATAAAAGAAAGCAAACTCACAGGTGTGAGTGGAAAACTACTTTGAATGCATGTGGTAATTTATGTGGAAAAATATCTTATCTGGGAAGAATATATCCACGTTCATGAAATTGGCCAGGTGTAACACTGATTTTTTTTTTCCTTTTTTCCTTTTAATCTAGCAACTAGTGTAATCTAGCTTGAGCATCAACTTTAGCACGGGGGGTAAAACTCTCCGTTACGTTAGATGTTTTGATATACAAGATTCAAACTAGAGACCTTGCAAATGTTGATCTACATAAATTTAGTTTTTGTTTTTTTCTTTCTTTTGGCCTGAAAAATTGCTTATGCAATTTTGGATCGGGATGATAATTAGAAAATTCTTTCAAAAATGGCAACTATAAAACTCAAATACTTGACATTAATTTTATGAAAAAAAAAATGATATTTATACACTAAATCTTTTATATCATTTATAGTGATTCAATCTCAATACGAGTTATCGAATTAATAATTTGTTACTAATAAGCTGAACCAATTTGATAACTAACTTATATCCATTATTAATCAATAAATAAGTTATTGTTAACCGATATAAAATACCGTAAGAATTTGGTGTGTATTCGTAAATCACATTGTTTTTTGTTTGTTACTAATTTACTATTCTAGCATCTTGTCATTTTTGCCTTCAAAGCTTTTTAAAATTTGGCTCATTAATTATTAAGAAGCATATAGGACAATTGTCATGCTAAATACCAACATTCCCAGATAGAGATCAAGAAAATTACCCAAACATAAAAATTCTCAAGTTATTCTCCTCACGTGAACAAACACTATATGCCACCTAGTAAAGCCATGTCACCACAAATCCAACATTCTTCCATCCATCTCCCTTCTCAAATGTGTGGTCAATGAGTGTGAGTTAGACACCTCTTGCCCTATCTAGATATGTTAAATTCACATTAACATTCTAAATTAGGAAGAAAAGAAAAGCAGATAATGAACTCATCATTGTAGAACTTATTATCAATAAATAAAATCTCAGTCTTTTGTAAAACAAATAAAAATTTGCAAACTTAACTATACATTGTGATATCCTAGAGCTACGAGAGACGATTAAATAGAAAGTAAAAATTTCTCCAATAGATCGCTTGTAGAATAAGTCAGCAGCAAGATAAGAAGCTTCCATTCTATCATATTCAATACACGGAAACCACCGGCATTTCTCAAACATTGTTTAGGAATGAAATGTTGATGTTGCTACCTTTTCTTGTTCGCGAGATGGAATGTTGAAATAATCTCCGGTGGACTGGTATATGACCTTATAGCTTCCTATCTTATTTTCCTTTGTTTAAGTTTCAGCATAGCATGTTGACGTAGAATGACCTTTTCCAAAACTCTATTGCCTTTGTCAATGTCATGGTGGGTATATATAATAAGCTAAGCATGTGTATTACATATCAATTGACATATGAACAATGTTTGATGATCTGATGCACACTCCTTAATTTCTTAATCAAAGATTTTCTGTTGTACCAAAAAAACAATTAGTAAATATTAAGTGCAGACAGATGAGATCAAGCTTACTTTTGAGAATAATCCGACCAAAGAACAAGATATCTCGCAATGGGAACACACCTTCCCTTGTTTACTTCTCGTGAATCATTAATAACAGAAGAAAAGTGTTTTCAACAGTCCTTTTTTTCCAAAGAAAAGAAACGGAGACTAACTAACAAAATAATAATAAAAAATTGAGATATCATATCAGATTGGAAACAGTGGGATATGGAAAAAAAATTAGAATAAAGTGAGATATCAGATGCACATATTAAATAATAAACGAGGAGCAATGCCATTCAAACTTAAAGTAGATGGAATTTTTTTGACAAATTAAAAATTAAAGTATTTGTTGAGTAAAATAAAGTAGTAGGGACCACTACCTATCTAAGAATTTAAAAATATAACATTCAATTATGATAAATAAATTTGGACAAATTACATTTATCTTCTTTGAAATTTTTTAACGTTACACTTGTCTTTCTCTAGTTTTTAAGTTGACATTCGACTTCATTGACCCTGAACAAATGTTAACTCGGTTAACCCCTCAAATGAAATATCAATTCTACCCTTTTCAATAAAATCCTTTTTTTTTCAAATCTTTCCTTCACAATCCCTAATTTCTCTACAACTATTAAGGTAGTCGAATATCAACTCAAAAACTAGAAGAAGGATAAGTGTAGTATTGAAAGATCTCAAGGGAGATAAATATAATTTATCCAATAAATTTTAGTGAAATTTAACAAAAATTTAAACTCACTAAAAGTTAGTTTTGTCAAAAAAACATTTGAATAAAAAGTTGTTTAATGGTATAGGAATTGAGCTTAACTTACACTAGTGTATATTGATCACATACATACATACATACATATATATATATATATATATATATGTGAGCCGCATTGCATTCAATATTTTACTCTTGTCCGCTAGGTTAAACAAGTTGGATTATTTAATCCACCTAATTTTGTGCAAATTTTGATACATATATTTGATTACTTGAACTTGTAGATTTCATCATATATTTTATTGATCTTTAAAGGTAAGGTTGGTAGCTAGGTCAAGGTATTTTACGTATCTGATTTCCTATGAGTTGATCAAATATTAATGATTAACAAGTTTGATAATTAAATGATTTGTGTTGAATTCGAAAGTTATTTTTAACTTTATAGGTGACGGAAAAAAAAATCAATTTCTTAAGTTAGCCCATTTAGGCCTATGAATTTATGTGAGGCGAGTTAGACTATTTATTTTGAACACACTACTATTTTTTCTAGTAAATTATGACTTGTCTTAGGAGGACTTAGGGCTCATTTGTTTAACACCACTTATGAGTATTTTCAGTTTTTTGGAAGTTAATATTCATATTTTTTATTTTTTTTATCCTATTTGGTTATACAACTTATTACTTCTTAAAAAGTCATTTTCAGTACTCTTGAAAAGTTAAAACATCAAAACATCTCAAAAAAAAAATACTTTTTAAAACATTTAAAATTAACACATCTATTATTGCATATCTAAATATAAAACAGCTTATTCAAAAGTTATTTTTTAGAAGTTATTTTCACATAAGAACTTAAATAAACTATTTTTCCAAACCGACCCTTAGGCTATTTTTGGATTGGTGATAAATAGTGGAGTGAAATGAAATAGAATAAGATGGAGTGGAATAAAATAGAGTGGATAAAGGTGGAAGTAGACTATGCTAAGCTAGGCTTTAGTTTAAGGAAAAAATTTAGATCAAATTCGTTGCATCTATTATATCCAATTCTTAAATCAAATAATAACGTATCGATATTTTTCTTCGAATAAGTAATTTAAAACTTAAAAATATACACTTTTCTCTTGTCATTATTTGATTTGAGAATTAGTTGAAATGGATATAAGGAACTTGATACAAGTATTTTCCTTAGTTTAATTGGATATGGCGTACATTTCAAATATGCAGCCTGAGTCTGAAATATTATTAAAAAAAATTAATAAACTATATTAAATAGTGCTTAAGCTTAAGGTACTTGAAATATTATTTTGGTTTAAGTTATCAGTATTCGAAATTTACTAAACTCCAACTAATCTAACTCAAACCATATTAATCCACTATAGAATAAAAGCTTTTCTAACATTAATTTTTTTCCAGGTATAAAATTAAAATTTGAGATATTATTTAAAAGAAATAATTGCTAATCCACTTCATCCAACCAAATAATGGTTAATTAAAGTACTCGATATATAACAAGAACATTTATAATATTCTTCTTTGATCGCCGGTACTTGTTTAATACATGATTATAAACGGGAACTAGTGGATATTTCTCTAGCCCCATAGTGACAAGTAGTTACAGAAGTATCTTTTCATCAGTACTTTTTCTTTTTCCAACTTCTGCAACTTGTCGCGTATTCTAAGCTAGTTTTGATTTTTGAAAGACAGAAATGAAGCAATAGGGACAAATATATGTTTCAACTAAGTTCAAGACATACCTCTATTGTTGGATTGGGCTGGCTAGCTAGCTAGGTTTGTTTTTCTTTCATTTTTATATTGCTTATGATTTATATTTCCTACACCAATTTTTTAGTTATTTTTGTTTCTGTTGTGGCATACTTCAGTATTTTGCTCTCTCTATAGATACTTAGATATACCCTAAGTGGGTGATGGTAGGAGAGATTCCCTACAGGCTGTAATGTCAGAATCTTTGCATGTCTTGGACTTTATCCAAAGAAGCACACTGCAATTTAATTGAAACAAATCACTTATGATGAATAAGAAGCCGCCATTATTGAAAGGGGTCCATTTCCACATTCACCATCCCCTATATTCTTGTACCACAAAAAAAGACTCCTACATTTTAGTTACCTTGCTTTGAAGGAAGTTTGATTCTCTTCCGAAGAAAAAGTACTATACCAGCTTCTTAGGCTTATCAATGCTAGCTTTTAGCTTAACAAACTCGGACAAGTTTTGCTTTTTCGAGCGGTGAGAATTTCTTCTACTTTCTTATCTTCCTTCCCATTATTTTGTTAAACCTCAAGTTCATAAATCCTTCTGTAGTACCTGCAGTTGTTCCGGTTTTTTATTTACCAAATGCCATATATTCTCTTCTCTCTCTCTTCACCAAATGCCATATATATTTTGTCTCTCCTATCACACATGAGGGGACAATTGACTCTGATCACCCAACAAGATCCTAGGCAATCTGATTTAGTGAAAATTTGGAATTGCACATGGATTGTTAGTTTCCAGAAAATCATGATCGAGTGTATTTTCAGCCACAAACTGAATACGAAACCGCAAATGTGCCTTTTAATTTATTTATTCATTCAAGAAATTTTAAGAACCAAGGAATATGTTAATTAATATAATGAAAAACAAGTGATCTTTTGTTTTTGTCGGTTTGAATTTAAATCATTAGCAATTTTTATATTGATATTCGATTTCATGTTTTGGATAATATCCCCCATTTTCTGGAATCTGTTAATTTTAACATGCATTTTATCCTGGCATTAACTTTATAGAAATATTAAACAACGAAACATGAATTATGTTTAATTTTATAATAGTATTATCTAAATATCATCTAATATCATCTATATTTAACTTATTGATATCAAATGATTCTGAAGGTATAAGAAATTATCTATATTTAACTTATTGATATCAAATGATTCTGAAGGTATAAGAAATTATCTATTATTTTACTACTAGACCTAATTGTAATATGTACATAAATGAAATAAATTACTATCTTCTTTAGGATTTAGTGTGGAAGTGATTTGGTAAAGCTCAGAAATTCGAATACAAACTTATTATTATAAATTTAGGGGGTTATATGCAAGTTCTTTTTCTTTCACAATTATACGAAATACGAGATTACATGCCGTGTTTAACAATTAATACGGAGGGAGAATCCGCATTGATAAATCAATAAATAAAGTTTACAAAAAAAAAAAAAAGAATTTCATATTGTAGTCTAATTAATGCCATCAATTTATCTTGGATCCGCTCCGACTAGTGCATCAATTATTTTGGTGAATATGATGAATGTCACTTGATTTTAACAACGAGGTGGTTGATTTATTCATCTCCTTTTTCTATAGGACTAAACAAATAAAACTTGCGGAACATGCACATTCAGATTTTGGCAATGTGGAATTGCTGTTTACTTGACGCAATTACTGTGGCAATCATAACAGAAGGAATTGGTTGTACTAAAAAACAAAAGGAGGGAATTTAAGCAGAAAAGGCATTTGGATTGATTGTTTTTAATTAGCGCGCCCCTGCTTATTATAAGAGTGCAATAAATTTTAGATAAGCTAGTTTAGTGTTGAGCAAAAGTCACATTGTGATTTATCAATTATCGATGTAATAATACCAATCCGGGCTTAATTCTTCTGTTTGTTTTTTTTTTTTTCTCTCTCTCTCTTCTTTTTTTAGTCCGCTGGTGTGTAAGTATTTTTTGAAGGGAGGGAGACTACCATATTTTTTTTCTTTAGTAGGGATCCCATCATTTTCTTATTCTTTTCATTGCTTAGAATTTTGTGTCTTTTATTTTGCTTTTGTTATGCCTTTAGCAGGTGTTGTAGTTTGTGAGTATTTCTATTTCGAAAAATTATCATGATCTCCTTTGATATCTTTTAAAATTACATTCATCCTCCCTTGATTTTAATATTATACCCACCATGCCTAATTCTTTTAAACACATAATAGGACCAACTCTTGTCTCTAACTCTCCATTGGAAACGTTAATCCCATGTGAAAGGCACATGATATTTATTATGTTTAGTGACAAAACTATCCTTAATTATCATTCCCTCTTTATATTTACTTTCCCTATATACTTTCTTTCACCTTCTTCATTTCTTCTTCATTCTTCTAATGTTAAGGCAACACCAAAGAAAAAGAGAGCTTCATCACATCACTCACTACAGTTATTGTCTTCTTCGAGTTCGATTTTTGATACCTCATTCACATAAGTCTTCACATTTGGGGATAGGGTTTGAATAGGTATTGGTGTTTATCTTTCCCCTTTCTTGATTTGCCTCCTTTGCTGTTTTTTTCTTTTTTTTGGTACAAAGGTGCAATGACTTCTCCAAATGCACTTGCCTTAGACGAAGAAAAAGACCCATTGTCGCTCATTGATAGAGAGAGATGGTATTGTGAGAGTCCAACACTATTGTCGTCTATTACACATAGCACTACGACCACTCTGAATAGGCTGTGAGGATGGCCGCGTTGCGAGCATTCCGGCACTGGGAGGATGGGCTTCGTGAGCAATGATGGAGGGAGGCAAGGAGGATGGCATTGTAAGAGGATGGGTCTCTTGTGGAGGTGGGTGCAAATGAGTTACTATATTAATGTTTGGGTTGATTGTTCTATTGGAGGTTTAGGGGTATTTTGGAACTTTCATTATATTACTTAATGCTGATTAACACCATTTGGACTTAGAGGTGGCAGGTGTAATATTAAAATCAAGGAGGAGATAAGTGTAATGTTAAAAGACCTCAGGGAAGGTCAATGTAATTTCCCTTTTCTATTTTGATGGTGCAAAAATATTTATATCTATTTTGAAAGGAGGCATAATACATTATTTAAATTGCTATACTTTTCGTATTAGTATCCAATATGAAAGATACTTATGCATTGATAGTATTCGTGCAAGGAATAGAGCCACATATTTTTTGTTAGCTCAGAATGTAGAATGAATTTATTTCTTATTAAATTTGAATTCAATACATCTCTATCAATTTATAAGTGTTGTTGAACTTCTTCATGAATAAAATTTTCTTTCACATAAAAAAAAAATCACATTGTGCGATAACTTGTGTATTTCGATATCTTGTTATTATATTTCGTGTAGTCAACACCTTAATTAATATACATAGTGCGATTTAAAAAAAAAAACAATAAATACTTATTTTTCTTCTCGAAAATATAATTATTATTAATCTAACTTAAAATAATAATTGAAATTAATTTAATTTTAAACATTGAAAATATCTCATGTTACTGCTTCTATATATCACTGCGTACCAGATCGACAAGTGCTATCATGCCTGTCAAGGTGCATTTTTTTTTTTTAGGGTATACTGTCATTAAATATATTTGTAAATTTATTTACATATATTGTTGTAATAATTTAATTAATAATAATTTGATATAAATGATAATTTTACATCAATATCTTAAAAATAAAAATAAAAATTACGATAGGGTAGAATGCATATATATATATATATGATAGAAAGATCGTAAAATGAAAAAAAGTATATATTAAATGTAAACATATGTATTTACAAGTGTCACTTATAAATGAATTATTTACAAATGTCATTACCAATGTTTTGCTGGTTAAGTGATTCGATACTTGTTCCCCTTAAGTAAAATTTTGAGTTCGAGTCTTGTGGATGAAAAAATTAGCGTTGGGAGAGCTTTATCTTATAGTGGATCGACCTAACTCGAGCTAAATTAATTAATTGGAATATAGCGGGCTCTAAATGATTTTGCGTTGCCTCGAGCTTTTAGGAAGGATGATTGCATGGTTAATAGAATTCGGTGAGTTTAGTATTGAAAACTAGTCTTGAGGGCCCATTAAAGCCCAAGTTCTTACAGATTCTATGGTTGAACTCACCTCGGACAACTCTACTACAACGAAGATGAATTGTGGATCCTCTACATTGATAGGGCCTCCAACGAAAAAGTAAGTGGAGATAGAGTAATCTTGAAGAATGAAAAAGGAATTATAGTAAAACAATCATTGCAATTTCAATTTAAAGCTACCAATAACCAAGCTGAGTATGAAGCTCTTATAGCAAGCTTAAAGTTGGCATTAGAAGTTAGAGCTTGGAACACCCAAGAAAAAAGGGACTCATAGCTAGGAGTCGACCAAGTAATAAATAGAGACTTTCAAGCAAAGGATCTATCATTAGAAAAGTATCTATGCCAAGTGCAAAACTTAAAGACGAAATTCACTCACTACACCATCAAGCCCATTTCTCGAGAAAAGAATACAAGGGTCAACCTATTTCCAAAATCAGCAAGCACCAAAAAGTTAGAAAATAAAAAAGTTGGTTATTCAAGTGGTACTCCATCAGCCAAGCATTCAATAAGAAGTGGCGATTATGAAAATCAAAGAAGACTAAAGAACGATAATATTGAACTACCTCTTAAGAGAAGATTTGCTAAAGAATTTCCAAGAAGGCAAGAAACTCAACAAATTGGCAAGTTATTACACCATTGTAGATGACTAACTTCACAAAAGAGGTCACTCTGCCATTGGTCAAATGCCTTAGAAGGGACAAAGCAAAAAACACTATGTATGAAGGTCATGAAGGAATTTGTGAAAACTATATAGGAGGAAGATCCCTAGCTATGAAGGTCCTCAAGGCTAGGTATTTTTGGCCCACGATGATGATGGATTGCATGGTGTTTATTTGTAAACATGACAAGTGTCAATGATTCTCTGAGGTTACACAAAAGTAACCCACGTAATTACACTAAACAAGTTGCCCACTTCATAAGTGGGGGATTGACATCCTTAGACCATTTCCCCTCACACGAAGACATGTGGAGTATATTGTGGTAGCTATAAACTACAAAACGAATAGAAGCTGAGCCCTTGACCTGATTGGCACTAATAAGATCAGGAAATTTGATTAGAGAAGAATTGTCTGCAAGTATGGCATCCTACAATAGATTGTGAGTGATAATGGCACTTAATTCACTGATAGGAAATACGAAGACTTCTTCTTAGATTTCGGCGTCTACCAGCTCTTCACCTTAGCAGAGCGCTCTTAAACAAATGGGTTTGGCTAAAGCAACCAACAATGTAATATTAACATGTTTGAAAAAAAAGTTTAATAAGGCCAAAGGAATCTACGCCCATGGGTTACTAGTGGTGCTATGGGCTTTTCACACAATAGCCTAGTCTTCGACAAGAGAAATCCCTTTCGTCATTGGGGTTGAAGTAATGATCCTCGTTAAGGTCTCAGAGTTCGACTTACGATGGTAACATTATGTTGAAGAAACCAACATAGCTATAGCAGAAGCTAAATTGGATTTAGTTGAAAAGCAAAGAGAGCTATCTCACATGAAAGAAAATGTTGTGAAGCTGAAGATGGCTTGAAAATAAAACAAATGTGTGAGTCCAAGAAGTTTTCAGGAAAGTGACATGGTATTGAGGAAATTTGAACTTCAAAGAAAGCCAGCCAGCAAAGGAAAGCTCACCCGAAACTCGGGAAGTCCCTATAGAGTAACTAACGGCATTAGGAAAGGAACCTACAAGATTACTTATTTTCAAGACCATTATTGCCATGCACATGGAACCTAGCTTTCTTTAGAAAGTACTATATTAAAATTTTCCTTAAATTCGTGAAGATACCCCTATAGCTTGTTTCTTGGGGGAGTCCTCCACTTGAATAGGCTCAGGCTATTCCAAGTCCTTTTTTTGGATGGTTGGTGGGTTGTAAAGGCTAGATATTTCCCTTTCCCATTGATGTCAATCCCAAGATGCTGAGTTGGGGCTCAATAAACAAGGGCTTCAATAGCAACAAGGGCTCCGATAGCTTTAGCCTTCTTCTTCTTCTTCTTCTTCAAAAAGGCCTTCAATCATACATCCTGGTTAATGTTGGGAGTTCTCTCCTCTACAAAAATAAAGAAGAAAACACAAATTAAAAACAAGACATGCTTGGAATAATGGAAACAGCAAATCAACAAAGCAATGACACTTATTAAGGTGTTTAAGGACCCTCACTCTATCCTTGTCCCACAACAAGAGCTTGCTACATGAAAAATGCTTAGGGAGCTCTAGCTTGTCCAAAAAAATCTACCACATAGCACTCCTCAGGGGAAAGACTCTCATACTCCACCTCAAGGATCTACTTAGCTTCAAAATTCTAATAAAGTGGGAATCTTTCTAGGCCATGCTCATTTGAAAAAAAAAAGGGAATTTGGTCTTGGATGACCCCATCTTGAAGAATATATCCTTAAACTCTTTGTGGGAGCTTTGATACAAACAAAGGAGTTTCTTCCTCAACTTACCACTAAGGAAATCCATAATCCCTCCCAAACTCACTTGGCTTAGAAAAGAGAAAAAATATATATATATTTGCAGTTATGCTTAGAAACTCCATCAAGACTACAAAATTATGAGTAAACACCCAACTATTTGGATGAAGCTGCAAGAGGTAACATTCACCTAGTTTAGTACATTGCATTCAAAGTTAGCAAGCTACAACCTAATGCTTAGTGTATCAAAAAGAGTTTTCATGCATATAAATAAACTTGGGGTTTCTAAGGCAGCTCTTGCCATGGAAAACCCTATCCTTGGTGAATAAACACTCAAACAAAGTCTAATCACCTATTGAAGATATTTAGGAATACTACGAGAGCACTTTGATGCTCTCAGCATCATCAAATAACAAAGCAACCTTTTTCATCTAGGTATGTACCCAATAACATGGGTCTATGGCTTCTTTCTATGGGTCCCTAAACCTAACCTCCTTTCCTATAGCCATAGATTTCTTTTCCATTTTGCTACAAAGTGAATTAATTGGCTAGAATTGAGAACCTAAGCATGGTAAATAGTCATCAACATCTACTCATAGTAGAATCTTCTACGTATCCTAAGATTTCTGTAGAATATTGAAAATGAAATTTGAAAATGAGAAGTTAATGAACTTACCAAAATGAAATGCTTAATTGAAAATGCGGGAAAGTAAGCTCTAGAGAAGGCAATAGGAATTGCAGGAGAGACTCAAAAAGGAGATAAGAAAATGAAGAACTCTAAATTTTGAAATTTTGAAGTAGGAAGAAATGAGAAGGATGAAGATGTTTGAAAGACTCAAAAATTGGTATCTTTTTTCATCATTGGCCAAGATTTTCCCCCACTACGACGTGCAAATCCTAATTAAGGAAGTAATCTATGGTGGGGGTTGGACTTTGAAATGGTTAACAACTCATATTCGACCTGTCGCCCTCAATCATTTCTCAGTAATTCTTAATTAGTGGGATAACCACCAATAACTGTTGAGCGCATGGTATGATGCTCTTCTCCATAACTGTCGCCTGAGAGACGAACATTTGCCTTTGGTAAGCACCAGAAGATCTGTATAGTAAAAGCTCATTCTATAATCCTTAGATTTCAACCAAGCTCGAGATTTGTGAATTGGATAAATTCCATATATAGGCCTTATAAGTCGGGCCACATGATCACACATCGACCCACCTATAGTTCCCATATGTGTCCTTATAGAAGGCCTTCAACCGAGCTCATATGAGCGGATTGGTCAAGCCAAGAAGTTAGGTACCATCTCAAGGCCTGGAGGCCTCCCTTCGTGGGAATAACACCCTCCTCACTTTTGAATAAACCCTTCATGATATATACTAAAGACCATTTTTGTTTTTACTTGAGTATCAAACTGTATTTGTAGGTCCCCACCGGAGACATTGGAGCTAGGAGAGATTTGCACCGGCTTCATTTCTCAGATAAGAACAAACATTAATTTAGATTAAAAAACATAAAGTAACATTAAGTTAGTCTGCTAAAAAATTATACTGATTTAGTAATTTGGTCATTTAATCATATGAAGTTGATATCAATTTAGTCATTTCATGGTAAAAATGATATAGAAGGTTATTCCTTAATCTTTCTTCCTTTTTTTTCGTACAAAGATGATTTTAATTTTACTTTTTATGATGAGGAGTTATATATATATATATATGACGTGAGATAATATGTAAATTTTATTGATGTATTATTAGCTCATAGTGACCGAATGAGTGAATGGTACTAATATGAGGACGAGAAGGGGGAAATTATGGGAGGATTAGATGGACCCATGCATGCGTGCATGCATGATGCGCCAAAAGACATAAAGTACTTTTTGAATCCTTAATTATGATGTGTGGGTTCTACTACACGGCCACTTGACACCACTAACGACTCTCATTCACTCCCTTCCTTGGCTTGGGATCACTTAGAGTTCCAGAGTCAGAGACATGGTTGTATAGTAGCAAGTGCTTTTAAGCATTGAACTTGAATGTATCCCTTTAAATAAATGCATTACACGTATGCTTCCACGCACAATATTTTATATTTATAAAATTTTAAAGTCTAATTATAATTTGTCTTTTCTTTTTTTTGCGCAATTACATTGTGCTCCTTTTTACGTTTTTATTTTCTTTTCTTTTAGTTTTGGCTCTAGGCTAGAACACGGTTCACTTTCTATTGTGTTTCGACTTTCGATTTACGCTTGAGCTATAATAGGATTCCGTTAGACTAATAGCAAACCTGATCTTTTTTTTTGGGGGGGAGGGGGATTTTATGTTAGGGTGAATCTTTCCAAAATCAATTCTGGCAGTAAACCTCAATTTAGGAAGAAGCATGTCATTCTTGCTTTTACGTTGAGCATTTTCCCATTCAGACATTTTCAACTACAAACTTTCAGAATTACCCTCTAGCTATATGTTGTTATAATTAGATTGTGTTTTAATTTGTGCATAACATACAAATATATATATATATATATATATATATATATATATATATATATATATATATATATATATATATATATATATCTTCTCTAAATTAGATATAAAATTTTATAAGTATATGACAAATCATGAATATGCCATAATTTGCCATTTTGACTTTTTCGTCAATGATACACCCGTTATTCATTTCAGATTAGTCAAACAACTCAATAGATTGGTTTATCTAGTGACTTTCTACTCATGCATTAATTCACCTCTTAATTTCTTTGATGGATATTTGTAAGCACCAGCTAAAAAAAAAGATTACCCAAATAATTCTTATCAATGATGGTTTCTATTCACTTATTACACCAATAACTTGCCAACTCCATTACCAATTCAATAATTTTCTCCTTTACATTGATTTTGTCGGCTAATGATTCCAACTAGCCCAATTTCTTTCTTTTTCACTTGGGATTGAGAATCATAACCCCACATAAACACCAACGCAGGAAACGTACAAATGCCACCCAACCCACCAACCCAGATGGTTCGCTTTCTTTCTTTAATAGAAAGAAGACACAGAAAACATCAGAAAAAATAGAAAGAAAGTAGACACTCACACAGGTATTTTCTTTCTCATCTACTCTTTCTTAATTCTACGGACCAAAAAAGTGAGTGAAAATTTGCCTGTCACGTAAAGCTCCATTCTTCACCTTTTTGTAAATGTAGTTCTATCTGTACGTCACTCTCACTAGCTGCTCTCAACAATGCTGCTTGGTTGTTCCACGTCATTGTCTCCATGCTATTTCTCTTTAGTCGGAAAGTGCCTGAAAACATGATCCGTCACCATGAATATCTTTGATGCAGTGTACCGGTAAAGTGACTCTACGAAATAATGAAAGACCAATGCACCAGAAAAAGTAGGTTTCGTTTACACTTTTCTTCAAAACTTTATTCGCATTTTGAGTCTCTAGGGAGCTTTCCCTTTGTCATATATAATCCTTGATGCAACGGTTGGATTAGATCCAATATCTCACGTGAGAGAAATTTAAGAATGAAGAAAGAATATATATATGTGTGTGTAATTTAGTCCATAAAAAATTTTTGATATCAAATAAGTCTTTAAAAATTAATATATGATATTACATTAATTCTTGAAAGTTGTTTATTATCAATTTAATCCCTAAAAGTTAAAACGTAACTTTACTTTGGTCCTTAAAATATGTATATGACATCAAATTGAATAATATAGCAAAGAATCCTTTGAACTTCAAGATTTCTTTGGATCTACATTTATAGCTGCTTGAACTTCAAAGATTCTTCGTTATGAATATTTTCTTTGTAGATTTAATTATTTATAGAGTAAAGCTAAATAGTTCTAAATAGTTCTTTAATTTGAAGGGTTGAATATTCATTATGTGGTATCTTTCATTATTAACTCTCCAATTCTAAATCAACCTTATGGTTTAATTCTTTGCTTATTGTTCAATTCTCATATTTAAAAATTAGAAATATTGCCCACAAAAATCTAATATAATAACATAGGCAACAAGCTAGAAAAACCTTTCATCCTTTGCTTCAACAGTTGCAACTAAGTTAAAATTAAAAAAGGCTTAAGGTTTAATCTTTTTAACACCATAAGTTTGGGCATATTTTAATGTGCACCCTATTAACTATAGTATACCATACACCAATTTTTAACCACATTCAATAAATGCCGCTAATTACATTTGAGAATATGACTAAAAGCATCTTGGGTGGATCATCGCATCCACATTAGGACCATTGCACCTGCATGCACCAACAACCTCCTTCCTCTTCATCACCCTTTGGCTCTTCGAATTTGCAGACAAGACCACACCACCACCATCGAACCTCAAAATGTAATACCCTTCTAAATACAACATCATGCTTAAATCAAAGTATCACACTTATGAATTGTTATTAGTAAATTAGCGGACCTTACCTGATATAGGGAAAAGCTACATACACAAATATTTACATCATAACAGCAACTCTTCAAATTACATAAGTACCTCTACTAAGAGCGTCAACTAGCAAAATAGTCGTCCAGGGCTAACATATGTACTTATTTAACAGCAATCTTTGATAGCCAATCCAGTCTTGGTCAAATGCTTCTAGGATGGTCATCTTCGAGAATCTCTTGAGCTGTCTAGAGACGACACGAGAACACATATAAAAGTGAGAATTTTATATTCTCAGTAGCCATCCTAAGTTATCGACATTCTATGTCATTGTTGTCATCCCAGCTAGTTTAGTTTATTAAGAAAAGTGTGATCTTATACATAGGGAAAAGTTCATTTATTCAATTCAGAAAACATATCCTTCCAAAGTAGGTTAATTTTAACTCATACAATTAGTTAAAACATGGCAATAATCATACAATTGATATAGATGCTTTATTTTGACAGATTAAGCTACCAAATAAAAGCAAATAAGCTGCATGCTCATGAATGCATGACTTGAAGCACCTTCTCATTTACTTTTTTATTTAGCATGTGCCTTTAATCTTTACTGCCCCTAGGTAGACTGATATGGGAAATGAGCTCATTTCGTGACAATCTTCACACAGCACTAATCGACAAGGGGATCCACGTACCTCTATTTGGCCGCGAGCCTTTAAATTGGGAGGGATTTCATTTTAGCTACGTGCCTCCAAAGTAAAGGGGTTTCATTTTGGCCACATGCCTCTAAAATAGAGAGATTTCATAGTTTTATTATAACTATCTTGAAGTGAAAGGATCACATAACTGCTTGCAATTGAAGGGATCTCATCTTATCTATTCACATACTTTCTTAATTTCTATGCTCGTATGCATTTCTTTATTGAGAGAATATAGTCATATTAATATGTAGATTAGACTTTCATACTTCAAGTTTCAAGTAGGAAATGAGAGAATATAAATTGTCTCAAAAATAACTCAATTGGAAATATAAATTACATAATACCTAGAATCAATCCCCGAATTTAGAAAAATCACCAAAATCCGATTTTAAGTTAATTTAGGTTCGAACTTGGAACTCGGAATTCGGAACTCAGAACAACTGTCCTTGTTTTGGTTACTAATAGGGAAACAATCACTTTACTTAGAACTCGGAACACCTATCCTATCTTGGTTACTAATAGGGTAATAATCACTTCACATAATTACTGGGACCTCTACAAAGGGAATCTGACTATGAAATTTTACAAAATTATTCTCCTATGTTTTAGCTTTCTAATAAAATTAGTTTTAGTTCATTTTGAGTTTTTCAGGCTTCAATTTTGAGGGTTGAATGATAGACTGCCCAAATTTATTCCTTGAAATAATTTTGCCTTTATTATTCCATTAGTTACTACAACCACAACTTTCCAATAACTAAATCTCATAACTTCAAACACGAAAACAAAAGGATAAATATCATATATTTCTAACTTAGATATTCATATCAAGAAGACCAATGATCCCTAGCTATAAATACTCATAAACACACATACATGGGTAAAGCAAGTCTTATGATCTCCTACCTCACTTCCAATGTTTGTAGCCTCCTAACTTGATTTCCTTGAAGCTTTAATCACCTTTAATCTTCAACCCCAAATATGCCAATTCTCCTCACTCCTGACTTGAATAAAAAATCTTAGTTGGCTAAGGGAAGAGTTTTTTATTTGAATCTTGTGTTTTATGAGAGTAATAGTAATTAGGATAGGTATAGGTTTTTGAAAGATGCATAAGGATGCAAGAATGGATGAGTGAGGAAGACAATGGAAGGAGGAAGAAGAGGGAAAGGTTGCGGCTGATGAGGGGAAAATGAGAGTTTGTGTTATTTTTGGTGAAGTTTTATGGTTAGTTCATGTAAAGTGGTTAGGTAGTTTATGTGGCTTATGTTTCTCTTTAATTTCTAATTATGTGGTTAGATTGCAACCACCTAACTTACCAACTAACTAAGTGGCCAAATTTCTAGCCATACAATACAGTATATTATGTCATAGTATGTAAAAATTTATTTAACATGTATAGTAACCATATGACAAGATATAAAACTTACATAATTAACATACTACCCACATGACTTTTCAAATTTTTGCCCCTTTTCTCATATATTTTTTCTTCCTCTCTTTTCTTATCACTAATAATCTTTAATAATATTATTTACAATCATAGTTGAATCAAGATGTTATATTACTTCCCACCTTTTAAAGAATTGTGCCCTCAAAATTCCGTTATTCCTAATAAGCCAACTGGACATTGCAGATTTCTGTCTACATTGGATATTATATTGAGGTGATTAGACTCAATATGCAATTAAGTATGATAGATAAGTTACAACATATACAACAAGCCTGCTATGCACCAACACATATGTCCTTATCATGCAAGAACCTAAGCATGACTTTTCTAGACTCTCAGAGTATAATTCAGAAGCATAGTCAGTCAATCCTCAGGTTCAATTAGAACAAACTGCACTGATGTCAAAATGTAACACCTTGATAAATACAACATCATGCTTAAGTCATGGTATCACATTTAGAAGTTGTTATTAGTAAATTAGCAGACCTTGCCAAATATAAGGAAAATAGAAATTCCTTTACTTACACAAATATTTACGTCACAACAACAACCCATCAAAGTAAATAAGTAGCTCTATTAAGAGCTTCAACTAGCAAAATAATCGTCCAAGGCTGACATATGTACTTATTTCATAATAATCTTCGACAGACACTCTAGTCTCGGTCAAATGCTTCCAGGATGGTCATCTTCGAGAATCTCCTGAGCTATCTGAAGACAATACGGAAACACACATAGGAGTGAAAATTTTACGTTCTAAATAGACATCCTAAGTTATCAGACATTCTATGTCATCATCGTCATCTCAGCTACTTCGGTTTATTAAGAAAAGTGTGATCTTATACATAGGGAAAAGCTCATTTATTAAATTCAGAAAACATATCCTTTCGAAGTAGATTAATTTTAACTCATGCACTTAGTTCAAGCATGGCGATAATCATACAACTAATAGAGATGCTTTAGTTTAACAAATCAAGCTACCAAATAAAAGCAAATAAGCTACATGCTCATCATGCATAACTAGAAGCACCTTTTCATTTACTTTCTTATTTAGTGTGTCCTTTTAATCTTTACTACCCTTAGATAAACTAATATGGGAAATGAGCTCATTTTGTGACCGTCATCATACAATACTAATCGTCAAGGGGATCCATGTGCCTCTAAATTGGAGGGATCTTATTTTGGCCATGTGCCTCCAAAATAGAAAGATCTCATTTTGGCTACGCACCTCCAAAGTAGATGGATCTTATAGTTTTATTATAACTGCCTTCAAGTTGAGGGATCTCATAACTATCTCTAATTGAAAGGATCTTATCTTATCTATTCACATCCTTGTTTAATTTCTATGCTCATATGCATTTCTTTATTGAGAGAACATAGTAATATCAACATGCACATTGGACTTTCATACTTCAAGTTCCAAGTAGGAAATGAGAGAATATAGACTGTCTCAAAGATAACTCAATTGAAAAATAAATTTACATAATACCTAGAATCTATCCTAAATTTAGAAAATTCACCAAAATCAGATTTTAAGTTAATTTAGGTTTGAGCTTGGAACTCAAAACTCAAAACAACTATCCTATTTGGTTACTAATAGGGTAATAGTCCATTTACTCAGAACACCTGTCCTATTTTGATTACTAATAGGGTAACAATCACTTTACATGATTACTGAGACCTCTACAAGGGAATCTGACTATGAAATTTTATAGGGTTACTCTCCTATGTTTTAGCTTTCTAATAAAATTAGTTTCAGTTCATTTTGAGTTTTCCTAGCTTCAGTTCATATGCTCAGATTTATACCTTGAAACAATTCTGTCTTTAGTCTTCCTTTAGTTACTACAACCATAACTTTCTAATAACTAAATCTAATAACTTTAAAACACAAAAACACAAGGATAAATATCATAAATTTCTAACTTAGATATTCCTCCATCAACTTCAACAACCTCACCATGGCTACCTTCAGCTAACTCCAAATCTCGCTAGATGTCAAATAGTTGCCACTACTGTTAACATCTGGTTTTTCCTCTTCCTCTGTCATTGTCATTTTTCTCATATATTTATTTATTTGCATATTTCAATATTGGGTTGTGTTGATTAAGTCATTCACAATTCAATTTAAAATAAGGTTCACACTTGAGTGCTTCATAGTAACACATTCAAAAACCTAATTCTATACCTATAGGGCAAAAAACATAGACAATGGTCATAGATAACAAATTCTATATCATTAATTAAGGCATTTCATCAAACAACACCAGGACATGCAGAAAAATGTCACACTCAAAATAAAAGCAAACCTAAATTAGATCTACCAAGTGTACATGTTGTTCCCCGAGGCACCAACAAGTGTATTATCTAAATAACAACAAAATTAACACTCAAAATCAACAAAAGAAACAACCAAAGAAATAAAATAAACAGATCTAGAATTTACACAACAGGAACGAGTACTTGATAAAATCCATAGTAGATTCACTTTGTCCACCCGATATACTAGATTCGAGAACAAGAAAGTTTCCAATTTGAAAGTTGAAAAAAATCAATATGAGAGGTAAGAGAATGCAAAGTGGAAATGATTACACATTGGATCGTGACTAAGCTAGAGCTTTAGGATTAGGAAATAGATAAGGTATGGACTCAAAGATCAATTCCTAAACTGGATTTGTTTACCAAAGCAGCGAAAGACAAGTCCAACTTGAAGGCAAGCGAGTAAAGGAATATACAGGAGTTCAATAATGTGAAGAGTGAGTCGTGCAGTGAGACGGTGAGGTTGAAGATATATTGTGATGAAACGAAAGATATTTTGAGAAAGAAAAAATAAATAACTAACATTAATGTATTAGTTAATGGCATTTAATGTAAGCCACCATAAAAAATTCCCAAAAAATAACAATATTTTTATGGTGCATGTAACAACAAAAGTTTATACAAGTTTTAACAACACAAAAAGAAAAAAGGTTATAGATAATGACGAAAAAAGAGGGGGGAAGGGATGAGACAATGACGATTTTTTTTTATTTAACATAAGGGAAAAATAATGAAATTAATTTTGACACATTGTCAATATAAAATATTTTATACTATTAATTAATTAGGTGTTATCATATAGATGACTTTTGGGTTAATAATTGAAAGAGTCATATACTTTTAATAATGTGATAATAATTAATTAGATGATTATATGAAAATCTTTTATGCATAAAATGTATCAAAACAAAACTAAAATATTATTTTAAAAGTTCAAGAAATAAGCCATTTGTAACGTCCCGATTTTCGATTTCCGACCTTATCAGACAAATGTGATAATGTCCGATTTCCAATCCCAAATGGACTGGCTTAATTTTCCTATTCCCGACCTTAGGCTTTAAAAACAAAGGATACGAGTTCCGACTTCATGGTTGATTGTTCAACCAGAATAAGACACGATTCCCGACCTACGAGTTAATGGACGCAAGATCGGATCTCTGAGTTGGTCTCCAAGTTCGACCAAAATTTATACGAATTCCGACCTCATACTTTACTCCGAAGCTTCACATAAGAACGGACATGATTTCCGATCTCCAAACTTATGTCCAGGTCTACAATGAGGTAAACACGAGGTCAAACATCCAACTTCACCTTCAAGTTTCCTTGACTTCCGACTTCATCTTCGAATTTCATATAAACTGGATTATTTCTGACTTCCGAGTTCGTCTTCGAATGTCAGCATAATTTACCGATTTTCGACTTAACCTTCAAGCCCGAACAACATGAACGTGACTCCCGATATCCGACGTATGTCTCAAAGACAATGTACCCGATTTCTGATTTCATAATTTATCTCCAAGCTTCAGCAAGAGGTACCCGAGTTTTGACCTCAAACCTCGTGTTTGGTTTTCGACCTCAGAAGTTATAGTTTAACATAATGGTTACAAATGCCAGACTCCGAGTTGAATGTAACGAGTTTCGGCCTTAGAGTTGAACTCGATTAGAATGGACACAAGTTCATATCTTTGAGTTGATTTCCAGTTATACACGAGTTCCGATTTCAGAATACAGTGGAAATGAGTTCCACTTTTAGGCGACGTGGAGAACAATTTTGTCACAAAAAGAGGGCGGCGTGGAGAACAATTCTGTCACAAAAAGAGCACGACATGGAGAGCAAATTGTCACAAAAAAAGAAGAAGGTAGGCTGAAATTCAGCCTTGTGCTTTTAGGCCAATCAAAGCCCTCCAAGTTAACCACTACCTTAAGCTTATAAACTCATTTCTTTCTCTCCTTTAGCCTCATCTTTACGTTGCCTTCTCCCTGGTTCAGCTCTCTTTTCTCTTCTCCACTCTCCCAACCCCATCACTCCTTCAAGCTTCACAAGGTTCTAATAATTCAAGCTTCAACACTTAGCTCAAATCACACTCCAACGAGGTAGGATTCCATTTTGTTCTTGAATTTCTTGCACTATGGCTGTATTAAATTGTACTCTTTTCATGTGTTTAATGATATATTGGATGTATATGATGGATTATGATAGGATTAATATGAAATCTTGAATTGGAATTAGAATTAGAAGAAGAAAACTAGGAGAAGTGGATGGATTAGAATGCTGTCTTGGTGAAGAGTCCACGACAATCTGGATGGCAGAGTGTACGGCACCTCCTACAACTGGTTAAATCCGATGAAACCAGTTTTAGATGAAAGTAGACATTCAGGGCTTTCCACACATGTATCATATAAGGTCATTGGATTAATATTGAGAGAGATATGAATGTTTTAAGTTTGACCTAGGAATCAGGACTTTCATCCGGGCAGGGTGACTTGAGGAGGGTATAACTCGCCCTACACAATTCCAAATTAAGCGAAACTAACTTTGTTAGAAAGCTTACACATAGGGGAACATCCTAATATGAAATTCGGTGTTTGTTATGACCCCAATTGATCCCAGTGGTTCGAGGAAGTTAACCTATGTCTAAACCGAGCCAAAACAGAGTAGTTCAGAAAGGTGGAATTTCAGGACTTATAACTCGAGCTATACTCAAGAAAATGGAATGAAACTTATTATAAATGAAAGGTTGTCCTGTTACCTTTGATATGGCGCCAATTTTGTATGATTTGAGCTTAGTTTCGATTTTTAGTGAATTTATACTTCTAGGAGTGTAATTCGGGCTAGTAACTGAATAGGCTGAGGCAAAATTTGAATATCTTAAGTTATATAGACCAAAATGATATGGGACAAAGAGGTTAGAAAGTAGACACATAGAGCTATGACATATCCAAAATTTAGGTTTAAATGAGTTGAATAGAGGTAAAGGTGGATTATGCAAATTTCAGGCAGAACTGAATAGAATTGGCAGAATGGCCAAATTGATAGTTTCACAAGTGTTAGTAGACATATAAGGTTTGAGTTGAGGATTGCCAGTTTTACATTGATATATATGTTAGATTGATTATATTGCTATGACTGAATTATCTGTGAACTGGCACTATTCATGGGGAGGCAGGCTGATTCGTTATCTTTGCCGGATTCTGACAGAAGTCTATGAAACTAGGAATGTTTGTATGCAAGAATGATATAAGTATGATATGAGGTATATGAGAATAAATCATGAAGCATATGTATGAGTTCATTCAGCATGCTTGTGCATGACCATGTATGAAAATGAAAAGCCATGAGTGAATCCCTTCACTCAGAGGCAGTTAATTGAGATCCCTCTCTGTGAAGGCAGTTAAATAAGATAAGATCCCTCACTTGGAAGCGCAAAACTATGAGATCCCTCCCTGTGAAGCACATGGCTAAAACTATGAGATCCCTCTATATTGAAGGCATGTGGTCAGATGAGATCTCTCAATTTTGAGGCACGTGACCAGAAGAGATCCCTTCAATTAGAGGCACGTGGCCAGAATGAGATCCCTCCAAGACTAGAGGCACGTGGGTCCCCTTGTGGGTGAGTCAGTGTGATGACGGTCACGGGTGAAGCTGACAAGCTCACTCCAAGGCCAAGCTACCCAAGGGCAGTAAAGACTAAAGACTAAAGACTAAAGACTAAAGATTAAAGCATATACAAGCATCCCATTCACATGAGGCATGGTATCGACCTAGCTAGTGTGAGTATCGGGGACAGAACTTACATGAGGTATGGCATGACCCAACTAGTGTAAGTACCGAATGAAGATCCCATATTTCTAAGGAACGTGACATGGCGATCATGCTCTGATGGGGTATGACATAGCGATCATACTCTGGAATGTGGCACGTAAAGATTTTATGATACAAAGAAAGATGAAGAAAGGAAAGTAAATTTTATGTATATGCATAAACTCAAGTACAAGTGAAGTCATGTGCAGAAGTTATGTTCCCAATATATTGATGCTATGTATATTGTAATATGTGCAGTTATTATTTATAGTATAGTTCATAAATTGGTGTTGTATGGGCTCTTCTAAATGACAAGTCTATAAGTAAAACTGAACTTTGCTTCGGATAGTATATTTTCGAACTGTAAAATTAAACAGTTTAGATAACATATTCACCTTTTTCATAATAAACCGAAGCAAACTGAAGATGACAATGATGACATTATGTATGATAATTAGAGAATCCTACTGAGAATTTATATTTCTCACTCCTATTTCCGTGTTGTCTCTAGATAGTTTTAGAAGTTTCCGAATATGGCTGAAGCTGCTGTCAGACAAGGTCCGCTCGAGTAACAGTAACAACTCCAGAGTGCGGTACTACTGTACTTGGGAAGGTGTTACACCATTCTTGTGAACTAATTTCCAGCAACAAGGTAATAAACAATATCACATCTTGCTTTGTGTATTCTGTCGCTGAATTTTGATTAGAGTGCTCTTTTTAGGTGTGTTTGAGAACTAATACTTGCTTTGCATGCATGGGGTCTATTTTTTAATAGGTATTTCCTTTTTTATTATTTGTCAGTTATTTTATATCCTCAATACTTTCTTAGGATTATAATAATTAAAATATAAATATATATTAAAAAATTTCTTGTAAAGTGAGATATTTTTAAGAAAAATAAACAAATAAATAAATAAATAAATAAATAAATATATATATATATATATATATATATATATATATATATCCTTAAATCATTTATAGGTTAAAAATATAATACACTTTCTTAAATTAAGGGTAAATATGTCATTTAATTCGTATTGTTAAAATCATAAATTTGCTTTAGAAAAATATTCTTTTATTTTTTAATTATTGCTCTAATTAAACATATTGTGAAATTTAAATATCTATATATTATTTTCTATCGTGAATGTATTTCAAATTAACTATCTTAATATAAGCCCTAATTCTTGATAATGTAAGAAAGGTGAATTTAGAAGAGAGCAAAGAGAAAGAGAGATCGAGAGAACGTGTGAAAGAATATTATTGCAGTGTGCAAAATGAAGTGTTACAATTGAATTATGTGCGAAAGAGAAAGAGTGATCGAGAAAACATGTGAAAGAATATTATTGTAGTGTGCAAAATTAAGTGTTACAATTGACTTATATACGAAGTTGGTCCTTACATACAATCTAATACGGAGGGGAAATGTAACAAACAATAACTATCTTGCTAGTTGTCAAATAACTAAAATAATTAACAAGTAATTTAAGTTAGGTGAAGTTGTTATCAGGTGATATCCCCGGCAAGCTGAGGAATGTATAGAGATCATTCCCAGATTGGACACATTGTGCTGGAAAGGACCAAGAGAGAGTGGATTGGTGAACATATAAGCATTTTGATTAAAGTTCGTTCTGGGAAGCAAATGAATGACTCCCTTTTGCAGGTGTTCCCGAACCACATGACAAACAGTCTCTATGTGTTCCGTCCTTTCATAAGACATGGGATTAGCAGCAATGTGACAAGTAGATTGACTACCACAGTATATTGGGGTCATAGTAGAGGGAGCTAGCTTGAAATCTTGCAACAAGTAATGTAACCATTGGACCTCACATGTTGTGGCTGCAAGAGCTCAATACTCAACCTCTGAGGAGCTCCTTGCCATGGCTGATTGCTTCTTGTAGCTCCAGGATAAGAGAGATCCAAGGAAGGTGCAATAGCCAGTGATGGATTTGCGAGAATCCTTGCAATCAGCCCAATCAGAATCAGAAAAGGCAGAAAGCTTGAGCTGATTGTTGGTAGAAAAAAAATAATCCTAAGGCTAGATTAGACTTGATGTAACGAAGAATCTTCAATTGAGCTTGATAATGACTGGTCATTGGCCTTGAGACGAGTTGGCTTAATTGTTGGACAGGGAAAGTAATGTCAGGTCTGGAAGAAGTAGGATGTAACAAGCGGCCAATGAATCTGAGATAGGAAGGAGGATTTAGATGAGGATCACCATCCTCTTATTGCAATTTGCAATTATAATCCATAGGAACATTGGAAGGTTTGCAAGCCAATAAGCCAGTATTCGAAAGGAGTTCCAAGGCATGTTTGCATTGACACAAGTGTAAGCCATGAGAAGACCGACCAATCTCAAAGCCTAGAAAACTGTGTATTTGCTGCCTGAGAGGGAGTTCAGGCAATTGATCTCATTGATGTCAATAACTAATAGGATGATATAATCCACGTAAACCAACACAACAGTGATGTATGAGGCTGTGGATTTAAGAAATAAAGAATGATTGTTGGAGGCTGGCTAAGTGTAGCCAAAAGTAACCAAGGAGGTGGAGAGCTTTGAGTACCATTGCCGGCTAGCTTGTTTGATGCCATAAAGTAATTTGGTGATCTTGCAAACCATGGCACTTAGAATTGAGAGGCTTGGGGGAAGTGTCATGTAGACTTCCTCATGAAGATTGCCATGGAGGAAAGTGGTGTTCACATCTAATTGGTAGAGATGCCGATTAGAAGTTGCTGCAATTGCAAGAAGAGTTCTGACAGTCATCATCTTGGCCACAGATGAGAAAGTATAATCCTTCCTTTTCTCTCTTCTCTCTCTACTCTTCTTTTGTGCAGGTGTTGTTGAGGGGCGGCTGCCATCTTTTTTCTTTGCTAGCAGCCCACTGTTTTCATTGTCTTTTTATTCTTAAGGTTTTGTGTCTTTTGCTTTATTTTTGTTATTCCCTTTTGTTGGTGTTTTTTGTTATGTTGTACCCTTTATGTGTGTTTTGTTCCCTTTCTGTGGGTATTTCTATTTTGATGTATGATAGAGGTCTTTAGATCTATCTTGAATGAAGACGTGATACATTTTTCAAATTGTAGCACTTTTTGTATTGATCTCCAATGTAAAGATATTTAGACATTGGTAATCTCCAAACAAGGAGTAAAGCCGCAGATTGTTGGTTATTTTATAATATAAAATACATTTGTTTCTTATTAAATTTAGATCTGGTATGGGTACGTTTGTTTCAGATTTTGAAAAAATTAATTTTGAAACTTAAATTTTATATATAACAGAAAAAGCTGAAAATTGATTTTTTTTTTCAGAAGTTACTCTTTTCAGTTTTTCCAAAAAAATTGAAAATTAATTTTTTTGATAATCTGATTATTTTTAAATATTTATTTAAATATATGAAAACTGATTTTTTTCAATAAAAAAAGTGATTTTTTGCTAAAAAAAAGCACAAACAAATACACCCTATATCTTTTTCAATTTATAAAGTATCATTAGACTTATTTATGAATGAATTTTTCTTTTCCATAAAAAAAACTATGTTAATAATATTTAATTGTCTGGAATACGTACAAAGTCCAAACAATCATTGTATTAATAATCTATAATCAAATTAGATATATATTGAATTTAGTTTGAAGAGAAAACGATTTACTAATAAATGGAGGCGAAGCACACACCCACTTGAGATTTGTGTATAGATGTCATAATGTTGAGATATATTATTTATAGTAGCTTTTACTCTCTTTTTTCCCATTTTTTTTAATTAATTGAACCTCATTTGATTTTTTTAATACAGTTTAAATTATTCACAGTATTATAGGGGTGTTCAAGGGTGGTGTTGAGTTTGGGGAAAAATAGAACCAGCCCAATCAAATTATTATGGGTTGGGTTGGGTCAAGTACAAGGAAAATTTTTTGTTGGACCCGAATTGAACCAACTCGACTATATTTGGGTTGGTTCAGGTCAGGTTATCAGATTGAATTAAAAAATTAACCAAAAAAATAATAATAAGGCACAACGTACTTTAAAAGGAAGCCTATCAATGACCCGAAAAAGAATAATAATAAAGAAATAAAGCCCATCCCATCAACAAAATAAGAAAGACCTAAGAGAAGAATATTCTAGAATTCCTTTTACTCTCCTCCGTTCAGTTTGAAACATGACAGACAAGCACTTCTTCTCCACTTTCTAGCAACCGCATGATAGTACACTTCTTCTCCACTTTTCTAACAACCATATGATAATACACAAGAACCATGGCAATGAAAGCGCTGCAACACGAGAGGCCAAGGCGACAACGACTTCATCATGGAAGTGCGATAATGCGACCTTTACGAGGTGCGAGCATGACATAAAGCGACTACAGAGCACGACGGGAAGTGACTTCGCGATTATGCATCTGTGATGGTGGGTCGAGCTCAACGTCAACACCAGTGGTGGGGTAGCAACATGGTGTTAAGGATGCTATAAATATATGAGTTTCTACAGTTATTCTAGACTTCTGTTGCTGGATTGTTTTAATTGATGTTATATTTTGGATGAAGGAGATGAAAGATTGTATTTTTTCCAGGAAAGAAGATGAAAGGTTGCATTTTTACTGCTAAAAGAGATAGAAGGTTATGCTTTTTTTGGGAAAGTAAAGGAAAGAGGTGAGAAGTCAGGTCCGGTAATTGGGTAGACGAGTTTCAAATTTGCAAACTCGATGGCCGAACTGACTAAAATCGGATATTATTATTCTTTACCTAAATAAACCTGAATATTTGACCTAACCCGAATTTTAAACATCAGGACGGTTCGGGTTAATTGGGTTCACAGGTTAACCCAGACCCATGAACACCCCTAATTCATACCATGCACCAAATATATATATATATATATACACAAATGTACTTGGTATGATCAATTCATCCTATATAATTTCTAATTATTTTAAAAGATTTTTTTTAGTATATTAGTGATAATGAGATTTGAACCTATGATCTTATACAAATTACCTAAACTTCTTATACTAAGGGTGAGCATTAATTTAGGTCAACCCATCAACCCATGGGTTTTAACTTAACCTAACCCATAAAATATGGATTTAATTGGGTTGATAAATAAGGTCGGATTGAAAAATCTCTAGCCTATGAAATATGGGTTAGGTCATGGGTTTAAATTATTTTTATCCAAACAACCTAATCCAATCCACCTATTTTTTTCTCAGTATTTTTTTTTAGTGATCTCAAACTTGTGTCATAGTCAAGAATAAAATGATAACCTTTTTTTCTCAAATCCTTTATTAATATCAAATAAAAGGGAAATCACATCCTAAAATCTTGTCAAGTCAAGAAATGAATAGATAAAATTTTTCTCAAATCCTTCATTAATATCAAATAAAGGAGGAATATCATCCTAAATCTTGTCAAGCCAAGGATAAAGGGAAATTTTTTTTTGTAAAATCCTTCATTAATATCAATGAAAAAGGTGACATTATCCTAAATCATGTCAAGCTAAGGAATAAAGGGATAAACTTTTTTCTAAATCATTCATTAATATAAATGAAAAGGATCACATTATCATAAATCTTGTCATTCCAAGATATAAAGGGTTATTTTGATTTGTTTTAATAGGTAATTTTTTGACATGTTTTAATAAGTTTTTCTTTTAAAAAAATGTATATCAAATCCATGGGTTTGACCCAATTTAACCCACTTATAAGTGGGTTGGTGGCACGCCCCAAAGGAAAGCCGTGACCCTTGAGTCAATTTGACTTACTTTCTGCAGTTCTAATGACAAAATTCTATTCATATAATTTAACAATTTAAGTAATGAAATTTGCCAAAAAATTAGAGTCTCCTGAAAACTGGACAATCCAAAAATGACATAGACCTGTTTAAATCAAATATAATCACCAGAAATCACAGCCAGAATATTTCCAGAGTAACAATCATAGGAATCAAAAGATCAGCTATACTAAAGAGTAATATACACGTTATGACTATATCCATAACCCAAAAACAACTGATCCTATACCCTATATGCAAATCTTTGGAATCAACAAAATAGAAGCCTCTTCCATAGTAAAGGCCTACCAAAAGGAATATCCTGGGTAGAACAATAGTCAAGAGCACTCGCTACTCGACCGTGAATCAAGAGAAGGAAAGAAAATAGGATGAGTTATACAGACTCAGTGAGGGTATATAAACAAAGTGGATAGGAAGGAGAAACTAAATTGCACACGAGCTTTTAAAATAACTAAAAATAACTGACTAATCATATATTCACCAAAGAAATTGTTGAGGCAATAGTTTGTCAATTCTATATTTCCATAAATAGAATATTATCAACCTCCTTCATTTAAATTAAAACTCATTAACAGAAACTTAACAATTCTCTATATATTATCTTAATCAACTTCCTAAATAGACTTTGTCAACATAGAATCAAATATTTCATCAAACTAATTACTCCACGAGGGTTACCCAAGAAGAACTAAATTTTTATGGGGAGTGGTCTCAACCCATCTGATAAAAAATATGAGCTCATCTTAAGCCGGGGGTCCTGCCTTAAGTCTTATCTCATTTAAATATACTATGTCTTGTATAGTTATATCTCTTCATTGCTAATGACTGTTCTAACTTAAAACCCATCATGGTTTTCTCAACATAAATTTATTTTAAAATGAAATACTTAAATTCAATAATCAACTTCTATAAAATACAATTCTTGCAAGAAATAAACTTTTATAATTCATTATAAATAAGCTATAAAATAAGAAAGAATAGCAACAGGTGACATTGAAATAATAAATAAGAGGATATCCAAAATATTAAATCAGCTATTAGTATCCAAAGAAACTCAATTATTATTTTAGAAAGAGAAATCAATTGGTTGAAATGACCATCCAAATCCATTATTAGCACAAAGTCAAATTATTAGCTTTAATAGGTTAGTTTCTCCTATAAACATAAATTTAAAACTATTGCCACTAAGTAAATAACCACTCACAACAAAGAGGAATCAACCGAGCTCCCCAACAAATCAAGGAAGAATGGCACCGTATCAGGAGGATCTGATCAACACAAATATTTTGACAAGCTTAGATAATTTGTTTGGAGATAGTCTAATAATTAACATGCTTATTATTAAGCAAAATACCAAAATATTACTCACCTACTATTTTATTACTACTTCCTAAATTTGAGATAACCTCTAAAATTTACCCATAAGGAAACAGGTTTGAGATTAGGAACTCACCTCAAACTTTAAGGACTAGTGGATATCAAACTTTTGTGACAAAATAAAAGAAAAAGGAGCTCTGATGGTAAAATAAAAAAAAGAAAAGAAAAAAGAAAAAAAGAAGACGAGGAACAGAGGAGGAAGAAGAAACTTGAACAGAAGAAAGGAAAAAGGGAAAAAGGGAAAGCGTGAACGGTGAAATTCTCACCGTTCCTTTATCCTTCTTTTTTTTTTTTTTTTTAACTCAATGCTCAAAAGACTAAAATGCCCTTATCCCTTTTTGTTATTTCCTTTCCCCTGTTTCTGGGATTTAATATTGTGGCATCACAGATGGGTTGGGTAAGATTGAAAGGAATAATTTGTTTAATCCAACCCAAGCCAACCTATGTCCACCCTTACTCGCCACTAGCTCATTCTTAGCGGCTTTAACTATTTTAAAAGTTGAAAAAAAAATTTGATGACATATATAGGATAAGTAGCTCCATTCCCCAGGAGAATGAAAACAAGTTTGACTCTGAGAAATTGCTCACTTGATAGGAGGGGAAGTATCCTTAAATGCTCCATCTCCTAAATTGTGAAAATAATGTCACCCACAAAACTATATTTACATGTGACAAAAAATTATTATTTACATATTTTTTATTTAGTATTGTTATTTATAGGTAAATTTTCTAGATATCATTGGAATACTTGGGAATGCCATCGTAATAACTAAATATTTCAATTGCATTAGTAATGAATTCACTCGTGGGTAAATATAAAGAATTATGTATTAATGAATGGGAATTTCAATTATTTTAGTGCACTATTAAAAATTACATGGATAGCGATGGAAATTTTCCGTCGCAAGTTTGCATAAATCAATGGCTAAACTATTTACCGATGGAAATCTATCACGGCCAATAGAACATCGCAAAATCCTTCATGACTAATTTGTTCCGTCGCTAAACAAAGTTCTGTTACAAACAACGTGTTAGGATCTGTGGCTATAATATGAATAGCAATGGAATGATTCCGTTACTGAGATTAAAATATATTAAACTATATTTGTTCATAGTAATAGAAATAATTCCATCACTAATTTTATATATATATATATATTTTAAACAATCTTAAACCTATATAATCCAATAATATAATAATTCCCAATCAAAATCCAAATCAAAATTCTAAATATTAAAAGTAATTCATTAAAATGTATATAAGATTATACAAATAAATATATTTCAAGAAGTTAAAGAATTTCAAAAGGACAAATTTAATACAAGATTTAGCTGCGTAAAATGTCGTAATCAAAACAAAGATGGTAAATTTAGCTAAAAAAATTAATATTCATTGTCGAATACCGTGCCAAATCCACTGTATCTACCAATAATATTACTAAAATATCTCATTATTAATCCATGATTCTCCAAATATCAAAATAATGTCCAAAAAACTTGGATAAAAGGCATTTCCTTTTTTCATTTATTTCTTTCTTATCCTTCTTACTCACCTTTACACATCTGTAAGTTTTGAAACACGAACTTGTCATCAATTTTGAGGATTTGAAAAAGATGGATTCCACCCTTCAATTCACATTTGTAAATCTATAAACGAATTAAAAGAAAAATAAATGAAGAACAGTAAAATTCGAGAGCATAAGTTACAATAGTACTAGCTAGATGCTGGCAATTTATAATTGAGAAACACTGATCACTAGGTGGGTCAGCTACGAATTTGTTAATGATTTGAAATGAGGATGGCCTAAATTGAAGAGTAGCTTTTATTTGCATAATTTTGTGATTAGTGTAGAAAAACAGTGAAGAATTATGGGAGAGACTGAAAGGGGAGGGGTCCATCCTCTCATTGCATGTTGGGTGGCCAGCTATAGTTCCTTTGTCTTTGTCTTGCATCCTTATCCTTGGCTTCAACCTTTGGTAGTTACCGCCAACACAGGTGGACACCCAATTCTCTCTCTTTCTGGCTTTTATACCATGCATGATTGCATTGCATCTATATATATATATACACACTAAATAAACATGAACTCAAAAGAGGAGAAAAATATTTGTAATAACTAATAATAAAATATAATTATGATTACGAGTATTGTCATTATTATTGAACAATCAATTGATGTGAGACCTAATCTAACAAACCAATAATTATCATTTGGGTCAAGCACTGGTATATTTATGTTAGTAGATAAACGTCAACCATTTCCGTGTAAGACATGCTATGCATCATGTAGCTCAAGCTGCTCACCGTTAGGCACCAGATCAATTATTATTATTATTATTATGAAAAATGCTTACAACTATAATTTTGTTACTGGAGTAGGGTGGCATTATTTTTAACTTTTATGGATGAATAATTTTTGTTTCTTTAACTTATTTCCACTGTCGTTAAATTTTAATAAATTTAACTGTATAACATTACTCTATTATTATTAATCCCATATAAAAGTGAGCCTTTTCCACCATATCATTCCTCTCACTTATCTTTTCTCTTTTCAGTATCTTTTGTGCATTTATGTAGGTTAGTACATTTTAATACCCAAAAAACCCCCTTCTACAAATAAAGATAGCAATAAAATGACATAAAAATAAAGACTGAATAAAGGCTGAAAGTAAATGCAAGAATGCAAAGGTAAAGGAAAATGGAAACTTGTAATTCGGTTTGTATATTGATGATTCTGTGTATAGTTACAAGTTTGTAGAGGACTATTTATAGTGTACAAAACAATTACTAGGCATAATCCCACTGACCACATTTTTTTATTTACATTTTATTTTTTGCTAATGGTCAATACCACTACGCCTATATAACCATTACTCGGCTAGTCCCTATACTTTGCCATGGTTTCTTCTCTTCCGGAACCGCCTTGTCTTATTTCAGCATACTACTCCACATCCTGACCTTTAACTGCTCCATAATGCCATTGAGACAAAATGTTTACTTTAAAATCATGCCCTATATTTTAAGAAGTGGTTGCCGCCTTACCAGTTGAACTTCTTAGTTACAATGGTTAATTGATCTTACCTCCCTCGCTTTGGATATATTTTGGTCCAGGCCTAATGGTCATATGATCCATTCCATCTTTGACTAAACCTTTTCTTTGGCTATATGTTGATCGACCATATTCTTCTCAGCTAAGGCACCTACTCAGCAACTATACTTGGCTCTTCAAACTTTTTTTAGTGCAAACAGAATAATTTAAATTAATAGTGATATATTAAGGAGCATCACTGCTCTATAACATTTTTATTCGCATGTTAGTCTTCGCCCTTACTACAAGCCCTTTTTTACTCGTCATGTTCTATTTTTACTGTTCTGTTTGATTTATATGGGTAAAACATATAATGACATTGATTGACGAACTTTGTCTTTGAAGACCCAACGAAAGCTCCTTTTCTAGGAAAGTTGTTCCCACAATTCAATTATCTTTTGCTAAGTTGTCTTATCTATTTGTCTTTCCCCTAAGTAAAATGGGCAAGCGAAGGTCGTACAGTCTCCATTTTAATTGACCTTGATTAGTATACTAATTAAAGATATCCTAATGGAAACATGAAAAATAAGAAAATAGTCATAAAAAGAGTGAAAATGGATTCAATAAATAAAAGGATTTGCTTGGCTTGGTGGGTTATAATAAGAAAAAAAAATTATTTGCAATATATTACTAAATTTATACTGATAACTAACTTTCATCAAAAGAAAAAAAAAATTATAAAGATAACTAGTTAAAGCGTATATGCACTTTTCACTCTAATTAATAGCAAGTTTTATTTAAAATTTGACATTTAAAAAAGAATTTATTTGTGATACAGCTAGTGTAATAATATTTTATATATATATTTAATTATATGTTATTATGTTATTAAAAATATTTAATTAACTCTTAAAATAATTATTTCAAAAGTTATATATATAATAATATATAATTAATTAATAATATAAATATGGACAACTCTCTCACTTAAGATTCAAATTATGAATCATTATGTTGTGATAGATTAACCACTTAACATTGAATCAAATCTCGGTTGGTATTTGCATGCATAGAGTTTATGCTAACTAAATGTTAGTCCTGACTTCTGAGTTCTGAGTAATTTAATGGGGACCGAATTTGGGGCTGCATTCTTTTGCACACCAAACTTCTAACAAATGTACTTTATATGCCTGATGCCTGCTTTGTGCTTGTGTTGTCCTTTCCTTCAAATTTGTTTTATTAGATTCACTCATATGTACACTCGTACGCTCGCAGCTTTACAAAACCTTAACATGATCTCCATATCGCACTTCTATGTATATCCATGTACTGATACTCTGATAAGCTATACATGTTTTATTTTTTTCAAAGGCTATATAGTATTGAGATTAATTTTAATATACTAATAATATAAAATAATTTTATACTATTAACTAATAGAATTTTAAAATATAACAAATTATAATAAATAATTACTCATTATAATTTGATATTTTTCCCAAATTCTATTAGATGGCAATGTAAAATAAAGTGCATAAAAGTTAAATTTTATATCTTTTCCATTCAGAATATATCTCTATTGACTCTAATAATGTAGCAAGTAAGCATACAAGGGAACACACAAGGTATAAATTGAATATAATGAAATATTATTCAAAGAGAGATGATCACAAAATATGCAAACAAGGATTCATATAGGTGGCTAACCCTAATTAGAATCATAATTACAAAAAATTAATGCAAAAAAAGGCAAAAATTATAAAAGTGAAAGTATCAAAATGATCTTTGATTTTAACTGAATAAATTCTAGTTGTCACGTCAGAGCTCTCAATTGAGGCACTTTAAAATTATGCAAAAATAGTCGTTCTAATACCCAAATTGATAAAAATTATGCTCATTTAAAATTAGGCCGACCATTTGAGCTTTTGTCTTTCTACTTGAGCCGAGTATTCTTAGTGTTATGTTCCACATCACTCCACCATGTTGATATTGATAAAAAGGATTTGTTTCTTTTAAAGTGAGGGTACATATCTTTAACATTAATGATATATCATTATCATTCATGATCTATTTTTATTATTCACATGTAGTATATTATGCCCACATGATTTATTATGCAAATATTTATATTTTATAAAATATCAGATGATTATATATTAATAATTAAAATTACATATTTTATTTTCTAAATTGTATCCTATGTTTTAGAAGAGCTAAATTTGGTAAAGGAATTACAAAAAGATCGATTTGCTTTATTTCTGAATTCATCTAAGCAACAATTAGTGATTAATCACTGTTGCATTTCATTATGAGAGAAAGACAAATGTATAAAATTACCTTACATCGTATTTCATGTTGTCTTACTACTTTGAGATACAATTAATATCTTACAATTTATAAGTAAAAGGGGGTTGAAAAACAAGGTATAAACATATTATATTACGCAATAAAAAAAAATATATGACTTGTTTTGTATTAAGAATATGAATTTCTTTTTTTTTTTTTTTGGACAGGAGAATAGAACATGAATCTTTAATTATAAGAAAAAGGGGATAAAAGAAGGTATAAACATATTATATGACTTATTTTGTATTGATAATATGAATCTTTATAAGTAAAAGGGAATGACAGAAGGTATAAACATGTTATATATGAATCAAATCAATAATAGTTTTAATTATTTCTCTGCAATTAATTTAACTTTTAGGGAAGTTATATGGATAACTTGATTATTCTTTTTAAGGGTTGATTATTTGCCTACTAGATACGTCGGAGAGATCATGTCATTGGAATGATTAAACTACTCAACACATAAGTCAATGACTAAATAGTAAAGATGGAAACTAGAGTACCTCAAGGCATAAAGATGATGAGCTAAATACAAGTCAATGGACTCGATGACTTTTATGACTATACTTCTATCCTTCATCTTCATCTACTCCCAGCCTTGAGTCTCAAGTACCTTTACATGTATTCCACCATTGCACCCAGCCAACGAGAAGTTAATTAATTATCTGATATATCAAGAATTAACGTAAATAGTAGTACTTCCCAATTAAGCAGAAACAATATCGAACAAACTTGAGGGAATAAAGGATTCCTCTTCAATTCTTAGCTCTAATAAGGAAGTTATATATTGTTTTTGCAGAGGGAACAAGTGCCCATTGAGACATTGGGCGAACTTGGTTAGGAATATAAGAAAGAAAGGCATGGTTTTTTTCTAATGATAATGGATAGAATGGTTGGGAGGAATGAGTAAGAAACAAATTAGGAGCTTCATAGAAGAAGAATAAAGAGGGCGAAGAATAAGATAATTAAAGGCATCCTAAGGAGTGCAATGTTATTTGAAGAGCACAAGTAGTGTCCTTCACCAAATTAAACGCACTTTAAAGGTTCGGCGTCTTTGGAGCGCGATACCAACTTTCATTTTTGGTACGTTTCAAAAACATAATGTAAGCATCTATAAAGTTCAGGGCTCCAGGCATCAAAACTGGTGTTCATGCTCTAGCTAGGAGCACGGTTTTAGTCACTTCAATCGTTTTCAAGAACACTATTTCCGGTTGCCGATGTCATGAAATTTATGGAAGGAAACAATTTGGCAAATGAAAAACCAGCCATATAGTTAGGTGCAAGAGGAACCATAAATGTTGTTAGACCTAGCGGATATAACAATTTGTTGATATTAACTAGAAAAAGTAAAATCTATCATTTTTATTTATGACGTAGCTTAAAGGAAAAGAATAAATTACAGTAAAAGATTTTTGAAATTTGGTCAAGCGCCAATAAGTCCTTTAATTAGTAACAAAGTGTGGATCCGAATGAATAGAGCTCAAGTCCGTTAAATATGAGATTCTAAATTTGATCCTAGAATTCATATGTATAAAAAAAATATTATTGGGAGAGGTGCCTGCTTAGACGTTTAATTGTATCCTAGGAGATTAATATTTTATATGTTAGGTGATCATACTTTGAGAAATAAAAAAAAATCCCCTTAATTTTTTTCAATATTATAAATAACTTAAACTATTTTGCTAAAAAAATAAATAATGAACTTTAATTTGTTAAGATATATAATACGAAGAAATAACCAAATTATTAAATAGAAGGATATGTTATGTATAAAATTAAGAGATTAATTTTAGTATATTATCAGTATAAAAGAATTTTACATTATTATCTAATTATATACCATTATATGTGCATTGAACTTAAATTCTAAAACTAATTATCAACAATTTTTAGAAACCATGAATGAATTAATTCAATGAAACAACTGAAATGAAATATGAAAGTTTAGAAAAGACAAAATGGACAATGAAATCAACAAGGGGTGATGATGTAATCATTTATAAAATTTCAAGGCTAGAAAGTTTATTCCTGAGTAAATTTCAAATTTTAGTGATATTATATATTCACTTCAAATTATTCTATTTTGTACATCGATTTATTTAGTTTTATAGAGTATCCTCTATAAATTTTACTTATATAGAATTTATGAATGTGATATTAAAATGTTAAAATATTTAATTTGATATTTGGCTTTTGAACAAGAGAAATATGAATTGCTCCTATTAAAAAAAAGGGAGAAATATGGTTTGTACTTAGAAAAAAAGATATAAAAGTGGTGAGTATTAAAAAAAATTGCTAATGTATTATTACCTTTGTATTTTTTCTGTTTTCTTATATAAATTCATTGATAGCATAAATTTTTTTTATATAATTAATCAATCATATCCTTTTATTTGTATAACTAATCAAATAGTAGTTATAAGATTAAAGTTAACTATATTTATTGATGTGATAAGATATGATTAGATGACAATATAAAAATATTTTATAGTATCAATATATCCAAATTAAAATTTTATTTTATATATGCAGATAATATTCCTCAAAATATACTTTGATATCATGGTTGAACTTCGCTGTGGCTTTAATCTACTCCAATTTCCTATTGTAAAACGTGAGCTTGGCGACTTAACTTTATTTGAGGCAGCAGACACACAACCAAATTATTTCACATTTGAAATTGCTTCTTATGAATTGACCTATGATATGGACAAATACGTAATTCAATCATCCATATCAAATTTATTTCTTCTGATGATTTTCCTTTAATACAAAAGAAAATTCATAGAAGGACAAATTTAATTAAATTTACAATATACCCATCATTCTTATACTATTTTTCCTAAACCAAAAACAAAAGCATTTATTGCAAACTTAATGCAAATTGATAGCTTTTTAAAAGAATATAGCCAACCAAAAAAAAGAAAAAAAAGCAAGAAAAGAGTAAGAAATATTCGTGAATAAGGGAATGGATCTTTTCATTTAAAAATTGACAAAAATTATTGATTCGTCTTTTAATTTATTTTTTATTTTTAAATTTTTTCTTTAAATAATAAATATTATAAATTTGTGTTTTGATTTTTAACAATTGAACATGTTTATCCTTTCTACAAATACCATTAGTTACATTGCCGAAAGAATTTTATCTGGTATTTGAATTGGTAAAAATAATATAAATGATATTTTATGTGATAAGTTTTAGTTTTCAAATATACTCTTGAATGTAATAAATGATATTTACAAAGAGGATAAATGTGTTTAATTTTTACAAGTTAGAGAGTCAATTTGAAATCCTATTACTTAAAAGTAGATTTAAAAATAAAAAATAAGCTAAGAGATGAATTAATTATTTTTATTTATCTTAAAAGCTTCATGCAACTTGGTCAAATATAAGTTTTTACCAACCTAAACAAGAAGGTGAGTTCCAGAAAAGAGTATATGAGAGATTTAATTAATAATAAAAAATTATATATAATCAAATTATGTAAAATTTTTATATGAAATAATTTATTTTTGTGAATAGGTGACAATGGCATTTCAATATAGTGCTTTGGAAACAATTTTGTTCTTTTTTGTAATAAAAATTATTAAATTAATCGTAAGCATTCAAAATTAAATTTAACTCGAAGACAATGCTATTTTATTAACTTGGTAAAAATAAAAATTGATTAGGTGAGGATTCAAAATCTTATTTTAGTTTGGCGGACATTTCCCCTTGCTCTTAATCTTATTTTTTTATTCATATATTTATCTTTTGCATCAAGGAAGTAATTTGATTTGTATATGAATGTATGCACAAATTCAAACTCATTTAAGTCTAACGTTGTCATGAACCCCCGATCTAACTTAGCGTTCCACTTTGATTGTTGACCCACTTTCAAAAGCAAAATACAATATGAAAGGTATATATACCTTTCTTCCCCTAAATCACTCGTAAACATTATCCTTAAAAACATCAGAAAACCTTTCACTCGATGCACTTTCTCATGCAGGTGAGAAAGTTACAAGCCTTCGCTTTGACCAAATTACAAATCACCCAAAGTTTACCATAACAAAATAACAAATCTTTCTATAACAATCATTTTATATGACATATTATACCGACTCACATCTTATTTACTATTATATAGAACATAAATTCAATTCAAATAGAATTTATATTTTATTTAATAACAAATAAAATATAAATTAACACAATACTCTATATAAAATAAATTTATTAAACATTATATATATATATATATATTCATTTTTTTTCTTCTCTCCCTTTGTTTTTTAACAAACACTTCAACATCAGACCAGCTACATGGGTCACCACAAAATCAAAGCCAAGTATATTGCACGCGCTTCGGTTGCACGGTGACTTCGTTTAATGATTGGAGAGTGACAACCACGGGCCACATCGAGAGTGCAAAACAACAAATATCAAGATTCTATTATGTCAGAAAATTTGCTCTCACATACAAGAGAAAGAGAGAGAGAAAGTGTAATTTAAAGGAGCGGGTGTAATTAAAGACGGTGGCGACCATTTTCTTCTGAAACACTTACTGTGTTTATATTTTTTTCTCGTATTTGTGTCTATAATAAATCTGAAAAATATTATGAATAACGTTTTTTTAATGGAAAATAAAATAAGCGAAGTTTCGGATGGTACCCAACCCACCCCACTACCAAATCATTGGCGAATGTGCACATAATAACACACTATTTTTCATATAGAATACAGATCCATATTATTTACCATTCCATTCCAGTACTTTGCCTCTCTCTCCCTGCTCTTACTGTTTTCTGCTGCATTAACGTTCTGGCGCATTTTAGCCTCTAACCACCAAACCCTAAAAAAAAGCATTATCCTTCTCCTTTGTTTGCCTCTTTGCTTTTGCTTAAGCCTTTGTTTGTGTGTTTTTTCCTTACTGGACCAAGCTTCAACGACAATAATCATGGCAATGATTATCTCCTTCTGAGAATTTTTAATTTACCCACCCCAAACACATCCCTTTACAGATCCTGTTACTTCCTTTTCACAATAATTTCCTTAGCTCAAGCGAGAGAGAGAGAGAGAGAGAGAGAGAGAGAGGAGGGAAAGAACAAAGGTTTCAGCTTTAGATCTGGGGAGAGCTTAGGTTGTTTGAAGCAATGGAGACACCCCCATGTCTCTTGGTTGTCTTTGACATGAAAGTTTCTTGCTTTCTTTGACCCTTCTTTGAAGAAGCATTGGGGTGTCGGAGCTTCAGCTTGTTTGGATAAACCTTCAATTCAAGATATTATCACTGTTGAAAGAGGAAGTCCTGAGTTTGTTTTCTTTTGTGAATAATAATGCTGGCTATTGGAAGTCCTAGCACCAGTATTAGTACAAGCACTACTTGCGCTGCTTTGCTCAGAGAACTTGAGGTCTTTCTCTTTCTTCTTTCACTTCACTCTTGCTTTTCTTCTTCTTCTTCTTCTTCTTCTTCTTCTTCCTAATGAAGAGTTTGCTTAGAATGATTTGCTTATGATACCGACTCTTTTTCTTTTTCTTTTTTTTTTCTTTTTAATTTCTTGTTCTTCTTGTTGGGTATTCTCTTCCCAATGATGTCTTGTTTCTCCTGAGGTCAACTTTTTGTCTGTTTTACTGTCTATGAAAAAATAAACCCACTGATAGGGTCTCTGTAGGTTATTTTATTACCTGAGTTGAAAAAGTCCTTTTCTTTTGGGCCTTTTTTTTTTTTTTTTACTCTCTAAACTTTTTCTCGTTTTTAGGGTAAAGTTTGAAGTAATTGATTTCCGGCAAATGGGTTACCGCAAATTTTTAAAATTTCAGTCGTTGGTACGGGGCTTTTGGGTGAGTTGGTCTTTGAATGTGTCTCTGGTTTGGTTGCAAATTGGTGAAGCCATGGTAAACTTCTTCGTTAATTTGTTGATTTGCATTTTATGTTTAGCTGAGAAAAGCAAAATGAATTTCGTCAAAAAAAAAAAAAATGCAAAATGAAGGTGGAAAAAAAGGTTTAATATAAAATTCTATGTTGTCTTATTCTCTTTTTTTTTTTCTGCAAAAAAAATTTCTTCGTCTTTCTTGGGTTGATGGACCCCGTAATTATGTGTGCAGCAACTATGGAACGATATTGGGGAGAGCGAGTTGGAGAAAGATCGAATGTTGATGGAACTTGAGAGGGAATGCTTAGAAATTTACGGGAGAAAGGTTGATGAGGCTGCCAACACTAAAGCACGCTTCCATCAAACTGTTGCAGCCAAGGAGGCCGAGCTTGCGACACTAATGGCTGCACTTGGCGAACACGATATTCATTCGCCGGTAAAAAAATTAATGGCATTATTTTGTAGATGTTACTGCAAAGTGTAAAATTTTTATAATATGAAAAATGTGAGAAGAAAAGAAAGGAAGAAAAAGGGCGCTATTATTGTTTTCATAAAGTATGTATCAAGTATGTCCCTATATTGAGTATGTATGTGGACTTGTTTTTCATGGACTCAAGGAGATGTCTGTTTCTGGTTGCAGTTTTTGTAATTTTTCTTTTCTAGGAGGATGAAATGGAAACCATAAAGAAAAAAAGTTTTATAAATAAGAATGATGCTCTTGCCATATTCTCTTCAGGGAGCAAGTAGTTAGTGCTTGTGCTTACCAACTCATTTGACCTGTATTTTCTATTTGGTGCCTTGGAGTAATTTAAAATCTGTGTTATCTGAGCTCCATCTTAAATAATGTAACATTATACTTTGTTCTTTCTTTGTTATCCATTCAGTGCATGCATGTATTTATATTTGGTCATTGTTTCTTCAATCTTCGTATTTGGGGAAAAAGGGGACACCACATGAGCAGCCTTAGAAGATGCAATATAACTAGGACTTCATTTTCTGGATAAAATATTTGCTTGTATGATATGACTTTTTCATCTGCTTTCTCTGTGAAATTTTGTAGATTAAGACAGAGAAGAGGTCTGCATCCCTGAAGGAGAAACTTGCATCTGTCACACCCTTGCTTGAAGATTTGAAGAAGAAAAAAGATGAAAGGTTGAAGCAATTTGCAGATGTAAAGGCTCAAATAGAAAAGATTAGCGGAGAGATTTCTGGACTCCATTATCTCAATAATGGTGTAGGCAGCACATCAGTTGCAGAGGAACAAGACTTGTCACTTAGAAGACTTAATGAATACCAAACAGAGCTTCGTGCTCTTCAAAAGGAAAAGGCATGTATTATGATACAAATCGACCCTTGAATTTCTTATTGCTGTGGTGTGAGTAAGTAACATTCTCTGATGGTGTGAACAGTCAATGCATATAAATATTCTCTTCATATTTATGCACACTCCGTGCCTTTCTTTTCAGACACATTCTTATCAGGGTTGAGGCAGGTGGCTTCATATTGTTTTTATGTTAAAAGAAACCATAGTATGTATGACTACAGTAAAATGTTTCTCTCTACCCCTTTTGTCCTGCTTTTTAATGCCTCTTTTCTGTCACACACACATGAAGGAAGTGTAGATCATTTTAAAGGTCTGGCCACGTATCGATTAGTACATTGGTTCTTGTTTTATAACTCATTCAGTCATTTGTGCATTTTCTATGCTTGTTCTCTGCAGTCCGACCGCCTTCAAAAGGTCTTGCAATGTGTGAATGAGGTGCATTCTCTATGTGGTGTGCTTGGATTGGATTTTGGTCAGACTGTGGGTGATGTGCATCCAAGCTTGCATGGGACTCAGGTGGAACAATCCACTAATATTAGCAGTAGTACATTGGAAGGTCTGGAGCAGACCATTCTCAGGTTAAAAACAGAAAGGAAAGCTCGAGTCCAGAAGGTGATTTAAATGCACCATCCTTAATCACTTGTTCTTTCTTTTCTTACCCTCTCCTTTACTCTGGTTTGACATTTAAAGTATACCCTTTTAAGAAATGCAGTTGAAGGATGTTGTTGCTAAGCTATTTGAACTTTGGAATTTGATGGACTCATCAAAAGAAGAGAGGAACAGTTTTCTAAGGATCACTTCTATTATTGGATCTTCAGAATCAGAAATCACTGAACAAGGTGTTCTTTCAACGGAGATGGTAGAGAAGGTCTGAAAGCTTATCTCTATTACCTACCCCTTTATTTTTCCTTTTATTCTTTGCCATTTATTCTTTAGATGTGGTGGACCAACTGAGAAGTCCTTTTGCAGGCTTCAGCAGAAGTGGAAAGGCTGGCTGAACTAAAAGCAAGCAGAATGAAGGAACTTGTTTTTAAGAAGAGGTCAGAGTTGGAGGAAATATGTAGACTGACTCATATTGAACCTGATACAAGTACTTCTGCTGAAAAAGCCAGTGCATTAATAGATTCTGGTATGTTCCCTGTTGCATTAATAGATTAGTCGTCTATTACCTATCATATCTTGGTTATGTAAATCTGGTTTTGTTCAGATTTACCTAGAAAAGAGCTGATGTTATTGAACCTTGCCATTTTTTGTGCAGGCCTGGTTGATCCTGCTGAACTATTAGCTAACATTGAAGCACAGATATTGAAGGTAAAAGATGAGGCTTTGAGCAGAAAAGAAATAACAGATAGGATTGATAAGTGGCTTTCTGCCTGTGAAGAGGAGAATTGGCTTGAGGGCTATAATCAAGTAAGCCAGAAATTCTGTTTTATATAGCTTAATAAGAACCCTGGTAGGATACAGACCGGCCAGGGTTTTGCCTTCTTTCTGTGCTTATACTTTGATAATTCAATTGTTATTTTGTGTCTGTCCAAACTTGTGTTTCATTGGATGTTTCTATGTGGTACACTTTTTTTGTGATGTCTTATTGAGTATTGGCCATATTTTTCATTTAAAATCAAGGGAGATTCTTGCATGGAGTTGATACAACTTGTGCAGAATCCACCGTAAAAATTACCATAATAAGTGAACTGAAGTGATAGTTGACAAGACAAAAAAGTTTAAGTGGGAACAAATATATCTAGAGACTTACAAATTATAAATTTATCATTTTATCTTGTTCTTGAGTTCTTTGTTTGTATCTAAATATTGGTCTTATTTTTGTTTTTTATCTTGTTCAAACTCAATTGGTCTGATGGGGCAAACTATGATGCACGGCCTTTATTCAGCAAAAGTAATACTGCCAATTAGTTAGGATACCGCTATCTAGAAGCATGAAAAAGTTCTCCTTTTTAATTATTTAGTTCAAGTCTTTTGGTTCAAATAAACATTGTTGCATTTAGCTTTTTTCTCTGAAGTAATGTCAAGGAATTTCAGGATGACAATCGGTACAATGCTGGGCGAGGTGCTCACATTAACCTTAAACGTGCAGAGCGAGCCAGAGTTACTATTAGCAAAATTCCAGGTATTGCTTTTATGGATCCCTATTTGTTGTTGATAGTGCCATTTGGACCTGTGTGACAGTTTGTTCTCTTTTCCAGCAATGGTTGACAATCTTATAAACAAAACACTAGCCTGGGAAGATGAAAAGAAGACTCATTTTCTATATGATGGGGTGAGCCTTGAAGTGGTGTAAATATTTCTAGTTGTGTTCTACCTCAACGTTCGTCAATACCGCTAAATTTAATTGAAATACTATTTGTAGGTACGTTTGGTGTCAATTTTGGAGGATTACAAACTTACTAGGCAACAGAAAGAAGAAGAGAAGAGACGATATAGGGTAATTTTACTTGTCTATCCACATTTGCCATAAGCATGTCTTTTTGGATAAAAGATGCCACAGGCATATTTTTCATCCACAAATTGATTTTTGAATATAAATTATGAGTAGCTTTCGTTTTAATAGATTAAGCTGCTTATGTATTTTACAAAGATACCATTATAAAAATTATAGATAGTATTTTTTAAGGCTCCGAGAAAGCTGTTGAATGTTCTGTATGTTTTCACAATTTGTAGTTAATTGGTGTGTATCTTCTTGAATCTCACAGGACCAAAAGAAGGTGCAAGATCTACTCCTAAATCAAAAGGAAGCCATGTATGGATCTAAACCTAGTCCAAGAAAAAGTAACAGCTTTAGAAAGACCAATGGGTATCGTGCAAATGGCAATGGTTCTTCTATGCCTCCTACACCTCGCCGTAACTCTGTAGGTGGTGGATCATCTGAACTACTTACACCACGTTCCTACTGTGGGCGCCAAAATGGATATTTTAAGGAAGTGAGAAGATTATCTACTGCACCTCTCAACTTTGTGGCTATATGTAAGGAAGATTCAATGTCATCATATGCTTCTCTTTGTGGTTCAGAGCCTGAATCGCCTCCCCAGGGCTAAATTGAGAAAACAAAAATGGTGGGTTGTGGTTACAATTTGCAATTGTTAAACCATGGTGTGCTTAATATGGTTTTGGCCAAATGGGCTGTGATTCTGAGGCTATGCTTTTACTGATAATAGATAATTTGATTACATTTTTACTTGTGCAGGAGTAGGCTTAATATTTTCTTGGAAGTGCCTGTAGACATTATTGAAAACCAGCGCAAACCTTGTGAATATGAGATGGATTGTACACTAGTATTTGCTTGTAATAAGGCTGAGATTGAGATATACGTGGACAATGATAACCGAAATTTGAGGACAGGAATTAGGGTGTCTATGCTTTGAAGAACATAAACTTTGGGAAGAGTGTTCATACTTGGTAGGGACAGTTTGAGGACTCCTTTGTAGAGGGTAAGGTAATAGATTGGAGATCATACAGTGTTTGACCATGTTGTACGTTATGGGTTTTGTGTTCCATGTGTTCTTCACTTGTTCATATGTTTCAGAGTGTGATGGTCATCATTTCATGTAGTAACGAAAGATCATTGATTCATTATTGTAGGAAACCTCCATGCTTTCATGCCCATTGCTAGCATACTGATTGACACGTGCACCCTGCATCATTGAAGTTTTATGAATTTTAGTTGATATCCAAATTTAATTAGAATTTTTGTTTCGTTAATTGACTTAGATTTAAGTGTTAACAGTGTGTAATTGTAAATTCTGAGCATGTAACTTTAAGTTTTCCGTTTGTTTTCATTTTATTTTATTTTTTATTATAAAGAAAATGGGAAGAATCGAATAAATCGATTAGAGATGAACAAAACCGTGGGTGACTTGATAAGTTGGGTTCTGATTCGACAAATATCAACTACAAGAAGATAGTGTACATATAAATTCTGGATTTACCAACGATTAATATGTTACGTACCACTTCTCCTTCACTTTCAAGCCCTCGAATGTGAACTGTCTTGTGGTACCTTATGGTGACTCAATCAACAGAAGCGGTGGTAACAATCACCCATATATTTGGTGACTGAGTGAATGATCCCAACTTGTCGTGTATCATGCTTCAAAGACCATGGAGGGATATGTTGACGTACAGAGTGCTACCATTCTTAGCAAATAAAATTACAATATTCAATGATCACATGCTCAACCGTAACCTCCATTTGGTGTTTACTGGCCTGTGATTATGTTTAAAATGATCTATTTTATATTAAAATAACTTTTAAGTCAATTTTTCTTTTGGAAATATTTTCACTATCAACTTTTTAAAATGAAAATAAATTAAACAATGATTAAGTATTTATCAATTGAAAAAAAAAAGGTTTAATTGATCTATGGATTCTTATAATTTGACTCAATTTTTAATTAGATTTTTATAATTTAAAAAATTTTAATTAGGTATCTATATTAAACAAATTTTTATAATTAAGTTTCTGATCAAATATTTTTACTGACCTGTCAATATATAATTAGATATTTGTATAAAATATTTTTATACTAGTCATACATCAAAATTAAATACGTCTAAATACAAATTTTTTTATTTTTAATTAAAATCACATCATTTTGAATATTTAAAGATTCCAAACACTAATAGGCTTTATGATCAGTGAATTTAACTCTTAAATTCGCCTTTAGAATTGATAATTTTCAATTTTGTAGAATCGAGCAAAGAAAGAGGAGGAGGAGGAGGATGGAGGTGAGATTAGGAGAAGATCCGGAGACAGAGATATTGATAAAGCTGCCGGTGAAGTCTTTGATGCGATTCAAATGTGTTCAACGATCCTGAAATGCTCCCTTGCGAACCCGCACCTTCGTGACCAGGCACATGTACTCGCACACTGACCAATCCCATGAGCGTCTCGTGATCTTTTACAATAAAGTACATTGTTATAATGTTACCTTGCGTCGACCCTCATGCTATTGAGTTTTATAATGTTAACCTCGGACACGGAGCCAAGCCTTCGGTGTTGATCCTAACAACAATGACTTGAAAGTGTTGAACATCATCGTGGAAAATGAAAGGCTTGTTCCTCCCTCAGCACAGGTGAATAATCTTAGCACCAATTCCTGGACCATTGTCCCTGCTACCACTACATAGGTCTCAGGCACATTGTATCGTATTGACAGAGCTCTTGCCAATGGGGTTCAACAGTGGTTGGCTCCAGGCGATCATGATCGCAGCTACATCCTTTGCTTTGACTTTCGCAACCACCAATTCCGAATACTCAAGGCACCGGTCTGCGCCTACCCTGAGGGAATTTCTGACCACAATGACTCCCTTGTTTATTATGCTTATATCCCAAAGCCAAGAGGAGCAAAAGAATTTTTGGATATGGAATCAAGATAGTTGGGGTCAAAACTTCCAATTTTGGTTATTGCGGGGCAAGTATCCATGGCATTTGAAAGCATACCTATTACCACTTTATAGCTCTGTTTTAGTAGCATTGGTTGCAGTTCAACGGTTTATGATCTATATGCTGTTTAGTTCGTAAAGGGTACCTAACTTGCTACCTTGCATGTCAAGCCTAATTTCAGCGTTGGAGTGTATTGATTCCAACACCGAAGATTTCAAGGTTATATCAATCTATGCAAAAAGTTGATTCTCTAGAGAAGTTTGATGCGTCTGATATTCCAAAAACACCTTTTAAAGTGCGTAACAGCATAGTTGAAGCCGTAGTTAGTTGTTTGAAAATAATTTTGAGGAAGTGTCATCTGAAATTCGTGGATCCATTGGATTGATTCATCTTGACATTTGGCCTAGATTCTGTATAAATCATGGAATATTAGTTTGAGACCTTATTTACTTGCTTGTTGACGAGTGGTTATTTATTTTTTATATAATTTTTGTGTAAAAATATTTGAAACATATAGCATTTTTATTTTTTATTATTATTTTTCTCTCCCACTTTTTCTCTTTTCTTTTTTTCTTTTCTCTCTCCTCTCTCCTCTCCCCCACACTCTATGCTCTCTCTCTCTCTCTCTTTGTCTCTCTCTCACGCACATAATCACACACACACTCACTCTTTCTATTTTTTTTTTTTATTTTTAAAAAGCAAATCCAATTGTCTCTTCACTGGATTTGCTTTTTAAAAATAATAAAAAAAATAAGATTCAATTCTCTTTTTGCAAGATTTATTTTTTAAAAATAATAATAAAATAGAATTTAATTTTCTCTCTATCGAATTTGCTTTAAAATCTCATATTTATCTAATTTTATCAAAAATCCCACATATTTTTATTTTTACTCTCAAAATTTTATATTAAAAAAAAATCACCCTTGATGAATTGTTGAATAAAAATAAGACTAGCATATATTAGTATACAGGATGTGTAAAGAGGAATATCCATATATAGTTAATTCTATAAAATTTATGATTAAATCACAATTATTGAATATAAAAAATACCGATAACTTAAAAAAAAGAGTATTGAAAGAATTTCCTTAAATTTTAAGTAGAACTATAAGAATTTAAGAATTAAATAACTTTTTGTTTTAAATAAATTATATTTATCTAATATGACACTTCACTCCTACCCCCCATAGAACATTTATTATTGATAATATTATTGTGGCTTATGAGATGTTGAATTATATGCATAAATCTAAAGAGAAGAAGGGAACTCTTGCCTTTAAGTTGGATATTGAGAAGGCTTATGATAGTGTGAGTTGGGAGTTTTTGGAGGCAACTCTTAAGGATTTTGATATACTTGAGCCAGTTAAAAACTTGATCATGAATTGTGTTTGCTCCTCTTCTCTTTCAATTCTTTGGAATGGATTGAGATTAGATCATTTTGCTCCCACTAGAGGAATGAGACAAGGTGATCCTTTATCCCCCTATCTATTTGTTCTTTGTATAGAGAAGCTCTCCCTTTATATTTCTCAGATAGTGGAAGAGGGTTCCTAGCTTCCTTTGAGAATATCTAAGAATGGCCCTTTCATCTCTCACCTACTATTCGCAGATGATGTCCTTCTTTTTTGTAAGGCTAAGAATAGTCAAGTTCACTTGGTACCTGAGGTGCTTTAGAATCTTTTGTGTTGCTTCTGGTTTGCATATTAATTTTGCGAAATCTAGAACTCTATGTTCAAAGCATGTGTCTCAGCGAAGACATGATAATTTTACTAATATTTCTTCCATTCGTTTAGCTTTGGATTTGGGGAAATATTTAGGTGTTCTTATTGTTCAAGGCAGGGTGAAGCAGTCAATCTTTGATGGGGTTTTGGAGAAAATTCAAAATTGCCTGGCCTCGTGGAAGGTTAAGCCTTTAAATTGAGCTGGGAGAATTTGTCTTGCAAAATCTGTTGTGACATCTATCCCTATTTATAGCATGCAAACTTTGTGGTTTCCCCAAGGGATGTGTGACAAGATTGATCAGTTGACTAGAAATTTTAGTTGGAATGTTTGTGCTAATACCAAGAGTTTTAACCTTGTTAACTGGCACTCCTTGACCAAACCCAAGCAGTTTGGTGGGCTTGGCATTCCGAGAGCTAGACAAACTAATATTGCTCTTATTGGTAAATTGGTTTAGAAACTTCTTAATGGTGAGGGAGGGCTTTGGGGAGATGTCTTAAAGCATAAATATATGCAACAACAGCATGGTGCGGTTTTTGAAGCTTCTGGTCGACCCTCTTTTATTTGGAAAGGTATTACTAAAGCTTGGAAGAATCTCATTGTTTGGGAGATTGGCAATGGGCACTCTTCTCTTTGGTATGATATCTGGTCCTCCCTCGGTCAGCTTTGTGATTTGGTTCCTTATGTTCACATATTTGGATACTCAACTCCAAATTCGAGATATTTGCATGAATGGCTCTTGGAATCTTGATGTTTTATACACTAACATTCCTCTTGATATTAGAGATGCCATCCTTAGTTTGCCTCCTGTAGTTGGAGATCGAGATATTAGATCAAAGAAGAGGGTAAAATGAATTTTACTTGATGAATGACATCAGTTTCTGCAGTATATATACAACAGCTTAATCAAAGGTGTAACCAAAGTTAACCAAGCTGTAACTAAACTAATCACATCCTAACTAACTATTAATCTGTTACAATTGACGCGATAACTTATCCTAATACGAGATGATGGTTGGGTTTGGAAGGGAGATTCTTCTGCTGTGTATACAGCTTCAAGTGGATACCGTTGGTCAATGGAAGTTACAAATGAACCTCCTATTGAGGGTTCGTGGTCCTGGTTATGGAGGATTCAAGTTCTTGAGAAGATTAAACTTTTGTTGTGGCTTATTTTACATGAAACTTTGCCAACCAATTTGCTGCGGTTTGATTCTGGGCTTTGTTCCTCTTCCATTTGCCCGCGTTGTGGGGATGATATTGAGAGTATCTTACATGCAATTCGAGATTGTCCTTGAAGCATGGAAATTTGGCATCAGTTGGATATTGCTCATGTTCCTGGTTTCTTATGTCATGATGTAGTGCTGCAGGTTCATCAGTTTGATAGGAGTATGCACTCTTTGACCTTCTTAACTCCTATTTGGTGGTGTCGGAGGAGGCTTAATCAAGAATTGTTGGGTGGGGAGCTGTGGAGTAGTGCCCATGTTTTGTGCAGAATTTTAGCCATGAGTAAGGACATTGGTAATGTGTTCTCTTTCCTCTTTGTGATTGAGGACTGCGCTTCCAGTATTTGGCTTCTTCCCTCTCTTGGTTGGATCAAGGTTAATGTTGGTGGTAATGTTTATTGGTCTTTAAACCGTGGTGGTATTGGTGGTGTTTTTCGTGATCACAATGGCAATTGGCTAGGAGGATTCTCTGGTGAGTCATCAAAGTGTGATGTGCTGCATAATGAACTACATGCTATTTTCCAAGGTTTGAGCTTTGCTTGGGATAAAGGCTTTAAAGAGATTATTTGTGCATCCGATTCTTTGCAAGCTATCAAAGTTATGACAGACCCAAAGGATATTCAGAGACATCCTTGTAGAGATATAGCAATTACTTGCTAGGAGTTGGTTTGTGAGATTCTCTCGTGCATTTCGTTCTGCTAATAGATGCGTTGGTTATCTAGCTAAGAATGGTGCCATTTCTAATAATGGTTTGGTCTTCTGGGAAGTCCCTGACAACAACCTCTTGAAGCTGCTGAAGGAGGAGTAGTCTTTTTGTTTCTCTTTTTGCTTTCCTTTCTGACGCACCCAAAAAAAAAGATAGAATAGTTACCTCCCTTGGCAGTAATAAACTATTTGCTCCATTAGAAACACATGACTTACATATGAGTTTTTTTTTTTTCATTTTCAAACATAAAATTAACCCCTGTACTTTTCTATCTTGCTTGTTCCTCCATTGTCTTTCAAAGTGTAAGTCGGGATTTGGAAACTTTGCAGATGGTGAATGGCTGAGGCAAAAAAAAAAAAAAGGGCTTATGAACACTATTGTTACACGTTCTTATAGTAACTTCTAAAACATCAAGTCATTTAGATTTTCTTTTTTTCGAGAAATGATATGTTGCCCATGTTTCTTTCAACGTATACGGTTGACATCGTACAAAGAATTCGGAAAACGACGAAATTAGTATATGGATGGAGTGAGTTATGGTGGACTAGTAGAGGGTGGGTGTAGGGTAGAACTTAATTTGAAAAACAAAAACAGAACACAATCTCTTCTCCTATTCATGGTCTTCCATTTCTCGCTCTTTGTAGCTGAAAAACTCCTCCCTCAATGCAACTACACGCCTGAATTGGAAGCTCCCCCCACCACCACCATTGTGAGCAACTCCAAAACCGCCTCCTACACCACTACGAGCAGCAGCCAAAGCCCTTCTTGCTTCTTGTAGCAAAAAATAGAGTGGCTTTGCCTCTCACCATTACCCAAATTTTTCTTAGCTTCTCCTCCTGCTGTATGAGCAAGATGTCCATCTCCTCTTCTTCCTTTCTTCATCTTATCTAAAGTGACAATTCCATACTTTGCACCCCCAAGCAAAGGTATATATTTATATATAATTTTTGTTGATTTTCATCTTTTGATGTGGATTTATGGATATGGTTGTTTTTCATGGTTTGTCATCTTTGTTTTTCCTCTTGTTTTTCGGCTAATATGAGTACGAGAAAAAGGGCACTAAAATACTGGTATGGAGAGTGTGTGGAAGTGGATTTTTTTGGAAAAAAAAAAAAAATGTATGGGTGTTCTGGTCACAAGGGGTGAATATGCAAGGTTGGTTAAATTATTTACACATTCTTCTTACTTTTAGCAATAATTAATATGGTAAAAAGTAAATACTCTTTATGTATTTTCTCTTTTCTTAGTGGCCAGGCAAGCTCCAGAAGCTTGACTTCCGAGAGTTGGTAATATTCCTTCAACACCTTCCAACTTAGACTAAATGCACCAGGAGCTAGAGATGGTGATTTTGTGGGCATTTATGTGGCACAACATGTTCAACAACTCTTCAAGCCGTTTAGTTAGTTAATAAACAATTGTTTTTTTCTCAATTTAGCTCTCCTTCATTTCTTTTCTCTTTTCTTTTTTAGCATTTTCATCAGGCCTTTTTAGCCTTGCTTAGTATATAGAAAGGCAAAGTCTGTTTTTGTTGTATTAACATCATATATACCGTAAAATAGCAACCAATATGTGGTAGCAAGAGTTTTTTATTTTTATTTTTTTTATTATTTATTATGCTACAAACATTACTTATATGAAAAGAGCCAAGATTACATTAAGCTCCATGCTAGCCTCATTCTAGGCAAAAGTAGGGGTGTCAAACACGCCAGGTCAGCTCATTTAGCCCGCGAGTCATATTTTACTAACGCGGCCCATTTAAGATGGGTTTGCGGGCTTAAATGGGTTAGTCCATTTAGTTTTTTTGTTTTTAACTTTTCAAGTTTTAAAAAATTAATTTTGATTAAGAAAAAGGTAAAAATTTTTATTTCTTATTAAAAAAATAATGATGTCTTAAATTTGATTATTAAATTATATTTTTATGCCCTAAATTTATATCTCTTTCCCTAAAAATAAAAAATAAAAAAAGAAATATCGGTAAACGGGTCGGCCAGTTTACCTGCGCGAGTTGGCTCGTTTAACTAATAAGTTAAACAGGTCGGGATGAAAATGGACTAATTTAAACAGGTTGTTATTTTTTAAGTTCAGTCCACCCATTTTTGGCCAGTAAACGGGTTAACCCAACGGGTTTTGCCCATTTTGACTGCCCTAGGCCAAAGAACCAAGATTTCTTTATAGTCGTACTTTCTTGTAGCAATTGGAGTACTTCATGATACTTTCTATAGCTTGACAAATCTAATATAAATCCCTTAGGTCTTTTGGTTTCTATCATGATGTATTCAAACTTATTCTAGTAATAGTCTTGTATTCTAAAATGGTTTGTTTTATCACCATTGTAGTATAGAGAAACTCCATTGCACATGGCAGCAAAGAATGAGTGCAGTGAAGCCGCACAACTACTTCACCATTGGTTTTATTGCAAGTTTGCAACTGCAAAGTAAGGACCTAAGCAGCCTGCAATGGATAATAAGCAATTTTATTGTATTTGGCCCTTTGATCAATAGGCGTGTATTTGGTGTCTGGGATGGATATGAATTCTTAGTTGCTCTAGAATCAAGAAAAAAGTTTTGCCATGTATTATGTATTACTTGTCACATTAGTTATTGCATAAAAAAAGTACAAGAAGTGGAAGATAATAATATTTATTACCATCCCTAATAGAGAATGATGGTCCGACTTAGCCATTCTAGCACTAGCCATTCTTGGCGTCAAAGAGTTATGCAACTTGTTCACTGACACAAAGTTAAGCAGAAATCATAATCCTTTCACAATTTTTATAAATTGAATAAGTTACTAACAGAGTGAGATAGTTACCAACTTAAAGACTAAAAGTCACTAACAAATTTGATATAGTTACCCATAGAGCAAGATAAAGTGACTTAGCCATTCTATCACAAGTTGCAAATTATATGTAGATTCATTTGATCAAATCTTAGTTTCAAAGAGTTATTATAACTTGTTCCCTAGCTCAAAGTTAACCAAAAATCATAATTCTTTAAAACATTTTATAAGTTAACCACAAATTTATTCCACAAACCACATCATGGCAAAGTTCTCATGACATGAGAAGTTACTGGCTTTTTCCAAAAGTTAGCAGCTTGTTGAAATGAAGTTACCGACTTTCAAGGAGTTGTTATCAACCAAGAGTGGAAATAAAATGGATGTCTCTTAGGCACTCAACCTCTATTTCCATATTTTGTTGTGACTCACTTCATCAATCTATAATGCTTTGGGAGTCCACGTAACTTGTTCAGTAACACAAGTTTGTTGGAGAAGCCAAGTAACTTTGACAATTTGCATGACTTAAAAAGTTACCAACTTTATTGAAAAGTTATTAACTTATTGAACAAATGTTACCAACTTTTAGGGCTATATTACCAATCATGGGTCATGGGCGCATCACAGGTGTGGTCATGAAGAACCCTGTCCAGAAGAAAAGAGAATGACTCTTAGGCATTATAATTCTCTTTGCATGTTGTGTCTAGGCTCCTTTTATCGATTTGTAATCACAAGGACTTCTCTTTACTTGTTTGGTGGTTCAAATTTGATCCAGAAGCCCAATGTTGCCAAGAATTCCAAAGATTTGAGAAGTTACTAGCTTTCTAAAGAAGTTACCAGCTTTTTAAACTGAAGTTACTAGCTTTTGGGCCCAAGGTACCAACCTTGTGCAAGAAAAAATGTATGCTTCTTAGTCCTAGCACCTTTATTTCCATGGTGTGTTCAGGCTCCCTTTATCAAAATATAATCAAAGAAAGTCCTATTAAATTGTTTAGCAACACAAACTTAGTTGATAACTCCAATACTTTTGAATTTCCAAAGACATGAAAAGTTACTAGCTTTCTCACAAAGTTACTAATTTTTTGAGCTGAAGTTACTAATTGAAGTTCCTTTCCATTCAATTTCCAAACAATGGGGAGATAAATTTACTCCATTCCATTACTAAAATATCCAAACAAATGGAATAGTTATGTCACTCAACTCTATTCTATTCTACTCCATTTTATTCTATTCCATTTCATTCCACTACTTACCATCAATCCAATCAGGAGAGTCATGTGTCAACTTAAAAATTAAAGGGGTCAAGCATAATATTGAAAGATCTAAAGAGAGGTAAATATAATTTGTCCTTTTGTTTTTGTTATAACTACCTTTTGGTCCCTACATGTGTCTCGTATTTTGGTTTTAGTCTGCATACCATTTTGGTCTAGATCCCATAATAGTACTATATTAAAGAGTTAGTCCTTGCCATTAAAAAAATTACTAGCTGATATTAGTTTTTACTAACATAATTAATAGAATATGATATAAACATAGTATGATATTAATGTAATCCTAAAACAAACCTATTTTACGTATTTTTCAAGGCCTGAAAGTATATTTTTTCAAAAATAAAAAGTGACTGAAACAGTATTGAAATGATATTTTTAAGGCACAAAACAATTTCAATCAATTTTTATTATGTCCTATATCAACTTTCATTAGTCACGTCAGTAAAAATTAATATTATATAATAATTTTTTAATAATAAAGACTAATTTTTCACCATTATAAGAACTTAAATAAAAACTTTTTTTTATTGTATTGAAACCTAAACCAATTTGTTTTAGTATAAAAATAAAAATCAAAATTACATTTATTTGTGATTTTTTGGATAAAAAATTATTTTTTTAATATTTATATAATTTTTTTAAAAATAATTAAAATTTTTTTAAAAAATTATTTTTAACTTTTTTATAAAAATTAAAAAAATAATTTTTAATTTTTTTTAGTTACATTTAAAATTTAAATTTTAAATTATTTTTTTTTTCAAGTTTAAACAAACACACCAAGAAGTTGGTTTTAACTTTTTTTTTTTTTTCAAAAGAAAGTAGAAGAAGAAACATATTTTAAGATTGTTGTTTAATTTTAGTGGGAAATTTTTATTTCGGAGAAGAGTCTACGGAGTCCGTCAAGCTTCACGTCGCGTAACAGGGAAGGGCTCCGTGTGTATTTGTTCTGCTGTTCTGAGAATATAAGGGGATGTTCGGCGTAGGCAGGAGGAAGTAAACATCTTCTAATACCTCAACCCTTTGTTGCTTATAGGCTTCCACTTCACCCCTTCTCAGTGTTTGTTTTTCCTTCTAGTTTCCCCTTCTGTACCCAAACAAACAAAACAAAAAGGAAACAGAACAATAGCATTGGAATCATCTCATCAGGCCCAGGGTGGCCATTTGCACAAAAACACAGCCAGAAAGCTAAGTTGCAATCTTCAAATGGAGGAGGGTATTATGGACAAACCACCAATGGAAATGGAAGAAGCATTGAGTGCCGAAGAAGAAGAAGAAGAAGAAGAAGAAGAAGAAGAGGAATTAGGAGCAGAAGAAACTGAGCAAGTCCGAAGCACTACCTTCCAACACTTGAAGTCATTTTCCTTGCAACTTCTCGAGCTTTTGCAGAACCCTCCTCACAAGCATTCTCCTGTTATCTTCGACCTGCTTCGTTTCCTTCAGAGTTCTTCGCCCTCTAATTTACAGCCCTTCTTTGAGTAACCTCCATTTTCTCTCTATCTACTTCTCTATCTTTTTTTTTTCCCCTTACAAAATTTGACATTTTATACAAAATGATAACTTAATTATTCATTAATTTCAGAATTATTGATGTAGTAGAATAAGAGGCCCAGGGTCTATTACGTAGCATTCGAGAAATAGGGATAGAAGAGAATGCAGTTGCAGAATTATCATATTAAATTTTTAGCAGCTTGGCAATACTGATGACAATTTCAAATTCTTGAATAGAATTTTGCAACTACTTAGTCTTAACCATGGTCCCAAAGTATGTCACAAATTTAGCTTTCATGGTGGATGGAGCAATGAGTGGCTGTTTCGTACGATGCCATGATATCACTCCTTCGAGCCCATTTGAACGCTTTATCAAGAAAAAGATTCCCTAATTAGTGGCATCTCTTAATCCTTTTAGTATTTAATCTAGCCGTTGAAACTTGAAAGTAACTTGAAGGTAAAGAAACTGAAAGGCATACACTAGGACTATAGTGGAATGAGCATTTCTTGCACCGTAATTTTCCGATGCAAAACAATGGGGGGAAATCTTACATTGCAATATTTTTAATGGCTTCTCTATAGACATGGTTTATAATAGGATGCAATAGGTTTGTTTGATCCACCACCTAGTAGGAAAAAGTTTAGTTATTGTTTTTGCATCATCTATATTTTATTTTTCTGCTTTGACAAAGAAATTCTTGGTTTTAATTCTGGATTTTATAGGATTGCTTCTTATGATTATATGATGTTTACTTTATCCCTGCAGTGTTAATTTTTATTTTTTTCCCCTTCTTTCAGCTACACTTTGTTTCCATTACTTTTGCTCCTCGATGCAGCAATTCAATGCAGATCTATGCAGAAAATTGATTCTCAAGAAAAGTTTACTATGTCTGATGTTCCAAACTCACCTCTGAAAGTGAGTGATAGCGTGGCTGAAGGTGTAGTTAATTGTTTGCAGGAACTTCTGAGGAAGTGTCATTTGACATCTGTGGAGCAGGTAGGCTGATTTGCCTGTGGTCTGGATTCTATACAAATTATGAAATATTACTTTGGGATTTTGTTTACTTGATTGTTTTTGACTAGTTGGATAAATTAAAATTGGCTTAGTTAAGTGTGCGGGATGTGTAATGAGGACTATACTGCTTTCAACATTAGGAAAAAAGAAACAAATAAAAATGAAAAGGAATCTAGGGACATGTGGAATTGTTGATACCTGACTGAATTCACATAAACAGATAATTCATAAAAGCATTTTATTTTAACAATTGAAATTCAATCCCCGAACCTGAAGCACCATCAAATTGTATGCCAACCATAATGGCCAAAATAGACTTCCCTCTAATTATTTTCTAGTGTAAAACTGGGAACAAATGAAGATATCTTTCGCAATATTATTTCATGCAATTAGATGCAGGGTGAACTCATTTTCCTTTTGCTACCCTTTTGGTTTCAGCTCATTGTTTGTTTAACTCATCCATTGTAAATGCTCCTTAATGTAAAGGGTTCATACACTGCTTTGCAAACTTGCAGTGATCTGAACTTCTTCTGAATAGTTTGGTGTCACAGACTCACAGTGAAAATAGTCTCTGAATAAATGGGTGCTTGGAACAGTGTTTTGTTGAATTTTTTTTGGCTGTTACTGTGCTTTTTTTTTTTTTTTTCTGTGGGTAAGCCAAAGTAAATTGTTAATGCCATGTTGACTTATATATACATTAACTCATAACTGTGCTATGGAGTACTTACCCACCCTCCCCCCATTAGCCATGAGCAGCTGTTTAAACTGACTTCTTGTGTTGTTTTGTATAAGACAAAAATAAATGAAACTAAATAATGATGTTTTTTAACAGATGGTTGTGCTACTAAAGAAGTTAACGTATGGGGCCTTGCTGTCCCCGTCTGAGGCTTCAGAGGAGTTTCGTGAAGGAATCATATTGTGTTTCAGGGCACTGCTTACGAGTTTATATTCCTGTTCCAATGTGTCTTGTTCATGTAAACAAATTCCTGGTGTACCTGCACTTTCAGATAACCTTTATAATGATGCAATTCATCATAAATCTTTCAAATATGGTTCAGAATCAGAAGAATGTTTACTTGCATTTCTCCGATCTCAAACTGCATCAGCTGCCGTTGGACACTGGCTTTCACTTCTTCTCAAAGTATGTTGATTTTATTTATTTATTTATTTATTTATTTATTTTTGGTTCTAGGGAGCTCCTAGTGAAGCATGGGGGGAAATAGGGAAGGGGATGGGCAAATGGGGATAGAACCTGTAACCCAATACCAACAAACCCCTAGTCACTTGGACCAAGGGAGGTGCCATTTTTGCTACAGCTCATTGGCATGTAGATTTTATTTTATTGTTTTGTTTTTGGTCGAATTTTCTTGGAGAAATACCAGTTCATTTCTTTTAAAACTGGTTCTTAACCACATTTTGTAACAGAATAACTGAAATTTATTCTAAGTATATAATTATAAGCGCATTATATTATAACGATCAAGACAGCGATCTTTCTATTGAAAGAGATCTAGATGGAATTCTCCCTTTCTTCTTTTGCTCTCAAAAGTTGGTTACATCATAATATTATAACTGTAAGTTTATAGTAAAAATTTGGTCTTATGAAAAGGCTGCAGATACAGAGGCTGCAAGGGGACAACGAGGCTCTGCAAGACTTCGAATTGAAGCCTTCAAAACTCTGCGGGTGCTGGTTGCTAAGGTAATTTCATGAGCAAGTTCTTTGAAAAGGCCATGGCAGTTATTTATTAATTTATTTCTTTCTTTTTGCGATAAGAAAATTATTTATAGAGCTGAAAGGAGGGTAAGTATCCTCCTCAGAAAGACAGTAAAAAGAGGAGGGGGGGGGGGGGAGGGGAATTTATTAAGTTTCTATTGGCTAACTGTGTAAAGTTGTTTTATACTGTTAATGCATAGAAATTATTCTCTTTCTTTATTGTGATATTTTTATTTAACATTTAATTTTTTGTAAAAAATTATATTAAGAATGTACTCATCAAAATTTAAAACCATACCATGTACCCAAATAGCATGCTGAACTAGCATACATTCCAATTTCCAAGTACCACAAAAAGATGTATACTGTATTCATACCCGTACCAAAGAGTATTGCAAACTAGATAACTATGTGCCAGAATTCCCAACCAGCTATTGTTCGCTTATGAGGATTGGATATTTTTTGTGTGGTGAGGTGGGCCGTTTATTTTTTTTGAGCAAAGGGATTGGGGGTTTCTTTTGAGCTAATATTTTCTTTTATGCTTTTTCCTAGCCTCTCCTTATCTTACTTTATGCATTATTTTTTCATAAAGGAATTGAATCAATTGATTTGTGTTGGCTTACTTCTGCAGGTTGGTTCTGCAGATGCACTAGCCTTCTTTTTACCTGGTGTTGTTAGTCAATTTGCCAAAGTTTTGCATGGTGCAAAAACAATGATTAGTGGGGCAGCTGGAAGCATGGAATCTATTGACCTAGCGATTAGAGGTTTGGCAGAGTTTCTTATGATAGTCCTTCAGGATGATGCTAATGCACCTGCCCTGGATATTGAAGTGACTTCAAACTTTGATTCAAATGATTGTAAATCCGCTACTTCTCTTTTGGAGGAGCTTCGTCATTTGCCAATTAAAAATAGCATTGAAATGAAAGCTGTTGAAGATAGAAGTGTTGAGTCAGGAAAAATCCCTTATTCCCAAACTCAACTTCAAGAAATGGGGAGTACTGATCCTGACAGAGAGAATTTATCTTTGCATGTGAAGCGAACAAAAGATTGGATGCAGAAAACATCAGCACATGTAAATAAGCTGTTGAGTGCAACTTTTCCACACGTATGTTCTTGTTGATAATTTATTGATGTTAGTTTCCTTTGCTTTTTTTACAGTATTCAGAATCTGGAATTTCAATGCTTTTTGTATATTTTAATGCTGTGATATAATGTTTTATCTGATCAGTGAAACCATTGAATTTCAGATCTGTATTCACCCATCACAAAAGGTGAGAAAGGGACTTGTTGATGCCATAAAGGGACTCTTATTGGAGTGCCGCTACACACTGGGGGAAAGTAGACTGATGCTTTTGGTGAGCTCTGAACTGCTTAGCTGGAACTACTGTTTGTTAGGTTTGTGCCATCCGTATGTTTTCCTGTAGTTGACATAATATAATGAAAAATTGCTCATGTCTTTGTAGCATATTGAAAACTAGCTTCCTTAGCAAGCACTTGATGCTGGGTTGGATCCCCAGTGAATCTCAATATTCACAGCCTACCCTTCCCCATACCTTTACCAGTTCTTACGGCCTCCCTTGTAACATAGAAAAAATATGAACAAGATATATTTAAATATGTTAGGAAACCTACAGTCCCTGTGATTACTGAAGTTTACATAGGTAGCATCAGGGAGAAAAAGCCCCATGTGAATCGTGCTGTGTTTCTTCCGAACTGTTTCACTATGCTTTTTGGGGCTAAAAATGCAAAATTTTATAGAATGGATTTATATCTATTTCTTTGATGTTATTTTTTATTGTGCAACCATAGTAAGAAAGAATCTTAGAGAAGACAACTTGATAATGATGAATAAAAAACACATTTTTGTTTGATGTTTTCAAGACAATCTGAATTTTAAAATATTTTATACTGTTTTCACCATCTAAATGGCCTAGTAGGATAAGGTTTGGTTGTTGCCTTATAGGAATAGATCCTCTCAAGTTAATTACTCACATGGCAAGGTCATGTGTGATCTCTCACCTTTGATTTAAAAGGTGGGACCTAGACAAGAAATGTGACATAAGAGAATTAGTGATGAGAGATCACACATGATCTTGTCATGTGAAGAATTAACATGAGAGGATCCGTTCCTGTTGCGTTATATGAATTGAAAACAAATTATTCCTGTTTTATCGATGAAAAAAAGAAGATTATATTACAAAGAGATTGAGGATGAGGTATGGTCCAAAATAACCAAAGGACAGATAGCAGAAAGAAACAAGAGAAGGAATATATCAGCTTGAAAAAGCAGCTCATTCGCTTTGTAAAAGAGATGAAAAAATAAAAGTAGCTTTTGAATGTGTTTGTTTAAGCTTTTTTTGACTTTAAAAATATTAGCTTTTACTCAAAAGATAAATTTGTTCTTAGTTTTCGAGTAAAAGTTGAAGTGAGTAGTTTCTATGAAAAGTAAATCTTTTTTTTTTTTGAAGTAGATGAAAAATTTGCTAAAAAAAACTGAAACAAATGCACCATTTATCCATAACCATAAATAGGCCAAAAAGAAGCCTCTGGCATTATGCTCCGGTCAACTGTCAAAGAACTTGAATCAGTTCTGTGGACAACCTAGAGAGGTTCTGGCTTTCATAAAGTTCTCTGGTAGTGCTCATTTTTTGCTATTTTCTGGTTTCTTTGACTAGAAAAAGCATGTTAGGATTTTCAAGGGAACTTCTTTGTTTTTAGATGACATTTGGGAGAGGTTTGTCTTTTTAGCTTCTTTGTTGTGTTCTGCTAATGGTCTCTTTAGAGTTGTTTCTCTGATAGATACACCAAGAGATTGGCGTGCCTTATCACATGGCTTATCACATGGCTCAATCTTTTAGGACCTATAGGAGAGATTTGATAGATGGAATGAATTTTCATTCTTGGAAATACTATTTCCGAGAATAACTTTTTTGGGCATGATGTTTTAGGCGTATTTGCTGTGCAAATCGAGGGTGATTTTCCTTCCCGGGAATGCAATATTCCGGAAATGTTGCTTCAAACCCCCTACTAAACATGGGAATGTTTTTATATTTCCAGAAATGTGAAAACATTCCCTCATACCAATTGCTTCCTACATGTTTTCTTTTGCTTTTTATTTGTGATCCTCTTGCTTTGTGATCTTTTCTTTCACATTAATAAATTTTGTTTTCTATTCGAAAAATAAAATGCTCCAGTCAAAGAAACCAACAGTACCTTTACTGTTGGATAGATTTTTTATCTATTCCTGTCTCAGTACCTTTAAAATGGGTAGAGAGAGCCTCCTAAGGTGCAGGGCAAGTCTAAAGTAACCCAGAAACAGCGAAAAGTTTGTTCCAATAAAGCTAAGCATTAGAACTTAGAAGAATTGAGCTCCGCGAGGGCATGAGTTATTTTTAGTTGCCATTTTCTGGTCCAATACAATGGGGAATGTACATTTAAATATTTTCATGTGCTCTTATTGAGAATTCTTCTTTCAGTCAATTACCTTTTCTTTTCTGCCCCATTTTCCTCTTTGATTATTCTGTGCAAACACATTTATTGCATGTGTCATACAATTCTCTCCCCAAAAAAAAAAAAATAATGACTTCATGTTCTTTCATCAGGCTAACTTCTATTTAAAATCGCTTAAATCACATTATTTCTCATTATTTGTCCATCAAAGAGTTATTTAATATAGTGGCAATATTAGTCATTATATATATTAGGGAAATTAAATTTTATGAAATTTTTCTATTATGAGATATTTCATTGTATTTTACTGGTTCTCTCCTCTTCTTTCGGGGCAGGATTTAGTTTATTTTGTTTTGCTTTTAGTTTATATCTATTTTATCTTCTCTTATTAATTGGTTTATTTTTATTTCATTTTGCTAATGATTCAGGAGTGCTTATGTGCTCTGGTTGTTGATGACTCTGATGACGTGTCTTCAGCTGCTCAAGATTTCCTTGAATGTTTGTTCTCACAGAATTCAAAACCTCTTATAGAACGTGACGCCGCAGAGATATTTATAAGGTACGTCCTCCTATTTGGACAGAAATTACTCATTAGGATGGATGGTTTCCCCTTTATCCTTTTTCTTGATCTGAAATATTACTTCTTTCAAATTCAGGCACCTTGAAAAGCTTCCCAAAATGGTCCTTGGCAATGAGGAGTCACTTGCAGTTTTACACGCTCAGCAGTTACTAACAATAATATTTTATTCTGGTCCTTGTCTGTTGGTGGATCATCTTCAGTCTCCTGTATGTGCTTCTTTAATAATTTTACATGTTCCTACTATACGTTTCTGTTTCCCTGGATATGTATTTCTTGTTATTGAATACTGGAAGAACCTAATATCAATCGTACGTGGTACAAATTGGAGTATTTTGTAAGTTTAACTTGAAACCAAAAAAAAAAATCAATGGCGTGTCAACGACAGGACATCTATATTATATAGAGAAACATGATTGTTGCCTTTGCCTTTGACACTGGAATGAGACTGTTTGGAAGAGCCACCTTTGTGGTAATTGATTTTGGAAGCTTTCATTTTCTAAAATCAGTTTTATGTTGGGGATAAGTTGAGGAACTTAGGCAAATTGGGTAATTGGGGAAGTGTTATGGTGTTGAGGAAGGAGTTACTTCTAGTGCAAGCTAAGTAAATGTACAAGGGGTTTATAGTCATTGAATGCATAAGTATTTAAGGATCATTGTTATGTTATGTGAGTCTTCAAGTGAGTTTATTTGCCTTCTTCCTGACTTTTCCTCTTTACCTTCTCACTCTCCCTCTTGACAAGGTAGACCATTATTTCAGCAAGTGTTCCCTACTGTGTCTATTAATCTAACAGCTACTACCTATTATGTGTTTTGTTTTCCATTAAAGAGTTTGTGCTGGATAGCACATATCCTTTTCATTGTTTTGCAATGTCTTTTACATGGAATGAGTTGTTTGCAACTTCTATTGGTTGTGAATGCTGGGAATGCAGTTTGGAGCATGTACTATTGATTTAGTTCACACACACACGTGCACAGAAGAGAATTGTTTATCAGAAGCACTAACTTGACTTTAGAAAGGGGTAAGGCTTCCACTGTGTCTGTTTGTTCTGAAAAATCAGGATAAGTTTACTACAACCAGCACCAGCCCAACCCAATAACTCTCAATAACATACTAAGATGATAAGACTAACACTCCTTCCTCAAGCTAGAGTATAGATATTAATCATATATAGTCACATCTTCATTGTTTAATCCAGGCTGTCTGGGCTTTATCACATTAATTATTGCTTCTCATGCTCTCATAGTAGAACATAGGTCAGATAGAACATGCTCCCCTTTATGTATCTATTTTGCACATCTTGAGTTCTAGTAATAGTGAACTCATTTCTGGTTTATTTTTCCTGTACATTTCTTATAATTGAAAATGATCAGGTGGGAGCTGCTAGATTCCTAGATGTGTTTGCAGCATGTCTAAGCCATAATTCAGTGTTCTCTGGTTCACTTGGTAAAATCATTTCAGCAAGTAGATCATCAACAATGGGATACCTTCCCTCCATTGCTGAGTTGAAATCTGGAGCTAGTTTATTCAATCATGGATTTCCTCAAATAAATATAAATTCTGGTTTATGTGAAGCCCCTAAGTGCAGCCTTATTGAGGAAAATAGTATACAAGAACCTGCAAAAACTGCACAAAAGAACTATGAGCTTCCTCGCATGCCCCCATGGTTCAGTTATGTTGGTAGTCCTAAACTATACAAGCCACTTGCAGGGATTCTCCAACTAGTTGGTTTATCTTTAGTGACAGGTGATTTCAAATTCAATGTTTTTTCTCCTGTAGCTCTCAAGAGCGTTTTTCTGTGACCTTTATTAACTCTTTTACCATTGTTTGTCATTGATAGATAGTAGAAGTGAAGGGCTTCTGTCACATGTGACCGAGACCCTACTTGGTTACTTCCGTAAATTGGTTTCTGAGCTACGTTTGAAAGAATACAATAAAGAAAGCTGGCAGTCTTGGTATGACAGGACTGGTTCAGGACAGTTATTGCGGCAAGCAAGCACAGCTGTGTGCATGCTAAATGAGATGATATTTGGTCTATCAGATCAAGCAATTAACAGCTTTTCTAGAATGTTTCATAGGTCTGCTATAAGAGGGGTCCAGGCTCAGTCTAACAAACTTGATTGTGCATTTTCTGAATCTTTGTGGAAGATGCCAAAGGATAAAGGCGTAAGGAGTTATTTAATTGATTGCATTGGTGGGATCTTACATGAGTATTTGTCTGCTGAGGTGTGGAATGTTCCAGTTGAGCACATAGTAGCTGACTTGCAGCTTAATGTTCCAAATGAAGATATTAGTCTATACTTCTTCCAGGATGCTGCAATGCTACATGAGGTAAGACACTTTTTCCTTAAGCTGACTTGGCTGTTTATTCTCGGCAATTTGGTGATTTTCCATATCTAGGTATTGTCTAAAGCAGATTAATGTAACCTCAATGATGGCTTCCTTCTTGTGAGCTGTGAAACAGGTTATTATTGATGGAGTAGGAATCTTTAATCTCTGCCTTGGAAGAGATTTTGTTTCAAGCGGATTTCTTCATTCTTCTCTTTATTTGCTGCTGGAAAATCTCAGCTCTTTAAATTTCCATGTCAGAAATGCTGCAGATTCTGTCCTGCATATACTTTCTAACACATCTGGCTCTCCAACGGTTAGTTTGTCTGTCATGATCTTGATTTATATCCTAGGTTTTTCTTACATGGGTATTGAGTATTATTATATATGTATTTATGTAGGTTGGACATTTAGTTTTGGAAAATGCAGACTATGTGATTGATTCAATATGTCGACAATTGCGTCATTTGGACCTTCATCATCATGTGCCAAATGTGCTAGCATCCATACTTTCCTACATTGGAGTGGCTCACAAGATATTGCCTCTACTGGAAGAACCGGTATGACTATATCCTCTTAATGCATTTGAAGGCAAATAGTGTTATGGGTCTGAGGGAAATGAGAAAGTGCTAGAAACTAAGAGAAAATGAGAATAAGTGTACGAATATCTGAGAGAATCATAAGGAGCAGTAACTGCATAATTCTCCATTATGAAATCTATAGTGTAATTATATACATGTTTTACAGTTGTAACTGACTTTACTAGAAACTGATCCTCCTCTAACTGAATCTCTAACTGTCTAACTATATCAATTGGGCTTCATCACAGGGATTAGCCACCTAGACTGTGAGCTGGCTGCTCACTACTATTGCACTCTAGCATGCCCCCTTAAACTGAGGTGGGTTGATGGGTAACTGAGAGGACTTTAGTTTGCTGGAGTCTCTGACATTTAGCTTGTCCCTTAACCACGTGAACCTTGAACTGGACAGTGCCTTGTTGAGTAGATCAGCTGGTTGACCTACTGAAGGGATATGAGTGATCAGCATCTTATTCTGCAGTACCCTTTCTCTGACAAAAAGACTAAGCTCCATGTGCTCAGTTCTCGATTGTAGTATTAGGTTTGCCGTTGTTAACAACTGGTATAGGACTCACATTCAATTCTTGTATGTGGGACTGAAGCCACACAATCTCTGCTACTGTATCAGCCAAGCTACTGTATTCAGCTTCAGTGCTGGATAGGGTTACTATGGCTGTTCTTGGACCACCAACAGATCAAGTTGGGACCTCAAAAGAATGCCTGAACCAGTGGTTGACCTCCTATCATCTATGTTAGTACCCAATCTGATGCATTACATAAACCCCTCAACCCTACATGTGCAGCTTTAGAGAGATGGATTATATAAGAAAGAATTCCTGCTAGATACCTTAAAATCCTTTTAACTGCTTCCAATGCTCATCCTTAGGGTTCTACATGAACTGGTAGGTCTTGTTCACACGAAATTGGATTTCAGGTCTTGTGAAAGTGGCATACTGCAGAGCTCCAACCACAGACCTGTATTATTGTGGGCCATGTATAAGATTAGCTACTTATTAGCTTTAATCCAGAGGGCAGTTGAGTTTGAATACCCTTAGCCTTATCTGTTTTAGTTTTGTGTAGCAGATCCCTAATGTACTTCGGTTGAAACAGGTGCATAGAACCATCAGGAAATTTCTGAACCTTTGCCCAAAAAGCAGTGCAGATTTCCAAGATTTTTGAGAGAGAATTCAGAGTTTAGGTTGCGAACTAGGTCCTGAAGGAAAGTAGAAGACCCTGTGACAATAATATCATCTACATACAATAGGATGTAGGTAAACTTTGCCCCCATGTACCTTGATGAACAGAGATGGATCACAGTTACTAGATTTAAATCTAAACTTGAATAACATGCCTGATAACCTTTGAAACTATGCCCTTGGGGGGCTTGTTTTAAGCTATATAAAGCCTTCTGCAACTTGCATACTAGGGTTCTATCCTCATTATCAAACCTGAGGTCGAGTCATATAAACTTCTCCATGAGGATGACCATTTAGGAAAGCATCGGTTAAAACAAGTGAACGAAAGTTTTCCTATGTTTTACTCTTTTCTCTTTGTTCAAGTATCCAAGAAAGATTGATTATCTTAATAATGCTTGATCTGTATTGGGAATTGTGTGTTTATAATTGCATTTATTTACACATTCTCTAACAAGTCATGTTTTGTTCCTTGCGTATATACAAGGTAAAGAATTACCCTCCAACATGCTTAGACTTCATTGGCTCAAATCTCATGGTCTAATAATTTGTAATTGAACAGATGCGCTCTGTATCAATGGAACTCGAAATACTGGGTAGACATCAGCATCCGGATTTAACTATTCCATTCTTAAAGGTGCGCCTTTAGCTAGCCCCTTTCCTCTCTCTCTCTCTGTGCTCACTTTTTTCTTTTTTTAATTGTAAAATTGTGTTCTAATTTAATTTAATGGATTTTGTTTGGATATTGTGTATTATTGTATATTATTGTGTACAAATTTATTTATTTAATTTCATTTATTAGGACAGATGTAGTACTTGTATTAGTACCTTAATTTAGCAAAATTAGTACCAGGAAATAATTACCAATTATTAGGAAATAATTGGTAAATGTCTATATATTGTAAATCACCTGTACACTTTCATCATTAGAAAATATTATTCACTTCTCCATACTTTTTGTTTCAAGTTGGCATCAGAGCTCCTGTTCTGGGAGCCTGAGCACGTTCCCCCGCCTTCAGTGCATCTTCTCCCAACCTTCATTGCTGGAACTTTCGAAAATACTACAACCTTAATTGCTATTTGACAGCTTCTTCCCCACTTTCCCTTTTTTTCCCTTTTTCCTATTTTTTTGAAAATACTAATGCGAAGCCCAGGGGTAAATAAGCAAAGCCCACTAACACTAATAATAACCCCAAAATTCTAATTAATCAAGCAATCCCCTCCACCTCTCTATTTATTCATCCTCATCAATATGACAATGGCAATCCTCTAATACAGCAATGAAGCCAGATTTATTATAGCTTCTTCAAAATGTTTTCAACTTGACTTATTTACCGATTTCTTGCTTTAGAAACAGCTATGGCTATTATTGTTGTAATTCATTTTATATTTCTTTAGCATGCATCTTTGAATGGATTTAGTGTTAAACAAAATATACTCAATTCTCATACCAGTCAGTTGTAATTTCAGGCAGTAACAGAAATTGCCAGGGCATCAAAACGTGAAGCTTGCCAGTTGCCCCCTCAGGCAGAGTCATTTGCCCTACATGTCAGGTCTATAATCTCCAATGCAGAAGAAACAACACAAGGTTCAGAATCACAATCCACCTACAAGATTGTTGTCTTTTATAGTTCGATTAGAAATTTGACATTGAATCCTGCATTGTTGACTTGAATAAAAGATGCTTCCTTCAATTAGTAGCAGTCACTAGCAGAGTTTCCTTCTCTCGTGGTTCCTTCCTAAACCAATGTAGCCTTTTGGTGCATGGGTACACCATTCAGCTCAAAACCCTGAAAGGATATGCTTCCTATGTGAAATTGTGGTTAATTGTAAGTTTAATATTGATAACAGTGCAGATTCTCATTCCTTAGGCTGTATATATACTTGTGATCTCCTTCCCTGGTGGAATTAGGATATTGAAAAATTTATCCCTTAACAATACGAGAATGCTTTGAAGTGGACTCTAGATTTTGGACGTAAGTTGCCCCACTTGAATTAGTGATGGCTGAGACTGTCATAGAATCAGCTAAGAGCCTAAGATTCTTTCATAAGACCTATACTGCAGTGCTTCCACACAGCGCCAACATAGTCATCTTGTAATGCTACTAATGGAAAACTTAGGTGGGGAAAATTCAAATTTTGTCAATGAAACGGGTCTTTTTCTTCAACATGTTCCATCGATTGTAATTCCAAGTGACCACCCTAAATGATTGCACATCAGCTACCAACTTAATGTCCTTCCAGCTGCACTAGTTGGCATTTTGTCCGTCAACTTCATATAATGAACAGAAGCATCTAGGGGATACTTTTCTCAGCTACCACTATAATTGATCTCCCTACTTGTCTATAATAGCTCTCCTGTTATTCAGTGTTGGGTGTGTGATAGTACTGGTTCAGAGAGAGAGAACAGAAACAAAATAAGCAGGAAGATTGGTGACATATGATATTCTGGAAATATCGAAGCACTACACTAATTTCCTTGACCATCTGTTGAAAATGGGGGAAGAAAATTACTTGACCATGTTTGTTCTATGTCAGCATAATAGGACTTATCCTTAAGGTCTTTTCCATCAATTTTATTATACGATCATTGTTTTTTCTAATGGTTGATCCTTGATTCTTACTAATCGAAGTGTGTTGTTTGTAGACCGGTGGGAGACAATTTTGTTTAAGTTAAATGATTCTAGAAGATATAGACGAACAGTTGGTTCTATTGCTGGTTCTTGTGTTACTGCTGCAACCCCTCTTCTAGCTTCATACAAGCAAGAGATATCTTTGGCTGCCCTCGATATAATTGAGGTATCTTTTGGTTGAAATGCTTTAACACTTCAATTTCATTGCAATTGATGTAAATTTGTGGGAACGAGAAGTGTATATTCTTTGTCATTTTGGGTTTCACAAGTAATTTGGTATGATTTTTCACCAGTTGCTGGACATTGATGCAGCCATAACTGAATGTGTGTTAATTAGAAAATTAGAAAATAATAAGATAAAAAAGGTCTGAAGTTTAGATTGACATTGACAGCTATTGAAAGAAAATAAGGTCTGGAAGCGAGAGAGAGAGAGAGAGAGAAAGAGAATAAGAGATTATAGATTGACCTTAACGTCTTGCTTGCAACCTATACGAGTTAAATAAGCTTATGGGGGAATCATGCAACATTATTCTGTCAATCACCCTAGATATCTTTTTATTTTGTTTGTTTTTACTCCTGTAAGGAGAATCTCTTGTCCTCCCATCTCCTTGTATCATTCTTCTCTTCTTAATAATATTCTTCTTTTATTAAAAAAAATAGTAATTAGCCATCCTTTTTTTGTACATTGGAGAGCCCAAGGGCCCAGAAAAGAAAAGGAATTTAAGCTACTAATCAAGGTATGAAAGCCCCTGAGCAATCAAACAAATATAACGGATAATTCCGCGGGAACTAAAATAATTTCCTTGTAAGGCGTGACTGGTTATTTATCTAATATGTTAGATAAATATTTCATTCAACATAATGCTATTGCAGACGTTGACACAAAATGGCAGGTGTTTCGAAAATGCTTGTTGGTTATTGTTTAATTTGATGAATATATAATGACATCTATTCTTTGAAATATATTTGTTTTGTCTGGAAGTTTGACTATAAAGTCAATTAAAACAATAGATTTATTTTTGTTTCTCTCATTGCTATTTGGATCTTTTCTGGTTTTAGGGTGGCATGTTAGCATTAGCGAAAGTTGAAGCAGCATATAAACATGAAAGAGAAATTAGAGAAGCAACTGAAGAAACGTTACAATCACTATCATTGTATCAGTTGAAGGATACTTTGGATGCTGCTGAAGGAGGTGCTGATGAAAATAGGCTGCTTCCGGAAATGAATAAAATATGGCCATTCCTGGTTACTTGTATTCAGAACGGGAACCCGGTGGTAAGCAATCCCTCTGATATTCATTTCTTGTGTTTTAAGATTGGATTTCCAATGCCATTTTCCATATGCGGTCATAAAAGATGACTTGAACTAGGATCGTTTGGATTTCTGATGCCAATTTCCACATGTGGATGTAAATGATGACTTGAACTAGCTTGTTCTGATTACTGTAGGAATTCCCATTGGAATTTCCTTAATCATCTTAAGACTCATGTTATGTTTAGCCCATCCAAGTTAAGGTTGATTGCATAAAATATTCTTATTGAATGCAACTCATGTTGACAGGCTGTCCGAAGATGTTTGAATGTGATCAGCAATGTGGTGCAAATCTGCGGTGGAGATTTCTTCACGCGTCGTTTCCACACTGATGGGACGCACTTTTGGAAGCTTCTGACTACATCCCCATTTCAGAAGAAGCCCTATTCCAAGGATGAGAAGACCCCATTACTACTCCCTTACAGAACCAGTTCCATTAGTTCAGAGGATTCATTGGCTGAGACTTCCTATATTAAGGTTCAGATTGCACTGCTTAACATGATTGCAGATTTATGCCGTAACAAGACGGGTGCCTCAGCATTACAACTTGTTCTGAAGAAGCTATGCGGTCTGGTTGTAGGGATAGCTTGTAGCAGTGTTATTGGACTTCGTGATGCTTCTCTAAATGCCCTTCATGGGCTTGCATCTGTTGATCCTGATCTTGTGTGGCTTCTCTTAGCTGATATCTACTACACTGTGAAGAAGACAGGAATTTTGGCTCCACCTAGGCCAGATTTGCCAGAGATCTCTGAAATTGTCCCCCTTCCCTCATCTCCCAAAGAGCATTTATATATGCAGTATGCCGGACAGAGTTCTGGTTTTGACATAGATTTGGCCTCTCTGGAGTTTGTTTTCCAGAAAATTGATTGTCAATATCAAATGTATAGGTAAGATCTGAACTTGTTATTTTTTTTTTTTCCTTTTTAAGAATAAAATACAATAATTTTTGTCCGGCAAGAACTATCTTTCAAGAGGCATGATTTTGGTCGGTTTGCATGTATACAGCAAATGGGATAGGAAGCAATTTTAGTCGCACACCACTTGCCCACTCAATGTTGGAATGCGGAGAATTATTTTGTTTCTGATTAGTCATTAGATAAAAAATAAATAAATAAATAAAAGACAGAAAGAAATGTATTTCAGAGAGAACCCTATTTTGTGCAAAATGTTTTAAGTAGTTAGTACCTTGTACCGGGTTAATGTTGCGGTAGACTAAATAATCTGTTACACAATCAAGGAAGATAGAAGTATCTGGTATTGGTATGGTTGAAGCCACCTCCATGCTTGAGTTTTTCTTACATGCTGAGGTTTGGTTGCAAAGTTTGTCCACTTTTCTAATTGAGGGTTTTCATGGATAGAGCCTATCAGAGATAGCTCTAACTAATCAAAGCGTGCCGTGTCCCTAGTATATTGGCATCCATCATTCGTGAGAGTTGATTGACCAAAATTTCAAATTCATCTAAATCTCTGGAGTCAAATTCTTCGGCCATGTAAGCCCAAAGAAAACACCAATATAATAGGGTAGTAGCTTTTTAGTATTTGGCAAAGTGTTGCTCAAAATATACTGAGATGGGTATCTAGTATTGAATTGCTGAGTTGACATAGAAGTTCAGTAGATTGCAATCATATTTTCAGATACAATAGAAATAAGAAAAAGAAATCAAAGATAGAGACGGGTATAGAGCAGAACTTCCAAAAAGGAACGAGAGAAGAGGGTACAAAGAGAAGGAGGAGAATATCCAAATACTCAATACTCCTAACTCTCTTCTTCCTTTCTCTTTATAATTTACCCGTGGCTTTCGTTTGGACTGCCATGAGTTGTAACCAGCTGCCCATGCTCTCAGATGACTCATGGCTAAGAAGTAACTTAGAATTTAGAGAAAGAAAATATGATAAAGAATGGAGAAACGAGAAGAAAATATAACAATAATCTATGCAGAACTAGAAAGCAAGTCTTCAATTGGTTTTTTTACTTTGGTTCTGAAGTCTTCATATTTCATCTTGTACTAGTAGGGTCTCTTAGGCCTAATAACGTGTAATTGGCTATTGGCCTATTCGTCGAAATTATACCGTTTAGGAGTTCTCTAGTCCTCATAATGTCTAATTCATCCGCTAGCCCAATAAGCAAATAGTTGTTGCAAAATAAGCGAGATATTGAAAAATCTTGCAAAATATGTGTGCATGCTTTATATTTACTAAATACGGCAAAATAACCTCAAGTACACAAAACGTATGTGTAGCACACTGGCCTAGTTTGACAAAAAGACAAATAACACTGCTGCGTTAAGTGCCTCTTGAGGAAGTTGGCTATTTATTCTCCAATTCTAACATCTCATGAAGTTTCTACTAGATCTTTTCCCAAATGAAATAGCAGATACCTCGTATATGCTTTGTCTTTTTTTAAAACTGCCAAGTTTGAGCAAATGTGAAGGGCAACCCACTTGTCATTCTATAGCTTCATAGGAGAAGAAAATCTCGAATACACTTATCAGACAAATTACATACTCAATAATTCAGAGGAAGTATGGGTGAGTACTTGATATTTAGACTCGACCCTCAGCCTCCTTATTACATTTTGTTTCATACTTTTCCAAGAGATCATATTGCCTCCAAGGAACTTGTAATAGCCAACTTGATTTTTAATCTACAAGATAATGTAAATACAACATCCCCCTATTTCCTACAAGAGACAAAGTAATCATAGTTACTCCTTTTCAAGTCAAAGTCATGGTCTATTTTATTCAACATTCCATGAGTGCCTCATTTAGGTCAGCAGCAAATCACAAATACAACAAACACTCGTTTAAAAGGTAGCAAAAGCAAAAGAAAAGATCATGAAGGAATCCAGGCAAGAAAAGGTGGAGTTTAGACAGAGTTTGGAGATCAAACCTCTTTATAGATAAGAATTTCTTTATTTCTTCAACAAAAATAGGAGAAGAGGACTTTGCTAATGTTGGAATTTACTCAAAGAAAATAGTTTTAGCAGATACTATATGTCAACACAAGCCGAGAGGGAAGTGTTTGTTTGATGATGGGATTAGCCGAGATAGACACACTTTGGAGATCAATTTGGAGAGTTAAGTCCTTGCACAAAGCATGTGGAACAAAAAATACGTGGTAACAAGGAAGGATAGCATAATAAATAACTTGACCTTATAAGACAGAAGATGACATCTAGTTAATAAGGAAACAAGTATTAGAGACATCATAAGCGCAAAACTCTTTGGGGAAAGATATACGATAAAGCATTGTTCTAGCAACTCCCGTGGGACAACGATTCTTGCATCTAGCTATCTCATTTCGCTTGGGGTGTGAAGTGCAATAAGATTGATAAACCATTCCATGTTGAAGCACGTAGGAAATAATAAACTAATGGGAAAATATTCTTTTGCATTTTCACTTCTCTCAATATAAACAAGAGTGCTAAACTGAGTTTTAATTTCAAAGCAAAAAGCAATCATGTAGAGCAAAACTCAGTGAAATTTCACAAAATATACCTAAGTCCATTTTTTTTTTTGGGTCAAAACTAAGTCTTTGTTTTTTTTTTCTTTTTGGGTCAACGCACACATACTTTCATGGGGAGAATGTTTATATACCACAAACCAGGTTTTACCTGGTATTAAATCGAGGTGCAATTAATAAGAGATGGACAAATCCAATACTGAGCCAACAGCTCAACTGTAAACCAAGTCTTTATTTAAGTAATGGGGCAAGAGACCCTATGCATTAGAATGAACAAGCTCAAATGGGCATGAAGCCCATTTATGGACTTGTGAAGGTTAGTAACCCCAATGTTATTTAGCCAATAGTCACAAATAACATTCTAAAACAGTAAAGTGAGTCAAGATAGGACATAACTTTAATTGTATAGAAAGGTGACCCAAATGACAACAAAGCTAAAGAGGATCAACCACACTCAAACAAGAAACAAGCACCAACACTTGATTCGAGTAGCACTCAAGGATGAACATGCCATGTTCATGACCCCCACCAATGATCCTCATTATCCTAACTTCTTGAAAAGACACGAGTTTTTTTTTTTTTTGGGGGAAAGGGGAGGGGGGGGGATGAGCACTACAATTTGGAGAACAAGCAATTTGAACCAATAGAAAATAAATTGAAGGGAAACAAGACAAAAAGGAGTACATATGAGATGTGCAATACCCTAGCTAATCACAAGAGTGGCAAATCTATTAGCTAAAGTAGAATTAAGTAAATGAGGGGAAAAGGTAAAGGATGTAAAGTACCTGTGCGCTTAATCATGTGGCTGTATGGCTAACTCAATTATCTAATTGCACATGTAACCAAAAAAAAAAAAAAAAGTTATCTAATTGCACATAAGTGAAGATAGAGCTATAGTACGATCAAATGCACAAGCAATAAAGGCAACAAAGGAAGAAGATGGGGTGTATTGAGATGCATATAAGTAGGTGTATTGAGCAAATTCTTCCGTTATCATTATGACAAGTTTGGCAGATTGGTTGCTGGAATGGACAACTTCATTATTAGTGATTGATGAGCAATATATTGCTGTGATTGATTCTTTTGCTAAAGATTACGACAATTCTTTTTAATATGTCCTGGCTCCTTATAGATGCGACAAATGGAAGGTTGCATATGATTCCCATTAATTATTTCATCCACCATAAGTGCAACCATAATTGTCACAAGAACTATCACCTCTAAATCCAGAACTCAATAATGCATATTATCTGAGTCAAATGACACAAGTCAAAATCAATGAGTGCATATTTATTCCCATGCCTTCAATTGTATAAATAATGTACAACTGAGTTAGTATAGCTCAATTAGTTAACATTGATGAGCAAGAGTCAGTTTTGTTGGTTGGCTTAGCTAGCACTTCCAATTACTACGGTAGATAGTGAGTTGCCTCCACTACAAGCAACCAATACTTGTATATATAGCCTATAAATATCCATTTTCAGTGAGTGATTCATTTTCTCTAAAATTCACAATCAATTCTCTGAGAGTTCTCTCTTCTCTCTCATTCACATGCTTGTGAACCTTTCATTTCATTTCTATTTCTTGTTTTGATCCACATTTGTTAATGCATAAGCTTCTCATAAAATGGGGTAAAAAAAAAATAATGCATAAGCTTTACTCAAAGCATAGAGTTGGATTTAGAAAGGTTCCTAGAAACTCGTAGGAGGTAGAAGTATAAATCCTTGGATTGATTTTACCTCTCCTTCACATCATAGTTGAAAGAAACAAGGTGTTAAGCTCTCCAACAAGTCTGTTCAAACTTGTAAGGCTCCTATGCTCCATATTTTAAAATGTGCACCACACTCCTCGTCATGTAACGGTTAAGATACAAAGATGTATTAGTGTAACCAATCACATGTGATATACTATAAAATTTTCTTTTTCTTCACTTTCCCTTCGCCTCCACCCCCCTCCGATCCTCAACCCTACCTTCGACCACCACTCACCTCCACCATTACCACCATGTTCTCTATTTTCAACCTTTCATCCCTCACCACCACTCAAACCCTCCGCCGATCGCAAGCCATAGTTATCACCATTGCTCACTGAACATGCATTGAACCTTTCTCCGGTGAGCTGCGAGATAATCGTTTAAGCAGTAGCTGCGAGTTCACGTAGTCCCTAGAAGGACCACCACATGAACGCGCCTTTGCCTCAGTCTATCGACGCCGCACCTAGCTGGAGTACCGTTGGAGATGGGAACGTGGTGACCACCATCATCGAAGATGCTGTAGTACGCGTTCAAGCGGTTGAAGGCGGCAATTGTGGTAAGCCTCATTGGAAAGATAGTGGTGCTTGGAAGCGGCATGCCGATGTGGAGTTGGGGTGGCCGATGTCGGGCCGAGCAGTGGAGGTTGAAGAAAGGGGTGTCAATGTCATGTTGGAAGTCAAGGACGCTGCCAAATCAAGAGCAATTGCTGCTGCGATGGGCCTGGTAGAAAAGATAGCGATGTGCATGTGGAGTCGGGGTGGGTGATGGTGGCCGATGGTGGGCTAACCGAGCAGTGGAAGTTGAAGGAGAATCAACGATGGTGTTGTGGGGAGAGAGGGAAAGAGAGTTTTAAGAGATTTTTATGGTATATTTAAAGTAGGACAAACATTGATACACCAAGCTGTTAGATGACAAAGTGTGTGATGCACCTTGTCAAGTAAAGTGCACTGAAGCCTTATCCTAAAATTGAAGTTAAAAAATAATTTTGGTCTCATTCAACCCAACTTGATTTGTGTCGAGTTAACATAGGCAGCTCACAAAGGACTGAGCCAACCCACAAGCTCGAAAATACCAATATTGATTATCAAAATTATTCTTTTAGAATTTATTCAAACTATTTAAAAATAAACATTCATATGCTTTAAGTAATAATTCATTTAAAATATTTTGAGACATATTAATTTATGTCTTTTGATACAAATTAAAAAAATAAATTACTAAAGATTAATGTCTTAGATTCTAATTACATGAATAAAAAAATGGGTCAGTGGACTTGCCCAAATAACTCAATCTGCATAGGATTGGAATGAATTAGAAAATACTAACCTTCACTAATTTGACCTCCAACGTGCTGGCTTAGACCAAATTGACACTATTTTCATCCTTCTAATTTGGCCAGTAAAGATTTTTTTTTTTCCAATTTCTCAGAAGTATTTTTTCATTGGAGACAATCCTTTTGATGTACAGTGTAGTACTAAATGTTGGACACTTCTCTCAGTTGAAATTTGGATAGTGAAGTGCCCAGTAAATATCCTATGTAAAGTCCTAATCCCCTAAAGAAAGAAAGTGCAAATAATGCTATACTTCCTTAACATTGTTGCAATGAGTAGTGATATCATCAACATAAGGATTTAAGGTCCTTTGAATCCGTTTATAGAATTGAATGTATTCTCGAATCAAACACTTTGTACACTGCATCCTTCAAACCATCTTGGTTGAGGCAATTTTCCTTACTAAGAGTGTATAAGGGACTAGTTGGGCCAGGTTAAATCGGAATCAAACTTTATACTATTTTTTGACCAAGTCATTTTTTTAAACCCAAATCTGATTCACTAATAACCTGATTAATGATTAAGTCAACTCAACATTTAGAGAGCATATAAAAATTTTGATATTATATATAGTAAATTCATAAAATTTTGGAAGTAGAAAACAAAATTCAAGCAATGTTTTACAATATACATTTCAAAACAAATTATATCAATACAAAAATAATATCATGTTACGTAAAATATATTAATTAAAATAAAAAAATCTTATAATTTAACACTAACTTTTTTAAAAAAATACAATTTTTAAATAAATTATTTGACTTTGGATCGAGTTGAACTAACCCAAAATATGATCCAAATCCAACCCGAAAAATACATCGGGTCAAATTTTGCAACCCAAACTTGACCCAAAAAGCGTCGGGCTTGGCTAATCCTTACTTGGCCTTTCAAACAAATCTTAATAGTCACTTTCCATTGAGCATAGTTAGAGTCATCACCCTTCTAACTTTTGATGAGCGATTTTCATTTGTGACATTTGTGAAGTTGGTGGTAGCTCTCCTTGAACATCTTGTTAAAGCTCTAGAGGATGTAAGAAATACTTACAGAAAATGATAGAGAAGGCAAAATAAGTCAACCCACTTTGACAAGTCCTGAGCTGCCATGTATATGCTGAAAACAAAATAGGGGCTAGTTGATCTTTTTTTACTAATGAGGGTGAGAATGGACAAACATGCCTAAAATAATAATAATAACAATAATAATAATAATGACATGACAAGTTAGGCAATCAACTTGCCTAAAGAATAGAAGGAAAAAGAATAACTTAACTAGATCAATCATCTAACCCACCATCCAATAAAAAATAAATATAATTTTGACTTGATAGTTCAACTCAACTTAACCCATATAATTGGAGGGTTAGGCTAGGTTAAATAACCGATCTTGAGGAAATAAGTTTTTTATGGAACATCAGTAACAAAGATTTGAATTTAAGATCTCGAAAAAATAAGTTGCAACATACAATCCAATTTTCAATTTTTTTTCCCCCAAAATTAAACAGGTCAACCCACCATGTCAAACCTGTTTTACAATATCTTAATCAGGTAAATTCCAAAATACTTGAGGTCTCCCCACACGAAGCACAAAATCTTCGTAGTACCTTTGGATGTACCCAATCGCCTAGTTCTTGCCCAACAGATCAAAGCTTAGAAGCCTGTTGGATTGGCGAAGCACAGCCAAATCCCTAATCAAGCTCAAATTGGACTGCTTTTCAATCCATGCTTGAACAGATCTAGTGCATTTAATTTCTTTTATAATATATCGAAGCTAATATACAGATCAGTGGAGCTAACAATCCTAACATTTACAGGAATATCATATATTAAAATTTCTATAAATATCAGTATATTACAATGAGTCACGGCCAACATGTTGCATACTTTATATTACATGTCTTCACAACTCATGCAGAAAGTTCTAAGAAAGAACATCGGCTAGCAACAACTAACCCAAGCACAGTAAATAATTGAATATCCCTGGACTCTTCCTACCACTCCTATTTTACCTTTCCTATTGTATTTTCCTCATTTTCGGATATATAGTTGGCAATGCCCTTGAAACGGTGCATAGACCAAAGCCGAACTCAAATAAAAAAAATTATAAATGAAAAAAATAAAAAATAAAAAATAAAAATCAATTTATCCTTGTACTGTTCCTTCTTCCCCACCACTTCTTCTTCACTTTCTCAAGTGCACCTTCTTCACTTCCAAGTTTATTTAGAATGACCTTTGTTTCACGCAGTCTTGCCCCATAATCCTTTTTCCAAGCTTCAAACATCTGTTTTAACCTTCTAAGCTCTTGGTCTGGGTTCATACTCGCTTCCACTTGACCAGATTTTACCTCAACCAGGAACTTGGCGTCATCACCAAACACTTGACTTCTCTGCTCAAATTCTTCAGCCAGGCGACTTATAACATTCAAACCAGCACTCATTGATCTTGTCCCATTGCTTTCATGGTGCTTGTGATTACTTCCTACATCGCAGCTGTAATCCCGCTCATCACTTGCATTAACAGATGCATCTGAACTTCTTCCAGAATCATCAATAGCAAGGCTCTTCTTAGCAATGGAGAGGCTAGATTGTAGGGATCTCATTTGTTTCTGCCACACTTCTTCCATGGATTTCATCTTCAATTCATACTCGGACCATCTGCTTTCATATTGTAGGAGACGTTGGTGAAGGATGTCATTTTCCTCTTCTTTCTCCCTCAGGGCAGCTTCAGCCTTAAGTACTCGGCGCTGTAATTCAGCCAAGAAAGATGACTTCACCAGAACCTCATCCGACTCTTTCGTCTGTTTTGGAGTTCATGATTGTAAGTATCACAAAGTTGGAGCTTTTAAAAGCAGAGTATAAGGACATTACTTTAGGATAGTAAGTATTAGACAGCCAGATATAATAGTTTCTGAAGTTTGTGAAAGAGAATACCTTCACGTCTCCGGACTTCAAAAATCCTATATCTCCTGAGCATCTTCTGACCAACCAACCACGAATAACTGCAAAAAGTAGCTCAATCAAAATTTTGAAATTTACCAAGAAGACCATTGAAAAGACAGTTGTCCACATTCCAACAAAATATAGCATTTTTTTTATGTATAATTATCTTGTACTTCATTCCAAAAATAAAATTTAGGAATTTGGAACAAGAAACACTTAGCACAACCCCTATGCTAAGTTACTAACTTGTGTCCATTATTGATTTGCACAGCAGAATTTTGATTTCATCTGTTTTAAGAAGACGCAGAAATAAGGGCAAATCATTTAAGAAAAATCGGTGTTAGGTGCTTTAAAAGCCCTAATTTGAGCATCCAAACAACAAAAAAAGGTAGCACACATCTTACCATTTAGAAAACATATTCATACCTGATTGTATGACAATTGCAGCATCATTAATAGTCCTCATTCTGTTTCTTGCAAATACTGCTTTCATGCACTTCTGTATGATAACAGCAGCTCGGTGTCTCTGAAGTACAGCTGCATATGCCTTTCTGGTATGGTCTCCCCTAATAACTACATGAATACGTAAACTCATTCTGTTATACTACTCCAGACAATATCAAAGGCTGGAAAAAATGAGGTGATGAAAAAGGAAATACATGACTGCAGGGCAGTGATTCCTCCTTGAAGCTCCCTGAAAGAACAACGAGCTTTGTAGCCCCTGAAGCAACTTTGGACACGTAAAATGCCATGGAGGGTACGATTTCTAGTATCTTCAAGCACACCAATCTGAAATGTGGTCAAAGCAGCATAAATTGGAATATATATTAAAAAAAAAAAAAAATCTTTCATGCTTCTATGCCTTTTATAAAAGGAAACCAATACTGATACTGATATAGTGAGTGAAATCAAGAAAGTATCTAGTAATATATTTAATATATATCGGAGTATCAGAGAGTATCTTAGATGATCTCTTATGTTGGTTTTCATATCTCCTTTATTTGGCGCTCCCATTCTAGCCCATTATTTGGCAATCCCAGTCTGGCCCATTATTCGACAGTCCTAGTCTGGCTTGTTAATCAACAGTATCAATCTGGCCCGTTATTTGACACTCTAGCTCGTTATTCAGTAGTCGCGCCCCCCCCCCCTTTCTCTCTCTCTCCATCTGCTTCATAATAGCCTTCCATCATGAATGATACTGATAGTAATTTCATTATCTCATTTATTAGTCATGCCAGTGATATATTTTCTATGGCTCTGATACAACCCTAATTTCAATTTCATGGTTTATGAATCTCCAACATTATTCCTTGTTGAAGGCATCCATATGTTGTTCTGTTGCCTATTATTGCTTGCCAGGAAATTTCTTCCAATGATCTTTCTAACGAAGTCTCTTTTTCCTAAGTCATGCAATACTTCAGTAGCTCTTCGGGCAACTAGTCATTCCAGCTGTCTTGTTATCTTTGCCATCCAACGTTTCTAGCATTGCTGAGTTGTCTTGCCAACTGTATTTAACGGAGTTTACGTTATATTTTCTAATTGTTAAGGGTTTATTTATAACAAGCTTAATGTGCAGTAAGCTTTAGCTTGAGGAGTGCTAGAAATCAAGAAAAAATCTACTAATATATTTAGTATATCTTTAATATCATAACGTATTACAGATAATCCATTAGGATTGGTTTTCATATTCTCTTTTATTTCATGATTTATTTTCTTATCTAGTTAAGATTAATAATCTAAAATTATTATAAATTAGGGTTAGTACTCTGTATCACGTCATATCAATATATTGTCTTATTAGTCTTAGTCTCTATTCTCTCCTTTTTCCTTCCCTCCCTAAAACCCATAATTTCAACAAATAGAACTAGAAACTCAAATTCATCCAAATTCCAAATCACCAAGCGCCTGTTTGGTTTCTGTTTTCAATTTTAATTCAAAAATGCCACCTTATTTTCAATTTGTTTCCTGTTTTCAAGATCTTGTAAAGGAAATAGTGAAAACAAGAAAATCTTGTTTCCTGTTTTCACTAGATTGTCTTGTTTTCACTATTTCCTTTACAAAATCCTAAAAACAGGAAACAAATTGAAAACAGGAAATTAAAATAGAAACCAAAGAGAACCTAAAGTTTAAATTTTCTTATCTTAATAAGTAAAACCTAATTCACAAGTTATACAACAATAACAACATCAACTAAGCCTTTTCCCGTACGGTTGGGGACAGTTACATGAATCAAACGACATTATTATTTCCTATCACAAACCATGTACCTAAACAAATCATTTAAAACTTCGTCCTTCTTAATGATTTCATTTAGTTACTCTTGGTCTTCCTCTACCTCTAATTACATAATCACATCTTTGATCCATGCCATGAAGATTCGACAAAATTTTGTGTTGGCTGTCACCTAACACAACCCTCTTTTATCTAGACTTGAGACCAGCAATGTAACGATTTGCATCAAAGCATAGCATAGGTGAAGTTCTAATTCGCAAACTATAACCCTAACAAAAATAATATCAATCTTATTACTCTTCATCGGTAACTTATTGATACTAGATTTCTTACCTATTCCATACTTGGTAAAATGCGTAATACTATGGATAAAAAGTACATAGAGATAATAAAAGATTTTGGTGGATCTAAGGAAATATTTTGTATAAAAGTTAAAATGATAGACATCAATTACCTGCCCTGTTCGGAAAAATAATTTTGTGTAGCCCACTTGATACATCTCAGGCAAAATATTAAACTGATGAAGAATTGCAACTGAAACACTAAGTGGATCCTGAGATGCAACATTTTCAAGGAGAAGAAAGCCATATCTGTGTCACCACACCCAAGCCAATAAGAAAAAGGTTAGACTCAAACATCAGGGCAAACAGGGCATGGGTGGTGTAGCAATTGAAAGGATATGAACTTAAACCTTCTGGCAAACTTTTGGTGAGACATTCTTGTGGGAAAGCCTGATCTCGATATCCGAACCACTTCCAGGACCCCACAGCATCTCAGCTGCTGCAGTACCAGCCCTTGCTCATATGATTCAGGAGATTGGAGATTATTGGGCTTAATGCAGCGAATAAAATGTGGTGTAGTGCTCTCTAAACGTTGCATCAGTTGGAACAATTGCCCCTGGATGCCAACAGAGGAAATAACTTCTGATGTTTAAAGCAATATAAATATCCCAACCTATAAAAAACTTAATATTTATGTTGCTTTTAGTAGAGGGGAAAGTTGATAATTTATCTAGCTTTCATATAATGCATGGTTTGATAAATTGCTAATTTTTACACTATCCCCACCACTACCATTTTTACTGCTTCAAAATTACAATATTTGTATCCGTTCCCCATACTACTTCTAATCACCTAAACCAAGTTAAAAGCACTATGCATTTACTAAAACATGTGATATGAATTAATTATTTCTAACAGTTAAAAGAACTAATTTGAAACATCTAGGATGATGCGCCATGTCACAAGTATGCTCATTGATATTTAGATGAGAATTCATTCTTTTACAGCAGTGAGTGCAATATTTTGCATGGTTTGATCAAGATTAATACATCAATGGCACAGAAGAAAATCTAGCATCTATATTGAATGGAACGCTGAGAGAACCAAAACATTAATTGCCAAAGTGTTGACTATTCCATGATAATTGAAGTTTTGGATCACTTCATAATTAAGCTGCAGTACCTTGAATTTCATTGCAACACTTAACTTTTGGGAATCTGCCCCACCTGACTTGTGTAAGGGACCAACCACTGGCTTCTCAGACTGAGTAAGCATATGGGATGCAAATATTTGAGGAAGATGGCATGTGCATGACGCTAAAAGGTGGATGGAATCCAAGTGCAATAGGTCCCTGTTCTTCTCCAGAAATCCAGTTGTATCATAGGTGACCTGAGGGGATTAACAAGTGGAACTATTAAACAGTCAGGTAGGATGAGCAAACATAAATTAATAAGAAATAAGTAATCATCTATTTTCAAGGATAAAGATAGTATTTGGTAGATCAAAAATATTAAGTAGGAAATTTGAATCAAAATTCTGGTTGTGGATTCAAATCTGGTGGAATTTAATGTCTTACTAAATAGTACTTACATACTCCATAAAATCCAGTTGCATCACATTATAGAGGCCACCATGGAAGATCAAATTGAATGTCACTGAATGTAAATCATATTGACATATTTCATAACTTAATGCAATTAACAATCAATTTGGACAATACATTGAACATGTATAGATTAATACCTCCCCAGCATAATGACACACAGTAAAGGCTTGGTCTCTTTCTCCTTTGAAACATGAATTAGAATTCAAATGCTGTTTAAGCTTGTTAGCAAATGTTAAATCCGTGCCATTTGGGAAAGTGGACTCTTCATCTAATAGGGATAATAACCCCAGTGGTCTCTGCAAATATATCACAAGTCAAATTTAAGACACAAGAATTTCTAATCTCCAATCACAAATGTCAGAGTTTCCAAAGCAAAGAATAAAACTGTAGTCGGCACAACAAACTTCATCCATTTACCATGCACCAAATTTATCAGTACCTAATGTCAGGGAAAAAGGAGAAATCATTGTTGTAGATGCATCACAAAATAAACAACATTGGAGAAAACAGAAAGAATACATATCAAGAAAATCAGCATTTACAGAACTCAGCCGCAATAGATATGCATGTCCGCCTTTGATGGTCCCACTCACAGCTGCTCTAGAAAGTAAACTGCTTTTCAATTTCAAAGCTCCTTCTGAGGTTAAGTCATTTATTTGTGCAGCTTTGCTTAATAAAATTAACACCAATGAAATGCTACATGTTAGTAGTCACATGGTGTAAAGTACACAATCTTTGAAAGGAGTTTCCCTTACAAACATGTTGAGGGATTGGATAGCTCTGCTACATTGATGTGTTTTTGTTCTGTGCTGTTTGTGTTTTCATTTCTTCTATTTTGAGGACTTTTTAACCATCTTCTCTATTAGATATAAAATTATTCATGTGCCCCCACCTAAGAACTTGCTTTTGGGAGAGTTCATTTGTGGCATGGTATCAAAGCCTCTTTGTGGCAAAGTGTCATAGAGGTCGATCCTTGCCGCCCCCATAATTCTAAATAAAAAGTTGAATTTCAGCACAAGAAACCAATCCTGTACATTATGTATGCTTCAAGCCCAAAGAACTCTTACATGAGCAGGCGTGTTAAATACAAAACAATTCATGTGCCTCCACTTAATTTCTTAAGCTTTTGGGAAAGTTAGCTCATGACATTTCTCTTTATTTCTTTTACACTGCATGTGCAGATACAAGATATGACATGATGGTGAAAATCACGTTGAATATGTAAGCACTAAGTATCCCACTAAACCTTAACAGATTAGCTAAATTTCCATTGCAAGCATCCAATTAACAAGCGCACTAAAGATTGTGCAGAAAAAGGGTCAGGGAACAAAGAGAGTCTGTACCTTCTCAAAAAGATTAAGGCAGTCTTGGTTGTCTTCAAAGTCAACTTTAGCCCAGTCAATGCCATCTTGTATATATTCCTGAATCGAGAATGTAAACAAACAAATAATAAGCATATGCTGAGGGCATACCTGCTGTTTCAATATTTTCTTTCTTTCAAGATGAAGGCATTCAATACTTGTTTAAGCATTCAGTTTCTATACAGCGCATACCTCCTGTTCTAACTTGAATAAATGTCGATTGAAGTGTTGCTGTAATCTTTCATTTGCATAATTTATGCAAAACTGCTCAAAACTGTTCCTCTACAAACATAAAATGCATAACATCAATAAAGCCAAATATTTCAAAAATCATATAGGATAACGATGATGGGATGGATATAAAGAAAGGAGGTCTTAAGGTTTAATGTAAACATACATTGAAAGATTCGAAGCCGTAGATATCAAGAATACCGATTGATCTGCCAGTACACCTTTTGCCAACAGCAAGTGATTTATTTATTTGTTCAACCAACCAATCAAACAGGCATGCATATATTGACTTTGCCAAAGCATCTCTTGCATCAATTGCCTACGAAACAAAAAATGTAATATTTAAGCTATTGTATACGATAAAATCCATCATTTCATGTGATCGTGCATCTTACAAGTCAATGATGGTTCAACCTATCTACATGTTGAGCATAATGACTTACGTGATGTCTTGATATAAACATACCCAAAAGAAAAAGACATGATGGTATGTGGCTCAGTACTTGGACTCATAGAGGTCCTTTTTCTTTTCTTTTGATAAGTATAAATTGTTATTGTGTTACAACTGGTACCAGAGACAAAGATGAAGAAAGAATTGGAAGTTTTATTGATACTGGGTTGTTGGCAAATCACCAAGAACCCTAGGAATTGGTACAAATTCTGTTAGGTATCAGTGGCTACTTCTAGAGGAAGTTAAGAGCCCTCTCACCGTCTCAAAAGACTATACAATCGACAAGACCCCCAAATCAGTTACCCTCAGCCTTATTTACTTCCTCATTCCACCTAACCAACTTCCCTCCACGTCAGTCAGCTTGTATTTCATATTCTGGGCCCATATCTCTCTTAGATCGCCTCACATACACCTGCCTCAATAATGGGTCTCTATCAAAATCATTCAAGTCATTAAAGCCTACTCATATAAGGACTTTACAATGAAATCTCGCACAATCTCTCAAAGCACCACAAAAGCATGGATACACTTGTCATACCAAGACCCTGAACATGAGCTTTTAGGTGTATACAATGATCTTCCTTATAACAAGACTAGTGCAGCATTACCCATGTATGCCTAAACCATTGACATCTAAATGCTGAAAGGAAACTATTAAGAAGAAAAATAAAACAAATGTTGTACCTAAACAAATGTTCATTACCAACTAAATTCTGTTAATTTCCTTTTCCTTCTAACAACAAATTAAACAAATCAGCATACACGGATTGAGGGCTGCAATACACATTCATGCTCCAAAGACCTTTCCTCCCAGTAAAAATGTTGTACTTTTTCCCTCAATAATCTCAGACAAATTCAAACTTTTAACACAGTAGTCATTTTACCTGTGACAATGTCAACTTTTGGACAATGTTATCATTACCAACTTTCATTTTGCGTGTTGATAGAGTCAACTTGAGATCTTCAATGTCACAGCCAATCAATTCGGCAACGTTGAACAGACCTTTAAGAAGTCAGAAAAATATTCAAGTGAGGTATTGAACAACTTGAAACACATGAAGGCATTGAAAATATCTTCAAAATCTATGCACCAGAAATTAGGTATCAAATACAACATTTGTAGATTACAGTTATCAGATGAAAATGAAAACAAGTTGCAGTTACAACACAATTTTCAGATGATAAGTGCCCAACTCTCCTAAAAGCTGAAGTTGATGGATGAAGGCTCATAAAAATTTTACATCCAATGCACCCTCACACGAGGAAAAGAAACAATCGCTCTATCTTGTGCTGAAATTCAACTGTTATTTAAAAGAATGGGGAAGACAAGAATCAAACTCCTGACCACTTGTTCATAGATATTCTAATACCATGTTGAAATTATATGTAGGGAAGGACGAAAAGTGACTTTAAAGACTCATCAATATCAGATTGATCTGGTGTGTAATGATATAGGATTGAAATAGAGCCCATTTTATATTTTCGTTTGCAATTTCTTTTATAAAGGGTTCATTTGGAACAAGCTTATGTCAATGACCAACTCTCATAGAAGTTAAAACTTAAGCTATTTGGTGAAATCTAGTGAATGATGTTTGCACCTAACATACCCCCTCATGCAAGAGCTCATTGGGTTTGAAGCATGTACAATGTACATGCCAAGTTGCCAACCTTACCTTGTTTTGAAATTAAACTTTTATTTAGAAGAATGGAGGTGGCAAAAATCGAACACTTTGACCACATGGTCACATAAGCTTTGATACCATGTTAGGACCAACTTTCCTAAATGCTTAAACTGTTATGTGAAGGTTCATGAATGATCTTATATCTAACATGTAGCAAAATCAAACAATGATCATTCCCAATATAAAATGAAGAGAAACCTCTAAAAACTGAACCAACATTTCTGATTACTTAAACTCAAACAAAATCTTCCCCTTTTAGATCACCAGAAAAATCAAACAACAAACTAAAATGCCAAATTTTTTCCATTCTAGAATGATCTGAAATCCAAAGTATACCATCAGAAGCTTTTTTCCATGTACAATTTTGGACAACAGAAGTATTTATTTGTTTAGCTATTTTATTGTATAGAATTTGTTTAGTGAATTAGTCAACAATGACTTGCCCTCTAGTTTAGTAAGTACTACAGTAATCTCCTCTACTTTGAATTTTCACCAGACGAATACCCCTTGCATTTCTCCTATTCACACACATACACCACCTCCATACAGCCCTCTACCAATTCCATGCAGGTAAAAGTTACACATAAAAGAAGAGGAAGACCAATAGACTTAGTGAGATTAGTGAACCAAATGGAAGATAAAGCCCAATGGTGTCAATTAATTCATGCATCTAACTCAAGATGACTCCAAATACAACCCACACCTGTGAATCCTACATGGAGCCAAGGCTGAGAAAACCTCCCACACAGCCTGAACCACCAAATACCAAGGCCCATTCCAGCAACCCTGACACATGAAAACTACAATTACTGTGAGCCACCTCTGACCTCGTCAACTACCATACGCTGCAAAACCCATGCTAACCCCCACCCAAGGCTCATAGCCACTGCCAAGCCGCTAAACCCCACAAACCAGTGTCGATTGCTACCACTCATCCTAGATGAGTTGTCTAAGAGAAGTGAGAAGGAAAACAAACATACAAAATATGAAAAAGTCTATCACACTTTCAAAAAAGAGAAACAAGAAAAATAGAGATGATTTTCAAGAAATAAAAATAGAGAAAGAAAACAGGAAATGTTTGTTGAACTAAGCATACCCTAACATCCAGAGTTTCTAATGCCAAAACTTCAAAACTGCTATAATGTAGATGTATTGAGTAAGGGATATGGAAAATTCTTACCCTCATCTTCTACAGCTTGAACATGATTTTCATTATCAATCACAGTAAATGATATGTTTCCTAACCATAATACTGCAGCAAGCATTGCGAATACATTCTCCTGGTCTTCTTTACTAATGTGGACAACATCAAGAGCTTCCTGGAAATTGGCAATTGTATGAAGAAGTGCAAATTTATGTCAATTTATCATTTCAAATCATATCAAAGCAGAGAGAAGAAAAATCATTTAAGCTTATATGGTAGATGAGAAAAGAATGTGTACCATTACTATGCGAAATTCTTCTGCATCATTAACACCAGTAATTGAATAACAATTGCTCTGCCTCAGATATTTATAGTCTCCCACATTTTGTAGATTTAGCTTCTCTGAATTATAAAATGGGCCATCAACCAAAGTAACAAACAACGAAATAGAAAGTCATATAAACAAGAACACAAATCAGTAAATGATACAAACAAGACATATGCAAATATAGAAAGCTTATGAGAGGTCATATGTTATAATTTCCAAGTAGTCTCATTAACTTATGACATTATGTTATCAGCATTCTCTTGACTAACAAGAGATCAAAGTGGAAGGTCCTTCGCTGGTTAAGAGCCCATACAGTCATATGATCATCACATAACTCACATAAACTGTTAGAAAGACAGTGAAAAAGATGTCTTGTAACATTTCTCATTGGTTGCGGGCACAATTGGCAGATTTTCAGATCATAGAAGCTCTTTGCTACAGGCCCAAAACGACATGTCATTTCTCCATTCATAGAGACTTAACCAAGGTTGTCAAACTCGTAGATCCTACCTTAGATCAGACAAGGAAGGTAGAAACGTAAAACGTGAGATCGTAACATGAGACGGAAGTTTCTACTATTATATAAAATTAAATTCAACAAAATATATATATATATATATAATAATAATAACAAAATCAAAATTACAAACATGTAAATATATTCTATTTCAAAATATTGTCATGTGGGCACTGGGTTTGTGAGTTTTTGTAATTGTTTTGTAAGTCTTATAACAAAAATAAAGGCCTCTTAAGTCTTAACTTACCATAAACAAATCAAGCCTTATATAAAAACAATGGCTTCCAGAATGACCCTTTTAATTTTAGAAAATGGTAGAAACCACAAGCACACATCAGACAACACCCTACAGGCCCAAATGGCAGAGGATAAAAGCCAATGAGTTCCCTAACAAGTAACAAAACCAACACACACCCAAGCCAAAAAATTCAAGAAATTCAAGGAAAGGCCCAACAGTTTCTTTTAACTAAGGACGTAGCAAAATAAAGAAGAAAAGAAACCCAGCCCAAAAAATTGTTTCAGCTGTAAATCAGAAAAAAAAAAAAACCCTAACAATAAAGCATGGCTGCGCAGCGCCGGAGGAAGGGAGGGAGAGGAAGTCAACGTATGTGAAACTGCAACCTTTGGTTCAGATTGTCAAGACTGCTTTGATGCTGCCCAAAGATCCGAACTACCAGCAGAGGTCTTTGGCGGTTACTGCTTCTCCTAATCCACCCACAAATATTCTCACCATCTTGCTGTGTCGTTCCGCCTTGAGGACGTTGCAGCTGAGAACAACGGAGGAACAGAGACAACAAACAGAGAACAGGCGATGAAAAGAGAGGAGGTTGAGGCGTAGCGACAGAAAGCGGCTGCGACCCAGCGATTTTGCCCGACCCAACATCCGCATCTAGCAAGAGAAATTTGGAACGTTGAAGATGCACGCGTTCAACGCTTTTACGAGCTAGCATGCGATTCACCACCGATCCCACTAAAACGTGTTCAGAGCCAGGAACGGGATCGGAGAAGCAAGAAAAACACATAAAATCGTACGATTCTACGACTTGAATCGTGATTTTGACAACAATGGATTTAACAATTATCCACAATATGCAACAAATATATCAGTGCAAGTAAAATGGAATGTAACATGCTCATAATTACCCCTGAGAGATGGTGGTGCACCAGCACACAGCTGATAAAATATATGATACGACCTTTCTCCTTCATTGCATTGGACTACTCTAGACTGTTCACATACCAAATAAATAAGTGTCTACTGATGTAATATGAGCAAAATTTAGAACACAAAAATTAGCTCAGAAGAATGAATAATTACCTTTTCTAGCAAAACTGTTTATGGTAATCCCAGGAGGCAGAGCATCACATAGAACCCAAATATAGATGTAAACATTTTAGTTAGTTGGAAACTTCCAGTTAGAGCAAAGACACATGGTTTCAACCATCAAACAGCAGAAAACTTACATGTTTGAATATTAGCACCAGAAATTTTCCCAGTTTCACTGAAGTGGATCTCAATGAGCTTTCCCTGTCACATTCAACCAAATTATGAGAACTCAGCATCAAAAGAATATAAGATCAAAGCTCAACATAAAGAAAACTGTAACTCAAAACCCACAAGAATGGCAACTAAATGAATCAATATTACAAGTCAGAAATCTTACAAAACGACTTGAGTTGTCATTTCTCAATGTTTTTGCATTACCAAAGGATTCCAGTATTGGATTAGTCTTTAATATCTCATATTCTATTCCACTTCCACCACCAAGGGCAGCCAAGTACTGCATTGCTATCTTCGCTGTCTCAGTCTTCCCTGCTCCACTCTCGCCACTGAAAATGCGGATGATAACTATTATAACAGATCCCAATTCAAACACAATAAACAATTAAGGAGCGCACCAGGTTAAAGAAAACCAAGATAAAGCTTGACGTTAATGACAAAATCCGCAGACAGCATAAAGAAGCTTTCACATCCATCACAAAGTCAATTCAAGAGGGAAAAAGGAGAAGTTCATTCTTAAGTTATGTTTGTTTATATCCAGTTGACCTGGAAAAGTTTCTCTGGCATAATGATAGATGGGAAAAACTGAAGAATTTAACCAAGGACCACCTGATGATAACAGACCACAGAAGGAGAGTCTAGTATATCAGAGAAAAATACTGCAACTCAGAAATTGAAAAGTCAAAAGCAAATACATGCATCTAGGCACTTGAAATTTGAATACCCAACAGTATGTCATGTGCAGCTGCTCATAAAATGAAAATTCATCCCCAAAAAAAAAAATTACTGACCTTATAATTATGGATTGATTAACTTCATCTGGAAAGCAAAGGAAGAGCCAAAGTAAGAAGTTCTTGCTTAAAACAAATGGAAGTGGTCTTTAACATCTAGAAGTTCAATTTCTACATATAAGGAAAGAAAAGGTTACCTCGTATCATTTCTCGGATGGCTGTGTCTGTAATTGCATATACATGAGGGCTTTCAATTGCTTTACGCTTGTAGGCTTCAATATAATCATTACCATACAGAGGAACTTTCTTAAAGGGATTTATGGCAACCAAAACAGGCCCTGCTTTTGTCTGAATTGATCATAGTCATACACATATAGAAGTTAGAAGAACAGGCCCAACTTCTGTCTGAATTGAACATAGTCTATACATATAGAAAGAAGTTATGAATAGAAAACAAATTGATGAAAAATTACAGGGATATAAAGGCTTACATAAATCATATTTTGACTGTATCTATATTGCAGATTGTATAAAACTGACGGCTCGTTTAAATAACTAAGTTGCATGAGGTCATCTACTCCATCAAGAATATCAGGATTTGCTGGTATTAAACTTTCTTCTTTCACCTTCAAAACCTGTAATTAAAAAGGCAAGAGGGAGGGGGGACCATACTTAATCAAGCCAAAACAGAAGAGCATCAATCCTGAGAAATATTGTAACTTATCTTACCTTCCCATCAGGAAGTGAAATAACAAATTCGGTCCCAGAAGTTGTTATTATCTTTGCCAGCTCCCAATTCCCGTTTGGAAGTTGAAACCAAGACTGGAGCTTCTGAAAGGATGAACTTGAGAAATAAGGAAAAGACATAAAATTTTAAGCTATCTATTAATGGCTGATAATTCAAACAAAGTCATAAAACAATGATCTGGAATTACTTATGCGGCAGTCTCGGATTTTTTTATTTTTTATTTTTTTGAAAAAAAAAAATTATTGAAACAACTGATAGAATTGCTTACACGGCATTCCCAGTAAAATAAATTTACACACACAACCATTAAAGTTTAAAGAAATAAAGAAATAACAAAGGGAAAGATGTTTCTATTTGGCAATAGAGTGGTGACAAACAACAAAGAATAGTGAATCTCTAAGTTTACATAAATTACTCTTTACCAAGATGCTTTCAGCAGTCAGTAGATGAAAGATATAGGAATTGAGTCAATCAAATGCAGAAATATCAAAGGGGTTGAATAATAACTCTGCTTCAATATTCAAACCACTGCATTGGGATATTCTATCAAAACAAGGCTGAATCAAAGAGATACCAGAAGAAAAATAAGAACAAGGCCCCTATCTTCACAACTTTTAAACTTATTGAATCAGAGAAATTGAAATGAAAATATACATTCCATTTATTTAAACCCTATCTTTAAAGGCTATTGCCCAGCCTCCAGCCAAGCAAAAGGATAGCAAGGCTGGAAAAAATTATATCAATTCAACTGTTAAGATATAAAATCATTCATGTACCTTTATCCACCAGCTTAAGCTTTTGGGAAAAATGGTTCATGACATAGTATCAGAGCTTTTATGACCAAGTGGCCTAGAGTTCAATACTTGTTTGCCACCATTTTCTAAATAAATGTTAAATTTTAGCACAAGGTAGCGTGAGCTCGTACATTGTCCACACTTTAAGTCCAAAGAGGCTCTTGCGTGAGGGGGCATATTAGGATATAAAATCATTCATGTGTCTTTATCCAAGAGCTTAAACTTTTGGGAGAAATGGTTCATGACATCAACTAGTTCACATAAATGCATAGGAAGTGGGGGAATAAAGAGAAGTTTCTCAACTAGGAAGTACCAGATCTTAAAGAAATTCTTACAGGAGCAACTGCCAAGCTAACATAGGCTTCTCTAGGGCAACTTTTCTATAACTTGCTTAGCTAATTAATGCTGCTGAAGTCAAAAGCAATAGATATTGTTTCAATCAATACACATGAGCTTCCTCTCAGCTCTTTCTAATACTTAATATCCTACAAACCACCAATCCAATTGAACATTCCGGAGCAAAAATCATCAAATTAAGTCCATGGATATAGGCACTGAAAAGTTGTCAAATAGTCTGGAAACAGTTGTGCCTTAGCTAAGAAACATATTGATGAGGGACAAAGAGGAGTCAACTGTAACAGTATCTGATGAAATAGTAAGGCACCTCCAGTAGAATTAGTATCTTACAAGGATTTTCCTTGTTTGCAGGTAAATTCCAAAATTTTTACCTCAAGGATTCTATGTTGTCTGTCAGTACAATATCTATTTCTTTCATTCCTACAGGCCTGCCTTTGTGTAAGATGTAAATTCAACATTCAACTGATTCTGATCAGTGATCATGATCCAAATCTGACCCTCTCAATCAAAATTAGAAACTACAAAGTATGAACTTTCAACACATACAAATCCAGTGCATTCCTATCATTGTTTCTGCATCCTAAATACTTACACACATGAAAAAAACAATTCAGTTAGTATCAAGCATCCCCTTTTACAAACTCATATAAACTTTCAGTGAGTAAGATGTTCCTTTACTGCTACTAGGCCAACCAATTATAACACTCATGACTTTGGAAACACACTCCACAGCAGTTACAATACATATATACTGAAGGATAAAATAAAACTAGTTCAAAGTAATTACTCTGAAGCTCCAAAACATAACTGAGAGATCATATAAAAATAAACAAATAAAAAATAACAAACAGAGACAAAATTTTAACATTCAAACTTCCAACTAAAATGAGTTTGAAAAAAAAAAATCAATTTCTTGAACATTGTTCCAGAAAAATCAAGTTATTTATCCAACTGAACAGGTACCCTTTTGCACTTTCAAAAGCCAGCACAAGATTAAATTGAAATCTGAAGCCAAAAGTACCTTCTTTGAAGCATAAGGTGTTGTATCGCTCCACCTGTGTTCCCTAGAGGACATTGAAATTGACGGGAAGGGCAGAGGAACAGATTGTAAGTCTTCATCAGCAATTGATAGCCTGTCTCCTAATGATACACCTTTTTCACCATAAGCCAAGTCCTCTTCGAAGAGACCCGCATCACCAGCACGGTCCTGAACAACTTGCTCAGAAACCTCCCCTACTACATTTTCAGGACTACCCAATCCAATCACATCGGTGCTTCTCACTTTAACATCTCTGTGTCTTTCCATTAGATGAGGGGCCAGATTACCAGTAACGTTGAACTCAGGAGGCAACGATTTGATAGACTGGAAAGCAGGCAGGACCCCAGATGCTTGAGACATTTTCCCTTAAATAGCTCTGTCACAACACAATCAAGAATGGTTACCCACAGCAACAGCAGAAGCAAAAAGACAGTTATTTTGAAAAAACACATAAAAAAACAAGTTCCCTTTACAACCAAAAGGGTCTCAAACTTTATAGTTTATAACAAAGGCCCCAAATTGAATGGCCTAATCAGATAAACATATTATAGAGGGGACCATAGCTCAAGATACAGACTCTACTGGCTAGTAGCTTATGCTGTGCTCCTCACATGAAACTAAAACTTGCCATTGACACGTTCAAGGTTCAACCTCACCCTCAGCATTAAAAACTCAAAAATCATCAATCTCGCGCAGCCACACTCCCACTGACCCTAACCTAAACGAACCCAACCAACAGATCTGGTACTTAACCATCTTTGATCTTTCATAGTTGTACACATCTTCAAGCTTCAAACTTTAAAAGGAAAAAAAAAAAAAAAAGGATATGTTGAAATAGTTCAGTTAAGAAAAACAGATCCTCCGAGTTCCTCAACTTGCTGAGAAAGCAAGGGATAATAACAGAATATTGGGCATTCGAATTCGAATGTGTTGCTTTTACACTCCAGTAAAGAAACCAGCCAAAAACAGAAACTCCAAATGTCTCGCATAGCAACCAAAAGAATCAAGACACTAAAGCTTAAAGTCACAATCTCTTTAATTCCATATTCTGCCACCAATCAGAGGAAAAGCAAAACATACCAAGCAAAAAAGTATGAAGATGAAGCTCAGAAGATAAGAAGCATAACATGATCAAAAATTTCACCAAAAAGCAAAGAAAGAAAAGAACCTAGATTCTGGGATTGCAATGGAAAGGATCCAGGAACCTCAGAAAAAGAAGAAGAGAATTCAGCAGGTGTTGAGAGCCATGCAGATGAAGCGATGGTGAAGCGATGAGGCAACTGAGAGAAAGAGAGAGAGAGAGAGAGAGAGAGAGAGAAGATCTTGCAGCTGAGTTGAGTTGAACTGGGGAATGGAGAAGAGAAGACGTAAGTGAGACTGAGAGCACTCGACTCAGAACTCAGAACTCAGAAGAGAAGGGAAAGAGAAGCAAAGCAATCCCAACTCAAAAAGATTCTGACAAACAAAAGGGATGTTTGTTTGGTTTCCGAGAAAGTTAGAGAGAGAAAATGAAAATTATTTGCCAACCATCCAAGGCGTGTGGAGAAGAAGCAGCTTTTTCTGCTTTCCTTTCCTTTCCATTATTTTAATTTTTAATTTTTAATTAGTTTTCTTTTGATTTAAGATTTAAATTTTACTTTTTATTAATTTTTTATTACATTTTATTTTCCTTCTTCTACATCTTCGTCCCAAAGTGGTCGAATTGATTGTCTTTTTACATGTGAAAAAATTTTAAAGAATTATATATTATTAAATTAATAAAAATATTTAATTTTACATTAATCCTCCAAAATATTCTCTACAAATATTTAATTATGTATTCTTATATTATATATGAATAAAATCAAAGATAATTTAATTGAATTCATGGGTTATTTTTAACTCAATTTATGAATAACTAAATTCATGAGCTAATTTGTTATTATTATTATTATTATTATTTTGGTTGTGAACTCATGAGCGGTTAAATTGAGCTCATTTCTTGAGCTTTGTTTTATATATATATATATATATATATATATATATATATATATATATATATATATATATATCGAGTATTTTATATTATGTGTATGGTATATAATTTATAAAATAGGTAATTTACTTATAATTAAAAGGTTAAATTTATATTTAAATGAGCTAACTTATCTAAGCTTTTAGTGATGCGAACATGAACTTTAAAATCAAACTAATTTATTATTGAGTCAAGCCATAAGCCGAGCTCTATATTATCGAGTTAAGCTTAAGTTATACTAAATTCGGGTTTGACTTGACTCACTTCTAATCATATATATTACAATAATATATAATTAAATAATAGTATAAAATTCTTTTATAATAAAAATGTATCAAAATTAATTTTTATACTAATGTTAAATTAAATATATTATGTACACCTATTATTTGTTATTTACAGTCAAAGGAAATTGTAGATAATATGAACTTTATATACGATGTTAGTTGCGAGAATTTGAACCCTAAAATTATTATTTTAAGAGGATTTTATCCATTATTAATTTTTTAAACAAAAAAATGCATCATGTACAACTCAATATAAATATAATTTTATGTTTATTTTATATTATTTAAAATTTATTAGATTCTAACTAATTTAGATTGAGTTGAATCAACTTACTATAAACATATAACTCTTTTGACTATTTTTTTTTTGGCTATTCTTAAGATTCAAATACTCACATTGATATATATTATTGAATACAATATTTATTATGCATATAAAATTCACAAAACATAGGTGCGTTTGAATAGGCTTTAAAAAAAATAATTTTTTTAATAGAGTTTTATTTTAAGAAAAAGTTTTTTGTGTTTGAATAGACTATATGAGAAATACTTTTAATTATTAAAAGTATTTATAAGTTTATTTAGATAAAAATGAATAAAAATGTGTTTTTTAAGCCAAATTACAAAAAAAGACATTTAAAATGGGAGAGAGAATTAAGGTTTGATAAGAATAAAAAGAGAAGATATGAACTGTAATTATTGTTAAAACTAAATGATATCTTTAAAAACTTCTATTAAAAATCACTTCTGCTTCTAATTTTATTAAAATGGTAAAATAGCTTTTTGAATTACAATTTTTTTTTAAAAGGCAATCTAAATACTCTAAAATATATATAAAAGCAGTTTTATTATTTTTTTTTAAAAAAAAGTGTTTTTTTTTCTTGAGAAAAGCCAATCCAAACATATTTCATTTACATATTTGGATGGCATAGTGTGTAACACCCTCCCAAACACAATACCATCCCAAATACAGTATTATGTTTAAGTCATAGTACCACACTTAGGAGTTATTACTAGTAACTAAATAGATCTTGTCTGACAGTAACTTTTGGCCGTCCTCTAAGCTCAATCAACTCTGTCCAAGATTGACCATCTTTACTATCTCCTGAGCTATCAGGAACATATAAAGGGTTGAGAATTATAAATTCTCAAGAGGATTTCATAGACTACCATATATAGTGTCATCATCATTATCTTCAACTTCTTCAGTTTATAATAAAAAAGTAATCATGCCATATAAACTATAAAATTCATTTTTATAAAGTTCAAAAATACTCTTCCAAAGCAGGTTCATTTTATTTACACACTTCTCATTTGAGAGAGTAGTTTCATAATAGTAACAATAAGAATATAATTTATGCATATCATATAATCATGCACTTATGCTTTTTTTAACTTTCTTTACTTGATACATTTAGGCATTACATATTGTTGTCCCTAACGCGTATGCTATGTCTTTAATCTTTACTGTCCTTGAATAGCCTCATTTGGGAGTGAGGTCAACTCATGATTGTCGTTACACAGAACTGACCTGCAATGGGACGCATGTGCCTCTAAATTAGAGGGACTCAGCTTGCCAACTGTCTCCAACATAGAGGGACCCAATAGTTTTAACTACCTTCACAGGAAGAGACCCCAAATAACTGCCTTCAAGTGAAGGGACCCACATCTTATCTATTTAACTACCTTCATAAGGAGGCATCCAATAACTGTCTCCAAGTGAAGGGATCCACATCTTATCTGCTCATATTCTTTCATTCTTGCACATAATCATGGATGAACATGTTAAATGCACTCACACATATGTCTCCTAGCTTACTTTCATATATTCTTGTATATATGATTTCCATATACATATGCATAACATATAAATGTTCACAGCATTCTTATATTTCTGCCGAAAATTCAGCAACATAACAGCTGAAACAGGAGACTTTCCCATATACAGACAATATTATTTTAGCCAGCCAGTCATAATAAGCAGAATCATAATGTCAATATATCAACATCACATCATTATAATAAAGAATTATAGCTATTGGCCTTTATGACTTATAGGGTTCCTAACCCTTAGAGTTATCAATTCATCTTAATTCCTTCAATTTTGCATTGTCTTTGTAAATTTCACCAAAAATTTCATTTTAATTTTATTTTAATCTAAAAATATAATATATTGCAGCCTTATTAGTCTACTTTTAAATCTCTTTAGTCCCATTAAGTTTTGAAGTGTATATATTGAGTTATTAAAGTTTTACTTAAGGCTATACTATTTTCATAACAGACTTATATAATTAATTTTAGAAAATCACTAAAATTTCATCTTTTTATTATTTCTATCCAAATTTTATACCAAATTGTATCTAATTAAATTATCTTTCAATCCACATGAGTTCCACTCGAATTGGGTAACTAAAGCTCAAGTTATGAGCTCCTTAAGTAAGCTGCCTGTTTCCACCCAAACAGAGCATAGGTCAAATTTCAAGAATTATTGGGAGGAATCTACTCAACATCTGATTCTGAAACTTTTATGACATAATTTCCTATTTATTAGCTTTCTAACAAAATTAGCTTCACTTAATTTGAAGCTATATAGGGCGAGTTATGCCCCTCACATTACACTTTGGTCAAGATAGAGAGTGGATTTCAATAGCCAATTTCTAAAAATCATAAGTAATTTATTTTAAATCAAATGATTGAAGTCTAGTTTCATTTAAAATTAGTTTCATTCAAATTTAAACTCTGTAGGGTGAGTTATGAACTCTGCTGTATGGACGATGCCTAAGGTTTCTATCTCATAACTTTTCTATTTTGGTTCTATCTTGTTCTCTTGATCTATTCTTCAACCTAAACTAAGTTTTCCTATCTTAAATCATTAGAAATGAGTCATATTAATATCATACAAGATCATAGAAGCATGACATCATAAAACCCTAACAATCTAAAACTCTAAAAAACAATAAATCCAAGAAATCCTATATTAAGATTCTTGAGACTATGGAAGCAAGGAAGCCAAGAACCAACTTCTAGCCTTCTTTCTTTGTCATGGCAACAACTCACATGGAGGTGGAGAGACTCCACTTGATGGTTGATCATCAAATTGATGGAGGGGTTTTGTAAAGGAGAGCATGAGGATCAATTTTTATAAAATGAGTAAGAGGATTTGAGGCCAAAAAGGCATTCTACTTTGAGCTTTAAGCTCTCAACCATGGAGGTGGTGGAAGAAGAAGATGGAGATGGAGAGAAATTAGGGGGGGAGGCCGAATTTTGAAGGCTAAAATGGGAAGGAAATGTTGACTGCTTATTTAACTAGGGTTTTTAATTGATACTCATACCCATAGACAATATAGGACTCTTGAGGATTAATTCAAGGTGTCCGGCTATCAATTTGGGTATTTCAAGTTACCCGAGATACTGTGACATTGTGTGAGAAATTGAACACTATTATTCAATAAATATGGATGGAAAATCCTAATTTAAAGTTATTATATGTATTTTAGTTATCTACTTGTGTCGTGGGGTCCACAAAATCTCGAAATTGGAATTTTTCTACGACTGCCCCTCTTGACAATCATAAACTCTTAATTACAGGGCCCATTTGGTTAAGATTCTAGAAGAAGTACTTCTTGAAAAGCGAAAGTAGAAGCAGAAGTAGAAGCAAAAGCAGAAAAATATTTTACGTTTAGATATAATTGTATAAATATTTTTTTATCAAAATTAGAAGTTATTAAATTATTTGAATGTGATAACTATAGAAGTACTTTATTTAATAAAATTACAATTAAGGATGTGGAGAAAGAGAGAATGAGAGTGAGAAGAGAGTAGTAGTTTTTAAAAATTTTAAAGATAAAATCATAATTGAGTGAGAAGAAAGTGACTGCGAATTTTAAGGAGCAACATTCTCTCTCTTCTACTGTTTCTACTTCTGCAGAAGCAGCTTCCTATCTGCTTCTCAAAAAAGAAGAAAAACTGATTATTTTCTGCTTCTGCTTTTTTTTGGAAGCACAAACAAACAACATTAAAAATTTTATAAATATTATTTTTAAAAATTAAAAAAAAAAAGTACTTCTTTTTATACTAGAAGCACAAACAAACGCATCCACAACTTTGCCATTGTGGTCTAATAATTACTATTTCACCCCTTCTTTTTCTACAGTTCACCTATTTATATTTTTACCCTTACCTTGGGCCCAAGCTTCTATTCTATCCTGGTTTATCCTCAAAGTTTGAGATGTTACATAGTGTGCATATTTATTATTGTCCTTTCTATATTTCACTTGCACTATTTTTAGTTGCTCTTTTGTGATTTTTTTGTGGCATTTAAAATTTTTAATTGAGGGCTTTTTCTATTTGACAACATATTTTGAATCTTGAAATGACAATTTTTGTATTGGCAAAACTGCCCTTCTTAAGCTCAAATGTTAACTTTTTTTTCTCTTACTCAACTATTTAATGATGATGACAAAAATATATTCTTTATCTTATACTTTCATTTTTATGCCACAATTATATTTTATTTTCATTTTATTTTAAATCTTTTTAAAACTAAAAAACTTTGTCTTAAATACTAATATTTTTTATATTATAAAAAGTTTAGGTGAGTCCAACGTCGATCATCCTACCAAAACCAAAGCATGGCCTTGAGCTTAGAGATTATACGGGACATACAAAATTGCCTACCAACGGAGTCCTCACATCAGCAGTGAGAATCGAACTCGCGTTCTTATAGGATACAAGCCCGTTTTTTACAAATTGTGTCAACCCTTATTGGCTTTTAAATACTAAAATTGTTAAAATGTGAAACAAATTTATTTGTATGGCATGCTATATCAATGACATTGATATTTAAATTTAGCATCTTATACAAATTAGCTAAATAACTTACCATTCAACCACTTCTAATAGTTTGGCATGCTATATAAATGTATAATTACTGTTTTTTTACGTGATAATTAGTGTTGTTAATTAATGGCTTGAGAACAAATAAGATTCTGCTTTTGATTAGTAGTCATACTTATAGAACTTATATTGATACCTGGGGAGTGGCAATCTTTCCTATTAATCAAAATAATAAATTTAACATCAATTTATATGAATAACTTTATCTGAATTTATTTATTTAATTAATATTTATTTCAATTTTTAAAAATTCCTTATTACTAGTCTCATTTTTTAAATTTTTATATAGGTGCTCAATATAAAAAAGTACTTATAATTAACCTATTTAATATAAATATTTAAATTTATGCATTAAATTATTTTATTCAAAATTGTATTAATACAATAGTTACATAAAACAATATAAGAGTGAATGTTTATAAAACAAAAACATGTAAAAATGAATAACTATCTTAATGTAAAACACCCATATCGGTGTTTTGCCATTTATTGTTTATATAATTTTTAAAAATAATGGAATAAATATATGATATTAAGAATTGTTATCTAAAAGTGGTTGTCATTGTGAAAGTGAATTACGATTCAAAGTAAACTTTATCTACAATATTAGGGTTCAAATCTTGGAGTTGCTACTTTGAGAAGAGTTTTACTTAACTACCAACCTCAATCCAAAACTGACAGGTCAATTCCTTAAACAAAAAAAAATATTAGGATAATTTAATGCATTGATCTAGTTATATATTTAAGTGGTATGAATTACAATTGTTAGTGAATTGAAAGTCTGATATGTGTCTGTCATCCATAATTTTCAATTTTTATCTGTTATAATAATTAATTTATTTAGAAGTATGTAAAGTATAATTTATCTAACAAAAAGTAAATAATGTATATTTATCTAAAAAAAAGTAAATAATTTAGCCTTTATAATATTTGAGTCTAAGTGCAATCTATGATAGAGGAAAAAAAATTAAACTTTTTAATCTTTTTCTAATATGAACAAGTAACTAATTTAATCTATCAAGTTGCCTTAATTTATAAGAATAGAAATAAAGAAAATAATAATAATAAAATTTAATTGGTCCATAGCGATAAATCTTATTATCACATGTTTGTTTAATAATTTTTTTAATTATATTAATACTATATGTTGAAAAATAGGTATGTACGTTGTAAATTATAATTTAATTTTTTTGGTTATATATATATATATATGTATATATATAAAAAGTATTAATATGCCTTTATTGGTACTCATTTTTAGTTTCTATTTTTTTCATAAAAAAATAGCCATTGCTATATTATTTCGATCATTATTGTATCAAGAAAATAAAATAAAATAATTAAACATTTTGATTTAAATAATTATCTTAAAAAAATTAATTATCTTGTAATATCCATTGACCATAAATTGAAAAATGAGATCAATATTAAAGATTTTTAAATAATTAAATTAATTTTTAATTAAACTAATAATAATAAATTAATATAAAAATATGATAGATAGTAAGTAATTAATGTTATACTATTATTTTGATTAAAATAGAAGAAGGAGGGTATTTTAAGAATATCAAATAAAAGTTACTAAAATTTGTGTGGCAGCAGCCAAATAGGAGTGACAATTAGGGATGTCAATGGGGCAGGGTGGGGGCGGGGGATAGGCCCCCGTGCCCCACCATGTCCTATGCACTGTTTTTACTTATACGCGGGTTTACGGGTACCTATAGATATCCATGGATATCCGTTAGAATATTAAAAATTTTAAAAATTTAAATTAAATATAAAAATTCTAATATCATAAAATACTTAAAATAACCATAAATAATAATCTAATTTAACAATTAAAATTCTAACAATTTAATATACTTAAAATAAAAATAAACACATAAAATAAACAAAAAATAAGTACAATAATCCAATTCTACAATCTAAATTCTAACAACTTAAAATACTTAAAATAAGAATAAACACATAATAGTAATCCAATCATTAGTATAATATATAATAAGTACAAATAAATCTAACTTATAAATTTAAACCTTAGTCTAATCAATTTAATAACAATAATATTAATTTAACTAAGTTAATAATTTAAGGGTAAAATAGTAATTTCATGGCAGTACCCGCGGGTATGGAGATAGTGATCCCCGGCCCCGCCCCGTTTAACATGCGGATATTTAAAATCCCCGTCCCTATTACTCGCGGAGGCAAAATCTTCCCCCCAAACCTGCCCTGTTGCGGGTATTACTCGCGGATATCCGCGGATGTGGGTTTTTTTGACACCTCTAGTGACAATAGCCTCTCCCTGACACCTATAGTACTTTAGCCCGCCTTAATCCTCTTTTCTTTTTCTTCTGTCTTCTCTTTTATTTTGATAGCCTCACTGTTCTTTTTTTCTTTTTTCAAGTATTTTCTATCTAATAAATAGCTTACATTTAGATTCTAAGCATATTGTTCAAAAAATGCTACTTTTTTTTTTATCGCAGATCTTGTGTCTTTATTTAATAATTGTTATCTCATTTGAGATTATTTTGGTTTGCCTTGTGAGTATTATATTTTGATATATAGTGTTACAGATAGTAGAGATGTTCATATCTATTTTAAAAGAAAATGCAATACATTCTTTATGCTGCAACATTTTTTGCATCAATCTTCAATATGAAAGACATTTAGGTATCTTGATAGTGTTACACATTGCAGAAATATTCATATCTATCTTAAAAGGAGATATAATACATTCTTTATGGTACAACATATTTTCTATGTCGATATTCAATATGAAAGATATTTAGATATCGATAGTGTTCAAGCAAAGAGCACAGTCACAGATTGTTAATTAGTTTATAGTGTGGACTATATTTATCTTTTCGTCAAAATTAATTGATTCATTCCCTAACTTAATTGTTGTTTTCAATTATGTCTTTTAAGTTATAAATATTTTAAATTTGTCCTCTAACTTTTAAAATCTAAACATATTTATTATCGTCATAAACAATGTTAGTTACATTGATGGAAAAATCATATCCAACATCTAAGATAGCAAAAATAATATACATAACATTTTATGTGATAAGTTATATTTTCAAACTCTCTAATGCAATAAACAACTTTTGTGAAAAGGTTATGAAAAGGACAAATTGATGTGTTCGATTTTTAAAAGTTAGAGGACAAATTTGGAATATTTATTAATTAGAGGACAAGTTTGAAAATAGAAAATAAGTTACGGGACGAATCAATTATTTTTGCCTATTTCTTATTAATGTTGACTTTGATGTATCTTTTCAACTTCTTATTAAATAAAGTTTTCTTTAAAGTAAAAAATAAAATAAAATAGATAGATTAATTTTGATACATTATTAGCTAATTATATAATAACTGGTGACTGCTAGCCTCATTCTCTCTCTTGCTGTTTTCTCTATTTATTGCCACCATTTGAGTTGACAGCTTCCTATTATGGTCTTTGAGTTGTAGAACCATCCGATATAGCCTTTCCATGGTTGGAGGTTGGGGAATATTGTTTGCTTCATTCCCATTTTGTTTATTGTGTTGGTTGTGCTGATTATATTGGTTATGCTGATTATGTTGGTTGTGCTGATTACCAACATGCTCAGCCATGTTTACACTCTAACTTTTTATGGTGACCATTCACTGTATGTGGAGTTAGCTTCAGTCCCACAGTGGGTGCGAATATTCTGACATATTTCTGTAGTCGTCCGATGATGTCTTTGCTGGTCTGAGCTCTTGGTCACTCCTCCAGAGGGGGACTTGCTCGGACCAACAAGTGACTTTAATGCTCAAGTCAAAACTATGTTCCGTTTAAGTGCAAGTGAAAAGGGATCAGTTCCCTATCTTTGGCTTTTCTTAGCCCCTCTTATATCTAAGTTCAAATTCGTATTCCCCTATTCAAAGGTGATTCCACATCTCGCTCTTCTTGTGGGATCCCCTATGCTCGGTAACTATCTTTAACGGATTAGATACTTTCGGGCATTAACTTAGTTTGAACTTACTCAAAGAGCAATTCTTCTAGAATGCCCTTGCTGAGCTACTTTTGGGCTGAGCTCCTCTTAGGCCAAGCTCTAAGGCCCAATAAATGTATTCAATCCACATATGAAAATTTAATAAAAGTAAAATATACATAAAAAATATAAAAATTACTAAAATTTGGGTTAGTTTTTAACTAATTATATTTACAACATAAACACAATTTAAAATTATTACTTCATAGGATCGTTGTTTAATTTTCTTTTGTTGTGTGGGCGTTAGCCCCGTTACATTACCCAAAATCAAATAAAATTATTACTTCAAAGATTTTAGTAAACAGGTCCAATAAAATCTTAGTTAAGTCAATTCTAGAAAAATATTTTCAAAAATTAACATAATTTTCAATAATTTATATGTGGGAAATCATAATTTTTTAAATGCACATACACACGTATACAGAATTTGTAAAAGAAGCTCACCAAAAAGAGTTAAAAAAAAAAAGCACAAAATTTATTCAAGAAAATGCATTTTGCTATTCATCCTTTTAATTTTGTTATAGGTTTATTTTTGTCTTAAATCTTTTTGAAATTTATATATTCATCTGAAATTATTAACTGAAAAGAACACCTTAGTTGGACGTCCTATGCACGCATGTTACATAAGATGATGCATCAGCAACTTCTATATTGACATTGCTAAAATTGAGTTTTGACAAATTTAATGAAAATTTAAAAGCCTAAGATGAAAATAGAACAAACTGTAATCACGAGATGAAAGTAAAATCTTTTATTCTTACTCAGGTATCCTCATACCGGCACCGTCCTACATTAAACGACAAAATCGCAGGTTTATCAAATAATAAAATATTATAACATGCTAAGCAAGGCAAGCACGCTAATAAATTATTAGTATTTGTTCCTGAAGTTTATAATTATCTCAACTATGTCGTTTCTTTGTGAAATAGATTTCTTTTTTAAATTCAATCAATAATGTGTTGGCTGTTTAGATTTTAGACCCAGATCATGAATAATTTTCCTTCAGGTAGGATTCCCCTGTTATTAAGCCTATTATGTTGCTTAGCAATGGTTGAAAGAAATAAGTGGCTGGACACTTATTTTTTTAATAAATTTTGAGGTTAAAAGACCAATATTTAATTGATTTGAGTGATATAGTATTGTTTCATTTTAGTATAGTTTTAAGTTCAATAAATCTTAGAAATTGATAATTTATATAAAAAATATTTAGGTTTAAATCTTATAGCCAACAGGGCATAGACATAGTGGCTGAGATATATTATGTCCTCATGGAGGACTTCAATTCAAATATTTTTGGAGATAATATCAGTTGAGAAGACAAATCTGACTATCCTTAAAGGAGATTAGTCTCCTTTCCTAGTAAAAAGGGGAAATATCCTTGAAAAATCAAAAAATATTATAAATACAAAAATAGTATTAAGAGAGTTTTACTCTCAAAATATATACCAACACAATTTGAGCTAAATTAATTAAGATTTAGTAAGATAAAGGTGGTTTAGATCAAAACCTATTATATTGCTTTGTAAGTCAAGAAAAGAAAAATACATATTACTTTGTTTCTATCAAATGTCAATCAAGTAAGGGTGTAAATGGGTTGGTTTGATTTAAATTTGAGAGAAAAATAAATCTACATTGATCAAATTTAATTAGTTTGGGTTGGTTTAGTTATTATTTTTTTTCAACAAATCGGAACCAAACCGTTCCGATTGAGATTGGGTTGATTTTGTGATCATTGGGCTAGAGTATAAAATAAAAAATATATATAAATTTATTTATTTTTAATAACAACTGACAATAGATTAAAATTTCCATTATAAGATACTTAAAAATAGTGTGAATATATAAATTCTTTAAACAAATGCAAATAAAGAGGATAAAAAGTGACTTTATTATTAAAAGTTTAAGTGCAAAACAATAAAAGCTTAAAAATAAATAAAAATATTGGATCGAATGATTGAGCGATTAAATTGAAAAATTATAAATTCAAAACTGAATCAATAATAAATGGTTTAATTTGTTTTGGTTTGATTTTACCTTGAAATTAATCAATTAGCCGAATCAATCTAAGTTAATTTTACTGGTTTAATTTGGTTTGGATCTTTGAGCTCATCATATTAATTCCATCCGATGAACTCCCCTACAATAAAGTGTGAGATCGTCATTGTTTTGTAATGTCAATCACACAAAAGGGAATAGAACTTTATCTTATTTATTCTTTAGCATTCTAAGAAATAGTTTTTCAGAAAAATATTACAAAAAATATTTCACTTTGCTCCAAATATTCTTTTATTTTGTGTGTGTGTGTGTGTGTGTGTTTTTTTTTTTAAATTAATCTAAGTCTTAAACACTTCACTTGATGAAAATACGTAATTATCCTCATATTGCCTTGAAATATCTTGTTTTCTTAGTTTCATTGCTTCTCAACCTGGACAGTATCAATTTTCTTTTTCTGATTGAGGGAAGTATCAATTCTTTTCCCATTAAAAAAGCTTTTTAGCTTGACACTAGCAGAAGATTGGAATAAAAGAGTGGCGAAGTTAAATGTTTGATAAGGTTCAATAGCATATACTATTTTTTAATTAAAAAATTAGATTAAAAAAAGTTCGTTCAAGTCTAAAATTCAGTCACGCTTTAGGCTCGCTAGTTTCTTTTAGTTATTTGATGTTAAAGATTTCCTTTCATTTCTTAATTTACAATTTTCTCGTTTTCTCCATGAAATTTATTCTATTTTTTAGGGAATTATACAAAAAAAAAAAAAGGAACCGCATTCACGATTAGTCACCCCCCCAAAAAAAAAATCAAAGAATGTATTGTAACAATTTCATAGTTTTTTGTAATACTATTTTGGTTCATGCAGTTAAGAGAACTCAAAAACTTATTTTTATTAAAATTAAATTATTTATACATATAATATCTTTACACGCTACTCTATAGTTTATTAGTCATATGATAACCAAATCATATTTAACTTTTTTGTTAAATGACTTGTGCAAGCTATTATTTGATATAAAAATTAGGTCCCATTCACATTTTCTTCTAACAATCACATCTTATATATACTCTTCATAAAAATGTAGAAGGTCAAATGTAGTGATTTACTCTTTCTTACTTTTCTTTCTATTCAAAATAAATAAAGAGCAAAAAAAAAAAAAAAAGGAAAAAGGAAATGTAGGAGGTCAAATGAAAACAAGGTAAGATAGTGACGGATAAGGAGTAGTATGGCCATAACATGAAAGAAAGGTTTTTTTTTTTTTAAAATTTTTTTAATGTGAACATAAAAGAAAGGGTTGTAATAATAATATTATTATTATTTTAATGATTGGCCTTGGCCCCAACAAGTACAAATGGAAACGGTGGACGGAGTCGAAGTAGGTTGTGAATATTTTGAATAGTAACCATTTGATTTCAATCGATATGAAGTTAACGTGCTAGCGAGAGCACATGATTGTATCTCTGTTACGCATATCTTCACCTTTGAAAAGAGACCTAATGCCGGCAACTGTTAGCTGCGTAAGGTGTGATGCACTTTTACTGTCCCCTTCTCATTGTCGTTTGAGATCTGTGCAATGCATTGCAAGAATAGAGTGGCCCCCTTTGTCTTTCCTCTAAAGAAAAAATAATTTATTGGTTTCAATAATAATTAGATTTCTGTAAATATATAATATCTTTTTAGTCTACTCTCTCTTTAATTTTGGTTTTAGTTTAGGTCTAAATTGTGTCATTTTAGTGTTATGAGAGTTTTGCTTACAGAAGTTTTGAAATGAAAGTTTGGTCTTTCTCAATGTAACAAAATACTTGAGAATTTATTAAATAAATAAAGCAGGTAGGATATCATCTTATACATTCGGATATAGCTTGCATTTCAAATGGTAGTTTGAAAAACAAAGGGAGATAGCAATAAAATCAAGATAAATTTAAAATTCAGAAGCTACGCTATCATAAAACTAGGCAACCACATATGCTGAATTCGAGGAAGTGGCTTGATAACTAAGTCTGCTATGTGTTCCTTTCAAAAAAAGATTAAAAAAAATAGGGTCTGCTATGCAATTGCATGAGGGAACGTAACAAGTCATCAAAGCACCTTAGAGCCACTTTTTCACGTACTGCAAAATGATAGTCTAGCTGCATGTGTTTGGTGCGACTATGAAACAAGAGATTCACTGTTTAGTCTTGGAATGGAAAAGTGCTCTTGTCAAATGCCACACGGCCAACTCCACCAACCCCACCACCACCATTGGAGCCTACTATTGTGTTTAAGGTATCTTCTTGAGTATTTTGATCGGTTTAATCTTTTTGTTGGGCCTTTTTTTTTTTTTTGCATTGTATCTTATTGGTCAAAGTTGTTAGTCAAGAACCTTAGTTAATTAAAGGTTTTTCTTCTTTTGCTCATTAGGGCTAGAGTACATTTGGAGCATTATTTGGTTCATATAGATGGAGCATGTATATGTTTTGGAGTATATTGGTAAGTACAATCTCTAGCTTAGATTTATGTTTTATGGTGAAATTAGAGATTTGTAATTTCTATGATAGAGTTATGGGTAGAGATGGCAAAGCAGGCCGGACTGCCTCAACCAGCCAAAAGCGAGGTGGGGCGGGGCAAACTGAATTAGGAAGGCAGGTTCAATATTCTAACCTGCCTCATTTAAGGGCGAGTTGGTAGGTACCCACCAAAAAAATAAAAAATATAAATAAATTTATTTTAATATTTTTTATGAGTTAAATTACTTAAAAAATTAGAAAAATATATTGAATGAAAAATTTACTTAAATAAAATAGAATAAAATAATTAAACTACATAATTTGTATCCAAATTTAACTCAAATACAAATATAATAAACTAATTAATATATATAAATAAGTTTATAAATAATAATTAACTATAAATTTATAATATAAAGTCTATAGTATAAAATTCATAAATTAATAAAAGTATAATAACAACATAATTTATAATAGAAATCTAAAATTTGCTTTTAAAAATACTCTTGAACCTAAAAAAAGAAAAATGTGACAAGCTTGACCCAATGGACAACTCCGCTTCTACTCGCCAAAGCTCATGGGTTTGGCAAGGCAAAGTTAAGCGAAATAAAATTTTGGCAGGCTAAATATGTCAACCCAACTCATTATTTTTTGTGGGTTTGGTGGGCCAATCCAGCGGATTGTGCCCGTTTTGCCATCTCTAGTTATGGAATGAAAAAAGGAGAATAAGATTGCAAAACTAGGGGAAGGCTTAACTTCCTTTTTGATTTGTTTGGATTGTGTGGTGTTGTGTTGTGTACTTGCATGTTATGAAGTAAGGTGGTCTGCTCTACATCAATTTTCAGGATTGATTAAATTGAATGACTACATATTTTTGTTATTGATTTTTGATTAAGTTATTGTTTTTGAATTAAAATAGCTTGAATGTAATAAGGGGAGACTCCTAATTTAAGGGAAGATTATTTTGTTGAAATTTTTGTTATTGTTTAGGTTGTTGTTATCATTCAAAAGGTGTTTTAATCTAATTAGTGAGGGCTTTTAATCTTAGGGATATTTTGTCCAAATTTTTTTTGTTAATTAAATTATTTTAATAAAAAAGGTTCATAATCTAATAAGAGGAGACTCTGCCCAAAGTTTGGTAGAAATTGAAAGCAATTATACTGGATAATTTGTGATTAATAATTATTTATGTAATTTTCAGGGTTAAAAATTGTTCAAGAGTAATATTCTCTAGAAATTGATTATGGATGTATGATAATTTGCACCTAGATCAAGGGAATTAAACTAGAATTTTATGATAGTTTTGAGCAATTTATAAGTGTCGTATGTTAAACACAACAATTCATAGGTGAAGGGAAGGTTAGGTGTTACCCTATGATAAGTGTAGATGTACAAAGTATTTAGGCCCAATTTGGTAATGATCTTTGAAGAGGTGCTCTAACTTATGAAAAACATAAGCTAATTTTTATTGTTTGATAAACCAATAAAGTGGGGTGCTTTTACTCCTGGCTTTTGCTCTTGGGAACTTTTATGGGGTATTTTTCAAAGCTGGCTTATACTCTCTAAAATTTAAAAGACTAATATAACCTTACTCTCTTTAGTGATATTAAAGTAAAAATTATTCTCTTTAGTATTTATGTCCATTATAGTTATTTTAAATTTTAAGAGCAATTTTACCAAACACCACTTTTGTAGCTTCTGCTTATAGAGAGCAACTTTTACACTATTTTTCCAAAAGGTACTACTATGATTTTTTGATAGCAGCTTTTAGAGAGTCCGAGAGCTCAGCAACTCTCAAAAAGTCATATCAATACCAAACTAACCCTTAGACATTAAGAGTATTTAGAGATGACAAAATAGGTTCAATCCACTAGGTTGACCCATCCAACCCCCCAAATATGGCGGGGTGGGTTGCTATTTTCAACTCGCCATTTTTTTCGACATGCTTAATTCGCCTTGCCCAACCCATGGATTGAGGCAGGGTAGGGTAGGTTTGATTGGCATTTTTTTAAAAAAATTTGAAAACACATTTGGATATGAGATCAGATGAGTATGTTTGTAGACTTCTTTTATAAGTTTATTATGGTTAATTTGTGAGGATTTCTTAATAGTCTATTATGGTTATAATTTATGAAATATATATTTGTTAATGATTCATTACTTTATGGTGATTGATTTATATTATTAAACCTATTGTGTTTGAATTTGGATGTAAATTATGTAATTTAATATTTTTTATTTTAAAAAGTTTATATTGATATTATCTCATTGTATTTAGGTGAAAATTTCATAAATTATTTTTTTTAAATTTTTTTATGTGAACTAATTCATTAAAAATATAAAACAAACTTATTTCTAATTCCATTGTTTTTTTAGCCGATCAATGCCAACCCACTAACTTGCCCAAAGATGGGGTGGGTTGGCCATATTATCAAAGCAAGTTGGCTCGGTTGGCCCTTTTTTAGATGGGTTAGCAGCATGTTAGAGCGAAGTAGATTGGCCGCTTTGCCATTTCTAATATCAGTAGGTATTATATACAAATATGGGTTCATGCTTAATTATTTGTCACATATATAGGATGGAGGCTTACTATTCCGGTGGTAGTATGTCCCCCACCTCTATGACTAGATCACTTGCTAAGGATGAAGATGTTTGTGACCATGTGCATGCCCTAAATGCTACACTTCAAGCTTATGCGCAACATCTCTAGGAGTAGGGCCAACATCACCAACAAGGATTGAAGGACCTGAAGACTAGCATGTAGAAAAGGCAAAGAATGACAAGAAGAAGATGCTTAAGAAGATGTGCGCCTTTTTCCAGCAGATGCTACCAGGTGGTCATCTACAAACTCCACTTTCCCTCCTTTGACTCCGACTCTGAGGTTGCCATGTACCATCATTGATGTTATGTATATTTTTATTGGGTTGAATATTCGAATATTTTTATTGTTATTGTATGTGATTTGAAAATTTATTTTTTATTATAAAATAATTACAATTAATATTTTATTAGCAATATTTGATGAAAAATATAATTAAGTAAAATTAATTAAAAATTAATTCTAATTAGTCATTTTAGTTAACTAATTAATAAACGATTATAAAAAAATAAGTTCTCCTATTACTACCAGATATTCTGCCAATAATTTAATTAATTATAATTAAATGTTACTTATAAATTACAATTACTGACATTTTACTTGTCGATAATCACAATTTTTAAAATTATTAATAGAAAATTATCGACAAAAATATCTGTCAATTTGAAAATGATGAAAACAAGGACAAATTTCCAATTAATTAACGACAGATTTTTATTATTACCAATACGTGATTAATTGACGTCCGCAATTTGTTAATAATAAATTCATGGACGAATTTTTTACATTTTCCATCGATAATTTGATTTTCCACATGTTGCTTGTATTGGAGGCATAAACAACTCGCTAAAGACGATGGAAGGTTTACTCCAACTACTAAACTAAATGAAGTTGCTTTTGTGAGAAGAGGAATGGGCCACTAAAGTGTAATGTCCCGATTTAACTGTGATCGTAAATAATATTATTAGAGATGGAAACGTCTCTTATGCATCGTATTTCACAAGGTGCAACACACAACTTGTTCTTGAACTTGGAAACTAGATAATGGAAGTTGGACTTCAAGACATTGTATAACCTTACCAATGGTTTTCGCCTCCTGTGGTGGAAATGAACGGAAACCGGAACTTCCTGCTGTGAGGTTGGGGTAAGGTGAATAGGTAGAGGATAGCCTTCATGGAAATTGGAACTGGGAAACTTGGGGGAAACTTGGAACTTGGAAGCTTGGGGATAGGGAAGAAGGTTAAGATCGAAACTCGGAAACTTGGGGGACAAGGAAGAAGGTTAAGATCGGAACTCGGAAACTTGGACAAGGAAGAAGTGAACTCTCTTACGTTAAGTAACACGGTTCAAAACTTGAAAACATGCATGAGGGAGTAAGAGGAGATAGAGATAATTTTATGGTAATACCAAAGAGAAAGGGGCTGAGAATTTTAAAAGGCTAAGGAGCCAAAATAACTACACTACAAACTTTATATTCATGTGATATAATATAATATGTGGTTGAAAAATTGACCGCTTAGTCAATTGGTAGAATTAATGGCCAAATATTTAACTACATACGTAGGTAAGTAAGGTTAAATATTAACCACATAATAAACCAACCACCTTTATTATTACTTCATTATAAAATTTCATTAGACATAACACAAAAACTGTCATTTTTCCTCCCCATCAGGTGTAGCTTCTTCTTCTTTTTCCATTCTCCATTTTTCTCCATTACTCATCCAACCTTTCATTCTTTTTATCTCTAAGAAAGCTACATCCATCTTAGCCACTATTACTCTCATAGAATACAAGATTTATGCCAAAAATTCTTCCCTTTAGCTAACTAAAATTTTCAGACAAGGTAAGGACTAGAAGGAGTGACCATATTTTGGGTGGATTGAAAGTGACTAGAGCTTCAAAAAGACCAACCTAGGAGGTTATAAGCCATAGAAGTGAGGTGGGAAATCTTAAGTCTTGAATTACCCTTGTATGTGTGTTCATGAGTACTTATAACTAGGGTTCATTAGTCTTCTTGATATGAATATTTAAGTTAGAAATTAATGATATTCATCCTTGTGTTTTTATGTTCTAAAGTTGTGAGATCTAATTATTGGTAAGTTGTTGTTGCAGTAATTAAAGGAAGAGTAGAAGCAAAATTGTTTTAGGATGTAAATTTGGGCAGCCTGTAGTTTGACCCCCATATCTGAAGCTAGGAAACTCAAATTGAACTGAAGCTAATTTTAAATGAAAGTTAACTTGAAAGGAAGTTTATCCATACAAAATATAAGTCCATATGGGTTGTATAGACGAAGTTATGTTTTTTGCTAGTAGACCTTATTTTAGAGAACATCACCAAACAACTTAGGGTTGAGACTTAATATCTTAATATCTTAATCTATATATATCATTTTTCGGTTAAACTAATTTTGCTAGAAAGTTAAGATATAGAAGAATAAATCTATAAAATATCACGACCAAATTCCTTTTGTAGAGGTCCCAATAATTATATGAAGTTACTATTGCCATATTAGCACATAACACAGAACAAGTGTAATGCAAGACTTATAACTTAGGCTTGACTTAGAATTTTTGAGTGGGGTTTCTTTTATTTTTAAAAGGATTCATTAAGCTATAAGTCAATAAAATTTCAGGGCAGAATAACAAGAAATGAAATTTTGGTGATTTTTCTAAATTAGGTAACTGAATTTATCTTATAACAAGATAGCTAGTAGAAAAATGATTCATACTAACTCAAATTGAGTGGAACTAAAGAAATTTGAAATTAGGCTAAGGGGGGAATATTCCTTGTGAAATTTGACCTAAATTGACTTAAAATAGAATTTTATTGAATTTTCTAAATCCTAGACAGATTCTAAGTGTTATGTAATTCATATTTACAAATGAACTTTCTTTGAGACAATTTATATTCTCATTAAGGAAATTTGAAGTATGAGAGTCCAATGCACATATTGACATGACTATGTTCTCATTAAGGAAATGCATATGAGCATATGAATTAAGAATGTATGTGAACAGAAAAAATGAGATCTCTCCCACTTTAGAGGCATGTGACTAAAATAAGATCCCTTCAATATAAAGGCATGTGAATCCTCTTATCGATTAGTATTGTGTGACGATAGTCACAAAATGAGTTTATTTCATTTATCAGTCTATCTAAGAGCATTAAAGATTAAAGGCACATTCTAAGTAAGAAAGTAAACGAGAAGATGCATCAAGTCATGGATTCATGCATTCATGAGTATATAGCTTATTTGCTTGTATTTAATAGTACAAGCTGTCAAAACAAAGCATTAGTATCAATTGTATGATTATTGCCACACTTGAACTGCATGTATGCATTAAAATTGACCTGCTTCGGAAGAATATGTTTTCTGGAACTTAATAAATGAACATTTATCCCTATGTATGAGGTCACACTTTTCTTAATAAACTGAAGCAGTTGGGACGACGACAATGCCAATGATTGTTTGGTAGTCTAGGATGCCTATTGAGAATGAAAAATCCCCACTCCTATGTGTGTGTTCCCATGTCATCTCCAAACAGCTCAAGAGATCTTGAAGATGACCATCCCAGACTGAGATTGGATTGGCTGTTAAAGGATGCTGTCAAGTATATACATATATTAGCACTGGATAACTATTTTGCTAGTTGAATCTCTCAATGGAGCTACTCATATAACTTGAAAGGTTGTTGTTGTGATGTAAATATTTGTGTATGTAAGGGAAATTTCTATTTCTCCCTATTCACTTATTTATATACTTACTCAGTGCTACAATGGATATTATGTTATTTTCTCATAACTAAAGCAAATAATCAAACAAGATCCGTTAATTTATTAGTAGCAATCCCTAAGTGTGCTATTATGATTTAAGCATAATATTATACTTAAGAGAATGTTATATAAAGCCTCATGATTGTCTATCTTTATGTAGAAAATGTTCTTTTTAGATAATTTTTTTATTGAGCTCTTATTTTTTTTTTTCATCAACATTCACTATTAGAAACATGCGGATAACTAAAGGGTATTACTGATGGGGAAAATTTTTTTAGTATTACCGACGACAATTTCAACGAATAACTAACGAATGTGGAATTTAAACCCAAATTAAAATATCTGTCAGTAAAGCCATTGGTAATAATTGGTGCCATATGGCGCTAATAATTACCGACAATGTTACTGATGAATACATCAACACTAATAGCCATGGGTAATTGTTAATTTTTTAAATATTTTTAAGAGTAATAACTTTTTTATGGTAGTGCCATCGGTAAATTTCTTATTTAATTTAATTTTTTCTTGCATAATTATTACCGACATACTAGCTATCGATAATATTGTGAAAAAAATTTAAATTTTAAACTAAAATTATCGAGGCCATGTCTTTGGTAACTTCGCGCCATTGAGCACCGTTTGGGTTGCCAATATCATTCACTTACCGATAGATTTTCAATGATACTGCATCGTTATCCGTCAGTAATGATTTTAAGTAAAACAATCCATTTCACTTTTAATTTAATGACGAATTTCTCATCGGTAATGGGCAAATACGAGCTCACGAACGAGTTTCTTCTTTTTCATTTTTGCAACTCATTTCTCTTTCTTCCCTCTCTCTCCTCTCCACCACCACTTCGGCCACCCTTCCATTCACCATTGCCGAAGTTCTCTATTGCTGCCATCAAACACTGCTATTGTGTTCCAGATGCTTTTTCAATCATTTTAATTGGTTTATTTATTTATTTTTTTGATTTGGCCTTTTTTTTTTTGCATTCCTTGTCTTTACTCAATGTTGTCAATTGAAAACTTTGTGTTAACTAAATGTATTTCTTATTTTGTTTATTACAGAGCACATTTGGAGCATGAAGAGCATTTGTTTTGTCTAGTTAACTACATTGAGCTTTCTAGTGAGTACAATATTAATTTTAATTTTTTAATAAAGTTAGGGTGTTAGAGACTTATAATTTATATGATAGAGTTGTAGGAGAATAAAGTTATATTATTGGAGGAAGGCTTAGCATTCTTTCCTGATTGTCTAACTTATGTGCTCTGTTTGGATTTTTGAATAATTTTGGTGGAGGCTTGTAATTTATAGGGAGACTCTGCTAGAATTTTTTAAACAATTTGTCATTTAAATTTTGTTACTTAATTTGTTATTAATTGAGTCGGTGAAAATTAAAATTTGTTGCTTAAAATTTTATAATTATTCTTATTGTTAATAATTTGATAATTTGAAAGTAATTTGTTAATTGAATTTTGATTATTCTTATTGTTAATAATTTTATAATTTGTTAATAAACTTTAATAATTATTCTTATTATTTAATTTTAAATATGTTAATAATTTGATAATATTTTAAAATTTTATAATTGTTCTTATAAATTTGTTTCTTGTTATATCTTGTATTAGTTAGATATATGGTATAATTTATATTTTTGATTGGTGACTTATATCAATTCCATATGTTTGTGTTTCAAATATGACAGGCAAAGGCAGAGGCAAGCAGGCCAAAGAAGGATAGTCCACCCCATTCCTCTACTTGACAGTCTACCTCCACCATTCTCTGCACTTGATAGGTGGCTGATATGTTATTGCCACCACTACCACCACCACCACCACCACCTGGGTCACAAACCCACGAATTCGTCATAATACAAAACCCTGGGTTTATCGCAAAGTAGCCAGCTCCTCAGCCCCCGCCAGCTCCTCAGCCATACCCTTAGCCAACTGCTCAACCACAGCCTCAGCCCCCAACCCTCTGGCAACCTCACATCTAACCTTACACAGGTTGGAACCAAGAGTGGAGCGGGTGGCTCATTGGGATAGTCACAAGGTCTCGCAAGGAGAAAAGTTTATCTTAGGTGGGACGTGAAGGATTGGCAAGTAATTATATTTTCTTATTCAGTGTTAATATAGTTGTCCCTTATTTCATTTCAATGTTGATGTGATTTCATTGTTTTTTCTTTTATTGACACAGTTGGCTCCCTTTGAAGCTTGGCCTAAAGAAGATTATGGGGGTAATACAAGAGAAGTGCATGGGCCACACCCAACTTTCTCAAAGAATCCTTTGGAGATGAGGGATATATAGTATAACGAGTGGAAGGTGAAAACACATAATTTAATTTGTTTCAAGTTTAATTCCAGCGTGTTACTCCCGTATGCATGACTTAAATGACCATACATTTCTTTCGCTTGTACAAAAAGACTTTATTATTGAACCTATTGAGGAGCTTTCCATGAGGAAGGCATAGGGCATGCAGGCAAGCAAGCACCTGCGAGAAATGTTTTGCGACATCTAGTGGGGGGTGTTGAGCAACGACCAGCAGTGGTTGACGGAAAAGCAACTACAGAAGTTGCATTGGTATTGGGAGACGAACGCTTTTATGATGAAGCAGCAAAAGGGTGGTTGATCTCCACGCTAGTGGCTCCACCACCACTGAGGGCAGCGGGATACGGATGGTAAGTAATTTAAATTGCATTTAGTTTTACATTCACTTTATGTATTAAATTATTTACGATTATGTAATGTTAATTTAAAATGTAGAGGAGGGACCTAAATAGGGAACCCACCCTTGGTAAGCTATTTAAAGAGACCCACACCCGGAAGAAGAATAAGTCGCAGTGGTTCGGCCGACGTTATGAGGCTACATATGTAATAATCCTGAAGTTTCTTTAATTTTTTATGATAATTTTGCACACTATGATAACTTGTCACATAGTGTGCAAAATTATGTTAGGGAGGACGACATCTGGCCACAGGTGGTAGTGGCCCTTACAATTGTCACATATACAGGATAGGGACTCATTACTCAGGTGGTAGTATGTCCCCTATATTTGTGACTAGGTTATTTGCTACTGAGGATTACGAGGTTCGGGACCACGTGCATGTATTAAGTTTTGAGCTCTAGAACCATGCACAACGGTTTCAAGAGGCCGAGGCATGCAATAAGGATAAGATGAAGATGCTAAGGAAGGAGAACAAGAAGATGTGGAAGAGCATGTAGACATTCTTTAAGCACGTGGGCAGTTCATATGATGTTCCTCTTCTGCAAGTGCCAGCAAAGGAGTCTTCTAACAGCTCCTCCAGCTTCAACTCCGACTCGGATGATCGAGCTGCTCATGATGCTGCTCATGGAGTAGATATCGATGCCGACGTAATGGACCCTGATGATCACTGAGGCTCTTGTATTTTTTTTTTAATTTTTTGAGTTGTATGTTTGACTATTATGGTAATTTTTTGAATACTTTTTTATTATTATTGTATTGTGATTATATTTTTTTTGTAATTTTGAATGAAAAATTGTAAATAATTAATAAAATTAATGAAAAATTAAATGTAAAAATCAAATATACTAAAAAGGGTGAATATTAAATTGACAAATAAAAAAATTATATCCGTTGCCCGTCGATAAATTAATAAAATGTAATTTTTTTTTGGAGTTAAAATTTCCCACTATAAGCTGTTGATAAATTACAAAAAAAAAACTGTTGATATATATTACCAAATCGAGGAGATTTAAAAGTTTTTTTTCCAAATATTTATCGACAGAGTTAACCTATTATTCGTCAGTAATCTTGTCGATCTTTATCAACTGATAGTACTCCCCTCGTTAAATTTCTTATTGACACTTATTTTATCATCATCTAATATCTATCAGTATATTTGTCAGTAAATTATTTTCCATAGGTAGCCCTGTCGGTAATGCCATCGATTTGCCACATATTTTTGGTAGTGATTAAGATTTAATGCTTGCCTATTTTTGTGGGTTGTTTGGGCATTAGAAAGGTGCATGAGGTGAACATTGCTTTGTTAGGTGTAACATCCACCACGAGTTCTGAGTTCCGAGTTCCGACTTCATCTTCGAATTTCACATAAATTGGATAATTTTCTACTTCCGAGTTCGTCTTCGAATTTCAGCATAATTTGCTACTTCCGACTTCATCTTGCATAATTTCCCGACTTCCGACTTAACCTTCAAGTCCAAACAACATGGAGTGATTCCCGATATCCGACTTTATGTCTCAAAGAAAACGGACCCAATTTTCGATCTCATAATTTACTTCCAAGTTTCAAGCAAGATGTACTCGAGTTCCGACCTTAACTATACCCAGTATTCTCATTTCTGACTTCTGACTTAATATTTCAAAACAAGCTGTACAGGGTTTCCGCCCTCCGAGTTTATAGTACCAAACTCCGGGTTTAATGTTACGAGCTCCGATCTTAGAGTTGAACTCAACTAGAACGGACACGAGTTCAGATCTTTGGGTTGATTTCCAAGTTGTACACGAGTGCCAATGTCTAAGTTTATTCCCGGGAGCTTTCCATTTCTGTTGGTGTTTCTGAGTTTGAATTGAGAGTTTCGAGATTATGTGATTGTGTGCTGTATGATTTCCGATATCTGACTTTGTTTCCAAGTTTCGAATAAACCAGACAAGATTTCCGATATCCGATTTCATCGCACGAGTTCCGACTTTACATAGAATAGAGACGAGTTCCGATTTCAGTTAAAATGGACGTGAATTCCACTTTTGGGGCTACGTGGAGAGTAATTTAGCCACAACAGCGGGAGACATGGCTGAACTTCAATCACAAAATTTCAACCAATCAACACCCACAATTCCAACTACCCTCATTTACTAACATCAGATTTTCCCCCTTGGCTTCATTCATGTTATGCCTAAGGGAAGGAAAGGAAAGGACAACCAGCTGCTCCATCTCATCTGGTGCTGGAACTTCTATCATCTTGATTTGTGCAATCTACAACCCACATCTAGCAAGACTACACCTAGAGGAGGTAGGATTCCATCTCTGTTCTTAAATTCTTTGAACTGTGGCTACATGAAATTTTACTCTTCTTCATGTATTTGATGATATGTTGAATGTATATGATGGATTATGGTTGGATTAATATGAAACCTTGAGTTGGAATTAAAGTTAGAAGAAGAAAACTAGGAGAAGTGGAGGATTGAGATGTTGCCTAAGTGAGAAGCCCCATGGCAGTCCGAATGGCGGAGTGTACAGCTCCGCCTACAGCTGGTTAAATCCGATAAAATTATTTTTATATGAAAGTAGACATTCAAAGCTTTCCATATATATATATATCTATCATATAAGGCCATTGGATTAATATTGAGAGAGATATGAATTTTTGAAATTTGACCTAGGAATCACGACTTTCATCCGGGCAGTGTGACATGAGAAGGGTGTAACTCACCCTACACAACTCCAAATTGAGTGAAACTAACTTTGTTAGAAAGCTTACACACAGAGAAATATCCGATAATAAAATTCCGAGTTTGTTATAATCCCATTTGTCCCCAGTGGTTCGAGGAAGTTACCCTATGTCCGAACCAAGCCAAAACAGGATAGTTTAGGAAGGTCGAATTTTAGGACTTATAACTCGAGCTATACTAAAGCAAATGGAATGAAACTTATTGCAAATAAAAGGTTGTCCTGTTAGCTTTGATATGACACTAATTTCGTATGATTTGGGTTTGCTTTCGATTTTTAGTGAATTTTTACTTCCAAGAGTATAATTTGGATTAGTGACCGAATAGGCTAAGGCAAAATTTAAATATCTGGAGCTACATATATCAAAATGAGATGGGACCAAAAGGGGTGAAAACTAGACACGTAGAACTATGACATATCCAAAATTTAGGTCTAAATGAGTTGAATAGAAGTAAAGGTGGATTATACAAAATTCGGGCAGAATTGAATAAAATTGGCAGAAATGACCAAATTGATGGTTTCACAAGTATTAGTGAACATATAAGGCTTGAGTTGACGGTTGCAAGTTTTACATTGATAGATATGTTAGATTGATTATACTGCTATGACTGATTTATCCGTGAGAACTAGCACTATTCATGGGAAGCGGATCGATCGATTATCTTTTGTCAATTTATGCGAAGTCTATGAAACGATGAGTGTTTATATTTCGAGAAATTTATAATATGAACAGCTATACAATTATGAATATGTATGTGAAAATTCTATATGCAAGGATGAAATAAGTATGATATGAGGTATATGAAAATAAATGATTGAGCACATGTATAAGTGTATTCAGCATGTCTATGCTTGATTATGCATGAGAATAAAAAGACATAAATATATTAAATGTGAATCCTTTCAGTTGGAGGTAGTTGCACATTGAATCTCTCCCAGTGAAGGCAGTTAAATAAGATAAAATATGAATTCTTTCACTTGGAGGCAGTTGCACATTGAATCCCTCCCTTTGAAGGTAGTTAGAAGATAAAGATGTAGGTCCCTTCACTTGGAGGCAGTTGCACATTGAATCCCTTCCTGTGAAGGTAGCTAATACTATGAGATCCCTCTATATTGAAGGCACGCGGTTAGATAAGATCCCTCAATTTGAGGCACGTGACCAGAAGAAATCCCTTCAATTAGAGGCACGTGACCAAAATGAGATCTCTCCAAGACTAGAGGCAAGTGAATCCCCTTGTGAGTTAGTCTGTGTGATGACGGTCACGAGATGAGTTGACAAGCTCACTCCTAAATCAGACTACCCAAGGGTAGTAAAGATTAAAAATTAAAGACTAAAAATTAAAGCATATGTAAGCACCCCACTCACACGAGGCATGGCATTGACCCAGCTTGTGTGAGTATAGGGGACAGGGCTTACATGAGGCATGGCATGACCCAGCTAGTGTAAGTACCGAAAATTCATGGTGGCATGTAAAGATTCTATGATGAAAGATGTGATGATGAGTCTATATTCCTAAGGAATGTGACATGGCGATTACATTCTGATGGAGTATGACATGGCAATCATACTCTGGGATATGGCAGGAAGAACATATTCCTAAGGAATGTGACATGGCGATCACATCCCGTGGGGTATGACATGGCGATCGTACTCTGGAATATGGCATGATAAGCTGAAGATAAAGAAAGAAAAGTAAATTTTATGTGTCTGCATAACTTCAAATACAAGTAGAGTCATGTGTAGATGTTATGTCTCTAGTATATTGATGCTATAGTATCTTAATATGTTTGCAGTTATCATTCATAGTATAATTCATGGATTGACTTTGAATGGGCTCTCCCAAATGCCAAGTGTATGAATAAAATGAACTTTGCTTCGGATAATATATTTTCGAACTATAAAATTAAATAGCTGGTATAACATGATCACCTTTTTCACAATAAACCGAAGCAACTGGAGATGATAACGAAGACATTATGTATGATACTTGAAGAATCCTATTGAGAATTCAAAATTCTCGCTCTTATTTCTGTGTTATCTCCAGATTGTTCAAGAAGTTCCGAAGATGGCTGAAGTTGCTGTCAGATGAGGTTCGTTCAGGTAATAGTAACAACTCCAGGGTGTGGTACTATGACTTAAGTATAGTACTGTACTTGGGAGGGTGTTACATTAGGCAAGTTGGTGTAAGGCTTATTGCAAGAAAAAAATAAATTATGGGTGCAGATTTTGACTCATGAATATTTGAGGAAGAAGAAATTATTTCATGAGGTTTGTTTGGCTTTATCTTCTTCTATTCGGAAGGCTATTTGTAAAACTGCTTCGGTATTAAAGGATGGGTTTAGAATTCAACTTGGTGATGTCTCTTCTTCTCTCTGGTATGATTCTTAGACTAAGGATGGCCCTATTTGTGCTATGGTAGATTATGTGCATATATCAAATTCTCATTTGCTGGTTAAGGATTGTTGGGATCAAGGATCTTGGAAGTTGGATCGGTTATGTACACCTCTCCCTCAACATATTAAAAGCTTGATTGAAGAAGGGTCCTATTCTTTTATTTACTAAGACAACTGATTGCTTGGTTTGATCTAGGTCCTTCTATAGTACTTATGTTGCTTCCTCAAGTTATCAGTGGCTCTTGTCTTTATCTATTCCTGACAATAATATGAACTCTTGGACGTGGATTTGGAGGTTGCATGCCCCCAATAAGGTTTCTTTTATGTGTGGATGCCTATCCACCATTCTCTTCCCACAAATCTTCTCAGAGCTCAACACAACCTGTCATCTTCAGATATTTGTCCTAGATGTTGCTTGGTTTTTGAATCGATGATTCACTGCTTGAGGCATTGTCATTTATCCCAAGATGTTTGGTGTGCGTTGGGCTTTCAGTTGGAGGTGTAGTTTTTTGAATTGGATCTGGTCTGTTGGCTCAAGATCTTTGGCATAGGTAACAAAGCTCATTTGTTTCTTGCATCCATCTGGCATATACGGTGTGATAGGAATAATGCCTATATTTTTTTTGTGATTCCCAGCTTCATAGCGGTGCTCCGGCCAAAATAATTGGACACTTGGCTGATGTGTGTTTAAATGTTTTCTTGTCTTCTCCCCAAAGTCGTAATGAGGTTTGGGTTAGGTGGTGCCCCGCTTTTGCAACTATATTAAAGACAACTTTGATGGCGATTGATCTCTTGATAATCCCGATAGAGCTGGTTTTGGAGGTCTCTTAAGAGATGCAAAACGGTGGTTGGATTGTGGGTTTTTCGGGTTTTTGTGATGTGGTAGATAACTTGTGTGTTGAGTTGCTTGCCTTGCATGGGGGTTTGAAGTTGGTTGGGATTATGGCTACTGTCTGGTCGTGTGTGAGGTTGATTGTCTTGATATTGTTCGATTTGTGAGACTAGAGGACTTGATTTCTTTTTATATCTATGAGGGTCTTATTCGAGACATTAAACAGCTTCTTCAGCTTGAGTAGACTTGCTCTCTTCATCATGTGTCGAGGGAAGAGAATAAGGTTGTAGATTTCTTAGCCAAACTTGGGGCTTCTTCCGAGGTTGGTGACTCTGTTTAGGATAAGCCTCCGGAGGAATTGGATCTCATCCTTATTGCAGATTCTATTGGGATTCTTCGTTTGAGAGAATTTGTCATTTGTTTTCTTTTGCTTAGCTCATGTACCAAAAAAAAATAAAATTAAGATGATTGAATAAATTTCAAAATAATTTAATTTTTTAACATTATTTTAATACATTTTTCATAAAAGACAAAAAAAGAAACTTTAAAATTTTTTTTAAAAAATTATCAAAAAAGTTTTTTAAAAAAATATCTCATAAATTAATGATAAAGAATAATAATCTACTTACAATAGTCAATTTCTTTAATAATTTAATAAATACATAATTAACTGATAGTGTAAAAAATTAAAATTTTGCATTCTACATTAAAGTTAAGTTAAATTCTTTACTTTTCATGCAAGAGTTGCATTTAATAGACTTTGAAGTAGTGGGTAACCTTTCTTATTATTATAATCGATCAAATCCAAATTAGATATAGTCATATTTGCCAATTATATATAATTGTGATTGTCATTTTCACTTTAAAATATTGTATTTACTTTCTGTTTTGTTATTGGACACGTTCATATGAATGGAGATTAGATTGATATGTGAATATGTGATTGGTTTCTTTTAAAATCTTTAACCTTGTTTTCATCATCATTATGTGTTTAATTTCTTTTTGTGTTAATTGTATTTCTAAAATGTTCTTTAAATTAATTTTCATAGATTATTAGTGTAAAGTATTTTACACACCGGCAACTAATCATATATTATTATTATATGTGTGACTTTTGAGATAATTAATATTAAAGTCAAACAATTTTAATAATGTAATAATACTTTCTTCGGTCTTAAATGACTGTCACATTTCAATTGCATACACGAATTAAGAAAAATGTTAAATAGACTTCAATTTTTTTTCAAAAAAATAGAGTATATTTTATAAAATTACCCTATCATTTAATTTTTTTTCCTATAATATCCTTTCCTCCCATCCATATCCATTCCACCCGTTTATTTAATAATGGTATAATAAGAAAAAGATAATTAATACTTGTTATATTTTTCTTAAGTGATAAATAATTATAAATAAATTCAATTTTAAAAGTAATATTTATTTAAAAATAGAAAAAGTACATAATTAAATAACTATTAAACAATTTATGCTAAAAGTGTACTAAAATTAAATAGTTTCATTTTAAATCCCCATTAGTTCTTAGCACCAAAAAAAAAAAAAATTCCTTGTTAGTTCTATTGGAAGCAAAAATCACTATGGTGCTAACGAAAAAAACGGAAAATGACCATTTAAGTTACATTCACTTTCGGATTTATACGGACAGAAGGTAATCATGCATCAATCATGAGCTTGAAAATGGAGGTCAGCTATCACCGCTAGACCGCTTCCTCCGAGTGAAGTTTTCAGCTAGTCTCCTATACAAGAAAATGTCCTATAATTTAAATAATTAAGTAGTCCATTTTTGCCAAACGAAAGAGTAGTCTTATTTTTCTTCCCTTGACTATTTTACTTATTCTTACAAGCAACATTTATTGCATTGGCCTGTGGTTACCAAGTCCTGATACATCAACTGTATATTAATGGCATCAATTTGTCGTAGCGTGTGTATTAGTTAAATGCCACATGCACCCAGCAAAAACGTAGAAAAATTCCTATTGGATTGAAGCAGGTATAGCCATCATTATTTAATTTGTCCATTAACCAATGATATATTATATACTTACCTGAAACTAAAGAGAGAGAGTTGAGCCGGAGGAGAAGTGTTCAAGGGCAGAAAACTTCAATTATACTATCAATCAATTTTAGCAGGAACCAGCTATACGCGTTTAGTTTGCCCAAGTAAAACCTCCTCTCGACTCTTTCAATATGATAAATTCCCTACACTATAAATACATTCGCTTCAGCACAAGTTCTCTTCACCTCCTCCTCAACAGCGAAAACAACATACAATATCACTAATCACTCTCTTCCTTGTCTACTCCTTAAATTAGAATTTCAATAACTTCCTTAATTATCTGCTTCAATTACGATTTACGACTAAAGCACACGCCTACGTACGTATCTATAAACTGATCACAACAATGGATAGTGCTCCACAAATGCGTGCAATGCTGTCTATCTTGGTTCTAATTCTTGCAGTTTCGTCATTGGCCTCAGCATCACTGCAGGCGGGTTTCTATAGCAAGACATGCCCATCTGCTGAGGCAATAGTGAGAAGCGCAGTGAACAAAGCAATCTCTCTTAACCCGGGCATTGCTGCCGGTCTCATTAGAATGCATTTCCATGATTGCTTTGTTAGGGTAAGTGATCACTTCCATAATGTCCTACAAACATATACAATATCCAATTTTCAACTCATGTGTCTAAAATTGCTGTGTCTTGTATATATACAGGGTTGTGATGGTTCAGTGTTATTGACATCCACAGCTGGGAACCCAATTGCAGAGAGGGACAATTTTATCAACAATCCAAGCTTGCATGGGTTCGAGGTGATTGAGGATGCTAAGACCCAATTAGAGGCTGCATGTCCTGAGACAGTGTCGTGTGCAGATATTGTGGCTTTTGCAGCACGTGATAGTGCTCTCAGAGTAGGCGGCATAAACTATGAGGTACCAGCAGGACGCAGAGATGGTCGTGTCTCAATTGGTGATGAAGTGCCACAAAATCTGCCTGGACCATCCTTCGATGCCGACCAACTTGTAAGCAATTTTGCACGAAAAGGGCTGTCAGCGGATGAAATGGTGACACTTTCAGGAGCCCATTCCATTGGTGTCTCACATTGTTCCTCTTTCAACAAGCGCCTATACTCTTTCAATGACACAAATCCTCAAGACCCGTCCATGGACCCTTCCTTTGCTGCATATTTGAAGACCAAGTGTCCACCACCGCCAACCAACACTGACCCAACAGTGGCTCTTGAAGTTGCCACGCCTATTCGTTTGGACAATAAGTACTATGAGGGATTGATGGAGCACCGTGGCTTGCTGACGTCAGATCAGACATTGCTGAGTAGCCAATCAACAAGGGACGCGGCGCTGAGCAATGCTTACTATGGAGCAAGTTGGGCAGTGAAGTTTGCTGAGGCAATGGTGCACATGGGATCTATAGAAGTGCTAACAGGCTCAGATGGCGAGATCAGAAAGCATTGCAGCTTTGTTAACTGACAACGGTTGCAATCTTTTAGCGGGAAAGACGAGTTAATTGTTGCCTCGATGCCTTTGTTTTTTTCTTTTAATTTTTTTCACTAATTGTGGACAAAAGATGATTCATTCATCCTTAAAATTCTATAACAGTTATATGTTTTTATGAGCATGGTCAATTCAAGTGTAAGTGCTATTAGTGTTCCAGTGTTGAAGAGTATTTGTGGCAAGGTTTGAATCAATTTTGAGTTTAAAAGTCAACAGATACAACAATCCAATTTACATCACTTACCTTACTGAAGGAATGAGTCAAAATTGCATATGTTGCTATTAGACTTATATTTCATATGCATTATAGTAATTGGCCAATAACTCAACATTATGAAAAATTCTTGTATGGATAGAAATTTAAAACTTTATACTTAAGTATAATCACACTAAAATTGGTGTGACCTGGAAATAACTGAATGCATCTTAGTAATTGGTGTGATCTGGAAATAACTGAATGCATCTTAGTGTATCAAAGTGATAAGAGAGAGGCTGTCGAGAGGGGCTGGACAAAGAGAGTGGGGGCATTAAGGGAAGGAATGATGGGGAAAAGTAAAGTCTAGACGTAAAGGAAGCACTACTAGAAATTCGCCAAAAATCGATGAATATTTTGTTGGTAAAATTAAATAAATTATTGACTCATGAATTTACTGACAGAAAAAATATTCGTCGGTAAAAATGTCAATAAACCTTCCCGCCATTTTGTGCCAAATAATTACCAACAGAAAAATAGTTGATAAATAACAATCGTTATTTTTAGGTGAATTAAAAATATTGTTATTACTTACTAACAAATAATTGAAATAAATTAAATTATTTATTTTTGTCATCAGAAATTTGTATTTTTATATTATTGATGGATTATCTGTTGATATTTGAAAATTGGGATAAATTTCCATTTTCGGTTCATGGTCCATCTTATCGATGGATTTTCCGTAGTGATATTTGATTAATGAAATGATTCATTTCATTTTATGAATATGAATACCGACGGATAAGTAAAATGGAATCAATGAAACGAATTGTTTCATTAATTTTTTACCGATGGATAATTTGTTGGTAAAAAAAAAAGATCATTAATTTGTCGGTAAAAAAAAAAACAGATCATTAAAATACGAGTCCACTTCTTCTTTTTCCTTGCTTTGTTGTTTGTCTTCTCTCTCTCCTTCTCCCCATTCTCTCTCGCTCTCAACCATTTCACCACCGCCGGGGCCCTCATTCCGTGATTTGAGACCGCCATTGTGTTCTTGACATGTTTTTTAACATTTTAATTGGTGTATTTTTTAGTTTAGTCTATTTTTTTTTTCCAATTCCATTTCTTTACTCGAAGTTTTATATTTCTTAATTAGTTAACCAAGTTATTTTCTTTGTTAGAGATTGAAATTTTCTAGGATAGAATTGTAGGATTTGATTGCATGACTAGGGGAAGGCTTAGAGTTCCTTCCCATTATTTGAATTGTGTACTGTAAAGTTTTGCGCTCTAGAACGGTTATTAGGATTAACTTTAGAATGTTATAATTATACAATTTATTTTGATTGTATAGTGGTGTTGAAATATTTAATTAATTTTTTAGGAGACTCCAAATTTAAAGGGAGACTGCCCATATTTTTTTGGTCATTTAAAATATTATTAGAATTAAATAATTATTGATATGATAAATATATTATGCCTTTATTTAGTTAATATATGTCATATATTTTAAAATTTGTATATGTTATACAAATCAGTTATGGCAGAACGGACACCTCGTTTTGGACAAGGTAGGAGTAGATCGAGGAAGCATGGTCTACCTCCTCATCACCCGCATCCCACCCACCATCTTTATTGCGCCTGTATCCACCACTCCTGCAAATGATGGCTCTTACATCCCTTCTGATCCACATACCTAGGAGTTTGTTATGATACCCAACACTGGGTATCATAACTTAGGGCATTAGCGTTTATTCCCCCAGCAGGCTTCACCACCTCTATCCCCACCTCCAGGAGATAAGACCCGCAGCCAGCCTGCTCTGCACCTTCCCCTACCTCAGGTCAGCCTGATTTGCAAGGTGCCTAGGCCTCCTCGTCTCCCCCCTCATAGGGCTCCATGAATCAGCAAGTGGAGCTTAGATATGATGGTAAATCCTAGTAAATAATTTAAAATTTAAATTTATTATAAATTTTTAATTGTGATAGAAAATTTAATTAACAAATATCTGATATAATCTATTATTTTATGACACAGTTAGATTCCACCATGGCCAAGGTTGCGCAAGATTACCTAGGTATTTGAGAAGAATTTCTACACCTTGCATTTCAGTTTTGTGCAGGCTCCTAATGCCCCATAGGAGTTGTCGTAGAAAGAGTAGAAGGTAAAATAATTATTTTTTTTATTATTAGTTTTGATTTTTACTTCACCTACTGACAATTGTGTTACATGTATGCAGCGTATATTTATTATTGATCCACGCGACAAGGTTGCCATCTATAGGGCGTGAAGGACTAGGGCCAGGAAGTGCCTCAGCGATATGTTTTATAACATTCGCGAGAACGGCGCGAGCACCTATTGGCTCACGGAGGAGATCATCTAGGCCTTGAGGGCCCATTGGGACTGACTTGCATTTAAGGCGAAGCAGGTGAAGGCTTGGACGAGCAGAGGATCAGCCCGTGGTGGCCCTCTGCATACTGAAGGCTCCACCACTATTGAAGGCACATGACTGAGAATGCTAAATATCGTTTTCTTCTCATTTAGTTTTTCTATTCTTGTATTAAATATTATATGTATAATCATTCTTTGAAATATACGAGAAGACGATGGGTCGGGCACTAACTCTAGAAGAGTTGTTCCAGGAGACCCACACTCAAAAGCGGGACAAGTCCTCGTGGATTGATACACGATCAGAGTTTGTATACGTAAGTACTTATAATTTTTGTTTTCAATATTTTTAATTTATTATTATTTAAATCTAATTATATTTTTTTATTTCTTCCAATTGTAGCTTAAGTTCACCTAGCAGTTGACTGAGGTCCAATCGCAGCAGTTGTAGCAAGGGACGAAAGCACTCTTGCTAGCTCACCTGTTAGCAATGATGGGGTATGGGCCTAGCTGGTCGGCGGCAACTGCAAAGGGTTGATCTATGGGATAGGGACCTCCTACAGCATGTCATATTCTCTAGGCTCTGTGTTTGGAGCTGGGCCTGCTGGGACCGATCCAAAGTCCATCCGTGATCAAGTCCACACACTGAATGAGTCAGTGCAGAGGCAAGTTGAAGAGGCTAACCAAAAGTACATGGAGCTGTATAAGCGTTAAAAGAGAGATAAGCAGTAGTGGTCACAGTAGATACAGTCCATGAAGCAGAGGATGATGACTCTGTACAGCATCTATGAACAGATGCAGAGCGGCAGCTCTTCATCCGTTGCACCATCTTTGCCCACGCCCCCACCTCCATCGCCGCAGCCTTCTCCAAACAGCCACCCATCTAATGTCGAAGATGATGATGATGATGATGACATCTCGGATATTGTTGATAAATAGTATTAGTCAAGGTTAAGAAAACTTGACTGGGTATCGAATCGGTCAAGGCAGGGGTTCAGAGGTTAAACCGGGGGTTCGATCGGGACCTAATAAAATATATGTATATGATTAATTAAAAAGCAAAAAATTATATTAAATTATTAACAATAACATAACTAATGCAAAATAATATTTATTATGAGATAATTTATGAAATATCTTAAATTTAAAATTCATTTATTTTAATTTTTACTTATATTTCTTTTGGAAAGTACTCACAGACAGTATAACAATCATTTTTAATTTTTAATTTTGAAATTAATTTAAGAGTATATAGCAAATAAATATACTAAAAGAATCAAGGTTCTGAAAAAATGAATTTTTATTCTAACTAAGCTTCTTTTTTTTTTTTTTATAAAAGAAATAATAGCATTTTACCAAAATTTAAAAAAAAAAAAACCAAATCGGTCCGGTTCACATCGGTTTACCAATTTTTCCCAATTTTGACTGGTTCTTGACCGATTTTGACCACATCCGGTTTGATGGTGAAGACCGGACCAGCCTAGAGTCCGATTCCCTATTGGACCGGTCCGATCGGCCGGTTCGATCAGATTCTCTTAACACTGGAATTAGTAGATTTTAGATTTTTTTTTTAGAATTGTATTATAAATATTTTCGAATGATATTGTATATATTTTTATATAATTAATAATTTTTAAATTTCTTCTGCATTTGAAACAAAAAATTAAATTTTTTTATTTAAATAACAAAAAATAAAATTATTTATAATAATATTTATTAACAAATAGAAAATAATAAATATTTTAAAAAATAGTTTTATTTTATCGACGAATTTTACATCGATAAATTTATAATAAAAAATTTTATTTTCAAACTTACAGACGGATTATCTATTGGTATATATAAAAAATACATCAGTATTATTTTGTCAGTAACATTTTTTTATGCTAGTATTACTGACGTATGTATATGTTTGTACTAGCGAATTTTATCCGTTAGAAAAATTAGAAATTTACAAACAGATAATTCTTCCGTTGATAATATTATTTTTTTTTATTACCGATGCGTCATTTATCTATGGATTTTTTACGTCAGTTAATCTGTCGGTAAAATTAATACCGATAGATTTTTTTTAATTTTTCATTGGTAAATCAATCAATAATTAACGCATTTCTAGTAGTGAGCATGATAAATAGAGTTGGAAGAGTTAGGGTGCCTAAGGGGATGTTCTTACTTGTTATTTATAGGAAGTGCCCTTAGAGGGACTCAACAGGCTCAGCGAGAGTGATGAGTGACTTAGTGCAATTGAAGCTTGTGCAGGTTGAATATTAAGAATTCAGGTTGGTAATAAGATCCTTCAGGGTTTGTTTTGATCCAATGGTGATTGAAAATTTGTCACTTCTCTGGAAAGATGCTTTAGTTATGAATTGGGCAATCTACTTGGGTACACTGCTATGACATGACGTCTTAGAAGTCTTCGAAGGCTCCAGTTGTGTATGATTTTGTGGATGTGAGGAATGAATTCATGGTTAAGTTTGATTTCCATAGGATTATGAGAAAGTCATTGGCGGAAGACCATGGATACTTCATGACCACTATTTGGCAGTGAAGCAATGGTCTCCCCAATTTAACGTATGTGAGGAATGTTTTGGCCACACCATGGTTTAGATTAAGTTTTCAAGGTTAAACTTGTTGTAGTAGAGGAGAGTGCTCTACTTGCCATTACATATGCAGTTGGCCACGCTAGTATTTGATTTAACAACGCAGAAGGTTGAAAGAGTTAAGTATGCAAGGATTTGTAATCCTTTGGAGATTGACTTTATACTTCCACTAGCAAGTAAGGTTTAGATCAATGATCATTGACACGATGTTGAATATGATAGTTCGCACTTAGTTTGCTCTTCACGAAGGTGCTATGGCCATTTTTCAACAGATTGTGTGGGCTTAGGGAGTAGGAGGAGATTAAATAAAATAACATAAATAATATATAAACAGAAATAAATTTATCTCCAAATAATTGATAACAAGCACACTAAAATTAAATAATAAAAAAAGAACACAATGAGAATGAAATTACTTATTGTTATGATTGGCTAAGGTGTGTTAGACATTGAGCTTAAGAGTATATGATCTAATTACTCCATGTGGATGGTTTTCATGACTATTACTCCACAGGATACAATAGCCACTTCCCACTAACTTTGCACTTAAACTATTGGGGCTACAGGAACAACTATATGGATTGCTTAAGGGAACCAAAAACTAGTTTATAGAACATAAGTTTGTATATATTTATAATTAGCAAAATTAAAGAGGAAGTCATTGAAAGTGTTGAAAGAAAGAGTGTCTCGTTGGGTATTGACTCGAGTGCTAAACTCGATCAAATTACAAAACTAAATTACACAAACTCAGATCTGAAATCTAATTCATACTAATCCAACAATTGACTCATAAATATCAATTGATTAATATGAAAACAATCAAATTCTTAATCAAAATTTAGGAATGAAAACCTTTAATTCAAAAACGAGATCAAGAATAGAGGAAGAGTAGATGAAATTGAAGTGAAGTGCTGAATCCAAGTTCACAAATCCTTAAGAGTATCAATGTCTCTTTGAATTCTTATATCAGATAAGAATCTACTCCTCCATGGATGGAGGAAAATGATATTTCAAAGATGAGAGAGAGAGAGAGAGAGGAGAGAAAAAAGAGAAAAAGAGAATATGTGTTTATTTCATATTCTGAGTCAATGAATCAAAAAAGTGTGTTTGAACTCAGCCTTCCCCTATTTATACTTACAAATTAGTTCACTAATCTCTAATTACATTAAACCTCTCTTCTTAAGCTAGACACCTTATTTGCATAAATTGAAATTTTGGAGGAAAAATTATGCCTAAAACATTTAATTGGGTTCCTTGGACTCGTCAGAGGACTTCCACCACATTTTTGGCCAAATAAAAGCTCTTGTACTTGAAAGCCAAGAGAAAATGGTGACTCACACCTTGCAAAGAGAAAAAGATATGCTGTTGCATTGGATTTGTATATGATTCATGTAAATGATTCCCATGTTTGGAGCATTGTTGCCTTCTATTTTAGAATTATTGTTGAGAATTAACTTAGTTAGTTCTTCATTAGAATTTGCATGTTGTCTTGGTTGCTCAAATGCCTTAATTGCTGAAAGGGACTTTTGCGGGTCTTTTCATTTTCTAGCATTTTTTGGGTTTCTTTTAGTTATTGATTGAGTTATTTTGATTTTCATCCATCAGCTAGAAGATACTATTCTTCAAGTACATGTTGTTTGGACTTTCTATTTTTTACTTAATATCTTTTTGGTTGTTCTTTATTTATGAACATGTCTATTAATTTCTACTCAATAACTTATAAGGCATGAGTTTACTTACCATGATATGTGATTGTGCCTTGCAATAAGGTGCTACAACTCCTTGGAATTTTGAATTCACAGAAAAAGGCACTGCAATTTGATTTGTTTTAAGTGAACTTCCTTCAATAATTCTTTTTCTTTCCAAAAGGTGCATCAGTTTTGATACTTGGGGAAGTTTAGTATCAATAACTAATGAAACTTTATATGAACCACTAATCTAATAACATATTATCCTGCCATAAAATACATTAAAAATTATTGATTCAATTCTGAAAGTTAATTGGTATGTTTGCAAAATTAATTGCAAAGTTAAACTCGTAACTTATTTCTCTAAAATTTTGTGATTTGAATGGGTGCAAATTTGATAAAAGATTGCAATGGTTGCTATGACTATATATGCTCATAAAGCTGTGCATGTTTATGATTTCATTGATGTTGAAGAAGATGATGTTCAAGAAGTTGACAATAAAAAGAAATAAATTGGGACTTAAAATGAGCGCTGATGCATAAAGGCAAAGAATTCAAGATTAAAAAGACTTGAAGAAGCTTTGAGCCAATGGACTGAATCAATGAGTGCAAGGATAGAAAGTTATAAAGCAAAAACAGAAGTATTAAAAATTTAAGGCTAAGTGATATAAAGTTCAAACTAGCCAAGATACTAGTCTAATGTCCTTACTCAATAGATGTATGCATAGAATTGGTAGACTCTATGGATGATATTCTAAGTAAAATCTACGACAATACATTGGTGAAGTTTAAAGATTGTGACAAGAGAAGCATGTTTATTAAGATGCCTTCATTTAGGAGGAAGGATTGGCTAGCATCACTTAAGTAGTATTAAGTTGATAATCGAGTTGGTGATTTATTTTAAATCTTGTACTGACTTATTTAACTTTTTAGTACTAGATTGTTAATATGCGTTATCTCTTGTATTGACTTGTTTAACTTTGTGGTATTAAATTGTTAATGTGTTTTATCTTATGCATTGGCTTGTCATTATTTAATTTATTTGTATGCTATCTATTATTGGCACTAATTAATTTTATGAATATTACATGATTGCATTTTTTTATTTTTTTTGGCATGACAAATGAGTTGAGACACAATGAGGGTTCATTTAACATATAAGAATTGTATTTGGATTTGCCTTTGTTATGATGGTTATATTAATCAAATATCACTCATTATTTTTTTGTGAATATCACATGAAATAATAATATAATTAATTTAAAATGATTAACGAGCAACAATATATAAAAAAGGAAATTTCTCCCTCTTTTTTATTTTTATCTTTAAGAAAAAAATAGAGATAAGTATAAACTTACTAAATGTCAATGTACCAATATATACATATACAAAATTATTTTAATGTTAAAACTTATTTTGAAATTTATATAAAATTATTTTTAAATTATTTTTAATTTATTGAAATAAACAAACCAAATGTGTTTCTAATGTAATCATTTTTTGAAAACAGAAAAAATAGAATCAAAACAAACATATTTTCTAAAACTTAAAAATTTGAAAATAAAATTTTTTTTCAGGAAATGAAAATAGAGAATGAAAAACAATATGTTTTCTCAAACTAAAGAGACCATTTTGGATACTCAACATTACAATTACTATATTACCCCAAATTTATGTTTCTTTCATCACTTTCTTAAAAAAGATGTCTTTTTTAGTAATTGTAACTTAAAATTAATTTTACTTTATCATTTTTAAATAAAAGTAACATTTTCAAACTCACTTTCTTAATATTATTCCCAAACACAAATCAATTATTCTAAAATTAATTTTTTCAAAATTGATTCTTTTAACTTCAATTATTTTAAAAGTAATTTTATCAAAATCTAAACTAAATAATTGTGCAAAAATCTTTTATATTATTAATACATTAAACTTAAACTCACATATTTATAAAAAATATTATTTACACTCATATTTTCTTGCTCTCCTTGTCGACACATTTCTATCCACTATTGGATAAGGTATGGACCCCATTTAATTTAAGTCTCATACCTCATCCAATAATAGATAAGAGTATATCGATATGAAGGCCAAATATATATATATATATATATAGCATAACTCTATATTTATACTTTATTACAATAAATATATATATATATATATATATATATATATATATATATATATATATATATATATATATATATATATATATATATATATATATCATTTTACATACAACTCTCAATTTCTTTCCCTTTTTTTTTTCTCCCATATTCTTATTTTCATATTTTCTCCCCGCATTCAATCAAAGCATAACAGTGTTCTCAAAGAATAGGGTGTCCGACAAAAATAATATAACAATAACCGTGTTGATTAGCGACAAGTGGATCAGACAGAAAAAGCATGGGCCAGACCTCTCTGACTCATCACGATGATGGACGGACGACAACACAAGGGGTCGTTTTCCCAACAATTGCGTTGCAGGGCCGCTGTCTTACGGTTTTTATTTTTCTTCATGAAATAATTAACTTAAATAGATTTCTTTATCAGCGAATAAGTTTTTTCAGCCGTATATGTCTATCGTCGGTCGCATAGCAGAACCACAAAGCACAGAAATACCAAGACCCAAAAAATGGTTACCATCTCGGCTTCTTATACTGTCACTCCGAATCAGGAAACTCCCAAGGGTAATTTATGGTTATCAGATAGTGACCAAGCCTGGCGTTGGAGTCATACACCCCTAATCTACATATACAAGGGAAGGGGAAAACCCAGCTATGACGTCATCCAGAGGATGAGAGACTCCCTTAGCGAGATTTTGGTGCACTACTATCCACTAGCTGGCCGGTTGAGCTGGATAGAAGGTGGCCGATTGAAACTCGATTGTAATGCAAAGGGAGCCATTTTGCTTGAAGCTGAATCCAAAAAAGCATTAGCTGAATATGGTGACTTTTCACCAACAGAGCCCGTCAAGGAACTTATTCCCTCGGTTGATTATTCTCAACCCATAGAGGAACTTCCTTTGCTGCTGGTACAAGTGACAAGATTCGATGATGACGAAGGAGGCATTGCCATTGGAGTGGCTGTGTCTCATCCACTGTGTGATGGGCTAGCTACTACTCGCTTCATCAACTCGTGGGCCAAGCTAGCCCGAGGTGACGCATTAGGCCCAAATGAAATTCCATTTCTAGATCGAACGGTGCTCAAACCCTCACTCCCACCATCAGCAGCACCACGCTTCGATCACCCGGAGCTTAAGCCTATGCCACTCAAGCTCGGAAGCACTGACAACATAGCAGAGCAGAAGAAGAAGACAACTTTCGCACTATTGAAGCTCACACCGGAGCAGGTGGAGACGTTGAAAAAGAGGGCCAATAATGAGCAGGGTCCATCTCAGGAACAAGGGTCAAGACCCTATAGCCGATATGAAGCTATTAGTGCACATATATGGAGATGTGCTTCTAAGGCTCGTGAACTTGATGAAAATCAACCAACAGTAGTCAAGTTCAATGTTGATATTCGCAACAGGCTGAATCCGCCTCTGCCTCAGAACTATTTTGGGAATGCTTTGGCCGCCACAGTGACACCAATATGCTGCGCTGGAGAAATCATATCAAAGCCGCTGAGTTATGCTGCCCAAAAGATAAGGGAGGCAGTGGAGAAGCTTACAAATGAGTACATGATATCGCAACTGGATTTCATTGCGAGTCAAGAGCGAATGGATCCAATCAGGACTCCATACTTCGAAAGAGGAGAGCATAGGCCGGATGTGCTGTTCTTTGGGAATCCTAACCTTATCCTTGGAAGCTGGATGAGCATGCCAGCGTATGAAGCAGATTTTGGTTGGGGGAAGCCTGTTCATTTTGGTCCAGGCGCTGTGTGTCCCTATGATAGGGGCACTATTACTCGAAGCCCGGACGGGGATGGCTCCATTATTGTCTTCATGCATTTCCAGGAAGCGCATATGCAACAGTTCATCAAGTTCTTTTGGGAAGATATACAAGATCGAAGGCGCGGCATGCACAAGCTTTTAAGAGGGAGGGTGAACTTAGCTTCCTCTTCAAAAATTTAATTATAATTATGATGTTCAGGTATATCACCTCGCATTTGCGTAGTCTTCTTCTGCCTCCTCCGTGATGAAGAGCTCAAACCCAATATCTCCTACGGATTCTCCGACTCTAGCTATCAAGTAGAACAAGCAGCTATTCTCCCTGTATTCTTCTTTTGCGACCAGAAACATTTCATATTAATAAGGATAGTATATGTGCCAGTTACTTTCTCTTTTGGTGTTTTGTCAATAATTCTGCTTTGTGGTCTATGCTTTGGATGTGACAGTTGTGTCTTAGCTAAGAAACATATTGATGAGGGACAAAGAGGGGTCAAGTGTAATGGTATCTGATGAAATTGTAAGGTACCTCCAGTTGAATTAGTCTGTTACGAGGATTTTCCTTGTTTCCAGGTAAATTCCAAAATTTTTACCTCAAGGATTCTATGTTGTCTCTGACTAGAATAACTACCCCCTTCCCTCTTTTTTCTTTCATTCCTACTGGCCTGCCTTTGTGTCAGATGTAAATTCAACGTTCAGCTGATTCTGATCAGTGATCATGTTCCAAATCTGACACTCTCAAAACCAAAATTAGAAACTACAAAATATGAACTTTCAACACATACAAGTCCAATGCATTCCTATCGTTGTTTCTACATCCTAAATACTTACACATGTGAAAAAAACAATGCAGTTGGTATCAAGCATCCCCTTCTACAAACTCAAATAAACTTTCAGTGAGTAAGATGTTCCTTTACTGCTACTAGGCCAACCCATTATAACATTCACGACTTTGGAAGCACACTCCACAGCAGTTACAATACATATACACAAATAAAACTAGTTCAAAGTAATTACTCTGAAGGTCCAAAACATAACTGAGAGATCATACAAAAATAAACAAATAAAAAATAACAAACAGAGACAAAATTTTAACATTCAAACTTCCAAATAAAATGAGTTTGGGCCAAAAAGAAAAGCATCAATTTCTTCAACATTGTTCCAGAAAAATCAAGTTATTAATCCAACTGAATAGGTACCCTTATGCACTTTCCAAACCCGGTGGGTGTTACGTTACTCCCTTCCAACTTTGGGAGTAACGTACACCCCTATTCTAATTTGAAAAATATGAGAAGTTAATATTATAGACTGGGACACTTAACATTTTTATTTGCAAGGTTGTCCCCCGTAGCTATATTGAGTCCCTTCTTTGTCCAAATTGCATCAACTACAGCAGCAGCACACCTCAAACCCATTTCCGCTTGGATTGGAGGAGCCCCCGTGGAGCATCGCGCTAGCCGCTGTCTGGCTCCTCTGCGAGGCGCTTTTCCGGCAACGAGCTAATGTTCAGGCGGAGGGCTGTTGATGACACAACCACCCCTGTGAGTTTCGATCTACTTTTGCGTTAAACCCAGTTCGGCTTGGATTGGAGGAGCCCCGTGGAGTGTTGCGCGAGCTACCGTCTGGTTCCTCTGCAGGTGCTTTTCCGGCAACGAGCTAATGTTCAGGCGGAGGGCTGTTGAAGACACAACCACCCCTGTGAGTTTCAATCTACTTCTGCATTAAGGATCTAGTTCCGTGAGTTATTGATTTTGATCTGTGTTGGTTGCTGATGTTAGTCTGGGTTATTGGTGTTTTGTTCAGTCATTGGATTTGTTGACTTTTGTTCCTTTTCTTGGTTTTGATTCAACATTTATTTTATTATAAATTATTATATAATTAATCATAAGCTAATTTGCTTCAGAGTACCAATTTTGCAAAATGAATTGTTAGGACAAAACACTATAAAAACAGAGTACAAGTTTAAAACGAATGCATTAGCATGAAAAACATTTTACAATTACTTTCACTACTTTTTTAGATGCTTATACCAAATTAAGGTTTGAATATGAATGCCCATAAGTATACTTTGGCTAATAATTGTTGACATGTTGGTCTAATTTTCACATGGCAACACTTTCCATATAAGGAGACGTAACATAGGGTCATGTGTCCAATTTTTTCCCATAAGAATATGCTTCTTTTTGCCCTACTTTCTGCACTTCTAGTATGACAACAAAGGAAACCCCAGCCTAGGCTTCTGTTTTATTTTTTTTTTGGATTAATTAAGAATGTCATAAAGGGTTTGAGTTAGTAATGTGAAAGGAAGGACTCAACAAAACCTTGTTTTAGTGAGCTGATTGGGAACTTGTCGATACTATGATTTTTGGGAGGAATTTGCTTAGTAAATGGGTATAATGAGAGTATGGTTGAATGGAGCTAGACTATTGGGATTGCAAAACCTGTGGAATAGGAAGATTGATTTGGGTGTGTCTAGTATTTATTTAATTTGTAAATACTTTTTAGCAAGATTTTAAGTTGAAGCTGTAACGTCTTTCATACTTGTTTTAAGGTTATTGTAACCAATTTTAGGAGTAAATGTTCTTTGAAGCGTATTATAATATCAAAAGAATGGGAACAAGCTGAAATCTATGCTAAATTGTTTGTTTTTGGAGCAGATGATGGAGGAGGAGTTGTTGGAAGAGGAGCCATTAGAGGAGGATTTTTACTTTGGTGAAGACAATGGGATGCCAATTGGCTATGATGATACATATTGGGTGGATTCCATGGAAGACATTGGCAGGATAGAATTGTGGAATGTGGGTGATGATGAAGTTGATAGATTCCATTTTGGTGACCTTGAAATTGCTTTTGAATTTTACAACACATTTGCAAAGGTTAGAGGATTTAGTGCGAGGAGAAGTAAGACTAGGAAAAATAACGGAGAAGTTGTAAAACAAACTTTTGTTTGTTTTCAAGAAGGATACAGACTGCAAAAATTTTACTCTATGGAAAATAGGAAAAGGGAGCCAAGAGCTGAGACGAGATGTGGGTGCAATGCAAGTATCCAAGTGCGTTTTGTACCGGCAACGGGAATGTGGCGTGTGACATTCTTTTCAGATGAGCACAATCACGATCGTCTTGAGCCTCGTTTTTTTGGAATGTTGCCAGCGCATAGAAAAATGACAAAGGCAGAAATTGGTCAGTTTAAGAACATGAGATGTGCTGGAATTAGTACAACACACATATATGGGTTATTAGCAAGACAGTCTGGTGGTTATCAATATGTTGGGTTTGGAGCAAGGGATATGTACCATCAAATTGCTAAGGAAAAGCATCAGCTAGAAGGAGACTCAAAGGCAGCATTGCGATATTTAGGAGATCTGGCATCAATAGACCCGTGTTTGTATTTCAAGGAGGAGCTTGACTTAGACAAATCGTTGCAGCATCTATTTTGGTCTGATGGGATAAGCCAGTTGTACTACAAATTGTTTGGTGATGTGGTAGCTTTTGATGCCACATCCAGGACGAACAAATACAAATGTCCTCTTGTGGTGTTCTCTGGTGTGAATAATCACAACCAAACTATTGTTTTTGCTACTGCTCTTATCTCTGATGAGACAGATGAGACTTATGTGTGGCTGTTAGAGCAGTTTTTGATAGCAATAAAGGGAAAAGCACCTGTGTCTGTGATAACTGATGGTGATAGGGCGATGAGGAAAGCTATAAGTATAGTATTTCCTGATGCACACCATAGACTATGTGCTTGGCACCTTATTCGAAATGCCACAAGCAACATTCATAATCCAAGGTTCATAGCAAAGTTTAAGAATTGCATATTAGGAGACTATGAAATTGGTGTGTTTCGTCGGAAGTGGAAAGAGTTGGTTGAAGAGTTTGGGGTACAAGATAAGCAGTGGATTGTTGACATGTACGAGAAAAGGCACATGTGGTCTACTGCACATATACGGGGCAAGTTTTTTGCTGGTTTTAGGACAACTTCTCGGTGTGAGGGATTGCACTCTTATATTGCAAAGTATGTTAAATCGCAGGATGATTTATCTGATTTCCTAGAACATTTTCAGCAGTGTTTGGATCATATGCGATTTAAAGAGATGCTAGCTGACTTTGATTCAGTACGTGGTGTACCCGTGATGCAAACATGCTTGGAACCATTGGAGAGGTGTGCAGCTGATGTATACACACGAGAAGTGTTTTTCTTATTTCGGCCATTTCTTGTTAGGGCGGGAACAATAAAGGTTTTGGAATTAAAGGAAAGTGATTCACATGTGACTTATATAGTCTCTAAGTACAGAAAACCGAATATGGTATGGCATGTTGACGTTTATGAAGAAGAAATGGTGTTCAAGTGTTCTTGCTTAAGAATGGAGTCATTCGGTATACCTTGTGAACATATTGTTGCTGTTTTGGTATACCTAGACATATGTGAGCTACCGAAATCATTAGTGTTTGATAGATGGACAAAGAATGTCAAGGCGGCTATTCATGATGAAAGGGGGTTCACATGGGATTCTCTGGTAAATTGTCAATATGGTTCTTTGACGGAGTGTTGTAAGCAATTGTGTGCTATTGCAGCTCACAAAATTGAGAGATTTCGTGAGACGCGGGAGATTGTGCTGGGTCTATTTGAAACATATATGGCTGAGGATGAAGCTGAGAATCAGTTGGCTAATGAAGGGGCTGTTCGATGTGAGGATGGGCTAAGGAACCTACGAACTTGTAGGATGAAAGGGCGTTCAGGTCAGAGCTCTTGACAAAAACCACAACATTGCAGTGTTTGTCGGATTCAAGGTCACAACAAAACATCATGTCCAATGCGGGATGTATCTAATGGCAAAGAAGTCGAAGAAGAGACGTACAGTGAAGACTTGTATTCTGAAATGGAAAGTAATTAGTACTCGTAGGTCTAAATTTGATGTAAGTCTAACTGGTAAAGTTGATTTGTTCAAGACGTATAAAGGCAAACTATTGCATTACAGGGAGAATATGATGAAGCCTATTTGGAGTCAACTGCTGATGTAAGCGAAGACATGTAATGGGTGATTATTTAAGTTGAGAACAATTGAAAAGTTATGTTATCATGTATTGTGGTTGAACTTTGTTTTATGGACTGTGTTCCTTTTATGTTTTATGGATTTGTACAAGTGAACTTCATCTTGAATACCTATTTGTCCTTCATTTTAAATACCTATCTTTGCTGTGGCTTGATAATGTGGAATCCCTTTTTTTTAGGTTATTTGTAGGTGCAGGAATTGTGATACCTGTGCTATGTAGCTTTTTGAGTTGACTTTTGGATTAGGATTTGTCATATTAATAACTTAGGCCCTATGCAGATCTATTTGATTTGGTAAAATGGGGCTAATCTATAGATGGGTATGAGTTCCAGTAGTTTTGGTACATGATAGCAGACTAGTTGATTATATCGTGGAATTCAATAGAAGCAGAATTTTTTTATGTGTGAATTGGTTGCCAACTAAGGAAGTTAGTTAGAGCAAAGTTGTGGCATTATGCTTGAGGATATGTTGGAGCATTTAAAAGAACAAAGGAATAAAGGACCATTATCAAAAAACAAATTAAAACCAAATATAGAGTTTTCTGCTGAAATGCATTTATAGCATAGTCAACTTGTAAGTGTCCTAAGTGTGATTTAAATAGAAGTCTATATTCCAGGTTATGGGATCCTCTTGAATCCAAGTCTTTGAATATTTGGGACTATTCTGACTCCGAGGCAGCTCCTGCTTCTCCCTGGTCTACTTTGCCCAATAAGTGAGTAACCTTTCTTTTTTGTCTTTTATTTGTCTTTTTCAATTTTCATTTACAGTTTAAAGTTGATCTTAGCATGACAGTCAATGTGTGTTGTTCAGGTCTTTGATTTGTAGACCCTTGCCTATAGATATTGGAAGGAAGCAACTCCACAAGGACTACCTGGGGGCACTCTGTATTCGCTTTATACCTATGTAAGACTTCTGCAATTTCTCATTCACATCTTTGCTATTGAAGAGTAGAGTGCTGTAACCATGAAGTTCATAAATCATAACTAATCAGCTGTTAATTACTGGCAAAAGCCAAATGAAACTCTGTTCTGTTTGATTCAAGTATCTCTCCTAGGAGAAGCCTTCTATTAATGTGTGTTAGCATTGTTCCGTACTGTAACAAAAAGCTAGAAGCTTATGGTTAGTCCAGGAATTGTGAATTATGAGAATCAACTACTATCAACTAAAAGCCCCGGCATTTACTCGTCATGGGCTGAATGTCATCAACAGGTCCATGGTTTTAGTGGGAGCTTATTCCAATCTTACCTCTCGCTTGTGGAAGCTGAAGGTGCGTGGATGAACTACAACAGTAACAACAACAACTGTGGCGTCATTGCCCGCCACAATCTCTTCCATGGTTCTGACACCGTTACCAATGTGCCATCGCTGCTTTGTGCTGTTGAAGCCTCACCTTTGGAGAACATGCATCAATCTGGTCCATCCTCTGGTTGCAGTCCATGGGTCATAGCCATGTTTCTCTTGTTGGCAATTGGTATCGTCCTTGTGTTGATTAGGTAGATGTATGGGGTTATTCTAATCACTTGGCTAATGCAAATTAATTTTAGATTGTGCTAGTAGCCCTAGTGTTATGCTTTAGTCGTTTTCCTTGTATCGTGGTCTGCATGCCTCTATTATCATGTAGTTATCATCACTATCATTGTAATCCAGTCCAAATATATTCACCCACCCCTAAGTAAGATTAACCAAGTGTCATAAATCCCTTAATATGTGCTCACGTTCAGGGAATTATATTGCATGCGAAATAGACAAAATGCTGTTCAATTTGGATAAAGGAAAAACAAAACAATTTCATTGACTGGACCAGCCAAATGCTCATTTAAGCTGTGATTTTAATTACCTTCATGTTAAATTCGAAGCACAAATGTTGCTTGATATATTATACTTTCCATTCGTCAATGTTGTTCCCAAAGCCCCAAAACTTTTTGGTCTTTGCTTTGTTGTATTCTGGACGGGTTTAAACAAAGCCTGCTATAACGGCTGTCCTATTCATAACTCCAGCTTATCTCTTACCTGCTTTATCGTGTGGTCTATTTCCTGAGCACAAAATTGTCAGTCATCTGCTCAGCAGGGATTAGGGATGTATTCGGATCCATAACCACTATCTATTTCAAAGCAGCAGATTGCTTCGCAGATTTGCACAAGCTGCTAAAATTTCTATTTATTAGAAGACGATGAAATGTATGTACATTATTCGTTATTAAAATATATCAAAAAATGATAGATTATAGGTTCTGCACTTTTAATTGCATACAATAAAAATAACCAAGTTTAAAATACCTATAAATACGAAATAAATAACCAATTTTATACTTTATTCGAAGAGTTTAATTAGGGTACACTGACAGTGTAAAACCATCCATTTGAATGACTATTCAAGTAGCGGCTGGTTATATCAAATATTTTTGCTTATTTTTAATATATGATTGGATGTTTGTATAAAAAAATTTTATATTGACAGTGTATTCAAATTAAATCTTTATTAAAATTAAATATATTTATTGAAAATCTTGCAACTAATAACAAATTAATTAAATATAACTTATAGTTTTAGGGAATAAAGGTTAATAGATTTACATAGACTATTATATATTACATGTAGGTACTTGCTCTGGTGAAGTACATTTAATTTGCTTCACTGTGAAGTGATGTATTGGACGGGACTACTTTCATATGTATTTTTTATCTTCATTTGTATTACGACAAAATATATTTGAGTATATAAAATAAAGTAATAATTATATCTAATAATATGGTTATATTAGATGAGAGTAGCAGACATTGTTCAAGAAGAATGACTTGGACTTACTAAGAAAAATTACATAAAACAATAACTTATGAAAATTGTTTCTTTAGGTAAAATACAACTAAGCTAGTTTGTCTATATATTATAACAAAATAGTTAAATGAGCAATGTTCGTTCTTCATTGCATTGCTTTAATCTTCTTTATTGTTAACTTCTTCAAGCATATGAACTAGAACGTCATCCATCTAATCATCATCTCCTAAAAGGCCATAATTTTTTGGATGCAAATAAACCAAATTACATGTTATTATGCGAGGTATTTTATAATACAATGCATTTTTTATAACAATAATAATAATGGAGTGAATATCTTTTCTACTTCTAACAATTTTGAAGTTGATATCAATTTGGTTTTGGAACAAAATTTTGACTTTAATTTAGTTTTAATATTTTGAATTTTGATATCAAATTATCATTGACTTCTATTACAATTCATCATAATTGACACGTTAGTGCATTACATGTAACCAGTGTAAATAAAAAAAGTGGGAACTCAAACGAAGAAAAAAGATGGGAACTCAGTGGGAGGGAAACAAAAGAATGGGGGAAAATAATAGTGCGTTGATTTTTTTAATAGAGAAGGGGTTATAATTGTTACTATTATAGAGTAATATATTTTGAATTTTATTATCTTACATAAAAAGTAAATGTCTATGATTTAATTATCTGATCAATGAACTATTGTCACAAAAATTAACTTAAATAAATAAACTAAAATATTTTAATAAATTAAATCACCTAGATGCACAAACTATTTTACGAAAAAGAAGGATGTTATACCTTCAAATAAACCGATTACGTGAACCCATTTCAATTAACTCCAATGATTTGGTTTTGAACTTCGAGTTCGGTCGATCGATCCGATCCACTTACACACACCCTTATTCACCGTTTGTTGATCTTACTTGATATTAGTTGACTGTTCCACTAAGAGAATCCTTTTGATTTTGGGTAACCATTAACTAACTATTTCAATATTTTTGATCGAGTAAAACTATATTGTGGTCCCTAAAAGATTTGCGTTTTAACACTTTAATCCTTGAAAGATCAAGTGCACACATTTAAGTCTCCCCAAAGATTTGATATTATAACACTTCAATTTTGGGGAGCTAAACTAATTGCAGTTGATCTTTTAAGGGTTAACGTATTAAAATATAAATCTTTTCACGAACCAAACTATAGTTTTCCTCTTTTGGAAAATATTATGAATATTATTTATTCATTTGATCTTGTCTTTATATTAATTATATTATTAGTTTCATCTTTATATTATTTTTATTTTTATAAAATTACATTACCTACTATTATTATTAAAATACTTCATTATTTTTCATAATGTATATTTAAATGCTATAATTACATGTATTTCCAAAATGGAGGAAGTATCTTAGATAAAGTAATGTTTGCTGGATTATTGCGATAGAGTTAAGTGAAATTGATTTTACCAAAAATATTTATATTTATTTTTTAAAAATTGAATATTCAACTAAATAAAATAAATAAAAAATATTAAAATAAAGTGTTCTTTTATACAAATAAAGCATATATTAAATCCTATTTTCTTTCTATTGACGTGACTATCATTTCTTTAGGAGGGGTGAAATGGACGGGTGTCGTTTGTTTTGGAGCTATGGTAGCACGCGGATCGGTGACGTGCCCTGTGGAGGGAGTACGGAGTGTAGGATGGAGACCGTTGATTTTGTTATTATTTACGGTTGACATATGGTTGACATCGAATTCGATGGAGTGATGCGGATCGATGTGGTTTTTTTTTTTTTTTTTGTTCGAAATGGATTGAGGTTTATATTGTGGGAAAAGGGAAAAATGAGGGGGGAGGGGATTTTTGGGCTTCTGTGCCAGTTTTCGAAGCCTAACACTGATTGGTTTCATTTCCATTATTGCTCCAACAATAAAATCGTTAATTATATTACAGCTTGATTCTAAAAAGGCCCAAAACCTTGCGATCTTGCCAGTGGATTACTATTGTTGGGCAATTCTTTTCAATGAATTATCATTTTTCTACATAATTCCAAATCCAAGACTCCCTGTATTTTTAACGAGAGACAAGCCACAATAAATCATCTGTATCTAGACATAACAATCTCATATGATTACTATTGTTTTTAGTTTATCCTGTTTGTAATATCAATATAAGATAAACTCGGATAACTTGTTTCCTTTTTTGCACGATAGTGCTGCTAATCTAATACTTCTTCCATCAAGCATGACTGCACCACTATGTATTTGATCTAAAAATCAAATGTACACCTACCAGGAACCTGAACAACAATTATTTATGGCTACAAAATTCAGAAAGCATATGTACTTACAATGAGTAACATGATCCTTGGTTTGACTAGATAAAAGAGAAGGTACCAGGACAGCAAATCTTCTTTCCTAATTACACACAAAAGAATTTAGACGAAAGAAATGATCTGCACCAAAGGAAGCACCAGTAACAAAATAGACGAAGAATTACAACAGAGGAAATTTTATTTTACCCTTTTCCTTATAAAACCTACATCTTTATATTTGGAATCTGACAACGAATTAAGGTTCACAACAATATAGGTTATGCAAAGGGCACATCGTAGACATATTTAAATTTTGAATGGAAATAAAAAGATGAAAATTGAATTCTTCAATTTTTAAATTTAACCAATAGACAAGAAAATGAAGGAAGTGAAATATTTTAGGGTTTTGCTATCACCCTGCGAGGCAGTGCTAAAAAATGTTCAACCCCTCAATACACTGCCCAATACTGAAGCTTTTTAAATAAGCTTTCCGGTATGGGTTGAGATTCAATACTTCAATTAGTTGTCTATAATTTATTTATCATTGATTAATTTAATAGACTTCAAATATTCATAGATTGTATTTGATGATACTTTTTTTTTTTCAGAAAATTACAAGTATCCTAACTTCTTTTCAAATCTTGCTGAAGTTACGACCAAATTCATTATTTACAATAAAATTTAATTTCCTGATGAATGAACTGTAAAATAAAATCAACAAAATATGAAAGTAGTAAAATAATTTGCCCTGCAAAGCTAGAAGAAGCATCACGGATTGTATGTTTAAAACGTGTTAAAATTATAAGAAAAGGGGGAACTAGCGATAAATTAAAAGGAAAAAAAAAAAAAAAAATTAGCCTTAGTGGCCTCTACCAAGAAATTTCCTCACCTGAATGTGTTTGATTAGAGGTAAAAATAGAGAAATTTTTTTTATAAATGAACATTATTTATAAAATTATACATAAAACTCATCTATAAAACAACCCCCCAAAAAACAAAAAAAACACACAAACAAACAAAAATTTTATATCCCAACCAAACACATCTGAAGATGGAGTTTACGGATAGGAAAGAGGGTAAGATTCAGAATAGGGACTTCAAGTGACTTGAGTTAGTAAGAGAGCCTGGTCTAAATAACTTCAATGCAAATGTGTCACTGCCTTCTTGAATAAGATGTGTACATCTTGCATTACCTATGGATTTTGGATATACCACCATGTCATCCGTGCAGAGATTTTTGTGATTTTTGCGGCTGAAAGTTAGAAACATCTTCTATATCAAGAGGGAAATTTTCTTTTATTTTTTATACGCGCTGACACCTAAATAGATGTAAAGTGACCATAATTTAAATAAGTGTAAATTCTTTCATTATATAAACATTGAATGCAATACTAACTAACAATAAATCTATACTCTTAATAAAAATAATATATTAATTTAACACTTATATAATTAAAATTTCTATTTATTTAAATTATAATTACTTATATATATATATATATATATATTTATATCAGTTTAGATGTCTAAATACAAATAGTGAAACTGATATCAAGAGACCTATGATATTCATAAAAAAAAGTAATCATTGGATAGATAATCTAGAAACTGGATCACTAATAATTTAGAACATAGTTTATTATAGCTTGTTTGGTTTCTGTAAACGAAAACATAAAAAAACAAAAAATGTTTTAACCCCAACTTTCATCAAAAGGTCTTGTCCTTTTTTGGGTCTGATTCAAAAGGTCTTTTAGACCTTATGTAAAACATTCGGGCTTAGAGGCCCAATTCTTTTAAGGTCAAGTCTATCTACGCAAGCATTTTTGAGCAAGGATTATAGCGCCCCCCCCCCCCCCCCAAAAAAAAAAAATTACCAAAAACAAAAAAAAAAAGAAATAAAAATAAAATAAAATAAAGGATAATAACAATCGGCAGGGATTTAGTAAACTTATGAGACAACCATAACAAATATGACGTGATACTAAGTAAGAGAACAAATTGAAATAGGCCATTATAGATGCATTCAAGCACTTAAAATCTATCAAAAAAGTTTTACAAAACAACTGAATTTGAAACAGAAAGCAAAATTTAGCTCTTGCTGACTTCTTGTTCGTGCCTGCATATATCTTTACAGTTTACAAAACAGGAGGATCTAGATTGTACTGATTTGGCAAACTGCAAATCCACTGAATATTTAAAGAAATATAACAAAGACTAAGCTAAACAAGGCATGTGCAAACTGTTATGTTGATGGAAGCTTGAAATTGCTTCCAGCTTCAGGGCTTGTGAACTTTGAAACCAAAAACTCTAGGAACATAACTCTGCGAGGGCTTTTGTGGCTTCAGATTCGGATAAGTCATCAGAAAGAGGTGACGAAATGTAGTTCCACAATAAGCTCCATCAATGTCTGGACAAGGTTAAGGAAATTTGCATATAAAATACAGGATATTAAGTTCCACTTTAAATAAAATTAATCCCACAATCGTATGCCAAAACATAGACTAATACACAGACATTTAAAAAATTCAGGAATTAGCTAATAATAAAAAAATCTCAGCAAAGTAAGATTTGAAAAACTTAAACAGAATATTAAAGAGAGACCTTGATCTTGAACCACTCTATGAAGCATCCATCCGCCTATTACTAGTGCAACAGAAGCCTCGAAAGGTACCCATATTTCCATAGGTAGGTGAAACATTATGTTTAGTTTTCCTAATCACCATATTCCACTATATGACAAAGTTTAGCCTTGTGTAAATATACTAGCAGCTACTCCAGGTAAAAGAAATCGTTCGGGACTTGGTGATGAGTTCCTTGTGTCTTCTCGTACGAAGATATTTAGGACCAACATAGAATTTCTTTTTCTATTTGTTAATGATATGGCAATTAAAAAAGATAAGAAGACAAGGCACAGCAAATAAATTTAAGAGAGAAGTGGAATGCCTAAAAGCCAAAGTTTGATATGACACCATATAGAGTACAACCTTGCTAGACTGACCAATAAAATGAGTCATGAGAGCAAGGAGAATGTGCAGAGGTGCAAGAGAATAACAAAAACTAAATTCTCAAGAGATAAGATAAAATGTTGACAGCAGCTCAACAAGACATTTCAAAGGATACTACCTTGATACTTGGAACATGGGTAGTAAATGTCTTCACACCTGGGGCAATATACTTTTACTGTGCTTGCCCTAGGAATGTCCGACTGACCAACTGGAAGGCAGGATTGTCCGGAGCAGTAAACTCTTGGACATCTGCCAAAGTCGAAGCTCTTGTACTTTTCCAGCTGTAGATAATCCAATGTCATGTACCAATGCCAACATTGTTTACAATGAATCACAAAAGAAAGGATAGGCGGCAACAAAAATCATACCATTGTAGCCAATCCTTTGCTTGTCAAAATGTACCGGGCATGAATTAGACCATAGAGCATCTCTGCTGCTGATTCAATTAACTCATTTTGTTCCTCCATGAACATGTCACCTACACAGTCCAATCAACCAAAAGTAGCAATAAGACAAGCCAATATCAGAATGGTCAAATAGGTAATCACAGCTAATTCATATCAGTGTACAATCTGAGCTGTTAAAGGGACAAAATTTGCCTTACTTCAGTCAGAATACAGTGGTAACATGAGAAACACAAGTATTTTCATCACATAACATCACTAACATGGTAGACTTAAAACAGAATTCTGGAAAGAAAAAAGTTAAGATTACCATGACAGGACTCAACATCCAAAATTAAATCAAGCGCATAATCATAGTGAGGCACTTGACTGTTTAATCCACAGAGGTTGAAATCATCTTGTATGTAATCGTCATCAACTTCGCAAAAGAATTCATTTCCTCTCAAATTGCAAAACCATGATATCCAAGACGTGTCATCCCCTTCAGAACCACTAACATCTGATTCTTCACTGTCTGTTTCAGATTCCTCTGCTGCAGCCAATACATATAAGATGCAGGTCAGTTACTTAAAGTCGGTCTCAGCTGTCAGCAGTTATATATCAAGTAAATGTGATCTCTCTCCCACACTCTGCCGCTCTCTTTAATTGTCAACCTCATATCTCATTTGCAAATAAGATCCAGCTTAGGAAAGTACTAGCAATTTTTTGTTTTCCTCTTATTTTTTGTCTTGTAGAACCAACAACTTTGAAGAAAGAAAATAACTAAAAGCAATTTGAAGACTATCTGAAATTATGCTAGAAGCAATTAAGGTGATAAATCAGCAAATAGTAGATTGACATATCCTACTCTTGCCTTTCTATGATATGCCTTTCATTTCCAAGGGTTGAAATTTTGAATAATCTGGTATTACTACTGTTAGAATATGCCACAGTAATGGCATTAGTAATCGTAGTATCAATAACATGAATTATTCTCCCAGCATACATAAATAGTTTTATGCAATCTTCCTTATATCCTTATCCCGCATTAGCTTTCAGATCCAACTATGAATATGAATACCTTGTTCCTCCAGTGTACTCACTAAGTTGTTAGGAACGTTGTACAATATCTATTTACTTTGATAGATACAAAAACCATATTTCACTTTGCAACGGTAAGACTAAGTAATCTCACCCTAGGACTGGTATTTTGAAAGTTTAGAACAATTAAAAACAAGACTCCAGAATCCATTCTGTGAATGTACATGAAACTAAATAATGATATAAAATAAGCCCATCTTCAGGTTTGCCAGCATGTGTGAGTGCCATAAATAATGATATAAAATAAGCCCATCTTCATGAGGCCAATGACCGAACAAAACACCAATAACCCAGACTAACATCAACAACCAACACAGATCAAAATCCATAACTCATGGAACTAAATCCCTAACGTAGAAGTAGATCGAAACTCACAGGGGTGGTGGTGTCTTCAACAGCTTTCCGCCTGAACATTAACTCGTTGCCGGAAAAGCGCCTACAGAGGAACCAGACGGCAGCTCGCACAACGCTCCACAGGGGCTCCTCCAATCCAAGCCGAACTGGGTTTAATGCAGAAGTAGATCGAAACTCACAGGGGTGGTTGTGTCTTCAACAGCCCTCCGCCTGAACATTAGCTCGTTGCCGGAAAAGCGCCTCGCAGAGGAGCCAGACAGCGGCTCGCGCGATGCTCCACGGGGGCTCCTCTAACCCAAGCAGAAGTGGGTTTGCGGTGTGCTGCTGCTGTAGTCGATGCAATTTGGGTCATGTTACGTTGCTCCCTATCAAGTATTGGTGTTAGTTATTCCTTGAGAAACATCACAAAAATAATATTGCAAAAAAGGTATTTTGTATTTTTATTTGCAAATAGGGGCTATTGCAGATCCGCAGCGCCATAGCAGCTCCGCGGCGCAATAAAAAATTCGAGCTGTGTGGGGACGCGTGGAGATGTGCGGCAAACATGAAGTGGCATGGGGTTGAGTCGCAGATGCGGAGGTGGCCCGTCAACGGCACAGCTGGAGCTTGACGGTAGCTGAGCAGCGGTTCACGGTGGCTTGGAGGAGGATGTCGGTGGCATAGATATGCGAAGATTCGTGGCGAAACGAGATGAGTCGTGGTGCTGGCTAATGTAGTGGTCGCTGGGTTTTTGGGACAAAAGGGGAGCAGTATTGCTGCAGCAGATGTTGGGTTTGGCGGAGCTTCGTGGTGCTGCAGAAAGGAAAGCGGAGGTTGAGGCCGAGAATGTCGTCGGTGATGAGGACGGTGAGGCCAGAGGGGGAGCTACCGCAGCGTAGCGCTCATGGGCTTCTCTCACCTGGCCTCCCGAGGAGGAGAAGGGAGGGAATCGCCGACGAGGGGGCGATGGTGGGTGCTGGTGGCGGCGACGGAGGGAGGGAAAAGGAGGAAGAGGAAGAAGGCAAGGTAGGAGGAGGGGCAGATTGCAAAATTGTTTTCTAATTTATTAAGCTGGGAGTAAGTTGGTCCCAAACTTTGGGGGACCAACGTAACACGCACCATGCAATTTGGATAAAGAAAAGACTCAATATAGCTATAGGGGACAACCTTGCAAATAAAAATGTTAAGTGTCCCAGTATGTAATATTAACTTCTCATATTTTTCAAATTAAAACAGGGGTATACGTTACTCCCAAAGTTGGAAGGGAGTAACGTAACACGCACCTTGTATCCCTCCACCTGTGATCCCTAGAGGACATGGAAATTGTCGGGAAGGGCAGAGGAACAGATTGTAAGTCTTCATCAGCAATCGATGGCCTGTCTCCTAATGACACACCCTTTTCACTATAAGCCAAGTCCTCTTCGAAGAGACCCGCATCACCAGCACGGTCCTGAACAACTTCCTCAGAAACCTCTCCTACTACATTTTCAGCACTACCTGATCCAATCACATCGGTGCTTCTCACTTTAACATCTCTGTGTCTTTCCATTAGAAGAGGGGCCAGATTACCAGTAACCTTGAACTCAGGAGGCAACGATTTGATAGACTGGAGAACAGGCAGGAACCCGGATGCTTGAGACATTGTCCCTTAAATAGCTCTGTCACAACACAATCAAGAATGGTTACCAACAGCAAAGGCAATGGCAAGAAGACACTTATTTTATAAAAAAAGATTAAAAAAAAGGGTGCCCTTTTAAACGAAAAGGGTCTCAAACTTTATAGTTTATAATAAAGGCCCCATTGAATGGCCTAATCAGATAAACATAATAGAGGGGACCATGGCTCAACATACAAACTCTACTGTCTAGTAGCTTGTGCTGTGCTCCTCACTTGAAAGTTGAAAATAAAACTTTAAATTTGTCATTGACACGTTCAAGATTGAACCTCACCCTAAGCATTAAAAACTCAAAAATCATCAATCTCGCATAGCCTCACTCCCACCGACCCTAACCTAAACGAAGCCATTTGGCTATGTGTGAGGTTGATTGTCTTGATATTGTTCGACTTGTGAGACAAGAGGACTTGATTTCTTTTTATATCTATGAGGGTCTTATTCGAGACATTAAACGGCTTCTTCAGCTTGAGTGGACTTGCCCTTCTCATCATGTGCAGAGGGAAGGGAATCAGGTTGCAGATTTCTTAGCCAATCTTGGGGCTTCTTCTGAGGTTGGTGACTGTGTTTGGGAGAGGCCTCCGGAAGAATTGAAGCTCATCCTTATTGTGGATTCTACCAAGATTCTTCGTCTGAGAGAATTTTTCATTTGTTTTCTTTTACTTAGCTCATATACCCAAAAAAAAAAGAAAATTAAGATAATGGAATAAATTTTAAAATAATTTAAATTTTCTGAACATTATTTTTGTACATTTTTCATAAAAGAAAAAAAAAGAAACTTTAAAATTCCAAAAAAAATTATTAGAAAAGTCTTTTTAAAACAATATCTCATTAATTAATGATAAAGAATAATAATCTACTTACAATAGTCAATTTCTTTAATAGTTTAATAAATACATAGTTAACTGATAGTGTAAAAAATTAAAATTTTGCATTCTACATTAAAGTTAAATTCTTTACTTTTCATGCAAGAGTTGCATTTACAAGACTTGGAAGTAGTGGATAACCTTTCTTATTATTATAATTGTGATGATCATTTTTACTTTAAAATATTGTATTTACTTTCTGTTTTGTTATTGGACAGGTACATATGTATGGTGGTTAGATTGATATGTGATCGGTTTCTTTTAAAATCTTTCAACTTGTTTACATGATTAATATGTGTTTAATTTCTTTTTGTGTTATTGTATTTCTAAAATGTTTTTTAAATTAATTTTGATAAATTAATAGTGTAAAGTATTTTACAGGTACTCTCAACTAATCATATTATTATATGTGTGAGTTTTGAGATAGTTAATATATAAGTTAAACATCAAATGCATACACAAATTAAGAAGAATGTTAAATAGACTTCAACTTTTTTTTGAAAAAAAAGAGAGTATATTTTATAAAATTCCATCCCACCAGTTTATTTAATAATGATATAATGAGAAAAAGCTAAATAATAATTTTTACATTTTGTACTAGACCATCCCTATTGGCTTTAAATTACTTCATTTAAAATCCCCATTAGTTCATAGCACCAAAAAAAAAAAAGAAATATTACCGTTAGCTCTATAGGAAGCAAAACTCACTATGTTGCTAACGAAAAAAACGGAAAATGACCATTTAAGTTACATTCACTTTAATTTATATGGCAGAAAGGAATCATGCATCAATCATGAGCTTGAAAATAGAGGTCACCTATCACCGTTAGACCACTTCCTCTCAATGAAGATTTCAGCTAGTCCCCTATAAGAAAACGTCCAATAATTTAAATAATTAAAATAGTCCATTTTTGCCAAACGAAATAGTAGTCTTATTTTTCTTCCCTTGACTATTTTACTTATTCTTACAAGCAACATATATTGCATTGGCTTGTGGCTGCCAAGTCCTGATACATCAATTATATATTAATGCTATCGAATTGTCATAGCGTGTCTATTAGTTAAATGCCATATGCACCCAGCAAAAACGTAGAAAAATTCCTACTGGACTGAAGCAGGTATAGCCATCATTATTTAATTTGTCCATTATCCAATGATGTATTATATACTTACCTGAAACTAAAGAGGGAGAGTTGAGCTGGAGGAGAAGTGTTCAAGGGCAGAAAACTTCAATTATACTATCAATCAATTTTAGCAGGCGCGTTTAGTTTGCCCAAGTAAAACCTCCTCTCGACTCTTTCAATATGATAAATTCCCCACACTATAAATACATTCGCTTCAGCACGAGTTCTCTTCACCTCCTCCTCAACAGCGAAAACAACATACAATATCACTACTCAGTACTCACTCTCTTCCTTGTCTACTCCTTAAACCTGAATTTCAATAACTTCCTTAATTATCTGCTTCAATTACGATTTACGACTAAAGCACACGCCTACGTACGTATCTATAAACTGAGTGGAGCTTCCCACAGCCATTTAGGATACTAATTGATTACAACCATGGATAGTGCTCCACAAATGCGCGCAATACTGTCTATCTTGGCTCTAATTCTTGCAGTTTCGTCATTGGCCTCAGCATCACTGCAGGCGGGTTTCTATAGCAAGACATGCCCATCTGCTGAGGCAATAGTGAGAAGCGCAGTGAACAAAGCAATCTCTCTTAACCCGGGCATTGCTGCCGGTCTCATTAGAATGCATTTCCATGATTGCTTTGTTAGGGTAAGTGATCACTTCCATCATGTCCTACAAACATATACAACATTCAATTTCAACTCATGTGTCTAAAATTGCTATGTCTTGTGTATATACAGGGTTGTGATGGTTCAGTGTTATTGGCATCCACAGCTGGGAAGCCAATTGCTGAGAGGGACAATTTTATCAACAATCCAAGCTTGCATGGGTTCGAGGTGATTGAGGATGCTAAGACCCAATTAGAGGCTGCATGTCCTGAGACAGTGTCGTGTGCAGATATTGTGGCTTTTGCAGCACGAGATAGTGCTCTCAGAGTAGGCGGAATAAACTATGAGGTACCAGCAGGACGCAGAGATGGTCGTGTCTCAATTGGTGATGAAGTGCCACAAAATCTGCCTGGACCATCCTTCGATGCCGACCAACTTGTAAGCAATTTTGCACGAAAAGGGCTGTCAGCGGATGAAATGGTGACACTTTCAGGAGCCCATTCCATTGGTGTCTCACATTGTTCCTCTTTCAACAAGCGCCTATACTCTTTCAATGACACAAATCCTCAAGACCCGTCCATGGACCCTTCCTTTGCTGCATATTTGAAGACCAAGTGTCCACCACCGCCAACCAACACTGACCCAACAGTGCCTCTTGAAGTTGCCACGCCTATTCGTTTGGACAATAAGTACTATGAGGGATTGATGGAGCACCGTGGCTTGCTGACGTCAGATCAGACATTGCTGAGTAGCCAATCAACAAGGGACGCGGCGCTGAGCAATGCTTACTATGGAGCAAGTTGGGCAGTGAAGTTTGCTGAGGCAATGGTGCACATGGGATCTATAGAAGTGCTAACAGGCTCGGATGGCGAGATCAGGAAGCATTGCAGCTTCGTTAATTAACAACGGTTGCAATCTTTTAGCGGGAAATACAAGTTAATTGTTGCCTCGATGCCTTTGTTTCTTCCTTTTAATTTTTTTCACTATTTGTGGACAAAAGATGATTCATTCATTCTTAAAATTCTATAACGGTTATATGTTTTTATGAGCATGGTCAATTCAAGTGTAAGTACTATTAGTGTTCCAGTGTTGAAGAGCATTTGTTGTAAGGTTTGGATCAGTTTTGAGTTTAAAAGTCAATAGATCCAACAATCCAATATACATCACTTACCTTACTGAAGGAACAAGTCAAAATTGTATATGTTGCTATTAGACTAATATTTCATATGCATTATAGTAATTGGCCAATAACTTAACATTTTGAAAAATTCTTGTCCAGATACAAATCAAAAACTTTATACTTAAGTATACTCACATTAAAATTGGTGTGACCTAGAAATATCTGAATGCTTCTTAGTGTATTAGAGCAATAAGAGAGATGCGGTTGAGGGGGGATCAGACACGGAAGAGGGGGCACTAAGGGTAGGATGATGGGGAAAAATAATGTCTAGATGAGAGACGGAGCACTGTGAGCGGAGTTAGAAGATTTAGGGTGTCTAAGGCGATGCTCTTACTTGTTCTTTACGGGACAAGGCCCTGGACTTAGTCGGTTGAGGTGAGAGTGATGAGTGACTTAGTCCAGCTGAAGCTTGTGTGGGTTGAGTATTACCGTATTAGGAATTCAGGGTGATGCTATGCTCTTTCCTCGGGTTAGTTTTGATCCAATGGTGATTGAAAATTTGTCACTTCCTTGGAAAGATGCTTTAGTTGTGAAATTGCTGAGCAATCTCCTTGGGTACACTGCCATGATGCAACGTCTTAGAAGTCTCTGGAGGCTCCAAGCTGTGTATGATTTTGTGGATATACATGAGGAATGAATACTTCATGAGTAAGTTTGATTTTCCATATGATTAAGTCATTGGCAGAAGACCATGGATACTTCATGACCACTATTTGGCAGTGAAGCAAATGGTGGTTCCATCAAACTATCTTCTAGTTCGCAGAATTGGTGTTTAACCCGACCTATGGTAGTCCCATTCCTTCTATGCGTACGTGAAGCACTTTGGACTTATTAGAGGGAGCCGAGGAGGTCCATTATATATTTCCTACGCTTGGTTGCTTGTAGGCAGCGTTAACGAGGTCCTCCTTCATAATGAGGATAAAGGGGGGATGTTATTCATTGACTCACACAGGGTGGTTTGCAAAGGTGTTAGAGATATAATTGTGTTAGTTAGTGATTAGTCACAATTAGTTACAATACTTGTAATAGGTACAAGTTAGTTACTTTACCATTTTGTATATAAGTCGCATTATTGGCTTGATGTAGAAACTTTTCTCATTTTCTTCAATCTAATCAGAATTTTATAATTCCTATGTATCTTGTTCTCCCTTTTTCTCTATTCTATCATGGATCTCAACATGGTATCAGAACCTTGGCATCCACCCTGAAAGCTTCATTTCTGTTGCATTGAGCTCTCTCTGGAAAGCAACTTTCTCTCACACTTTCCTTCATTTTCTCATATTTTCCTCTCTTCCAAACACCTTTTCCTTCTTTATGTTTCTCTCTCTATTTCACATTCAAGATCAATTTCTTGTTCTCTTAGTGCTACCATCACGATCTCGAGAAGGCTTAGTCATCGCCGCCGCCACCGCTGCAGATCGTGTTCATCATTCTTCGAGTTTCAGATTGGTCGATCCATCACCGTCTCGGTTCATGCTTTCTTGTTCATGGTGGCTCTTCCTTGCCGCCGTTCGTCTTCCTTTCTCCTCCATTGGTTATGGTTCTTTTCCTGCTCTGTTCACATTTCCAGCGTGGTCCTTCTCTTCCAAGTTCCAGATCGTCTTCCTTGGTTTTAGATCGATCCAGTTCGTCGCCGTCAGATCCGATTTCATGTCGTTCATGTTCTTCACTGGTTCGACGTTGGCTTGTCTTCCTCGGTGTGGTTCTTCAGATTTGGAACTGCTTCATCTCCAATGGATCTGGTTTTCCGGCATCGCTAGTGCTTTCCGATCTACTTTGTCTTCTCCGATCTGGTCAGTCTTAGCATCTAGCACAGCGGTTTGCACTTTTCGGCATGGTTTGTGATCTAGTTTGTTAGTTGCATTCTGATTGGTGATTTTTTTTTTGGATCAAATTTCTTTGGCTAGGATGCTAAGATTTGTGATTCCTCTGCCTTGGCTTTGATTTGGTTTGAATTTCTCTGGTGTTTTGATTAGTTCTTGATGTTATTACCTTCGTACTTGAATTCAAGATTCGGAAGCTTCTTCATTGTTTTTCATTCAGGTTTGTTCTGCTTCTCCATCCACGACAATAGTGGTGGTGGTGATGCTTATTTTTGTTTTTGCGTATTTTCAATTGTTTGCTTCTGCCATGTCTGGATCAGAATTGGTTCTTCTTGGTTAGTGTTTGCTACGGTTATTGGATTGATGTTCTGCTATGTTGGACATTGGTTCTGGTGTCAGCAATCTCTGTTTTTCATGGTTTATTAATGGTTTAGCCAACATTGGCATGTTTAGTTCTTGGAGAATATTTGTTGATTTGGCTTGATGTGCCTTTGTTTTCGCCTTTGTCTTGATGGTTAAGCTTCAGAAATGGTTTCTATCTTGATGGTTATACTGTGGTTAAGCTTCTGCCTTTTGAGGTGGTTAAGCATTTGTTGTTTTCACCTTTGATTTGCTTCTGCTGAGTGGTTAAGCATGGATGATAGCTTCTGCTTGGTGGTTCAGCATTTGATTTCAGATTTGACATTGAAATTTGGTATTCCCTAAATTGGGATTTCTTGATAGCCCTATGGCATTAACCTCTTCTTGCTACAGCCTTATGGCTTTAATCTCTTTCGCAATGAGCGCTGTGGAGACATCAATAGAAGATCGAATGTGCCCAAGTGAAAGTCGAAGACCTCTTGGCACTAGGCACCACTGCCGTTGCCGACACAATTTTCATCCATTTTACTGATTTATTATCATTGCTGAATTGATTACATTGTATTGTTGATCTCAAGCTGGAGATGCTAAAGTACACATTCTCTAGCTTGCCGGGGGGTGTTAGAGATATAATTGTGTTAGTTAGTGATTAGTCACAATTAGTTACAATACTTGTAATAGGTACTGGTTAGTTACTTTACCATTTTGTATATAAGCCATACTATTGGCTTGACGTAGAAACTCTTCTCATTTTCTTTAATCTAATTAGAATTTTATGGCCATCGACAAATGTCATCTTCTGGATATTGGGACTGTTGGTAGAAGATTTACTTGGTGTTGTTTTTTTGCGGGGTAGAAGACAGGTAGCTAAAAAGCTTGATCATGCCATGGTCGATGTGACTTGGCAGAGAATGTTTCCAGATGCCTTTCTTAACAAGGTTGTTTTTTTCATTTTACTTTCATATACTACTTCTAATTGTGTGGTATTAATATAAGAAAAGTTTCTCATGTTCATCAAATTAATGATGCATTATTGCACCATAAATTTAATAAATTTGACAACTCATAATATCTTATTCAAATAATATGATAACACATTACTAGATATTATCATAATTATTGCTTCGATACGCTTTCGGCCTTGAAAATTTTTTTATTTTGATCCCTCAAAAACAATTTTACATCGTTTCAGTTCCTCATTTGTTTTTTTTTAAAGTGAACAACATAATGATCTCTCTCACAACACTCCCAAAAGCCTACCAGGTTTGATGTACAATCACTTTTAACAAATGAAGGACCGAAATGATGCAAAAGGTTTTAGAGGAACCAAATTTTTTAAAAAAAAAAAGTACTATATTTTTTGGGACAAAATACATATTTGAACCCACCTTTAGATTGAATAACTTTTAATTGAATAAAATTTTTGCAAAACCCATCATTAGAAAAAAATATTCTTATAGATCATATCTATAAAATTTTATATTAATTTGAAGTCATTAAATACACTTTTATATATAACAAAATTAATATAATAAATGCTTCTTAATTAAATATATATAAATAAGAACTATTTGATAACATTCTATCTTTAATTTAGCATAAATGATCAATATAATAGAGAGTTATAATTCAACGGTTGAATTAATAAGAATTATATTTCATAACACTACTATATATTTATTTTTTAGCAACATTTATTAAAAAAAATCTGTTGTTAAAACTCTTTAGTTACATTTAAAAAAATATTGTCAAAAATATAAAAAGTGTTGTTACAACACTTTAGTAATAATTTTGTATTTGTAAGTTTTGTGTAAAGACTATACCACTACATAATTTTAGCAACAGTTTTTTTATAATTTAGTAATATTTTTCAGATATTACTAAATCTTCCATCAATCCCTCCCCTATATATTATAAACACACACACATTTTATTATTAATTTTGCGAAAATATTTATTAAATTTATTTTGTATCATTTAATTTGTTAATTAAATATTTATAACTATAATTTTGTTTTGTATATCATCTTACCGTTACAATATTGAGTATATATACGAAATGGTATTTTTTTCTTGACTATTTCTATTTTAGTTATTCTTACAAGCAATGTATATTCACGCCAAAAACAAGAACACGCAACTTATGTTGGCTTGTGGTTACCAAGTCTTCAATTGTAAATTAATGGCATCGCTTTATCAAAGCGTGTGTGTATGAGTTAGATGCCATATGCAACCAGCAAATTATATAAAAAAATTCCAATTGGACTGAAGCAGGTATAGCCATCACCACTTGTCCAATATCCAATGATATTGAACTGCACACAGAGAGAGAGAGAGAGAAAGCAAGTTGAGCAGGAAAGTAAGTGTTCAGAGGGCAGATGACTTCAACTCTTTCAAGGATACAGCTATACGCCTTTAGTTTGCCTAAGTAAAACTTCCTCTCAACTCTATCAATATGATTAATTTCTTGGTGCCGTCCTTTATGCTCCATGTTATCTATGGTGCATTATGCACAGAGTGATGTGGCAATGAAATCTTTACTGGAGTATACATACGTCAAATAGCAATTGTCACATAAAAGCCCAAGTTTTTTATTTTATTAGCAGACTCAACGTCTAAGTTGGAACAGGATTTTTTGCATCTGAGTTCCGATATTATGCGAACAATAGCCTACTCCCACATCGGACCCACCCTCCGAGTTGGAGTAGGATCTTTCGCATGAGTTCCGATCTTGCAACCGAGTTCCAATCTTATGCATCCTAGATCCAATCTTCTCATATTAGCTTGCAAGTGATGGCGACTTTACTATGGTGTATGGCCTTACTATGGTGCTTCTATGCCATGCTGCTGCCTGTGCTTCTCTACGCGAAGACAACCGTGGTAGCATTGTCGTACGAGAGTTTTCAATTTTAAGGGACTCCTATAGTGCATCACCTGATTTAAGTGCATGGTTAATCCAACAGCTTAGATGGAAGACAACTCCACTGTGTTTAATGCACCATGATTAACATGGTGCATTAGGGACAGCACCTAATTTCTCATACCATAAATACATGCGCTTCAGCACATGTTCTCTCCACCTCCTCCTCAACAGCAAAGACCACATACAATATATGTCGTGTTACATTACCACTCTTTTTAAGTTCGGGAGTTAGTTATCCTGTACGTAGAATTATAAAATATTAAGATTTTATATTACAAAATAGATGTCTTATATGTTTATTTGCGAACAAGGTGGTTAAGCACCGTGAAGATATTGTTCTATCAAATGAATGGATGATAGGTGTAGTGGGTATACCATATAATTGATGAAATATGATACATCATAAACCCCTCTATATGTTTTTGTCAATGTGACACCCAATTGGGAACTCGGAACTGGGTGTCTATATGCTTTTACCAATGTGACACCCAACTCGGAACTCGGAACATGATATCATACATTGATATTTGTTGGTGCAAGACCCAACTTTGAACTCGGAACTTGGAGGTTAGAACTCGTGGTGCTTGATGAACGGGTGTCTATATGCTTTTATTAATATGACACCCAACTCGGAACTTGGAATCCGATGTCATATATTGATATTTGTTAGTGTAAGACCCAACTTTAAAATCGGAACTTGGAGGTCGGAACTCGTGGTGCTTGATGGAGTCTTCAAAGGAGTGCCTTTGGTGGACCATGTGAGATTAACTGCATCATAGACCATCCACATGTCATTTATATAATTACTATCTTCACAGTGCTGATTTTTTCAGAGAATTGGCCTGCAAATAAAAGGCATGTCCCAATATCTATCCATGGGTCTTGGTCCATAGAAGGTGGGATTATGCCCCAATAACAAAATCAAGCTCCTCCCTTCTACTAAGAAGAGAAGAGAACATAACACAGCAAGCCATAAACATAAACAACACTTCGTATTTTTCTTCTTAAGCAAAACCCCTCATTTTTGCATTGAAAATTTCGTATTTTGGTAAACCCATCTCCGAGTTAGGACTCAGGGACAGATTCTGCGACTTGCTGAGTTGCCTCAATGACGACAAGAAGCCCGATTTCCAAGAACTCGATCTAGGCTTGCCCGTTTCGATAATGCGGCGACCCACACCCACCACCACCACAACAAATAGAAGTAGCAGCTTTGATTCATTCGATTCAGTTTTCGATCGAACCGGACCCAATATGGTTCAAAAAAGATTCGATTCTTGGGAGCTATCGGCATCTAACGAGACTAACTGCCCAACCCGAACCTTCAAACCAAGTCATAGGAGATCCGATTCGCACCTATTAATCTATTCGGGTCAAACTCAGAGATCCTCCCCTTCCCCCTCCTTTGTCGTGAAGTCGCTGCCATTGCACACTCTCCCTATCAGAAACATATGCCCCTCCGACAGAATCCTCAAGGCCAACATGGCGGTGCACTACTACTATCAACCCTTCCTTCACAAATACCTTACCTCTAGAGAGGAAGAAAAGGCAGCAAAGAAATGGAATGCAGACACGAACGCCTCTTAACACGTGCTTCAATCTGGGACTTCCAAGGTTTTTGGATTTTGTCCTTTGATTTTCTCATTTGCTGTTCCTTGACATCTGCTTGAACATTAGCTCCCTCATCAGTTTAGGGTTTTCGGGGTCCCTTATGACCCCGGAACATGTATTTTTGTGCAATTATGCATATATCCTTCAAAATTGTTAGAAATTGTTATTTATCTTTAAAATTATATTGATAATTTTTCTTGAAATTTTGGGATCTTTCGAATAGTTTTTGCCTTCTATAAATCTTTTAGAGTATATTTGGATACAGAATTCTTAGCGGGTAATATATTTTTTAAGAGAATTTCAATTGACTTAGCCTAAAATTTTTTGTTTGGATTATAATATGAAAGAATTTTAAAGTTCCAAGTATTTTTTGGAGGTATTTTCTAAACTATCAAAGAGTGGATTTTAATTTCCATCTCCTCACAAGGAATTCTAAAATCTCCCATCTTCTTTGCTTATTGTCTCTTAACCCCTTCTTTCTACTAGTTTACCATCAATAGTCGACCGCCCTTTGGTGCCTCACGATAACTGACCACCCTTCGGCACTCGCCAACTACCAACTACTGATCGCCCCCCATCGACCGATGACTGCCGATTGCCCACCAATGAATGCCAATTGCCCCTTGACAACCACTGACTGCCCACCAATGACAGACAATCTCCCTTTGGTGACCGCCCCTACTATCCTTAACCAATAACCCAAAGAGAATGTAATATAATTTTATTATACAAACAAAGTTTTTGTAAATGAAGTAATATAATTATTTTATCTAAACAAAAAATTTTAAAAATGAAGGAATTAATTTGAAGCATTTAAATTTCTTTGTATTTCAAATTCTCTAAAATATGAAAATATTCCATCCAAACACACTCTGTGTTTTCTGCTTGGTTTTTGTCAGAAATTCCGCTGTAAATTTAATTTTCTATATACAATGGCATTTTCTGAAATTTTTGACAACTTCAAGGGTATCGTATGGTATTTCACACTTGGATACCTCTGATGCCTAAACGGTAGATATTTGGGTTTTAACATCTATTCTATCCTACTCAATTCCACTAAAACACCCTTTATGCTAATTATGAGAGTGCAGGGACCTAAATATAATTTTTCTAAAGTTCAAGGACGTTAGTGTAAATAAAATATGGGGTTTAAATGTAATTACTAAAAATATTGGGGTGTTTCTATAATTACCAAAAGTTTAGGTCACTAGGGGCATTTTTATTATTTCACATTAAAAGTATATAGTAGTGCTATATTTTTAAAGACAAGGTCATACAACCTTATAGTTCTCAGAGTGAGGATTATTTTGACATATCTCAGCCTGAGTAATTTTCATATAGTCTATGAGAAAATACTAATAATTCTAATCATGCTATATTAAGAAAAGCGAGGATGTTACATTTTTTGTGTCTTGGATGGCAATAAAAATTCATAGGACATCAAAGAGAGAATGAATGATGGTTTATTTTTTGATTGTGTAGATTGTGTGGCATTGCAGGAAGAAGGTAATTTTTGACATAAAGGAGATTAATGTGGCAGAAGCAGAGCAAATGGCTAAAAACCGGTGGAATCTATGGAAAAAAAGAGTATATCTTGTAATGTTAATCAGGAAAGATGCATGGAGCTTGGAGAAATCATATGGGAAGTGGTCACAGATTTAGCTTAATCAAGTGTCAGTAAATTATGAATAAAGCCTCAATCATGCGTAGCAAATAGCAGTTAGCACAATAAGGAGAAGCAAGGAGCAAATCACAGGATCTGTTGATTTTGATAACATTTTAGAATAGGAAGGTTCTTTTAATTTTGACTTTCAATGTTCTGGTTTTTAGGTTATCCTTTTTCCTGTTTCATTGGACATTGTAACTGCCACTCCCCACTCCCTCTTTAGTAGGTTGAGTTTTATCCATAATTTATCCACAAAAAAAAAACATTTAATAAAAAAAATAGAAGAGGGTATGATTTTCATTTTCTATTCTTTAACTTTGTTATTTACCAAAATTTGCTTTTCTTTTCTTGAAAGATTCTTAACCTATAATAGCTGATAAGCAATAGCAAGCAAAATATATATTGAGTATTGAGTTCTTTTAGTGCGAATAAAAAGGGTGTGTGTAGCATTCTAGATAAGAATTCCTTTCAATTTAGAGTACTTGATTTTGGGTGAAGATAGACATATCATTGGATGAAACAAAACACATCATACTCTTCTTCAAAAATTGAGTGGAGAGAGGTTCTTCAAAATCCTTGTAAAACAAAGTTAGATATATTGTGAAGAAAATCTCAAATGGTTTCTTGGGATTGGACGTAGTTTGGGCGTTGTGGCTTAATCAAGATAACTTGTTCGTCTGCAACTTTGATTTTATAATTGAATCCCAAAGAATCAATCCACTATTCTCTTGCATATTTCAAATTTTCTTGAAAGATATTAAACCTCTAATTGTAATAGGAATACAACTCTCACGATAAATTATTTTCAACTAATTAGAAATATGTGGTTGATATCCTCATAAAATTGATAGTTGTAATTTGAACAGACAAAGAAAAAAGGTTGCACTAGATGTAAGGAAGAAAGTTTTTCTAGTTTTTTCAACTTTGGTGCAGATGACTCATTGTTTACTAATTATTGTGTTGAACACTGATAAAATTGATACATGTTTAACAATAGGTTGGATTGTGGGACTCAATTAAGAGGTTACGATATTATTTGATAAAATAATAAACCTTCAAAATATAGCAACTTATCTGAATGGACTATTATATTGACTAAAAATTTAGATCCAGTTACGTATCGTGGTCTAATCAAGGTGACGTTGGCATAGCAGCAAGCAAAAGAGGGAAAAAAAAATGGATTAATTTATTATTTTTAACTAAAAAGTATCCTTTCATTTTTTGCTTTCTAGTTCCTTCAACCGCCATATCTTGATCACCTTCTGTAAGCTAGTAGATTGTACTAAATTACATTTGTTCATAGTAGTTGCTTTGTTTAGTTACAATGTAATCATTTGATATAGTTGACTAAGTAATGTTCATCTATATGAGGCAACGGAAGCTTAGTTTGTTTATTTGTACACCTTCGTACGTTTTGTTCAATCTATAATTTATTCTTTATCTTATTTTGATTAATATTTATGAACATTTAATTTTGTTTTCATGAAAAAAAGAAAAAGTTGATTTAGTCATTACAATTAAAAGTTCATATTTTTGTACCAAGAAAACATAATGATCTTAAATGGAATACTTTAAAAAGATGATGAGCTAGCCTTAAAAAAAAAAAATAAAGCAGTGTTAATTTCTCTGTAATAATTTGATACATCAGGAAGTTATCACCGAGGCTATGGCCTAGGATCTCTCCCATATGCCAAACAATATCTCTCATATAAGCTAAGTCTAAGAAGCTAGTTCTATATATGTTTGCCTTTCCTAAAAATAATAAGAATGAAAACATTAATGCCTATTCAATTCCAAGTTGGTGCAAATATTATTGCACACATTTGGATAAGGCTGCAATTTATTCAAGGATTTAATAAATTTCTTTTGTTTATTTTCGATTCAGTAATGTTCCTATTTTTTTCTTTCTAACATAGCTAATTCCTAATCACTTTCAGGGAACAGATTTGGCATTATAACCACCAACAACACAATCATCAGGAACAAACTTGGTCCAAAACCAGTGTGACTTCCATACTCTGTTCATTTCTTCAACAGGGATGTTTTTGGTCTCAGGTAGGAGCACAGCAATGAAAATGGTCATGATGACCACAAAACCAGCAAAAAAGAAGAAGAGACCGAACTTCAAGTGGCAAAGCATGGTAAGGAAGACTTGAGCAATGGCAAAGGTGAAGAACATGTTCACTGCGACATTAATAGCTTGACCAGCAGGTCGAACCTCAAGAGAGCATATTTCACTAGGTACCAACCAACCTAATGGGCCCCAAGACCAAGCGAATGCTGCAACATATAAACAAATAAAGAACAAGAGGATGTTGGCTTCTCCTTTGCTAAATGATCCTTGACCACTCAACCCAAACTTTGAAGCAATCATGATTCCAACGATAATCTATAGCAATGATCATGGATACAAATTAGTCATGCTCATGCATGCCTACAGACACATACACACACAAACAAATTTAAGCCTGATCCATGTGAACATTGGGAAATATAAAATCATAAGCCTTTTCAATTTTCACCTGACTAATAAACATTTGGGTGCCACCTTCAAGAAACAATATTCTTCTTCCAAATTTGTCTACCGTGAAGACAGAAACAAGTGTGGCAACAACATTAACACCACCTGTGATAACTGCAGACATGAGCGAAGCATCGTTACCAAAGCCTAAAATCTTGAAAAGCACAGGAGCATAAAACATGATGACATTAATGCCCGTGAGTTGTTGGAAGAAGGGAATGAAAGAGCAGAAAGTGAGTTGGGGCCTATATTGAGGTTGTGCAATGTTCTTCCATGGGTGATCCACCTTACTAGCTGCCTCACTTGCATCAACAAGATCTTGATATTCCTCATCAACATCGTTAGTGCCACGTATCTTCTGCAACATTGCCTTAGCTTTTACATGTTGGCCTCTTTCAATCAAAGAGTTAGGTGTTTCATCTAAGCAAAGAGTTCCTAGACATAACAAAATTGCTGGCACAGCTCCAATACCCAAAGATATTCTCCATCCATTTCGATGCTTCGACGTACCATAGTTAATAAGATTTGCAATTAGGATACCGATCGTAATCATCATTTGGAAGCCGATGTTAAGTGCTCCTCTAATTTTTGCAGGAGCCATTTCACACAAATATATTGGCACAGACTATTTAGACAATAGGCAAAAAAGAAGTTAGTTAGTGTTAAAGATCATTTCAACATTGAAAGGGATTTGACAATTTAAATAGGACTATGATGTAATTCTTACCTGATTACAATATCCAACACCAAAACCTAGTAGTATTCGACCAATGATAAGCATTACAACGTTAACGGCGGCACCATTTAATAGTGCTCCAACAAGGAAAAATAATCCACCAAGAAACATCGAGGGCTTGCGTCCGAACATTCTTGTAGTTGTGGCAGCAAAGAAAGAAGCTATTAATGCAGCAAGATATAAAGAAGAGGTGAACAATGTAAGAAGCTGGTTGTCAAACTTGCAATATTGACTCTTATCGCCTGAATCATCTTTCATTTGTCTATACACAACTGGGAAGAACTTAATCAAGAATGGTTCCATAGACGTCACTCCTCCGGTAATACCAAGATCATAGCCAAAGAGAAGACCTCCCATAGCGGCAACAAAACATGTAATCAACACAAATGTTGTGACCTTTCCCTCGTAATGACGTACTCCACTTGTATCAACATAGGTCCCTCCCGCCATCTTTCAAATCGTAATTAGCACAAATCTTTTGGGTTGAGTCCTGGGATTAACCAAATATCCACTTTGATAATGTAATTGCTACGAGGAAACACCACTAACACTATGGTTCTGCTCGTCCTTTTCCCTTTTTCCTCTTTTGTCTCTATTTTAGTGATAAATGTGTGCTTTAATAGGTAGAAGCAACGGACGTTAGACGTCTTAAAATGGTCATAAGAGACACTAAAAATAGATTCTGATTAATATCACTTATCCACTACTTTTTCGATTTTGGCGATATGTATTGATAAATGTCTTTTGGATTTGCTAGAAAGTTGGGAGTCATATAAGTTTTTACCTCAAAAACTTTACTAATCAAAATCAAGGCATTGGCCTTCAACTTTTGACTTTTTCCCAACTTTGTTTCCAAGTTTTTCTCACACTATAGTTACTTCCTAACAAAGAATAGTTTTTTGTTTTTTAAAATACAATACACTAACTTGTGACATATGGCTCTGTGACTTTATTTGGATTATGATCTTGTCCTCTTCTGTTCTATTGTTTACTCAACATTACTTGAATGCACTTATGTGTTAATGTCAAATATCCCAAAAATGGAAGGCAAAATGTAAGTGTATATCAACTCGATACAAAAGAAAATAATGTATATATCATTGTTGATAGTTTAACGTAGTGTTCTGAGAACTGGAGCGGATTGTCTTCAAAAACCTAGTTGCTAAAAAATTGGTGAAAGATCGAATAAACTGGTCAAAAAATGATGAACCACCACATGGCTACCAGTTGAAAAAAAATTTAAAAAAAATTGTTCACGAAGACGATGCACTATTTGTCATTGCAACCGTCGCCTCACCGCCGTCGATGTTAGAAGAGGAGCACCATTGAGGGTGATAGATGGAGTGCTAGGTCCTTAGAGGAAGAGAAGAAAGAGATTAGATAGAAAGAGAGAACTGAGAAGAACAAGAGAGAAAGAGTGAGAGAGTGAGGGAGAGAGGAAAAGGATACCGGGATGGGGCATTAGTTGAGGGAGAGATCTATTTTTCTTATTCTTGGGCAAGTGAGTTGTGGGCCATCACTATATATTATAAGCCTATTTTGTAAACATTCGTCTTTTTTTTTTTTTTTTTGGGTACTCATTACCTTCTTTTACAACCAGCACAAATCAACACCCAAAAATAATAATAAATAAAAAAGAACACATCAGCCTTAAAAATAAATTATTTGTTATAATAAAAGGTAATATTTTGTAGATGTTGATTATTCTTCATTTAAATTATTAATTTAATAACCTTTTAGTTATTTTATTTTGTGTAGTTTATATATATGTGTGTGTTTGTGTGTATAAATATATTTGTTTTATTATATTTTAGTTAAACTTAGGTTAAACTGGTTGAACCAATAAACTTTTAAATCAATGTCTTGTTCGGTTCAATTTTTAGAATCAGGTTTAATGTACTTAACCATCACTTGAATAAGTAGAAATAATATATCTTCCAATGACATCTATAACAAAAAAAAAAATGAGTGAAGTATAATACATATGATTATTTATAAAATCCTTATCTTTTTTGTCATTATAAAAGGGTAAATTTTGTCACTAAAATGGCGAAGAAAGATTAAATTGCAAAAAGAAAAATTTTTAATTTGTTACTTCAAAATACAGGACAAAAAATTAATAACATCAATTTTTACATTTTTATTTAAAAAGGATAAAAATATCTAAGTTTTTTATTTCTTCTTTTGCTTTGTTTTTTTTTATTTTTAAAAATAATGTATAATTAATGCAACAGCAGCAGCAACAAAAATAATAATAATAATAATATATTAAGAATTTTTTTATGTATAGTTGGATTTTCATTGATTAATTCTTTTGTTTACTAAAATTGATTAAATGTGTTTTTTTACTTTTTTGGTTTCAATAATTCAAAGCCAACCCAACAACGAGAGGAGCCAAAGGTCCATTACATAAGAAGAAGAAACACCACTTTACTTGGATTCCTGTAAACAAAATGCAAACAAAAACATTTCTTGGGACAGCAACAAACAAAACTTCAAAAGATCTGCTCAATATTGTCATAACCCAACTCGAGCTCTGATCAGCGCATAGGGGACAAGTCCCTCAATAAGTCTTTCACCAAACATGATAAGACTTGGTAGGATAGGAATCTTTTCACTAGAAGATTTCTCTTGTATATTAATTCACTTTAAATTCTTAAGACATGTTTGATACATCTAACAGGATAAGATTTGGTAAGATAAGACATGATTATATAGGACCTAAAATTTTTTTAACATTATGTAGTGTTTAGTATGTCATTACATAAGATGCAGCATCATATAAAATAAAACAAGAAAAAGAAGGTTATAATAAGATATAATTTTTATTAATTATTTAATTAAAAATTTAAAAACTAATATAATTGTTCTAATATCTATTATATTAATTATAAATATTTTAATTTTTTTGTATCATATATAAATATAATTTATATTTGAAATTATTTATTATTTATTTATATACTTTTAATAATTAATTTTATGATAAATATAAAAAAATTAGAGAGAGAGAAAGAGAAAGAGATTCTTTATACATGTATCAAAATTCAATGAGGTCTAATCTCACATTCCAATATTTGATTGAATTATACATTATATATAATTAGTTTTATTATATATAATTAAATTTATATTAAATATTATTTATTATTATTAACATAATCTAATAATGGATTATTCTATATATTTTCTATATTAGTTTGAATAGTTATTTTATATTAATTTTTTAAATTTTTATTTATTAACAAATAATATTATTTTTATTTATATATTTGTTATTATTTGTTTAATAATTATTTTTATTTTAATAAAATAGATAAAAAGAACAAACAATGAAAGAGTCCTTATGTATCAAAAGTTAATTAGACTTAATATAGCCTCCCTAAACTTGATTAAGTTATTCATCATTTTGATAGATAAAGGGGTTATAATGGATAAACTTATAAATACGTTGTGCGTACCAAAAAACAGATAAGGTCCTAATGTATGATATTAGTTTATCTTATCATGCCTATTACGGTATACTAAACACAAATGACATACCGAATTGAATCTTAAGGTAAAAGGCATGAACGGTATATGTGACTTCCCTTGCAAAGCCCCACGAAGTCGCTTATCTCACTGACTAGTTTCTAAGGTTTTATTTCATTATGTATCTAGATTCCTCTTCATCTACACACTCTAGAATTAATCCTATGAGTGATCAAGCCACAAAAGCATTAAATAGAGAAATAAAACTCAATTAAACATAAAAAATTTCAATACATCATCATTCTCTAGGCTAACATAACACTTAAATTCAACATGGAAATAAACATCATAAACATGGGAGAAGACAAGGGACGAGGAAGATATAGAATTATGATAGTCAATCTTCTTCTCTTTTAAGCTCCAAATAACCCTAGCAGTCCCCTTCTATGCACCTCCTACTTGCTTCTCAAAATAAGGATTTGTGATGTGTTGTGATGAATAATCCAAAAGTTTCTTAGGTTTAGCCTTTAATCCCCCTTTTAATAAGTGGCTTTGGCCAAAATAATGATTTCCCCTATTAATGAGGTCAAAGGCATAGCTTTGTTGTGCAACCAAGGAGTCCAGTTAGCTCTTGGTTATATTTCAATTGGGCCGAAAAAGCTCAAATCCTATTGTAGTGTAGGGCTCATATAGGTGGACTATCAACATCCAAGCTTTGTAGTGCCTTGTACAGTTGAATTTAGTTTTCAAAAGTAGCAATAACAATTATAGATCTCTACTCAGCTTTCTAGCATAACAAAAACTGAATTAATTATACTTTTGCAACTCAAGATATTAACAAAATACTTGCCAAAGGTCAAGATGGACAATATTAGAACAACTTTGTACTTCAATATCTTGTAACTAGGTTCTTACCAAGAAACTTTGAGAACTAGAATTCAAGCTCAACAACAAAGTTGTAGACCTATCTCTCACTTTTTAAGATCTTGAATCATCTCAAATTGAATCCTCAAAGAGAAATACGAATTTTATCATATAGAACGTCCTTGAAAAATTGACTAGAACCAGCCTTAAAACCTTTAAAAACATTAAAAAAAAACACTCACCAAATACATGTTATGCAAAGAAATATACAAAAAGTCCAATTATCATAAAAAATAAGCTAAAATATCTACAAATAAAGCATAAAACTATGTCAAAACAAGCCACAAATAAGTGTATAAAAGACATTCATTACAAGCTTCCTCCTTATGGACAACTATACTACTTTAAAACAAAGCTAAACCACCATAAAAAATAGTATGAACACCTTATAGTTGACGATTTCATGCTTCCTTCAGCTTCCCAGAGCACTAGAATCCTCGCTGATATTATGGATATTTTCCAATGCATAATCCACTCTTGCAGCTGGAACCAGAGGCAAACCATGGACTCAACAATATACATCCAATACTTTAATACACCAAGCCACATGTGATGTTCTACCTAATCTGAAGATCCTTGCGTAATTAGAATTTACCCCAAACTCTCATTTCCATACAATATATCATCCCGTCTCCTTTCTTTCCAAGATCTAACATCATTCAATTGCGATCATTGCATATAACCTTTACACACAATATTTGATACCATTAAAATTTCTTTTCTTTCATACCATTTCCCTGCTGGGTATCAAAACCAGAGATCTTGAAAGAGAAGAAAAGGAATTGAGCTGAGAGAAAATAATGGAAATGTGAATATGATATTGAGAGAATGATTGTGATGAATAATATCGTACAAGCTACACTAGACTATTTTTACAAGTATACTAATGCTAGAGGAATATACTTGTATAAATCTACTTTTGAGCTATTTATACCCAACCTCTCATACATTTGAACCACTTTCTGCCTCCTTTTTTTTTTTGTCGTGACTTTCTGCCTCCTCTAAACTCTCAAACTCATCTCTCTAAAGCCCTAAAGAGATCAAAAACCCTATCTGCGCGCCTCCAATAATTCTCTCTCTCTCTCTCTCTCCACACACACATTGCCCAGAAGATCACGGTCACAAAGATGAAGCATGATTCAAGTGTTCCACCCATGTTCAATGATCTAGATTTCCAAGAGAAATTCGACAGGAAGTATTCAATGCGACCGATTGCTGAAGGGCGCATAATTCGCATCAAAGAATTTCAAGCAAGATTACAATCTTCTAAAATTCTAGGGATGGGGCCACCTCCTCTCTACGTCACACCTATCCCAAGGTGGTTCAGGCATTCTCCAGCACTTTGGGCTCTGAAAGAGAACCCTTTACCATAAAAGGAATGGTGCACCAATATGAACCAATATTCGTGAATTTCGATTATATAAGTGATAAATTTATTAAAAGTATGTGTTATATATTATTAATTATCTTACCACATTTAGTAGAAATGTAATTAAAATTTTTAATTATTTACATATCAATCGCTAGATGTCCAAAAGGATATTTAAAACTCATGGACAAGTAATATTTTCGTTAATTTTTTCTTTCATCCTCCTCTTTTCTCTATCCAATCATGTACATGTGTATGCTTTCTTTTTTAATATCCCAATAAATGATGCATTCTACTATTAGTTAAGAATTGAGGTTATTTAAATCACATAATTATTAATACGAAAATAAAAGCAAGCTATTTATAAAATTTAAACACGAATTAATGTAAATGTATTTATACTATTATATGAAAGCTCTAAGTTATTTTTGTTATCTTCCTTGGTCGTATTTTTTGTATCTTACCATTTTTATTTGTCCGTACTATTATTTGTTGTTAATAATTAATAAACTTAAATATGTTTTTCATTTTAATAAATATAAATCATTTTAATTATGATATTTCTAAAAATTTTACTTTACTTTTGGTCTCTTTTCTTTTGACATTAGATTTTTAGGCCCTACTGTTGGTTTAACACTGTTAAATGGTGATGTGACATACGAAAATCCACGACACTGCTGCGACATGTCACCACTAATCCTATATGTCATCTAATTCATCCACCTAGGATTAGAACTAATATTTTAATTAAATAAACTTAATTAGAAATCTAAAATCACTGAAAAAGTCACTTGTCGAGCACATATCTGTTCTCAACACTACTCCCCCCTCAACATTTCATCTTCCCCTTTATCTCTCCCTTCCCTCACTCAGTTTGAGCTTTAAAAATTGCTTTGTGTCCAACCAAGTTTAAAGTTATTAGGCTCAAATGTTTTTCCAAAAATTTTTTTAACCTGTATTTATAGAAATTATAAATATATTTAAGTCTAATAAATATAAAAATCCTTTTGTATTTAATTTTCTTTATAAGGATAAACTTGCAAAATACTAACAAAAGTTATCCATGTTCATATCCTACTACTTTCTAAAAGTAGCTTAAGAGTTATCCGTTTTCTCATATTGATGAGTAACAACTTTAGAATTTAAAAACATATTATATCACATATTATCAAACACTTATAAATAAACATATACAGAAATCACAAATTAGAAATAAAAAAAATTAAAAAATAAGTAATTTATTTTTTGTTACATAAATTATACATTATTTACATTTCAATTAATTAACTATTTTAAAACAATAATAACTAAAAAATTGATAAATAAATACGTTCCTGTCAATCTACTATTAACGAATAATAAACTTCGCTATAATTATGAGACATATGCTCTATCTATAAATTTAAACACCAGTGCCAATGAGACTTGAGTTTCTTGTTAAGTTTATTTTTAATTTTGGTTTTAACATTGTGTCATTCTCAAAGAGAAATTAAAATTAATATGAAATATATTTATTGAAAATACAAATAAATAGTTACTTGCCACATTTGAGTTTTATTCAATTTTTAATATTTATTTGTTATATTTTATTTGACAAAAAAAATTCTGTTTGCCACTTCATTCATGAATGAGATCTTAAGACTTAATACAACTCATGCTCTAAATATAGTTAACATCAATTGATAATATTATCGAAAACATCTTTCCTTAAATAACCATTAGTTTAACAACCAGTATTTATCTCAGATTTGTTAGGCTTGTTAGGCCAGCACTTAGACATCAAATCTAAAGAAGAAAAACTCCTAGAATAGGACACATGTGAGTTTATGACGGGGATTTTTTTTGCTTTTGACAACTTTCATAAGCAATAGCGAACACTATATAATATGGCATCATTGCTTGAGATCTAAAAGTGAAAAGAAAGAAAAAGGATAGGAGAACAAATAGATATACCTTGACATATTATTATATATATTGAAAAAAAAGATGGCAGGAGGAGCTTATGCTGCTGCAGGAGGCGGAAGGAATTATGAAGGCAAAGTTACTATCTTCGTGTTGGTCACAAGTTTTGTGGCTGCTATGGGAGGTCTTCTCTTTGGTTATGACCTTGGTGTTACCGGGGGAGTAACTTCCATGGAACCATTCTTAACCAAGTTCTTTCCAGCGGTGTACAAACAAATGAAAGATGAATCAGGCCATGAGAGTCAATACTGCAAATTTGATAATCATCTTCTTACATTGTTCACTTCATCCTTATATCTTGCAGCATTGATAGCATCTTTCTTTGCTTCTGCTACAACTAGAATCCTTGGACGAAAGCCCTCAATGTTTTTAGGTGGTTTGTTTTTCCTTGTTGGTTCATTGTTGGATGGTCTTGCCGTCAATGTTGAAATGCTTATCATTGGTCGCTTGTTGCTCGGTTTTGGTGTGGGATATTGCAATCAGGTAATAATTATATCACCCTTCATATATATATATATATATATATATATATTCTTTGAAGTACAAATGTTTGAAAGTTAAAAAGAAAGGTTCTTAGACTATTTGACTTTAATTATTGTATTTGTGCCCCAACAGTCTGTTCCAGTATATTTGTCCGAAATAGCTCCAGCAAAGATTAGAGGAGCACTCAACATGGGCTTCCAAATGATGATCACTATTGGTATCCTAATAGCAAATCTGATCAACTTCTGGACTTCCAAAAGCAAAAATGGATGGAGAATTTCTTTGGGTGTTGGAGCTGTGCCTGCTGTTTTGTTGTGTTTGGGAGCTCTTTTCTTGGGTGACACACCCAACTCCTTGATTGAAAGAGGCCAACATGAAAAAGCCAAGGCAATGTTGCAAAAGATTCGTGGCACCAACAACGTTGATGAGGAGTACCAAGATCTTATTGATGCTAGTGAGGAAGCTAAAAAGGTGGAAAATCCATGGAAGAATATTGTACAACCAAAATACAGACCCCAACTCACTTTCTGCACTTTCATACCATTCTTCCAACAGCTCACGGGCATCAATGTTATCATGTTTTACGCACCTGTCCTTTTCAAGACTTTGGGCTTCGGTAATGAAGCTTCACTTATCTCTGCAGTTATATCGGGAGGAGTTAATGTAGTTGCCACATTAGTTTCCATCTTCAGTGTAGATAAGTTTGGAAGAAAGATCTTGTTCCTTGAAGGTGGCACTCAAATGTTAATTTGCCAGGTAATTAAAAATGACAACTACACTACTTTAGATTTTTTCAATAATCACATATACATGACTCAGAATATATATATATATATACTTTTTTTTTACTCCTGATATTTTGAGCTTACTGATATAATGGTTAAAACCATTGCTGCTTATAGATTGCTGTTGGAGGAATGATCGCTGCAAAGTTTGGAATAAGTGGTGAAGGCTCAATGAGCAAAACAGAAGCCAACATCCTCTTGTTTTTGATTTGTGCATATGTTGCAGCATTTGCTTGGTCTTGGGGCCCATTGGGTTGGTTGGTGCCCAGTGAAATATGCTCTCTTGAGGCTCGATCTGCAGGACAAGCTATTAATGTTGCCGTGAACATGTTCTTTACCTTTGCTATTGCTCAAATTTTCCTCACCATGCTTTGCCATTTGAAGTTTGGTCTCTTCTTCTTCTTTGGTGGCTTTGTCCTCATCATGACCATCTTCATTGCTTTGCTCTTACCTGAGACCAAGAACGTACCGATTGAAGAAATGAATAGAGTGTGGAAGTCACACTGGTTCTGGGCTAAGTTCATTCCTGATGAGGCTGTCATTGGCGGACACGAACATAAGACTTCTCCCTGAAGTTGTTTAAGATATATTTTGTGATTTGTCAAATGATTAAAAATGAAAATAAGCCACAAGGTGGCAAGTGTTGAGAAGTATAAGTAGCATGCAATCTTATATAAATAAATGCATGCATGCATGCATTCAAGCCATCATTTTACTAGTAAGATGGTGCAACAAATTGATTAATTTAAATTATCTTTCAAACTTTGTACCAAACAAAAAATAAAAATTCTTTCAAACCTGAGTACAATTAGTCACTAACAATAATTGTGAGAAATGAACTGGCCCCTTTTATTTTCCTCTTTTTATATTTCTTTCGCACAAAATCAAAATTATGACTATCAAGGACAATTAAATTTCCTGTGTATTCAATGAGCAGTAGCTCAAATGATAAAAGGGATTGTTTGTATTGGGTCATCAATTCTATCTCTACTCTATTTCCCCTGGCTCCATTAGGAGTTCCCTAGGACCCAAAAAAAAAAAATTTACCGTGTAATCTAAAAGCAGCCCATTTGAAAAGCTCACCTCAGCAAAAAACCCAAAATAGAACATGAGAGCACTTAAAAAGAAAAATTCTTTTATATTTATGGAGTAAGAAGGTTCTTACTTCACAAAAAAATTTCTACTCTTTATTTTACTTTCGCTTTTCTCTTTCTCTCTCTGTTTTATCAAAACCAATGGTTGAAACTCTCCATTGAGTAAGAAATCTCTTCCTCCACGCGTATCACTTAAAAAACCTTTGCCAAGATAACTACCAGATCCCAACCACGACTAAAATAACAATTCAAAAGGGGAAAAAATAGTTGTTATTATCATCATGCCAAATTCACTAAAGGCATAACATCCAAATAGCTGATTCCAGCTACACTAAAGCAGTAGGAGCTACATAGAGTAAAATCACAAAATATATCACAAATTATCTCCTTTCCATGGCATGCTACGAAAAGTGAATATAGCAATATCTACTATTATAATATTTCAGAAACATTACTAATTGGAAATCATTAACAACTGTCAGCTTCACATGCTCTTGATTATCTAAAAAATTGAGAAAAAAAATTCTATTTCAGAAAAGAATATAAAAGGTATTAAAGCTTATTGAAAAATGAAAAAGGCATCAAAGCTTATTCGAGAAGTTTCGTCAAAAAATGAAATGGCATCAAAAGCTTAATTATTGGAGAAGCATTTGGGATTTGAGATAGATAGAAAAATAAGAAAGAGAATTTAAAAAATAAGAAGGGAAATATGAAAGAGAGATCAATGCCAATATATAGTTCATAATATTAAATACTTTGCATATTTTTAGTTAGTATATAAATACATATGAGGATAATTAATAACTACTCTCATTTCATGCACCTCATAAAAAATATTGAATGTCTACATAAATATTGCAAGAATTAATTTTAATTTTAATTTTAATTTTAGTTTTTATAATAAACATATATTCTTTACTCATATTTTTTAAATTTTATTTTATTTTTTATAATTGATATATATTTTTTTACATTATAGTTTTAACATATCATTATTATGAAGCTATATAAAGAGGCTATATAAAAGTGAGTGAGAACAAAATAAAATGATCATTTTAGTAAAAAGGCGAGATTAAGAAATGGAATAGTTTTTTTTAGTTGTTTGATCGTTGTTTAAAAATTAAAAATAAATCTATATGATTGAATTATAATTAAGAAAACATGCCTTTTTTTTTGTGTAGCTGAAATAACAAAAATAGAGCTAAGATCTACAAAAGCCCATACCAATGGCATTGGCCTCCAAGAGATTGCCAATGCCTAAGGGAGGTGTATCCCAGTATAACAAACACTCACTACCCATCGCCCTTTTCTTGGCCAACTAGTCCGCGCTCATGTTCCCCTCCCCGAATGTGTCGGTCAATGTCACATCCCAATTCCTAGCCACAAGCTTTTTGATCTTCCCAATAATACCCGCATACACATGATAAACATTCAAGGGTTTCTAAGCTAACCCTGATGCACATTTAGAGTCTGACTCACAAATTAGTGACCTAACCCCTACTGCCCAAACCAATTCCAGACCTATCTTCGTGGCCATTAGCTTCGAGTGAAGGTTCGTTGAATATAATATATTTTAATATATTATATTACAAATTTGATGGAATTATATTAATTAAAATAATAGAGAAAAAGTCGTTTTTGGTCCTTAACATATATACATGAAATCAAAATTGATCTTTCCATGTCACATTTTTGCCATCAAGTAGATCCTTAAAGGACAAAACTTACGGCAAATATGATATTATATTAACCCTTGAAAATTTTTTATATTAAATAGGTCCTTGAAAGTAAAAATGTGATATCAAAGAGGTCTTTAAAAATTAAAATATGACATCAAATAGGCCTCTAAAAATTGAAATATGATATTACTTTAATCCTTTTGAAAGAGAATTTTAGAAACCTATTTGATATCATATATATTTTTCAGGGACCAAAATGATCTATTTGATATCAAACAATTTTCAAAGACTAATATGATATCATATGTTAACTTTCAATGACCTATTTGATATTAAAGATCTTTTAGGGACTAAATGGATATCATAAGAATCTTTTTATAGACTAAAGTGCATACCACTTTTTCAAATTTTCATTCAGAAAATGTTATGATGCGAATTCTATTAACACGTTATAACACTAGTAGCTAGGAGTGAGCCTTCTCTTTAATCAAATTATAATATTACAAAAAACAAGAGTATTTTTCTAGTAAAAGGATTTTTGTTATTAGACTATGGATATCATACAATTATACTGCAAGTAAACAAGTTGTATTTTTTACGTGGTGACTTGAGAGTTAAAGAACATTATATAATTAAAAAACTTGCAAATGTTATATTCAGTTATCCATTTAAACTAGTGTTTTAAATCCGTACAATCCACGGCCAATGTACGTGATAAAAAAATTTAAATAAATAAAATTTATAATTATAAAAATTTATTTGATTGAATAATTAGATTACAAAACTCATCTAGTTTGATATAAAATTAACAAATTATTTAATAAATATAAAATTTAGTATACAATTTTATTACAACTTTAATAATCTTATAATTAAATTATAATATGAAAGGTAACAAAAATAAAAAAAATAAATTGCTCGTGTTTGATATTTCATTGATAATTCAAATTTCTTGTAACATCAAACATGAAGAATTTATTTTATTATTTTATTATTTTTTATTACCTTTCATATCATAATTCATTTATAAGGTTATTAAAGTTATAATGAAATTGTATATTAAATTTTATATTAATTAGTTATTTTGTTGATTTTATATCAAATTATTTGATTTTTATAATCTAATTATTTAATCATATTAATTTTTATAATCATGATTATATCTGTTAAAAACTTTTTATCATGTGTGTTGCACTGGCCTATAACACTACTTATAAATAATAGTATGGTCGTTATTATTTGAATTCTTATTAACTCTAAAATAATACTATTAAATAACAATATGATCCAAATAATTATTTTAAAATCCTTTATAAATAATTTCTTCAATTTAGAACCAATAAATTAAAAAATTAAAAATTAAATATTAAAATGAGTTTTTTATAATTATGATAAATAATGACGGCAGTAAATATCAGAATTGTGGCTCAATTGCTTGTCTTGCAGCAAATTACAATCACCCATTTAACTATATTATATATATATTTATTGCAATATTATAAGTATAGTACTTGGTAGCTCCATCAATTTATACGAATGAATGAATGAATGTATCAATCTTGAAATTTGAGAAATGAGGTTTGGTGATCTAGAAATTTCGGAGACTGGGCTTTTTAAATGAATGAATGAATGCATTTTCTTTTTCTTTATCCTCCCTTTTTTTAACTCATTTTTTTTATTTAAATGAATACATTTAATGTAGAATTAACTTGATTGTGACACATGTAAAACTTTTCATATTATTTCTTCTGTTTTATTAGTACAGTAGATTTGAGCCTTTTATTTGAGAGTTACTTAATTTCTTATTCTATTTTCCTTCAAAGAATGAAATAAATCCTTCTTAACTCTTTTCTTATTTTAAACTCTTTTCAACCTAACTGCTATGCATATCTTCATTTTCCATTTCAAAGAAAGATGTTAAGTTTGATCACTTTTTTTTTTTTTTGGTGTGCTGGTTTGATCACGTTGACACACAAGAAAAATGATACTATCATACATTAAAAATAAAAATAACAGCAGTGTTAGTTACGTATCTTTTCCCGAAATATTTATAAACTGTCTATATGATCGTACCAGAGTCGGATAAAGGTTTTAATTAGTTTGACCTCAAAACAGTTTACGTTTATTAATACTGCGACAAAATTAGTGTAAAAAGAATTACTCTCGGAATATAGAGTTTTTAATTTTAACTTTTGTTGCAATACGAGCGAACTTAAAGGTTGTCTTGATGAAGAATATGAATGCATTAATTGACATAGCAGTTGGTATGGAATTTGTCTCCCAATAATCTTCTAGATCTCGAGAATCGGTTGTGTAATTTTATATATTTCTTAGATAAGTAAAATTTCTAAATTTCAACAACTTTTTCCGTTGAACGGTCTCTAAATTGTCTCATACCATAAGTAAGAAATAGCAGAACTCAATTATCACATACATCAGTTAAAATTAAAATACATAACAACAAAAAGTGCTGCTGTTAGGGAGGCTCCATAAGAGGCACTGTTGGTATACCAATTTTTGTTTGTACATGGATGATACTATCAGTTTGGCAGCCCATCATACAAATCAATCAATGGCGCCATCACTCACCAAACAGCATCCCTTTCCCTTTGGAGTCACGTTGCCTTAGTACCCATTAATTTCTTCACTTGAAAAATCCAACAACACCCTTTAGAAACTTTGCTTCCATTCAACCACTCAGTAGTACGCTTCAGACAGAAACAGAATTCCTCTCTGACAGGGCAATTGGCCAAGTAAATTGGGAACAGATAGTAAAATAAATGATGCCACACAATTACACAAAGTTGTTTCAATGCCACCAAATTTTATTATATAGTAAGAGTGGAAAATAAAATTGATTAGTTGGTCTTTCTTCATCCGGTTCAACTTCCAGTTGAATACCCTTACCAACAACAACAATATCCACAAGGTTCTTACTTATATGATCAAAATTTAATTAACACATAGAAGTTAGAACCATACAATACAATGAATAGGCTTCTCTGGCTCCCAGAATACCCAACATTCCAACCTGGATGGGACCTAGGAGGAGAAATCCATGCCACATTCTTCAAGTGCATCAGCTGGCAAGTGGAGGAAACCTTGGATGCACACAACTGCCCTTATCATTATGTATGTGACAGAACATATCCTGCAAATTACCCTCCTGCTGTTGATATCTTGGTCCTTCTCTTCACAACAGCTTCATACCTTGTAACACTTGTCATTGTGGTAATGGATATGAGCTCAGGTGGAAGAGGAAGAATCTTTCTTGGTCATTACTCAAAAAGATACCTTTTGCCATCTGGACCTATATCCCTCCCACTTATAATCTTAGCCTTTGCAAAGGGTCCGCAAATCAACACAGTATTTCCAATCTCTTGCACTGGTCCTGCAATTCTCCAACTGGTCCTAATTTCTGCCTTGTCTTTTGACAATGGTGCTGATAAGGACTTCAAGTATGCATTCTTTGCAGCATCAACAGTGTCTGGCATTTTGCATGCAAGCTTGTATCTGGACTCTGTGGTGTTGCCTTATTACACAGGTTTTGATGCACTGGTGAGTTCAACATTCTCAGGTGAGTGTGCATCTTGTGTGTGCAGGAAAGAGGCCTTGGTTGTAGGAGGGAAACTAGTGAGGTATAGGGGTTGGTCAATGACCACTTTTTTGGTTGTGGGGGTTCTGTGTTTGAGGATTGTATGCAAAATCTTAGGAGAAAATAATGCAGGGAAAATGTTGTTGCCCATCAAAGCCATGATGGAAAGGTTTAGCTGGATCTTAGTAGCTGTGGATTGTGTTTATCTCACAGCAAACTCACCACCTGAAAGAGTAATGCTCAGAGTTGCTGCTTTTGGAGGCATATTTCTTTTGATTCTCCTTCATGTCCTCAAAGAGGCATGCTGTCAAATTTACACAACAATGCCTTATGTGGCAGAAAAGTTGAGACGGGTATCAACTTCATTGCAAACAATATGAAGAAAATAACGAGTGTCAAAAGCATGATGAGTTTTTGGAAATCAATGATGCTTAGTTTTTGTTGTAAACCTTACATTAGATGTTATTACCATCCTTCCTTCCTCTGCAAGCTAAGTCTATTCTTTTTCTTAACTCAGATATTTTTGCCTGTTAACTTCACACGCCATGACACGAGTTGGCTCTTAGAATTCAATTTTAATTTTTCTTAACATTTGACGTTTTACTTTTGGTAACTAATTATAAAGAATTTTTTTTTATCTAATTACAACTATTCACAGAGCTTGCACCACTTTGTTACTTTTTCAGACTTTTTTTAATATATTGTAGTTTCAAATTAATGTTGTCTTACTTTACTACAATGCAAGGATTGGGTGCTGTGACAAACAAACTACACTCCCTTAAAGAGGAATAAAGTTTGAGAGGGTCTCTTAGTCTCAGCACTATCCGAGAATTTAATCTCTTAATAATATATGTAGAAATACTCGAAAGACAAAATAATAATAATAATAATAATAATATTGTCATACTTTAATTCAAAAAGATAAAGAATCGAAATTTCAACATTTTGAAGGGATTAAAGTTATACATTAAAAATAAATAAAACTTAAATATGAAAATTGTAATGTCTAATATTTTAAAGTGCCACAGGCTTGTAAGCTCTTCTAAGGTTGGTCGATGATTATATAATTAAATAAAGAAATTTTATAAAATTAACAAGTATATATTTGACGTACTGTGAGTATTTTTAAATTCAATTACAATTTATGTTAAAAAGTATTCAAGAGAAAATAGAGTGACGATCGCAATAACTCCTCCAATGCTCTTCAGTCCAACCCAAATTACATCTTTGTCAAGCACACTGACAATATCTAACCTTTAAAATTCAAAAATGTTCAATAAATTTTTGCTAAAGTATAAAATAAATGGGAACAAATTTACTCACATCCCCAATTCTTGATTGTGGTGACTCAAAAGAGAAAGTGCTAGGGAATTGATTTCATCTATATTCTTATGAGTATTGACCTTCTAAAATTTAACTAAATCTATCTATTCAATTAATGGTAATGGATCCTATGCTAATTAGCACCGGATTTCTCTCGTGTACTAATTCACTCTAAATTCTTAAAATAAAAATGGTGTACTGAATTGAATCCTAAGGCAAATCATGAATAGTCTAAGTATTTTTCACATCAGAAACTCTTACAGACAAATTAGATTTAGTTAGATTTTCTTACTTTTGTATTTCACTAATATCTCAAGCTACAGAAGTCTGCTTAGTGCCATAGAGCTTACAATTGTGATACAACCAAAAGTTAATTTGACCCACTCCTTGCTCTAAAAGTTGAATCCTTACCCTCATTAATTAGGAAAATTATAACTGTCACTACAAAAAATGAGGAAAAATATGCCAGTTTTAATGCGGCGGTTTTAAAGAACAGCCTTTTTATTAAGAATAATATGGCGATTTAGCCACCACCATAAAAGTAATGAAAATTAGGGCGATTTTTTATGACATTGTGGCGTTTCAATGCCTGTATTTTCAACTAAATGGTGTTTCATTGACATTTAATTTTAGGGTTCTCTCTTTTTTCACCGCACAATCAATCTCATGGTCACTGCAATCCCTAACGTCCCTATCTGTCCCTTAATGGCCACCGCGCCACCACCACCACTTCTTCGCCGTTGTCATCGTTGTCCAACCAAAACCCATCACTGACAATGACACAGTGAAAGACGTGGTGGCTATTCCATGGCAATGTGAGCTTGCTTAGTATATCTAGTGCAGTCAAGAAGCAGTTTAGTTTTTGCAAATCCGCAGTAGTAACTGGATCAGAACAAGAGCGACCATGGGACGAAGATGGTGGCTTAGCAGTTTTTGGGGAGGGGGTGTTGCTGAGGCGGTGGAGGACGCGGTGGCTACGTGGCACGTTGTGGCCATGATGTGATGTTGGCGGCACTGCGAGGCCCCACCTATCGCGATGCTTGACAGTAGTGCCGACTCAAGATGTGTGGTTGGGATCCGCTTCAAATGATGGATGCGGCATCGACAAAGCATAGTCGCAGCTAGTGCACGGCGAGACCCCGACAGTGACAAGAGTAGCAGTGACGGGTAACACCTGATGGGTATATTTTCTTTCTTTTTTTGTGGGTTCAAAGCTTGAATCATTGGTGGCTAGGTTGTGTAATTAGTTACTGTTTGGGAGCTTATTTGATGAAGTAGGTTCTATTGGTTCCATCAATTTTTTTTTATTATTCTTCTTTTGGTCTGATTTTATGGACTGTGTTCTGGTTTTGTTCGATACTATTTTGTTGTTGCATGGTGAGGATGTTGAATCTATTTTTGGGTGATGAAGGGATTGAATTTGTATGGTTGGGTTATTTGCAGGGGATATGGGTTGCAAGGGATATTTGAAACAAGTTCTTTGCTTGGACAAGGAAAAGAGACTAATCCCTGCCCAAGCTGTCACTTACCCTTTAGGTGTGAAACTGATCCTCGCCCAAGTTGCCGCCTAGTCTTGCAACATGATGCTTCCAGTGGGTTCTAAACCTTGTATATATTTAAGCTAATGCTCTTGGTTACTATTCTATCTTTCTAAGTCTTTAGTTTGGCTTTAAGTGAGCTATGGTTATGCAAAAGCTGGATTGTATAGATAGGGAATATGCATGGGACTTAGTCTATGATCTCTACACTAACCCCACTCCATTCTTGTGAGCTAACCCGAGTGGTTCTTTTGGAGAATTATCGCCAAGGACTGAATTTGTCCTCTATTTCCCATAAAGGAACTTAATAGTTCTGTTTGATAATTGATGCAAAGGATCAGAATGTTGTTTTGTGTTAAATAGAGTATTTGTAGATAAGAAGATATATTCATGTAGTTGTGTATCTGGGTAGCTCTATTAGTTTTTCACTTCATTATTGTAATGATAAGGCTTGATATTAGCAAATCTTTGATTTTCAAATGGTCGGGTTTATTTTATTTCTATATTTTGGTATAAAATTTCAGACATTGAAATTTGTCAATCCTATCCCATCTTGAATCTATGCCTATAATACATATATTAAACTTGATTACTAGTGTTTTCTAGTTTGAGCCTCTCAAAAGGTAATTTGACAGCTTAGAAGTTGCTTTCTGGACTTTAGTTCTTGCTTGTTTGCCTTGTTTGCAGCTTTATTTATTTAGGCATTTACCACTCTCTAATATATCTTGTATTTTGCTATGTATGCATACTTTTGTGATTTGGACCTTTAATTAGGATCCTACTTTTAGGCAAAACTTGTTGCTGGCTTGTATTTCAATTTGCAATGAATAATTGTTTTGGATCCAAGATGTTTGGTTACTTTTCTACACAACATATTCACGTACTTATGATATGATCCATGTGGCCAGCATTAAACCATTTATAATTTTTTATACAAACTAGTAAAATGCTACCTGAACTAACTTGTGGCTATTAATTTCATTGTCAAAAGTATTAGTTAATATATTAGTCATACACTGCCACACTAGACTTATAAGACAAATTAAATTGAGCGAGTCTTTCATGATAGCTAGTTTAGCAACTGATGTTGGGAGAGGTGATATAGACGATATCACTTAAAATAAAGCCACTAATGTTTAGCTCTAATATACATAATTCACTTTCTTGAATTGGAAAATAACATTTCTCTTCAACTTCTTAAATTATGTGAGAGAATTGCATGTCTGATCATGGTACTAGACTCTCTTGTTAGATTAGTGTATAAAAAAAGTGTATCGGTAGCTCATTTTTAAGTTCCTTCATGCTAATAGTTTTACTTTGATATCAATTTTATTTTTACAGGGCTGCTAAACTAGGTATGAAGTTGGAAAAGTTGGAAGATGGAGTCAAAACAATTATGGGTCTAATCCTTGCTATGAGCTATGAGAAGCAGCTAGCGCAAGATATGGTTTAATAGCAAGTTATAGGGGAGTATCTTACATGCATATTTTTTAATTTAGTAAATGGGTTAGCACATGCACATGTAAAGCTTAGGTGGGGATCATTTGATTCTAAAAAGTGTAAGATTTTATATTTTTGTGCCTCGACAAATATTTGCATAGAATGTTAGCCTTTTAGTCATGTGTAATTGTGATTTTTGGGGACTGGATGCTATTGCACTGCAAGCCAGTATAATTTGTTCTCTATTTTAGTTAAACATCATTGCAGGTTGAGTCAGATAGTTTTGTAACAATAATCCATCAAATAATCTTCCAATCCCTCATACATGATCCTTTTATTGATTGTGGTAAATTGTTCTATAACTTTTAAGTCTTAAGTAATCTTGAATTTGTTGGTGTGACTTGTGTACTTGAATTGACTATTTTTTTTTTTTTTACTTGCAAGTTCTTATACATTTAGACTTGTTATGACTAATTATGTAGAAACTTATTTTAAGCTTTAGTAATAGAAATTTTTCTATTGGATGTTGAGAGGTATTATTATATTTATATTGATATACATTTTGGTGCTTGTTATACCTTCAATTAGAAATAATGGAATAATTATACTATAGGTTTTGATATTGGATAATAAAAAAGATACAAATTATTGCAATTTAAAATGAAACAATGCATTAAAAGCATGTTAAATATTGCCACAATAACAAGTAACATATGCCATTATTGATTGCAAAATATGGCAGCTTTGACAACCACAATTATAAGTACAATATGGCAGTTTTGACTGCCACACTTTCCGATAAAATGCGGCGATTTAGACTGCTAAAATTACAAGTGATATATGCCATCATTTATGGTACAATATGACAGTTTCGACTGCCACAATTTTTGGATAAATAAAGCGGTTTGAACTTCCACAATATACTGTAAAATATGGCAGTTAGAACCACCGTTTTATACCGTAAATTATGGAGGCTAAAACCACAATATACCGTAAAATATGGCGGTTGAAACCGCCACAATATATAGGAAAATATGGCGTTTATCAACCGCTGTTTTATACAGTAAAATATGGCGGTCGAAACCGCCATAATATATCGTAAAATATGTTGGTTTGAATTGCCGTTTTATTCAATGAGCAACCGCCATTTTATCCGCATCAATTGCCGTAGTTAAGTGGAAACCGCCATATTATACCTAGTGGCGACGTTAATTATGGAGGTTCTGGAAACCGCCATTAAGGTTAAAAAGGGAGGTTATAACCGCCGCAATTTTCCAAAAAAACCGCCGTATTTTACCTGATTTTTTGTAGTGGTCCAAGCACTTATGAGGAGAGAAAGCCTAATCACCAAGGAGGCTATATATATGACTTTTCAAGTAAGAAACAATTTTGACCTCTTGGGTTCAACACAAATTAGATCTTTGTTAATTGCGCTAACAAAATCTAACCTTTAAAATTCAAAAAAGTTTAACAATAATAAATTTTTGATAAAATATAAAATAAATGGAAATAAATTTATTCACATGCTAAATTCTTGATTGTGGTAACACAAGAGAGAAAAGTGCTAGGGATCCATTTCACCTAGATTCTGATGAGTATTGACATTCTAAAATCTAACTAAATCTTTCTATTCAATTAATGGGGAGAGATTCTATGCTAATTAGTACTAGATTTCTCTTGTGTACTAATTCAATCTAGATCTTTAAAACGAAAACAACATACTAAATTGAATTCTAAGGCAAGAGTCATAAACGGTCTATGACTCCCCTTATAAAGCCCCTTTTCTATGTTGGTTTCTGATGTAAAGATGCTCAGACATTGGTTCTTAAGGTTTAAATTTATATTAAATACGGAAATTTATAGATTCCTAAAATACTTAGTTATTTGTCACATAAAAAAATTAAAATTAAGATTTATAATAAAAATAAACATGTCAACCTTGGTCTTCTATCATATTGAATAACCTTTTATTGGTGCAATTTTTCATAAAATCTACTGTTGGATTAAAAATTTATATTTTATAAATCATCTCTATAAAATTTCATATTAATATAAGATCGTTTGATATACTTTTTATATACATCAAAATCAATGTAATATATATGTTTAAAATATATGAATAAAAGTTATTTGATTACATTTTTATTGATATTCCTTTTCTTTTTTATAAAATTTAGCACAAATGATCTTTATGATAAGTAATTATAATTTAGCAGCTGAATCAATAAAAATTATATTTTGTAGAGAGTTATTAAGTAATATAACTATAATTAAAGTTATATCGATGCAAGTTGATTTTACTCTCTCTCTCTCTCTCTCTCTCTCTCTCTCTCTCTATATATATATATATTATAATGCCCTAAGTTTTTGCATAATAAGTTTTAAGTCTCTTCGAATCTTTGCCCTTTGAGTAACCTTTTAGGCACATACTTGAGTATTTGAATATTGGTAAGTCTCAAAATGCTCATCCCGAAAAGGTGAACGCTGAGTGTTTACTCACTTTTACTTGTCGTAATCGAGTCTTGGAGTTTGAGATCCAGGGTAGATAGTCTGGCGCCAAGATTACGTGCTTGAGGCGCGACAGCATAGGTGGGATGGCAGAAGGTCGAACTGAGTTATAGCGTCCAAATTCTAAGGTCAAGGCATGAGAGTTGGTTCCTTGGGTATTAATGAGTTAGAGTGATCTAAACTCAAAGTGATACATTCCAAGTTCTGGGATCACAATGGCCCCAACATAGCCTTGATGATTTCTGGAGCTTGCATTGTAACGCAGCACAAAACACCTTAAATATGCGAAACAGGGTCAGAAGCTTAATTATTTTCACTTTCCTTTTTCTCTCTCTCTTGGTCCAAAGATCTCTCCCTTCTCTCTAGAAATTTCTATTCTCATCGTCTTCTTCCCTGCACTTCCCAATCTTCTTCTTCCTTCTTTTTCACCTTCAAATAAAAAGGAGAAAAGCTTCCACCATTCCTCCATATTACCCCTCTTCTTCTCTCCCTCTCTATAAGAGCTCCATTGGAGGAGCTTGAAGCTTGGTGGTGGTGAGCTATGAAAAACCATCTTCCTCCTCCTTCTCTTGGGCTCATAGGTAAATTCTAAACTTGATTTCTTGATTAGATCAAACTCTTAGTGTGATTCGGATTTCTTATGGGTTGTTAGAGAAATTTAGAAACCCTAGGATGTGGAAATTGGAGGGTTTGCAAGGTTGTTTAGGCTAGGCTGTATTAATACTTGATATTAGTAACTTATAAATTCCATTACTGTCATGTTTGTGCTATTAGATTCCTTCAAGGTCCGACCTCTTCACTCCATAACTCCGTAGAGTTGGATTTTTGTGTTTTGGGCTAAGTTTGTGAGTAGATAGTATATCCTTAAATAGTTTTCTAACTTAAGTATCCTATCTATATCCGTATTCTAGTAATTATCAAGGCATTCTATATCCATACTCTAGTAATTATCAAGGCATTATGATGTTAAATTCTTTCCTTAATTATATTATTTCCAAATTTTGCACACGGGACAATGAATTGTTTTCTGTGGAAAGATGTTAAATGTTATATTTGAAAGAAATGAGAATAGTTATGTATGATGGTAAAAGAAAGGCTTGAAAAAGTCTATGATAGGATCTGCAGCTAATAGCAGTAAACGTTAGCCCTGATATACATTGGATTATGATTTACACAGTCACATAGAATGTGGTGCATGACAAATTACACAGTCGTGCAAGGAGTGGTGTGTGACGATATACAAGATCACATGAAGGAAAGACTGCCTAAGTGTGATCCTGATAAATCATCCTAGATTAGATTACTTCCCATGGGTTTTAAGAAATTTGACAATATTTTAAAACTATGATTCTTATTTAACTTTACATATTTTTCATGCACATTGTCTCATGTGGGTTACGGATATCCTATCTCTCATTAAGTTGCATAAACTCATCTTATTGTCTTTTCTTCTTTTTTTTTTTTTTTTTGTTCAAATTTAGGTGCTAACTTAGGATCCGATCCTCCCACCCCTCAGTAGTGACCTCCTGCTTTCCTTTGGTGAGCCCTTCATGTTCAAGGGCATGTTTTGGAACATCTTGTGGACTTTTCATTAATTTAGTAGCTCCATAGTGTCAAGGGCAAGGTCTGACCCCCGGTTGACTTGTGTTGGTTCTAGACACTCGGTTATGTATATTTAAATATGTAGATTTGATATTTAGACTATGATCTTTCTTTAATTGACTTAATGTTATGGCATGGATCTTGTAGGAGCAATATTGTGTGTTTGAATGGATATATGTATTGTTATGCTTTTAATCCTATACTGTGTGTTGTAGGATGCATTATGAGAATATCTGGATCTCCAATAACTTAAGTGTATATGCTATTTGTGCAAGAAGAGGAGACTATGTCCAAATTTCTAAAAATATTTTGTGTAAGGCTTGCTAAGGGACTTATTCCCTATGCACCGGTCGCAGTCCATGTTTGGTCATGACATACTTGATTTAAATCTACAACAACGTATTTAATTCTTGATTTAGATTTCAATTGTAATTAAAAATCTTTCAAATTTGAGTCAATGTAACTTTAAATATTTTTTCTTTTTAAGCATATATGTCGTCTTTGAAATCATAGAATAAGATTTGATGTTACCAACATATATTAATTGTCATCAATCTTGACTGAATTCGAATATAAATACAAAACTAATAGTAACTAAATTTATAGTATATCATGATTCTATATGTAAGAATATATATGAAAGGATGCTTCACAAGTTGAAGTTAATCTAGCATTTTATAATGCAAAGTTGATTTCCAATTCATGAACTCTTGTTAAGTTTTCAAAAGAAAAAGAAAAGAGAGGTGCTGGGGGACCGGCATATTTCCTTTTAACTTCATGTAATGCTTATAGATTGTTAAGTGTTACACTATGCAACAATCCACTATGCAACAATCATCATGCTGAAATTTGCTTTCTTCAAAGCATTTTAAGTTAAGGACTAAAAATTTTTCAACACACAAAATTAAGGGAAATCCTTTCGCTCAAATGCCTCACAAAAAAAATGTGAAAGATGGCAACGCATCTTTTTGTTGGATTGTTAAGTGCAAAGATGCTTTGCGTCTTAAGGTTAGAGGAGAAATATTTAGATTGGCAGTACCTGTATAATCATTCTTTAAACCTTTTATTTAACAGATGACAAGTAAAGTAATGGACTTTATTATTTTCACACCAAAAAATTACACTTTCTTGACAATTGTTTAGTTTGGGAAAATAAAGATAGAGAAAGAATGTGTTGAAATATGTTTTTGCTTTCTTCATGGTGTCAGTGGAGATTTGTTCAGAGGCTTTGGTGTGGCTTGAGAAGAGCCTGGCATGTGATATTCCAAGCGGGTCAGACTTCTTCTCTCCTTCGAGTAAAATTATGAGCTCTTGGTGTGGGGTGGTGAATATTAGAGAACTAGGCACCCTCATGTCTTTGGTCACGTTTGACACCAAAGAGGCCATGGTCGATGCTGTGGGGGCTGGCCCTGGTCTAGTTTCTAAATGGTGTTTTAATGTTAGGCCATGGAATGTTTCACAATGGAGTTTTTCAAGGAAGGTGTGGCTGGAATGTAATGATCTCCCACCTCATGCTTCGTCTACCTCAAGTTTTCGTAAGATAGGGGAGAAACGAGGCCATGTTATTGGCTTTGAATTTTGATGATAATACGGCTAAGAGGTCTTCTTTCTCTGCTGCATGTATGCAGATTGAAACTTGTATAAGATTCTTTATAAAAGGTTGGGTTTCCTTATCTCTTGGTGAAACCAGTTGTGAGGTATATTTTTAAAGAGCTCTAAAGCACGGGTATTTGGTTTTTGAGAAAGTACCCGTTCCATGTATGTTCCGATACGGGGACACGTTGGGTATGTCTGGGTATGTACCTTTTTGAAAAAAATAAAATTGGGTACAGCTGGGTGCGGCTCAGGTATGGTTCGGTTACGAGCTTACACCAAAATTACATCATTTGGCCCCCTTTTTTTCCCTTTTCTTTTCTTTCCCAAATATAGAACTGAACTCAACCCTCGCTTTTCCTTTCATTCGCAAAACTCATCCCACCCCACTTCCAACTTTCTCCTTCTCACCCACCACCACTCAAACGCTTCACCACCAGCGACAACCCAATAGCATCGCGACACTCCCCAAGTACCAACGGTGGCAGCAGGAAGGAAGACGCAAAGTAGCGGCGCCGATGACCAAGACACGGCTTCCCTCTCCAGTCTTCGATGGCAGCGGTGGCCCAGCAGGCACTTCCCCCTCCTCCTTCGCTCTTGTGATAGATGTACCTACCTTCTTCTTCTACTTGAATTTTGACTATTTTAGTTTTTATTGTTGGAATTGTTCTATGTTTTTTGTTCTGAGTTGTTCTTTATCATTTGAATGACGGAATGAGTGATTAAATATTTTATTTTTGAGTAATACAACAATTTTCTAATTATTTATGATGTTTTCACAAGTCTCAACAATGGAGTTTGGTAGTGGTAGTGATTAAGTATTGTAATTTTTTTATTTTTGTGATATAATGTTGAATAATTTAGGTTTATCTTATATTAAAGTTGATGTGTTTTTTTATTTATGATATGAAATTTTAATTCTTATTTTATGAAATTTGTGAAACTTTTACATTTATATATATATATATTACATATTCGTACCCCAATTTTTACAAAATTTTTGTACCCCATACTCGTATTGTGCAACATAGGTACAGAGATTTGTTGTAATTCTGCTGGTTGTGTTACCAGTTACCCCTATGGTAGCTCTTCCTGAGTTCACTGAGTCCCGTGGGAAGGGAGTCGAGGAGCCGCAAGGTGAGTTTAATGGTATGATCGATGATTAATGCTCGCATCGCATGTCAAGCTGGCGCCCCTAACGGCTCTGGGTCCCTCATCGTGTCCCGCAATTGTCGGGTGGCTATTGATAGGGATGCTATTGCTGTGACTGTCGCTCAAGTGGGTTTGGAAGAGGAGAAGATTGGGCCTGATCAGGTGTCCAAAGCTAGACGCAATAAGAAAAAACACAAGAAGGCCCGAAAATCCTCTGATGAATATCAGTGAGCTATTTTCAAGAAAAGTGCCTCTAAAGAGTTGCATGGTCTCTCTTCGGATGATGTATGTACTCGAGGATTATGATGAGCCTTCCCCCTTCGCGGAAGCTGAGAAAACGTGGGCTAGTTTGGGCACCGATCTCGGTCTCTATGCTGATGAAGTTGTTGAAGCCTTGGCAGTTGGCTCAAATTGTAATTAAAGATCTCTTCGGCAGAACCCAGAAATTAATGTTGACACCAAGTGTAAAAGAGGAAGAAAGAAATCCAAGAGGAAGTGATATGAGTAGTTTTCTTTTGCGTGGTTTGAGTGAGACCATCAGTGTGCTTATGAGCTTTGATGTGTGATGTGTTTTCCTTCAGGGGTTGCTGTCTCTCTGGTCTTGTACAGGGACTTAGATGTTCTTCCCTTTTTTGCTTCTCTCCTCGGAGAGTTTGTTGAGCGTTATCTCAATTATTTATCGAAAAAGAAAATATGTTTTTGTTTGTTTTTAATAAAACAAAGAAAATAATGTAGAGAAACATCGCTATATATCGAGAAGTAATGGCTCACATTTTTAAACGTAACTTTTGGTTTTGAAATTTTTCTTTAGGCTGATGTGCTCGCCATCTCGCAGCATTTTACAAAAAGAAAAAGCAAATTTGATTACGCATTTATGTGATTTCCTAATGACTATACGTTACTTAATTCTTTTTTTTTTTTTTTAAATTTCGTCGGTAATATAAGTCAACCTCTTCCAGCAATGATTGACGGCTTTGATCAATTATTATACATGCGCTTCCACCAGAGTACCTATTGGCTATGTAACTGTGCTTCTATACCTATATGAATATATAAACTCTTTTTAACAAATAAATAAATAAATAAATATAAAAGCTATCAGGAATATAATGTGGCCAGTTTATAACCAAATAAATATAACTCGCTGCTATAGTATAATAGAAGTATAATAATGCCTGCAGGCCCTTCTTATAGATAAGATGTGGAAGTCACTAGGTTTCCCGTTAATAGGTTGTTATCTACTATTACTAATTCTCTCTACTTTCTTTTTGGATCATGCGCATACTGACATGCATATAGCACTTAGTTGTCCAACTCCAACATATACAAACCGGAAATAAATTATTGATGTATATATACTAGACTGGAAAATACTGAAAAGCAAGTTATTCCTTATATCAACTTTCACCAAGCAGCATGCATATCCATAGGAAAAGAGCCAGCGGCAAATCTTGGTCTACATGTTGATCACATCAAGTCACCTCATTCATTGAAGGGAACTCCATCTATTACTCTGCAAGTCATGATTCCCCAGACATATCATTAATCATTAAATAGAATATAATTTAGAGTTTAACTGACAAGTTACTTTCTATCAACAAATTGCTTTCTTTGAAAAACATCAAATAATGGATTAAAATCATCTGTTGCTTAATTATTGCATGTCTCCTTTCTTGTCCTCTACTTAAATTTGAATCTGAAAATAAAAACTTATACACATAATGGGCCTCAGCGATTTTAAAATTTCTATATATATATATTTGCACACGTCAAATTTTAAATAGTAAGAGGGGAAAAAGGGCAGAGAGTTTAGAAAGACGATTTTAATAATCCATAACTAATTACGAATGTCATATTACTATACTTGATGAGTTAATTAATTAATCCCAACACAACACACACGCATATATAGGCCAGCTTAGTTCATACTAACTGAATTGTGCTGAATCTAAGAAATTACTTAGATTAATTAAGAAAAGCATAATCAATTAATTTCTTGACACTTTCTTCAATGCAATATGCAACCTCATCTTATGTTCGCTTGATATGTTGTGTATATATGTCAATCTATAAAGAAAGAGAATTAAATATATACGATAACAAATTAAATATCAATGATGATTTGCATATGAATACCATTTTTATATGGCTCTGGGGCCCTGACCGAGTCTTGAATGTTGGGCTGTGCCAGCTGAAGATATGGGTGAAGCTGTGGAAGGACAGGTGCAGCAAGTTGAAGGATGCTACCAGAAGGTTGCTCATCAAAGAATGGGAAGTGATGATCCATCACTTGTTGTTGATGCTGCACTGGTCTACTTGCTTCCACTGCAGCCTTCTGGAACTCCAATACAGCCCGGTGCTCCTGAATCTTGGAGAGTGTTAATAAAAAAACTTTCTATAGCAACTTATATTAAGTGGCCAAAGCAATCTAGCTATTATAAGCTGGGATGATATTAGATTTAATGTGTGAATCTTAAATTAGTTTGTACATGTACTTACCCAATTGGACAAATTGCAGTTTTCATCTTCCAGGATTCTTTCCTAAATTACAAGAAGATAGAATAATTAAGGATTAAGGTCTACTTATCAAGGTTAAATTAATATGGGGCTTGTGTGTGTAAGTACGTGAGATAGAGAGAGAGAGAGAGAGAGTTATTATGTGACCTTCCTTCGCAGATTCTCCATCTGCTGTTGCAAGAGCTCATTCTGCGTGGAAAGTCATGTCAAATACATTTTGTCAAAGATGGAATCATGAACATCCTTTGCACATATATAACATTCGAGAAATTCTTGCTTTCTGCATGGAGCAAAATTTTTTTTTCCTTCACATTAAATATCTGCCATCAATTTTTATTAGTCCCATTACTTTTCTTTCTCCACATAGGATCCAAGAATTTCTCTATAACATATTGAACAATTCAATGCTTTCCATTCCATTAATAAATGGTATATAGATGCAATGGATTTGTAGTTACAGGGGAACACATATGGTGAATGGAAACTATATTTGGTGACAATAGTTAATTAATAATACTAGCAAGAAGGATATAAACAAAACTGTGATCACTTTCATTAGCGAAGGAAACAATTGATTTTGTTTAATATGTTGTTTATCACAGATTATTTTCATTAAACAATTTGATCAAATCTCCATCAATTAATTATTTGTTTATGTATATTAACATTAATATGCTCAAGTAGTGTTGAAAAACTCTGAAAATGACGCAGAAAAGGAATGCACACCTGACGGTTTCGAACCTTTGCAACAGAGTTTTCTAATTCTTCTTCAAGCTTAGTCAAGTCTTCATATTGTAGACAGCTTACGCCCTCCCCAAGGTAGCGTTGAATTCCCAGCTCAAGGCTCAGAGTTTCCCGCCTCAGCATTGCCATCTCGTTAAATAAATCATCCTACGAATTGAGGAAGAAATACCAGGAATTAACATAATTAAATAACGTACGTGTGTATATACACTAACTGAATTAATTCGTGAAATTAAGCTAAGCTTAATTATTCATAATATACTAAAGAATTAATTTGGCTCATGCATGAACCTCATACCTGGTGGTGATCATGGTGCATTATGCGAGTCCCTGTGGCTCGCTGGTACTTTTCAATTATCTGCTCCATCCTGAGAAAAGTTTTCATGTTCATTATTTATTACATGAATAAAATCAATGATATGAAAATTGAAAAGGCATATATATATATATATATATATATATATATATATATATATATATATATATATATATATATATATATATATATATTCAGTAATTTAATGTTTTATTGAACCGTTAAAAAAGAAAAAAAAAATTGTGAATCAGTATAAAATTTTTTGTTCTCCCAAAGTCAACGGGTTGGAATTTTCCAAAGACCTAAGGAAAAAAAGAAAAAGAAAAAGTTAAAGTTCCTTCCATTACAAAAACTTTAATTTCCAGCACATCTCAATTTTGGCCTTACATGTTAAATGTACTAATTTATTGGTTAATATTTAACATGTAAGTTAACGTAAAGTTAAAGTAAGCTACACACAATTGAGGGAGGAAATTTAATTAGAGACAACTATCATTTCATATACTATGTAGCTTGATAAAACTTTCATAGGAAAATATTCACTATCGCTGATGGTTCAACAAGAAAAGTTAGTCCCTGTAAGAGTTTAGGGTACACAAACATATATATGTGGTTGAAAATGAAATCTATCCCCACCACATGGCGCCTGAGCAAAATAAATTAACATGAAACTGGTCAGATCTGTAATCTCTATGTCAGAAAACATCAAAGTGTCTAAGGCACTCAAGTGGGTCAACAATATTTTTGACAATGGAAGACATGGTCCTAAAGACCTAAACTGAAACCTCCCAAAGTCACACATGACATATATGTGACCAGTGCATCACTTTCTCTCTCATACACAAAGGGGAGAAAAAAATTAAAAGACAACATAAACAGCAAGTAACAGAAACATTAGAGCATATATTAGTAACTAACACACCAAATCAAATTTTGCATGACATATAGGAACTGGACCGGTGACTCCACAGATTCGTGGTTCATGTTTAGAGTTTGAAGAAAATGCTGTACGAGAATTCCTCAAATGCTCTATGCAAAAAAAGGGTGTGAAATCCCCAAAGACAAACCAAAAAACTCATCGTTGCTATATTAAACGAGAGAAATATATTCACCAAAAAAACAAAAAAATGCAAGATACATGTATCTACGAGTCAGGTAAAGACAAAACTTAAATTTAGTTCAAAGGGTGTCCCTTCCATCTTAATAGAAGGTAAAACATAAAAAAAAATAAAAGGGTCTAAATTCTTATTTTTCGGACATATATATGGGAAAGGGATATGTATCTGATCTGAGAAATGAAATGAAATGAGTGCAAGTAATTAAGGTATATACCTCAAGGGTTCACTGCAGTACTGAAACAACTTGCCAGTGCTGGAGAAGATGATGAGTCCGATCTGAGCATCACACAGCACAGAGAGCTCATTGGTCTTCTTCATCAGCCCAGTTCTTCTCTTCGAGAACGTCACCTGCCTAGTCGTCGTGTTCTGGATCCTCTTGATCTCAATCTTTCCGCGTCCCATCTCAAACCAAAACAACAAACCCTAGCTAGAGCTTTCTTTCTATAGCTTTCCCTCCCTATATCACAAGTTAAAGAAATGAAATTTCAATAGAGAATTTATACCCATTTTTCCTTCTTCCATCTCTTCAGAGATCAATGTTTCCAGCCAGAAAAAACAATTAAGCAGCAAAAAAGAGAAAACAAAAAAATGGAAATTATATATGGTGACTGGCTACTAATTATAACTATTAAGTATTAACAGCAAGTGTATATATATAGGAGAGCATATATAATATATATGTTGCTAGAAAAAAAAAAGAAATAATTATAAACTAAACACATCCAAGTTTTCTTGATTATAGAGTGTAGCATGACATAAACAAGGGATTTAATTAAAAGGAGACGCCATTAATGATATGTTTGAAGAAGTGCTCATGAGAAGGAGAGAGGGAAGAGAGTTCAACACCTAACCTCTATATCCTCCTTTCCTTGGAAGCACTCAGAGCTTAGAGAAACTGAGATGTGAGCTTGCTGTGATAATAAACAAGCTATTTAACAACGCGGAATAAATGCTAATTCTGAAAGGCTAAGAATATGTAAAAGTACAAAACTACCACACTGCCTTTTTGTGCTTTTGATGAATTTTGACAGGGGGGCAAGGGTAGCAATGTCATTTTGAGTTAGTGATAATGCATTAGCAGAGCCAAGGTGCCATGCAGGTCCGAGGATAAATGCATTTGATGTGACTCCGTATGCGGGGTCGTCTGTAAATCAAAGGGGGCATGATATGGAAGATACGAACATACTTATGTGACATAGAGATTATTGCATTGATATAATTTTAACATTTGGCACATTAAAAATAAAAGTGAGTCAACATACATTCCTTAGTTTTGTGGTATCCTAACTTTATTGTGAGGGCATCTGAATAGAGATATTAGATTTATGTTTATATAATTCTTTTATTTAATTATAACTTTAATCCCTTAAAATATTACAATTTTTTCATTTAATTTAGTCTACTTTTTTTAAAAAAAAAATCGTTTAGTCCCTCAAACATATTATTTATTTATTTCTGTTTGGTCCCTCTGTCAATTTACTGTAAATTTTCTCTGTCAAGTGCAAACTTGGTGTCCCATATAGAAGTTGACATGGATGAAAAGATAAAATGAGGAACAAAACAGAAAAATCCTAATTAATATTTTAGGAATCAAAAGTGGGAAAACTATAATATTCGAAGGGCAAAATGAAAAAATTGTGATACTTTGCATAAAAAAAGTTACATATACAAAGTAAAAATTTGAAATAAAAATTTAAAAAATTAATCTTTGTGTAATTATTATTAGTATATATTTGTATTATGTAATATATATAAACATTAAATAGTTTATAATTCTGAATTTAAATTAAAGCAATATATAATGATTTATTTTGAATTAAAAAATTTTACAACAATAAAAGATTGCAGTAGATTAAAATTTAATAATTGCTAACATTTTTTTAGGTCCATAAAGAAGGTAATAATTTTTTCAAAGAATCAAATCTTCCCATAATAGAATAAAGTTTCTTAATTTTTTTCTCTTGTATATTTTATTTTAATTATATTGATATAATTTTTAGCTTTTTAAAATATAATATACAAGATTAAATATTACGAATTTAAACATATATTTTTATAGAAGTAATTATATAAAAATTTTAATATAATAATTTAATTTTATAGCTAGTAATCATAATTACATGTAAATTAATTTTATTAAATTTTTAATTAAAATTTTTACTCTTTAATGTAAACGTAATTTTTTTTTTGTAAAGTAATTTTATGGTGGTGGTCCCTCTCTTTATCCATCGATTCATATTTGTCTCAATTGTTGAAATTTCAAGTGCAAATAGTAAAGTCTCACATTATTTAAAAATAAATTAAGTGAATAATATATAATATGAAAGACCTATAAATTTATTATCTTAAGATTTTGGGTTGAGATGTGGTGTCCGAACCACTATTGTGATTTTTCATTTAATCTATTAGTTTAATCTCCTAGATTTTGGTCTTCCCTCCCAACATTAACATAGGATGCCAAGTTGGCATTTAATGAAGAAAGCTATTGCTAAGTTAATGGAGAGACCAAATAAGAATAAGAAAAATGTTTGAGGAAGTAAATGGAAACTTCATAAAAATGAAGGATCAAACAAAAAAGTCGTGATATTTTAAGAAAAATATTATATGTACACCTCATTTTTTGGGATACTATGTCAACATTCACCCACCATTGGATGGTTGATAGGTGATATCGGTACGATACCTCAAAAAATAGATGTACACATAACATAACTTATTTCAAAGGATCAAATCATAATTAAATCGATTTTTTTAAAATGATATAAAAGTAACAAAGTATTATTATTGTATATTATTAAACATTTAATATCTTAATTATGTAGGTCAATTTTTATCTCTTATTTCAAATGTAATTTTAATGTAATAACTGAAGAAAAAAATTTAAAAATACATAATAACATTATTTTTATTTAAACTAATTAAAACTTTTATGAAACAACAATTTTTAAGTTAAAATTTTTAATCTTGAGTATTTTTTATTATTAAAATTATGAAAAATATTACTCTCACAATTTTTTAAAAATGAAATATTTACAATTACTTTCCTCCCAGCACATGCGCTTTATGCAAATTGATCTTATATTATCGTCCTTACGGGGACTAAGCTCTCTCTTCCCCAATAGTTTGTTGGTTTTAATTTATCTTAAATATATATATATATATATATATATATATATATATATATATATATATAACTCTAATGATAAATATAAATAAACTTTTAAAAGATGCACTTTCTTAGTGCTTGTTAAAAATTAATTTTCACGTGTAACGTAGAAGGTTATTCAAGAATTTGTCAGCCATTAAGTGGGTGATGAATTGATGATGATGTATGAGCCAATGGCATTTCACCTCGCCAAAGTATGGAAATGACAGGTTGTTGCAAAACCAAACCGCAATTTCGTTGGTCTAAAGGGAAATCTGAACTTTGCCACAATAGGTAAAAAGCGAGAATATTAAGGTTTACTATAAGAGGATCCTCAAGACTCATTTTTGAAACGACAAAGAATCAGAATCCCTGTGCATTACATTCATTGGCATTTGGCATGTGGTTGCAATAATTATTAATTGGCTTACTTGTCTAGAGAATTGTTCTTCTAGGGTAAAGGATCACGGTCCTTGAATTTTATCAAACGATCACATTTAATATTTATAATGAATGGCTGAGATTTGTTTGAATTAAAATTGTAGAAATATTTTAAAATAATCTTATTAAATTTTTATAACTACACTTTGATAATTATCAAGGTTAAGAAAATAGGACTGAGCATCGAATCGGTCGAGCGATTAGTCAAAGGTTGAGAGTTATTAGTTCAACTATGATTCGACTGAGACATAATAAAATATATATATATATATAATTATTTATATATAAATATATACATATGATTAATTAAAAAATAAAAAATTATATTAAATTATTAACAATAACATAACTAATACAAAATAATATTTATTATAAGGCACTTTATCAAACATCTTAAATATAAAATTTATTTATTTTAATTTTCATTTATATTTCTTTTGAAAAGTACTCACAAATAGTATAATAATTATTTTTTATTTTTTTATTTTTTTATTTTTAAATTAATTTAAGAGTACATAGCAAATGAGCATAATAAGATAATCAAGGTTCTAAAAGAAATAAATTTTTGTTTTGATTGAGCTTTTTCTTTTTTTATAAAAGAAATAATAGTATTTTTATCAAAATTAAAAAAAAAACCGGTCAAACGATTTAACCGGTTCACTAATTTTGACCGATTTTGACTATATCCGATTTTGTGGTGAAGACCGGACCGGTCTAGGGTCTGGTTCCAATTGAACCAGTCCGACCGGCCAGTCCGGTCCCACTCTCTTAACATTGATAATTATACAATGATCCAATTGATCAAATCACCTCATCTCCAACCCCACCCATAATCCTCTACACACCCCGCCACCTCTTCCCGTTCTTCTTTGCAAGCTCTTTAAACGGCTCCTCCGTCTACCATTCCCTCACTAGACTTCTTCTCTTCTTAAATAAGTATGTAAAATTTTATATAACGTTTGTCATGTACGTGTATAGTATCATATTGATTAAATTTTATTTAGTTTAGTTTATTACATTAAATTTGGTATGTAAATATAATATATTTATAATAACATACTCTAAGTTGTGAATAAAAAGGATATATATTACATATAATACTGATTTCATACTTCATTAACTATAAACATAAAATCACTTTCTATTCCTAATTAAGGTTGTACGTAGACTTAAAAAAGTGAGTGTATATGAACATAAAATAGGTATATCAGCAAAATAATGTTAAAGATATATAGGGGTTTTTTGGTACATAAAGATATATAGGGTTGAGTGTAGACATTTTAATGTTAAAACTTTATGTGTAAAAATTACAACTCTCTTCGAGAGTTTATAGATACCTACATTAAGTATCGATGATGTATCACTCGGATATCTTGATGAAGATATTAAGTTGATATTGTTTTGTAGTATAAGTGATGTCCCATTTTTCTTGAAAACTTGACAATTAAAGCATTGAAATGTGGCTTTGTTACTTTTACTTTTACTATTAATAACCAATATGCACTTAATGTGATTCTGATAATCAGTTCTTTACTCTTAGTTCAAATGAATTTTAATCTTAGTGTGTTTAGGATTCAGTTTTCGTTATTGACTTATTGTATTGGTTAAATCTAGCCACAGGCTTTTAATAGTTAGTTAGCTTGATACTTGAATTTATTTCTTGATGTCATTTCTTGATGTGTAAAAAATTTATGATTTAAATATATTTTTAATTCTTATAAATATGAGTTATTTTGATTTTGGTCCCTCCAAAATTTTTGTTTTGATTTCAATCTTTCTTTTTTCATTGTTAGGTTTTTTGCTTCTATCGTTTAGAGTATTCTTAATATATTTTCATTGACTCTATAAAAATTAATAGAATATTCTTAATATATTTATAGAGTCAAAAATAAAATTTCTAATATTTTCAAGGACTAAATATATATTATAAAATATTTATTGAAAACAAAATTTATAATAATGGAGATAAAAAACAAAGAAAGAAAAAAATGAGGGATCAAAATCAAAGCAAAAATTCTAAAAGAATCAAAACCAAAATAATTTATATTTATAGAAATTAAAAATATATTTAAACCAAAATTTATTTAGTCTATACCTTTGTGCTCCGAAAATAAGTAATATTAAAAGTGCAGAAAGCTGCAAGTGATCTGATGTTAAACGTGACACCTATACTCTTTATCATTGATTTAGAATCCTAGTCGAAAATAATTAAGAAGAAAATGGTTAGCCTGTGCATTACACGCTTTTATATCAACATAAAAATGTTATCATATTATGTATGTATTTCTAAAATCATTTATAATTTGTTTTTAGTTACAAAACGATCATAAGTCTGAAAAATTTTACATAACTGCAAGTCAGATTGAACTCAACTAAACTAGTTTGATCTCGATCAAAAAATATACTGATTTTAATTTTCAAAACCGAAATCCAACATAATTGGCTTAGAGTTAGATCGAGTTATTAAGTCGAATTGGTATTGAGCACTGTCCATCTAAAGAATCTTTGGCAAAACTGTCAACGCTAGCATTTTTTGAATTTTCAGAAGAACTCTTATCCACATTTATTTAATAAAAATTTTATGGAAAAGACTTCCAATAAATTAAAAAAGTTTAATTGGTATACATTAATAGTGTAAAATAATTTTATACTATCAATTAATAGAAATAGTAGAAAATGAGAATATAAAACTATTTTATATTATCAGTACATTTAAATTAAATTTTAAATTAAATGGTGAAACTACCGCATGTATTTTGAATACCATATATGTTAAGAGTTTAATCAGTATGCACTAATAGTGTAAAATAGTTTTACACTGTCAACCAATAAAAATAAGAAAAATAAGAAATCATAGTGGATCTCTTATTATAATCGGTAATTATTTGTATAAGTTGGCACTTTCTACTATTTTTATTAGCTGATAATATAAAACTGTTTTACACTGTCAGTGCATTTAAATTAAATTCATATGTTAAAAGTCGAGACAAACTTCTGTTGCAGATATTCTATAATGAAAATCTTAATTTGCGACCAAGTTTTTAATTTTCAATATTTATAATGGAAATATTCAATTTAAAACTAATCTCATGTCTGCCTGAGTAGTTTCTAAACCACCCATCTTTTTTGGTATTGACATTGTTTTCCAACTAACTTAATGTAGATTTTTTTTTTAATAAATATTATTTAGTACAAAAAAAGTTTTCATACTTTTGGTACAACAGTGGTAATTTTCACTTATCCTATGATTTTTTTCTCTTTTTTCCTTGATTTTTGCTAAAAGCTTATTCTATTCATTGAAATTTTTTTCGTGTTGATTCATGCACTTGGTTTTCGTACCAAGTAGCACTACTCTTTTATTTTTTAATCACTTTGAAATTTGGCTACCAATTAATTAATAGTCTAATAATTGTAAAAATTATTCTCTATATTTTAATTTATCTATAAATTTAGATAATTTGATATATTTTTAAATTAATATATTTGGATATAATTATATTCATATATATTAATTTAATAATATACTAAGTTGTCTAAATTTATAAAGAAGAGTTTAATTGGGATACACTTACAGTGTAAAATTTTTTTACACTATCATCTAATCAAAACCTTCCATTTGTATGACTATTCAAGTAGTGGGTAGTTATATCAAAGACTTTTGTTGATGTGGCAATATATGATTGAATATCTGTGTAAAAAAGTTTTACACTGATAGTGTATTCAAATTAAATCCTATAAATAAATTGAAATGGAAGAAATACCAGCAGATGATTGATTTAAATGGCTTGATATTTAATTCCCTCAAAATAAAATCTCAAGATCAAATTTTGTGATTAAAAAAAAAAGAGTTGAGAGAGCTTCACCTTTAAAATGAGCCTCTTCCGTTTGAACCATATCAATTAAATTATAGTGGACTCAAGATACCAATGGTTTAGATAAGAAAAAAAAAAAGGTAATACCTGTATTTTTTTTTTTTTTTTTTTTTTATAATTTGGGTTACCAGTAATTAATGTGTTATGGCTTCTTTACAAAAACGAGTTGATGTGCGATTTCATTTGGGAGTCAAAATTTACGTCAATACGGGGTATGGACATTTTTCAAAAACTATGGCATGTATTAGTGTATGACATCAAGGGAAGGCTCCTTTAAGTCAAGAACAACATAGAGTTCGAGATGCAAGAGGAGAAAGACACACAAAAAGCCGGAAAATTAGAAACCAAGAGACCCATATCTTTGCAGGTCGTTGCTCACTTTGATGTAGTCTGGATATCATCCTACATATTAACTTGTAGTTGTAACAAACTCATGTGTTATCTCTTAGCTAGCTTTGTTATCTTGTAATTTGAAATGTATATACTCGTGTACAGTACCTTATCACTTCAATAGGAACAAACTTCTTCCCTTTGCCCCTTCCTAGCTCCTGAATATTTGGATCTCCATCCATGTGTTCTCTTTGCCACAATTAACATTCATGTATCTTGACCATTGGCATCTCCAGCTAGATTTGTAACATTCATGCATTATATCCTCCCATATGTGGACTTAGCTATAGGATAACATTCATCTTCTAGTATGTCTTTAATATGTAAAACTAATACTAGTTGTAGCAAGGGTCCTTGCTCCGTAGTTATCACATATTGCTCGGATGACACCCTTTATAAGTTTTCAGCACTGAGATATGAAACACTGGATGAATCTTTGCCTACGGTTGTAATTTCAACCTGTATGCCACTTCTCCTCTTTCATAAACAACTGGGAATGGGCTGAAGAATCCCAAACTGAGTTTGTTATTCTTTCTCAGTACCAAAGAGCATTGTTTTGTATGGTTGCAATTTCGCTAGTACCAAATTACCTTCCTTCAAATGCAGTTCATGTCTCTTTCTGTTAGCTTGGGAAGTTATATTCAAGTCTGAGCCTTTTCTAAGCTGATTCTCATCCTAGATATAATCTTGTCCCTTTCCAACAATACTTCCTGGACATTAGTAGGATCTTAATTTATTTATCGTTAATGTCTAGTCAAATTAAGAGGGTGGAGGCCGACCATAGACAATTTGAAATGGCACTTGCATGACAAGAAGAATTGTACCACAGTTCTGCCCAAGGCATGGCTTTATACCAGGACTTTGGGTTTTCAAAGGTTAAGCATCTTAAGTGCATTTCTATACACTTGTTCATAGTTTCAGATTGGCCATCAGTTTGGGGGTGATTGGAAGAAGATATGGACAAAGTCGTCCCCCTACAGCGTGAATAAGTATTACCAAAATTAACTTGTAAACACTTTAACTCAATCTGAAATGATTGATTTGGGAAGTCCCTGGAGCTTAACAATGTTACTGAAGCCACCTCCTCTTGGCTATATAATCATGTTTTAAAGTTGAGGCGTGCATATTTAATATTCTATCCACTACCACTTTTATCACTGAGAAACCTAAGGAGATTGTCAATCCTATAATGATATCCATGCTTATGTCCTCCCATATATGCTGATGTATAAGACTGGTTGTAGAAGGCCTACCAGGCTTGTATTTACTGACTTAGCTCGTCGGCACACTTCACACTGCTCCACAAATGACTTGATCTCTCATTTCATACCCTTCTAATAGAATTGGCTGTTGATTTGGGACCAAGTTCTTTTGAATCCAACTGGGATGAGTGGAATTCATGCTACATTGTTTGAATCAAGGGGAAACTAGTAGGCATAAAAAGTATATCTTTCTAGTACATAATCGTGTCTCTAATACCGAAATATTCAGCGTTGTTGTTCTATTTGAAAGGTTGATTCAAAATTCTCTATAATATGGATCTAATTGCTATTCTACTCGCAGCTGATCAATCAAATTGAAATGAGGATCAGACCATGATAGAAATATGTACCTTGATAGGGCGTCTGCTATAACATTGTCCTTCCTTGGCCTATACTCAATCTTAAAGTCGTAACCAAGGAATTTTGGAAGCCAAATATGCTGTTTAGGGGTGTGTAAATTCTGAAATAAAGAAAACCATGTTTTATGTTTTCACTATTTTCTTTACAAAATCCTAGAAATAGGGAATAGATTGAAAATAATGTGCTATTTTTGTAAATTAAATTGAAAATAAAAAATAAAAATAGAAAATGAAAACAGCAACCAAACATACCTTGAGTTTTATCCTTACTTGTTTGATTAAAAAGTACGTTTGGGTTGGATGGGTTAAATAGGTCACCTCACTAATTGATCAATCTAACTTATAATTTTTGTTTACTTCTATGTCAAGTTATCTAAGTTAGATGGGTGAATTTGTGTAGCTTGTAATGTTTGTTCAAATTTTGGTGATTCTTTAACTTTCTTTTTATATAATTTGATCGGTTAACCTATGCCAACTTATTCTAAAAATGAGATGAAATTGACTTTTTCATCCTTTTTTTTTTTTTCCACAAGTCAATCTATCTTGCCGAAATTTTAAGGTGACTTGGGACAGGATTAGGGACAAGGCAATGAAAGTTAAATTAATGCAAATTACCATTGTTAATTATGATAATGGACTTGAACCTTAGAGAGAGAGAGAGAGAGAGAGAGAGTTACATGCATAGCAAGAAAACGCTCAATAGAAAAGAGAACCAAAAAAATTCACCATTAAATTTCATTTTCTCCTAATTTTTTTAGAAAAATATTGGAGATGAGAGTTAACATAGTTGCAATAAATTGTTGAACTTTATTCTTTAAAGAATTTGTATTTAAGAATAGATTAATTTTTTTTGGATGGAGAGCTTCGATGCAATTCTACCTATTAAAAAAGGAGAAAAATTATATGTCCACAAGTGAATTTATGACAAAATAATTAACAAAAAGCTCAGACTAAAGTGCTTAATAGTGTGCTTAAGCCCCTTATCTCAATTTGTATCCCATTGCAAAAAGGTTGTGCAAAGGAAAGGCCACGAGGAGTCAAGCTCATTTAAATAGCAGGCCATATATTGGTTCCTGTGGAAAAAGGCTATCATAGTTGATATCTAAAAGCCTAGGTTTGGGGGATGAATATGAGGGAAACTTCTCAAGGTTGTATTCATTTAAATAAAAAGAAAAAAATAGGATTTAGGAGATATCACCTTAAAAAACTTGTCCTTAAAATGTTTATAGGAGCTCTAATTGGAGACAATTTGTAGGAGCTCTAATGAGAGACAAATAGTCCTTTAAGGATGGCTGCTAAGTGAAAATCATTGTCCTCTCCGAACTCCCTTAGCTTGAGAAAAAGAAAAGAAAAGAGTTAAGTGCCACTTTAGTCTCTGAAGTTGTGTGCGTGTGTCACTTTAGTTCCTGACATTTTGAAATTAACTTTTTAGTTCCTAAAGTTTCATTCCATTATTCAGTTTAGTCCCTCACTAGATGGACGTTACTCTTCCGTTACTGATTTGCTGATGTGTCAGTTAACATGACACGATGGCTGTCCGACATGGCCAATACCAAAACAGTGCATTTTGGGGTTAAAGGAACCTCACCTTGGCAAACTTAAACGATGTCGTTTCCCCACTCTAATGAAACTAAACTAAACTCAATCCTTTCTAACCTTTACCTCACATTTCACCACGGAGACCAAACGACACTCTAACCCCACTTGCAGTCATTGTCAAATTTTCCCCAGAGTCAACCAAACCATCGTTCGATTCGTTGCAGCAGGCTTCGCGCGCTACCACCTAAACGATTGTCCTCTAGCATGCACCATTCGAAGGTAAGCCATGAGCAAGAAAAATGCTATGTTACTATATCGTGGTGGTTCTGTCATTTTCATTTTGTGCTCTTTCTCGACTTTTATAGTTTGTGTGGTCCCTTTCTTGTCACCCTGTCCCTCATGTATGTGTGTGTGTAATGCTTTTTGTTGGTTTGTGTTGGGTCATTGTCTCCTTGTTCCTCTTGTTTCCCCTTTTTAGTTTGTGTTGGTTTAGGGTTCAATGGTCCACAAATTTTTTTTTTTTTTTGTGCTAAACATTCACTTGATTGCTTGTGACAATGAGGTTTTTGGAGTTTTTGAACTAATTGCAGAAAACGAGAAAAAAAAATAGCAAAGACTGAGTGCAAAAAATGAATGAGTTATGTGTGCATGATATAAATTAATTTTTTTTCCTTACATAATGTAGATGGAAGATCGTTTAACATTTTTGATTCATCATGGAGGCAAATTTGTTAAAGATTGTAAAGGGAAACTAATCTATGAAAGGGGTCAGATAGATTCATGGTTAGGTGTTGATGAGGACACCTTAGATGTGTTTTCTTTGATTGATTACAGTAAGAGATTGGGATATCATAATATTGATAATTGCTTCTAGTTGATACCGGGTAGACAGTTGAGTAATGGTTTAAGGGCATTGAAAACGGATATGGATCTCTTGGATATGTGTAGAGACTGTCCGGCGAATAACAACTTTATTCAATTCTATTATGAATACCTGTGATTCAGAACCTAGAGGTAATAGCCTTGGAGGATGGGGATGCACCTGTGGATGGTCATGAGACCCAACCTGGGCCTGAAACTAATGTTGGAGAGGATGTTGGAAGGAAAACAACCCATAACACTATGTTGACATTGACAGTCAGAGTGAATCCACTGACGACTATGAGAGTGCGGAGGATATGCCATATAGACCCCCATTTGGTGTTGATGAAACTGATAGTGATAGTGAAAAGGATATAAAAAAGAAGGTAGCTGCAAATAAAAAGGGCAAGAGAAAAGTAGTTAAAAGTCCTGGAAAGAATGGCAAGGGGAAATCACCTGCAAAAAAAGGCAAGAGGAAACAAGCTATGAAAAAGGGGAAGGCAAAATCACCTGCAAAGGCTAAGGGAAAGGGTGTGAAGGGTGCTGCAATTGTTAAAGTTGATAGTGTAGCAAGTAGAGGCAGAAAAAAAATAGAACTTGTTAATGATGTGTCATCCAATGGAGAAACAACCTCAGTAGATTCTAACATGGACATCCCTATGGATATGGGGAGAGGTATTATATAGTTAGATTTTTTTTTTTTAATATATCATGGTGTTTATATGCTCCACTATGTCATCTAGTTGTTGATTTGTTTATTGACTTTAATAATAGGGCATAGGCCAACATATGTTTCACATCCTGCCATAGCAAGTAATGATGGTGAGCATGCATATGAAAATGGATCGAAATCATCGATTTCTGAGGAGTTGAAGACACCTGTTACTTCTGACGATGAAGCTAGTAGCAAATTTGCAAATCTAGAGTTCAATGAGGAAGCTACATTTGGTCATGTGAATTTGGAGCTAAAAATGGAGTTTATTTCTCTAGAAGCATTAAGAAAGGTGTTAGGGACTAAACGATATAGTTAAGAAGAGAGATTAAGTGGGTGAAGAATGATAAAATGAGAGCTAGAGCAAAGTGCAAGAACAAAGAGTGTAGTTGGCAGATTTATTGTGCATGGAGCAATATAACTGATTGCTTTCAGATAAAGACTTTCATTCTTGACCACATTTGTAGTAGAGTGTTGAGGAATAAGCAAGCCAATAGACGATGGGTTATTGAGAAGCATGTGAGAAAATTAGGAAACAACCAACTTTGAAAAATAGTGAGGCAATAGAGTACATCAAAAGGAAGTGTGGGGTGCAGTTGAATAGGACACTAGTTTTTTTATCATTGAAAGATGCTAGGTCCATAGTGGAAGGTGATGAAAAGGAGCAATATGGGAGATTGTGGGATTATAGTCATGAGTTACTTAGGAGCAACCCAGGGTTTACTTTGAAGTTGGGTGTGATTCCCATCCCTGATTCTCCTCCACAATTTGAAAGATTTTATGTGTGGCTTGAAGCATGTAAGAGGGGGTTTACAGTTAGGTGTAGACCATTGATAGGGTTAGATGGTGCCTTTTTGAAAGGGTACTATGGTGGGCAAATCTTATCTGTTGTGGGACAAGATGCTAACAACCACATTTATCTCATAGCCTTTACCATAGTGGATGTGGAAAATAAGGATAACTGGAAGTGGTTTCTGACCTTGTTGCATGATGACCTTGGAGATGACAAGGAAAATGGTTGGTGCTTCATTTTGGACATGCAGAAGGTGAGTCATTTTTAATTCAACTGCAAGTTAAATTCAATTGTAGGGACTAAATTGATCTATTTTGTACACCTTCGAAGACTCAATTGATTTATGATTCACGTTGAATTATTTATGTTGTTAGGGTTTGATTCTAGCAATGCAAGAGGTGATGCTTGGATAGGTTTTGCGTTTGGCACTTATGGAGTAATTTCTCAAAACAATGGAAAGAGAAGCAGTTGAAGGGGATGGTGTGGGAATATGTAAGGTTAACAACTATAAATCAGTTTAAAGCAAACATGGAGAGGTTGAAGGCGAAGGATGAGAAAGCATGGGCATATTTGGATAAGTGGCCAGCAGAGTCATGGACAAAGGCCTACTTTAGTGAATGGCCAAAGGTTGACAATATCTGCAACAATGCTTGTGAGGTTTTCAATGCTAAAATTGCTAAATTTAGAGGAAAATCGATATTGACATTGGCTGAGGATGTTAGAAGGTGCATCATGAAGACTATGACAGCAAAGAGGTTAAAACTACTGAACTACCTATGGCATTTAGCTCCGGTGCAACAAAGTAGGCTTGAAAAGGAGAAGAAGGAAAGCAACAAGTGGACACCACTTTGGTCTGGGGACCCTCAGGAGCAAAAGTTTGAAGTACATGGTTGGCCTTCCAACATGGTGGTTGATTTGGGGAAGCAGACCTGTACTTGTAGGTTTTGGCAACTCACAGGTATATTAGTTATTTATTTACTTGTTTATTTTGATATTTATTACTTTATTTGGAAATTTGACTCCTTTATGGCTTGTTTATTTGTTTCTGATTTGTTTTTTGTTTATGTCATAGGTATGCCATGCATGTATGCTGTAGTTGCTATAGCTTATAAGAATGAAAAGCTTGAAGACTATTGTCATGCATGGTTAGCAATGAGATCTTACAGAGCAACCTATCAGCGCTATGTCAAGCCACTGCAAGGTCAAGACAATTGGCAGTAAACTGAGCATCCAAGACCTGTTCCACCACCAGTCAAGAAGAGAGTAGGAAGGCCGAAAAAGCTTAGGAGAAAGGATGGAGATAAGGAGCCTCCCAACCAGCATAGGGTTAAGAGAAGTTATCCACCATTTATTTGTTATACATGGGGTGCTAAAGGCCACACCAGCAGGGGATGTAAGAAAAATAAGAAAAGAAAAGTTCAAGGGGAAGCATCTGACAGTGGTAAATCAATAAGGAATGCATCTGTGGCTGCAACATCTGGGACAGAACCTGTGGCTGGTAATGTGACTACCACTGAATCTGGGACTGCGACAGCATCAGTGACTAGACTAGAGGATAGGCCAGCAACTGAGCCTGGGTCAGCAACTGAGATTGAGTTAACTCAATTTTATCCATGTACTGAAACACAACCCTCTCAAGGTGTACCCAGTGAAAAAGTATGAATTTGGTTTTCATATATTTTGTTATAACATAGCTTAGTAGTTCCCTAAACACTATTTTTTTTTATACAGCTGCACCAGAGGGCAAGATCAATTCCTAAAGCCAAACCTATATTTAATGCACCTAATGTGTCTACCACACATAACCCATTATTATTCATTTCATTTAATTAATGTTAAGAAACTTAGGCTACCACACATAACATATCATTTTCTTTTTTGCAGGAAAATGTGGCTACGAAGGTGTATAATCCTCAATCTCTGGCACCTGGGAATAGGGTTATTTTTAGACCATCACCAATAGGGCCCCCAGCTCCTACAAGAACGAATGTTGTAGAACCGCCAGTCATGAGACCAACAGCAGCAACTACAACTCCATGTTTACATGCACCTTCACCACCATCTACTGCATCAACACGAGCAAGCTCATCTTCACCACCTGAGGCAATATCAAAGGAGACCATTGAGGGAGCAAGTAAAGGTACAGTAGGAAGTAAAGGTACAACATCAAGATTGGCTAACTTCATGCGATTTGTGCCAACTCCTGGTTTCAACCCACCAAGAAAGAAGAACAAAAGTTATGTAGGGCTTGGCTTTTTTGTATAGGGCTTAGATATTTTGTTCAGAGCATATTATTTTGTGTAGGGCCCATAGTTGCTATAAATCTTATTTTAAGGGCTGGTATAGCCCTATTATTTTGGGAAACATGACTTGGTTTGTAATGGTTTATTGAGAACAATGACATTTGGGATGATGTTCATATTGACTATTAATTATGGAATATATTTATATTAAAACCAATTACTGATTTGGTTATGTGTTTGAGGATTATTAAATATGGAAACAAGTTTTGATTTTGTTTTATAGTGACTGCTGATTTTACTTGTTATAGATTATGAATTTGGTCATGTAGCAAAAAAAAGAAAACAAAAATTTAAGAAGCTTGCATATTCAAGCTTGCAAAGTCAACCATTTTATTTCTTCTAGAATGACTCCTAATTTTGCATGTTACAAGTTCTCGTTGCTTTCAAAGGAAATGCATTTCATAAAATATTAAATCTCATTCACAAAAGCCAAAAATTAAAACCTGCCAAATGTTAATCTCATTCATATAAACTTTCATTACAAATCATCTTCATCCAAGCTCACTACTTCCCTAAACAAACTAGGACACACATAATGATAGCAACTATGGTTACAGTACACATCATAATCACTAACGTCCTTAAGGTCCTAATTTCAGCTTCTAAACATCCAATCTTCCAAGTCAATTGCAGCACCCCCATTAGAAGATTTTGCACCACCCTTATTAGAAGATTCTGCACCAGTTACTATATCATCATCTGCTACATTATCAGCCTAGCAAAAGAAATTGCAATAGTTCCCCTTAATCTGCAACTCGCAATACACAATAAACATAAACATTAAGAGAATATGGCTACAATAAAACAAAATACCATAAATTTTTCATTTTTACCTCATAATTAAGGCAACCATAGAATAGTCTACCAGGATTAGTTGAGGCTTTGGAGTGTTTAAGCACTGTCCTCAACCCACAAAAGCAAACTTTCCTCCTACTTTCACCCCTAAACTGCATAGGAGATCCTCCTGTCGAGTTTGAAGAGTTCAAAAAACCTTGGGGTCGATTTCCACTTCCCATCATGCCAATAAATAAATGGAGCTAGTCAGGGACAATTTGGTCTGGCTTGCATGCGAAAATACGATGGGAATTATGGATACTTGGGGATTTAAGGTTTATAAGTGGAAGAAGGGAAATTTGGGAACTAGGACTAATTTGACACATTCACAAGTTTCAAGGATTTAAATGAAACAATTTCAAACCAATGCCATGTCAAATAGGTTACTTGGACAGCTACCATATCACGTTAACTGACACATCAGCAAATCAATAACAGAAGAGTAATGTCCGTCTAGTCAGGGACTAAACTGAATGACGGAATGCAACTTCGGGGACTAAAAAGTTAATTTCAAAATATCAGGGACTAAAGTGACGCATACACACAACTTTAAGGACTAAAGTGGCGCTTAACTCAAAAAGAAAACCTACTAAATTAAAGTTCTATCCTTGGGAACTCCATTATAATTTCAAAAAAATGAATAAAAGCCCAATTATTCAAATGAAGTTAGATGGGGACTACATTGACTTGACAAAGGACATGTCAACATCTAAGTCCTTAGAGCGGAAGACCCTATCATTGGCCAAAGAAGGATGACACTCAATACCAGATTTATTCCCCTCTTGAGAAATCTTAGAACACCAACTAAGGATGATAGTACTCTTATTATCATCAAACAAAGACACTTCCTTCTTCGAAGAGGAATCTACCCACCAATATAGATCCGTAGATGTTGTCAGAAAATTATTAAACGATATTAATTTTTACTAACGTGACTAACAAGATTTAGCATAGATATATGGTATATTGTTAATGTAGTATTGAAATAATCTTTGTAGGCTTTCTAGGCTTAAAAAGACTTTTTTTTTTAAAATAAAAAGTGATTGAAACAACATCAAAATAGCCACTTTTAGGCCAGAAACAATCTCAACCGAGTTCCAGCATATCCCATGTCAGAACCTATTAGCTTTATTAGTAAAAACTAATAATATCTAGTAATTTTCTAATGGCAGAGACTAATTCAATATCATTATAGAAACCTAAGCCAAAACCTTTCTAATAATGTATAGGGATCTAAACAAAAACTTTTCTAATATAAAGGGGACTTAAACCAAAATCTAAAATATGTATGTGGATCGAAAATTAGTTTCAACAAATACAAATTTATCCATTAAACCAAAAATGAAGGGGGGGGGGGAACAATCTATCCAAGACATGCAGGCAAACCCATCTAGGAGTGTTCATGGTGCAGTTTGTATAAATTTTTAGTAAAAAATTCATCCGATTCAAATAATATAATTTATAACCTTTTGGATCGAATTGATGTAATTTACATTTTAAATTCGACTCAATCCAAACCAATTTTTTGTAGTTTAAATTGAATCGGTTTGATTGAGTTTTTTTAAAAAAAATATAATTTTAAATTTAGAATATTATAAAATAAAAGTAACACAAGCCAATAAAATGAATAAGTAAAAAATAAAAATAAGTTATTTAATATTTATAAAATATTATTTAAGTGAAAATGATAAATAAAAAATTGTATAATAAATTTTAATAATTATAAGTAAGAATATAAATTTAATAATAAAATATTTATATTATATATAATATTATAATATTTAGATTAAATTAGATTTTTTTAAAAATTTAATTTAAAATTTAATTTAATTTAATTTATGAAATTTATAAATAAGAAAATCCAATTTATTTCAAACTTTTGTAGTTTTAATTGGTTTTAGTTTAGATTGGACTGGTGTGCTGGTTTTGGTTAGGTTGAACTCCATCTTGGCGTACACGTACACGTACACGTACACGTACGCGTTAGTTCCCAATCCCCTCCACAGCCTTAGACACGGGTCTGACCTGAGACTTCAAGCACTGGCTTCTGCGCACGCAAAACCCTAATCCTCCTCTGACTCTGATCCCAATCCGATTATCATTTTCTTCTTCTTCTTCTTCTTCTTCGGTTCCCGAATCAAACAAAAGAAGGGAAGCCATGAAGCTCTCCTTCTCGATCCCCTCAAAACCCTCTACCTCCAAACCCATCAAACTCAACAACGACTCTTCCTCGTCCTCCTCCAAAAACGACGCCGCACCATCCAAACACTTCGTCACCGAATTCGACCCTTCCAAACCCCCCACCGAGCAAACCGCCACCGTCATCCCCCCGATCCAAAACGAATGGCGACCCCTCAAGAAGATGAAGAACCTTACCCTACCCATCTCCGACCCCAACGCCGACCCTCAATCCCTCCAATTCGAGCACGACACCGCAACCAACACCGAACCCGCCTCCGACATGTCCTACGGCCTCAACCTCCGCCACGCCGCCAAGAAAAACGACAACAATAATGATGTCGTCAGCAATAATTTCAACCATGAAAGTCTCGGTGATGGTGATGATGGGGTTCCGCGCCAGCGGGCGGAGGCGGTGTTGCTGCAGAAGTTTAAGGATGATTTGAAGCGGCTGCCGGAGCACGAGGGGTTCGAAGAGTTTAAGGATGTTCCCGTGGAGGGATTCGGCAAGGCGCTACTCGCCGGTTACGGGTGGTCTGAAGGGATGGGGATCGGGAAGAACGCGAAGGAGGATGTTAAGGTTGTGGAGTACAAGAGGAGGACTGCCAAGGAAGGGTTAGGGTTCGTAGGCGAGGATCGTAGCGGCGCGGGCCGAAGCAAGAAGGAGAAGAAGAAGAACAAGGAAGAGAATGGGAGAGATGATGGGGTTTTTGTTGGTGAGAGGAAGATTGTGAGGATTGTTGGGGGAAGAGATGCTGGATTGAAGGGGATTGTTGTGAGGAGAATTGGGGAGGATTGGGTTGTTTTGAAGATTTCGAGGAGAAGCGGGGAGGAGGTGGAAGCGAGGGTGAGGGTGGATGATGTTGCTGAATTGGGATCCGCGGAGGAGGAGAGGTGCTTGAGGAAATTGAAGGAGTTGAGGGTTCGGCGCAAGGATGATGATGATGATGATAGGGAGAAGGATAAGGGTTCGAGGAATAAGCGTGGGAGAGGGCGAAGCGAGGATGAGGAGATGAAGCGAGTGGATGTTAATGGGGATCATAGGAAGGAAGAGAAACAGGAGGGGAAGAAACAGGTTTCTTGGCTCGCAAGTCACATTCGCGTGAGGGTTATTAGTCGGGACTTCAAAGGAGGGCGGTTGTATTTGAAGAAGGGAGAGATTTTGGATGTTGTTGGGCCTACGACTTGTGATATATCTATGGATGAGAGCAAGGAGATTGTTCAAGGGGTGTCCCAAGATATTCTCGAGACGGCGCTCCCTCGTCGTGGGGGACCGGTTCTTGTGTTGTATGGTAAATATAAGGGCGCCTTTGGGAGTCTGGTTGAGAGGGATTTGGACAGGGAAATCGGCATTGTTAAGGATGCTGATACCCATGAGCTGCTTAATGTGAGGCTTGAACAAATTGCAGAGTATAGAGGTGACCCTAGCTTTTTGGGGCATTGATTCTGTTGTATCCATTGCAGTGTAGGACTTCCATTTGAAAATACAAATTCACGAGTATGCATCTTGGGAATACCTAATACATTTTGTTTTTCAACACCTGAGACAATTTTTAACGATGTAATTCTATGCGTCATTTGGGAACTTTGCTGTCTGTTGATGGTGAACATTATATTTTTTAACTTTTCATGTATCGGTCGATTGATCAAGTACTTGACAAATAGTAGATGTTTCGTAGAAGTGATCCATTTTCTTTGTTGGTTAAGTAGTAATAATCTACCTTACATAGTTTTAGACTTGTTTGTATTTCCCAGAGCTGCATGTAAAAAGGTGTTGTATCTTCTTATATTTTAGGTGAGTTGTGAGTATCTCTGTATGATTTGGGTATGATTTCATCTCAACCTGTAAAGGCTCCACTGCAGCCATGATTTATTTCTTTGCATATAGATATTCTAATTGAGTAGTGACTAGTGAGCACCTGAGTGGGTTTCTAGTAAGTTTGATACATTGACTGATTCTTGTGCATGAAGTGCCCATCAGAACGTTGGAATCAGATTTTTTAAAAAATAAAATAAAATAAAAATAATTGAAAACATTTTTCAACATGATGTTATTATCTAGTCTAGAGAAACTGAATAATTTGCAATTTAATGAACATAATACTTTCTCTTCATTCGAATGTGTTGATAAGAAATAGTGAATCAAACATTCTGGGATGGACTTAACGTGATGCTGTTCTCTCAATTCACTCTTCAAACTCTCATTTGTTTTTCTAAAATCTTGTGGCCTCTTTGAAGAAGGACAGATGGTCAATCTGTGACCAGGGTTGGTACTTGCCTAATTGGGGAGTTTGGAGCTTTTTTTTATTCCATGGGTATTATTTCTAAAAGCATTTCCTGTTAATGATGTTTTTTCCGTAAGCCCAATTGACACAGGCTGTGTACCGTTCTTGCTTCTTGTTATTCATCTGCCTCTGGGAGCTGGTCTTAGTTTGTGGGTTCTGTTAGAATTCCTGGTTAAAGATTGTTACAGTAAGTACAGTTGCAAGTGCTTGATAAGACTGAGTTGCTTATGTAGCACTCTCCTGGCTCAATATGTTATTATTTTAGTAATTGAGTTTTATTAGGTAAGGTGCAATTTTTAGAAAAATGAAAAATTGTATAGTGGTTGTTATATATGTGTTGGTTTTGTGGGTTGAAAGTAGCTTTGAGCAGTGATGATGGTTGCAACTGGGATTTTAATATATTTGACCTTGAATGCTCAAATATGCTTATATTAGTTTCAGTTACTCTTCATCTCGTACCTAGGTATGGAGTATAATTCTGCAAATTATATCTGTTCCTATTTATTTTAATGTTTAATTTCAGTGGCTTATATGTGCTACACTTCGGAAAAACTGGTAAATTAGGAGTTTAGAACACTTTTTAAAAGCCACGGTGTACCACTTCACACTCTCCTTTCAAATGCTTGTTATTATATAAAATTGATCAAATAAAACGGGTGCTCCAACAGTTGAAAGATGTGGAGGAAGAAGGAGAGCAAGGGCTGGTAAGAGTTCGATCACACAGCCAGCTGCCTGACATATTTCACACATCGAGTACATTTGATTTGGCTGATCTAGAATGGATCAAAAAGATTCCAAAATGTCCATTATACCACCCAACAGAGCAGGAGTTTGAGGATCCTTTACTTTATCTACATAAGATTGCTCCTGAGGCATGGTATGTGATAACAGATTGTGTATGTTTTTCTTTTAATTGTATGCAGTCCATTACTATGGATATGAGGTTTCTTAAGGGGCTTCTTCTGTCATTAAAAAGTTTTAACAAAAAATTTTCCGTATATCAGAAATTGATGATTGGAGTGGTTAACAAATATGTTTGGCATTTTTGCTATATCCTGCACATGGTATATAAACTTGATTATTCCGAATTTCTGATGCAGAGAAATGTAGTTATTTTCACTTAACAAATTCATATGGCAGGATTCTTTAGAATTTTTCAGGAGTAAGAAATGCACCTCACATGCATGTCTTGGTATTTTTCAAAATTGAAAGGGAAACCCCTCAATTTCCCCTGAAGATTAAAGTTAGTTACGCCTAACAGGAGTACAGGTAAGTGAAGAATTAAAAAATTAACCCTCATCTGCACACATCCATTCTATTTAGTCATCACCTTTCCTGGAGCATATTAAGCTGGATTTAGTCACGGTAATCTATCTATCTTTCTCATTAGATGTGTTTATGTAGTTCTCTCTTCACAATGGAGACTACACATTCTAAAGATGAGCACTAATTATTTATTTGATTCTTTTTGTGAAGGTTCTAACTGTGTAGAAGCAGTGACTTGGTATTGGCTTGGTTTCCATTTGGGTCTGCATAACTTATGAAGAGTGATTGTCAGCTTGAGGCAGATGTCTGCTTCTCATTTAGTTTTTGATGCATACAATATTTTCGGATTTGTAGACTGTTGTTTAATGCAGCTTTCTCTTTTCTTTCTTTTAAATGTTATTATTTATATATTTTACGAGGGGTATACACGGAATGATGAAGGGTTATACACAGCTTGGATCCATCATTAACGATTAGTACCAAAAATATATTCAAATGAAACCATGGATTATATTTGATATTTTCACACTGCCACTTAATTACTCACCGCCTCCATTGTAGCTAGCTCAGCGAGTATGTTTGTTCATTACTTTACTAACACTATTTAGTTCTTACTGTAAGAGTTTCCTTAACTAACTCCTCAAGGTACTCCTGTCACTTTTCTAGCACTACAATTCTCTTAAAATGAGTTACTCAAATAGTAAGCCTACCATTGCATTGTCTCACAATTTATTCAAGAGAGTAAATTAAAAGCATACATAAAAAATGTAGCAATCAGTGTACTAGCTGAAGATATTCGTATCATAACATACGGAGAGGAAAATAACAAAGGAGAAAAAAATGTAAGGGCGTGACACCGAGACAAAAACGAGCAATCATGAAGACAGGAATAGAGACAGGGAGAATGAATCCAATACAGAATGCAAAAATAAATAAAACTTTCCTTAGTCAAAACTTATTTACGGAGATTCTCTTCAAGTAAGTTTGTAAAAATTTTCCTTGTTTTTTACTATAGTAATATTATTTGTATATTAAAAGTGAGTATTAAAAGTGGATATATGAAGAGAAAAACACAAAGTATTTAATGGCGATAAGTAACGTTAAAATTTTATGTCTATTTTTTTTTATGGTATCTATTTTTAATGTCTATTTGTGATATATAAATAATATTTCCCTTTTCTTAATATTTTTCTCTTCTCCTACCATTGCACCCAAAAAAAAAAAAAACTTGTTTTCCTTTTCAAGTTTTGAAGACAGAGCATGGCTCAATGATACCATTACCTCGCGCTAAGTTTTATATTTTTTAACATAGTTTTTGGCACATTACTTAATAAGATTATTGATAATCTAAATTCTTAATTAAAGAGATTGACACATTATAAATTATCGATAATATTATAATGCAGACCTTGGTTTACCATTCTATATGATTTTAACATTTGCAAACCACTCTCATTCATCCTTTAACCTTGTTGTTGGTGACAATTCTTTTGGTGAGACAATGACTTTATTTATGCTGCTAAAAGTAATAAACAAAAATAATAAGAACTCATTCGTGAATCAGATATAACTCAAGCATATATATTAAAACAAAATAAAACTCAAATACTCAAATTATATATATTTATGTTTTGAATTATGTTATTTGTACATGACACATAACTTTTTAACACTAAATACAATATATTTTTTACATAAATGTACATATTATTTTTTTTTTTTATCTCAATACACATCTATCTTGATGTTTTATCGCACTCATATTGATATTTTATGTTTATGCATAGTATGTTAAAATAATATGAGTAAAAAATATATCCCTTAACTTCTATTTTGTATTTTTGTCATTATTGTCAATTTTTTTAACCGCTTCATATAAGATAAGATCAAACTTGTAAATAGACATACTACACAAATACCTGCTTGAGGCACAAGTTGCCAACCTCCGCCATCGGGTAAGACTTTTAGTTGCACATAATATGTTTATTTGAAAATTTTCTTTTATTAACAACACTTCTTTTTATCCCACAAATAAGTGAAATATGTGGAATTATACATTTGGCCTTATGTATATGTATATGCTATAATGGGTTGAAAAATGTTACGTGGTTTTCACCTTAGCATTGCGTTCTGCTTCACGCAGGTCGTAGCCAAGATTGCAGTTATTCGCGTATGAAATTATTACGGCTATACCTTAGTTCTATTTGGATTATCATGCATGGTATTGAATTGCCAAATGCTCTCACATTATGATTCATGCACGTGCTATGTGATGGTGTATTTTTGTATAGTTAGTTGCTCACAACCTGTTTGATAGAATGCGTCTTTGATTGGATGTCAGGGTAAACCCCCAAGTTGATCTCTGGCTAAAATATTACACATTCCTTTATGAGAAATGAAAACTCCCAGCATACTCGTTGAGAATTGAAAATGCCGGTTAAATTAGTCCTTTTTAGAGACTAATGTGTTTGATGGAAATCATTTTCAAGGAACTAATCTGTACCTAAAAAGGATAAATTTGACCTGTATTTTTAATTTTCCAGATTATATTGGGGATTTTCATTTCTCGGGACGAATTTTTGACAAGACTGATTTGGCGCTTTACTGCTTTATTTTATGTCACTTGCTTGTACATTCTCAAATAATTCAGTAAGTATTGGAATGGATTTTGTTCTGTTAAAAATACAATAGCATATAACTTATCTTTTTGTGAATGTCTTGTACTATTTCATTCAAATGCAAGAAGCAAAGCACTTGATAATGGCATTGGTGGGTAAGGCAAGAGAAGCAGGGGTTTGTTCTGTTAAAAATACAATAGCATATAACTTATCTTTTTGTGAATGTCTTGTACTATTTCATTCAAATGCAGAAGAAGCAAAGCACTTGATAATGGCATTGGTGGGTAAGGCAAGAGAAGCAGGGGTTCCATTCATGAGGCTTGTTAGGTTGAGAGGACTGCCTATTTTGCAACAGTTGCATTTAGAAGAATGCCTGCTTCGAACCAGTTCAGAGAATTGGTGCCTTATTAATGATGGAACCACCTCCCCTGCCATTGTAATGGGCTTGTCTGGGTACGTCTTCATATCTTTTGAAGGCTTCTCTAGTGCTGAATCATAATCTAGTTTTACTAATATAACTATATCGCTTGTTTTTCTTTGCTTCTAAGTTATTTGCCATGAATATATATGTCTGTAATTGATCTCTTATTTAAATGTTGAAAATGGATCTAGATGGTGTAAGAATCTGACGGACCTGTGAGCACATTGAAAATAACTGATGTAAACAACGTTTTTTTTTTTGTTACTACTTGCCTGGCCACTTTTTTATTTTACTTGCATAAAGCCTAAAAATTAGCAAGGGAAAAGGACATAATATAAATGTTGATTATCTACATAGGAAACTTTCAGAACTTGTTGAAGTCAAGTCTGTATTGCGAGATCATATACCTGTCATCAGAAGGTTTACTGGTGGAGGCACCGTTGTTGTTGACCAGGGCACTATATTTGTTACCCTGATATGCAATAAAGATGCTGTTTCAAATGTGCAACCCTTTCCCCGTTCCATCATGTCATGGAGTGGTCTACTATACAGTCAAGTTTTTGAAGGGCTTGCTGATTTTTATCTCCGTGAGAATGGTACATTAATTGAGTCCTTATATGCTTTTTACAATGTTTATAGGACAATTTTACAGTCAGTTTTGTATGTGTTAGATGCACACATAAGATTGATAGTGTGGAGTTGCTCGAGCAATTTGCATTATTCCATACCATTTCTCAGAAGTTGATTATTTATAAGGAGGGGGAAATGCTTGAAATTTCATTTTTCTTATCCTTCATCCTTTTCTTCACATGTTACATGCATGAGCTGGAGCTGTTTTTCAATTCAATGGTACCCATTTTCTTCTTGTCTTCCGTATCAAAACTTTGATGTCATAGAAAGCATGCCAAAATTGAGATTCCAATGTTTCTGGCTACTTTTTTATAGCTTCTTTTGGCACTTTCATTTACTCAACAGAATGTGCGCAGACATCACATTTGGAAGCACACTTTGCTTTGATTTTGCTCTGAGAAGCAAGTATACTGATTCTGTTGTCTGGTTTCAACATCTGTTTCATGAAACTTAAATGAATTTCTGACTGGATTCTTATTTCCTTTGTGCTCAAAGATTATGTGTTTGGTGATCGCAAGTTTGGTGGTAATGCTCAATCTATAACCAAGCACCGGTGGGTACACCACACATCATTTTTGTGGGATTATGAGGTCAAGAACATGTCTTATCTCAAGTTACCTGCAAAGGCTCCAAAGTACCGATTAGTAAGTTTATATTTTCATTTCTTCTTCCCCTCTTTCTGGAGTTTGTTATATGCTTTGTGCTCTCTATCTTTGTTGAGTTGATATTCTGTGTTCCACGTATAGGCCCGTTTGGTTATGATTTTGGAAGGAGTATTTTTTCAAAAGCAGAATTAGAAGCAGAAGCAAAATTAGAAGTAGAAAATTGTTTTGCATTTAGATAAATTGTAAAAATACCTTTTATTAGAGTCAGAAGTTGTTAAATTGTTTGATTATAATAAATATAAAAGTATTTTTTTAGTGTAAAATTACAATTTAGTAAATAAAGAGTGGTGTTTTAAAAAAAAAGTTAATGATAGAATGGTAAAATAGTATAAAAAAGTAGTCAATTTGAAATTTGAGACATTATTTTTCTCTTTTGGAGAAGTACAAACAAACAATACTAAAAATATTTTTTTTCAAAATATTTTGAAAAGAACGTGCTTTTCCCCCTTATAGAAACACATCCATATGCACCCATATTTTTTGTGGGATTGTAAGGTTGTTGTCACATACATTTCCGTGTCAAGTGGCCTGACGAATAATTTGAGTTCCGAACTTGTCCCAGACTAAAGCAAAAGGTTAATGCATTTAAAAATTAAATCAAGGAAATATAATGTGGTGTGATGTTATAATCTTCTATATGATATACAAAATTGCTTAATTCTGCCTAATCAAACCATAGCACATAAATGTGGCTTGTGTGTAATTTCCACTTCCTAGAATCTTAAAAATTTGAGTGAATTACTCTCTCCTACCTTGTATTTTGCATTTAATACATATGTATAATGAGAATAATTTCTGTAATTTAGGTGATTAAAAGGTAAACTACTTTAGTCTACGTGTTCAATGATGTTTAGCTGAATGTAGGAGTCCACTTCAATGAATGGCAAAACTTACGTCTTTTCTGCTTTCCTTGTATGTGTTTGTACAATTTGGATATGGCTTTTTGTCTCCAGATATCATCAAACTTACATGTTTCGAGTTCATTTTGCTTCAATTGTTCATCAACCTGTGTTCACATTTGATTGCTATGGTGCAGACCAGAGGTCACACAGATTTTGTTTGTCGTATGAAGGAGTATTTGCCAAGATCAGAATTTATAGAGAGAATTATTAAGGCAATTGGAGCCCATTTTTCTCTAAAATCCATTAGCTTGGAGTCCATAGACGTTCCCTCTGCCTCTGAATATGTTCATAACACTAGGCATCTCACGGAGAAGGAAATTCAGGAGGCTTGTGCAATTCAAACTGAGGATGGTGCTGTGGATCTTTGCTTTCCCAAGTTGAGTGCTGATGAAATTTGAGTGTTATGTTCTGATATTGTTGTCTAATTATTTTTTTTTTCTTTTGACGAAAATTTCTTCTGACGAAATTTTGTCTCTCTTTCTTTTGTTAGGAAATTGCTGGTGTTTTTAATGATAGATACTGTCTTTATTATTCTTAACTTTCAACTATTATTTTATTTTTATTTTTGTTAGATGACCATTTTTCTGTAAAATTTTATCATTGTTCACTTTTGTTGTATATAATTGTTGCGCTGATCTTCTATTGTTCAGTTGTTTCCTTATACTCTACAACTTCTAGCTTTGGCAGTGTTCATTTTGTTCAAATGCAAATTTCTATTTGAGATTGAAGAAGGCACTTCTAATGCTGATTTTAGATCCAATGTTTGAGTAGAGAACAGAATTTATATTTTGTTAGTTGTGTTGGTGGGAAGGAAGTCTATCTTATCCCACCTTTTGTATGTACCATTGATTGGTTGTCAAATAATAGTTTATTATTTATTTTTTATATTTTTTAAACTTTTTATTATAAAAGTTATTTTATAGAGTAGGGATAAAAACACAAGGTGGGTTGTAGAGACATATGTTTGACATCGAATTTAGTATAAATCTACTCATAAATCTGCACCACATTGCAGACTATGGTTCCGCTTAAAAATTTAACAATAATTAAAAAAAAAATCCTAACCAGACAGTTTCTATTATACACTCTATTTAATATTAGATATTTTTAAAATTGCACAGATCTTATTGAAAATTACACTTATCTCTGAGAAGAATGTCACTGCACTTGTAAACAACTAAACTGACTATGATACGCACTGCGTCTCGATAATGGGATTGGGAGATTCAAATTACCCCTGAGGTGGAAACATAAATTTTAATAATATTGGATATAGAAAAAGTTATAATATAACCCACAAAAGTAACAATCACTTCATCTATATTACAACATCAATAGTGGTCCCTAAGGAGGAAAACGGAAGAATCGGCCTATCTTTTCATCTTTATTTCTTTTTTACACGCTTTCACTGAAATACAGAAAATTGTACTTCACTATCTATTTATCCTTTTTATCAAAAGTTAGATTAGAAAGTAGAAACCAAAATATCTTGTATCTTTTTTCCATCATGTAGGAGCCGTGATGAAACTCTGCCATATGATATTTATACACGTCTTATCCTCTTGTCTTGCTCTCAAACTCAAACCATGAACATGGCTAGTGCTGCATCTGCATGCTTTCCTACTATTTCTTCTATGATAAGAACTGATTTCTTAACAATCCCAACAACACAGCACAAGTATTGTTCTAAATATGATGGCTCCACTCTAACATGCAAGGCATCATCATCATCATCATCAGCATCTTATTCTTCCATGTCAGACTTGGATTTGTATGAGCTTATGGGGATTGATAGCTCCTCTGATCAGTCACAGGTGAAGATGGCATACCGCTCTCTTCAGAAGCGCTGCCACCCTGACATTGCTGGCCCTGCTGGTCATGACATGGCCATCATACTCAATGAAGCTTATGCTATTCTTTCTGACCCAAATGCACGCCTTGCCTATGACAAGGTTTGTGTCCTTTCCTTGGTTGCTTTTGCTTTTTTCAAAGTCGAATGTTTTGTTCTAGTGGACAACAGAGCCAGCCAATAGATTACTCATGTCTCTTAACATATAAATAAAACTATTCATGTGCCTTTGCCTATTAGTTTGAACTTTCAAAGAGATGGTGATGGTATCGGAGTCCATATAATTAAGTGATATAGGGTTTAATCCTTGCTGCCTCTATTCTTTTAAATAAGATAACTGTCAACACAAGGCAAATAGGTCTATGCATTGTTCACGTTTTAAGCTCTATAGTCTCTTGGTTGAAGAGGCATAGCCTTTACCCGAAAAGCCCAATCTTTTGAGAAAGATGGTTCATGACAATGTCAAGGTATGGTGTGGTTGGTAACTCATGATTTCTGCATAGATGAATTTATCCAATTCATTTTTCAGTCCAGTTTCTGATCTTTGATTACAAAGAAGTAATTGGGTTATGAATTGAACTGAAAAAATTTTTAGAAAAGTGAAGAATAGAAAAATATATGATTATGCATTTGAGTTGGGAGTATGTTTTGTACTAGTACTGAATCTATGCTTTTGCAAAATATTTCAAGTGAAATCAGTTGTCAATTTGTTTTGGTTGGTTGCTTAGTACGAGAAACTATGGTGCAGGAGCAAGCAAAGGTTTCAGAATTCAAAGGCTTCACTGGAAGACCCATATACTCGGTTTGGTATGGGTCAGAAAGTGAGCAGCGGGCAATATTTGTTGATGAAATCAAATGTGTTGGTTGCCTAAAATGTGCTTTGTTGGCAGAGAAGACTTTTGCTATTGAATCAGTTTATGGAAGAGCAAGGGTTGTTGCTCAGTGGGCTGATTCTGAGCAGAAAATCGGGGAGGCAATAGAATCTTGTCCTGTCAATTGCATTTCGTAAGTGTATAAACCATTTCAAATTTGGCTGGATATTTTGGGAATAACCAAAATTCAAAAATCTGAACTCACATCATCAATATTACTTAATTCTTACGTAATACCTTATTTGTTGTGATTTGTGGATATTGTACAATATTCTGCTGTTACTTTGTATAGAGCCAGATTTTGTGGTAAATTGATGCATACTTTAGTAAAGAGAAGGTAATGCGCACCTTTAGGCTAAACCATCCTTCCCTAAACTTCTCTTCATTCTCATCACTTTCCAAAAGGAAACTCGATCTCTTTATGAACAGTGCACCATAAAATAAATTCTAATCTCGCAATTGAAGGCCCAATCACACATCATTCTAGACTCTTAACAAAAATAATCCTCTTGTCCTGATATAATTACTGAGTGAAAAAGAGATTTGCTACTTTGTATCTTAGTTCAAAGATCTCTCATTCAATTCCTAATTTCCTACTTTCCTTGCTGCAGCATCAAATCGCAATTTTGATACTGCTAATTATAAGAGCTACCTTCTTCTAGTATGTCTTTTTGTTGATTTGCAAAGAACTTTTGAGGATTGAGAGATATCCCTTCCTCCTTTAATTGGAGACGGGAAAAATAATTATCTAGTTGGTTGGGGGGTTTGTAATCGAATTAGGGCTTAAATTACAGATTTGTAAACTGAATACATAGCCTTTGCTAGGACATGGTCATGCAATTTTCCTTTAGATAGCATCAGTGGATAAGAAAGCATTATGAATGAAAGAATATTTGTGCGATGAAAATCGGATTTGACATTTAACATGCTAGCTCTTCTAAATTCACTTATGAACTATATTTCTTATTTATCTTTGGTTTCTTACAAGGTTCTGCATAATTGCTTATCTTGTTTCAAGAAGGATATTTGTCAGGTTGATAGTTGTTCTTCTGCTGTTGCATTCATCTTTATTGTTTGCCAACTTTTTATTGTACTATTAACAGGTATGTTCTTAATCATTTACATTTTGAAATTTTCATTTATTTACAACTTAACCATATGGAAGCTTGCATTTGTTTAGGGATTTAGACAGCAGACCGTGGAGTTTACATAGTTCTGCTTCCCTTTTTTATTGGATAGAAAGTTCTGTTTTCCTTTTATTCTGGTTATATCTTACTTGCCAATCATATTAGGTAGTTTTCTACTTTGGTCAACAGTGATTGATAGTAAATAGTAAATATTGATTGTTAAGTATCATGTGGATTTTTTGCTTGTATACAAATTAGAGAAGATGTTGATTGTTTTAGGAGTTCTCCAGGAAGAAAGGACAGAATGATTCTCTTCGGACCGCAATGTTGGAAGCAATGTTACATTGGTTGGAACAGAGTGTTTGTGATAAGAACTGGTTCAGAATAGTGTATATTACTGAATATGAAACTATAATGGTTGGGGATCTTCAAGAGAAGATCCCTTGCTCTCCTAAACTCTGTACTACTAATTTCTCAACCGACTCATTCCTCCTTAACACACTTTTTTATGACCTTTTTCTAACTAACTAACTAATAGATTATTATTCCTAACTATCACGGCCCATTAGGCCCAATGTCCTATCAGTTTGTAAATTTTAAGATAAGACTTTATTTGCTAGTTACTTGAGGACAAGATACTATTTTGGATTCATACCTGTGCTCCTTCCTCGATTGGCTCTTTTTGGTTTGTTGAACTTGACATTAACAAGGTTAACATTCTTTTCCATGATCTCATGGAAATTCTCTTTCCTTCTTTGTTTTTTTGGGTACCATGTTGCAATCATTCCCTCTCTACGAGTGAAATTTTTTGTTTAACTGAAGAAGAAAGTTACTATAAACACTCCATAGTGTAATCGGCATTATTTAGAGAGATTTGCTTTTACCTTTTTCTCATTTGTAATTCAATAGGATCACTTAGGGAAGAAAAGGGTTGAGGTGGATGGTTTGATATTGAACTGGATAATTATTAAACTTCCATAAATGTCTGTGAGTTCATACTGAATGATAGCTAAACAAGATTGAGAATAGCTTGGATTATGCTCAGAAAAGTACATTATCAGCATTTGTCAATTTGTACAGGCATTAAAAATTTGACATTAATGTTCGAAGAATCACAATTTAAGAACAAAGAAGGAATATTTTTGCCAGAAGTTCTTAAATCACAATTCCCCCTTTTCTTTTTGCATATTATGAATTATCATTTTTTTTTCCTGCTTTGAATAAAATAGGGTTGTTGAGAGGTCCAACCTTGCAGCTCTGGAGTTCTTGATGTCCAAGCAGCCACGCGGCAACGTAAGAGTAGGGGCAGGTAATACAGGTGGTGTCCGCGTCTCTAACATATTTGTGGATGTGGACAAGTTTCAGACAAGATTCCAGGAAGCAATGGAAAAAGCCTCTAAATGTTCAAAGGTTAGTTTGACATGTAATAAGAGGGCTATAAAGAAAGCATGAGTGGCCGTAAGAAATTGTCTTTCATAATCAGAAATAAGTGCTTGTATTTCTCATTCTCTAATTCATAGATTGACCACAGAACATATCTTTCAGGAAGCAGACCTCCAAAGAGAATCAAGAATGTCAGCAATTCAAGCAATAAGATCAATTTCCAATTGGTTGTACTGGCAGTCACCCATTGCAAGTGGAAGCTCATCAACATCCGACAAAAGCATGATGCGAGTTGCATATAAATTACCTGAACCGGATATCAGTAAGCTCAGAGATGCTGTGGCAAGGAAGAAAGTAAGGGATAGCAAAAGGACCAAACATCAAATCCCACCAATTTGCATCCATCCTGAGGAGTATTGGGCTCCATCAACTTATGCTCTTCCATCTTCAACTGCAAGTACTGCTACTCCTCCAACACCAGCTGAGAAGCCTTCAGTTACTACAGGAAAGAAAGAAACAAATGAAAGAGGTCCTGAAACATATGAATATGAGAATCAAAATAGTCCAATCAGGTGGGGATTTCCAACGGTTACTGCATTGATTGCAGTTGCTACAGTTCGATTGCATGAAGTAGAGTTGATTCCCGAGTTGAAACAACACGTAGGTGGTTCCCTAGCTTTGGAAATTGTTAACAGCTCTTGGTTGCAGGGTATACTGGCCGCAGCTACATGGTATATGATTGGAATGGCAATTATAGAACTTGTGGCCATCATCGGAAATAGAAATAGATAGAAGGAAGTACATAATAAAAGTTTAAAAGGTTAATAGCCAAGGTAGGTTACATACATGTAACTAGCAGTAAGGTTTATGAAGAAACTCATTAATCACAGCAGATGATGTATTATAAGTTCTCCATTAAGAATATCATACTTGATTAATTCTCTGACTCAGCTTCTTCTGAAGCTCAAATGTGATAATCTTCTTGGGATCTAAAATTTACTACTTTCTTGCAGCCTTCCCCTATATGATCTTAAGGACATTGAGAATTATATTTACACTGGAGAATGATGGCATAAAATTTAAAGATATTTTTTAATTTATCTTGAGAAGTATTTAAAGTGTTAATTGTCATGAGGAGGTGCCTCTTAAGCTTAAAGGAAATTTTACCTCAGTTATAGGACCATGATGCTTTGTCAAAGAATTGAAAAGAGCATAGGCTAAATGATAACATGAAGCGGATGAGCTGGCATATAAAACAAGATAAGATATTTTATCTTAATCGTGTTTGTAAACAAGTCATTTAAATGTGAGTTTTTCTCAATGGTTTTGTCTTTGATTTTTATTTTCTCACACTAAACTATCGGACTACTGTCTATTGGATTTACTCTTTTTATTGAACTTCGAAACAGTTTCTATTCATATAACGAAACCATTTAATGTTAAGGCAAGATTTTACCATATTTTTATTCCTAATCCTATCTTATCTAATGTATATACAAGCTTAACACAACATTCTCATTTCTATAATGTCAAGCTTATTATCTTATTAGCTTTTATCCCCCCAGTCTCCTCTCTCACAACTACATCTTTTGATTTATGTAGTTGACCTCGTCTGCAAGATAATACTTCTCTTTTCAATTTCATCTGTTGAATATTGCTTCTTTTATAAATGGTCTAGCAAAAATTAAGAGAATGGATAGCAAGCAAGACCTGATTTTTAACCATGCTTGATCGAATTACAAATATAATCCATTTGTGTCTAAAAACAATCCAGTATCAAACTGCCTTCCATCCCTAAAATAAAAAAGCAAGAAATCCACTGAGAATCTGTGCGAAACCATACACCCTATTCGACTTTAGATGAACACTATAAAATGAATTGAAGTGATTTCAGGCACCTCGATATTTGGCATACTAACTAGCCGATGCTTATTTATCTTTGTGAATCATCTTATTTCTATGTGATACGATTAATTCTTGCCTGCGTTTTCATTTGAAGCAGAAAAGGGTAACCTTTAAGAAAATTGAACGAGGTTTATAAGAATGCTGACTAACGCTAGCATGGTCTCCATCTTGCCTTCATTGGTTGTACTGCCCTAAACTTAGAAACTGCCGAATAAAAACAAACTTTAGGTAAAAATGGTCCGTAAGAATTTGAAAGGTAAGAAATGACCAATAATGGTGTGCTTGTAAGAACATGGAAATTTTATTTGACACACAGGATGAACAATTGTTGATTTGTTAGCTTAAAAAATGAATGATGAACCAGAGTTATTTAAGTTACTAGAAGAGAATGCTATTCAATAGCTTATAAACACAGTCAATAACCATTTCAAAGGTAGAAGGTACCTCACTGTTGTCTAAATAACAAAGATTAATGACACTTGACCTTTTTTTTTTTTAACACGAATTTGCTGTAAAGAAATAGAAACAATCATAAATTTATAAATAAAAACACCTGTTGATATTGCTGAGTACTTTAGCACCAGAACTAATGCTCAACCACATAACATACAAGAGGAGAGCACTTATACTCTAACATGATAACCACTCAACCAGGCCTGTTAGCTCAGATTTCAGTCTCACAATGTTACTTGTAATAGCAACAAAGTAGTTTTCGGAAGACAAATAAAACAGACTTTATTTTACAGATCCAGAGACATTAGGTCTAAGACTCACAATATATGGTCTTACAAGAATGAAAGCAGCAATTTGCTTGTGAGGTTTAGTAACGGTACTTGGTTGAATAATCCTTGGGAGCAATCACCAGACCACGTCCCTTCCTTGCCCCTCTGTAAACTGTCTCAATAATGTCAATGAACTCCTGCTTGTCCTTGAGAGCCCAGTTGATCTTGTTGTTGTTTCCAGTGCCAAGGTCTATCATAATGTGCTTGTTCCTAAAGAAGAACATGACTGTGGACGGGTCGTAGAGCTCATACATGGTGTTGAAATCAGGCACCTCAGTGATGTCCACAAGGTAAATTACAGCAAAGTTTTTAATTGTTTCAGCCACTGATGCTAGCACTTCATCCATCTGAACAAGCAAGAAAATTATTGTTTAGGAGATAGAACCCCATATTACAATTCTTAGGCAGCTTATGTTCATTAAAACAATAAAAATCTAATGCTACTTCAAAATAACCTGTATCGACCAAAATGGTATCTTTGTATTCGAAAGCAGGCACCAAATGCAAAGGCAAAAAAGTTCAAGAATTGGCATAAACTACAAAACCTAGGTTGGTTTACCATGTGATATACTCCTAGAGATTCAACCAACATCATCAAATGTTCATTGAAGAATAAAAGAAGTGTTAGGCTGTTATTAATATGGATCACTTAAAGCAGGCCAAATCATGGTTGTTAGGACTCAAATTGCAAATCGGGAAGCCTATTTTCAGCACCATGAGTCAAAAGGGATTGTGAATCATAAGATTCATGATCAATTCTTAACAATACATAAAACATAACTTTCACTCAATAAAACATTAGCATATTTAATGAAAATAACTGATCAATGTGAAATAATTCATCAATAGTCTAAACAGATAAGTAATTTAGTCCATTTGAAAGACTGACTACATTTTTTTATCTACTTACCTGGAGGGTGGGTCATTTGGTCAACTTAAAGGAACACAAAGGCAAAGCTGTTGTGTGCCGGAATACTAGAAAGAAGTAGAACAAAAAGCTGTCTGTTTCAATTAGTTAGGAGCTCTTAAATTTTTCTATAGTTTTTAAACCTAAACGGAGAATTGCATTCGCTTTTGCCTTTTCTGTCTCTTTGTTTTCCTCTGCACCTGTTCCCCCTTCTTTCTATACAACACATCATTTACTGGCAGCCATGGCATCTCAAGTGCTTTATCTTCATTCAAGCAACACAGCCAGCCAACAATCAGAGCCTCCTCTTTGTCTCTCCTTTGTTGCATGGGAGTGACACTATGCAGAATGGCCAGGGGCGTGAGAATCACATGGATTGCAGCCAAATCATGATCCTGGCAAATTGGCAATTCCTGCATGATTCACCAACCATGTGTGCAATTCCAACACAAAAACAATACTTCATGCAGCCTGTATTGCTGGATTATGAGCCACATCAAATCACATCAATTGAATCCCAATTCCAACTACTATTGGCCAGATCATAGTTGTTAACATATATCAGTTCATTACAACTGAGGGCAACAGAAGGAAGGCTCTAAGCTAGTGCCCATTTGGTTTGGAGTTTGCAAGCCCTAGAAGGCCTTCTAGGAGAAGGAAAATGACTTTGTACAGTAAATGATAGTGTTTGATTTAATTTTTTTCAAAAGGCCTTTAGAAGAAGTATCTTTAAGATTACTTTTCATTCTAGAAAAAGACCTTTTGAAAAGAAATCTTACTATTACTCTCACATCAACAACCAAAAGTAATTTTATTTTATCCTATCCAAACACAACTCATTCTTCTAAAAGGTCTTTTGACATATTCAAACTAAACAAAAATCATTCTTTTAAAAGCATTTCTTCTAAAAGGCCTTCTTTTAAAAGACCTTATTTCAAAAGACCTTCTCCCAAAAGTTAAACCAAACGAACCCCTAATGGATAAAAGGCATGGGCAAAAGAAAAGAAGAAAATAACTAGCCAATCACCAAGAATAATATTCCCAGTTTCCCTATGAGCTGAGTTGTTTCTCACCCGTGTCTCTTAGTCCATTCGCGTATCTTTGAGGATTGACTCTTACAAATCGTTATTACTACGACTACCAGTTCAATTACCAATAAACGGCAAAAATGTTTTGAGCTGACTTTTCTCATAATTGTAGGTTGAGTTACACTATTGATCCATTGAAGTGGGCTCTTATTATCACCGTCAGCTAACATTCCAAAATAACAGAGTTATAAACAAGCACTACCCCACTTACAATACAAGTAAACATGAGAATTAATCCAATCCCCCGTCTAACAGTAAATAAGTTAACCCATCAATATCAAAAACCAGTATCATCCACTTGCGTTGACAATTTTATATCATATTCTTTTGGCCCTGAAACTCTGCAATAGATTAAAAAAGAGTGTATCCTAATCCTAATCCTATAACTGCACTGTAAAGCAAGGAAAGACACATAAATTAAGGACTTCGGAAGATAAAATATATGAATCGCTATACATAGAGTAAGTAACACAAGCTCATAATATTAACATTAACATTACTATATAGTAGAAAAGTTGAACGGAGGAATTTTTCTTATTGGTCATAGAAATTGCTTACGCAATTTAGGGCCAAAGATAGAGGTTAGATAATGCCCTCTTCAAAATAGTGATTACAATACTCGAACACCGGACATTACAAGCCTGGGTCGCAAATTTAACTGTGACCAACCACTTAGATAATAATAATAATAATAATAATAAAAGTGTTTAACGTACCTGCATGCAGGTCTCATCCCAATCGTGACCAAAACGGATGACAACGAGGCGTTCCTCCTCCGCAAGGATTGCTTGATCCACTGCCCATCCCGAATGCAGGTGTGGCAACAGGTACGACATCTCTTTTTCCCTCTCTCTACTTCTCTATTCCTCTCTCTTTCTTTCTTTCTTCCTTTATAAACCCTAGCACTAGCACCAATCCAAATTCGCATCACTTCCAAGTTATTATTATAATAATAAATAATAATAAAATGAAAAAAAACCAAAAACAAAACAAAGAAGAGAAGAGAGAGAATCGAAGTGAGTAACAGACATATGATGAAGACGAGAGAGAGTACCTCAGAGTTGGGAGCACCGCACCGCAAGCAAAGGGGAGGGACACGGTGAGAGAAGAAGGAAGGAATGAATAATGACGAATGGTAGTATTTAACATGAGACGACACGAGATGGCAAGGGAAGGAATTCAATTGGGTCAGTCAAAACAGCCCAAGCCCAAATTGAATAGAGCGGATTCTAAGGTGGTCCAGGTTGAGTTTTGGATCACTATGGACCAGGGCCAATACTTGAATTAGAGGAGTAAAATGCAAAAACAATGAAAGGGAAAATAACATTTGAACCCTCCTCTTCCTTTGATGTGAGAGGAGCAGCAGCGCCTCCGCCTCCATCGATCTAGAGCCTAGAGGAGGCGCCCTCACTAGAAAACCCAGGCAAGTTGAGGTGAACTTCCTCTTTCATGCGTTTTCCTATTTATATCATTATTATTTTACTTCTCCTTTTCTCTTTCTCTTTCCTTTCTTTCAAATACTCTCTTTCGGTTTGATTAAAAAAGAGGCATTGGTAAATAGTAGCGAGCGAGATGTCAGTGCTGATCGTGACAAGCTTAGGGGACCTGGTGGTGGATTTGCACACCGACAAGTGCCCCTTGACCTGCAAGAACTTCCTCAAGCTTTGCAAGTCTGTCCTCATTCTCACTAACTTCTGCAAACCCTTTAACATTGCTGAGTCTTCTTTTTCTTCTTTTCTTCTTTTTTTCTTTTTTCTCTTTAATTGACACCTTAAGATTGTTGTTGTTTAATTTGTTGTGCCAGGATTAAGTACTATAATGGGTGTCTATTTCACACTGTTCAAAAGGATTTCACTGCTCAGACTGGTGACCCAACTGGAACCGGCACTGGTGGCGATTCCATCTACAGGTACAAAACCCTAAACTGCTTCTACTTTTATTATTTAGTTAGTGTTTGGATTAACTTATTTTGAGTTCAAAATATCTTTTAACAACTTTCTGAGACAATTTAAAAAAAAAAAAAACAATTATTTCTCCAAAATTAGCTATTAGCAAGCATGCCTTTACAGTTTACATATATACGCATTTTTTTTTTTTTTTATGTGAAGATTCTGAAATTGTATTTTCGTTTCATACAATTACATTCTCTTTTCAGGTTTCTTTACGGTGATCAAGCTCGGTTTTTTGGCGATGAAATTCGTGTTGATCTGAAGCATACCAAGACTGGAACAGTTGCCATGGCGAGTGCAGGAGAGAATCTGAATGCTTCACAGGTATGTATGAATCACATTGTTTTTGTGGGGGGTTGATGATTGCTTTCCCTTTAAATGATTGATTGGAGAAAATGTATACTTGCAAATTTTGATGGTCTCGCTTGGCTATCATATAGCTTGTTAACACATTGCGGAAAATGAATGTTCAATTCAATTTACTGTTGTTTTGTTTCTTTATGTTTTCAGTTTTATATCACTCTGCGCGATGACCTTGATTACCTTGATGGAAAGCACACTGTAAGTCTTCTGTGCACCCTTTCTTTAACTGTTTCACTGGATACAAGTGCTACTGCTTTCTTACATTGATTATGCTGAAATATTTTTATTTTTTTGTATTTGGATATAATCATGGTAAGGGGTTAAAATAGAGGATGACAGAAATATGAAATCTATTTAATATTTAATAATGATGATATTTGGTGAGTACTTTTAAGCAGTTTGTGTTTTACAGGATTAAGGTGCTTATCTGCTAGTTGTAGAAGGGACAGTAAAACTAAAATATAAGGAATTATAAATCAACTTGAAAGAGATCAAGGCATCTAGGGATGTACCAGATAAGTATGTGGTTCAGGTCTTGCTTTGTAATCCTTACGTGTCATCCTTCTTGCACAAAATGAGGCATTGCTGAAGGCTTATGAATTTGGTATTAGTGTTTTTTAACCCAATTTTGTATCAGTATAAATAATATTAGTAATAGATTATTATAAATAATATATTGGTTTTTTGTGCTTGTGTGTGTGCACTTTTTTTTTTTGGTTTTTTTTTTGTTTTTGTTGTTTGGGGGGGGGGGGGAGGGGAGGGATTACTGCATCAAACAATGGAAGGCATTGTAATTCTACACTTTGTCTACAACAATTATTATACAAGTAGCATGTTTTCTAGGCTGAGAGAGAGCAAAATGTAAGGGGAGCAATTGGTAGAGTCTATATAGGTCATCAGGCATGAAGTATTTGCATTTAGAGCACATACAAAGGGATTGGCATGTGTTGTTGCATGGTTTATCCTCATAGGATTTAGCTTTGTTATTTTTAGTTTGTTTGTGAGGACAGCTCATCCTTTTTTGTACTCTTACCTTCTCTTCTAATAAAATTTCTTTTTCTATTGAAAAAAAATTATTAGATATTGATTCAGAAGTGCTACTTTCACTAACCTCTTTTGATTTTCATATTGTTGGATTTATTTCTTTGGTTTATTTGATTTGTCCATTGTTTCAGGTTTTTGGTGAGCTAGCTGAAGGATTTGAGACTTTGACTAGAATAAATGAGGCTTATGTGGATGAGAAGAGCAGACCATATAAAAATATCCGGTTTGTAAATGCTATTCCTTATTTACCTTTTTCATTGTTGAATAAGAATGTGATATACTCTTCTTCTTGAATTATTTGAACAGAATCAAGCACACATACATCCTTGAGGATCCTTATGATGATCCTCCTCAGCTAGCTGACCTCATTCCTGAAGCTTCACCAGAAGGAAAACCTAAAGATGAGGTAATGGTTGATTGAAGCACTGTTCTTCATAGCTTGAAAACAAGTAAAATTTTGACATAAGTTATTTGTTAGCATTGTGATGGTCCCTTATGATATAAACCCATTTGTTCTCAAAATGATTCCAGTTGAAAAGAAAATGATTCTTTAGACACTTTTTAAGGCAGTAAATTTGAAGTTGCATTAATTAAGCTTACAAAAATGTGGAAACTGCATTTTCAATCTTTGCCCTTGAGTTGCTCTATTGATTTTTTTATTTAAAAAGTAAAAATGCATATTTTTGAGTTTTATAATCAATAAAATACTTGGCATGACAATTGCACTGCTGTGCTGATTACGGCGCCACTTGGTAATTGTATTTGTTGAAGCAAGCTTCATTCTCAGTAGATATTCTGTGGGATACAATTGCATTTTGGCCTCATTTTATTGTTCCTTTCATGGTTTCTTAGAGAGTTTTCCTCACAGATATGCAGAGGGATAGGAGAGTTATTTGTGTACTTTATTTGTGTCTTTTGGTTCAGGATGATATCTTATTCTCCCTTATTTCTTGTGATTCTTCTTCTCTTTTTAAAAAGACCACGACTTGTCTGCTACTTTTTGCAAGTTATGACCACCAACCAAGAACTGATTACCTGATGATTGAATTTTTGTGATATTTGAAAGAAAAAATGGCAGTCATTGTAGACTATCTTGGAGATGAATGTTGATGCTATGAAACTATAGATGTTTATACTGGGTTAACTTGTTAAATATGTAAAAACTGTGTTATGTATTCAAAGTTGTGAATTACACTGTAGATTGATGTTATGATGAATAGTTTAAAGCAAATTTTACAGTCTTCAGTAAGCATACCTGTTCAAACTTCAAAGTCATGACTTAATGCAATTTTACTAGGTTGATGATGATGTGCGACTTGAAGATGATTGGGTGCCCATGGATGAACAATTAAAGCCAGCAGAGCTTGAGGAGGTTATTAGAGAAAAGGAAGCACGTTCTAGGGCAGTCGTACTTGAGAGTGTAAGTATATAATACACCCAAATTTTGGTACTTCATATGTGACTATGATCCTGCCTATAATTGCCTTTTAATCCTTAATTTAGATTGGGGATATTCCCGATGCTGAGATTAAACCTCCGGACAATGTGCTATTTGTCTGTAAATTGAACCCAGTTACTGAGGTGAGTAACTTTTTTATGTGTTACGGATCTGTATCATGTTCCTTTTCCCGCTTATTTCTACTGAGTTAGTATTCAGTACTTTCAGTATCAATAATTTTCTCTTTCAAAATATAGGATGAGGACTTGCATACAATATTTTCACGCTTTGGAACTGTATCATCGTGAGTAATACTGAACGCTTGACTTGTCAAAACATTTGGTAATATCATATTTTACATACTGTAGTTCTTGCTCAATATTTGATGATAGGGCTGAAATCATCCGTGATCACAAGACTGGTGACAGTCTATGCTACGCTTTCATCGGTCAGTATGTATTTCCACTTTGCCGTATGTGTTAAATTTATGCAACTTTAATTGCATGCAGGAACTATAATGTTCAGTTGGCTCTTATTTTAATCTCTGTTTTATTCCCTTCTGTATCATTCCTGGTTGGAAATGCTACATTACAGTGATCTTATATATATTTTCCTATTTTTAAATTTCAGATACTCTTATCATATATGTAACTATAAATAAGACTTCTGTTTATCTGTATGAAATTCCTTACATTAGATGTCTTAGTGAGAATCTTCATTTTACCTAATTTTAAGAAGAACTAAACTGTTATATTGTGCAGAACACTTGTATATGGAATCTTGTTTGTTAGATTGATTTGTTAGTTTGATCTTTAATTTCCATTTGCTTCATATTTTCTTAGCAGTCTTTTTTCTGGGTGGGGGATTGAGATCTGTAAAATTTTGCCTTTAAATCCAGATTCCAGAAAAGCCACTCTCTAACATGCTTAGACTATCAATTTTCTTCATTTGTCTGTATTCCTTTCCATTTTCTAGAAACCAGAGGCCGATATCATCTTGATACAGTCCTGGAATCTGAATTAATTCAGTGAACTTTTCATATTTGTTCGAATACTTTTCTCTGGTACCTAACAGTGTCCTTGAAGTACATTCACATTTTTATTCAAAATTTGTAATAGCAAATAATGTGATGATTTGCTTTTCAGTTTATATTGTATGAACCTACTCTGTAAATTCGAAAATTAGTGGTTACCCTTTGATTATTAATGCAATCAAATCAACAATATCTAATGTTTACTTCTTGTGACAGAGTTTGAGGACAAACTGGCATGTGAACAGGCATATTTTAAGGTATGCTAAAGGTGTTGAAGTATATTTTTCCTAATCAACTATTTTCTTTTTGTTTCTTGACATTAAATGATCCTGTTTTGCTTCATGGACAGTGGATACTTAGTAGATTAAATTGGTTCTCTGTTCTATCCTTTGTTGGCCTACTTATACTTTACATACATTTGGTTAAGTCGCTGGAGGTTGTCCGTTATATATAGGGGTCTTGCATTTTATCTCCGAAAAAAAATGGTCATTTTGTTAGTGTGAACTGCTTGCTTACCTGTTTTGCTTGCTTAATGTGTTATCCTCTGTTTCAATTTTGATTGGGCTTTTAGACGTATTGAGTTGCAGTGTTGTTCTTTTCTTTTCCAATATCAGTTTGAACTAGCAATTTCAATTATCTATACAAAAAAAATTGGTTTGGGCTGAATAGAAAACTCATTTCCCTAACCTTTTCACTTTTATTGCCCCCTGAACTGCAGATGGATAATGCTTTGATTGATGATCGAAGAATACATGTTGATTTTAGTCAAAGTGTGGCAAAATTGTGGTCCCAATATAGGCGGAAAGATCAGAGGGGCAAAGGTAATGACAAACATTTCACAACTTGTAAGCATTTATTTGTACTTCTCTTATTTTATGGCATTGTGTAGAATGCCAGTGTTTGGTTGTAAATGATTGCAGCTTCCCTTCTGTAATCTCAATACAATAATTTATGACTACAGGTGAAGGTTGCTTCAAATGTGGTTCTACAGATCATATTGCCAAGGATTGCACTGCAGATGCTACAATGAACCAGCAACCTGCTAAATTCGTCTTGAAGGATAATAATGCCCAACGTGGTGGAGATAACACTAGGTCTGTACTTCTGATTGCATGCATCTGTTTTACATTGTCTTTCTTTGTGATTATGTCTGTCCAAATAAGTGACAACAATTTCATGGTGTAGATATGAAATGGTTTTTGATGGAGATAACTCAGAAAGTCCGAGGCGAGATATAAAAAGCCAACGGCGTGACCGTGATGACCTAGCTGAGAGAAAGAGTAGGAAGGAAAATTTTAAAGATCATATTCATAGAGGTCGTAGGGATGATGAGATGGTAGGCTCAAACAACAGAGATAGGTACAGTGATAGAAGCAGAGGACATGGGGGAAGTGGAGATGATAAAGCACGATCTGAGAGGGATACAAGAGATTCGGATTACCATGGTGACAGGAAAGACAGAGAAAGGCATAAGGGAAGACATAGAGATGATGACTACAAGCGTAAAGATGAGGTAGACCCAAGAAAAAGACACTTAGATGATAGATACACGGGAAGACAGGCTAGTGGAGATTATAGGAGAGAATCAGATGCTAGCCATTTGGAGAAAAGGGATGACAGAGATTATAGGAAGAGACCTGAAGACAGTGGAAGGCACGATTCGAAGATTGATACCAGACGAAGAAAAAGAAGCCCTGGTGATGAAGATTACAAACATAGAAGGGGAGATGAAGATTACAAACATAAGAGGGAGGATGAAGATTACAGACATGGAAGGGAAGAACGTGGACATAGAAGACAAGATACTGAATCTCATGACTATTCTCATAGGAGGCATCGTGGTGACAGGAGATGATTATTTTCTCATGGTTATTGGTGTCACTTTATCTATGCTAAGCACAGAACATTTGTCAATGCAACCGAGTCCATGAGGGAACGGAGTTTTCTCTGATGATGAAACAGGAGGACTGATACTGTGTTCCCTGTAGTGTGGACCATTTTGCTTGTCAATTTACAGTTGTTTCCTAGGGCTTATGTTACTATTATAGTATTATTATGTTGGAAATGCTATTAATTTCTTGTTTTTATTTAAAAATGGGCTAACTTTGATGATCCTTAATATTGTATTTCTAAATTCCATTTTTTTCCAATTTCTAAATGATCACACTCTCAAAACAATGTAGACTTGAGATTTTATATATTTGTAGAAGGAAAATGTTAAATGACACAATTTAAAAAAAAAAAAAATTGTAGGCTTGAAAGGGCTTTGTTTGTGATTGGTGTTGGAGACGTGTGCTTTGTTATTGGATATCATATCTGTACTACTGAGTTGTTATAGTTACACTGATTGCCTTTATGACTATCAGGGTCCTATTATTGTGTGATTTATTATTGATTGAGTGGCTTAATGTGAATCAGTGGTGTTGTGTCTAATACTATATTTTATTTTTGCTCTGTTTTCGTTTGGTTCTGTCTCAGACAACCTACTCGGCAAGTTTAGCTACATATTTCATGGGGTTTTATATTCCCGGATAGGATCTTAAAAGTATGTTGGGGTAGATTGCACACTCTAAAGAACTGTGACCAAAGGGACTACTTTAGTTCGTAAGTCCTTGGGATATAAAGGTAGGGTGGAGATCTTTTATTGCAAACATGAGTTCCTTTCGTGCTATCCACTTAACTTCTCTGATGTTATATGCAAATGGGAGAGATAAAGGCAAGATAAGAACCAAACTATAGGAACCAAAATGAGTTAGGTTGTACGGTACCATAACATGGCCAGTCATTAAGTCACATAAGCATACTAAAGAGTTATGATCACATTAGCCACATAATCATCCACATTTGTTAACCATGTCTGACAAAAACTATGTTAAGGCTGAACTTGTGAGAAGGGATCAATTCCTTAATAGAATACTAGTACAGGGACTTAAAATAAAAAAATAGAACTTAGTATATGAATTAAAATCAAAATTGGTTGCAATTAGGGATTAGTTTTTGTGGTGCTGTGGAAAAGAAAACAAAGAAAAGCTACATCCTAATAAACATCACTCCCATGGCATCTGCAAGCATTAGGGATTAGTTTAAACTTTAAACCAATTTAAATTTGTCTACTAATAAAATATGGGTTGAGTTGACAAATTATAGTATGCTAATAAGTGCTTTTATATTATCGAATTTGCAATTCTCAATTTATAGTAAGTCAAATGGGCATGTTTAATCAGTGTATGTAAAACTACCAATGACAATATAACTTGCTCATTGCCGTATATAGTGATATTGTTGTTTGTGATAGTTAAACCATGCGTGCATTGTTAGTTCATTCCTGTATTTAATGTTTAAACGATTACCATTTCGTGTTAGATACTCGAAAGCTGTGTGGAATAAATAAGATTCTAGAGGTAAATAATCACTTCAACGTCTACTTTTGCTGAAAAGATAATGTGGGGAATATGGTGAAGCTGGACGTATTGTTATTGATGATAATTAACAAAATTTGGGGACAATAAACCTTTTGATTGCTCTCATTAAATGTAAAATCTCTCCTCTAAACTCCAGTGTACATGTTAGTGACTCAGGCATTTTTTTTTTTTATCGTAATTATATTAGCTATTTTATTATTCTATTGTTTTAAAAGTCATGTTTATGAGGATAAAGATCCCTGCAGTTTGTCTGGAACTGCACATCATAGCACTTGAAATTAATTCCTTTTATGATAAAATAAAATATTAAAACTAAATTTAATTATGAAATGGTAATCGACGGATGACCTACTGCATCTTATGCTGTTTCAAAATGAACTGCAGATTCTGACCACCCCCCTCCCCCCAACATAAAAAAAACTGCAGATAGTCAAATCTGTCATGCTTATAAAATAGACTGAATCTCAATTCCGTACTAATTATGACTAAAGACTGAAAGCCAGAAAGTGCCGTGACTCCTTTGTATACCATTTCTTGAATGCTTAATTAACAAAAAAAAAAAAAAAAAGAGTATATTTTTTTAAAAAATAAGAAAAGTACTATAAAGATAGAAATTAGGAAAGAAAGCACCTTACCTCTAAATCCTAAGCTATGGTACTTTAGTCCTCATATTTTAAAAAGGATACAAATTGAACCTCTAAACTTATCTAAATATATAAATAAACTCTTCTATTAATTTTTTTTATCAATAGTTAATGAAAATAATGCATATTTAAGAAAATTTGGGATAGTGGATTACATGTTTAAAAAAATTTAGGAGATTAATTTATATATGATTCAAAATTTAGGGGTTATAGTGTACTTATTTTTGCTAAAATGTATATCCAGAAAAATTTAAGGGATTAATTTATACCTTTTTAAAATATAAGAATTAAAATACATATAACCTATAACTCTAAGAATAAAGTACTTTTTTTTAACTAAAAATTTTATTAGAATTTAGTTACTAAAATAATGTGATATGGTATTATATTATGTCATCTAATAATCACCATAATTACTGTCAAAAAAATTTTAACAACATATTTCTGACTAAGTGACATTGTTCTAAAAATAAGTAATGATTAATATTACCTTAACATCGATCTGTTCTATATTGGAAAGTACATTATCATTGATTGTCTTTGAAGTTCTAAATGTCAGCAGCAGACAATAATACGCCAAATAAATGGTCCAATCTTTTGAGTTACTAACACAGACCAATTCAAATTAGACAATTGTTAATCAAGTACATTAAAATATACGTGTGTTACGGATCCTTGTTGTAATGGGTGCAACATGCCCCCATGAACTACCATATTATGGGATTACTGTAACTTACATGAATCATCGTGATTCGCGAGCCAAGGTAAGTTGTCTCAGCATAAAGCAGAAGGCATGAACTTGATTATGCAACGTAGGACGTCCTGCACCGCTAATTTTTTTTATGATGTTTTCACTGTCTTGTATATTTCTGTGTGAACACTGGCTTATTTTGAAATTAAAGTGATATCTGTTTAGGGCTATTGTGAAAGGTAAATGTTAAGCACCTTAATCGTAATAGTAAAATGTATTATAATTATAACTCACATGCTTTAAGGGCGAATACCTTTGTCACTCTTTTTACTTTGAGGACAAACTCACGTTAGAGGATTGTTTTCCCATCTTATGGTCATTGTTTGCTGCCTGGCGAATTGTCTGAAATGTCTGCTTTTGAAGACTCGATATCTCTGCCATTTTGTACTATTGACTTTTTAAATTATTTTTGAAGTATCAGATTACTAAAATGGTATATGTAAATATAAAATAAACTAATTATATTATGCCAACTGTACATTCAAACATGGTGGATCACGTATATTTCGAGAAATATAGAAGGGACGAATATTACTTCTAGTGACAATTTAGAAAGGATAAGTGAAATAATGGAAATTATGAATTTGTTTTGAGATATAAAAGATAGCTCATACGGAAAGAGTTGTTTAAGTACTTATAAAAATTATTTTGATTATATCTTTAAACGATGTGGGATTCTAAGACACCTCCCTTACTCCCAGAATTGGAGCATAAAGTTTGTAAGATTGGATATTTACGGATGGCCCAATAACAATTACAGAATAAACTTAGATACCATATTAAAATTAAGTGGGTCTAACTCAACCCTATAGTTAATTAATAGGGAAAGAGTTGCCAAAGTATTTATAAAGGCTATCTTGACCATATTCTTAAATGATGTGGAACTTTAACAAAAGACTTCATATATAACATCTTAAATTTGTATGAGTTACATTTTATATAGATACCTTGGAATTATCAAAGTTTTAGATATCCAAATGTTAATTTAGTTCTTCCTTGAGAGAATACATCTATGTTGAATATTTGAAATATATTGCGTGTGCCGTGTATAGAATGATGTAACTTCGAGATCCATTCCTACTTAAAAATATGTTGTTACTGATGTAAGTTAACAAATTCTGCTCATGCCGAACTTTCCATACTGAATCTAAAATCACTTTCTTTTACTTTGTTTGAAGCAGAATATAAGTTTGACATCCTACAAGAACGAAAGTAACGACTCCAAGTTCTATAGTTAATCTTACATGTTAGAGTGAATTAGGTTTTGTCTGGTTATAATTATTGATCTACTGGGGTATAAGAGGTTGTGATATTCTTGTTGACATTTTTTATGTAAATCATGTAAGTGGTAGGCCTACAAAATTGACCGCTCCCAATTCCTCAATTATGTAATAGTTATGAAAACCAGGACGAGCCATGACACCCTTGTATACCAAATCTTGCAGCACTTATAAAATAAATAAATAAATATATAAAAATAGAAGTTTCATATATTTCCGGAAAAAAAAAATGGGTACCAATCCTTACAAATATTTTTGTCGGTATATTTGTTACCGGAGAATGGTGTGTAAAAAGTTGGAAATTCTAATTACAACACTAATTTTCAAATCAACTTCTTTGTTTCCATTCCACCTAATTTTCAAATTAAAAAATAATCAATAGATATTTTTCTTGAAAAGAGCATTAATTTTTTACTTTTAAATCATTCATTGCAAAAAAAAAATCCACATATAATTATTTGATTTGATAATTAGTTGAAATAGATAAAAAGAATTTGATACAAATCTTGTCCCAAATTTAATGTCATCCCACAATTATAAGTAATTGAAAAATTCTTAGTTAGACATTCTAAATCCTTGAATATTAAGCGAAAATTCAGTTGTGTCCCCTAAAAACAAAAATATCCTGCACGAAATTGAGATTAATGATGTAATGACATTAGATTATTTAATAATAAGTTTAATTTTAATATATTGTCAGTATAAAAGAGTTTTATATTATCATATTTAATCATATATTTCTATTTATATAACTTTTAAAGATAGTAGATGGGTGAAGCAAATATTTTTATTGAAATAATAATATATTATTGAATATTTGTGTAAAAAAAATTTATACTAATAATACATCAAAATTAAATTCTTTAATAATTTAACCACTTAATTTTTTACACAGAATTTTTCAATAACAAGTACACCGACAAAAAATTTGTGAGCATAAATATTTAAAAAAAAAAAGTTTTTAAGTGCATGTAAAGCTGTAATTTTCTTGGGCTTTCCAGCCGCGCAATTAAAAAAAATATTTGATTTTGATTTAAAAATAAATGTTTTTAATACTATTTTAATATGGCTCTAGCTATTTTTTATTATTATAATATACTACCATTTGTTACTATGAAGGTCCCCCATGTCAACCCAAGACAATAATTCACCGAACAATTACAAATGGTCCAATCTTTTGGAATGACCAACAAAACACCAATTCACAGTAGACATTTGTTTACCTAAAATATCAAAGTGACTGTTAATGACAAAATATGCTTATTATTGTAATAATGGGTGAACTTATGACCTATCAAATTATAACAAATATGAATCATCATGACTCGCCTGCTAAGATAAGTCGTTTTCGGTTAAAGTGGAATGCATGAACTTGATTATGAAATGTAGGACATTGTTCTCCATTAATTTTTTTAATAATTTATTCATTGTTTTCTTATTTCTTTATGAACATTAGTTTACTTTTGATGAAAATTCAAGAGAGATACGTTTAATGGTGCTGAAAAAAATAAAACTCAAGCAATTATAAATTATATCTTTAGTATTTTTTTTTAATAGGAGTGATTAAATGTAATTTGAAAATATTAAATGTACAAGTTAATTCAAAAACCAACATTAAATTAAATATGATTTTAGGTGTACTACTTAATGTACTTCTAAAAAATTTAATGTATAAGTTAATGAAGAAGTTAATTAATATTGGGAATAAAAAGTATTTTTAAATAAATCAAAATATTTTTAGCATATAAAACCAATAAAATTTGCTTACTTAATTCATATACAAAATACTAACTCTTCCACGTCATAAAAAAAATACTAACTATTCGTTAACCTATACCCCAATAATTAAATGTCTTAAAAATCATATTTAAGCTGTGAAATTGAAAAAAAATCTTAATATATTGGAATTAATAAAAAAAAAATTAAGCCACTAAAAACGATCTAGTGGTAAGAGATTTAGGTAATTTGTATGAGACTTAGGTTTAAATCTCATTGCCATCAATATAATCAAATATTTGGATAAAAACATAATATTAATTTTCTCTAACATGTGTGATGTGTCCATAATTATTGCAAAATATATGCTATTACGCCATAGATACAAATGTTAACTTTTATTATTATCTAGTCTTATTTTCAAATATGTTGATTCACATGCTATATTGTACTCGTTATCAATACTATTCTCTTTTAAAAATTATATTAATTTCACAATTTACGAATTTACAAAAAATTTATTACAACTACATTTTTAAAATGCTGTAAACTTAAAATTTACTACTTGAAAAATAAAACATAATTACAATTTAAGATTAATACTTTCGCATTTTCTGGGGAGAATCCTTTTAGGGTGGATGGCGCATTTGCTGCCGTATATAGGCAAGTTGAATAATTAGCTCTGTTTTTAAATGCATTAAATTGCTGGAATTATGTACTGGAAAAAGAATTGTTGAACTTGAGCCAACATCCAAAATTATTTTGGTACATGTAGTCTTATAAGGTTTTGTTATACTTTTTTCCCCCTCGAAACTGAGACTATTCCTTTCACAAGTCTTTCCACAATCGCATATTTAAACTCATTTTATTGCAAAAGTCCTTCAATCACATATTTTAATGCAATTATGAGCCATATGTTTTTCTCTCCCACAGTGTTTTAATAACCCTTTATCCATAGTAGACTGAATTAGTTTAAATTAGATTAATCAAATTTCAGTAGACTTTGAATATCTTTAACTATGAACCCTTTATTTAAGTTAGCACACACGAAATACAAACATTTAATAGAATATTTGTTTTAATTATTTATTAGAAAACCTGTAAAAATCTTCATCTGATTTTTTATTTATTTTTTAAATGTTTACTATATAAATGAATGAATACACAGAGTGATAATAATAAATATAAACACATTATAATAAATATTAGTTGATAACGACATTCAATTATTTATTAACCTTTTCTCGCCAATTTTTTTCATTTTACGTCGTGTATATAATTATGCTCCAAGTGTCAGTATAAGATCAAATTTCATAATCAATATTCATCCAATACATATTAAATATAAGTGTTATAATAAATAAGTTTAAATATTATTTCGGTCCTTATAGAAGCATTAAATTTTGGTTTTGATTCTATAAAAAAATTTCTTTAATATAATTCCCATAATTTTCTACCATATGAGTTTTGATCCTCAAGGAAGCAAAATTAAAATAAATTAAATTATAGATATCAAATCTTTGTAAAAATATAGATCAATTCTTTATAAAAAATTATAGTTATAGAGACTAAAATCTAAAAAAATAAAAATTATAAGGATAAACAATTAATTACAGGAACTAAAAATTGAACTTTTAACACTGTAGGAACTAAAACATAAGAGAAACAAATTATAAAACCTGAAATCAAAATTAATAAAAATTACAAGAAAGAAAATCTTGTTTCAACCTAATAAACATTAGTTGCTAATAGCATTCAATTATTTATTTACATTTTTTTCCCTGCTAACCCTTTTTCTTTTTACACAGGTGTATATTATACGCCATGTGTCTCTAAAAGATCAAACTTCATAATCAATATTCGTCCAATACATCAAACTTCGAAATCATTTTTTTTATAAAAATATCTTGATAGTTAATTGCTGCATTCTTACTCAGCATGCTGACAGTTCTTTCATTATAGAAACCTCCGATAGGACTCATTGCTTTTGCTAACCCGTAAAATTAACTATGGCTATATATTTACTAAACAAGTGACACCACATTATTTTATCATAAACTTGTGGTTACATTTGCAAGGACATAAAAAGACTTGTTGATTGCCTAGATAATAATATTTCTTAATAAGAAGCACTACCGTCTTATATAAGCTTGGCCAAAAATAATAATTAATGAGATCAAATATTATTTTAAGTAATATTGGCAAAGACAAACAAAAATATATTGGAAGCCGTCTGATGATAGGCAGTTGTGCACAGTGCACCAATAAAAGAATTGACACTTATTATCCGTTCACTGTAAAATATTATTTTAGTTAATTTAATTTTATAAAATTTAAAATAACTATAGAAGTTTGATATTATGCTTAGAAAAATGATAGAATGCAAATGTGATGGCTTGTCACACTTATTTTATAACTATTATTTATGTGGGGCTTGGTGACGCTCAAAACTGAATGTTCACTGCATTGGTCGGTCATGGACCCATAACTAATAAACTAAACCTCTTGATTTTGATAGGTGTGGGCCATTAGCCCATTTGCTCTTCCAAAAGTCAGATTAAAGGCATATGTTTAATGATGCCCCTCCTCAAAGTTCATTTATCAGATGTCACATATGTCTGTTTTATATATATATATATATAATTTTTGTTTTGTTGTTCTTGACATGTTTTTCACGGCTTATACTACTCTCTCACAATTTTAGGTGGGCAGAAGCTACGACCATGATTTTAGAGAGTGTAAATTGAATTTTACACTCTCGAAACAACATGCTTAACAAATTTTTAGTTCGGGCTTAATAAAATCTTAATTTTGAATCATAATTTAATGAAAGTGAAAAAAATTACTCATACATCAAGTCAAAATCATTTGTCGTAAAACTTATCACTTCTCGTTGCAAGTCTATTTTTAATAAGACTTCATTTGCAAAATTAAATTCATCTAAAACCAGAAATGCTCTTTGCTATAATAAATATTTTGTACCATTTTCTCTAAAGGAAATGATTGATTAACCTTTATTATTTTTCTTTCTCTTAAATATCATCCAGTATTATAATTTTCGTCATTTTATATTCCTTTGGTTTCTTTTCACCTAAAATTAATTTTGTCAACTATAATCAAACTAATATAGGAACCCGTGCAATGCACCGGGCCAAAAAAATCAAAATAAAATAAAAGAAGATAAATAATATAAAAATGAGGATAAATTAAAAAAAAAGATACAAAAAAAAGCGTTATGTTGGCAATATTAATCACCGTTAGTGAAATTACATTAAAATAAAAGAAAATATTAGCAATGATGAAAATATAATTTAATTTATTAAATTCATTTCATATAACAATTTGTTATTGCAAGTGTAATTTAAAAAAAATAAATTCTAATAACTTTTAAATGATTATCAAATAATAATTGAAAAATTTATTCTATTTTCCTTTCCTTTCACTTTTAGTAAAGTGATTTTAAAGAAAAAAAAATCAATAAAATTATTTTGTATAACAACTCTTTATTTAAAGTGTAATTTATTGTATAAGCGAGGATCGATCAACTCTGAAAAAAAAAATTCATTTCATTGGTTTTACCCTCGTCTTTCTTTATGCTCGTAGTAAAGTAATTTTTTTGTAAAAATAAATTACATTGAATTATTCCATTTTCATCTATAGTATATACATGTATATATCTCTAGTTTCTAAATGAGGATCAATCAACTAAAAAATCAATTTTCTATTTTGATCTCACTCCCTTTCTTTAGTGTCATATTAAAATAGTTTTAGATAAATATATATATATATATATATATATATATATATATATATATATATAAATATATATATATTTAACCATTTCATAAACGAATCATTATTAAAAGTGTAATTTGTATTATAAAGATAAATTTATCAAAAAAACATCATTTCATTACTTCAACCTCCTAGTAAAGTAATATTCTAAAAGAATTATTTAATATAATAACTCATTATTAAAAGTGTAATTCATTTTGTAATGATAACTACATCCAATTTTTAACCAAAAATTAAACAATTAAAAAAAATTTCATTTTCTTCTTATCCTCTTTCTTCAGTCTCCTAATAAAATAATTTTAAAAAAAATTTCACAGATTCATTTTATATAATAACTCATTATTAAAAATATAATTCGAGTTACGAGAGTGTCTAATTTCAATTTTCAAGTGAGGATCGGATAATTAAAAAATCACTCTAATTCATTTCCCTCCCTTCTTTTCAACCTTCTAATAACCATTTCTTAAAACCAAACTGAAAGGAATATATATAGCATAAAAAATAAAAGTTAATTTAAGATATTTTCTTCCAATATTTAAATGAAAATTTTACAACTTAAAAAAGCTCATTGTTTTCCTCTTTCTCCCTTTTCTTTAGTATCTTTATAATAATTTCTTAAAGTTTCCAATCTAGTGATAATAATTGCATATAAAAAATCTCATTACTAATTTTCTTAACGTCTCTCTTATTATTTTTTTAAAAAAATAATGAAGATAAAGAATAAAATATTTAATAAGTAAAGAAAAAGAAAAGCATAATATCACCTGGATTAGTGTTGATCTTGAAGAAGCATTTTCTTATTCTAAAGATTATCCCATTGAAAAATTTATTTACATTCCTTATATTCTCTAGTAATAATAAGAATATTACGTGAATTATAATGATTTATAATATTAAGATTAATAGTATTAAAAAATAATTTTAATAAAAAGGTGAGAAATATTTAATTTAATTTTATATTCAAATTTTAACTTCTTAAAATAAGTGATTAGATTAAAAAATTTCAATTTTTTATATGATTTATTTAATATTTTATCTTATTTTAATAGTGGATGGAGATAGTGGGGTTGCGAGTAATGAATATTTCATTTTGATTGGAGGATAGTGGAAGATAGTAATAATATTATAATGAAATAGTGAGGTAGTGGATTAATTATTGAATACTTTCTTAAAAAAGAAAATTTTCAAATGTTGAAAGGAGTAGAAAGCATAGGAAAATACCATTTGGCAAAACTTTCCAGTTTATGCTTCTAAATTATTATAGTAGTATAGCAGATAGTAGTAGATTTGCCAATCGATGCTTCATGTGCCGAAACAAAATGTTCCATTTCCGTAAGCTCAAGGGAAAGCTAGATTACCAGTGTACCACAAGTTGTTAAAGCTTATAATTAAATAGCCCAATGATAAAAGTCAACAGTATCAAGTTGGTTTCTATGTCCTGCAATTTGTGTCTTTCACAACATGGCTCAGATTATACTTCGTCTCTTAACACTTTCTAACTAAATTTTCTAAGTTCTGTAACTTATTCTTCACATCCATATCAAGTGGTCTTGTCTTGTCCATTTAGGCTCTAGCATATGCTAGAGTTACATGTAAAAAGGAGATGGATACTTGCAAATCAATGATTAATTCAAGAGAAATTCTTAGTTGGTTATAGAGAAAAAAAAAAGTATTATCTATAGAATTTAATATATATATATATATATATGAACAGTATAAAATAATTTTATATTATTAACTAATGAAAATTTGTCATGCCATCTATTTTGCACTCAATCCTAATTCAAGTTTGAAAAATCTATACTAAATAAATGACATGGCAAATTTTCATTAACTAATAATATAAAATTATCTTACACTATTGATTATCGGTACATAAAAACTAAATTCATTTGTATTATTTATAAATGAACACACTATTATATTAAAAATATGATTAAAATGAAGACAAGACCATGATGTTGTATAAACTTGATGTGTTAAATTATAAATAATACAAAACACCACTTTTTTTATCTGAAATATTTAAGAATTTCTCTTTATTCAATTGGTGATGGAGTTGGCATGAGGTTTCATTGTAGACCGCTTCCTCATTATGTATGATCTGCAGGTATGGAAACTTTTATCGTATCCTCTTGTAGGAAGAACATTTTTTCTCCTCCGAGTGAATCATACCCCATAAAAATTTGTGAAAGATGGAAAAGTAGGTAGAGCCTGACAAGAATGAATGGTGAGGGTGATATGTATAAAGGAAGAAATTTTTAACTTCAGGAGGAGGAAAGAACTTCTCCAAATATGGCAAATGCTTCGGTGTGTGTATTACTGAACTAGAATTCTGACCATGGTGTAAATCTTTAGTGACTTTCCATAAGTAAAAGATAGGTGAATTGATGAATGTGAGGGACAGGCATAGGCTTCTGTCGCGGGAGTGAGGCTCCTAAAGCGTAAGCATTACAACATATATAGGCTTTTTTACCAAACTACCACTGTTACCGAAATTATTTATCAATATGCCACACTTTCAAAACTATTTACCAATCTGCTCCCCTTTCATCCAAGCTGAAATAAAATATGATATCATAAAATCGTCTTTAAGGTTGACGAATCCAACATGGAATCGCCTTTACGGTTAGTGAATCCTATGTGGATTCGCCTTTACATTTGACGAATCCTACACTACGAATGCAAAGGTGATTTCACGTAGGATTCGCCAACTGTCAAGGCGATTTTACATAATAATCTCCAATCTTAACGGCGATTCCACGTAGTCCCATTTCCTGCCCAAATGCCCTCTTTTTTAATCACTATTTCAGTATTTATAACTATCTTTTTAATATTTGTAACTATTATATCAATATTTTTAACCACCATTTTAGTACTACAAATTATATAAGGGGAAAAAATAAAAAAATTATACAAAAATAAAAAAGTGGCCAAAATACCTTCAAACAACATTTTTTGAGGCCTAAAATGGCACCAATTGCCCCAGTTATCACAATAACGGGCTCATCTGGGGCTTTCCAAAAAGTATAATAATAATAAATTGGAGTCCCGAGTCAAAAGTTATACACATTTAAAGTTTTATTAACCATTTGATCTTCAACATGATCCAACCTCCCATAGGTCATACACCTAACCCCTAGCTACCCTAGGAGTATTTGTACGATATTTCACCTCATCTAAATCTTATAGAACCTTATCTGAATCTTATAATTTAAAGAGTCAAATAACAGAATCTCTTGTTTCATATTAAATGCAGGAGATTTTAGAATAGAGTAAGATTAAGGTGTAGGCAGTGATGGAGAGTAGGGTGGTTATAAAGACTGAAACAGTGGGCGACGTGGAATCGCCTTTAAGGTTGAAGGTTATTACGTAAAATCACCTTTAAGATTGGCGAATTCAACATGAAATCACCATTGATTTGGTGAATCCATGTTCGATTTGCCAAATGTAAAGGCGAATCCTACACAATGGCGATTCAACATTGGATTTGACAACCATGTAGGCAATTTTACGATATCATATTTTATTCCAGCGTGGACGAAAGGGGAGCAGTTTGGTAAATAGTTTTGAAAGTGTGGCATGTTGGTAAATAGTTTCGGTAATAGTGGCAGTTTGGTAGAAAAACCACATATGCATCTTTTGGTACTTTAAAATTTAAGATAAATTACATTTACCTCTCCTGAGATTTGGTAAAATTTATTACGACCCTATATATTTGGTCAAGCTACACTAACCTCTTTTTAAGGCGACGTTAAGGGAGTTTAGTGTTATGTTTGTGATGAAGTTTTACCTTAAGTCTCTTGAATTAGAATCTATCTAGGACTTGAAGAAGAAACAAAAGATTGCGGCAGCAGCCCCAAAAACAAATTTACGCAAAAATAGGGCTCCAAACGTCTTGTTAGAAAGGATTCGTATCTCACGCTACAGACCTTGGAATTGAGTGATTCCAAAACAAGGTGAACATACACTTTCTGAACTCAATTTAGACTCAAGAATCACCGAAAAACAATACTTATAACCCGTGGCATGAGCAAGAGTTAATTGAGACAAATTCTGGGGAATTGATACAAAATTGATGAAAAAGAAACAAGATAAGAATGGAGCCACAAACCTAATTTGATAAGCCAAGAAAGATTGCCACAAGAATTGGAGGATTCTTGATAAGATCAAAAATGCAAGTAAGAACCCTAGCAGAGTAAAAACTCACAATTTTTGCAACATATGTATTCTCCTCTATATTTTTCTCCAAATATTTTAGTACAAATTAGTTTAAGAGTTTGCCCCTGAGGCTTAACAAAACTAAAAAACAAAACCCCTTAGCATAAGCATTACTGATATGTTCCAGTGATTAAGGAGACATATTCAGCCTCAAGTGCTTGGGTTCTAGTCCTGCTATAGATAATTATATTTTTTTTATCACAAAATAACAATAGAAAAATAAAATAAAAACAGTCCAAAAAAAAAATAACTAAAAGTCTTGCAAATTCAGATTGATTCTTTGAGCTCTTTTCCTCTCATTCCAAGTGGGCCATGCATGTGTAAACCCTAAGATTCATGTGTTGGGCTTCATTTGGATATTGGCTTCAAATTGTGGTTGGGCTTCCAATAAAGAGATAATCACGTGTTTGACAGCTTCTTGGGCCTTCCTTACTCTAGTTCTTGTCATGGGTCCTCCTATGCCTTGTATTGAATTTTGGGCTTCTTTTTTGGGCTTGAGTATGGGCATGGGCTTGGGCCTTGGTGTCCTCATCAATTTGCAAGGGTATTTAGTATCATATTTTACAAAATAGAGAGGTATCAATGTAATATTACCTTAAATGTAGGGAAGGTCAATGTATAGTTTTATAAATCAAGAAAGATTGTGGTGAATTTCACTAAACTTCAGGGGATGTCAATATAGCTTGAGAAGAGATAAAACCTGGACCCATATACTTACTTTTTCTTAGAGTTGTTGATCGAGCTCACCCGAACAACTCAAAAAAATGTGTAGGCTGTGCTAAAAAAATTGGAGTAAAAAATAAAGTTAGCCCAATTCAGCCCAACCCAATTTGGCTCCACCCAAATGGGTCAGCTTGCTTTTGGGCTAGGCCAGCCCAATGGCCTGAACACTTTTTATTTTTTAAATAATTTCATACACATGTTATTACTACTTTATTTTGGATTTTGTTTGTCATTTCTTCACTTAAAGAAAGTTTAAATTACAAAAAATATGTTAACAAAAATAAAAAATAATAAAAAATCATCCTTTCACTTTTGTAATAAGTAAAATGGCTAAATTTAATTATCGGAAAAAAAACTTATACTTTTGTTCATTGATTTTTCATATGGATCATAAGACAATAACAAAATCATTTAAAAGAAAATTATTTTTTTAATTATTTCAAAATATATTTATTGCATTTAAAAAATTAGTAGGCTAGCCTGATATCCAACCTGTGGCCCGAATAAGATTGGGTTGGCTAGCAAAATACTAGCCCGAAGCTAATTTAGCCCGATCAAGCTCGACCTAAAAATGGCCCAACCCGAATGAGTCAGGCTGGCCTATTTTGATAGCTCTACTTTTCTCATTTTTTTGGCTCCTTATCGGTTCAACCATTTCATTATCACTTAGAGTTTTATTACTTTGATCTACAATAGTTTCTTGAGAATATCTTTTTGGGGATATTCCAAATTGGGAGTTAAATCATTAATAAATTTATTTTCAATAAATTTTACATCTCTTGATTCAACAACTGAATTAGACACTCGGTCTAAAATTCTATTTGTCTTAGAATTCTAAGCATATTCTATGAAGATGCCTTTTATGGCTTTTGGCCTCGATTTAGTTCTATTTTGATCAGGAATATGATAAAAGGCTAAACACCCCCACACTTTCAAATAATTTAAGTTTGATTTTCTTCGTTTCCATATTTCATACGGAGAAAACTTTCTATTTATTGACAGTGTCCTATTATAACTATGACATGCCGTTAATAATACATCACCTCAAAGATTGTAGGGTGACTTGGCATTTAACAACATTGAATTAACCATATCGACTAAAGTACGATTCTTTCTCTCCGCTAAACCATTTTGTTGTGGAATATATAGAGCAGAAGATTCATGCACAATACCATAATTCACAAAAGGAATTCAATTCATTAGAAAAATATTCTCCACCTCTATCACTATATAGAACTTTTATTTTCTTATCATATAGTTTTCTACTTCCAACTTATACTTAAACATTTCAAATGCTTCATCTTTATTTCTTATCAAATACACATAAGTAAATAAAGAACAATCATCAATAAAGGTTATAAAATACCTTTTACCTTCTCTAGTAATATTACCATTTAATTCACAAATATCAATACGTATTAGTTCTATTAAATGTGCATTTCTTTCAACTTTGGGAAATGGTTTCTTAATAATTTTGGATTGTATGCAAATCTCACATTTTTTATTAAAATCCTTATTACTAAGATCAATGTAGTTATGTTTATGCATATAGTCAATGACTTGTAATTTAAATATGCTAATCTACTATGCCATAAATCACAAGAATCAACAATATACATAGAAACATTCACTTTATCATTAATATTAAGTTTGAACATGTCTTCTGTACAATATCCTTTTTCTACATACATTTCATTCTTAAGCAAGATAATGTTATCGGATTCCATTACAATTTTGAATCCTCTCTTACACAAGAGAATAGTAGAGACTAAATTCTTCCTTAGATCTAAAACATTAAATATATTCACTAAACTTAGCTTCTTTCCAGATATAAGTTTAATTCTACTGTTCCTTGACTGCATACGTTAGCCAAGTTGCATTTCCCATTAACACCTTTTTATTGTTCACTTCTTCATATGTTTTGAATTAATTACGATCATTACAAACATGAATAGTAGCACCGGAGTCTAACCACTACTCAAGTAATTTTCCTTGTGTTGTCATGTTGAGTTCCGTGCTCATACCAATATACATGCATTGAACTTCCTTGATGACCATAGCTACCAAATCTTTTTCTTCCACTAAGTTGGCCTTGGAACTTGATATTTCTTTTGAGTTATTATCCTTTATCAGAAGTTGAAAATCTTTGATGTAATACCCTTTCTTATGGTAATAATAACATGTTTTTTGTCTCTTTTTATCTTACTTATCACCCACAGAGGATTTCTTTCTTTTACCTTTGTTAACTTTCTCTTCACCAACATAATTCATCTTAGAATTTTGAGAAAGATACACAGCATCACATTTTCTAGTTTTCTCCTCTATATGCAGATGCCTTAATAATTTTTCAATAGTGAAGTCTTCACTAAGATATAGCAGTTTCTTCCTATAATCATTCCAAGTTGAAGATAATTTTGAAATAATTATCTCGACTTGTAATGTTTTAGGAATAACCACTTGTAGATCACGAAGTCTACTAACTAGGATTTGTAACTCGGGAACTTAATCCATAATAGGGACATCATCAACTATACTAAATTCAAAATACTTTAACATTATAAATTTATATGTACTTTGCTGCTCATTATTGTATTTCTCTTCTGAAGATTTTCAAATCACTAATGGCAATTGAATTGATATATAAAGATTGTAAAGTCTATCTGATAAAGTATTAAGAATGTGACCTCAGCATGCAAAAGTATCTTCATAATGCTTTTTCTTTAATTGGGTAACTCTTTCCTTTTCTTCCTTGGAAGCATATTCAACAGTATTAGAAATTGGTGTAGTATTCAGATCAAGCACATAAGCAAGATTGAGCACCGAAAGGAGAAACATCATCTTGTCTTTTGAATGATTAAAATTTGTTCCATCAAACCGATCTAGTTTGACAAACTCTTGATTTATAACCTTGAAAGCAATATTTTGATTTTGAGTCATCTTCAAGAAAATATCTCTCTAAAATTGTTAGGGAAATATTGGTATAGAAGATGATCAAGAACTTAAATATTGTTGTGGTTTCAAGGCACGGATCACTTCGGGTGTTGTTTAAAATGCTCACCCACAAAAATGAACATTCAATGTTCACCTAATTTTTAACCATGGATCAAGTTAAAAAAGTAAATCTAACAATTGATATTACACAAAAATTGATTATGATGCTCTATATGATATTTGGAGTATGAGTGATCCTTTAATATCAACCATTAGATTTATTTTTTAACTTAATCAATGGTTAAAAATCAGGTGAACATCGAATGTTCATTTTTTGTAAATGAGCATTTTAAACATCACCATCACTTTGTTATCTTTAGAGAGATATTTACCCTCATATATAGTTATTATTAGATGGATGATGATACTCCCCCGAAATATAATAAAATCTCTATAAATTTCTTGATTAGCAATAATAAAAAAATTTTCCTCACTCTCTTTGAACTTGAAAATTAAGATAAGACTTAAAAAATTTTTAGAACACTCAAATTCACACAATACACAAAGTAAAACGGTGAGTTTTGTGTCTAACAATGGGGTTATTTATATTCAACATAGGAACACTACCTACGGTGGTTTGTGTCTATACTGAAAAGTTGCAACCAAACTAAAAGACACATTATAGGAGTTAGTTATAATGTAGTCTGCACCCAAAAAGGCCCATTACAACTAAGAGACATATTGCTTTACTTTCAGTGTGACTTGTGGTTGATATTGTAGTTGTTTGCAGCCATCACAATGATATAGAAACCACGTGTTCCTTGAACATGCGAACATTGACAATTACAAGTAAAGGAATCTATTGTTTCCAGGCACCTCTTTGCAACCATTGCACTCTAATAAGAAAACATACATCCTTTTCACTTGTAACTGCAACTATATTACCGTTATGAACCCAAACGGTAATATTCTTTCATTGTTTTATACTTTAAATTGTAAAATATCTTTCAGTAGGCACTTATACGCAAATTCGTTGTGCCCCCTATGTGGCAACCCTCATGAGACAGCATTGCATGCCATTAGAGACTGTACTACTCTTGCTGATGTCTAGTTGAAAATGGTTCCTACTTTTGAGCACAGTTTCTTCTTCAGACTGTGATTGGTAGATTGGTTGGAGAGGAACTTATCTGATGGTCTAGGGAGATACAGATACAGTAAGTGACTATTTTTAGGGTTACTGCCTCAAACCTCTGGTATAACTGCAATAAGCAACTGTTTGAACACTAGATTAATACTATCTTTGGTTTGGTTAGACAAGTATGGGCAAGAGTATCAGAAGTTCATCCTGGAAGCAGACTGATCTCTCATGGCCATCAACATGATCAAGGAAGGTTGCTCTTCTTCCCATCCTCATGCTCTTCTTATTACGGAGATCAGAAGCTTCATGCAACGTCAGAACTAGGTTAGATGTGCCCACATCTTTCGTGAAGCCAAGCCAACCATGTTGCAGACAAACCACCAAATAAGAGTCACTCCGTCCCCCTTAGTTTACCATGTGTTTGATAGTATTCCTTCTTTTATTTTGTTAGCTTACTTTTCGGATTGCTCTTAAACTATGTTTGTGAGAGCTAAGTAAGCTTTCTTTGTTTGTGTTTAGGTCTTTGACCCCTTATATTCACCCAAAAAAATAAAAAGAAAAAGAAAATTGTACTATTAAGCAATTTTGATATTTAAAGGATAAGCATAGCTATTTATAACGAAACATATTTCATATAAAGCATGGTTCTAAAAATCGGATTAGATTGTTCAATCTGAACGGTAGATCAAAAATAGCCAGGCGTCTAGTTTGGCCATGCCAACCAATAAATTAGCCAAATCAAACTGGTTTTACAGGCTGATGGATTTTTTTTTTTTTTTGTTTGAAATACAAACAACACTGTTTAGCATATTTGAAAAAAAATGAAAAAATAAAATAAATTGACACTCTATTTAAACCTCCAATTGAACACCAATAAACCTTTAAATCAGTGTATTGCTGATTCAATGCTTGATCTGTTTTGAAGAACCTTGATGTAAAGAGTAGGACAATATACAAGGCGGTAGTTACTTTATATCTTTTAGTAGTCAAAGATCAAAGTATATCGGACAGAGGCTGAGGCTTTTTAATATTTCGATTCCTACCAGTCATAACAGCCATAACTCTGCGGAAACTTTGGAACCGGACCATACAAATGGTCATTTGAGACATCCAGCTTCTTCAAATCAAGCATAGTTGTAAGTTTTCAATAGGTATGGTACCAGCGAGCTTATTTCAAGCAAGAAGCAAGTTTGTCATAATTGTAAGTTTTGCAAGACTCAGAAAAATAGTGTTGGAAGGGCCCATGTTCTAAAAGTTGATAATTGTAGCATTACAGCTGGCATCGCAGACAATCCCAATCCACTTAGCATAAGGGTCATTACCCTGCCAAGAGTCAGAAAGCTTCAAACGATATCCTAAAGGCTCAACCACAGGTAGCAAAGCATTTGCAATTGGGCTACATATCTAACCAACCTCCTTCTTGGGAATCCAATTCCTCCCCGTGTCCATGTCATTGTCAACTTTCATCCCATCCTTGAATTTGGGAAGGGGCCCCTGGAGGTAATTATTATCGTTCAAGTTCATAACCTACAAACTTGGACGATCAATGAGGACTTGTGGAACGACACCAATAGAAGAGGCAAAATAATGTACTAATAGTGTAGTCTTCTTATCTCTAATTAAATTTAGGTTTAAATATGTTTTTAGTTCCTTTAAATATTTGATTTTTCGAATTTAATCCGTCAAAAATTTTTTATTTGGTTTTGATCCCTTATTTTTCAGAAATTTCACGTTTTCACGTCAACACTTAACAACATTTAATTGACAGTAGGGATTAGTATTGATAACATCTAAAAAATAAAAGATCAAAACCAAACGAAAAATTTTTGATGGACCAAATCCGAAAAATTAAATATTTAGAGAGACTAAAAATATATTTAAGCCTTAAATTTAATATGATTAATTATTTTAATAATGAAATTTAAGAAATAAAAAGATATATGTATCTATTAGAAAAAGAAATTGGTTATTATATATATATGGCGGGGGGAGAGAGAGAGTATTAGAGTTATTATATTCGTATTTATTTATTTTATATATTACATTGAGGTTATTTTTTCTTTTATATATACAACTAGTGCGAAACCCGTGTAATGCGTAGGGCCATTTTATTGTGCTGGTATATAAAATTATATATATGAAATATGAAATAAACTTTTAACAAAGATCAATAAAGTGAATAAAATTATCAAAATATATTTGTAAGAAATAATGAAATCTATTATTGAAACCAAATTTATAAGCAACTAATATTGATAACAAATAATGATAAAAAAAGAAAAAAATCTGCGCTCCTAACTCTTCATGCTCCCTCTTCTTCTTTGAGTAAAAAATGACTCAAAATTCGTAATAAATAAAATAATGAAAGGTACTTAGTGAATTCAATGTATCTTTTATCTACTTTATTTTATAGAATAATTAAAATAATTCTTGATATATTATACCATATTTAATTTTTTAATTGCCATTAGAGTTATTTGTAAAAGTATTTTAATTAAAAATAATTATAAAAAATATAATCAAACCTGTGTAATGTATGGGTATCATATTTGGTTACATTAAAAACTCACTATCATGCCATTGAAAAATTGCTTCTTAGTAATGGAAAATCTTCAAAGGATTTTGTTAGAATGTCTATTCTAAATACAAGATTTATGGTCAATCCAATAATCTATTGTTAATAAATGAAGTAGATCTTTCTTTTTTTTTTTTTTTTTTGTCTCAATAGAATCATCGGTATCAAGTCCTATTGTTAGGAACTCCATTAATCCGACCGGACTCGACATAAGTCGCTGAAGCGAGTAGAGATCTCTCAATGAGAATTTTTTCCATTTTCAGCAATCAAATCTGAGACTTCTGATTAAGGGATTAAATCATCTACCACCTTAATCAACCTATCATTGATATTAAACGAAATATATTATAAAAAGGAAGAAATAAGTAATGAAGATAATAGAGATCACCAAATATTCATAGATGAACAAAAATAGATATACTTTTGTCAGTCGCATATCAAGTGAAGTTAGTAGTTTTTTTCTTTGTGAATAGCTTTGATGATACCCTGAAAACTTTCACATGGAAGGCATGGTCATGTTGCATTGCATTTAGAGACAAAATTTGTTTTGAATTTAGCCTCCGGTAAAATTGCATTTCTTTTGTTATCTAGTAGAAGAATTGTATATTCTATTTCGCCAAGATCACGTTATTTTTATCTAGAGTGTTAACTGACCCTAATCTATTTTGAACTATGTATTATTTGTGTATTTATGGCAATGCACATTAATAATTTACAACTCTATTATAAAACAATGTTCACGGGTACCCTACTAGTTTAGTACATTTGAATGGCTGGTTCACAAGACTAATCTTTTATTTAATTATAGGAGTAGATAAGTCTGTAATCTTCTTGCAAGATTTTTTTTTTTTTTTCAAGATTTCAAAATCATATCTTGATTGCACGAAGTTAAATTGATTACCTCCTATCTTAACTTTTTATTTATTTATTAAAATTATTTTTAAATTTCTAAATAATTAATAAGATCTATTTATTATTTTGATTAATAATGCATATTATTATAATGTCTTTTGTAAAAAGAATAAATTATGCCTAAAGAAACTTATCTCCTTCAACTTCATTTATTTATTTATTTATTGATATACCTTCAACTTATATATATAATTATATAATTATACTGTATTATGTAATACATACCTGTGACAATTCTTTTTTCTTGTGGCAATAATTTAATTGATACTTTTGTACATTTATTTATTTATTTACTAGTGTATTTGACCAGTACAATGCACGTTATATATAAATTATGTGAAATCTATATATAATACAATTTATGGTAATAATTTTGTTATTGAGATTTTATTTTATTTTATTGTATAAATTTAATGAAAAATTATAAAATTTGAATTATAATATGATCATATAAATTAATTTAATATATTATAAAATTAAAATTATACAAATGAAATAATTATGTAAATAAAAAGTGTAATTGTGAAATTTGTATTGAATAAATTATTTTAAATAGTATTTATAGAAATTTATTTTATATAATAAATTCTTATTAAAAATATTATCTTTTTATAAAGATATGTACTTCTAATTTTTAAATAAGGATAGAACAAATAAAAAAAATTTCCATCTCCCTCCCATTTCTTTAGTCACTTATTATTAAAAATATAATTTTTTGTATAAGAATATTTGTATTTGAGTGAGCATTAAACAAATAAAAAAATAGATTCCTTTTCGTTATCATTCTTTTTTTGTTGCTTTTTAGTAGAGTGACTAAAAAAAAATCCAAATAAACATTCTGTTTAACAACTCATTATTAAAGTGTAATTCACTTAATAAACATTTTACTTCTAATTATTTAGATATGAATAAAACAACTAAACAAAGCTAATTGATTTTCTTCTCTCCTTTCTCCAACCTCTAGTAAAGTAATTTAAGGAAACTATAACAAAATATTTCATATAACAACTCATTATTAAACATGTAATTCGATTATAAGGAATACACTTTCAATTTTTAAGTAAGGATTAAACAACTACGGGTGTGTTTGTTTTAGATTTTAAAAAAATTAATTTTGAAACTTAAATTTTATATATAACAAAAAAAGTTGATAACTGATTTTTTTGAGAATCTAATTCTTTTTAAAAATTTATCCAAATATATCAAAACTGATTTTTTTAATAAAAAAAGTGATTTTTTGTTGAAAAAAGCACAAATAAACACACCCTAAAACTGAATTTAGTTTTCCTTTCCCTCTCATAAAGTAATTTTTTAAAAAAGTATAAAACCATTCCATATAAAAATTACTTATATAAAATGTAATTTATTATATAAAAATATATACTTTCAATTTTTAAGTGAGGAACAAATAACTAAAAATGATTAATTTCTTTTCTACCTCTCTCTCCTTTATTCAATGAAATTTGTAATAAAATAATTTTAAAGAAAATGTTTGCAGAAATATTTATATAACCCATTATTGAAAATATAATTTTTTTATAAGGATATTACGAAACAATTTTTTTGCAAGAATTGAACTCAAAATTTTAGTCTATTTTGTTCACCCTCCATATACTACATACTCGTATTAAAGTAATTTTAAATTAAAAAATATAAAATTTAATTTCATATAATAACTCATTAATAAAATAATTTGTTGTTATAAAATATGGATTATTAATTAGATAAAATTGTCAAAAATAATTTGTTTACTTAATGATTTTTAACTTAAGTTAATTTGAGAACTAATTAAATAGGATAAATAACATCAATTTATGTTTAGATTATTAGAATTCCAAAATGAATTTATCTCACATAACCGTCTAAGCCAATGACCATCCACAATGAGATTTAATATTTTATTATTATTTTGGTTTGTAAACCTAATGAATAGATTCATGGTATTGGGCCTAATTACAATATACCATCCAATTAAATGAACATACACTTAATATCATTTAGTTTCCCCAAAAAAAAAAACCACTTAATATCATTTAATTCCAATTGTTTTATATTTTTGTTTTAATTTTAAATTTATAATTTCCCAAATTAGAAAATTTTCTTTAATCGATTATTAAGAAAGGCAGTAGATGGCTGCCATATAGCAACGATTTCCTATTTATATATGTCTACTTTATTATATGCACAGATAAATTTATTTTTTTGAATCATACTTTCGTCTAGTGTCAATATAAGAAGATTTTAGTCTAACAACAAGAAAATATCTGTACTTTATTCTCTTTTTATTAACACGGTCTGGCTGCTTGCCTTTCCTAGCTCAAGCTGTTGTCGGTTGGAGTCACCCTTTTTTTCTCTTAAATAAACTATTCTTTTAAAATTTTTCTTTGTTTTGTGGTATCCATTGACGACACAAATTAAAGCTGTACCTCAAATCGCAAGGTCCTTGTCCATTTTATTTTTTCCAAAAATATTTTTTGAATTTATAATATAAATATAATATAAACGCTGTATAGTAATATAAATTTGGATAAATATTAAAGTTTACATATAATAAAATAAAATAAAAATATTATATTATTTACATATAAAAAAATATGGATTTAATTTATATATACTTTTAATATAAAATTTTTTTTACACATATATCTATTTATATATTATTATATTAGCAATAATATTTAACCTAATTATTTACTATTTTAAAAATTTTATAAATAGAAGTATTTGATTGAATTTTAATATAATATTTTTTTATATTATCAATACATCAAAATTAATGTAAAAAAATATTAAATTCCAATATTCAAATATCATAATTCTTTCCACAAACCCCAAATTAATCCCCGATAATATTATTAATGGATAGATTAATCTCTAATAAAAATAAATTAATTTTAAAATCTCTAATAATTATAAAAATTAGATACTTTAATCTCCTCAGGAGTAAATCTTCACAACCATTGCCCTGATTTCCAATTTTAGTGTTATACTATTGCTCATCATACAACAGCAAAAAACATGCAGTAGAATGCAGAAGCAACAGTTCTTTTCTGGCTCTGGGTTGCAATTTCAATCATGCATTCCGTTGCATGTGCTTTCTACCGCATGAAGGGCAACAATACAACACTAAAATAAAAAATTGGAGAAATAATTGAGAGAATCTGCTCTTGGGATTAAAATATCTAATTTTTATAATTATCAAGATTTTTGAGATTAATTTATTTATATAAGAAACTAATCTATCTATTAATAATATTATCAAGAATTAATTTAGGTATTTACTCTAATTTTTTTTTTAACTGTGTTGAAAACAAAATAGATAAAACCTGTTCTGGAGAGCGTGCTTGCTATGTGTCAGCAGTAAAACTTCGTTTACAAACTTTATGTAGATTTCATCTTTCCTTAACAGTCATCCCTGTTATACAGATTTGTCTTTGTCAAAAATGTGTCAGCAACTTGCCTTCGGACCATACCATAATTTCAATTTGCAAACATGATTCAGTCAATTCGTATCCTTCACCAATATTATATTATATTATTAATTAATATATTATTATGGTTGCGTGTATTTTTCTCTCTTTGATTTTCTATAAATAAAGCTTATTGGATACACTAACCTCTAAAGGCCTCTCCTTTTGGCTCTTATTTTTCTGGCTCTTCATTTGGGTTTGGGTCTCTGGTTCCCGATTAGTTCTGCCTTTTTATTCTCTTTTCTTTGTTCTTTGTTGGCTTCTCTCAAGCATAATCGACAAATCTCTCAGGAACTGCAGGGATTCGGTGCTTGTTTTGTATACATTCTGATTCTGATTCTGATTCAATCATTGATTTTCCCAACTGGGCCTTGTTGAACTTTGTTGGGTTGTAAATTCTGTGTTGCCTGTGTTTGAAAGTTGATTCCTTTTCACTTTTTGGATTCTGGGTATCAACTCTCAAGGGGATTTCTATTAGTCTCTTTAGTTGCTGGAATTGGGGTATTTTGATTTATAAGGTACTCCATTGAACTTAATTGCTCAAAAGCTTGTGTCTTTGTTTCAAGTTGAATACTTGGTGGGTTATCAATATTGACAAGTTTCGTTTTTTTCTTCTTTCTTTTCAGAGCTGAAGCTGCTTTAGAGTATCCAATCCAAAACCTTGAAATTGAAGCCTGAAGATGACGATTGTGAGCACTGCACCTAAGAGTGAGAGGAAGAAATCAAGAAAGAGCAAGGCTGTTGTTAATGAGAATGCCCCCTTGTTGCCTAAGAGTCAGGAGAGTGATGCTGGGTTTGATGATTTCAATGGAGCTTCATTCTCTGGTGCTGTATTCAACTTGTCCACCACAATCATTGGTGCTGGGATCATGGCCTTGCCTGCAACCTTGAGGGAGCTGGGGATGGTGCTTGGCCTTGTTGTCATCATCTTCATGGCTCTGTTGACTGAGAAGTCAATTGAGCTTCTGATCAGGTTCACCAGGGCAGGGAAGTCTGTTTCTTATGGAGGCTTGATGGGGGATTCCTTTGGTAAATATGGGAGAGCTCTGGTGCAGATATGTGTTATAGTCAATAACATTGGTGTGCTGATTGTTTACATGATTATAATTGGTATGTATGACCATTCCTAAGTTTAGTACCTAAATTTATCTGATTGGATGTTAATTCTTGTTTCATAGAACATTATGATGTTGCCTGATATATAGAGCCGAACCCACTTAGTGGGACTAGGTTTGGTTGTTATTGTTGTTGTTGTTGTTTCTTCGGATGTTAACTGTTGTTATAGGTTTAGGTTTTACCCATCATTCATCAATCCTTGGAGGCAAGAGATCTAGGCTTGTCTAATTCAGTTTTGAATTGGGTATAATGCAGGTGATGTGCTCTCTGGAACATCTGCAAATGGAGATCATCATTCTGGTATCCTTGAAGGGTGGTTTGGTGCACACTGGTGGACTGGGAGGACGTTTGTTGTCCTGTTTACAACGCTCGCTATATTTGCTCCCTTGGCAAGCTTTAAGCGAATTGGTGAGTGTTGTTGTGTTGACTAATTTCTTTTGTTGAAATTCAAAAAATATATTGTTTCTTGTGTCATTTAAGCATTAGCTAAGAAGCACAGACATTGACACGGACACTTGACACTTCACGGATACAGACACGGAGACACATCAAATTCATAAAATTGCAGGACGCAGACACGGCATATATACATAAAATTTAAGAATAATTCATAATTCATAATATCATAGTACAATATTTTTAGATATTTATAGATATCAAATTACCAATTTTTATTACTTTCTAAACCCCTCCCAAAAAAATGGAGTATTCTTAATATGTCATACATACTTCCTATACCCCTTTCAAAAAATATGGGGTACTATTTTTATTGATATTTCCAAAAAAAAATCCTAAATAAACTTGGATTTTTGGGCCTTTGAATGCTTTTTTGGTCCATCAAATAATTGGAAAAAAAGTACTCGGTCATTTTTAGGTCATATCCGAGCCATGTCTAGTAGTGTTTGACGTCCGTATGAGTTGTGTCCGAGCCATGTCCAGTTGTGTCCGACGCGTATGTGAGCCGAAAATATGATATTGCTACAAGGGTTGTTGTTTGTCACCAAATTACTCATCAAAATATCTGTTGGAAGTGTTACAGCCAAATTAAATTTGCATTAAGGCTTAAATGAGTTGGGTATCCCCATTAATTGGTGTTTAGTAGCTTTAATTCTCCGGTTACCTAGTTTGGTCATATTTTCAAAATATCTATTAAGAAAAGGAAAAATAAAAAAGAGATTTATGGAGAACTGTATGTTTGTTGCCATATATTCTAATTATGAGTATAACACCTGGATGACACAACTTGGTAGACCGGGAACATGTGTTATGGTTTTAGGATATTAGATCTTACATTTCAGTTGCAGCTCGTTGAATTACTTAAGCATTAAATTTTTTTGTTCAAGTGATGTGATGGGCGAGGCCTTAGTTTGGTCTATTTAGCTTTCATTGTTTACTATGGATGAATGGAGGTTTTACATGTCTGTTCTGTTGTTGCAGATTCATTGAGATTCACATCTGCCCTTTCAGTTGCACTAGCAGTTGTTTTTCTTGTAATTGCTGTTGGAATCTCAATTGTCAAGATTATTAGTGGAGGCATTGCAATGCCCAGACTCTTCCCAGTTGTTACTGATGTGGCATCATTCTTTAAACTGTTCACTGTAGTTCCTGTGTTTGTGACTGCCTATATCTGCCACTACAACGGTATGCAAATTATTCAAACCTTTGTGTTAAGCTTATTTCCTTTGTTAGGCTTGTTTTGATGTTTCTATGCAGAATGGACTTATTTAACTATATCTATATGTTAGTTATTAATTATATGAAAAAGTAGTTAAGTCAGTCTGACAAGTGACAACTCCTTCCATATGCCTTACCCTTTTTCTTGCCTGACAAATTTAAAAGGAAACTATAAAAGAAGTTGTTGATAAGCTGAACAGAGCGAACCTAAAATTTCTTCATCCGAATAGTCATATCCTTTATTTTATGATAACATCATTACAAATGAAAGTGTAACTTTTGTGTCCTATACTATCCTATGCTGGGTTGCTTGAAGTGGTACTAGAAGTTTCAAAGCCCAAGTATTGCTATACTGTAAACACTGGTAGTTGTTCCAAAAGTTTCAATTATGTTAGCATGATATCTATCTGGATCTACCTGTTTGCAATATGGATATAGAGTCTGAATGTTGCATTGTGTGAATTTAATTTGACTGATCTGTGAGCACTCTTTTTCCTGCAGTTCACAGCATAGATAATGAACTCGAGGACTCCTCACAGATGCAAGGGGTTGTACGTACTGCCCTTGGTCTCTGCTCTTCTGTGTACTTAATGATAAGCTTCTTTGGGTTTCTCCTCTTTGGAGAAGGAACTCTTGATGACGTGCTTGCCAATTTCGATACTGATCTTGGAATTCCTTTTGGTTCTGTGCTCAACGATGCTGTTCGTTTAAGCTATGCTGCACACCTCATGCTCGTGTTTCCAGTTGTCTTCTATCCGTTGCGGCTCAATATAGATGGTCTCCTCTTCTCTTCAAGAAGGCCCTTGGTTCTGGATAACTTCAGATTTGCATCACTCACTGTTGCCCTTATTGGTGTGATCTTCCTTGGTGCAAATTTCATACCTAGCATTTGGGATGCTTTCCAGTTCACTGGTGCAACTGCTGCAGTTTGTCTAGGATTCATATTTCCAGCTGCCATCACCCTTAGGTGAGTTTGGTCACTTGAATTCAGTAATGGATTTGGTTTTCCAAAATGGTTCTTCTTTTGTCCTTAGATAAAAAGTAAAAAGTAAGCATCTTAATGGCTGATATACGTATTTGATCAATTAATGGTTGAGTATTGCTCATTATTTGATAGAGAGGAAACAATTAGCCAGGGCATATGGCATTAGCATATTTTATAAGGTGAATACTAATAGGATTCTGAACTCTTGTCAGGATCCTTGGCATAGCGAGATTCGAAAAATACAGTTAATTGCTTTGCATACTGTCTGCTACAGCTACGATTGAATCTTTTCACATTAGGTGGAGGGTCAGCTATATAAATCAAATGACACTATTGGGTCCTATCATAAATCTCAAGGTTACACACAATATCATACAAAGAAATTATATCGAATTGGTCAAAGCTTCCAAAAGAAGTGGGAACGTTATCTGGGATTTTTGAGATGTTTTCTATCCACTAATGTGATAATGCTGTATGGTTAGTTGTCTTTTTGTTTATGCTTTTGCGGCTAATCTGTTAACTCATCTTCTACCATTTTTTGACCATGCAGGGACCGGTACAACATAGCAACTAAAACAGATAAGATTCTATCTGTCCTTATGATAGTCCTGGCAGTCTTCTCAAACGTTGTGGCTATATACAGTGATACCTACGCATTGATCAAGCAGAACAAAACTTCGCGCGAGTGATCTCTCGCAACTTCTGCTGAAGCCTGCAGTACAGTTATGGCCGTGCTTTCAGATGAAAAGAACTGAAGTGGCAGGGTTATTGGTCAGTTAGAAAATCAGGGTTTTCTGAGAGGGTCTGGTGGGGTTGGTTGGTTTGAATAAAAGGAGAAGCTACCCTGTGTACAAATTTGCTTCAGGAGTATAGAGGCATGCAACATGCATTCGGCCTCTTTTGTAATGTGCTATTTGCTGTTGTAAACTTTTAGCAGTCCAGGTTCTTGTTGAATATTCCTCTTTCTTTCCCTGATTTGTTCTCCCTCATAATTGTAATAAGCTTTTGTCGGCATTTGCATGTTTTATATTGGTTGAAGGTCTTAAGGACGCCCTATGAATTATGAAAGATTGGTATGATTTTGGAATTGAATAAGACACTAAAAAAAAAAAAAGAAAACAGAAGCTATCTTCTTTTCTCTTTTTTCTTTTTTTTCCCTTTTTATGAAAGGCATTGATTTGTAGGCTTGGAATTGTGTTAGTAGTTTGCAATTGTATTCTCATTTTCCATGAAAATATAATTATTTAGTAAATATTGTGGTAACTTTACATGATAGTGACTATTTTGAAGAACTTGTTGGTAGCTCTTATGCAATTTTTTGATTTTAGCTGATGAAGTTATGAATATGCTCATAATAATTTCTGTACGTTGAAACTCATTAATCACTAGTATAAAGTTCATCTCTAGGCCTACTTGAAAGAACGCATTTTCTGTCTGAACGCGGAAAGAAAAATAACCAACACGTGAAAGCAGAGCTCGAGAACCTGGCGGAGCAATAATTGCAACATTCTGTTTTGGACATCAACGTTTCTGAAGATCAATTATATTCCTATGACTATAAATTTCAACAATTGTTTTTATTCAAACTAGTGGATTGATAGGCACTCCACTTTTTTTATTATTAATTTAAAATTTTATTTTTAAAAATTAAATTGAAGTGATTTTATTATTTTTAACATATTCAAAAATTAGAGTTGAGAGAAGTTAAGAAAAATTGAAAGAAGTTAAGAGAAGTTAAGGAATAATAATGAAAAATAAAATATGACCAAAAGGAAAGTTAAAATGCTCCAACCTCTTTATATAGTAGTATAGATAGGCGGTTTTACATTACTCTTATAAATTGCAAAATTTAGTTTTTCAAATGGGCAGTTTCAAAATAACTATTTGAAATTCCTAGGGATTTTCGATTGCGATTTGAAAAAATAACTAAATTTTGAAGATCAATTATTTAGACTATGGTTTACATAAAATAATACTTCATAGAAATGTTTCAGAACAAGGTTTCTGAAAAACACTTGATTATTATTATTATTTTGGTACGGAAAGCATTTGATTATTAAGAGGAGAAATGCGATAATTCTTAACTTTTCTTTTGTTTACTTTTTTGGTAGACTTAATTTCTTGTTTGTTACAAAAAAAATATGGGCTAACTGTTGACCCGATAAATGAAAAACTTGGCCCAAGGAAAGCTCATTCTTTCAAAACAAGGTCTCTTATTTTTATTTATTTTTAATTTTGAAGATAAAAAATTTAGACTAGGGTTTACATAAAATAGTATTTTGTAAATATGTTTCAGAATAAGGTTTCTGAAAAACAGTTTATTGTTAAGAGGTGAAATCACTGAAATATGATAATTCTTAATTTCTTGTTTGTTATTAAAAGATGGGCTAACTGTCATGGTGGTTAATATTCTTTTTCTAAATTCTAATTTTCAAGTCTATAAAAGATCATTCTTCGAAAACAATGTAGAATTGGAATTTCGTACGTTTGCACAGGGAATATGTTGAATGGTACAAATTAAAAAAATAATTTTCACGAAAAGATCTAAAAGTAAATTGATGTCTTGCAAATTTTGGATTCTGACAGAATAAATAAAAAATATACTTGTATTAAAGTTAATAGAACTAATAGTTTGTTTGAATAGGAAAAGAAAATAAGAGAAAAGAAAATAAAAAAAAAATAAAGAGAAAAGTTACCTTTCTTTTCTATTATTTTGATTTTGGAGAAAAGTGAGAAACCAAAAAAATGTGATTTTATATAAACTCTTTTATACCCTAGTAATTTAGTAGAGCAAAATTATTTATTATTTTTTATTTTATACTTTTGACTCACTTTTTATAAGTTAAAGTATATACATAAATAAAATAAAAATTAAAACGTGTGTTATTATCACTGTTATACGATTGTCACTGTTATAAAAGTTGTGATTGGCTGTGACTGATAAAAATAAAAACCTTATTGTAAGTTATTGCTCGTGTGAGGGATCTTCTTAATCGTGATCGGGTGGTCCATTTGGTTCATATTTCCTGCAAGGCTAACAGTGCCGCAGATCATCTTACTTTTCTTGGACATTCTTAATTGGGGCTTCGCTCCTTGATGACTCCCCCTACGTCCTTGGGTTCTTTTTCGCGCGGAGATGTTATGAGCGTGGCTCTGCCACGAGATATTTATATTGCTTGAGTTGTTTTATTTTTTTTCTGGGGCGTGAAGCTCCTTTATCTCACCCCAAAAAAACAAAAACAAACAAACGTGTGGTGTGTGGAGCTATAAGAAACGGGGTTAAATTTGGTAAACGATATAGAAAGGCATTCCTGGTCCTTTTCTTCCCATGGATGGCGAGAAATTGTTATAGTGGGGTCTACAGAGATTTTTTTACCCTCTTCCCTGTTTTTACTGCCGTTCTATACCCGATAAAATTCCAAAATTCGTCTATTTTCTTTTTGTTTTTTTTTTAATGATCCAAGTAAAGTGAATAAATATACCTTAAATAAAATTATTAAAATTAATTTTACCATAAATATAGTTAAATATGAGATTTTTTTATAATAAAAATTAAATATAAAATATTAAATTTATATTCATATAATAATTTTTTTGTTTTATATATAAACTCGTGTCGCAGTATCATAATATAATACCACCTCAAAATCAGAATTTTCTTCTTGTAAAATAATAATAACAATACTGTACTAAGAAGGGACAAATAGATGCCACGAGAATGATCGAGATCAAGACATCAATCTCATCCACGTCACTACTTCTTCCTTTAGCATCCCTCAAAGGCCAAACTCGGAATTTCAAGCACCAAGCCTTTAATTTCCCCTTTCATCTCCTCCATTATTCTCCACACACACGCACACACACACAAAGCTCAATGTCTTCTTCTTCTTCGCTGAAACCCAAAGCATGCTCATCGTACACAAAATACGAGATCAGGAAGAGAGACCCAGATCCCAAATCATGCGCGCTTTTGGTGATAGACATGCAGAGCTACTTCTCCTCAATGGCCAACCCAATACTCCCGAACCTCAACGCCACCATCAATCTCTGCAGGGAAGCATCCATGCCGGTGATCTTCACGCGCCACTGCCACAAGTCGCCCTCCGACCACGGCATGCTGGAAGAGTGGTGGTTCGGCGACCTCATCTTCGACGGCACTCCCGAAGCTGAGCTCATGCCCTCCCTCAACCGCAAACCTGGTAAGATTAACCTATGATATAATCTGATATGATATGAATCCACTAATACTTTGAAATTGGTGAAATAATTGTAGTATTGTACCTGTATGTTTGATTGCTTGTTTGAATTTTTGTTTTAGAGTATATCTGGTACGGAATTATAAAATTTTACTCTCATTTTTATTCAATAATTAAACATATCTTAGAATTCTAAAATCATAGTTGAGGAGAAGTTGAAGAGAGAAATTTTTGCTTACACGATTGGAATCCTCTCAACCAAAATCTAAATATACTATCAGTAAAATAATTTTGCATTAATTCATATTTTTCAAATTTGATGTGTAACCTTTGAAAATTAAGTTTTGTTGATTAACAAAATTGTTTAAAACTAGTCTTTATTTAAGCTAATTTTAAGTTAGAACTAATTCTAAAAACTTGTAAGTTAGTGTTTTATTTTAATTAGCTTTTCTGTTTCTATATTCTTATATTATTCTCTTGCAACAACTTAAAAAAAAAAAATTAAATAAACTAATTTTTAATCAAATATTATTTATCAACATTGCATTGGCTTAGATAGTTTGGTATTTATTCTTATATCATACCAACTCGATTTGAGTAAAATAAGTTGTAGTGGGGTGAAATGCATGCACAAAACAGTAACCATACAGTTTTTGCAGATCGAATTTCAACTTTGTTGGGGGGCGAAATGTGTGATGCTAGTATAGTGAAGGAATCTCTATCGGCTCAATCATTTAAATATGGGTTTAGTGTATAATTTTAACAAAAATATTATGTTTTAAATTTTATTATGGAAATACGAGGAAGGTTAGAGATAATCCACTGCAACAGGGAGAGGAAAATAATGTTACACATTTTGCCGTTGAATAGGTAGAAATGTGGTGAATTAAAAATATTATCATGACACAAAATTCTACCTTAAGGGGGTGAAATTTGGGAGGAAAAAAGTGTGAGATTTTGCCCAGGATGTAGGAATTTGAAAAAAAAAATAAATTGTTTTGATGTTATTGTTATTGTACATTTTAATAGCTCTATTATTAAAAATATAAAGAAATGTGTGATATTTATGTCTGACGAGTCATTTGTCATTTTTGTTCTTCAAACCATATCGTTTGAGTAATTAAATATTATATTTTGTTAAGGCATAAATATCGATATTTCGGAGAGAGTGGTGAAAATTAAATATAGGTGTTCGATCTCAAATCTTAGGGTATGTTTGGATGGATGGCAATGAAATGAGTGACATGGAGTGGTATGGTTAAATTTAAGTAAACCATGTTTGAGAATAATTTTAAAGGAGGGAGTGGACAAGTTGCCCTTCCTTCCCATCTTTTGACCCTCCAAATTGGGGGGTTAATGGAGGAGTCATTCACTTTTCCCTTCCTCTCCCTCATTGAAATTGTTGAACATCCAAATAAGGGAATGAGTCATTCTACTCCATTCTATTTCTTGCCTTTCTCTTCCATTTCATTATTAGCCATTCCTTTTCATCCTTCATAAAACTTCTAAACATAGGCTTAATGACAAAATACAGTTTAGACCAGTTAAAATAGACAACGACAAAGAGATGCAAATAATATTTAGAATGTATAGATAATATCTGCAACACATTTCTCCCATTGAACTGCACGTCAATTTCGAAGAAATTGTATGTTGAAGTTGGTCGAGCAAGTCTGCATCACAACGAAAATGTTTAAAGTACATATCCTGTTGGGTGACATAAAGATAGTCCCCAATTTATATCAAGTGAGTCATATTTACATATAATGGTCAAATTTACATACACTAAAAGATGTGGTCTTATATAATTCGATGTAGAATGCTAAGTATTTAATAATATGATATGCACATTTATGGCAATTATCATTAAATAACAGATATTATTGTCAATTACCTAGAGGTAATTATTAGTTATTAAGGAGTATTTAGTATTCTTTATTTATAATTATTTAAAGATAAAAAAATTAGTTTATAGATTTTGATTCAACATTTTCTCAATATGATAATTATTCAATTATCTCAATAAATCATTTCGAATTAAATTCAAAATAATAAAGTTCAATACAAATTACAAAATTGACAAAAGAGGCAGTACATAATAATTGGCATGTGCTAAACTGAAATATATACAATAATAAAAATGATTTAATTAATTATACATTAAACTATATATATATATATATATATATATATATATATATATATACAGAAACTAAGTAACTTAAGCTCTTTGTTCTTTTCCTTTTTTATTAACGAAGGGGACTATTTTTGGGGGAATCTCCCGTAAAATACTTGGAAACTTAAATTCCCTCCCTCTTCCCCCATTAGTCTCACCCACCTCATCCCTTTCATCCACTGTTGCTGCCACCTCACCTTGAGGGATAGATGATCATCACCCCATAATTAAGGTTCATAACTTCCTATTTGATTCCAATCAAAATTTCAATTTGTAGATGCAATTGTAGCCACAGCTCGAGAATCTTGGGGTGGTGTCGGCAGTAACTCATCTATTATCGGGATGTACACATCTTCGATTAATGCCTAACCCGTTGGTGGTCCATTAGTTGGTGCACAAAAGTATCTGCTAGAACGTTTAGATCAACATGCAGAGGACGGGGATGAGGATAAGGATGTGGATGATTGGGTTTATCAGCACATATACAGGTCAAAAGTTATTTAAATTTGACATGTTGTTGCTGCTCAATGAATTCACTGGCATATGTCTCGGCTGTAATAGTGCGTTCAACTAGGACCAGCATCGACACGGAATGCCCGGGATCAATGGACATTCTTAGGTGACGATTGCCATATGAGATGATTGCCAGGAGGGTGGTGATGGCGTGGGAAAATGCTACTGTGGTGACATATGACCATAATGTCGTGGATCTGACAGGTAAAATTCTATAGACAATTGCAACATAGCACAAGTAGCAGCCGCGTGCTCCTAATGCAAGTGCCAATATTGAGGGGAAGACGTGTAATCAACAATGGGATTCCCATGTAATATTCTCAGATTAGATATGTCACATATTAATCCAATGTTGATGTGTTTATATCTAGTTTTAGCCTATCTTTCCCCTCAAATTCTGGTTATGAGAGTCCCTTAAATTGATGGGATTGGGTGGACTAAGCTAACAAATGTTAAATTGACCTGTCAAGCGGTTGTTTTGGTGCCACTCAACCGCCTCAAAGTACGCAAGTGCAGTGACGGCCGAGCACATTGCGCAATCATTTTGCACATGCTGTAGAATACATGAATAAATAGCAAAAATCTCATAAAGACGCCATAAAAATTGCAGCTGCATTATAAAATAACAAAGAAATAATCATGTTATAGGAATTATTGTAGTATTCTATTTGCTATTTGGTTCTGCAAGCCACACAATCTAAACCCCTTTATACTGGCAACAGTGGTATTGTTAAATCTCCATGAGTATTTAGCACCAGCCTATCTGTGTAATGTTATATTAATTAGATATAAATATGATAATAACAAAATATTTATCTTTAGAATACTAACCAATATAATTATTTATGTTAACAAATAATTAATTTAAATAAGTTTACTGCATGTAAAAATAAAAATTGCTCACGATAAATAAATCATTTTGAATTAAATTGAAAAGTTTGCTGCATATAAAAATAATAAATTTCAATAAACCTATAAATTTAAACTAAATTATTCAATTTACAATTGTTATTTTTAATATTAATTTTTTTTATCAAAGTATACAAATCATAACTCACATAAAAATAAAAAAATTGAGCATTAATTATTTTTTATTTGGCTATCATTTTAATTAACAAATAATTGCGTTAAATTAGTTTACCTCATACATAGGGGAAATTGAATTGACATGTTCACCAGACATAAAAACGGGAGTCGATGCCGTGCCCGTGATTGTAGCAATATGAGGCAGTCATTGACCTTCTTTGTACCTTATTATGAAGCACAGTATAAATCTCGATATAGCATAGTGAGGCATGTCGAATCCCAGTTGTACTGGCTAATCTAATCCTATTGTAAAAATAGTGAAAAATACTTTCACTGGATAATTGATGATGTCTTATCTGGTATTATTTTACTGCCTAACAAGTGTAACATATAAACATGAGCAAAGCGCTCTATTGTCTGCCGGTCAGCATCTGTTACGAGCATTGAATTAAGAGTCTTCGGCTAAGACATCTTAACCCTGTAACCAACAAAATCATGGATTTTAGGTTATCCACCAAGTCATATTTCACACATATCTTAAAGCAATGAGACATTCAAATCGATGGTTCTAGTAACAACTAGTCAATTGATGGGCAGCTTAAGGTAGAATGCAACGTCTTTTAGAGTCATGGTACTTTCTCCGCAAGGAAAATGAAGGGTGTGACACTCTAGTCTCCATCGTTCTACCAATTCATTAATTAGATATAGAAGTAGATGAAATTTTTTGATATTGGCAACCTCATTGAGTCTCGCTCTCTGTAAGTACTCTTCTATTTGATAGATGCGGCGGTTCCACGTTCCTATATTGCATGCGTATCTGTTTACATCCTATTACATTATTATAAAATAATAAATTAGATAAATTTATTAAAAAAAGCTATAATTAAATTCAAAAATTTATTTATTAAATTAGAATACCTCTTATAATAATCAAATATCAAATAAATTAAAATTAATTTTTATAAATTTAGCTCATATTTTTATGAATTTATAAATAAAAATGTTAATTTATTATAGCTACTTTATTATAATATATTGCATCAAAAGATTATAAATTATTATATATATTAAACAACTAAGAAATCATTTTTATCCCAAAAAATAAATAATTCAGTGTCATTACTTCTATTTTTAATTTTTTTCAAATAAAAAACCTAATGAATCAAGTATAATAAAAAGTAATCACTGATTTATTAATTTAATTAATAAATTTATTTATTTAATTTAATTAGTATCAATATCACTGTTAATTTAATTAACAAATTAATTTACTTTTATATTTAACATTGTTAATTTTTAAATTTTATTCGTAATGAACTTATTTAACATAATTATTTAGATTTAAATATAAATTTTGTGTAAAAATTTTTTCAATATAATAATTATCTAAATAATATAATATTGAATATAAAAAAATATTGAATAAAAGTAAATATCAATAATGATGAATTAATATATTATAAAATAAATAGTTCTATATTTTATAAAATATATAATTATTTTTAAAAAATTGTTTTATATTTTAAAATAATTAACATGCTAAAATTAATTTTAAATATAATATCAATTCAAATGTTCAAACATAATAGTTTCCATTCTTACCTTTTTAAAATTAAATGTCATTTTAATTTAATTATTTAAATTCTAAATAATATATTCGACATTACTTTTTTGTTATGATTATTTCTTGCAATAATAATAATAATAATAATAATAGCAGCAAAAACTAAATTAAATTAAAAAAATTTAAAATAATTATTCAAGCAGTTAAAAATAAATTTTATTGATTTATTAAATTGAAATTTATTATACTATCAATTCCAAAAAAAGAGGTCATATATATTAGCAGTATCCATCTCACATATTTTTATTACAAAAATATTGCCCATAGAAAAATAAATAACCTTTTTTTGAAAAAATAGCCAATCTTACGGTGAAAAATATATAACTCTGACATAATATAATTGACTAACATAAGATCTTAACATGCTAAAACTAATTTTAAACATAATATCATTACAAAATTTTAAACATAATAAACATAATTTTTGTAAATAAATGTACTACATCATGAACTTGCATTGCAATATAGTCACTTGAATATATTGTTGAATCATGTCGTCGATTGCATGAGCTCATTTTTACAGTCTCATTTTTTCTTTATTGATTACATACTAAACCAGATCACACTCTCCAAATATTTCTCCTCACTTTAGTACCGCCCTCAAAATTGAAACTCCTTTCTCTAGAGATTTGCAATTTTTTGTTTAAGCACTCCAAAAATACATCTCTTTTCAGCAATTGTAATAGCACACATTACTAACGCCATCTCTATTTATAAAATTTCGATTGCAACCAATAACATTGGTCAAGATTCCTTCACTATGCATGCATTACAAATTTTGCTATACTGCATATAAAAAAATATAGACAATGGGACAGAGATGATTATTTTAATTTTTTATGTGAATTATAGGTTAAAAATATGATAATATGAAATAATTGGCAGAAATACGAGTGTGGAAAATTGCACATATTTTGTCCTACCTTAAGTAGGGTTATTTTTTATTAATTTTTTTTTTAATGAAATTTACTTGGAGTAAAGTAGAACCTGATAAAACAAAAACATTCAACCAACACATCATTTCAGCCCGAAAAACGGGCTGCAAAAGCCTGCAACCCCACGGATTTTGACTTGTAATGGGGGCAAATGCTTGCACAAAAATAGTAACCATGCAGCTTTTGCAGACCGAAATTTGTAACAATAATCATGCACAAACACGGTGAAGGAATCTTTGCCCCATTGTCCATGCTTTTTTACATTCAGCATGGTGAAATTTGTAAAGCAAGCACAGTGAAGAAATCTTAACTATAGTTATTGGTTGGACTCGGAGTTTTATAAATAGGACTGTTGGTAATGCGTATTGTAATAATTGCTGAAAGGAGGAGTATTTTTTGAATGTTTAAACAGAAGAGTGCGAGTTTCTAGAGAAAAGAGTTTCAGTTTTGAGGGTGGTGCCGGAGTGAGAAGAAAGATTTTGAGTATGATTTGGTTTAGTGTATAATCAACAAGGAAAGAATGAGAATGTAAAAATGAGTCGACACAATCGATAACGTGATTCAACAATAGATTCAAGTGATAATATTGTAGTGTGAGTTTTTGATATAATATATTTATTTTCAAAAATTATGTTTGTTATGTTTGGAATTTTGTAGTGATATAGTGTTTAAAATTAGTTTTAGCATATTAGGATCTTATGTTAATTAATTATATTATATCAAAGAGTTGTATATTTTTCATGGTAAGATGGGTTATATTTTTTAAAAAAAGTTTATTTATTTTTCTAGGGATAGTATTTTTTTAATAAAAATATATGAAATAGATATTGCTAATACATATATATATATATAGGGATTTTTTTTTTTGGAATTGTTGGTGTAATAGATTTTAATTTAATAAATTAGTGAAATTTATTTTTATCTATTTGAGTAATTATTTTTAACTTTTTTCAATTTAATTTTTTTTGGTATTATTATTATTATTATTGCAAGACAGAACTAATAAATAATATGAAAGTAATGTTGAATATATTGTTTAAAATTTAAATAATTAAATTAAAATGATATTTAATTTAAAAAAAAAGTAGAAATTATTATGTTTGAAAATTTGCAGTGATATTATGTTTGAAATTAATTTTAGCATGTTAAATATTTTAAAATATAAGACAATTTTTTTAAAATGGTTATATATTTTGTAAAATACATGATAATTTATTTTATAATATATTAATTCATCTTTGCTGATATTCACTTCTGATCAATATTTTTGTTATATTAAGTATAATATTATTTAGATAATTATTATATTGAGAAAAAATTTTAAATAGCATTTATATTTAAATCTAAATAATTGTGTTAAATAAATTTATTACGAATAAATTTTAAAAATTGTTAATGATAAATATAAAAATAAATAAATTCATCTATTAAATTGACAGGGGTAATGAGACGAGTTAAATTAATTTAATTAAGTTGTTAATTAAGTTAATAAATCAGTGATTGTTTTTGTTATGTTTGCTTTATTAGGTTTTTAATTTGGAAAAAAAATTGAGAATAGAAGTAATAATACTAAATTATTTATTTTTTCGTGATAAAAGATGATTTGTTAATTGTTTAATATAGATAATAAGTTATAGTCTTTTAGTGTAACATATTATAATAAAAGAGTCGTAATAAATTGTTATTTTTATTTATAAATTTATAGAAATATGCGTTAAATTTATAAGAATTAATTTTAATTTATTCGAGATTTGATTATTATAAGGGGTATTCTAATTTGATAAATAGATTTTTGAATTTAATTATAATTTTTTTAATAAATTTATCCAATTTATTATTTTATGATAATATAATTGGATGGTAATCAAATGCGCATGTTATATAGGAGCATGGAGCCACTGCATCATCAGTTAGGAGAGTATTTATAGAGGGAGAGACTCAATGAGGTTGCTAGTATTAGGAAATTTTATCTACTTCTAGATTTAATTAGTGCATTGGTGGAACGATGGAGACCGAAGTATCACACGTTCCATTGTTGTTATGGGGAATGTACCATAACTCTAAAAGACATTACACTCCACCTTGGGTTGCCCATCAATAAGCTGGTTGTTACTAGAACCACTTATCTAAATGTCTCATTGCTTCAAAATGTGTGAGGCATGGCCTTGTCGACAAACTAAAGTCAATTATTTTGTTAATTGCATGATCGGGAAGTTTTGGCTGGAGACTCCTAATTCAACGCTCGCAATAAAAATCAACCGGTAGACAATAGAGCGCTTTGTTTGTATTTATATGCTGCGCTTATTGGGTAGTAAATTAATGTCGGATAAGATATCGTTGACCATCCATAGAAAGTATTTTTTGCTGCTTTTATAATTGGATTGGATTGGCCAGTACAACTAGGGTTCGTCATGCTTTATTATGCGATATCGAGATTTATGTTGTGCTTCATAGAAAGGTGTAAAGGAGGTCAGCAGCTACCTCATACTACTATAGTTATAGGCATGACATTGGTTCCTATTTTTGTGTCCGGTAGATAGCCTGATTCAATTTCCTCTATATGCGAAGTAAACTAATTTAACTCAATTATTTTTTAATTAAAATGATAACTTAGTAAAAAATAATTAATACTATTACATTTTCGATTTTTATGTGATCCATGATTTGCATACTTTGATAAGAAGTTTTTAATATTAAAAATAATAATTATAAATTGAATAATTCAGTTTAAATTTATAAGTTCATTGAAATTTATTATTTTTATATACAGTAAACTTGTTTAAGTCAATTATTTATTAACATAAAACAATTATATTAGTTAGTATTGTAAAGAACAATATTTTGTTATTAAGATATTTACATCTAACTAATATAACATTACATAGATGGGCTGGTGCTGAATATCCACTGAGATTTAACTATATTACTATTGCCAATATAAAGGGACTTTTGATCGAGTTGGCTTATTGAACCAAGTAGCAAATAGAATACTATATATATATATTTTTGAGTCCAAAGAACATTACATTCCACACAGGGGTGAGAAGTAGGGAGGAGGCATGACATTTTTTATTCTTATTCAAACTTCATCAGTAATAAAGGGTGTTTCTAAGATCACCGTATTATTAAGATCTTTTACAAGTAAAAATAAAGTTTTGATTATAAGATTTTGATTTTTAATCATTACCTCAGAAAGTTTGAAATTAATTTTGAGTTTTGAATCACTAATAGTGCTAAGTTGCTCAGAAATTTTTTCAAAATATTTGGTTGGAATAAGTCCTTCTTGAATGCAATTAGAATCTGCACTAGTATTAAACAATCCAACAGTTTCAAGAACAAAGTCTTTAATTTTGATTTTAATGTTGATGTAAAATTTTTGAATTTTTAACATATAGATTAATTCAAGAAAATCATCATTATTATTACTGAGATTTTGAGGATTGCTTTCTCCAGAAGTAGAATCATCCTCCCGACTTATCACGTTCATGACGGTGTCCTGAAGAGTCTTGTGCTGTTGTTTAAGTTCTTTCACTTTAGTTTTGAGATTTTGAATCTCATATTGAAGATCCTGAACTATGACAGGTTTGCTGGAAACTTTCTCAAGTTTCTTTAAAGTATCTTTTAGACTAAATTTATTAGTTTGGACAGAAGGTTTGGTTTTGGAAGAACCGGCCTCCAAAGTAGTTTTGAGCTTTTTGAGATAAATCTTCTTTTCATTAGGATCAAAAATTGCATTGATTGCATCGAAAAGAAGATCCTATTCTCTGGCGAGAACATTGATAGAGATTTCAGAGGTTTTTTCAGAAGATACCTCTTCATCAGGAATGGCAGACTCTTCAGAGGATAGCTCAGTTTCCTCATTAGAGGTTTCAACGAGCAAGTTATTGACTTGCTCTTCGATGTTTGAATCAAGATTTAAGGCCTTGATTTTTTGTTTAAGCCTACAATAACGGCTAATATGGACAGGTTTGTCACATTTAAAGCACGTAATAGGCTTATCAGTTCGGTTTGGAGGAGATTGATTTGGAGAGGGCATTGGCTTAGGTTTGGGCCTTCTAGGAAGAGGCCTGTACTTGCTATTTTTTGGAGGAAAGTTAGGCTTGAATTTTGGTTTAGATTTTCTCTTAGAACAAGGTAAACCCAATTGTTCGTAGAAGGTTCCCAATTCCTTCCCATTTTGAGCCTTTTCTCTGGCAAGTTGGTTTTAAATTTTATTGTCGACAGATTTTCATAAATCCAAGAGATATTAGGAGTTTCATGGAACAATCAAATTATACCAATAAATATCTCCAAACTTTGGGGCCAAAACTTTTGGCCAAAACTGTTAAAATCAAAGATGAATTATCTTCCAAAATTGTTTCTGAAAAATAAGTTGTCAAACCTCTTTTCAAACCTTTCAAAGCGAGTAAGATTCTTAGTCTTCATCCTAAACCAATCTCTTCTCAAGAAGAATTGTTGAATAAAATCAATGAAAAACTCAAACTACTGTCCCTGATACTCCTCAACAGGAATCTTCTAAGACCAACTCTAGGATGGTTATTAGCACCTTAGATAAACCAAACTCTGAAACCAATTACTTGGAGGAATCCGAAAGTGATAAAGTCAATCAGATTGCCTACCACTGGAGAAAACGTTCTAAAATTTATTATCAGCGTGCTACCCCTCCAGACTTATTATTTGATGAGAAATCTTTATGTCTTAAATTGTTCAGCGCAAACAACATCTATGAATGGAACATAGATGGGCAAACTGAATACCAAATCATGAATACTTTGCAGCACATGACTATGTGTGCAACAGCCTATTCAACAACTCACAATTGTTTTGTAAAAACAATTGTTGAAATCCTTGTCGCAGGGTTTTCCGGACAACTCAAAGGATGGTGGGATAATTATCTCTCCGACAATGAAAAGTCCAGAATACTTTATGCTATCAAAACTGAACCTGACGAAACTCCCATTACCAGCAATGGAGAATCTATCTCTGATGCGGTGAATACTTTAATTTTCACCATAGCTCAACACTTCATTGGTGATCCAACTCATTGGAAAGATAAGTCAGCAGAACTTCATTCCAATCTTAAATGTAAAACTCTGGCCAATTTTCGTTGGTATAGGGATACGTTCCTTACAAGCGTTTTTACCAGGTTAGGAAAGAAAAGTTCTTGGTTGGTCTTCCAAAATCATTAAGAGATAAGGTTAGGGATAAAATCTATAGCCAATCTCTTGATGGAAACATTTATTATGAGCAATTAAGTTATGGACAGTTAATTACTTATATCCAAAAGGTCGCCTTGAATATATATATATATATATATATATATATATATATATATATATATATTAAGAAGATGATAAAAAATTCATTCAATCTCCAACATACTCCTCTATGAATGAACCTTATGATGTATAAGCTCACCATAGATAAAGAATCCCTTAGAGAAAACTTTTATTATAATGATTTGGCCTTTCAGCGTGAATGGTTTTTCGAAAATTTTCAGGGAAAAAATAGAAAAGATATTCAAGAAAAATTTTATGAATTTCTTGAAAAAGTCAAACAAAATATTTTCTTTTTTGACTGGTTTCATGCCTATTCTGTTACTAATAGGATTAACTATCCTTGGAAAGCAGATTTGGGTGAAAAAATCGTAGATGTTCTTTGGCATCTTAAGGATAATGAAATTGTTTAGTCTGATTTACTTCCATACACAAAATTTTAGCTTCCTAATGTCAAGGATGCTGAAGGAAAACCAATTATGGGATCACCTTTCAAGACCAGAAAGGATGATAATACTATAAATCTAAGAGACATCAAGAGTCTCATGGAACAATCAAACTGCATCAACAAATATCTTCAAACTTTGGGTCCAAAAATTTTAGCTAAAAATGTTAAAATCAAGGATGAACCATCTTCTTCTAAAACTGTTTTTGAAAAACAAATTGTCAAATCACTTTTCAAACCTTTGAAAGCAAGTAAGACTCTTAGTCTTCATCCAAAGCCAATTTCTTTTCAAGAAGAATTTTTAAACAAGATTAATGAGAAACTCAAATTTTTAGAAACTGTCGTTCCTAACACTCTACAATAACAGACTTCTAAATCGAGAATTATTAGTGCTCTTGAAAAAATAAATAATTTTTTGGAAGATTTTGAAAATCAAAAGATTAGTCAGATTGTTTCTCAAAATTGGGAAAAACCTTCAAAACTTTATTACCAATGCACTACTCCTCCTGATTTATTATTAAAAGAGAAATCTTTAAGCAATAAGTCTTTTAGCGCCAATAACATCTATGAATAGAACATAGATGGTCAAACTAAATACTAGATTATGAATACTCTGCAACATATGACTATGGTTGCAACTGCGTATTCAACAACTCTCAATTGTGCTGAGGAAACAATTGTTGAAATTCTGGTTGTTAATTTTTCTGGTCAACTGAAAGGTTGGTGGAATAATTATCTTACTGATCTTGAAAAATCAAAAATTCTTTTTGCAATTAAAACTGAATCAGATGAAACATCAATCATAAGCAATGGGGAACCTATCCCTGATACTATGAATACTTTAATCTTTACAATTGTTCAGCATTTTATTGGTGATCCTACCTTATAGAAGGATAGGTCAGCTGAATTATTGTTCAATCTCAAGTGTAAAACACTTGGAAACTTCCGCTGGTATAGGGATACCTTTCTTACCAAAGTTTTCATTAGAGAAGATAGTCAACATCCTTTCTGGAAAGGAAAGTTTTTGTTTGGTCTTCCAAAATCACTTGGAGATAAAGTTAGGAAAAAAATTCGTAAATAATCTCCTGACGGAAACATACACTATGAGCAGTTAAGTTACGGTCAATTTATTGCTTATATTTAAAAAGTAGACTTAAATATCTGCTAAGATGATAAAATCCAAAATCAATTGACGAAAGAAAAAACTCAAAATAGGAAAGAAATAGGTACTTTCTGTGAGCAATTTGGCTTACCTTGCCCAAAAAGAAAATCCAAACAAAAAAAGGAGCAAAAGCCTTCTCACAGGCCCAAACCTTTTAAGAGGGCTAAGCCTTCTTCGAGGAAGCCCAAAATAAACCCATCTCCAAACTACACTGATAAGCTCATTACATATTTCAAATGGGGTAAAATAGGCCACACAGCCACCAAAAATTGTAGACTCAAAGAAAAAATAAAGGCTCTAAACCTTGAACCCAACATCGAGGAACATATCAATAATATCCTTGCTGAAACCTCTGAAGAGGAACATGAAATGTCCTCTGAAAAATCAGACATTCCAGATGATAATGAAGTAGTATCTTTGGAAGATATTACTGAAAAATTATTTATAAATGTTCTATTCAAAGAACAAGAGCTTCTTTTTGAGGCTATTAACGTCATTCCTAATCCTGAGGAAAAGAAGATCTATCTTAATAAACTCAAAGCTACTTTAGTCAGTCCATTTAAGGTCAAACCTTCAATTCAAATTAATAAATTTAGTCTGAATGAAACCCTCAAAAAACTTGAGAGAAAATCTGCTAAACCTGTTACTGTTTATGATCTTCAATATGAGATTCAAAATCTCAAGATTGAGGTCAAAAACCCTTAGAGATCAGCAAGAAGCTCAACAAGATATCGTTGATGTCTTGTTAAAAGACCAAAAGATTGATGCTATCTCTAATGGTAGTAGTTCTTAAAATTCTTCAAATGATGATGAATTTCTTGGATTAATTAACATGTTAAATATCCAAAAATTCTACATCAACATCGAAATAAGAACAAAAGATTTTATTCTTGAAAGTGTTGGATTGTTCAATACTAGTGCAGATACAAATTGCATACAGGAAGGAGTTATTTCGACAAAATATTCTGAAAAAATCTCTGAATAACTCAGTACTGTTAGTGGTTCAAAACTCAAGATTAATTTCAAACTTTTCTGAGGCAGTGATTGAAAATCAGAACTTTAGATTTAAAACTTCATTTTTATTAATAAAAGATTTTAGTAATGCGGTGATCTTCGGAATGTTCTTTATTAGATCTCTTCTCATTAAACATCACTAATGAAGGTATTTTGTAAAAATACCTAGGTGAAATAATTAGTTTTCCTTTTCTAAGAGAATAGATTTCAAAAAAGCTTAATTTAATCCAAACTAAACAAAATCAAATCAATTTTTTAAAAGACGAAATTTCTTTTAAAAATATTGAATCCCAACTTTCCAAATCAGATGTTCAAAAGAGGATCCAAGATCTTCTTGAGAATATTCAAACTACAATTTGTTCTGATTTTTCGATTGCCTTCTGGCAAAGGAAGAAACATGTTGTCAGTCTTCCTTATGAATAAGATTTTCATGGACAAATTCCAACTAAAGCTAAATCTATATAGATGAATAAAGAACTTCTTATTTACTGTAAAAAAAATATCAATGATCTTCTTAACAAAGGTCTAATAAAAAAAAGCAAAAGTCTATGGTCTTGTTTTGCTTTTTATGTCAATAAACAAGCCTAAATTGAGTGTGGTATTCTAAGGCTTATAATAAATTATAAGCTTTTAAACAAAACTCTTCAATGGATCAAATATTCGATCCTAAACAAAAAAGAGCTTCTGATTTGTTTGCATTCGGCAAAAATATTTTTAAAATTTGACATGAAATATAGATTTTGGCAAATCCAAATTCAAGAAGGTGGTCACTACAAAATAGCTTTTATTGTTTCTTTTGGGCAATACGAATGGAAAGTAATGCATTTTGGACTCAAAAATACCCCTTCTAAATTTTAAAAAATTATGAATGATATTTTTAACTTTTATTCAAATTTTATCATCGTTAACATTGATGATGTTATAATCTTTTCGCAGTCTATTGACCAACACTTCAAGCATATTTACATTTTTGTGAATATAATCAAAAGAAATGGCCTTGCTATTTCTAAAACAAAACTTTCCAAACAATAATTAGATTTATTGGACATAATATCTTTCAAGGTATTATCGTCCTGATTGATCGTGTAATCCGATTTGCGGATAATTTACCAAATCAGATTATTGACAAAACTCAATTAAGAGATTTTTAGGTTTTCTTAATTATGTCTCTGACTTTTTTTATCAATTTAATAATCTTATCAAACCCCTCCATAATTGTCTAAAAAAGGTTCTTCCTCCTTGAACTGACGTTCACACAAACATTGTCAAATAGGTTAAAGCTCAAGTGAAAACCCTTCTTTGTCTTTACCTACCTAACTCCCAAGCTTTCAAAATTGTTGAAACAGATGCCTCTGACTTAGGTTTTGGCGGCCTTTTAAAACAAAAAATAGACATTAGAGAGCATATCATTGCATACGCTTCAAAATATTGAAATACTGCACAACAAAAATATTCTATAATTAAAAAAAAAAATTTTAGCAATTATTCTCTGCATATCAAAATTTCAATTTGATTTACTAAATCAAAGGTTTTTGGTCTGTGTAGATTGTAAATTAGCAAAAGATATTTTGTAAAAAGATGTTAAAAATCTTGCATCAAACAATTTTTGCAAGATGGCAAGCCATTTTAATTGTTTTCTTTTTTTATATTAGGTATCTCAAAGGCACTTCGAACTTTCTCCAGATTACCTCACTCGTGAATTTTGGTAGGGAAAAGAATGTCAAAGTCATCATCTTCCTCTAAAAGAGGAAAAACAAAAGAAAAACAAAAATTAAAAGAAAAAGAAATTGTCCTAACTGGACAAACAAAAATTCAAATTGGGTCATCTACCGAGCAAACACAAAAATAAATCAAGGAAGACTATGCCTTTCCAATCTAAATACTATTAGACTTTTAGGATCAAGGCCTAATCAAACTTCCAAAAAAGTCTTGAGCAGAAATTGCCTCTGATATCAATGAAGATAATGAGGAGTATCCATTATCTCTCATGATCCAGAATTTAAGTAAATAGATCACTAAATAAGATTCGTCCAAACAATTGACGACCATCTAAACTTCCATCAAAAAGCCTCAAACCCAATATCTGGCAATACAGAAATTCATGCCAATAACCCAACTTGAACCAGAATCTTGGGATAAAAATCCCAATAAAATACCCTACAAAATTTTCCCCAAAAATTTTCAGTTCAAATTTGTTTCTCCAAATAAGACACAAAAATATTATAAATTTATATTAATAGATTCTGATTCTGTGTTCATCAAACACTACAAGGACAAAGTCAGTCCATTCAACTTTCCAAATTCTCAAGGTCTTAGCATCATTTGATTTTGGAAAAAATCCAAACAATAGCAAAAATTTTTTCCAAAACTTTGATCCAATCAGATATAATTACTGGGATTATATTCATGCTTGGACCAACGTATTCTGGTTCCAAAATAAAGATTTCGCCATTTATGACTTATTTATTTCAAAAGAAATGCTTTATATAAATTTTCTCATTGATTTTCTTAATGGTGGAATTTCTTTGGATTAATAGATCAAATCCTTCCTAGCAGTGCCTTAGCAGGATTTCAAATATTTTCAAAAATAATCAATTTATCAGGAGATTTCTTCTCAGTATATCTCCATTTTTATTCCAAATTTTCATTAGCCTAGATTTTCTCTTGGCGATATATTTTTGGAAAACATGAAAATTAAAATTTATTGTCCTTTCTTCAAAGACAAGCTTTTGTCAAATGGTGGGCAGAATTTGATACTTCTTGGATTAGTCCTCAAAAGGTTAAAGATTTGTTCAAGAAGAATCCCAAACTTGTCTCGGCCTTCGATCCAGAAAATTGCAAGTTCCTGAATCAAAGGTCCTAAGCTTTGGTAGTTTTAGGAGCATCCTCAAACAAAGAATCCTTTGCTAAAAATTTGAAGGATATCCTATTGCTTTTCCAAACTAATGAAGTTGAGTCATCAGCCAAATAACATTTACCATGGTCATCCTCTTCTTCAGCATCATCATCAGAGTTTTACCAAAATAAAGATGATTGCTTTGAAATTGACTTAGGTGAAGACTGTTGAATTGGTAGATAATTTCAAAAGTCTTTATCGGCAGAAAATAGCAAACAACCCTGCCTGCTCTCAGCAAAAGCAATCAAAAGCTTTTGTCACTTTTAGTCCTTTGGTCATTATAGGTGTCAGTCCGAACTTTTTCTATTATAATAGTTTCGGTTTGTAATTTGTACTATTTTAGTATTGTAACCGGTATTGTTGTAACAGTTATTCTAGGCTTCTATAAAAAGATTGCTCATCCTCATTGTAAAGCATCCTTTGAGAATCCTACAACAAAATAGAGAGGAGAGTTTAGGAGTGTTCTGAGATACTTCTGTAAGCTTTCTTTTTTAAATAAAAAATTTTATTTTGTATCTCTCTCTCTCTCAGCCAGTTCGGACGAACTACCGCACTTTGGCTTTCTTTTATTCTCTGTAATTTACTTTTATTTGCATTGCATGTAATTAGGAGTCTGCCTCCTCCCCTCTTTACTACCCCTGTGATCTCTTCCACCCTTCCGGCCATCCCAAGTCTCTGGTATCAGAGCCCGAGGGGGAAGTAAGGGATTAAGGTTTGAAGTAATAAATGTTTTATTTGGATGAACTCTATGTTACCTAAACCAACTCCTGATTTCCAGCAAATTAGGCAGTTTGATACTGGAAAAGTTAAGTTATTCTTTAAGAGAAGAAACTCTTTCCATCTTGAAACTTTTTCCAGGTTTGAGATACCTGAGGATTTCAAGACAGCTGCCTCGGCAATGTCTAGAAGATCCTTTTCCACAATATCTCAAAATAATATTTCAAACATTCAACTCCGTGGATTAGATATATCTTCTAGCCTTCTAAGGCTGGTTTATCAAAAAGAAGATGATGACAAAAAATTCACAGAGTTGAATGTTTGGAAAATCATTTTGAGATATTGTGGAAAAGGATCTTGTAGACATTGCTGAGGCGGCTATCTTGAAATCCTCAGGTATCTCAGACCTGGAAGAAGTTCCAAGATGAAAAGAGTTTCTTCTATCAAAAAATAACTCAATTTTTTCAGTATCAACCTACCTAATTTGCTAGAAATCAGGAGTTGATTTAGGTTTGGCAGGGACTACTCTGTCGAGTGTCCATTTCTGTGGAAAATTTATTTCACTCCACTGAATAGCCTTTGGCACAGTGATCTTGGCTTTGGTTGTGTCGGTGAGGAACAAAGTGGTCTCACCGTTTTATTTTGGTTTAAGGACCCTAGAGATCATGGAGTTCATGACATTGTACTAGACCCTATAAGTTAGATTTATGGGAACAGATCCGGACATCATGTCGAGTCCAAATATCAAAAGATTGAGAGCTAGTATATGAATGATATTCCTATCAGCAAGACTAATTGTAAGATTTGGAAAGTTATTAAAGTAAATAGACCCAGCATAAATTCTAGTCTCAACAGTTCCAAGAAGTGAATCATGAAACTGATTGTATCTAGCATCGAGAAGACAAATTAGGATTGAAGTGTTCATTCCTAATCTGATGGTTGGTTTGAGGGACACTTGAATGCACCCTATGTGAAGAAAATTGAATTCTTCTTTGTGTTTTTTGATAGATTTGTTTGAAAGAAGTTGAAAAATTTTCTCGAGGTCATCCAAGGGGGTGACTTCTTCAACAGTTCTGACTATATAGTCAGATTTGGAAAAAAAAATTTTCTTTTCATTTTTGTAAAGTTGAGTTTTAGGGATCCTAGGCATTTCCTTAGGTTCCTAAATCCTCATCATTTATATCTTCAAAATGGATTTCCTCTTTGAAGATGTTTGTTTTAGTTTGATAATCATTTTCATGATCATTGGAAGAAAAGGAAGATGAAGAGCCTGTAGAAAAACATTGAGAAAGGGAACAGTAAAACATTAATTTTTAAATCCCCTTCTGATACTAGTTCCTTTAGGTTCAATAAAGAGTTATGATAAGAATTAATAAAATATTCTATTTGCTGAACTGAATATTAATATTCTCTTCTAGCTGAAAGTTTATTCAATCCTATTTTAAAGTAATTTTTAAATAGTTCTTTTAAATCCCAGGCATTGACTTACTGCCCTTTATAATCAATACGGGACTTATTACATACTTTCAGATTGTCAAGAACTATTAAAGTTTCTTTTCCAATCAAAATAGGAAGTAGATCAGCATAAAAAATATTAACATAGAGTTCATCCAAATAAAATATTTATTATTTCAAACCATAATCCCCTATTTCAAACCATAATACCAAAGATCCGGGGTAGCCGGAAAGGTGGAAGAGATCACAGGGGTAGTGAAGAGGGAAGGAGGTGGACTCCTAATTACATGCAATGCAATACAATGCAAATAAAAGTAAATTATAGAAAATAAAAGAAAGTCAGAGCGCGGTAGTCCATCAAGACTGGTTGAGAAAGAGAGAGAGATGCAAAATAAAATTTTTAATTTAAGGAAGAAAGCTTATAGAAGTATCTCAAAACACTCCTAAACTCTCTTCTCTATTTTGTTGTAGGATTCTAAAAGGATGCTTTACAACGAGAATGAGTAATCCTTTTATAGAAGCTTAGAATAACTATTATAATAGTACCGGTTATAATACTAAAATAGTATAGGCTGCAAACTAAAATTATTACAACAGAAAAAGTTTGGACTGACACTTATAATAACCAAAGGACTAAAGGTGACAGAAGCTTTTGACTGCTTTTGTTGAAAGCAGGCAGGGTTGTTTGTTTTTTTTTGCCGACAGAGATTTTTGAAATTATCTGTCAACTTAACAGTCTTCACCTAGGTCAATTCCAAAACAATCCTCTTTATTTTGGTAGAACTCTGATGATGATGCTGAAGAAGAGGATGACGATGGTAAATGCTATTTGGCTGATGACTCAGCGTCATCTGTTTGGAGAAGCAACAGGATATCCTTCAAATTTTTAGCAAAAGATTCTTTACTTGAGGATGCTCTTAAAGCTGCCAAAGCTTGGAAACTTTGATTCAGGAACTGGCAATTTTCTGGATCGAAGGCCGATAGAATTTGGAATTCTTCTTAAACCAATCTTTAATCTTTTGAGGATTAATCCAAGAAGTATCAAATTCTACCCACCATTTGACAAAAGCTTGTCTTTGAAGGAAGGGCAATAAATTTTGATTTTCATGTTTTCCAAAAATATATCGCCAAGAGAAAATTCAGGTTAATGAAAATTTGGAATAAAAATGGGGATCTACTAAGAAGGGATCTCCTGATAAATTGATCATTTTTAAAAATGTTTAAAATTCTTTTAAGGCACTGCTAGGAAGGATTTGGTCTATTTGTCCAAAGAAATTCCACTACTGAGAAAATCAATGAGGGAATTTATATAAAACATTTCTTTTGAAATGAATAAGCCATGAATGGCGAAAAGCTTTATTTTGGAGCCAGAATACGTTGGTCCAAGCATGAATATAATCCCAGTAATTATATCTTATTGGATCAAAGTTTTGAGAAAATTTTTTGATGTTGTTTGGATTTTTTTCAAAATCAGATGGTGTTAAGACTTGAGAATTTGGAAAGTTGAATGAGTAATGTTTGGTGGACTGGCTTTGTCCTTGTAATGTTTGATGGACACAGAATCAGAATCTATTAATATAAATTCATAATATTTTTGTGTCCTATTTGAAAAAATAGGTTTGAACTGAAAATCTTTGGGGAAGATTTTTGAGGGTATTTTGTTGGGATTTTTATCCCAAAATTCTGGTTCAAGTTGGGTTGTTGGCTTGAATTTCTCTTTTGCCAGATATTGGGTTTGAGGTTTTTTGGTGGAAGTTTGGATGGTCATCAATTGTTTGGACGAATCTTGTTTAGTGATCTATTTACTTAAATTCTGGATCATGAGGGATAATGGATATTCCTCATCATCTTCGTCATTGTCAGAGGCAATTTCTGCCCAAGATTTTTTTGGAAGTTTGATTAGGCTTTGATCTTGAATAGCTAACAGTGTTTGGATTGGGAAGGCATAGTCTTTCTTGGTTTGTTTTTTTGTTTGCTGTGTAGATAATCCAGATAAGTTAGATTCTTAGGTAGATGACCCAGTTTGAATTTTGGTTTGTCTAGTTAGGACATTTTCTTTTTCTTTTTGTTTTTGTTTTTCTTTTGTTTCTCCTTCTCTAGAGGAGGATGATGATTTTGGCATTCTTTTCCTTACAAAGAATTCACGAGTGAGGTAATTAGGGAGAGAGTTTGAAGTGCCTTTGAAATACTCAATATCGAAATTAAAAACACTTAAAATAACTTGCCATTTTGCAAAAATTTGTTTTGATGCAAGGTTTTTAACATCTTTTTGCAAAATATCTTTTGCTGATTTACAATTTTACACAGACCAAAAACCTGTGATTTAGTAAATCAAATTGGAATTTTGATATATAGAGAACAATTGCTAAAACTTCTTTTTTGATTGTAGAATATTTTTGTTGTGCAGTATTCCAATGTTTTGAAGTGTATGCAACGACGTGCCCTTTACTGCCTATTTTTTGTTTTAAAATACCACCGAAACCTAAGTCAGAGGCATCTATTTCAACAATTTTGAAAGCTTGGGGGTTAGGTAGGTAAAGACAAGGAAGGGTTTTCACTTGAGTTTAACCTGTTTGACAATATTTATGTGAACGTCTATCCAAGGAGGAGGAACCTTTTTTTGACGATCATGGAGGGGTTTGATAAGATTATTAAGCTGGGGAAAAAAGTCAGAAACATAATTAAGACAGCTTAAAAATCTCTGTAATTGGATTTTGTCAATAATCTGATTTGAAAAATTATCCACAAATCGGATTGCACGATCAATCGGGACGATAGTACCTTAAAAGATATTATGTCCAAGAAATCTAATCTTTGTTTGGAAAAGGTAAATTTTTGTTTTAAAAATAGCAATGCCATTTCTTTTGATTATATTCACGAAAATGTGAATATGCTTGAAGTGTTAGTCAATAGACTTGGAAAAGATTAGAACATCATCTATGTAGACGATGATAAAGTTTGAATAAGAGTTAAAATATCATTCATAATTTTTTGAAATTCAGAAGGGGCATTTTTTAGTCCAAAGGGCATTATTTTCCATTCATATTGCCCAAAAGGAACAGTGAAAGCTGTTTTTTAGCGATCATTTTCTTGAACTTGGATTTGCCAAAATCCAGATTTCATGTCAAATTTTGAAAATATTTTTGCTGAATGCAAACGATTCAGAAGATCTTTTTTTGTTTGGGATCGGATATCTGATCCGTTGAAGAGCTTTGTTTAAAGGCTTATAATTTATTACAAGCCTTGGAGTACCACGCTCAATTTCGGCTTGTTTATTGACATAAAAAGCAGACCAAGACCATGGACTTTTGCTTTTTCTGATTAGACCTTTGTTAAGAAGATCATCGATATCTCTTTTACAGTAAATGAGAAGCTCCTCATTCATCTGTATAGGTCTAGCTTTAGTTGGAATTTGTCGTTCATGAAAATCTTTTGCATAAGAAAGACTGAAAACATGTTTCTTCCTTTGCCAGAAGGCAGTCGGAATACCAGAACAAATTGTAATTTGAATATTCTCAAGAAGATCTTGGATCCTTTTTTGAACATCTGGTTTGGAAAGTTGAGATTCAATATTCTTAAAAGAGATTTCTTCTTTTAAAAAATTGATTTGATTTTGTTTAGTTTGGATTAAATTAAGCTTTTTTGAAATCGATTTTCTTAGAAAAGGAAAACAGATTATTTCACCTAGGTATTTTGTAAACATACCTTCATATCATAAAAATACCTTCATTGATGATGTTTAATGGAAAAAGAGATCTAATAAAGGGCGTTCCTAAGATCATCGCATTACTAAGATCTTTTACCAATAAAAATGAAGTTTTTAATCTACAGTTTTGACTTTTAATCATTGCCTCAGAAAGTTTGAAATTAATATTGAGTTTTGAACCATTAATAGTATTGAGTTGTTCAGAGGTTTTTTCAAAATATTTTGTTGGAATAAGTCCTTCCTGTACGCAATTTGTATCTGCACCAATATCGAACAATCCAATAGTTTCAAGAATAAAATCTTTTATTCTTATTTTGATATTGATGTAGAATTTCTGGATTTTTAACATGTTAATTAATCCAAAAAATTCATCATCATTTGAAGAATTTTGAGATCTGCTTCCATTAGAGATAGCATCAATCTTTTGGTCTTTTAACAAGACATCAATGATATCTTGTTGAGCTTCTTGTTGATTCCTAAGGGTTTTGAGCTCAATTTTGAGATTCTGAATCTCATATTGAAGATCATAAACAGTAACAGGTTTAGCAGATTTTCTCTCGAGTTTTTTGATGTTTCAGACTAAATTTATTAATCTGAATTAAAGGTTTGAACTTAGAAAGACTAGCTTCTAAAGTAGCTTTGAGTTTGTTAAGATAGATCTTCTTTTTCTTAGGATCAGGAATGGCGTTAATAGTCTAAAAAAAAAGCTCTTATTGTTTGGATAGAACGTTTATAAATGATTTTTTTAGTAGTATCTTCCGAAGATACTACTTCATTATCATCTAAAATGTCTAATTCTTCAGAGGACATTTCATGTTGCTCTTAAGAGGTTTTAGCGAGGATATTATTGATCTGTTCCTCGATGTTGGGCTCAAAGTTTGGGGCCTTTATTTTTTCTTTGAGTCTACAATTTCTGGCTATGTAGTCTGTTTTACCACATTTAAAACATGTAACGGGCTTGTCAGTGTAGTTTGGAGATGGATTTGTTTTGGGCTTCCTCGGAGGAGGCTTAGCCTTCTTAGGAGGTTTGGGCCTGTAAGAAGACTTTTGCTCCTTTTTTTGTTTGGACTTTCTTTTTGGGCAGAGTAAGCCGAATTACTCACAGAAAGTACCCATTTTTTTACCTATTTTGAGTTTTTTTCTTTCGCCAATTGATTTGGATTTTATCATCTTGGCAGATTTTTAAGGCTACTTTTTGAATATAAGTAATAAGTTGACCGTAACTTAACTGCTCATAGTGTATGTTTCCGCCAAGAGATTGATTACAAATTTTTTCCCTAACTTTATCTCCAAATAATTTTGGAAGACCAACCAAAAACTTTTCTTTTCAGAAAGGTTGTTGGCTATCTTCTCTAGTGAAGACTCTGGTAAGGATGGTATCCTTATACCAGCAGAAGTTTCCAAGTGTTTTACACTTGAGATTGGACAATAATTCAGTTGACCTATCTTTTTATAAGGTAGGATCACCAATAAAATACTGAACAATTGTAAAGATTAAAGTGTTCATAGTGTTAGGGGTAGGTTTCCCATTGTTGGTGATTGGTGTTTCATCTAATTCAGTTTTAATTGCAAAAGGAATTTTTGATTTTTCAAGATCAATAAGATAATTATCCCACCAATCTTTTAGTTGACCAGAAAAACCAGCAACTAGAGTTTCAACAATTGTTTCCTCAGCACAATTGAGAGTTGTTGAATACGCAGTTGCAACCATAGTCATATGTTGCAGAGTATTCATTATCTAGTATTCAATTTGACCATCTATGTTCCATTCATAGATGTTATTGGCGCTAAAAGACTTAATACTTGAAGATTTCTCTTCAAGTAATAAATCAGGAGGAGTAGCGCGTTGGTAATAAAGTTTTGAAGGTTTTTTCCAATTTTGAGAAACAACCTAACTAATCTTTTGGTTTTCAAAATCTTCCAAAAAAGTATTTGTTTTTTCAAGAGGACTAATAATTCTGGATTTAGAAGTCTCTTGTTGTGGAGTCTCAGGAGCAACAGGTTCTAAAAGTTTGAGTTTCTCATTAATCTTGTTTAAAAATTCTTCTTGAGAAGAAATTGGCTTTGGGTGGAGTCTTACTTGCTTTGAAAGGTTTGAAAAGTGGTTTGACAATTTATTTTTCAAAAATAGTTTTAGAAGAAAATGGTTCATCCTTGATTTTAACATTTTTGGTTAAAATTTTTGGACCCAAAGTTTGAAGATATTTGTTGGTATAGTTTGATTGTTCCATGAGACTCTTGATGTCTCTTGGGTTTATAGCATCATCATCCTTTCTGCTCTTGAAAGATGATGCTATAATTGGTTTTCCTTCAACATCCTTGACATTAGGAAGCTAGAATTTTGTGTTTGGAGGTAAATCAGATTGAACAGTTTCATTATCCTTAAGATGCCAAAGAACATCTAAGGTTTTTTCACCCAAATCTGTTTTCCAAGGATAGTTAATCCTATTAGTAACAAAATAGGTATAAAATCAGTAAAAAAAAAAAATATTTTGTTTGACCTTTTCAAAAATTCATAAAATTTTTCTTGAATATCTTTTCTGTTTTTTTCCTAAAAAATTTTTAAAAACCATTCACACTGAGGGGCCAAATCCTCAGAATTAAAGTTTTCTCTAAGGGATTCTTTATCTATGGTGAACTTACATATCATAAGGTTCATTCATAGAGGAGTATATTGGAGATTGAATGGATTTTTGGTCATCATCTTCTTTTTGATAAACCGGCCTTGGAAGGCTAGAAGATGTGTCTAATCCACGGAGTTGAATGTTTGAAATATCATTTTGAGATATTGTGGAAAAGGATCTTCTAGACATTGTCAAGGCGACTGTCTTGAAATCCTCAGATATCTCAGACTTGGAAGAAGTTCCAAGATGGAAAGAGTTTCTTCTATCAAAGAATAACTGAACTTTTTCAATATCAAACTATCTAATTTGCTGGAAATCAGGAGTTGGTTTAGGTTTGGTAGGGACTACTCTGTCGAGTGTCCATTTCTATGGAAAATTTATTTCACTCCACTAAATAGCCTTTGGCACAGTGACCTTGGCTTTAATTGTGTCAGTGAGGAACAAAGTGATCTCACCGTTTTGTTCTGATATGAGGACTCTAGAGATCATGGAATTCATGACCTTGTACTGGATCCTATAAGCTAGATTTATGGAAACAGATCCGGACATCATGTCGAGTCCAGATATCAAAAGATTGAGAGTTAGTACATGAATGATAATTCCTATCAGCAAGACTAACTATAAGATCTGGGAAGTTATTAAAATAAATAGGCCTAGCCCAAATACTAGTCTCAATGGTTCCAAGAAGTGAATCATGAAACTGATTATGTCCAGCATCGCGAAGACAAATTAGGACTGAAGTGTTCATTCCTAATCTGATGGTTGGTTTGAGGGACACTTTAATGCACCCTATGTGAAGAAAATTGAATTCTTCTTTGTGTTTTTTGATAGATTTGTTTGAAAGAAGTTGAAAAGTTTTCTTGAGGTCATCCAAAGGGACGACTTTTTCAATAGTACTGACTATATAGTCAGATTTGGAAAAGAAAGTTTTCTTTTCATTTTTGTAAAGTTGAGTTTTAGGGATCCTAGGCATTTCCCAGGTTCTTAGATCCTCATCGTTTATATCTTCAAAACGGATTTTCTCTTTGAAGATGTTATTTGTTTTAGTTTGATGATCATTTTCATGATCATTGGAAGAAGAGGAAGATGAAGAGCCTGTAGAAAAACGTCGAGAAAGGGAACGGAAAAACATTAATTTTTAAATCCCCTCCCGATACCAGTTCCTTTAGGTTCAGTAAAGAGTTATGATAAGAATTAATAAAATATTTTTTATAATGCAACTGCAATTTTGATGGTGTCCCTATGAGATTTCTGTTATTATTTCATGCTTTTCATTGCATGTGCCAAATGATCACGTAGCGTGCTCGGTTGTTACTGCACTTGTGTGCTTTGATGCTGTTGAGTGGCTTTCCGAGCAATTGTGTAACACGTCAATTTGGCATTTATTAGCTTATTCCGTCTGATTCCATCAATTTAGGGAAATCTCATAACCAAGATTTGAGGGGAAAGAAAGACTAAAACAACGCATCAACATTGGATTTATATGTGGCACAATTGATCTGAGAATGTGTTACATAGAAATCTCATTATTGATTACACACTTTCCTCTCAATATTGGCACTAATATTAGCAGCATGTAGCGGCTACTCATGCAATATTGTGGTTGTCTGTAGAATTTTACCTACAAAATCCACAACATTATGACCATATGCCAACCCCAGCAGCATTTTCGCTTGTCATCACCATCCTCCCGGCAATCGTCCTGTATGGCAAACCCCCGACAGCATGTCCATGTGGATCCTCCAAGAATGTTCGTTGATCCCAAGGTATTTCGTGCCAATGTTGGTCCTAGTCGGGCGTGGCTATTTCAGTTAAGGTGTATGTCAGTGGATTCATTAAGCAACAACAACATGTCAAATTTAAATAACTTTCAACTTGTATATGATGCTGCCGAATCCAACCTTTCAGTCCTCGTTGTCGTCCTTTGCACGTTGATCTAAATGCTCTAGTGGACGCCTTTGTGTACCAGCCAATGGACTAGCCAACCAACCCACCAGTGTACCATCCAGTCGACCCATCGATAGTCAGGTGCTAACCAAGAATGTGTACATCCTGACGATGGATGAGTTACTGTAGATGCCATCTCCGGATTCTTAAGCTGCAGCTGCAATTGCACCTACAAATTGGAAGTTTAATTGGATTCAAGTAGGAGGTTATAAACCTTGATTGCAGGATTATGACTATCATTCTACTCAAGGTGATGCAGCAACAGCAATGGGTGAAGGAGATGAGGTGGGCGAGGGGGTTGAAAGGGATGAAGTGGGTGAAGGTGGTAAAGGAAAAGGGAGAAGGGGATTTATGTGTTCAAGCATCCTATGGGAGATTCATGGGTGCCTTCGTTAATAAAAAAGAAAAAGAACAAAGAGCCTAAGTAGTTTAGTTTCTGTATTTTTTTTCTTTCTCATGTAGTTTAATATGTAATTAATTAATTCATTTTTATTATTGCATATATTTCAATTTAGCACATGCCAATTATTATATGATGCCTCCTTTGTTAGCTTTGTAATTTGTATTGAATTTTATTATTTTGCATTTAATTCAAAATGATTTATTGAGATAATTGGATAATTATCATATTAAAAAAATGTTGATTTAAAATATATAAATTAATTTTTTATCTTTAAACAATTATAAATAAAGAATACTAAATACTCCTTAACAACTCATAATTGCCTCTTGGTAATTGTCAACAAGGCCTATTATTTATCATGATAATTTCCATAAAATGTGTATATGATGTTTATTAAATGCTTAGCATTTTACATTGGATTATATGGGACTAGAACTTCCGGTGCATGTAAATTTGACTATTATATGAAAATATCCGATGAGTTTATTAGTGTTTGTAATTCTTAAGAGCCAAAAACATACACATTATCCCTGTTATAATTTATTATTTAATTATATATTATTTAACATTTTAATTTCTTTTTATTATTTAAAAAAATTAAAAGAAGAGAGATTATTTTATTATATGGTTAAAACCAGCTATAAATATTAATGAAAGCTTCTAATAATAATATTTAAGTATTTTCAGCAAATAAAATTATTGATATGAGAATTGAGCCTAAACCATTTTCTATCACATTATGAAATTATCTTGAAGCAAATAATAAAAAATATTAGATTATTGTAATATTAAAAAGAAAGTAAAACAAACATTGGTTTTTCACGTGAAAAAAAGTTAATTAATATATGCATCATTAATCATTTAATTTTGAAGATATGTTTCTATTACAATTCATATAAGATTAAAAAGATATTTAATATAATTTATTTACAGTTTAAGAAATCATTTAATTTTTTTCTTACTATAACAACATCCTCAAATAATTAAAATGGTGAGTATTCTAACGAACAATAAATAAAATTGAATAACAATAAAAAAAATAATATAACTATGTAAGTATTTTAAATTTATTAAAAAAATTGCTTCTAGTAATTTTTTACAGGAATGTATTAAAATATTAATTTAAAAAATATTTTTCTTAATTTTTTTAAATACTCAATCTTTTGTTATTAGATAATTATCATATTGAAAAAATTTAGGAAAAAAAACTTTTAACATTTACATATATTCTAATAATTATGTTAAATAAGTTAATTAGACATAAATAATTAAAGTAGTAAGTAAGGTCTTTTAATAAGGTATCACATGACTTACTGGATATGAACTGAGAGCAATGTTGTAATCATGTTATCTAGTTGGATAAGAACTGATACCAATTTGAGCAACATAATACTGAAATAAAAATTATTAAAATGTATTAACTAAAATAATACAGTTATTATATTGATCAAGATAAAAATTTAATTTGACTAAAGAGAATCTATTAATTAGAATAACACAAACTTATAGAATAAAACTAAATAATAAATAAATTCTACTGTAGCAAAGAAGCTTACATAAATAATTTTGTACTGAAAAGCTTAACAAAATATCACATAACTTACTGGATGTGAATTACAAATAGTGTCGTAGTCATGCTATCTTGCCAGATAGGAGTTGGTATTAGTTTCAGTAACATAATATTGATGTTAGATTATTAATAAGAATTAATTGAATTAATACAAGTATTATATTAATTAATATAAAAATTTAATTCCACAAATACTATTAAAGAGATTACTACATAATTAATAATAAATTGCATTATAATCAAGAAATTATTTACATTACTAACTTTGAAATAAAAAATTTAATAAACTGTTACATGATTCACTTAATATAAACTGGGGATAATGTCTTCGTGCTGCCCAATGGGATACGCAATTCAAACATTTTCTTTGTGACGCAGACTTGCTCGACCAGCTTTAGCAACAATTTCTTTGAAATTGACATACAGTTCAATGGCAGTAGTGTGCTGTAAATATTGTCTATATATTATAAACATTATTTGTATTTCTCTGTCACTGCTTATTTTAACTAGTCAAAACTATATTTTGTCATTAAGATTTGAAATCGGACATTTATATATTTAATTCTCATCACTCTCTTCGAAGTGCCGATATTTATGCCTTGACAAAGTATAACATTTATTTCCCCAAATGATATGATTTGAGGAAACGAAAATAATAAATGGATCGTCAGATACAAATATTGCACATTCCTTTATATTTCTAATAACAGAGCCATTAAAATGTGCAATAATAATAACATCAAAATAACTTTTTTTTTTTCAAATTCTTATGTCTTGGGGGTGAAATCTCTCACTTTTTTCCTCCCAACTTACATTGCCCTCCTTATGGTAGAATTTTGTGTTATAATAATTTTTAATCCACCCACATTCCTACCTATATAGGGGCAAAATGTATCATTATTTTCCTTCCCCCACCACGGCGGATTGTCTCTAACCCTCCCCACATCTCCATAATAAAATTTAAAACACAATATTTTTGTTAAAATTATATACTAAACCCATATTTAAATAATTGAGCCACCGTCTTATAGTTTTGTTGCTTGATAATTTGAAATTCATGTCTTTTATTAATTATTTTTAATTATATGTTTACTTTTACTATTTTTTTCCCCTTAAACAATCACTAAAAGTAGTCAATTTACCAAATAAATAAGAACAATATAAAATTAGTACTATAATAATTATAAATTTATTTTATATTTTTTTAATACATTTATAATAATTCTATTTAATATATGTTATCGCACCTATATTCTCTCTCTCTCTCTCTCTCTCTCTTTATAAAATGATTATATTGTGTATTATATCACATGTGATGCTTAGCACTGCTATCCCTACAATATATATAGGTAAGGACATTGTAGTAGAGAAGAACACTTACAGCGCTTTCAAGAACACTGGGTTGGAAGAGAAGCTTGAGGAGATGGGTGTGAAGGAGGTGATAGTGACGGGTGTGATGACCAACATCTGCTGTGAGACCACAGCACGTGAGGCCTTTGTTAGAGGCTTCAGGGTGTTCTTCTCCACCGATGCTACTGCCACCTCTGATGATGATCTCCATGAGGCCACTTTGAAGAACATGGCTTATGGTTTTGCTTACTTGGTTGACTGTCACCGGCTCAAACAAGCACTCGTTGCAAAATGAGAAATTATCATAAATCTTGGTGAGAGAAAAAAGAAAAAAGTATATAAATATTGTTTCATATGGATGTCAAGTAATTGACTTGAAGTATATGTGTGTAAAGCCACTATGAGTGGTCTAGTGATGAGGTATTTAAATAGTATGCATGAGATCCTAGGTTCAAACTTGCCACCAATGTTACAGAAAAAAAAAAAAACAATACATTTGTATAAGAGTCTATGTTTAACAGCCTTTTGGCCTTTGATTGTGTGTGTATGTGTGTTTTAAGTATTATTGTGAAATTAATCTATTGACTCTTATGATTAAGAAGTTTTCCCAATAAGTTTTTAAATTTAAATTCAATTAACTTAGTATTAGACTTTGAAATTAATTTACACACACACACACACACATATGTATATGTGTGTGTGTGTGTGTGTGTGTGTTTGTTTGAATTAATTTACTACTCAAAGCACTCCTAAAATTCTCCTGCTTCGAAGGATATCCTTCAACAAAGATAGGCAATCCTTATATAGACACTAGGTTTACTGTTACAACAGTACAGGTTACAAGACCGAAACTATTACAACAGTGTTTGCAAATAAAGTTTGTTCTGACACCTGAAGTGACTAAAAAATGACTAAAGGTGAAAGGGCTTTTGTCAGAGACTCATAATGCTCTGCCGAAAGTGGATTCCATTTGCTAGTTGATTAGAAACAAGATTCCTTGTGTTTGGCCAGGTTTGTCGTTTGTGCCGACTCAACAATCTTTGTCTAAGTTGATTCCATAACAGTCATCTTCATTATGGTAGAATTCAGATGAGGCTGTAGAGGAAGAAGAGAACGATGGTAACTGTTGCTTGGTTGAAGGCTCTGCTTCATCTGTTTGGAGCAGCTTTAAGATATCCTTTAGGTTTTGAGCAAAAGATTCTTTGCTGGTGGATGCTCCTAATGCTGATATAATTTGAGACCTTTGATTTAAGAACTTGCATGACTCTAAATCAAAGGTTGAAAGTTGTTTGGGATTCTTCTTGAACCATTCTTTGACATTGTAGTAATTAGCCCAAAAAGTATCAAATTCTCCCCACCATTTGACATAAGCTTGCCTTTGAAGATAGGGCATCAAGTTTGTATTTTCATGCTTGCCAAATACATAACGCTAGGAAAAAATCCAAGCTAATGAAAATTTGGAACAAAAGTGGAGATCTACTGGGAAAGGATCTCTTGATAAATTTATCATTTTTGAAAAAGTTTGAAATCCTTCTGAAGCCTCAGCCGGAAGGATTTGGTTGATTGATCCAAAGAAATTTCACCACTGAGAAAATCAATGAGGAAATTTATATAAAGCATTTCTTTTTAAATAAATAAGCCAAGAATGACGTAAAGCTTTATTTTGGAACCAAAAAACATTTTTCCAGGTTTGAATATAATCTCAGTAATTATATCCAATTGGATCAAAATTTTGAGAAAACTTTTTGATATTGTTTGGATTCTTTCCAAATTCAAAAGGTGTCATGATCTTGAGGATTTGGAATGTTGAATAAGTAGTGTTTGGGGGGATTGGCTTTATCCTTATAATGTTTGATAGACACAGAGTCTGAATCTACCAAGATAAATTCATAAAATTTTTGTGTTATATTTGGAGTTGTTGGTCTAAATTGAAAATCTTTTGGAAATATTTTTGAAGGTATTCTGTTTGGGTTTGTGTTCCAAAACTCGGGTTCTATTTGAACAACTGGCATGAATTTTTCTTTGGCCAGATACTGAGTTTGAGATTTTTTGGTAGAGATTTTTGTTTGTTTGGACGAGCCTACTTTAATGACTTGTTTACTTTGATTCTGAATCATGAGGGCTAAAGGGTATTCTTCATCTTCATCATTGTCAGAGGCAATATCTGCCCAAGATTTTTTTAGTAGTTTTGTTAGACATTGATTTTGAAAGGCTAACAATGTTTGTATTGGAAAGGCATAGTCTTCCTTGGTTTGTTTAAGAGTTTGAGAAGTTTGCTGGGTGGATGACCCAGGTGGGGTAGATAACCCCTTTTGATTTTTTGTTTTGGTTAGTCCAGCTAGGACCAACTTCTTTCCTTTATCTTTTTCTTTTGCTTTTCCTCCTATAGAGGAAGATGTTGCTGATTTCGGCATTGAGCCGTTGCTATTTTCCCTATAAGAATTCACGAGTGAGATAATCAGGGAGAGAGTTAGAAGTGCCTTTGAGATACTCAATTTCAAAATAAAAAACACTTAAGATTGCTTGCTATCTTGCAAAAATTTGTTTTGAAGCTAGATTTTTAACATCATTTTGTAAAATATCTTTTGCTAATTTGCAATCAACTCCAACTAAAAACTTTTGATTTAATAAATCAAATTGAAATTTGGAGATGCAAAGAACAATTGCTAAAACTTTCTTTTTGGTTGTGGAATACTTTTGTTGTGCAGAATTCCAATATTTTGAAGTATATGCAATGATATGTTTTTTGTTTTCTAATTTTTGCTTCATAATACCACCATAACCTAGGTCAAAGGCATTTGTTTCAACAATTTTAAAAGCCTAAAGATTTGGCAGGTATAGACATGGAAGGTCTTTAACCTGGGCTTTGACTTGTTTGACAATATTTGTATGAACATTTGTCCAAGGAGGAGGATCTTTTTTCAGACGATCATGAAGAGGCTTGATAAAATTATTAAGCTGCGGGAAAAAGTCAGAGACATAGTTGAGACAGCTTAAGAATCTTTGTAGTTGAGTTTTGTCAATAATTTGATTTGGAAAATCCGCAAACTGAATAGCTCGATTAATTAGGACAATTGTACCTTGAAAGATATTATGCCCAAGAAATTTAATCTTTGTTTGAAAAAGATTGATTTTTATTTAGAAACAGCAAGCCTGTTATGCTTGACTGTTTTAACAAATATATGAAGATGCTTGAAATGTTGGTCAATAGATTGAGAAAAGATTAAAACATCATTGATGTAAACAATGATGAAGTTTGAGCATGATTCAAAATTGTTATTCATGATTTTTTGGAATTCAAAAGGAGCATTTTTGAGTCCAAAGAGCATTACATTCCATTCGTATTGCCCAAAAGGGACAGTGAAGGCCATTTTATAGCGATCACTTTCTTGGATTTGGATCTGCCAGAACCCAGACTTCATATCAAATTTTGAAAATATTTTGGCTGAATAAAGTCGGTTTAGGAGATCTTTCTTGTTTAAGATCGGATATCTGATCCATCGAAGAGTTTTGTTCAGAGGCTTATAATTGATAGCAAGCCTTGGAGTTCCTCGTTCCATTTCTGCTTATTTATTAACATAAAAAGCAGAACAAGACTAGGGGCTTTTGCTTCTTCTTATTAAGTCTTTGGAAAGATGATCATTAATCTCCTTTTTATAGTAAATAAGGAGTTCTTCATTCATCTGTATCGGTCTTGCCTTAGTTGGTATCTACCGTTCATAAAAAATTTTTTCATAAGGAAGTCAAGTATATGTTTTTTTCTTTGCCAAAAAGCATTGGGAATATCAGAGCAGATTGAAGTTTGGATAAGTTCAAAAAGATTCTGGATCCTTTTTTGAACCTCTAGTTTGAAAAGTTGAGATTCAATATTCTTGAAAGAGATTTCTTATTTAAGAAAATTGATTTGGTTTTGTTTTATCTAAATTAGATTGAGCTTTTTTGAAATCAATTTTCTGAGAAAAGGAAAACTGATTGTTTCACCTAAGTATTTAGTGAAAATACCATCATCAGTGATGTTTAAAGGAAAGATGGACTTGATAAAGGGCGTTCCTAAGATCGCCTTATTACTAAGATCCTTAACTAATAAAAATGAAGTTTTGATTATGAGGTTTTGATTTTCAATCATAGCTTCAGAAAGTTTAAAATTGATTCTGAGTTTTGAACCACTAGCAGTGCTAAGTTGTTCAGAAGTTTTTTCAAAATATTTGGTTAGAATAAGTCCTTCCTGGATGCAATTCGAATTTGCATCAGTATCAAATAATCCAACAGTTTCAAGAATAAAGTATTGAATTCTTATTTTAATATTGATATAAAATTTTTAAATTTTTAACATGTTAATTAATTCAAGAAATTCTTCATCATTTTGGTTAATTTTTTTAGGACTGCCATCAACTGAAGCAGAATTCTCCTCCTGATTTTGATCGCTTATCAGGATTTGAATGATTTCCTGATGTGTCTTTTGTTGATCCCTAAGATCTTTTACTTCAACTTTGAGATTTTGAATCTCGTGTTGAAGATCCTAAACAGTGATTGGTTTGACGGATTTTTTCTCAAGTTTCTTGAGAGTTTCTTTTAGACTAAATTTATTAGTCTGGATTAATGATTTGGCCTTAGAAGAGCTGGCTTCTAAAGTGGCTTTGAGCTTGTTGAGGTAGATCTTCTTTTCATCAGGATCAGGAATAGCATTGATAGCTTCAAAAAGAAGATCTTGCTCCTTAGTTAGAACATTAATTGAAGCTTTAATTGTTTCTTCAGAAGATATTTCATCTTCGAGAATATCAAATTCTTCAGAAGACAATTTTATTTCATCTTCAGAGGTTTCAGCAAAGAGGTGGTTAATTTGTTCTTCAATGTTTGAGTCAATATTTAAAGCCTTGATTTTTTCTTTAAGCCTGTAGTTTCTGCTAATGTGGCCAAATTTTCCACATTTAAAGCATGTGATTGGCTTATCAGTTTAGTTTGAAGGGGGTTTCGATTTTGGTTTAGGCTTTTTGGGAGGAGGTCTGTACTTGTTATTTTTTGGATGAATTACAGATTTAGATTTTGGTTTAAGTTTTTTTCTTTGAGCAAGGTAATCCAAATTACTCACAGAAGGTTCCTAATTCTCTCTTGTTTTATGCCTTTTCTCTAGCAAGTTGATATTGTATTTTATCATCTTGGCAGATTTTTAGGGCTACTTTTTCGATATAAGCAATTAATTGTCCATAACTTAATTGCTCATAGTGGATGTTTCCATCAAGAGATTGGCTATGAATTTTATCCCTAACATTGTCTCCTAATGATTTTGGAAGGCCAGCCAAAAATTTTTCTTTCCAAAAAGGTTATTGGCTGTCTTCTCTAGTAAAAACCCTGGTAAGGAAAGTATCCCTATACCAACAAAAATTAGCTAAAGTCTTACATTTTAGGTTGGACAATAGCTCAGCAAACCTTTCTTTCAAAAGAGTTAGGTCACCAATAGAATGTTGAGCTATGGTGAAGATTAAAGTGTTTATAGAGTTAGGTATGGATTCCCCATTATTGGTAATAGGAGTTTCGTTAGGTTCAGTTTTGATAGCATAAAGGATTCTTGACTTTTCATAGTTAGAGAGATAATTATTCCACCATCCTTTGAGTTGTCCAGAGAATCCTGCTACCAGAATTTCAACAATTATTTCCTCAGAATAATTGTGAGTTGTTGAATAAGCTGTTGCAAGCATCGTCATATACTGTAGAGTATTCATAGTTTGATATTCTGTTTGGCCATCTATGTTCCACTCATAGATGTTGTTTGCATTAAACAACTTAAGACCTAAAGACTTTTCTTCAAGTAATAAGTCTGGAGGAGTAGAGCATTAGTAATAAAGTTTTGAAGGTTTCCTCCAATTTTGGGTAGAAACGAGATTCAAAATCTCAAAGTCGAAGTAAAAGATCTTAGGGATCAGCAAAAGACTCATTAGGAAATCATTCAGATCCTGATAAGTGATCAAAATCAGGAGGAGAATTTTGCTTCGATTGATGGCAGTCCAAAAAAAATTAACCAAAATGATGAAGAATTTCTTAGATTAATTAACATGTTAAAAATCCAAAAAATTTATATCAATATTAAAATAAGAATTAAAGACTTTATTCTTGAAACTGTTGGATTATTTGATACTAGTGCAGATTCGAATTGCATCCAGGAAGGACTTATTCCAACCAAATATTTTGAAAAAACTTCTGAACAACTTAGCACTATTAGTGGTTCAAAACTTAGAATCAGTTTTAAACTTTCTGAAGCTATGATTGAAAATCAAAACCTCAGAATCAAAACTTCATTTTTATTAGTTAAGGATCTTAGTAATGAGGTGATCTTAGGAACGCCCTTTATCAGGTCCATCTTTCCTTTAAACATCACCGATGATGGTATTTTCACTAAATACTTAGGTGAAACAATCAGTTTTCCTTTTCTCAGAAAATCGATTTCAAAAAAGCTCAATCTAATTCAGATAAAACAAAACCAAATCAATTTTCTTAAATAAGAAGTCTTTCAAGATTATTGAATCTCAACTTTCCAAACCAAAGGTTCAAAAGAGGATCCAAAATCTTTTTGAACTTATCCAAAATTCAATTTGCTCTGATCTTCCCAATGCTTTTTGGCAAAGAAAAAAACATATGGTTGATCTTCCTTATGAAAAAGATTTTTATGAACGGCAGATACCAACTAAGGCAAGACCGATACAGATGAATGAAGAACTCCTTATTTACTATAAAAAGGAGATTAATGATCTTCTTTCCAAAGGCTTAATAAGAAGAAGCAAAAGTCCCTGGTCTTGCTCTGCTTTTTATGTTAATAAACAAGCAAAAATTGAATGAGGAACTCCAAGGCTTGTTATCAATTATAAGCCTCTGAATAAAGCTCTTCGATGGATCAGATATTCGATCCCAAACAAGAAAGATCTCCTAAACCAACTTCATTCAGCCAAAATATTTTCAAAATTCGATATGAAGTCTGGGTTCTGGCAGATCCAAATCCAAGAAAGTGATCGCTATAAAATGGCCTTCATTGTCCTTTTTGGGCAATACAAATGGAATGTAATGCCCTTTGGACTCAAAAATGCTCCTTCTGAATTCCAAAAAATCATGAATGACATTTTTGAATCATGCTCAAACTTCATCATTGTTTACATCGATGATGTTTTAATCTTTTCTTAATCTATTGACCAACATTTCAAGCATCTTCATATATTTGTTAAAACAGTCAAGCATAACGGGCTTGCTATTTCAAAAACAAAAATCAATCTTTTTCAAACAAAGATTAGATTTCTTGGGCATAATATCTTTCAAGGTACAATTGTCCCAATTAATCGAGTTGTTCAGTTTGCGGATAAATTCCGAAACCAAATTATTGACAAAACTCAGCTACAAAGATTCTTAGGCTGTCTCAACTATATCTCTGACTTTCCCCCGCAACTTAATAATCTTATCAAGCCTCTTCATGATCGTCTGAAAAAGGATTCTCCTTCTTAGACAGATGTTCATATAAACATTGTCAAACAAGTCAAAGCCCAGGTTAAAGACCTTCCATGTCTATACCTGCCAAATCTTCAGGCTTTTAAAATTGTTGAAATAGATGCCTCTGACCTAGGTTATGGTGGTATTTTGAAGCAAAAATTAGAAAACAAAGAACATATCATTGCATATACTTCAAAACATTGGAATTCTGCACAACAAAAATATTCCACAATCAAAAAAGAAGTTTTAGCAATTGTTCTTTGCATCTCCAAATGTTAATCTGATTTATTAAATCAAAAGTTTTTAGTTTGAGTTGATTGTAAATCAACAAAAGATACTTTACAAAAGGATGTTAAAAATCTTGCATCAAAACAAATTTTTGCAAGATGGCAAGCAATCTTAAGTGTTTTTGATTTTGAAATTGAGTATCTCAAAGGCACTTCTAATTCTCTCCCTGATTATCTCACTTGTGAATTCTTACAGGGAAAATAGCAACGGCTCAATGCCGAAATTAGCAACATCTTCCTCTATAGGAGGAAAAGCAAAAGAAAAAGATAAAGGAAAGAAGTTGGTCCAAGCCGAACTAACCAAAACAAAAAACCAAAAAGGGTCATCTACCCCACCTGGGTTATCTACCCAGCAAACTAACCAACCTGGGTCATCCACCCAACAAACTTCTCAAACCCTTAAACAAACCAAGGAAGATTATGCCTTCCCAATACAAACATTGTTAGCCTTTCAAAATCAAGGTCTAACCAAACTACCCAAAAAATCTTGGGCAGATATTGCCTCTGACAATGATGAGGATGAAGAATACCCTTTAACCCTCATTATTCAGAATCAAAGTAAACAAGTCACTAAAGTAGGCTTGTCCAAACAAACAAAAATCTCTATTAAAAAATCCCAAACTCAGTATCTGGCTAAAGAAAAATTCATGCCAGTTGTTCAAATAGAACCCGAGTTCTAGGACAAAAAACCAAATAGAATACCTTCAAAAATATTTCCAAAAGATTTTCAATTTAGACCAACAGCTCCAAATAGAGCACAAAAATTTTATGAATTTATTCTGGTAGATTCAGACTCTGTGTCTATCAAACATCACAAGGATAAAGTCAATCTCCCAAACACTACTTATTCAACATTCCAAATCCTCAACGTCATGACACCTTCTAAATTTGGAAAGAATCCAAACAATATCAAAAAATTTTCTCAAAAATTTAATCCAATTAGATATAATTATTGGGATTGTATTCAAGCCTGGACAAATGTTTTTTGGTTCCAAAATAAAGCTTTTCGCCATTCTTGGCTTATTTATTTCAAAAGAAATGTTTTATATAAATTTTCTCATTGGTTTTCTTAGTGGTGGAATTTCTTTGGGCCAATCAACCAAATTCTTCCGGTTGAGGCTTTAGAAGGATTTCTAACTTTTTCAAAAATTATAAATTTATCAGGAGATCCTTTCTCAATAGATCTCCACTTTTATTCCAAATTTTCATTAGCTTGGATTTTTTCCTGGCGTTATGGCATGCATGAAAATACAAACTTGATGCCCTATCTTCAAAGGCAAGCTTATGGTGGAGAGAATTTGATACTTCTTGGGCTAATTTCTACAGTGTCAAAGAATGGTTCAAGAAGAATCCCAAACAACTTTCAGCCTTTGATCCAGAGTCATGCAAGTTCTTAAATCAAAGGTTTCAAATTATATCAGTGTCAGGAGCATCTGCCAGCAAAGAATCTTTTGCTCAAAACCTAAAGGATATCCTAAAGCTGCTCCAAACAAATGAAGCAGAGTCTTCAACCAAGCAACAGTTACTATCATCCTCTTCTTCCTCTACAACCTCATCTGAATTCTACCAGAATGAAGATGATTGTTATGGAATCAACTTAGACAAAGACTGTTGAGTTGGCACAAACGACAAACCTAGCCAAACACAAGGAATCCTCTTTCTAGTCAGCCAGCAAATGGGATCCACTTTCGGCATAGCATTATGAGTCTCTGACAAAAGCCCTTTCACCTTTAGTCATTTTTTAGTCACTTCAGGTGTTAGAACAAACTTTATTTCTTTTCAAACACTGTTGTAATAGTTTCAGTCTTATAACCTGTACTGTTGTAACAGCAAACCTAGTGTCTATATAAGGATTGCCTATCTTTGTTGAAGGGCATCCTTCGAAGCAGGAGAGTTTTAGGAGTGCTTTGAGTTCTCTTTGTAAGCTTTCCTTCTTTTAATAAAATCTTGTATTTTATTCAGCTCTCTTTCTCTCTGCCTGTCCCGACGGACTACCGTGCTCTGGCTTTCTTTTATTTTCTGTAAATTTATTTCAATTTTATACCGCATATCATATCATATCATTTGCATGTTTTAGGAGTTTGTCTCCTTCGTACTTCTTACCCCTGTGATCTCTTTACTTTCACTCGCCACTCCCGAGTCTCTGTATGTATATATGTATGAAATTTTTTTAATAAACTTGGATGTAGTTTTGTTTCTTTTTTTTATCGATAACTTAGCTGTGGTTACACAATAGAATATGTATATATGTAATGAATGCGTGGACAAGATTACTTTAGAGTAATGTTAATTGAGTATTACATTTCAATATTACATATTGTTCGGAGGTGGGTTACTTGGGAGCACTCTGAATCGAGATTAGGATCTCAAGCTGCCCTTGATGTGATCGGCATGTTGATGAAGTGGAGGTCCACGACGGAGGGGGGTACCTGCAAGGATTCTGATGCTCAAGTCAATGAAAGCAATAAGTGTATGCGAAGTAGGTAGAAAAAGTACCTGAGGTCCGTAATAGGACTTATATATATGAATAGGCGGTTGAGAGACAATGGGGATATGGTTCTACCATCGTAGGGAATAACTTGGGACATCCATTAGCTTGGCGCTAATGGATGGGTCCAAGTTTACCAGCAATACGCAAGGTGAGTACATTCCACGGTGTTGGGGAACCGCTGCATTTAATTTGAGTTTGGGCTCTAGTTCGGATTTGGGCCCAAGATGAATGTTGGATAGTAACAAGTTCAGCCTCTATTTGGGCTTAGCCAGCAGGCCGAGTTGGTCTCCTATACTCCAGTCCGGAACACATATAATATCTTTTCTATTTAAATACTTACATTTTTATTTTGATGTATACATATTCCAATATTGATCTATTTTTACATTAATACATGATGTGTATACATTGAGAAAAAAACATTTCCCTCGTTTTATGACGTGTATAATTAACCACAATTGTATCTATTTTAAGATATTTTGGTTTCCGTTTTGAGAAATATTTAGTGAACTTATTTTGTATAGGACACTGTGTCGACTTACACCCCATTTACCATTGGATGGGGTGTGAATTTCAATTGAACTAGGCCCACACCCCATCCAATGGTGAAGAGGTGTGAGTTAATATAGTGTCTGATCCAATGGTGAAGAGGTGTGAGTTAATATAGTGTCACAGACAAAATGAGTTTACCTATTATAACTCTTCCATTTTTGGCTAAGAAGATATTTTGGTTTGGGTCACATACCTATTTGTCAAAATCTGGTGGTTGTTTTGGTCTATTAGTTTTTATGTTGAAGTGGGATAAGGCGAGCTCTTCACGATTGTATCCATTCTTTGTTTCTTTTTTTATACTAGTGACAATGAGATTTAAATTCCTGACCTTATATATATTACCTAAGTTTTTTACCACTATCTCACTCTCAGTGGTTTTGTACATTCATGTTTTGTGGTAATTTTTGCTTGAGATTGCCATTTTATTGGGAAATTATCGATAAGTGAATTCCTAAATTTATATTTTTGAGTGTCTTGAGAGTAAAATTTATACTTTTTAGTGTGTAAATTTTATATAAATTCCTAAATTTAACAATTGTACAACATAGTTCTTGAAAATAATTTCATTTAATGAAAGATTCAAATTCAGAAAATAAATTAAAAATATAAAATAAATGCAAGTAAATAAAGAAATAAAGAGAATCTTGTTAAAAGTTAATATTTTAGGAGTATAAGATGTCATCACAACTGTCAATTATGTAAAACATTAATTATTTCTTATTACATTCTTAAAGAAGGTGTAAAGCTTCTATGTTTTAATGGTTGTTTTTGCATCTATGTTTTTTTAGTCACGCAACTCATAATATCAATCAACAGTACTCTTCTGTTACGAGTATAAATTTTTGGGAGAATCATATCCCAAAAGCTAGTTATTGGAGTGAAAGAGCTCAAGTTCTTATAAGGCCTCCCTTTCAAGGTGACCTCCCCGATATGAGACTCGTAACATTTCCACCCTCTTCGGAAGCTGGCGTCCCGATGGCTGCACTCTACGACACTTCACTTGATCACAGTCAGCCCCTCCGTCAGTAGCTCTTTCCAGTTGGGCGGCTCTAACTGAAAGTACCATTTGTTACAAGTATAAATCTTTGAGAGAACCACACCCCAAAAGATAGTTATTGGAGTGGGAGAGTCTAAGTCCTTATAAGGCCTCCCTTTCAAGGTGAGCTCTTCGATGTGGGACTCGTAACATCTCGCTTTAGTAACAAGGATTGGTGTAGGGATAAATGAACTACATTATTAAAAAAAAGATCAAAACTGAAACTTTGGTTGTTGGTGTAGGAATAAACAAACTACATTCTTAAAAAGAAGATCAAAACTCGAGCTGAATAAGACAATTATTGAGCATCTTACCCAAAAGGTTAGTCTAAAAACCAAAAAACAGTACTATTGCTTTCCATTTTATCCTCTCTGCATTTTTTTTTTATTCATCAAAATCAATAATTCACAATCATTTTAGCTATATGGGCAAGAATTATACTCAACTAACGTTCCCCCCCCCCGGGGGAACAAAAAAAAGCTCGAGACTTTGGATTCTTAGTCGTGAAATTGAACTCAAAAATAAAATCATACTAACATTTAATAAATTCAAAAATAACTATACACATTTTTAATTTTATCCACTTTTTTAAGGACGCTGGACACAATAGAAAAACATGTACTTCATACTTTAAAAAGAAATAATATTTTAACATAGCTCAAATGCAAGTATTTCTATTAATACTTGTCTATCCACCACTAGATGGGTGTGTGGCCTCCATTTAGACTGGGTCCCACATCCATCTAATGGTGGATAGATAGTATGTCAAATTTCGGAGTGAGTAATTATATCTGAAATATCTGTCTATTTTAAATTAGATAGACCAACTGGGCATACAATTAAAAACATTATTATTATTATTATTATTTTGGCTTTGCACGAATTAGGTCCAGCATCAATTCAGCAAATTTTGTCCTTTCTTGAGCTACAGAAGTTTCTCAAGAATTTTCTGCGAGGTATCTCAGGGGAAATATGGACGATAGCATCCAGATCCTATGTTTTCAGTAATTCGTGCATGCTTATAACATAAATCTTTTATAATCTAAGCATCTTAATATTTTACATTCCTTATAATTTGTTTCAAGCTACTTGTCTGAACAACATTTTGTCTGCTCCTAAGTAATCATCAGGTTGGCATGCACGAGTGCATCCCCTCTCGTGCATGTATATTGTTAATCATATTGTCATAACATCTAGCAACAATATCCTCAACCACTTACATATCCACACCAAGAGGAAGGTTCCTTTGGACCAAGTTGTACCTTAGCTGTTATCATTATACCCCAATTCCGTACCAAATTAGAAGGATACATCATTTTTGCTTCCTCACCGGATCTGAGATCTAATCACAAATATAAACTGTTTCTAAGCTTGACCACTATATAAACCCATTGAAGCACCCTATGAGCCTACACCTTATATAGTACCAGCTTAATTTGTAGCCTTAGTAGCCTATATACATAAATAACCTTTTTGTTCCATTCCACTACTACTTGAAGAGATGGCACCCCTTGATTTTGATGCTCTCAAAGACATGCACAATTCAGCAAATGACCTGCTTCATTCACCAATGTTCCAGCAAGCACTTGCCAACCAGCGTGAAGAGAAATGGTTCAGTGATTTCTCAGAGTCATCTTTAAGGATGTTGGAGGTGTGTGGCATCTCCAAAGATGTCCTCTTGCTAGTGAAAGAACACCTTCAAGAGCTTCAATTCACTTTGCGTAGAGCAAGCATTGGAGAGCCAGGAATTGAGGACAAGATCACTGCTTGCAATTGCTATAGGAAGAAGCTAAAGAAAGAGACCTTAAAGTGCTTGAAGTGGTTGAAGGGCATGAAGGGTAAAACAGTCACTTTGGACCCCCCAGTGAAAGAACAAAAGCTAATGTTGGTTGTTGATGTGCTAAGGGAAGTAAGGTTGACCAGCATTTCCATTGTGGAATCACTGCTGTCCCTAATTTCCACACCTTGGTTGGACTCAAAATCAGGGAAAAGGTCTTTCATATCAAAGCTTGTGCGTGTGAGTTTCCAGAGTTCAGATGACATCTATGATGCCATGGTGCTTCAAAGTGCTAACAAAAGGTTAGCAGGGGTTCAGATGGCCATAGAAGATCTTGAGGTTGAGTTGGAGTGCATGTTCAGGCGTTTGATACACACAAGGGTTTTGCTCCTTAACATACTTACAAACTAGGAAATTAAATTTGGGGGGGCAGATCATCTAGCTCAATTTGCTCAAAACGCTTTAGATACAAAAACGATTGTTATGTTAGATGTTTAACCACTCACTCTAATATTCTTTGATTGTTTCAAATAACTACATTGTAAATCTGCAACCAACCAATATAGTTTAATAGTGTCTGCTCCATCCTGAGAGTTACAGATTTATATCCTTTTGAAATGGATAAGTTACTATCCCTTGTTATATAATTTGGAGACCAAGAATAAATGCAATATCTAATTGCTTGTATGCTCTATGTCAAAAGATATTTTGTAATTAACAATTCAAGAAAGGAATTTCATAATTTCATGTGTTATCTAGCTGTCTACAGTGGATTTCTTTCTCTCTAGATTATCTTACAAAATGAGGAATGTTAAAAAGAGAACCGTTGAAAATGTATCCATACGCAATAGAACAGATTGTTCCTTATTATGTTCCATTGGAATTGTGCAACCAAAGTTGTATTAGAACGCGAGATGGAGAGGTAGGGATGTTGGGAATTCTGAATCAAGTACATGATGACTCTACGCAATCAAACTAAACCACAGTTTGATTTAGGATTTTTTACCGTACGGTTTGATTCTTTTCTTTAATGACCATATCTTTAACATCCTCTTGATTAGACAAATGTCTGTCATATCATCATCAACAAGGAGATTGTTGAAGTAGGAAAATGACGATAACAAACTATGTATGGAAAGATTATGTATATGTGTGCAAGGAATTAGAAGAAGCTAGTAGCAAAAGCAGTGGAATGACAACAGAATATCTACTTGGCAACTAGCAGAAGTATCAATGTCTGGGCATAGGATAAGAAGCACAAATTACAAAGAGTCAACCTATTGGTATTGCTATATCAATTGCCAGTTGAAAAGGTTGATTTAAAAGTTGTTCCGACACACTTGGCGATGTACTTGTACTACCATGATAAAAGAAAAGGCATATACAAAAGGTGGACTTACCTAAGAAGGAAAAAGACAATAGCGCTTGTATCATAAAAGAGAAACTATCAAGGCACAACAAACAAGGCATGGCAGCAGCAATGTCATGACCATGGGAATATGGGAAGCATCTCAACGGTCAAAAATGTTGGGTGGAGACCAATAAAGGGAAAGGGATTACACATCTATATATTCAAGTGGTCTACCAACTAAGTTGGTGAAGTTGGCGTCTTTGCGACTTTGTCTCAGGGACTAAAGTTTTTTATGAACTTCTTGCGAGCTGTATATTTTTATTTCTGTTCCAACATTCTGAAATGTTGTAATTCAAGTGAATGAAGTTTGAGTGAAAAATCTTATGAGATGCATAAGTGAAAAAATCCAAGTAGATAGGTTTTCTAAGTTGGTGGAGTTTAAAAGGGACTCAAAGTGCGAGCATTACAAGAGAGCTTGGAGAGACTTGCCATAAAAAATACTAAAAAATAGTGAAAAATCCTATTTTGACAGGGATTGGATGTAGATTCAGAGATTGTGGAGATCGAACCAGTATAAATATTGGTATAAGCTTTACTACCCTTTTCTTTTCTTTATTTATTTATGCATTCATTATTCTAAAGTCTTAAACAAAAAGCTTTGATTAATTGAGTACATTGTAATTTATATTCTATTAGCATTTTGATAATATTTCCAACAAAAATCTTGTACGCACTTATTAGATTTTTGCTAACAAGCTGCTAGATATCTACTATCATAAATCTTCTTATTTAATTTGTTTGATAAGTGTGCCAAAAAAATTTTAAGTGGCTGAGAACTTGATTTAATCCTCTTCTCAAGTTCTCTAATACCATCGGTGCTAATGTGACTTATATTTGAAAGTTGTTATCTCAAAAGTGATTATGACAGAAATAATCAAAATCACTTTTGAATATATAATTACTAAAAATGATGTGAGTTATATATATATATATATATATATATATATATATATATATATATATATATATATATATATATATATATATTCATTTTTATTTTTAAAATATTTAAATGAATTATATTAATACAAATAATATTATATATATATATAATTTCTAAGACACTTGAATAACTACTAGTGCTAATATTAAATTATAGGCAAAATAGGTTTTTTTTTTTTTTGTCTCTTATCTTTATTTGTTTTCTTAATTTAGTCCTTTATTTTTAATTTTTTTTAATTTGATCCCTTTTGTTTAAAATCAACTTCAATTTATCTCTCAGTTATTTTTTTGTCATATAACTAATGAAAAATGATAATATAGCAGAATGCACGTTAGATCCTATGGGCCGATGCGCCACATTAGTATAGTTTGTATCACATTAATATTTTCCATTAATTATATGATAGAAAAGTGATTAAGGACTAAATTAAAGATAATTTAATTTGAAATATAAAGGATCAAATTAAAAATAATTAAAAATAAGAGGCCAAATTAAAATTATAAATAAAGACAAGCTACCAAAAAACTCTTTTAACTTTAATCATAAATAAAAAAAAAAATTTACAACAAGATATATAAAGCATTAGCATAAAAAAATAATTAAATTAAATTTTAGTTAATAATATTGTAAAATACATGTTAACATGGAAAATAGATTCATCTCATATATAAGGGCAGCTAAGCCATAGTATACGAAGGAAAATGAATTTAATAAATTAAAGTGCAGAATAACAATAAGGTATATAAAAGAGAATCCAAAAATGTAATACAAATTTAAAATATAAGTACATTACTACACACCACTATATATATATATATATATATATATATATATATAATTGAATATCGAATTGGGTCTGACATGATTATCATCCTCTGTTTCAACAACATTTTCATCTTCGTATCGATTGAAGAGTACATAACATGAACTGCAGGAAAAAGTCTACCGGTTGTGAAGTAATAACATTCTGAATTCTTCCTGCCCCCTTTTAAGTATAAGATATCCATTTTGTGACTGATTTACAGGCATTATCTTGATGGTTAAAAGACTGTTTTACTCCCCATGCTGAGAAGAAGATTGAATTATTTTACTCAAGACATGTAGACATATTTATAATAGCAAATCTGCAAGTTATTCTTTGATGAGAAGGGAAGAGGAAGTTTGAAAGCAGAAACAATAGTCATTCACCCAAGAAGGGATAAAATAGATAGATTACATGTTGTTATTACTATGTTTCCGGGGAAATTGCAGACACATTCACCGCACTAGACAGTGGAAAGCTTCTTTAGTAAATATGGTATACATATGACCATGCATGTACCCATTGCAGTAGTTTTGTGCTTTTGTTTCCAATAAAAATTGATGCTAGAGTGATGATGCAAGAAGCAAAAACACCAGCAGCATAACATGATCAGATAATTTTATCCATACCCATATCAAAACAACAATACACTTTGGCCATATATAGGGGCCTATTCAAACTCAAATTTGTTTGCTACCTAGTACCTACAATACTATACTAGACATGACCATGCTGATTCTGATATAGACATAATAACCTGCAGTTGAAATCAAAGCACAAACAAGAACTACATAAGAAAAGAAGAGAATACAGTTCATATATGGGATGTTGCCTATCTGAAAACTCCCTCTAGAGCCCAACTCAAAGAGAATGAAGTGAGATTGAGGAATTGAAAAATGCCAAGGGATAGAAGTTGCCCTTTTCAAGAGAAAAATGCCAAACTCTCCATGTGCACCCCCATAAACAAGTGTCCTCACTTTTTAACCAGATGACACATAGAAATTCAAAATTAAACTATATTTCAAAGTAATGTACACTGGTTTTTCCATACATTGAATTCAGATTAGGCCAAATTTGCTAGATTGGTTATATTTCCTTCATTTGGAGCTTTTCTAACCTTGAATTAGAAAAGGAGGTGATCTTTAAAGTGACAACTACAGACATACAAATTATTGCTTACAAGACTTGGCTTCAATCTCTTCTGAAGGTAGCCTCATATTTTTTCATATGTAACATCCCGACAAAAGGAAGGAAACATGCATGAAACATATCTGCTCATAATGACCAAAATGAGATAAATGCCAATCACATTTTTAACTCAAAATATGAATACAGAATAAACTATCCTTTTAAACTTATCGAGTGTGTAAAAGGAATGAGGGTGAATCAATCACATTAGAGAGATTCTGCTCATAAGGTCGTTTCATTTTCATATAGCACCAAAGCCTGAACGCAGAAGCGGTAGACAGTAGAACAGGGTTTTGGGGAAGAAAACTCTAAAACAAACACGCTCTATATCCCTCTTTTCACTTCAATTGCCATGGTCGAGAGCCCCTACCTATTATTGTTCAAGTACTGGTTCTGACTTTTGCGTGATTTAATTAGCAATATTCATGTGGACACTTGTTGTCATTGCCAGCAGTTTATCGGCTATTATCTCAAGCATTTTTGTTGGACATTATTATACATCTCCATAGTGTATCTATCAGGTTTGATCTCTCTTTTTGTCTTCCATTTCTCATTACCTTGACTGAATCATTGATCGCTTTTTAATTTTGTGTGAGCCATATGATATATTGTCTTCCACCCCCCTTCTCTAGGAATCTGTTGATAGATTTGTTTGAGTTTGGTAGGTCATATTCCATCAGTTATTGGCCTCATGCAAGCACTTGCTGCCTTGTAAGCATTGTTAATTAGTAGTTTCTAAAACAAACAAGCTTTATAAAGTTTCTCCATTGACTTATGTTTCCTAACTTCTTTACTGATGTACTTCCACCATTGCTTTTATTCCAAATTTCCAATCCAGAGACTTGAGTTGCAACATGCCAATCCTTCCTATCTTGGCAATTTGACTGACAACAGAAAAATTGTAACTATAAGCAACTGTATGCATTTCTCATAATTCAACCTAAGCTGCACACCATATTTTGGAGATCATGACAAAATCATACACGTTACCCTTTCATTACACTAAGGAATAATAAGTCAAGTCATTCCATAATCTGATGGACTGATAATAAAAACAAGGACTAGAACACATAAAGCTCATTTTTCGTTAACTGACTAACTGACATAGTAAATGACAGTGACAGAAGAAAACTCACAGATAGAACTTAAAGAGTTAAAGCATGCCATATATCGCTAGTTAGGCATGAGAAGTTTTGAATCTAATTTCCATTAACTCCTGTCAGATCTCAGCAGCCTGAAGGGTCTTAATAACTTTGTCTTGTGACTAAATTGATTGGATTTCAAATGCATTATATTATGAAATGAACTGCTAGAAAGTAGAAAAACAATTGAGCGCTTGAGCTATCCAGCCCTTGGATTCATCATTTGTTTTATTTTTGCTTTTTAATTGATAAATTAAAATTAAAAATAATGGAAGTTTAACACTGCTGCAGCACGTGCGAATAAACGCTCAAACTTACAGCACCAAGACCCTATTATAAAATAGTCATGATTTTAATCTCATTTATGTTCAATCACCCCTTGCTTTACCTTTCTTAGGATATACAGCTTGGTATACTAGCTGACATGTTGGGATATGTTATCATGATATTGTTATCAACCACCATATGCTAAAGCAGCACTGGAGCTGCCTCAGCATTCTTCTCTTGATTTGATACTCATGAAGATACTTCACAGAAAGTGTTTATATTCTTTGGTTTATTTTTATTTCCGTTTTAAGATGACATGCCTGCTAGAGTTCTCTTCTATTGCCCATTAAGATGAGAAGCCAATGGCTAAATGATTTAGGAAATTTCTTGTCATAATGTTGTGATATTGGCATATTTATATGAGGATTCTGATTATTGTGATTGGTTGGCTGAAATGATGCTGTCTGTATATCGGGAAGCGTCCATGTTTCAGCTATTATGCTGTTGAATTTTCGATAGAAGTATATGAAGTCATGAGTAATTATGCTATGAGTTATTATGTGATACATACTTGAAAATCATACATGCAAGAAAATTTAAAAATAAGATATGAAGCATATGCAAAAGTTTATGTAGCATTCTCCTACATGGCCATGCACAAGAGTGCATACGAGCATTTTATGATCATATGATCATGTTCTCTTCATGAAGGAATATATATTTGCATACGAATAAAGGAAGTATACGAGCACATAAGATTGAGTCCCTTCACTTGGAGGCAGTGATGAAGTCCCTTCCTATTAAGGTAGATATAAAAAGATTACGTGTGTCCCTTCGTTTGGAGGCAATTATGAGGTCCCTCCATGTGAAAGGAGTTAAAACTTTTGGGTCTTTTTATTTTGGAGGCAATTGACCAGCTAAGTCCCTCTGATTTAGAGGCACGTGGATCTCTATGTAGATCAGTATTATGTGATGACAGTTACAAGTTGAGCTCACTCTCAAATCAGGCTACTCAAGGGCAGTAAAAATTAAAGAAAGAGATAAGAAAGTCAAGTGCACTAGCATAAGTTAAGTATGTGCATCAGAACATGCATATTTAAGCATCTTATTATGCTATTATACTATTATGATTATGATTAAAGTAATGCAGGACCAGATTTGAATCTAGCGTAGCAGAAACGAAAACAGGCGTCCAATAACTACGAAGTGAAGACTGTAGGCGGATGCAAGTTATATGTAATATTAACTAAGTTTCTTTTGGAATTGTAATTATCTAATTACTTTATATGTATCGAATATTTGGGTTTATAAATTTTGATTCAGCAAAGAATTATGAAGTTTATGGACCATATATTATATTTTCTTATCTTAAGTTTTTCGCAGCACCCGTAACAACCTCTAGATATAGCTCTATGACTCGAGTATTGTGTATGTGTCAAGAGGGTGTTACATATTATCTCTTCAGATGTAATGCAGATACTTCTCTGTTTAATTATTGTTTTTATTTCCATAGTGTGTAAAATCTGAATTTTTGTCGCGTTTCTTTTGCCTATTCCCCTTAATGATTAACAAATCAAATGGTTATTTGCTTTTATGCCAGAGAAAGTGTTTTTTTGTTGTGTGTAATAATTCGATTGAAATTGTAACCAAGGTCATATATAATGCATACCATCCAATTTTTTGCACTAATGGCCTATATCGAGTGAGATACATATATATAATGCATTTGCTAGCTAGAAGGTCATATATATATCTATATATATATTGTGTCGCGTGAATTCTGAGCAGCTGTAGACAAGTTTGGATTTCTCTTTATTTCTTTCATTTTCTTTTCAATTTTTTTTCCTTCTACATTCTGTTTGGGCGTGCTCGGATTGATGGAAAATGATGGAATCATGGTAATTGATAATGTTCCACTCTTTAGATTTGAAAAATATTGGACAAGATGGAATGAAAAAAAGATGGAATAGATTTTATTCTATTCTATTAGATGTCTTTATTCCCAACCTCCCCCCCAAAAAAAGAAAAAAGAGAAAAAAAAACCTCTCTTTTTTCTATTTCTTGAATTTGAGTTAATGGAATTGAATGAAATGAGACGAGTTATATTTTAATTATTTATCCATAAAATAACTATTTTATCTTTAACCAATGATGTTTGACCCACACACGCTTGCTCACCTTTTCTCTGCTACTTGTTGCCTAATTTTCTGGATGGCATTGTTCTCTTATAATGACATATAATACTTTTCTTAAATTTTTTAGGTAACTCCCTTAGCTTTGCATGAAATGAAGCTAAAACTTGTTCATTTTCCATATGGTTTTGTAGGCCTGATGTTGAATTTGTCTTAGGCACATGCTTGTGAACTTTGATATCTTGAAGTACGTGACTTGGTGGTTGTCATCCGTAGTAGTTTTTGAAGTTAGAGGACGATATCATCGAGTGCATGATAATTGACCAATACTGGCAGTTTGGGCATACAAATTTTTATATTTGTTTGATATAATTGAAATGAAGCAAACATTTGGATTTGGATTTACAGTATACAACTACAGGCTTTATTGTCATTTTTTTGCTATTTGAAAAGGAGTGTTGATATACCCTCCTAACAATCAATTTAAAAATTCTCCAAATTTAAAATTTCACTTACAATGCCATGAATTATATTTTACATAATATTAATGGACTATTTAATATATATAAGTGATATTTTAAATTAGAAGGATTATTAGGCGCATCAATTAGGATATTTTAGCATTTCTTTTTAAGAAGAGATCGATGAATGACTTATTGAAATTCGCTGTGAAAGGAAGTTCATATGAAAGTTATTTAAATTTTATACCTTATAATAATATTTTTTTAATGTTCAAAAAAATTTATAAAAAAATAGTTCACAAAATGATATTAAATATTTTAACATAATTATATTTATTTTTATAGTGAATCATAAAAATTTATTAAATAATTAAAGTCAATTTTTTAAAATAGGAACAAACAAATTGGAATATATTTGATTTGATATATGAAGATAATATAGGAAAAGCTATAATTCTTTCCACTGCATTCCTTTTCAGTATTATATCCAAACAATAAAATGGTAAGTTACTTCCATTTCATTCTCATGAATATACAAAGAATGGTGAAGATTTTTATTTTATTCTATTTTACTTCATTTCATTCTGTTCCATTCTATTCAGCTCCAGTTCATTCACTATTAATTATTGAAACATAGTCTTAATCTTTGTTCTTTGCTCTATGGTGAGACTTGCTTTTGGGAGTTGAAAGTTAGGATGTAGTAAAAGTTTTGAATAAAGTTTTCTTGCAAGTGTATAAATGAATTTATTAAAGTTTTTCATTGATTTGTTTCCAATGAATTTGCTTGCATTCATGTTGTGTCCTTTTTTTTTTTTTTTCGGTGGATGGACGGGGCTAACGCCCAAACTAAAACAACTCTAGGAAATCAAACCCCATAAGCATCCGTTTGCACAATAACCTACAGCCAACGACGTTGTGTCCTTTTTACTTTGTTCTAGGTTTGAAAGCATATATTCAAACGCAGTTCCGAAAGTTCCAATTGCGTTATATAATAAAATATAAGATGCATCACTTCTATTTATATTTTTTATTTTTTAGGCATTAATATGAAATTATCATTTATATTAAGTTATCATTTATTACATTAAAATTCAATGAAAATATACAAATATAAATTTATATGTCTATTTAATTATGTTAATACCCAAAAAAATAAGTGCACACCTTTGACTGCGAGGACACCATAGCATTTGCCATCGAATCATATGTTGTTTAAAATTTACAATCTTTAATTCTCCAACTCCAATTTTGGGAATAAACAACGAGAATAATAATAATAAAAATAACTAGGGGCTTGCCAGGCATGAGGCTGCATTTTTTATTTTTTTGGATATTAATATAATTAAATAGACTTATAAATTTACATTTGTAAATTTTTGTTGAATATTAATGTAATAAATAATAATCCAATATAAATGATAATTTCATATTAATACCTAAAATATAAAAAATATAAATAGATGTGATGCGTCTTATATTTTACAGGGTAAGACTACTTATTCTTATTATTAACAAAAAAATAATTTTAGACACATATTATGTGACGGAACCATTAATTTCTTATATGGTAGTTAGTAGTTACCGTTCATTTAATTACCCTATGAAAGCAAATCAATAAACTTGAGTTCATAATTTTTTTCTTGGAGATTAATTTTGATGAAAGTGGATGATGATATAAATGGTACTGAAGTTGCTGATGTAAGTGGAAAATGATATAAATGATGGTGCACTAATTTGTTCACTAATCTTACACAATCTTCCCATTTCTTCAAACTATTAGATTAACTCTTTTATAAAATCATATTTAAGTGAGACAAAATATCCTTTTAATATGTATATAACTTTTAATTTAAGATTAATTTTGATATATTATCAATATAAAATATTTTACATTGTCAATTAATTAAGTCTTATTCTTTATATGACTTTTGAGATAGTTATGGACATACAGTAAGAGTTAAACAGATTTAACGACATTGCTCCAAATGATAGGATGAATATCTAAAAATATATTATACTAACGGTACATCAAAATTAAATATTTTTATTTTTTTTTAATTTGAATCTTAAAATGATTACGTTTAATGTCTTTGCATATGTAATATAATATTTTAAGTTTTATTTTTGTAATATTTGAATCAAATCTAAAAATCGTTTTGAGAAAAGTAACGGTTCCTAAAAACAGTTTTTGCATTTTTGTTACATTTAAAAGTTACAGTATGAAAATAACAACTGAAATATTTTTGCATAAGAAATTTCTTTTATTAGTTTCTAACAATTTAGGGGAAGATAGAAAGAACAAAAATTAAAAAAGAAGACAAAAGAAAAAATTCAGAAAACAAAATTAGAGGTTAAGGAGAAAATAGTTGGGAATTAAATGTTAAAAACACGAAGGGATAAGATGATTTGAGTTCCATCTTCATCTTTTTGAAAAAAATTAGGAGCCCTATTTGTAACAATGTCCATCTAGTATATCATGTAGAGCAACGCAAAATATAAATCTCAGTAGATCATTATAAACACACTACAATGAACTATCAAACCGCGATTTAAACAACTACCATTTGTTTACATATAATTTGGCATGATAAGTCATTTGGGGGGTGACTTACAATATGTGATGGAACCCATGGGAAAACTGCACAATAACGACATCCATCGAACCTTTGTACCTAAAAAAGGACATGTAAAATATATAAGTTAATTCAATTAAAAAAAAAAAAAAAGAAAGAATAAAGATAGCTACGCAAAAGCAGTGACTTGCCTAGGGATTTAAATACGGGGAAGAACGCATTCATCAAGCGTCTGCAAAATAGTATATTATGCTTCAATAATTAGTTATGTTACTCATTTTTGTCATGTAAATACATGCATGATTCATATGAAGCTAAGAGCTTGCTTAATATTATCTGATGCATGATGGTGCCTAAGGCTCTCATCCCCTTAGAACTCATCAAGTCAAAGAGAACAATTCGTCCCATCTATAATTCATACGAAGCTAAGAGCTTGCTTACTATTATCTGATGCATGATGGTACCTAAGGCTCTCATCCTCTTAGAACTCATCAAGTCAAAGAGAACAATTCGTCCCATCTATAAGCCTTTTGTCTTTTCTATACATGAAGACCATCATGGAAATTGGAAAGTATGATTGCTGGAGATTGACTCTGCCGATGAACGAGTGCTCAATGTAGGGGTCTAAGGTGGTGGTTGTGTGCAGTGGGAGGATGAGTTCCGGGTGGAAGGTCGAGTTCAATGAGGGTGGTGGTGGTGGTGGTTTATAGTGGAAGATGAAGATAATGATGTTAATCTAGAATGAACTACACTAAGTGAGGGTGTTGATAGTCTATACTATTTTTAATTATAGATTTTTATTTTATATACATTGAATGGTTTGCATCAATAAGGTATGTGGTATACTTGATTTCATTAGGTGCACCATAGTATTGCAAGGGATATTTTTGTAATAATGGTTAATTGTAGGGACTTGATTGAAAAATTTTATAAAAATATAGGGAGTTTAGTATAAATTTTTAAATTATAAAGACTTAATTAAAAATTAAGTAAAACTATGGAACCAACAAAATAATTAAACCAATATTTTAAAAGTAATAGAGATTTGATTTTGTTTTTGTTTTTGTTTGAAAGGCCCCAATAAGGTAAAAGGATTGTTTTAAAGGTAATAGAGATTTTATTTTATTTTTGTTGAGAATATTTTAAAAATAAGTTTAAAAGGATTGTTTTTGTGTTTTTTTGGATATGATAAATCGGTAAAGTGATTTAAGTAAATGGTGGCTGTGGGAGTAAGTAATTTTGAGAGAAGAGAATAATACAAGGGTAAAATAATTCTAGTAAAAAAAATTTTCTGCATATATATGAAAAAGTGCATTAAAGAATGTATCAATTTTGCACTCTGTAATTTTTCTATTGGCACTCTACATTTATTTATTTATTTTGGGTCAGAATTCTACATTTATATGTTGAATTCAACTTATTTTATACCTTTTGTTTTAGGTCATGAACTTATTTTACATTTGTTCCATTCATATGTCAAACAACAACAAAATAGACATTTTAGATTTTCAAAGGCCCAAATAAATAGGCCCAACATAAATGAGGGTGGATACGTACTAGTAGGGCCTAAGCGATGGCTAACTATGCCCCCTTTCCCATTTGTAGTGCTCCCTGAAGAGATGGTAAAACAGATTCAGCTAAACTCGTCAAAATGGCGAGATAGATTGATATATTGAGCCACAGAAAAATTTGACCCCGCCTAATCTGTGGGCTTAAGTGGGGTGGATGGGTTGGACCCACGGGCTGGAGTATCTTTTGATTTTTTTTAAGGGCGGTTTTTGACCATTGCAACGTGCAACATGGGGGTTTTTTTTTTTTCCTGATCTTGTGAACCTGACCGAAGCCCACAACACACTCACTTCACTTTCACTAGGGTTTCTTTTCATCTGATCTCATTCTCCCTCAGTCCCCTGACCCTCACGGCCTCGCTCTGTGTCTCATCTCTCTCTCTCTCTGTCTCTCACTTCACCCTTCACTTCGTCTCTCTCACACTCACACTCACTCTCACTCTCACTCTCACTGTCACACACACTCACAGTGTCACAGCAAGCAAAAGAAGAAGAACAAGAAACAGGACGCGACGCGAGCTGGAGGCACAACCGCAGAAGCTACCCGGCACAGCAGAAGGCAGGACGCGACGGCGATCTGGTTCAGGTCAGTGACAGTGTTTTATATATATATATATATATAGACTGATTGTTTTATTTTTTAAACTTGGGGTTGGATTTTTTGCTTGCATTTTAAAAAATAAAAATTGTGTGTGATATGGTTTGACTTCTAACTCGATGGTTCATGATTTATTGTTACTTATTGATAGTTTTATTATACTGATTTTGTTGATTCTGATTTTGTCATTCTTTTTTTTTTGTTTTTTTGGTGTTGGACTATATATTGTGTGAATGTGAATATGAAAATATATATGCAGTGCTCATGGCAATTTTTATATCTATGGAAATTGTCTGTTCGTAGTCTCGGAGTTTAATGTAGTAGCATAAACTAGATAGGATATTTTTTTCTAAGATTACCACGAGTTCCAGTCCCCAAGGGTCTTCTTCTTTTCTCTTTTATCGTCATATATGTTTTGCTATGTTTGCTATGCTATTTCATCTCATGTCTTGTACCATCTTGGTAACTAATGCTGTGTATCACTGTGGATATTGCTGAAAATCTAATGCTCCTTCAAATGGACTGCGCTAATAATGTTCCCCTTACTGATTTTGACATAACTGTACCATGACAACCTTTCTCTTTTCCTATGTGTTTGTTTGGTGAAATTGACTATTCTCAGTGTCTAATCTGATTAGTCTCCCACCAATTAGTGAGGCATATTCCCCAAATCTTGCAGATTTGAGACACAATTAATGAAGAAAAATTAACACAACACATTCTTAGTGATGCCTTTTTTCTGAAATAATTTGGGTCTGATTGATCCAAGAACGTCTTTAGCACTACCCTACCCAGTGGAGAGATTATTATGTCTTTTTCTTAATCTTTAGGATTATATGGATCAGCTAAATTATTGGTATTTACTAATCACTGAAAATAAGGGTGCCATCTCCATTGAACTTTACTTAGTATTTCAAGTACTGTGGAGCCTAAAACCATGCATATGCAACAACTCAAAACCTACTGTTACTAGTCTAAATAAGTATGACGTCTTAGGAAAAAAGCAAGATTTAACAAGTAAATATAATTATGGGATATATTCTCCCTCATGGCATCATCTCATCTAGGTAAGCCATTTCACCTAGTAGAAAAAGGGAAATGTTTAAGTGTTGTTATTGTATATTATCAGCCAGCATCCTTTTGAAAATTTGAAATACTTCCAGAGAAGTTCCTAAAATATATGCTTCTTAAATTGAATTAGAGTTATTGCTATTAGCTAATCACAGCAAAAAGGCATGCCTTTGAATTTTCCATATAATCCCAATATGAATATAGCAGTTGAAAAGCGGACAGCAATTCACACAGTCTCAGGAAGGCAGGACTCGAGCATGATTATATTACATAATTACAAGAACCTAATCATGATAAATATCCTCATCTAGCATCCAATTGTAGTACTCTGACTGATTTGGAGTTGCTAAAAAAGTTTCAAGCAATGAATTCTAGCCATCAGAATTATTGGCATTTACTAATCATATAGATATGCCTTTGAAGTTTCCTAATAACCTTAATTAATCTGAGACCTTGATTAATAACTCCTTCCTTCTATTTTGCCTTGGTTCTTACTTTTTTATTTCAGTTTCTGAAGTTCTCTTCTTTTCAACCAAACTCTTCATCCTCATTTTCTAGAAAGGTAAATGCACTCTTTCTTTTTTCCCTTGTAGTTCTCCTTCGTTTTTTACTGTAAATCTTTGGGTCAAGGTGTTTCTTTTTCTATTACAAATATGCATAAAAAAATTTGGCAAATTCTTCTTGAGATGATTTCTTATAGTACTTAACCTGCATTGTTGTCTTTGTGGCTGTCACTACTTTTTGTGGTTGCTGATTTTGTGGTTATGACAGCAGAAAATTTATATAGCTGGTGATATGCTTTGTTAATGGCATTAAGAATCAAGGTGTTATGCATGTTTGCTAAGTTAGAATGATTTCAATTGTATGGAGGGCAAGTCTTTATAAATTGTAAGATAAATGTAGTCCAGAACTAATTTAGGCTTAAATCAGATTCTGTTTAGGCAATGTCTATTGGTGTTTGTCTTGTTTTGTTGTTGTTGTACTGTTGGACTCCTCACTTGATTTTGTGAGTTGAGTATCTAATATTAATCCATTGAAAAAAAAGGAAAAGTAGCGGGTAGGGTACAGTTTGAGATGGGTTCTTTGCGGTGTTGCGGGTAGGGTGTTGGGCAGGTTCGGGTTCGGGTTGGGCTAAAACCAGCCCCAACCTGCCTCACTGCCACCCTTAGCCCTGCCCTGCCTCTTTTTGGCAGGCCAGGGCGGGCTGGCCCGCGTTGCCAATGCCTCCCTCCACTGTTGTGGGGCTTTTCCCCTTCTTCATACAATAGGAGTGCTCTCTGCCCTGCTTATGTCACTGTGAGTGTGATCTGTATTCTGTGAAGATGACGAAGCTCAGGAAACTGGGTCGACCCACGGGTCATCGAATGTCCATGCTCAAAACGATGGTGTCGCAGTTAGTGAAGCATGAGCGCATCGAAACCACTGTTGCCAAGGTTGGTTGCTTCCACCTCCTTCTCATTACATTACTACTCCTTTTCCATTTCAATTTCAATTTCATTTCACGATCTTCTATCCTCATTCATAACCACTTTTTCTATTGGTAGGCGAAAGAGGTACGCAGACTTGCGGATAACATGGTTCAGCTTGGGAAGGAGGTTTTTCTTCTAACTCTCTCTTCTTCTACTGCGTTGCTTTTCTATTGATCCCATGGACATCTCAGTTTTTATTTATTTATTTTTTATTTGGTGGAGGGTAATTAACCATTTCATTTATTTTATTTAGCTTGATTAATTGCCACATGGTATAAGGCTGTAAGCAATGGGTTACATCACATTTGTTTTAGGGGTCCCTATGTGCTGCAAGGCGTGCTGCTGCTTTTGTGAGAGGAGATGATGTCCTTCACAAGCTCTTTACTGAGCTGGCTTACCGTTACAAGTCAGTATTAAACTTAAACACTCACGTAATTTCACTTGCCAGCACGTTATTGTAAGTTGTGACACTGAACAGACATTATGTTATGCAGGGATAGAGCAGGTGGATACACTAGATTGCTAAGGACTCGTATTCGAGTGGGTGATGCTGCACCAATGGCCTACATCGAGTAAGATACATACAAATCATTAGTTTCAACTTTAATCTCAATTCTTTTATTCTGTTTTGTGAGTAATACAGTTTTAATTTCACAGAAAGAAGTGATTGTTTTGTCATTATTGGTCTCGATATTGATTGTCTGCCTAATCTATTTTGTGGTTGTTGTGAATAACTTTAATTTGTCAAGTCTTACTGGTTGCTTAGAATGAGGACACTGAGAATTGCCCTTTTGGTAATAATTTTTATTGTATGCTTTTATAACAGGTTCATTGACAGAGAAAATGAGCTTAGGCAATCAAAGCCACCAACACCTCAACCACCACAGAGAGCTCCCCTTGATCCCTGGACTAGGTCCCATCTCAGCAGGCAGTTTGCACCTCCTAAAGAGGAAAAACCAGACTCTGGTTTATGATCTATTCGGATGTAATGCAGATACTTCTCTGTTTAATTATTATTTTTCTTTCCATAGTGTGTAATATCTGAATTTTTGTCCTGTTTCTTTTGCCTGTTCCCCTTAATAATTGACAAATCAAATGGTTATGTGCTTTATGCCAGAGGAAGTGTTTTTCTGCTATGTGTAATAATTCGATTGAAATTGTAACCAAGGTCATATATAATGCATCCCATCCAATTTTTTGCACTAATGGCCTATATCGAGTGAGATACATATATATAATGCATTTGCTAGCTAAAAGGGTCATATTCATATATATGTGGTTGTGTCATGAATTCTCAACAACTGTAGGCAAGTTTGGATTTCTCTTTATTTCTTTCATTTTCTTTTCAATTTTTTTTCCCTTCTGCATTCTGTTTGGGCGTGCTTTGATTGATGGAAAAGGATGGAATCATGGTAACTGATAATGTCCCACTCTTTAGATTTTAAAAAAATTGGGTAGGATGGAATGGAAAGAAGATGGAATAGATTTCATTCTATTCTATTATGTCTTTGTACCAAACACCCCCCTCCCCAAGAAACAAAAAAACTATGCCAGAAGAAAGAGGTCAATGCGCAGCCAACCAAACTGCAACCAATAAAGCGGATTGCCAACCACGCCAGAGGAAAGAAAAATCGCGAATCACTGAGCCAGGTGCTGAGATGATCCAAATCTGGCAGAGCACCATCGCGAAATAGAGCCTAGTTGCAGTGCAAGATCGGTGCAACAATGTCAGAATAGCACGAACTCACCGAAAATATGAATCAAATTAGAACAAGAATGAGAGAACTGAAACCTTAGCTTCCAGTCCTAGATCGGAACCGAATGCCCAAAGCGCAACTTAGAGTTAAACACCGCATATCACAAATCGCAAAGGTGGTGGCAACATTGAACAAAGCAAAGAACAGAGTGAGTGTGAGGAAAGTAACGAATCAAGTTTTCGAGTGAGTGAGTGAAAATTTGTGAGAATCAGGAAGAAGATCAAAAGAGAAAGAAAGTAGAACAGTGTTTGGAGGTGAGAAAATATGAGAAAGTAAAAGAAAACGAGTTTTAAGAACTCAAAGTAAGGCAGCCAAAAAATGAGTTTTAAGGTGGGTGTCATGACTCTGATACATGTAAAAATCCATGATAGAGCAAAGACAAAGGGAGAACAAAATAGATAGGAATTGAAAAATTCTGATTAAATTGAAGAAAATAAAAAAGGTTATTACATCAAGCCAATAGTATGGCTTATATACAAAATAATAGAGTAACTAACTAATACTTAATTATATGTATTGTAACTAATTGTGACTAATCATTAATTAACAAAAATTGTATCTCTAACATCCTAATTAGAAATAAATTATTATCATTTTTGGTTGACAATGAACTATTATCATTATCATAAAAGCAAGCATATAAAAGTATAAATATAATAAAAATGTATAGTAATAAAGAGAATGCTCCAAGGAAGTTCTTTTTCTTAACCAGTGAAAAGTAATTTTTGTTGCATTAGAAACTTAACACACAGTTTATGGAGATCAGAAAATCATAATTTTTATATCAACCATGAATCCTTAGTTGTCACTAAAAATAGAATTGTGTTTTCTTCATGTATATACTAACTATTATATTTTGTTTTCCCCTTAGCAACTTTAGTTGATGTCGTTTATTATAATTGTTATTGTGTACATTTCACTTCACAAATTGGGCTATAGGCATAAACCTCAGGTATTTTTATCTACATAACACTCTACATCAAAATTTTGTTATTCACCTTGACAGAAACAGAATTTAGTTCCATCAAAACAGAACATGAAACCCTTTTAAGTCCACAGTCCACACACCAAATGTATACAGAAACTTAAATTACTTACATGGTGTACGATGATTCCATTTACATCAATCGCACCCATTCCACACTATCATTCTCATAATTACACCACAAAACACAAAATAAAGGAAAAACAGTTCTTTTTAACTTGTGCTGCTGCCTCATGAATGCTTCAATCTATGATCGCAAATGAGAGTTATAAAATCCATAAGATTTTAAGAATCTCAGCATAACAACTTACATGGTACAATTAACTTACTTGTACTCAATATTTAGTTTCTTATCATTTGGTTTTCTATCAAGCGAGAACCTACAATGGTACACATGTTACAATTTGATTTGTAAATCTATACATGATTTGTGGTAATTAATTTTAATATGTTGAGAATATGGATGAATGTATATTATTAGCAAGTAACAACTCATGACCATGTTCTAAATTAGACCTATAACAAGTCATTGGTTAAGGGAATATAGGATCCTAAAAGGATTTCAGATACAAAAAGAATATAAGGAATATGCTTTAATCAAGTGAAGAATCTGCAGATAGTCCCAGAAATGATGAGATAATACATGATCTGGGGCACAATGGAAATGTTAGGAGAGGGCAATTGTGCAGGACAGTTTAGAATTAGGTCCTGTTCTTGTACCTGAAAAAGAAGGTCCAAGGGAAATTCAGGAAAGGACTACCATGGGGGCACTTCAAGTGAAGGTTTTGAATCTAAGGATCAGAACATAGCAGAGGTAATGGCTTGTTGAGTGTGATGTACTGATGTCCCCTGTTTCCGGCTCTTCATCCTTTCAGTCTGCATTTTTTATAGGAAATTGGTGATATCCTCAACGCTTCTCCTAAAAAGAGAGATCATTATCCCCTACACCCAAAATGAAGAAATGTTAAAAAATATCAAAAAGGGAAAAGCAAAATTCGGAGAAATAAGTGCCCAAAAGGATTATACCATTAGATGATAATGTAGATCTCATCACACCTTTGATGCAAGAATTCTATGAATATTAAAACCCTGTCGTAGATAATAATTAAATTGTTGAACCTGTCAAATGACATGCAAACAACAACATCTTCCATTAACCTATATATGGTTGTAATGTAAAGTCAAAAGCAATTTAAAAAAAGTACTACCTAGACTTAGAACATGCTTAGTCATTTGATAGTAAAGATTGCAGATCCTGAAACACGTATATTTTGTTTAAGAGAAGAATATATGGAGAAAGATATGTATAGTTGTTTTGCTAAAAATTTTGGTTAGCCGAAGAGTTGAGGTGTGCTAAGACGTTGTTCCAACTCTTACCGATAGTCTTGGCTAAGATGAAATACTACGGATACTCATTTTTGTTGAGATGGGGGCTTTGTTTCTCATCAGATGAGTCCTTAAAGTACTCCAAATAGCATTTGAAAATAGTTCGAGAAAATTTTCTAAATAACTCGAGGCTAAACGGCTAAATGTAAAGGGAGAAAAGCAAGTAATTGCAACGAAATAAAAGCTGGAGGTGTAAAATGCAAGGAAGTAAAAGATTGATAGTAAAGGCAAATTGTAAAGAAATCTTATGTATGATTAGTGTTCTATGTTTTGTATAATAACTCTTTGTTCTTTATATGCAGAAGAGCAAGAGTCAAAACTAAGGAAGTTGCTAGCAGAATCTCATCAACCGAATAAATCAACTGCAATCAGTAAAAAATTGCTAAGTAATTGCTTTTGAAAATGGCTTCTTTCTTGTTTGAAATTAACAGCTCCATAAACCATTTGTTACCGTTTTTATTAACTGCCTCTTAGTCCTCTTCCTGTCCTCGGCAACTTTTACTTAGCTAATTCGCGTTGACCCGTTTTGCTTCTGATTAAACTCTTCAGCTAAAACAGCGTCAACTAAGTAAATCTACAACCTTCCCTAGTCTAACCCACCAAATTGGCTATGTAGCAATTTTTAGGTGTTACAATTTATATATAAACTTTAACTAACGATTAAGTAGATCTTTAGCATAATATATGAAAACTAATTAAGAATAATAATTATAATAATATCTTAATTGTATATTAATGGAAATTATCGTTTAAATTATTCATTAAGTAGTGTACGTTTAATAATTTTCTCACTATGATTTTTTTTTTTTTTGCGTTTTATATTTTAAAGATTTTTGTCTATTAATTCAATAATCCAAATTTGATTAAATCATAAATTTGATAATATGAATTTGATATAACATATTATAATTAATGAATTAATAAATTTAAAATAAAAAGTCTATTACAATGTGACTTATGAAATTATGACTTGTTATGAGTTAAAATTTAAGGATCGATTAACAAGATTGTAAAATTTGTAGTGATAATTTTTTTTTAAAAAAAAGATAAAAGTATAAAAATTAGTTATATGCTATTATATAATGGAAGACCCTTGCCCCTTTCGAGAATCTCAATTGGATCTAGTCGGATTAATCAGATTATTGATAATATAATCTGAATACTAGTGGTACTATCATGAATAAAAATTATAAATAATAAAAAAGTATAAAATATTCATCCTATATTTTGTTAAATAATTTGAACAATTAATTTTTGACAGTCATTTTGACCGAAAAATATTTTCTTATAAATAATACTTGGTTGATAAAAATCTTTTTTATTTTTTTCTACAGAATGATCGTGCAAAGATTAAGTATTTTGATATTTATTTTTTTCATTAAGTTAGATTAATTGGATTTAGTGAATTTTATGGTGATTTAAAAATAATAATAATAACAAATACAATCCCATGTTTGAATTCTTATGTTTGAAATAAATTAATAAATTATATAATTGAATTTAGTTATACTATTTAAAATATATATAAAAATAAATTAAATTTTTTATTTTGATTGTTTTACCCTTTATTAAATATTAGAGAAGAGAAAAAGAGAGAAGATTTTAGATATGATTAAAGGTATTTTTGGACTATCACTTTTTAATATTAAATTTATTAGGTTAAAAATTATAAATTATACCTATTTTATTCTAATTTATTTTTGGTTTTTTTATATAGGATTTAATTTGAATATACTGTTAGTGTAAAATTTTTTTATACAGATATCCAATCATATATTGCCACATCAACAAAAATTTTTGATATAACTATCCAACATTTGAATAATCATGTAAATGGAAGATTTTGATTGGATGATAGTATAAAAAAATTTTATATTATCAATACATCTCAATTAAACTCTTTTATATAATTGATTTCTCTTTAAATTTTAGTTCTATCCCATTAATTGGATGTAAACCAAGCAATTGAATTCAATTTATTGCATAACTCGCTGCTACATAGTACTGACATTAACCAAACTCAAATCACAACCTTTAGCACTTTCAAAAATCAATTTATCAAAATAGTATTTATTTATGTACTCACTCTCTGATTCCTATGCTATGCTGTCAGTCGTCATTGAAACATGAAGAAAACGCTGCATGATTTGTCATCATCCACTTTGATGCATGTCTTTAAGCACAGCACACACCATTGCCAATGCATCATAAACGACTTCCCAATGCTAAGAAAACTTGCAATTCGGTTAACATCATCCACGGTTAATCCTCATTTGGAAATGAAGCGCTGCAATTCCTTCATCTCAAGGCTCTGCAAGGAAGGGAAAATCGATGATGCACGCAAGGTGTTTGATGGAATGCCTGAACGGGACATTGGTCTGTGGACCACAATGATAAGTGGGTACATCAAGTGTGGCATGATCAAGGAGGCTAGGAAGCTGTTTGATAGAGTGGATGCCAATAAGAATGTTGTCATCTGGACCGCTATGGTTGGTGGGTACATCAAGTTCAATCAGATTAAGGAAGCTGAGAGGTTGTTTTATGAGATGCCTATGAGGAATGTTGTGTCTTGGAACACGATGATTGATGGGTATGCACGAAATGCACAGACTCAGTTGGCATTGGATTTGTTTAGGAGGATGCCAGAGAGGAATGTGGTTTCTTGGAACACAATCATAACAGCGCTAGCTCATTGTGGGAGGATTCAGGAAGCGCGGATGCTTTTTGATCAGATGCAGGAAAGGGATGTGGTTTCGTGGACTACCATGGTTGCTGGGTTGGCCAAGAACGGGAGAATTGATGATGCCCGGGCACTCTTTGATAGGATGCCTGTTAGGAATGTGGTTTCATGGAATGCGATGGTCACAGGTTATGCGCAAAATGGAAGATTGGATGAGGCTCTGGAGTTGTTTGAGAGAATGCCTGAGAGGGACATGCCTTCGTGGAATACGATGATCACTGGTTTCATTCAGAATAGGGAATTGAATAAGGCAGAGAAGTTATTTGATGATATGCCGCAAAAGAATGTCATTTCCTGGACCGCGATGATGACAGGGTATGTGCAGCATGGGCTAAGTGAAGAAGCATTGAAAATATTTAACAAAATGCAAGCTCATGATGGGTTAAGACCCAACACCGGAACCTTTGTGACGGTGTTAGGTGCGTGCAGTGACTTAGCTGGTCTAACCGAGGGACAACAAATTCATCAATTGATATGCAAAACTGTTTTTCAGGATAGCACATATGTGGTATCAGCACTGATAAATATGTACTCAAAATGTGGAGAGCTGCATATTGCTAGGAAGATGTTCGATGATGGGTTATTAAGCCAAAGGGATTTGATATCTTGGAATGGTATGATTGCTGCCTATGCACACCATGGCTATGGCAAGGAGGCAATTAATCTATTTAATGAAATGCAGGAATCAGGTTTCCACGGTAATGATGTCACCTTTGTTGGACTTCTCACTGCTTGCAGTCATGCTGGTTTAGTTGAGGAGGGGCTTAAATACTTTGATGAGCTTCTGAAAAACAGGTCTATACAAGTCAGAGAGGAACACTATGCATGTTTGATTGATCTTTGTGGTCGAGCAGGAAGGCTGAAAGAAGCTTTCAATATCATTGAGGGACTTGGGGAAGATACATCGATGTCTGTTTGGGGAGCACTCCTTGCTGGATGCAATGTACATGGGAAAGCAGATATTGCAAAGCTTGTAGCTAAGAAAATTTTGAACATTGAACCAGAGAATGCAGGCACTTATTTACTACTTTCAAATACGTATGCTTCTGTAGGGAAATGGAAAGAAGCTGCAAACGTCAGGATGAAAATGAAGGGTAAGGGATTAAAGAAGCAGCCAGGTTGTAGTTGGATTGAAGTTGGCAATACAGTGCAAATATTTGTAGTTGGTGATATGTCACATTCTCAGTTTGAGCCGCTAGGGTATTTACTTCTTGATCTACATAAAAAAATGAGGAAAGCTGGGGACGGTGATGATTTATTAGTTGGTATGGAATTTTGGTAGCATGAATCTCTGTGCTGCTTGAAGCTTGGATTATGCAGTGGAGTTGAAATGTGGGAAAATTTACTGGTACTTGTATATCAGACTTTTTAACATTTGTAACTGAAATCATCAAATTATTGGTAATTGTTCTCCCTCTTCTTGAACACACTGACCAACATGTATACTGTTACTTTGATTACTTAAGAGGGATTTGTTAGCTCATGTCCAGTCTGGTTTTGTTCAGGTGATCAGGCACTATTGGAAAACTGGAAGAGCTACTGGCTTATTGAATTCCCTTGATTGATGAAATAAGTAAGCCTGTGATTGCTATATTCCTTTGTTTTTTTGGTTACTTGCTAATCAAATTCTTAGCAATTTATTTAGTAAGTTTATTATCTTTATATGTAGATGGCTCTGGAGAACATCCACCAAATGTATCAAATTGAAATGAAGATAAACACAGACAGTGTAAAAGATCTAATTATGCTGATAAATATTTGACTAAAGAAACTGATGCTTACATTCCTTCTGAGGTTTTCGTTATGAAAGCCAAATTAATTGCTGACTTTGCTGATAGAGAAAGTGAGAGCCATGGTTATGCAGCCATATCAGCTGAGGTTGTTACAGCAGAAGCTCATTTACCACATATGAGCACTTGCATCTTGAGCACCAAGCCCAAGTGGAATGATCTCATGACTTGATTCTGTAGTAAGGTATATGGGAAAATGGGAGAGGAGGGGTGTGTTTGTGATCTTTCTGATATTCACCTTTGACTCCTTCCTCTCTGCATCTTTCTCTATTTTTCCTCATTGCATTTCATCCCGCTTGTAACTTAGATACTAAACTGTACCCATGTTCATTCTGTATTCCATCAAAGCAATGAGTAGTTATATGCACTGAATATCTGCATTCTGCTGTGTTTCCTTCATCTTGGTTAAGCCAACACTTCAGTTTTCTGCTCTAATGGTGGCAAGATTGATTGATGGTTTTATTGGGGTGTCACTTTACATTTGAGAAAGCATTGAATATGTTGAACCTGATGATAAGGAAAATTACATTTCTCCTACTAGATTGGAACTTGAACTTAGTGATGAGATCTGAATGAATCTGCTGCAAGTGTGAAATAGTGTGCAAAAATCTGATCACTTGTCTCAGGAAATGCCTCTTGGTTTCATGAATTCAAGGGCAGGGCAATCAGTTCTAAAATTAACTTGAGCACTTATGATGAGATTTTGCATTGCAGTTTGGTTTATCCAACAGATGTTTTGGTATTACTTGGGAAGTTTACTGCCTAAAGTCTGAAGCAAGCTCAAAGGTTTGTTCTTCAGGAGTCAAAATGGGCGAGACACCTAAAGTTGAATCTCCAGAGCCACTATGGTTCAAAATTTTATTGTACACTGATCATGGTTGAATTTATGGTATGGATTCTGTAGAGAGGATGCTGGAGACTTGATATTTACTCAAGACAACCCATTTGCACATGGCGAAGGTAATAGTGACGAGAGGGCAGTGTCATCCCATCATAATGCTGCTGAGGATGATGATGTTAGGCAAAATACTTTCAGAGGGATCAATTCTCAGCCTGCTTCAGAAATCTCTTCTGTGCTGTAAATAGAAATCTTCCTGATCCTGTTGAAGAAATCCATTGCCAGGATGCCAGGGGATAATTTCACAAGATTCTGATGCAGAAATTTCATCTTATAGACTTAGATTTGTCTGGTTTTAGGCAGTAGATGGAGGACGTAAATTCTATATATTTCAATATTTCAGAAAAGTACAGCAAAAGAACACGTTAGGAGTTTCCTTGACTGATAGGACGTTATAGTATGTTAAATTTCTTCTTGGATATTTATGGCAATTATTGTCTGCAATTGCATAGCATCACTATAATTTTACTTTCTATTCATTTGGACATAATTTGTTGGCCTTGCAGATGAATGATGTTAGTAATCTTGTTCTTGTAAGTCCCATGTTTCCAGGCAGAGTTGGATCAAGTAATAGGGACAATGCTCTCTTGTGGTGAGTTTACAAGCTTTTCTTTGCTTTTCCACTATAAGGGGCTAGTTTAGATTTGGCAGTTAGACTAATTTGAGAGGACCTTTAAAGCATAACCAGACTAGACTTATAAACTTGGCCAGAAAGCTGGTAAATTGGCCAGGCATCCAGTTCAGTTATCTGGCTAAAGCTTATGAACAAATAAACAGTTAGTACTAGACTGAGCCAGGCAATTCTGGCATGCATTAGTTGAACTAGGCCAGTTTTATGGGTTTCACTAATGTTGCAGTATGTGAAGCTGCCACATCATCACTAAGGATTCAACTTTTACATTAAACTAGCTTTTTATCCGTGCTTTGCGCGGGCATTTATATATTAATGTTGGGGAATTTACTTCGGCTACTTTAATTTTTGATAGGTATCCACTTGGCTTATAATGACTGCTTAATTTATAAAATATTTTTATAATAATAACCGGTAACTCTGAAATATGTATTAGAAATTATAATATTCTTCCCACAAAATTTTCTATTTATCGAACCAAACCACTTTCATTCTTCCCTTACTTTACTTCCTGTTTGCCATAGCATATCACTTGGTTGTCGGCTCCGACCTCCAGCCTCCAACTCCAAGCATGCTGGACATAGCTTTGTTACAACAACAATATATCAATAGACCAACCATGAATACAATTTTTCATTATTTAATTGTTAAATTCATAGACATATGTACTGATGCTGTAGTAAAATCTAATGAATCCAATGAAGTATGCTTTTGGTGTTTCTACAAGAGCATTTATGGGATTTTGACAGGAACCGGGCCTGGCCTCTTGGCCTCTTGTTAATGGGCCTTGCAGTTAGATGTTAGAAATGTATATAAGAGGGGATTGGAGAAGTTAGAAGTTAGAAGTTGAGAGACTAGAAGAGAAAAGGACTCTCGAGTATCGTGGTCGTTGTATTATCATTAAGAATAATACACATTTTCTTTAGTTTTCATGCATTTCATGTACCAATTCCTTCATATTTCTAGTCCAAACAAGGTAATCAAAGTTAATCCAAACAATGTTAAATTATCTTGGTAGTGTCCCCTCCCACAAACAAAAAGCAACTCCAATCTTTCCCCGAAAAGATCAATTTTCTCAGATGTTTTGTTTCTAATTTGAGTGTCTAATGAAACAATTGGAAGTACGCTCGCGCACGAACACGAAAATGCTGTTGAAAGATTAGTGTATTATGACACTAAAAGTGGGTATCGTTCTATTTAAAAACTTTGTTTGGCTTTGAATTACATTTATGTTAAGTAGAGGTATCATATGATACCTTTTCGTGTATTAGCATTGTCAAAGACCAATATGATTAAGAGAAATGACTTTGTACATAGTGTGTAAATACTTAAATCGACATGTAGTGATTGTAGTTCAAATAAGTGTAGATTTTAATTATATACGGTTAAATGTGATGTTAACTAAGAATAGATTTACATTAATAGTGAAAGCAAATGTTGATTCGGGATTTATATAATTGAAATCAATACTTATTTGAATTGCGATCACATATCAATTTAGGTGTTTAAATCACTATATTTAAATAATGGAATTGTATTATTAAATTTATGTTATCTAGAGCCATTTACGTTGTAGAATTGGAAAATGGACTATTGCCCTAAGTGAATTTTCTTTATAATAAGTTCTGCTAAGGGCAGTTAAAGGCCAAGTGTTAGCTGATTGTTTATTTAACCATCCTTGCATCAAAATTGAAGAACAAGAAGTTAATTATGAGGGCCTAAAACCTTGGCAACTATATTTTGATGGATCTTGGCGTGAAAGTGGTGTTGGAATTAGGGTTTTAATCATTTCACTTAAAGGGCAACCAACAAAGTTTATGTGTTCAAATAACCAGGCAAAATTTGAAGTCTTGATTGCAAGGTTGAAAAATTTAATTTACCAGGGTGCTAAGAATGTCGAAATCATAGGAGATTCCCAATTGGTGATTAAACAATTGACTCATGAGTATCGGTGTGTAAGCCATAAATTTGATGAAGTATTTGTTAGTTGCTGCTAGAGTAATGCTTGAATTTGACAACTTCCATGATAGTTCGACATTTTTCTTGGAAAATAAATTTTAAGACAAATGAATTGGCTCAAATGACTTCAAAGTCTAAGGTGCCAAATTCAACTTTGAAGAAATTGGTCAAAGTGAAATATTGTCAGGTTTTTGACAAAATTTTCCCCTTGAACAATAACCCATCCTTTTCTAACTGATTCACTTTTCCATGTTTGAAACTGGAATTTATCGGATTCTAATACTTTATGATACGTGTTCCGCATCACTTTCTCAAGCATAATTTGACAGGATGGTATCTCCTCTCATTTGAATATTCATGACCATTTGAAAATGGAAGAAATTTTGTCCTCTATGCCTTGTCACAACCTCGCGAATTTGGATGGAAGTGTGCATGGTGGTTGATGTAAGAACAGATTGATTTGACCGAATACCATAATAAACTGTCAAAAGATCCACAAATTAAATGGAAATGCTAAGGATCGAAGGTGTGTGAAAATCATGGATCTTTCATAACTTATCGTGAATGCTTACATGAGACAGAGCATACCATCTTATCAGAAAACAGTTGGAAGATTATTTGTGTCCATACATAGTATTTGTGGAGTGTTGATTTCTAGTTAACAAAAAAAACTTGACTTTTCCTATGGAATGACAAGGGAGATTTTAACATGTTAGGCTTTGTCTAGGAACTCCACATGCAACAAATCATTTACGACATGGTCAGTTAGCCACGCAGGCTGCATTTGGGTGCTGAAACACTGCCCACGTGTAGTTATACCATCAACAACATACTCATGCCAGTTGTATAGTACTCTAAGCTACTTTGTGGTGAACATTATGTGGGTCAGATATAATCAAGTTACCGCATAGGTCACCATAAAATCCTTCTACACCATATCTTATCCATAATCACATTGATTCCAATAGAGAATAGATTCTCCAGTCCACACAGATCAAGGACCAATGAAAATTTCTTACTCGAGCACTACAATCGAATTATGTGTTTTAAGATAATACTAAATCTAACAATCTGTAAACTTATCTTCAATTTAAACATGTCTGAATTTCATTTTTTTCCCACATCAAGAATGTCTACCAAGGTTTATTTAAATTTTTTTTTTTTTAATTTCCTACAGATATCTTCCATTTAAGGCAATTCTACTTAAGGTATGGTTGGATACTAAATATGGATACCTCTCTCAGCTAGGACTCGAACTGCGGTTCGCCACATTGTGGGGCATTAACCCCTTCCATTAGATTCAATTCCTATTGATTACTAATATATATTTTTGAGAGGCCAATTAAGCTTTTTAGTTCCTATATTTTACATCGATTTCTAAATTAATTCCTACACTTCTGATTTTTCTTTGTAATTGAGTCCATGTAGTTGTAAACGTTTCTAAGTATATATCTACCCATTACCCTTAGTTACAATACTCTCTAACTTTAGCTTGAGTTAGTCATGGATACTTCACCATTGTGAGAACATGAGAGGAAGGAAAAAGAAGATGGGTGGAAGTAAGAGGTAGAAACAAAACGATGCTTTTCAGATTTTTGCTAGGTTGTTAAGTTTTGGATGGGTAGATTAGAGAGATAAAAATTGCTTAAATTAATATGCTAAATGGAAAGGTCATTTGGCATTTGATATGAAACAACATGATATCAAATCAGTTGACCATTTGTCATAGTTAATGATGTTTTAGCTGTGAGTAACAGGGTGGAATCTATTTAAAAATGTTTACAACTATTGAGGCTCAATATATATATATATATATATATATATATATATATATATATATATATATATATATAAAGACTAATTTAAAAGTCGATATAATGTATAAAGATCAAAAACTTAATTTAACTTTCTTTTAATATAAGATATCTGATAATGTTTTTCAAGAGTTATATGTCAAATTTAATTTGCAGCATTCAGAAATTTTCATATTCATAATATTTTATTTATTTTTACATTTTCTGAAATATTTTACACAGATATTGATCCTGCACAATGTAGCCAATGGTAGCTAGATCCATCCCATACAAGGCCTATATAGATGGGAGGAGAATCTCTACGACAAAAGAAAAAGAAAAATCATTGATAATCCTGACAGGGGACAAGTTGTCTTGGCCCCACTTTCTTAACATGTTCTGCACGTTAAATTAATGTATGAAAGTTACAATTTCAGGTAAATATCTTGTTCCTCCTAGTAATCTTTACTGGTAATCCATGTTTGGGCACTGGAAAAGGACCATAGTGTATTCCATCTTCATTTCCCACAACTTGCCACCTAAAGCAACCATCAAAGGGAGGATGAGTATAAATTTGACAAAAGCAGTTTGAGAACTTGACATTTTTGGCAAAACAATAATTTCAGTCCATATTCCTCCCCATCATATCAGAATTGAATGTCATAAAATTTATATATATAAGCTTTTATCAATTCCTAAATAATAGCTGAATTTGAAAAATTAACTAATTAAATTCTGTAATGTCTCTTTATATGATTATAAAATAACCATTTCCCTTTTCATCATGCGAGCTCCATTGACAAAATTCATCTTGTCAATGCTATGGTACTAATGCAGGCATGCATGGCATGTTCTAAAATTCTCCAACTAAACGGTAGTTAGAGTGATTCGAATTATGGAAGAGCAAAATAAGTGGAAGGGTCAAGGTCACGTTCCAAATTAATATCTATGATGAGGACAAGGTGAAATATGATGTGGTGTGTAATTGTGCAGAGCTATGTGTGGTATCGAGTAAAACTTGCTCCTTCGAAATTTGACTTCTAACATCATGGAGTTTGTCTTGGTTTTCAGAGATGGTCTCAATCCACATGAGTTCCTATCATTTGATCAAGCTGGCAAATTGCGTGGACTAACTTTATTGTGATTCAAAGGGATATATAAGTAAATGTCTATTATATTATTACACGCATGTGATAATTCATTGCAGTTGGTAGGTAAAAGCCAGCTTGCTAAAATTTCAAATTTGTAACACATTCTCCCACAAGGATTGTGTGATCCTGAAGTATGTTAAATATTCATTCAATTTTGTACTGATCGAATTCTTGAGCAATTGGTGGTAGAAATTTTATAGCATATTCAACTCTTTTAATTTTCGTCTTTTAACTTGATCTTTGATCTTTTATTATTATTATTTTTTCAATTTGGTCTGAGTTTCAAATTAAATAGTTTATTAGTTTTTATTAGTTTGCTCCTTGCTAACAATTTGATCAAAATCTTAAAGGAAGTAATGATATGTCACTAACTATATACGATGACATAGCATCATCAGTTAGTGTCACTTTATTATTTTTCTTAGTTGGACTAATGAACATATTTTACCTAAAAATTTTTGTATTCTTTTAGAATTTTCTATTACCAACAATAAATTTAATTGGTTTTTTGGATAAACATAAAATTTAATTGATATATGAAGTTTACACGAAACTGAAAAAACTTCTTACCATATTTATTTGTTGTTGGTATTATTCTGAAAAAGAAAGCATGTCTATTTTATTTGTCGTACCATTCTATGATTGAGAGGGACCTACGAGTGTGATGTTTTGAGTAATTCTGGACCAAGCCTTCTTGTGAAACTAAAGGACAACAAATGTTGATTGGCCGAAATTGTAATAGGGATCAGTGTAAAGTCCCACTCATTGATTAGGTGGCTATCAAAGAGTGGAGAATTTCTCCTTTTTGGATTTTGTTTCAGTTCAAGGATGCTTAATATCTTCGTTAGTGAAAATAGTTTAACTTTTGACTTGCCTTTTTTTTTATCAAAAAAAAAAAAGGGAAAACTAATGGATTTACACTCTGCAAATTTTGACATGCTCACAATATAAATTTTTTTATATAATTAATAAATTATATATAATTACGATATTGAAAAAAAAATTAACTTTTATTATAACAATTTAAAAAGTGACATAAAAAATCACGTATAATAACTTAACATTATAAATATTTTATAATAACAATATATTAAAATTAATCTATCATAAAAAATAACATATAATTCCTTTATAGGTTCCTAGCCAGGGACATGAGGCAAATTACTTGTGTAATAGTCTTATTATAAATACGTTTGGCGACAATACCATGCATGTTTGCCACGTATACGTATGAAATACGCGATTCTTTGCGAGATCCCTACTCATTTGTTCACCATGTTCAGTATACTTGAAGAAGGACCACTTCCACATCTTAAGGAACACCACTAATTAGGACCACCCTTATCAATCAATCTTCTAATAGTCAATTGAGAGATCTGGAGTAGCAGACAAACTAATTATGCAAAAAGTTCATACAAGATCCAGGCTAATTGTATTGTTGTAATGGACTCATCATATATCTAAAACATAAAGTGTCATATAATGGGCCACAATCTTGCATGCTTACCAAAGTGTGAGTTTTATGTGTTTCGTTTCTAGCATTAGCTGGTCATGTTTCTGATAACTATAAATGGATTTTAGCCATATATTTTTTTTTCAAAGAATTACTCACATAAATTTAGGTCTATAAAGTAAAACCCTTTTTAAAGCAACAATTCTGAGATTCAAACTCCTGTTATTATAGTCAGATAAAGTTTATCTAAAACACATTAGCGACCAATATAATTTTCGGGCGATCCTAGGCTTAATTTGTACTATTTATAATGAAGTTAATGATTATATCATATATACTACTCAATCAATCATCAATGTATGTGATCACATGAGGAAGAAACAAATTAAATTAATACCTATAAGAAACGGTGAGGTGATGGAGGAGGATAAGAAGCTCAAGCTTAGCCAGCTCACTGCCTGGACAAGAGTGGACTCCATTTCCAAATGGCATGTATGTGTTTGGTTTCGGTGGCTCCTGCAGCATCACATAAACTAAGTCAACCCCCATATATCTCTTTTAACACCTCTTGTTTAATTTCTTAGTACTACTATATATATATATAGAGAGAGAGAGAGAGAGAAATATAATATTATTATTGTACTACCGTACAAATTTAGATCACGTGCTGTGATAATAGCAAGATTTCGAAAAACATAATCACCTAAATAGGTGAACATTCAAATAGGAAATGAAAAGGACTTTACCACAGGATAACCTAAGCATTGATAACCTTATGTTTCTGACATTAAAGATAAAATATAACCCTCATATGACCCGCTTTGTAACCCACCATGGTCCTGAAATCTTCTAGTTGCTTGCATTGCATGATATATATATATATATATAGTATCAGTACAAAAAATTCTTATACAATTATTTAATCATATATTATGACATTATAAAAAAAATATTTAACTTTTATAATCAATCCCTCAAAAGTCATAAATATAGTATAATATAATTGAATGCTAATCTAAAACTCTTTACGTTACAATGTATCAAAATTAATGTTGGATTGTTATTACTATTTATTATTCATATATATATATATATATATATATATATGTGTGTGTGTGTGTGTGTGTGTGTGTGAAAAGTATTGAGATGTATGTGTTACCTCGAATCGTGATGGGTCAAACTTCTCTGGTTGAGGGAAGAAATCAGCACAATGATGAATGCTTCTGAAGAGTGGAAGGACCTTCCAACCTTTCGGAATATAGTAACCTTCCAGCTCAACATCTCTTACTGCTTCTCTGAATGTGAAAGACAGTATGCTTGCACATCTCAGTGTTTCTTGGATTACCTGAAACTCATTTTAATTGCATTCTACCACAGCCTTTCCAATATTCAACAAAATCATGATGATATATCAAACTTCCTATTTGAAAAACACAAAAGAAGAAAAAGATATGAATTATGCAGGCCCAGGAACTGAGGCTAGTGAAATTTTATAGATGAGTTCAAGTTATGATAATGGCATACTTATAATTTCTAAATAGAGAAAAGAAAAAGGAAAAGAAAATATCTTATTTTGTCTTTCAAAAATATATGACATTACATTAGTTCTTTACTTAATTTACGATGACTATAAATTGGTAAATGACATCCAACGCCAGCAAAATGGTCATTTTAGTTGAAGAAATTGATTATATTATTAGATGTTGCCTATAATTAAATAAGATATATGTTGAGTATAGATTTCATTATATTCTAGAAAGATGCTATTGATTATCTAGAAAATTTTTACTGAAATCTTTTACAGAAATTATAAAATTGTTGGATAAAATAAAATGATAGGATCCAACTCATTCATCTAATAGTTAACAACATGTCACATTATTGTAACAAACATTTTTTTGCTCTCCACTTTTTCCTTCTAGTGAAAAAAAAAAAATAGCAAATGATAACAAAGTAAGAATGTATGAATTAATTTACCCGACTAGTCAATGGCATCTGCCTGGTATCATCCCAAGAAAGTCCACGATTTTCTTTAGTTAGTTTGCTTTTGATCCCTTCATGTTCTTTCTGTAAAAATAATTAAAATTTACATGGAAAAAGAATCAAAATCAGGATTGACCAATTGAGAAAATTTCAAGAAATTAAGAAATTAAAAAGAGAGAGAAATCTTATTATACCGTCACAACTTCCAAGAGATTGACATTGTCGTGCAAGTACTTGAGAACCCATGTTAGAGCACTTGCTGTGGTATCATGTGCAGCAAAGATCACACCTATGAGATTATCAGCAACCTGAGAATCAGACAGCTCGTGCATCTTATTGTGACCTCTGTCTTGCAACAGAGCTCCCAATAACCCTCCACCACAGTTCCCACTTTCCTTTCTTCTTTGTATCAACCTACTTATACCCTCATTCAGAAGCTTCCTTGCCTTCATATTAATGAATAATTAAGAAATTAAGTACTATGTTATCAACACAAATCTTTTAAGCATAAAAGTACTACATATAGTTGAAAATATTTAACTAGTCCCGATTGCACAATCATATAATTGCACAAAAAAATGTTAGAGAATTTAAATTTTTGCCAACATGTATTTGCTGGAATGATATGATATATTTATCGACAGAATTGATAAGTGATTCATACTAACTTTTATTCCATTTAACAGCTATTCTTTTAAATAAAAAAATTGACTATTTTGTTTCTGGCTTCACAGGATATATAACAAAGAAAGAAAAAAAGAAAAAGAAAAAGAGAAAGAGAAAGAAATTTTTATTTTACCTTCATTGCTTTCCAATAGGAAGTTCCAGGAATACGCAAAGGATAAGAGTTGTAGCCCTTCTCCAAGCGCCTATACAATTTACTAATTTCTTCCATTTCGCGCTGCTTTGTTTCACCAAAGGCCGAGATTGCAGCTACTTGGAAAGTATACTATAACCAACCAAGACAAGAACATTAATTAATTATCTTGAGATATATATATATAATTAATTAACTGACATATGTATATATATATATATAAGGTACCTTCTTCATCTCTTGCAAGGTGTTGATGGTTCTGTTGGTCCATGTTGGCAAGAGTTTCAGCACAATTTGCTCGACCTCGGAGACCGAGTTCTTAATTTTGGAAGGCAAGAAAGATGCCTGAACCAACTTCTTGAGCATGGAGTGATAGGCACCTTGCTGAAAGAAAACAGCCTCTGGCCCGATCAATTTCTCTTTGCTTGGAGGGTATGTTGGCTTGAACAGATGCGCTTCACTCACAAGCACAACTCTAGCCGCTTCGGGGCTTGATATCATCACACAAGGGCAACCAAGTATGTGGCTCTTGAATATGTCTCCATATCTATACGTGTACAAAATTCATGTAACATCATAAAACAAATTAATATAATACAATCATATACACATAAAAATTTATAGAAATTCGCCTCGAGACAGATTAGTTAAAATATTATAATGACTCCAATTATTGGTGGTTTAAAAATAAACTAATCCAACAAGGATACGTATATGAGATGAGAACAACAATACCACGTACGTGTTTGTTAATAGTTTATTTTTGAAGAAATAATAATTTTTTTAAACTAATACGAAGACAGTGTAGTGTATATTACCGTTTCTGCCTATCGGAGAAGAAGGCATTTGGGTTTTCGGTGTAGAGCTTGAGGGTCTCTCCTAGATAGGGCCAACCCATGGATCCAGGGGGCAAGCATTTATCCTTGTGGTGGTGCCGCCATTGGAGGAATGGAATAATTATAAGGAGAAAAAACAATGAAAAGAAGAGGAGTAATATGGGGAGGAAAGAATAATTAGGATGAACATATATAAGGAGCTGAAGAGGCACAAAACACGAAGCTTGTCCTGTGAAAAGTTGCATGGTGGAAGCGGAATATATTTATAATTTTGGACACTAGGACAAGAAAGAGGCACGAGAGAGGTGGTATAATATACACTATAATCGGGAATGAGATTGAAGTAGATAGCTAGTGATGTATAGATATATATATATATATAGAGAGAGAGAGAGAGAGAGAGAGAGAGAAGGGTAGTCGGTTGTATGAGTATGAGCATGAGGATGGTGCGGGTGGCGGTTTTATAGAGTGGCAAGCTGGGGTCAGGACAAGCGTCACCAGCATTATGGGAACACCTTGAACTTGAAATCGGTCCGTCTTTTTAAGGCCAAACACTACCTTGTAACAAGAACTTTTGTCATTTATACATTATTGTATGTGAAAAAACTAATTTTGATATATAGCTAATATTATATAAAAAGAGAAATTCTTAGTTGAGAACAAGAAATTTCTCTTGTTCTATTTTATTTAATATTTAACAAATTAGTTCCTGTCTATCGGACCGATTGAACCACCTGCAACTGATCACCTGACCAATCTAGTCATCTCCTAAAAATCGGTTGCCCAAGTACTTGTCAAGAATCATGGGAACCAGTCAAAAATTGGTAAATCAGTCGATCAGATCAATCTCATTCTCAATTTCACATGGTTGACAAGTATTTTTTTTTAAATAAAAATAAAAATAATGTCATTTTGATATTATAAAAGAAAAAAAAAGGACCAAAATTATTTGATTATCAATTGTGAAGTTAACAATCTCATTATGATAAAAGATGATGAAACATAAACCTTTGTTGACCAAACCAATGACCATTAGACCTTTTACTCTTTTAAAAAGAACCAAAAGGATACATGTATAAAGCAATGTAATATAGGGTATTTGCAGAAGTATTAAGAATAAAAAGCTTTTAGTTTAAGCAATATAGGACTTCTTGAATATTTTATAATAGTGTTAAAAGTAAAAAATTTCAAAATCTAAGTAATATGGGATTTAGTACTCTATTTGTATTGGTTATGTTAATGGCTTAATGTAGTATTTTTGCTTTCTAAAACTATTTTTATCATATTAAAATTTTATTTTACTCTCTATTTGTATTGTTTTATAACTTTTATTTATTTCATAGCATGTAATTAATCATATGTATGTATTTTACCTGATTGAATTGCTTGAACTAATAAAATTTTGAATCAATACTTTATCCAGTTCAATATTCAGTTCAGCTTTCAAAACTTTCAGTTCCTGAATCAACTTTATTTCTTTAAACACCTATTATTTTCCATTTTAACTACTACATAATTGATTTGTCATGCAACTATATCGGGACATACTAGAATTTTTCTATAAAAAATTACATTATCTCTAATTGTATGTTATTATATTATTAAATATATTTAACTCATAATTAAATATATAACTATTTCAAAAATCAAATGCATAATAATATTATTTAGTTAATTAAGGTTTAAATTTCCTATAATTACATTAGATTTTGGTTTTGATCCTTATAATATTTTTCTCTTTTGGTATAAGTTCTCATAGTTATCCACCATTTGGATTTTGATTTTTGATAGCCTAATTTAAACCAAAATAAATTAAACTATAAAGACTGAAACCTAAAACGGCATTAATTATTTAAGGACTAATAGTTAATTTCAGGGACCAAAAACTAAATTTTTGACACTATAAAGACTAAACTTAAATTGAAAAAAAATTATAGGGACTAAAACCAAATATCATAGAAAACTATAGATAACATAAACTTGTTTAAACCATTAATTAATAACGTATAATATTTCACTATGATGGTGTATTAAAATTTTTATATTTATTATCACATAATAATATATAGCATTTAATTTGTATATACTGATAATATAAAAAAAATTTATACTATTATCCAATCATATGTTTCCACATTAGCAAATATGATTAAGTGTTACACCCATTAATTGAATAGTCATACAAATGGAAGAATATGATCAGTTGACTATATAAATTTTTTTTATGCTGTTAATGCATTAAAATTAAACTCATATATATATATATATATATTGACTTTAGTTTTAATATTGTCAGTGCCAACAAAAAAAAAAAAAAAAGATTAATTTCAAAGGATGTTCAAATCGAAGAACATAAGTATACAAGTAACACAACATATATAAGAGTAACTAAATCCAAATTAGATATAGTGGAGAACAAGATATTCGTAAACTATGATTTGAAGGTTCCTTGTCGGTGTAACAAGATTCAGTCAGATGAGTAAAAGCAGAATCCATAGCAGCAAGTTAAATTGTTGGGTCGCCATCGCAGGCTGTTAGATTTTTAGGGGATGTACGTGCTGTTGTTTCTAATTATGTTATGCAATTGGAAATTGTGCATTAGCTTACTGAAAGTGTAGAAAATGAGGAACACCATGACGATGCTGTAAAGGTTCCTGCAAAACCTGTTTAGGCTATTGGGCACCATGAGTTTATGATATGGCATTGAATATGTTATAAAGGGGTAGAGTTTTTTTTTTTTTTTGGCCAATGAGGTTTAAACTTAAGACTTTATACAAATTATCCAAATCCCTCACTACTAGATCATCCCTAGTGACTTGAGAGATAGAGTTTTTAGTTTAGAGGATGAACGGTTATTTGATTTTTTTTTTTTTTTTGGAATTCCCTCGAACAAAATTGGGTAATTACAAGTATCATTTATTAATTGGGTTCAAAACTTTTTTAACATATTATTTAGGAAAATTCAAACGGTTTGATAATAAACTAACGCTTAGTTGATTAAAATGATTTAACACCTGCTTTCCTTAAACAAGGTCTCGAGTTTAAATTTTACGGATGTAAATTAATAAAAAGAAAAAGAAAACACTAGGAATGCATTTTACCCCTATAATAGACCGACTTAACTCGAATCAAATTAGTTAGAATTTAATAAAATTTCAGATACTAATAGTTAAATAAAAAAAATACTTAATCATAACCTACCTTAATAAAGAATTAAACTCTCTTATTTTTTGCGATTGATTTGTTTACATCCCATTATAAAAGTACCAGAAAAATTAGTACTCACAATACTTATGGGATTTCAAGGTAAAAGACGGGGAAATAAAATAAAACATAAAAATAAAAATAAAAAATAAAAAACCTTAACTCTCACGTCTCAGATCAGGGATCATGATTGACTTTATTATTATTTTTTTATTATATTTTTATTACATTCCTTCAAACAATAGTTTTTTGGACTTGAAACGTAAATATTACAAACCCATTTTCACTTTGTGCTGAATTCATTTGTTTCAGAAAAGACGAAACAGTAAAAATAATCAGCAAATCCAATGGATGCTATTAACATCACTTCAAATATTCGCTACTGTTCACGACCAAAAAAAAAAAAAAACATATTCGCTACAGTCGTTGACCAAAAAGTAAATATTCGCTATTGTCTTTAATCATCAAGTTTACTCGAATTCGGAATTTTGGCACACATTGACTCGGATTTTGACCACTAAAAAAGGGCCAAAATCAATCCCGCAAAATTTCATCATCCCTAGCTTCATCCCCCGCAAACATTATTAACTCTCATTCTCACTGTCAGAGAAATAATACCCAAAGAAAGGATTACAAATACAGATTTCCGTGAAACAAAAGAACAATGGAAAATTATGTAGTGGTTTGGAATGGCTAACTCCATCTTCTCCTGTCCTCTTCTTCATCCACCGAAGCATACCATTCCGGTCTCCGCTTAGTGTTGCTCAGCCTGTAGTTCAGGAGGAGTTCCTCATCTTGAAGAGCTCTAGTAGCTATCAAAACAAGAGTTTTCAGTGTTGGAACATGTGATCCACTTTTTCTAGACACCCCAGATTTGAACCAGAAGCTCCCAAATCTCCTCATGTTTACCTCAGCATTGCCAAACATAATATTTGGAATGTAAACTCTCATGTTGTTTTCAGTCAATGGAAAGTCATAAGGGCAAATCATGACATTTGGTTGCACTGCTTTTGAAGGGTGATTCGCAAAATGAGCTAAAGCTAACGGATTTCTACGCTCGAGCACTTCACTGTTATCTCCAAGGTTGCCTTCCAAAGGCTTACTTAGCAGTTTCCAGAACTTCTCTGAACCTTTCTCAACTCCTTTCACATCAGGCTTGATTTCGCCCATTATTCTACCATTCCATGGTTCTCGTGCATCGCCTCCAGAGCCCCAAGGTTGGGCATTGATGACGTTCCCATCATATCTGGTAATCAAATAGGGGTTCTGCGCATCGACCTTAGGGTATCCGGGAATATAACGATAATAAGCTGGAGAATAGACCACCCCAGGATAAAAGGCAACTACCGCACCAACATCTGCTGCACCATCCAAAAATAGACCCTGGCCAGCATCCTTGTGAGGTATTTGAGAAGGTTTAACATTAAGTGTGTAGCCAAGTTGATCTCTTAGTTTCTGAGAAACTTCAGCTTGGCCTAATGGCCTAGTCTGAGGGACAGCTGCGCCGAAAGTACATCAATGACAAGTTGCTACACTAAACAGTCAAAATAGAAAATTTCCCAATGATATCAAATTATAAGGGAATAAATTAACAATTTCCCAATGATATCAATTATAAGTGAATAAATTAACAAAATAAAGGTAACTTGTTACCAGATTAGGACAGTTTCCATAACCTAGGAAGAGATAAATTATAAAATGACTAGGCTGCAATTAAAAGATATTGTGTAGATAACAAACAGACATGTCAACTTGATGAATATTTTATAAATATGTGCATTCCTTAACTGCAAAGCATGGAACCACAATAATGGCATATAATCATTTACAAAGGAAAAAAATAATAATTAACAAAAGCCAGCATCATATCCGTGACCATTTGATCCTATAGCCTATGAGACAACATGTGACCCACATACAGAGAGGGTAAATGAGTTGGTTATATCATGGTTGTGTATGGTTCCTAAAATACGAATCACAGCAAGGACGGGGAAATTTTGATTGGGGAAGAGAAGTAGAAGTGAGCACATGTTAAATGTTGAAATGTCAAATATGTCAGTTTTTAACAGGCACAACTGTACCTGGTTGGTAACTGCCAAGGCTCCTTCCACTTAAATTCTCAGTAAAATAGAAACCATAAATGACAGTATTTACTAATGACAAGAAATTTCAATAAAAGACGAAAAGATTCCAAAAGGCAACTAAAAGAAATTGGGAAAAAACTCACCAGGATTAATGGTAGGTTTATCACTGCTACCCACAGCAAAACTAAGCCCACTACGGCGAGGCAAAGTGTTTGTTTGTTGAGATAATTCAAAGGGGTTGTTCACCATCTTTTCTTTTGGAAGGAGAATTTCATCCATGAATTTGCAAAATGCTTTAATTTGTGAATGAACATTTTCTTGTACTTGCATCTGTTGATCAGCAAAAGTGGCTTTACTGGCCATTTCAATAATTTCTTCCACATCTGCTTCATCTGCACTCTTCCCCATCCGTTTGTAGCTGGATATTTAAGTCTTTGCATGAGCAAAATATTTCAAGACGTTAAAAGTGAAAAGCATCACATACCCAAAATAAGAAAAAAAATAAAATGATTGAAATGAAAATAATATGAACCCACAAAAGCACATATATATGCAATCATTGGTGTATTTGGTCAGAGAGGAATGCCTATATCTTCAAGGGCACCTCTTTGTCCCAAGGTATATTTTGGGATAGGGTTGTGTTTATGACTTTCCTCTGGTTTACTGGTCATGGTTGTCTGTCTCATTGGATTTTCTTTTCCTGATACGCAGAGCGATTGGGAGGTTTTGTTGCATCTTTTAGCCTTTCCAACTGTCTTATTTCATTTAGTTTGTTTTGTAGAATGTCATTTATTACAGCAAAATGGATTTGTTTAGCTGAAAGGTTTGCAAACTGATTTGAAACAAAATATATCTCAATTCTATTTTATTTTATTTATTTTAAGTTTATGCTGGAATCTAGAGAAAAAAAATTAAAGAAAAGTTGTTACTTTTGAATTCCATAGAAATATTTTAACTGAGAAGAAGCACACATTTACTGCAGACGATTTTGTTCATTCTGTTTTGTAACTCTTCTGTGCAGTAAAAATCATTGTGGGCCAATGAATTATGAATCCACGTCAATGAATTATAAATCACTACAAAACAAGGGAGTCCTGCCTAAAGCTACGATGGAACTCTATGGTCCAATACAAAATAAATCAACAGCAACAGCCTCTGCTAGATCCAGGACTACACTATGAACAATGCTAACCACTAAATATACCAACAAGGTTAACAAAGCCACAATGTAGAAGGTAAACATATTTAAGGTAGTAAAACTAGCACTTTCTGAACAGTAATAATATCCTATATGCAAACCATTGTGGGATACTGGGATATAAAGGGAAAGAAGAAATTCTGACTTTGAATTCATAAAAAAGATTGGTTCATGCATGAAACAAACTATAAACAGCAACATGTTTCATCAATATGGCAAAGAGGCGGAAAGGAAAAGAGAAAAGAGAAAAGAGGGGAATGAAAAGCAGCTCTGCAACAGCAAATAAAGCAAGCACATGAAGATACAGAAAACAATAAAATTTCAAGGTTCACCCGTAGAGAGAGAGAGAGAGAGAGAAAGATTTTACAATCATACCTCTTCATAAATGTGTTCTTACTATTCATTATTAATGCAAGGCAACAGAAAATCACTGACCTTGAATAAAGGAACAAGCGGTTAACGTCAGCTTCAAATTGTAGTTGTCTTGGATCCCTAGCAAAAGCAGGGCGTTTTGCAAGGGTTTTCACAGCCTGAAAACAAATTCAGACCAATATATCACACTTCCATCATGTGAGTAAAGCCTGTCGTTTCAGAATGTTGATATTTTCAAAATCCATACAGAGCAATGGAAAATTATGCTAATAAATCACACAGTTATACAACCTTATGATAGAAGCCAAGTAACATACTGAATTGTCATGAAACAATACAAAATATGAAGCACATGCAAGAAAATGCAGAATAAAAAGAATAGAACTTTCCTTCTGCTTCATGCTCTTTAGGGGCATGAAAAAATTCAGCAAATGACATAAGCAAATTGAGAGTCTCAGTCTTCCAGTACAATGGAAGATGGATTATGCTCAATCGGCAAAACAAAAAATATATGCTCTAAATGAGTTTTGATCACTCATTCTGAACTGCATGGCCCTTCATACGGTCATTGAGACAAGCCCATATTATTATTTGTTTATTTCTCTTTTCTCCATATTCCATTCTTTTCATAGACAAATTTACATATTGTGGCATAATATCAGCTAAGGGTAAGAATTTCTTCACACTAAAAGCAATGCAATGAGATATAGTCAAATACTTGTGCCATAAGATAAGCATATACCTCTTGAAATTTCTGGAACAAAAGAGCCATCAGTAAATGGATGTCACAACTGATGTGCTTTTAATGCAATTATTGAGTTTTTTTGTGCTGGAAATGTACTGCCAAAGAAAAGAAGGACTCAACAAAAGTTATATTCCCCTGTATAACATCTTCAAAGAATTAAATGGGCTATACAAATCACATAATTATAAGAAAACTAATAAGCAACGAAGAGATTGAAAAAAATTATCCAGTTATCCCTACAAATTTGATAATAATTCAAGAAGGAGAGAGAAAGTAATAAATCAAAACTTCAGAGTAAAATAAGCAGCACACAACAATTTCAATCTCGCATTCCAAAGATTAAAATATTAAAATTTTGCTTGATCTCATTTTAAAATTAAACTAAATCATCTATGGCTCAAGAAAAAGTTAGGTTTGAGTAAGATTTCTGCAGAAACTGAAAAGCACTAGTGAGTAGTGAGCAAATGAAGATTAATCTGAAACTGAAATAGTACAAGGAGACTTGATGATAACAAAATTACAATAAACCAACCATAATTGAAAGAGTAAACCCCTAAATTAATCCTTGAAAAGTTTCGGTGTCACTACATTAATCCTCCAAAGATTTGTTTTTTTTTTTTTTCTCACCACATAAGTCCTGTAAAGATCTAAAATGTCACCAGGAGCATCCATGCGGAGAACTACAATGGTGATATAAAAGTATGGATTCGGAAACTGTTTTGTATCTTTGGAAGACAAATTGGTGATGAAAATCTTTAAACGACTAATATGGTTAGTGACATGCTAATCTTTGGAGGACCAATTCAGGACTTACTAATATGATGCAACGGGCAACTTTAGTGCAATTGCACAACAGCAAACAACAACTAAGTCTTTTTCTACTAGATGGAGCCAGCTATATGGATCAAACGACACAACAACATCGTTTGAAATTTTTCAATCAAATATTAATTTTGTGATAACGTGACATTTAACAAAAGTTACAAACATGGAAGTGCATTAACAAGAAAGGAATATCACAATAGTAATCCTTAACCGATTATGCAACACAGGCACCCCAATCATCTCATTGAAATTACCATTGAAAATAAAGGCTAGCTCCAAGCCAAACTGGATAAGAATGTAATTAAGAGTAACTTTGCCTTTGCGTTAGGCTGTTAATACCTGATAGCAGGGCATGGTGGCCAACCCCAAAACTGCTGTAGCTCGACAGGATAGCACATAGCAGGGGTTGGCCACTACACAGAAGAAAATGAAAAAACATAGTAATGATATGCAGTTTATACTACACATATAAATACTAAAAAAAGAAAAAAAGTCACAACTTGGCCACAGTTAAAACACGCAGTCATCATTAATAATCAAAACTCGTATTCTATAAACTAGAGAGACACAAATACCATAAACTTAAGGCATAATTAACAACAGAGAGAAAGGGGGCAGGGATCAGAGTAAGAGTGAGAACAGAACAGAGTAGAGTGAGACTGAGATGATAGCGGAAAGAAGGAGGAAGGGGGGAACCGCAAAAGTGGGAGAGGTGCGTGGGACAAACCTGCAATGCAAGAGACGAGGGAAAGGGAGAACAGAGTAGGGGTTTGGTTTGGTTTGCCGAATGCCACTGGGTCACAGGAAAATGCTGGGCTCAAAACAACAGTCTGTTTCGTTATCTCTAACAAAAGTGGAACCAAAAACGCAAAAAAATTGGCAGCCCAAAACGTTAGGGGCAGAAAAAAGGCAGGTGGCTCGACCATGTCATTCGGCCTAACTCATGTTCGCCCTAATTTAATTTAGTTTTTTTAGTAAATAAATTAAATTCAGGTTTTTCAAAAAATTTATTTAAATAAACAGACCAAATTATAGGTTATGAAAAAAATTATTTGATCTAACAGACTGGCTTATTTATATTATATTATTATTATTATTATTTCAAAAATTCTAATAATAATCAAAGTCTTGTGATATATTTTAAGTTGACTTTTGAACCTATTTAAGAAGTTTTTTTATCCTATTTAAAAATATATTTTTTGCCATATTTAAAGGCCTTTTATCTTATTTAGGAAAATATTTTTTGCATATTTATAAACCTTTTAGCTTATTTAAGAGTAAACTTTTCAATTTATTTAAAAATTTTATGATCAAATAGGCTTTTAAATAGGTTGTTGAGCCAAATTAGACTTTTAAAATGGCTAGATTAAAGACCTAAATAAAGCCTAGATCAGGTAATAAGCTCAGGCTCAAGCTGCATATTTGTAATACAAACCAAATTCGTTTAAGTTAAATCCTACCTTAGCCTACTTCCACCCCTATGGGTGGTATGAAATTCAAAAAATAACATAAAAAAATTAATTTTGATTATTAGTATAAAAGTATTTTATATAGATATTTAATCATATAATATCACATTAACAAAGATATTTGACTCATATATATCCACTACCTTAAAAGTTTCAAATATGGTAACATATGATTGGATAATTGTATAAAATAGTTTTACACTAGTAATATGTCAAAAATTAATCTACCAAAAAATATTAGTTTCAAATCAATATGATTTTTCTCCCTCCAAAATGATTTAGAGCTCGTTTGGTTTCCTTAGCAAATGGAGAAAGTTTGAATTCAAAAGCAAAATTGGACTTTCCAGTGCAATTTTTTTTTTTTTCAAAAGAAGTATTTCTTTCCTTTTAACAAATGCCAGCTAGCATCTAAATAAGCAAGCACTTAAGTGTTTCTAATTCTTTTTATGCTTAAATTCTATGTTAATTTGGAAATTTTATTCTTTTGTAGTATGTAACTGGTTATATTTAAGGATGTGCGCGATCCGATTTTCATAATGAATCGGACGAAATCAAATTGAAGTAGAAATGTGGTCAAAAGAATTGAACTGAATTAGTTATCTTTTTCGTAAGAAAACTCGAATCTACTCTTAAGTTTGGTCAACCATTTTCATTCTGAGCTGATGGTGGCAGCGGTGACATTTGCGAATGCTGTGGGTGGCCTCTTGATGCCAATCTTGAGCAGGAGTCTTTGGGTGACGAAGATTATACAAATGAGATCGTTGAAGATCAGAGGGCACGAAATTTGGGCAAAGTGATCAGTTTATACTTGATGGAGGAAGATGAGACTATTAATGCCATCTTCAATGCTAGAAAAGGGAAGAAAAAGGGAACAAATAAAGTGAACAAAAGGGGGCACAAGGAGGATCTATAGATGTGTTGTTCATCTATTTATATGTAATCTCAAGCTAGATCTTTTGGGTTTTAGGGGGACGTTGTGCTGTGTGGAGCTGTTTGGATTTTGTGATACAAAAATCCAGCGCTATCTAACCTGCTCTTCGGATCCCACGATGTGTTATACACCTTGTTAGAGTATTTGATATGAGCCATTCGAATATCCTTGATAAAAGTGAATGGGCAAGATGAAAGAAGGGAAACCTGAATTACAGGTTAAAGTGTATCGGGTGGAAATTATCAGTTTTTTATTGTAAATGTTATTATTAATGTAATTAATCATCACTACTAACATGTTTGAACTCTGAATCCTAAATGGAAAGGGGAAGAACTGTATTGTGGGAGTGTATAAATGAAGTGGCGCAATTAATATTGGCAATGTAGGTGTTTTGACATTCGAGACGATTATTCGACCATTGTGGGCGTGGCAAGTGTTAAGTTTTCATGTTGAATTGCTGATGTGGTTAAGGAGATTGTTACATTACGAAGAAGTGAAGATGGAAGGTACACAGTAACCTTGATTGCTAGTGCATGAGTGCAGTTTTTATATGGAAAATAAGAAAAGTGATGGTGCTAACCTCAGTGGATATATTGTGAGTGTAGCCCTGTTTGTGGTAATTGTTAGTACATGCCATATGCAAGGAAAGAGGGAAAAAAAGGGGATAAAAGAAGGAGAGGATTTGAGAGAAAATCAGGAAAGGCATTTACTAAGGTTGGGGTCAGTAAGTGGTAGTTGGATTTGCAAAGTAGGTACATGGTAGTAGGAGCATAAGGAATACTTCATGTTGAGGTACATCATAAGCACTATATTGCTCTGTATCTTATACTTTAGGCACTATTTTAGTTAGTTGGCCAAATTCTGAGGTCCAATTTTGGGTGGAAATGCAGCAGTAAGGGTGTACATAGATGATGGCAAGGAAAATTGGTTTTGCAATTAGATATTGGAGGTGGTGATTGAAGTTTTGTTTTGATGATGTTCAGGTTTTGAAGAGTTTCTATTGCAGCTTTGGAACACAAGGTGTTATAAAATCTCTTTAGCTAATGTCTCTTGGCTGGGTGGCATAGATGGTTCAATTATATATCAATGCTGACATATTATGTGCTAAAGGTGGACAAGTAACAGAAGGTGTGGTGGACTTGATTCTTATTCTGCTAGCAAAGTTTCAACTGAGGACATGCTTTTGGTTGTTAATGGCTAGTTGTGGTAGTTTTTTGGTCTTTTTCTTTTATCTTCTTCCTAGGGGCACTAGTATGTGCCTTTTTTACCTTGTTTCCTTGGGTCATGCATCGTTCTTGGTAGTTGGTCCAGCTTTTTCATGAAAAAAAGACATGAATTTTTGTAGATTAGTGGGGAGTGTATGGTATCGAAAGCAGGCAATGAATTTTGGAGATGTGATTGATGTTTACTGCATATTATGCAATGATTCCTGTAAGCAGAAGGGTTGAAGACAATGTAAGTAGCGTGTCTAAGTAGAAGCCAAGCAACCTAATTTTGCACAAAAGTGGGTAGAGCAAAATTGATAAGAACTTGTTTATTGATCATGACTTCTATGAGCTGTTGGTATGGAATGTTTAATAGGAGTTGTGTTTCCTATTATGGATTGAATGTTGTGTGAGAAGCTCTCATTTGAAATTAATAATTTGTTGTTTTAGGATGTGGAGTATTTGGTGAAGGTGGGATTGTTTGGGAAGTCATTGGCAGTGGCACAAGTAGTTGGAGATGTGGAGCAAAAGTGAATTTTTGCTACAAGTATGGGTAACTGACAATGGTTCGTGTTAGTATTTTAGATTTTTGGTTGGAGCAAATTGTGTTGTTGGTTTGGAATTGTGTCACAATGAATTATGGTTGATGCATCGAGAAGCATGAAGAGAAAGAATGAAAGAGCTGTAATGAAGAGTACAAGATTTTTCAGTGTGATTTTTTTTTAATATATTTGAGAATGTGAGAATAACATTGTTCGGGGATTGGTTGTGCAATTTTTTTTTTAACAAGAAGATTGGCAATCGTTATCAAGAGTGACTTTGTCAAAAAAAGTTAAGAACTCTTAACTTTTTTGACAAAGTCACTCTTGATAATATTGGAATATACAATATATAAAGGGGATTCCCCTCAACAACTACAATTTGGTGTCTAATTTTATGATATATTTCTACCCTTATATTTTATTTTGAACATAATCAAATAGTAATTAAAATTGTCTATTTAAGAATACATATTCTTTATTAGTTAGCAAACTATCTCATAATAACTTCCCGAAAGTTACTATTTATAGATAAACACTACTTTTAATTTTTTAAAATTCTAATTAAAAAGTAAAAAAAAATAATTATGTATTAAAATTAATTAAATAAACCACTACTTATATATATTTAAATTAATTAAAATAATTTTTGTAGAAATTTTGGACGATAAAATAAATAAAAAAATGTGAATTGATAGGCATGTTAGTGTCTACCAATTCACTAGTACAAAGCATTGTGGAAGGTGATGTGCAAGGTAAAATGTGCAAAAGGAAAAAGTTATATAGAATAGAAAAACAAAAATAATGACCAAAGCATTATAAAATGAAATTGTGTGGTGGTTTGGAATTGGAAAAAATGGAAAAAAAATCGAAAAATTTTTCTCTTACATATAGATAACATAGTTGAGGGGCTTAGATAATGTGATAGGAAGGGAATGCGTTTGGAGAAGAAGGAAAGAATGAGGAAGTAGAATTTAACAAAGATATTTGGGCCAAATATGGGGTGAGCATGGTGGACGATTGGGAAGAAAAAATTAGAAAAGGGCTTTGGACCCAAAAAAGATGTAAATTGGCTTGTAGGATGAGGGAACCTAAATCCTGTGATTTGGTGGGGTCATTATTTAGGTGAGCTTCCCTACAAGATGGTTAATAAACAAGGTTTTCAGAGTTTTTTTTAATTGTATTATGGAGGGTGGGTCATTGAATGGTGGTAATGTGGACACGAAAAAAATGATGGTGAATGAGTTGGGTGCACTACTGATAGAGAAAAAAAAAATAACTGAGAATAAAGGGGAAAATTTTAAAAGAATGGATTGAGAATATTTACTTTATGGTGGGTTAGGAAAAATTGTTGATGGAAGACCCCAACCCTATCAAGGGCCTTCTTAGGGTTTGACCAAATTAGTCAGGTTACTAGAAATAAAGATGGGATACTAATGATAATATAGCTCGAGTACCGATGGTTCTATTTAGAAGGGAAAAAATGACTTCTATTTGGGTGATAATATGCATTGAGTAAAGATAAATGTTTAAGGGTGAAAATTATAGTTTTAGTTGTTTTTGACATATTATGGATCGTAAATAGTTTATGGAATTTTTTATATTAATTATATTGTTAATAAAATAACTAGTAAGAAGCATGGATAAGAATATAATTCTGACAATAGAATAAATTTATGAAGTTAAGTGAGTTGTGATTGTAACATTTAGTGGTCTTAAAATGGTTTGTGTGGAGGAACTTTTAAAAAACAAAGGAAGAAGAGAAAAAAATATGAAATATAAATAAAAGAAATAGAAAACAAAAGAAAAGAAAGAAGAAAGAAGAAAAAAAGAAAGGCAATCGAAAAAAGGAGAAAGAATAGTAGGAAAATAAAAAAAAATAAAAGAAGAAGAAGAAGAAATAGAAAAAGGAGGAGAAAGGAAAATAGAAGAGGAAAGAAGGAAAAAAGAACTAAAAAAAAGATGAAGAAGGGAGAAAACAAAAAAAGGAAAGAAAGGAGAAAGAGAAAAAGATGGAAAAGAAGCAAAAAAAAGTAACCCAAAATCATTTGTGTAGAAGGCGATGTTATAGAGATTACTAATAAAATACTTAATTCATTTTGTTAATGTATGCTTAATTCCTAAAATTAGAACTATCTCGAAATATTGGATGAAGCATGTTAGATATTAGATTTATTGGATTTATTACTAAAATATTAGTATTAAACCCAAAACTTCCAGTGGATGTAGAGTAACCCAAAGAAAGGAACGAATCAATTATATTTATCATATGATCTCCTCATATGGATAGATTAGTTATCTTTCTACGATTCTGAATATATATATATATATATATATATATATATATATATATATATATATATATATATATATATATATATATATATATATATATATATATTATTGGTCGATTAATTGGATTGGAAGATTCCCTATAAGAATCGTACTTATCAGAATTAGATACTAGTTCTCATGTCAATTACAAAATCTCTAATTGTTTTAAATGCTTTCCAAAATTTTTTCGAATGACAAAAGGGAAAGGGGATTGGACTAAAAAGGGTTCCTTGAGTATTGGGACCCAAATGAAGCACCAATCAAAGAGCAAAGGGCAGCACAAGATCTGGGGTTGGGTCCACAACCACTGGTTACAGATAGTGGTCATTCGGTTTGTCTATGTTGGAGGTCGTGCCTTGGCTTACTTGTGGTGTTACAAGCCTTAATTGGCTTAGTTCTTGCATTGCTTTTTTTGCTGTTGTTGTGTAAAATAATGTTTTGAAGTTGCGTGCCACTAGTGTTGAGGTGGATTGTATTAATTATTACTGTCAATGAGTCCTCTATAAGGTGTTAGGGTGTCTTTTTGTTTTTGATCATCGGGTCCTCAGTGAGCTAATCTAACTATTTGTGCTACTATGAAGTGTCTATGATCATAATGTCAATGTTTCTCCTAACAATTTATTTACTTTAAGTTGTGTCAATGGTTTAGTTTACATTTGCACCTGAATATGTATGGAGGTGCAACATCTATAAATTATCTTGCGTAGTGACTTATGTTTCAGTTAATATTGTGGCAAAACTCGCATGAAAGGCTCAAATAATGTACGTATTTAGGGAAAAAAAGGTTCCCAATCAATAGCGATGTCGTCCCCATTTTTTAGTTAACTATGTTGCTGAAGCAAATGAGATGTTTCCATGCCCTTTTTTCCAGGCTTTTTTTTGGAAACTTTAGTTGCATGGCTATTCCCTAGCTTACATGTCACAAGTGCAATATTAAATACACCCGTGCATATCAAAATAAAATAAAACTATTAGGAAGGAAATTAATATCTGATCAATTCATTTTTCAAAAGAAAAAGGATAAAAAAGTTGTTGCTAATCCTGTATACATGAATAGGTTACTTGTTAAAATTTTGGGGGAGAGGTTTCGATTTTAGTTCCCCAATTGAACGCCCCTCGCATAAGGCGTAAAAAAAGCAAAATAGACTACTCCTTTCAGTTGATGCGACAACACACAATGGAGTGGATTCAGATCCGGCCCCCTTGCAAGCAGATTTAACATAATCGTGGGCTAGTTAGCAAATCTCTGTTATTATACTATGTGGATATCCATTCATTTTCACATGATAGATTGGGAGGTGAGATTGTTTGTGATAATTTTGAGCATTTAATATTGTTTGAGATAATTATCTCCATAATTTAATACTTCTTCAACAAATCTAAAGAATTTAATACTCTTTTAGGCATTTCTACATCTATGATTATATATATGTAAGAAGAGAAATATATTTAAATAATTTTGTTATAGATGTATTTAATTTCGCATTGAAATAAATATTTGTTAATTTCAATCACATCTTTGTTCCATTGACAGATAAAATTATAAAAAAAAAAATTGAAACCGGGCAAGAGGATTGAAATTGCCATCTTTTACAATATCGCATGAACCAAGTTCTATTAGGGATGAATATTCTCATTCTCGACATACTACACTCCCTGACCCATGTCTAAATCCAGAATGAATCCAAAAAATTGGGTAACCCGAAGGTAGGCTAAAGACAATTAATGACTCATGGCCCCATGATTTTTGCTTATGTCGAAGCCAACATGGGTAACGCTCAAACATGAGTGTTGGGCTTGATATGGAAACAGTTGCATTTATGAGGAATAGTGCAAATGATTTGAGTGTTGGACATTGGATGTTTAGGTTTATGCATGGTGTGGCATGGCTATTCGAAGACCAACGATAATCACATGTTGCCATACTTGTAGGGTTTAGGGTCTGTATCCCCATTGGTTTCACAGTAAATGTTGGAAAAATTAGTCTCCCACCGTCAAATATTAAGAGATGTGGCAACAATAATAACAAGATCGGTATATTAATTTGAACAAGAATAATCCAAAACTAGTGTGGCTGGCTATGACTTTTTTTTTTGTGGATTCCTAACCCAAAACATTCACACATGCATGACAAAATGATCATTTTAAATTACCTCCATAATTCATCTACGACATTGGTAACCAGTTGGTGCTCAATGGCCTCGTTTAGATGAAACCATATACTGAAAGTCCCGTAATAGTAACGATAATAATTAATAACATTATCTAGTGATGAATAAACTACTTGACATAATGTGGTTAATTATAATTTTTTTTGGTAATTATGGTTGGAGTAAGGGTGTAGTTGTAATAGTTGTTGGCATAATAAATACAATGAATTAGGCAATTATCCTAGGTAATTATATAGCCTATCCTCATAGCAATAAATGCATTATATGGCCTTGCTGCCAAAATTGTGCAAGCGGAGGGCAAAAGCAGCTCGCCACCCAACATAAGTTCTATCAAATTAAGACCATCTTTTCACTCTCCCCTTCGCTAGTTCTTACCCCACTTGCTGGATGCACCAAACGACTATGGAGAATGAGGCATTTTTGTGTGAATTAGTCCCATCATTGTCGAGGGACGTGAACTAGTAAGTTTTGTAACAACCTCTATCATATAAGCTATGCTCGAGTCATGGGGTTATATAAAAAGGTTGTCACTGTGCTAAGAAATCTTTAAAATATGGAAAATATAATACATGTCCCTTTAACTGTTCACTTTATTACTGACTGATTGTCTCTGATACATAGAGAATAAACTAATTATACTTTAAAAGAAATTGTGACTGACATAATACACAGCGTTTGCTTCTGCTGCACCATTAGCTAGCGTCAATAGTCTCTTGGTCTGGCTTATGCCCGAGTCTTGCTCAATGAATGGCCCTGTACTCTACCTTGCACTTGATTTCCAACTTAGGTGGTAGAATGTTTACGGAAAAGAAAAACATGCAAGCAGGCAGTGAAAACCTAAGGTTCTTAGTAGGTAAACTCAAACCAATCTTATAGCATCATCATAAATATTCCAGCCGCTTCGGTTTATTGTGAAAATATGAGCACATATAAACAAATAGTGGTTCAATTTTAAGTTGAAAACACTTTTCTCGAAGTGGGTTATATTTTATCAACCACTTATCATATCATATGACAGACATAGAAATGTGAATAGTATAATATGCTTCAGCAAGAATCATAATAACATTATGACTTAATGAGATAATTGAAGATGCACATAAAGATGCTTATACTTGACTATATGCAAGTGCACTTGACTTAGTTTATCTCTTTCTTTAATTTGCAACTTGATCTTACTTTTCTGTACTTGGTCCCCCGGAGGTGAATGGCCTCTCTCACCTCTGGGTAATAGCCTACTTTTCAAGTCCAAGCTTGTACCTATATATGAGTGACGGGTTTACTTTCCCTGACCTTCACATTGGTCTATTCCCATTAATTCTGGTCACGGGCTAGCCCAAGTCTAGACAGTACTGCTCTGGCCCACGTAGCTGGGTTTACGCCATGCCTCACGTGGTAGCTTAGTACGTCCCTCTTGCAAGTTCTTATTATCTTTCCTTTCCATATCTTATCATGCGTGCGGATGCTTTGTGCATACATGGATATGTCTCACACCTTATTTCTCATATCATATTCTATTATGCTTGCATGCATGACATACATAAACATGACATGTAAATGAAAATAGATCCAAAGTATAATCACTCATGGCATAAGTTCTCTTAAACTCCTGCTGAAAATTCGGCAGCATAATGGATCGAAACCGCTTTCTTGTGAATAGTGCCAGGCTCCCATGGACAAATCACTCATAGCAGTATAATCAATCTGACATATTTATCAATGTAAAACTTGCAACCTTCAACCCAAGCCTTATATGTACACTAATACTTGTGAAACCATCAATTTGGTCATTTCTGCCAATTCTACTTAGTTTTGTTAGAATTTTGTATAATCCACCTTTAGTCCAATTCAACTCATTTAAACCCAAATTTTGGATATGTCATAGCTATATATGTCTAGTTTCCAACCCTTTTAGTCCCATCTCATTTTGATTTGAATAACTGAAGTTATTTAAGTTTTATCTCGGCTTGCCCTATAGTTGGCCAAAATTACACACTTAGAAGTAAAAATCTACTAAAAATTGAAAACTAGTTAAAATTATACAAAATTGGTCTCATATTAAAGCTAATAGGACAATCTTTCATTTGCAAAAAGTTCCATTCCATTTGCCTTAGTAGGGCTCGAGTTATAAGCCTCGAAATTTAATCTTCTTGAACTGTCCTATTTTGGCCTGGTTTGGACATAGGGAAACTTTCTCGAACCACTGGGAGCAAACGGTACATTGTATTACTCTGAATTTTTATGGGATATTCTCCTATGTGTAAACTTTCTAAAAAAGTTAGTTTCATCCAATTCTAAGTAGTATAGGGCCCTGAACAACTAGTTTGCCCAAAATCAAATTCAAAAACCTAGGTTGAAATTCCAAAATTCATATCTCTCTCAATAATAATCCAATGGCCTTATATGATATATGTATGGAAAGCTCTGAATGTCTAGTTTCATATAAAAATAGATTCATCTTTATACGGCTATAGGCGGAGCCGTACACTCCGTCGGTACGGATGCCGTATGGTTTTCTCACAAAAATAGATTCTGCTTAGCTCCTTTTTGAGTTTTTGATAAATTCCTCAACTTAAACCAAGCTTCCTCATTTCAAATCACTAGAAGAACATCAAAACACCATCATACAAGTATGGCATAAGAGGAATATAGCAGCCATATAGTCACATGATACAACAAATAACTAAGGATTTGAGCTACCTATCTTAAAATCCTTGAAGCCATGGATGCAAGGAAGGCAAGAGCAACATCCTAACTTTCTTCCCCTCTCATGGCAGTGCCATAAATGGTGGTGGAGGGACACCACTTGATGGTAAATTATGAAATTGTTAGAGGGGTTTTGTAGAGGAAAGGATAAGGATTAATTTTCATAAAAGGAGCAAGAGAATTTGAGGTCAAGAAGGCTTCTAATCTTGAGCTTGAAGCTCTTGGTCATGGAGGTAAAGAAAGAAAGGAAGAAGAAAAAGAAGAAATAGGAGAAGGCTGCAACTGGTGGAGGGCGCAAAAATAAGAGGAGGTAGCTGAAACTTTTCTAAGCTTCATGACATAAATAAGGGTGGCTTGAGGTAGTTGGCTTTAGTGGTTATAATTTGGCCAAATCTCCCCATCATATGGCTGCAATATGGCGCCATCTATGGTGGTGGAGGTGGCTGAATTTCAGCCATTCAACCTAAGGTTATCAGTGTAAAATTCTACTGATTTAGCTCCAACAGTTTAAAATACCGAATATTTACCAATTTTCTCAAAACCGGTAAAACGTTACTTAATAGTTTTGTAAGATATCTACATGTTTATTTTGATTTTTCTTAAACCTTATCTCTCTAATTAACTTCTAATTATCCTTTAATTAATTTCTAATTAGCTTTACCTAATCATTAAGATCGAATAAATCGATTAATAGCGTAGATTAAACGTTTCGCAAATTTCGAGCCTTTCTGTTTTCTATTTTCGATAGCTAATGGCATATCCGTAATTTTGAGCAAGTCCAGGGGCACCCCACGTCATTTCACACCAGATTGCCTCCATGGCCAAATTGGCAGAGATTTAAACTTCTACAGTTTCACCACACGAGTCTGCTCTATTTAAAATCCCATTCTGCTAATTCTACCGATGTGAGGACATGAAGGTCATTTCATGAAAAGTTTAGGGTTATTGTGGGAATAAATCTTTGGGGTTAAAATATAATTTCTAAAAAACTTGGGCATAACTGCAATTGACAAAAGTTTACAGAGGCACTTTTGTCATTTCTTAATTTTTAACATATGACAGTGCCATATTTTCAACGGCAGTGTTACACTACCCTATAATTCCAAGTGTGAGAATCGTCATGGCATAGTGCTGCCTGAGAAATTCTCACACTGCCTCAGGGAAATAAATCAAAGTTTCTATTACGTTCTGTTTACGAAAGTGGGGATGTTACAAGTTTACGACAAAACTCTTTAACACTCATGTATTGGCTACTTCGTATAATGGCACATGCAAGGTCTTCCATTATACTAGTTTACAAATTATTTTTATTTCCCCTTTTGGCTACAGTGACCTCAACGAAGAATAGAAAATGCAGCACGACGGACTATCAACAGATCAATAGATGCCGCAAGGTGGTATATCAATGGATCAATACTTGCTGCGTGGTGGACTAGAAACAGATAACGCATAAGCTACCAAACTTCGCTTCTGCCACTTGCTGTCCTTAGTGCCAAGAAAAAAATGCTAATTTTTCCTTCATTACAATCCCTAAGAAAGGCATAAACGCCACTAATCGAAGTAGACTACATATTAATATTAAACTGCAAGTTCATCAAGTAACATCACAACAATGTAGGATAAAGCAACCACAACAAATCACTCAACTTAACTACAACAGCACAATAGCATGTACGAAATTATAGCAACACAATGCCGTAACCCACTTAGCTATCTTCTTCAACCTAGCTTTATATTTTACAACTTCATAATAGAGTTCACATCATTGGATTAAAATCCTAAGCCAAAGTGGACAATTGACTTGGAATCCTTAATGCAAAAGGCAACTGCTTTGTGCATCCATCTTTTTCTAGCCAGGTTTAACAGATACATTACTTCCTACTTACCACGCAAAACTAATCCACAAATATTAACTAAACCACTTACCCTAAACCTAACTAAGCCCAAATATATTTTACATACAAACCTTCATTGCCCTGCAAGCTCCCAACATGCCTATTTCTCACAATCCATTAACATCAACAATCCCATCACCAAAAGACATATGCAAAACCTGTCAACATCAATTAACAAGCAAACACTTTAGCACAAATGGAAACAGGTTACTTAAGTACTTGGAAAACTAATGGCCAAGATATTATAAATCACTTATCATTTCATGATCCTTTGAATCATCACCATTATCCCAATCGTCCTCCTCTTCAGCTACTGTAATACCACCTCCCCCAAACCTCCCATTATCCTTATTTAATAGTTATTTTGGACAATTCCTACAATTATGACCTTCAACCCGACAATAGCCCCATCATACAACCCGTTTGACCTTTCCCTTTTTAGATGAGGATGCTACCCCACATTATAGTTTCTTGGTTCCCCAACAGCTTTAGAAGCTCGATATTGGACATCCTATTTTGCCTACAGTTCTACTTTTCTCTTAGAGATCTATTCCATAACTTCATTGCAATCCTCCAAATATCGACAAGCCATATTGGTCAATTCTTGCCAACTGTCATTCATTGAAATCACACAACTCTTGTAGCAACTGTTTCCAAATTTTGAGCCATATATATTAGTCATTGCATTCTTTCCTTTGTTTCATGATACATTTGTCTAAAACACGACACTCTAGCAACTGCTCAATATCTAAATAAACCATAACATTTATCAAATGAACACAAGGGATGCCAAATGATTCCAGACATAGACACAAACATCTCATTTCATTGCTATCTTGGGAATAAGACACGTGCCATATCTTAAAGGGGTGATAGTATTTGTTGACAATATAAATGACATTGGTCGGTGTTTCATTCTAATCGACAACTTTCACTAATGAAGACTTTAGTAGTAGAGATCAGACCATAAGAAAAACCGCTCTTGTGCATATCGATATAGCTGACCTCTCCAGAGCTTGTAAATGAGTTTACATCATAGGAAACCCATATGAAGACCTGAAATCTACCTTCGACTCATTGCGCATAAAGTCCAAACAATGGTTGCACTGTCGAAGAAATTCTGTTAAATTATATCCCGATTGGACATACCTACCAACTTGGGAATATAATGCCCTGCACCTCGAAGTCATCCTTAGTCGAACGAAAAACTTACCTCTCATATGTGCCATTGTCTACATTTCTTTCTTCTCATACATTTCTTCAACCCAAGTTATATCTTATACATCATAGTTCTTTACCATTGCTGCCCACTTCTCCTCAAATTCCTCAACTTCATAATCTTCTAACATGCACTTCTTTAATTCTTGGGTGAACTTTGCATTTGAAACATGGCTTGTTGAATTCCTCAATAAGTGCCACCCACACAAACGATGATGTGCATCTAGGAACATCTTTCTTATCACATTTCTCATTGCCAAGTCATCATTAGTAATAACTCACTTTGGACATTTCCCTTTCATCACTACTAAAAATTTCTCTAGGACCCATACATAATTTTCTTCACTTTCATCACAAACTATAGCACTACCAAAGCCAATACTCTATAGGTCATTATTCATGCCTGAGAAGACCACCAACGGATACTTATATTTATTTCTACCATATGTGGCATCAAAGGCTAAGACATCTCCAAAGATTTGATAATCCAATTGGCTTTTTCCATTAGGCCAAAACAAGTAACAGAACACTTTACCATGATTAGCTTCATGCCTCCAGTAAAACATTAGATCCATGGCTATCAACCTCTTAAGGTACTTCAGTGCCTCAGTAACATCTCCATCTAGTATTCATTGTTTGTCAATTTGATTGTAGATTTCGTTTCTTTGAAACCTAACCTTATCATAACCATCTGATTGACTTACAAAATACCCATATATTTTTGGTGTACTAATTCTAGCATTTCTCATACTATTCATCTTATCAACATCACCATTAATCATTCTCCTACATGAGTTGAACATTCCATAAAACTTTGGACTCAATAATTTATGATTATGTTCATCATCAACCACTATCATATACCACCGCTTAGTCAATAAATCAATTTGAACTCATATCTGAGCTTCACATCCACACCTAGTCAACAGTCTAGGTTTTCTTCTGTGACTAGTATTCTACAGTACTTTTTTTCTTGATGCTCTTGTCTACGACATACAAATGTCTGCCAAAGTATAGAATTTTTCACATCTCACCAACCTTATACATTTGTATATCAAAACCATTCATTTTTCCATAAGCATTATAAAATTCATATGCCACCTCCAAACTAACAAATTCATATTTTTCCATATCCTTAACACTCACACTCTGAAAATCAACATTCCATATTCTTTTTGTGCTATCAACAAATAAATCACTTTGCTCCACATTAGCTACATCATTATTTTCCTCTACACCTTTGCGATTCAAAGACATTGCTTCCATACCCTTGAACAATGTAGTTACCTTCATTAGTAACATAACAAATAAATTAAAACACATTTTCCCCATTGCATACTTATTTCAACCTATATATGCTATAAAATACATACTCAAAGAAAATTTACCTCGGCCATTGTAGGTACATTGTCACTGGAACAGATCCATTCACCTAAGTCAACTATACTCCTAGTTCAATCTAATTTGTCAAATACCCTAGAGAACCATCTGCATCCACATGACAAAATTGTAGCTTCAGTTACCTTAAAATAAATATGCCTACTTCACCCACTATGCCATTCAAAACTTAATTTGCTAATTCATGCTAGACCACTGAGGTTAACCATGTCCAAAAATGAGTCAATTATTTAATTATTGCATTTAGTTTACTCAATAACTATTGCCAACAAACATAAGCCTTTGTTAAACTTCAATATTGTGGTGGACACCAATCTCAACACATCAACCACATTTTCTCACAAATTTTTTGAAATCTACAAGATCTAACACTCCTAACTAACATAAACGAAAGACTCCAATAAAACACAATACAAGTATATATTTTGCTTCTGCGAACACTTACATAAATGATGAACATCGAACCAAGGACACCTGCATAGTAAGGTCGATGCTCGCATATTACTATATCTTTTGCCACCGACTGATGTAAATTATCACAATGAAGGAGATGAATTCAGTGATCCTAATAACTTTGCACAAATTGCCGTTCCCAACGACGATGGCGCACTAAGTCTCCAATCTCCACTAATGGTTGGAAACTTTTGCTAGGGTTGAGGTAATGGTGATATAGAGGATAAGCAGAAAAAAAGTAAAAGAGTTAAGGCAATAGGTTAAAAAAAAAATAAAGAACTGGAAACTTTTACTATGATGGGATAATGATAACAAAGAATACGGAGTAAAAGAGTCAAAGATTTAAGGTAATATGTTACATAAAAAAAAGGAAAAAGAAATAATAGGAAACCAGAAAACCTTTCTTCTCACCTCTAATAGCAGGTAAATTTAAATTGTGCGTAATGGACCTTGACATAGCAAAGTGCGTCATAGCATTCGTCTACAAATTCAAAACTTAATCATAGAGTGCTGTAATTTTTGTTGGTGTATGGTGTGATATAATCTATAAGGGTTGGAGTTAATTTGCTTTAAGAGGTAGAATGCTTATTTAGTGGTTATCAAGAGCTAAGCACTAATAGCATTCTTGCTAGGTAAGCCATTTACACTATTGTACTTCTGATGGTGAATTCTGATGGCTATCGGTGGTGCATTTAAGCCCCAAAAGTTGAGATATGTGGTGTTTTAGGATTTTCAACTTGCTTGACTGGAATTATGTCTTTTTCTCTGTTTTTATTTTGTTTCTTGGTCTTAATGTTGAGTTTGTCTCCTTTAATCTAAACTTTGCTTTTTTGTTGAGCTCTTATGGGTCTAGCAGCACTTATCAAGGGAAAAAAACTCAATGTTTAGCACATTTCAGCCATACTAATAAATAAATTTAATTTGTATTTCTATATTTGTTCTTTGCCTTTAATAAATGTTCTTATCTTCTATAAATTTTATTATTAAGAATATTTTTTATACTCATTTATTTATTATTTTTGTTACTATTTATTAATTTTCCAACGCATAATATTATTTCCATAACTCTAGTGCCCAATAGAAAGACATAACCTTTTGGTGGTTGTTGACTAATGACAAACTTCTAACTCATGAGATAAGAAACAAGCTCTATCAGTTTTGAGACCTCTATGGGGTTCACACAAGTATGTGGAGTCTACCATCCATGCTCTTTACGATTGTAGTAGCCTAGGCAATTTTTGCAAGAGTATTTCGGAGCCAACCTCAATAAAAATTCTTCGAATTAATGTGACCTTATGAGTGTCTCACTAAAAACTAAGTCGAATATGGGGTGAGAGATGGAACTTTGTAGTACTTCTCCTTTTTTGGCAATGGCAAAACGAGATTATTTTTCATTGAAAAAGAAAAAATATTATGGTGCTTCCTTAAATTTTTACCTTCTTGAAAGTTACCATGATGAATTTTTAAACTTCCTCAATTTGTCTCCAAAATTTAACTAATAAGTCAATAAATCGTTCTATTTTAAATTTTTTTTCCAGTTTTATATTTCATAACTTACTAGCCATAATACTACATAAAATCATTTTATCTAGATATTTTATTATAAATTTATACTATTGATCAATTTATTTGTTAAACTAAAATTTTGATAGAATTTTATAGTTAAATTAATGGATAACAATTCCTATCATTGAAAAAAAAAATATTATAATAAAATGTATTACTAATTTGTACCATTTAATAAGTAAATTAAGGATTTAATTTTGATACACTATCAATATAAATTTTTTTTGCATAATAATCTAATCAGATACTGCCACATTATTAAAATTATCTGATCTTGCAATAACTACTTCAAAAGTCACATATATAACGATATTTGATTGCTTAAATTAAACTAAAATTTTGACTAATATACTTATAAGATATTTTCATGAGTTAATATCAATAATAAGTTGTCAAATTTTTACCAAAAGGATCTATTTGGTCCTTAATTAAAGTTTATGGACTAACTGAAAAATTCTAAAATTTATGATGATAATTTGTAAAAAAAAGGTAAAAATTTAAAGGCATGTGTACATCATGTTCCATTTTTTTTATTTGACAAGAAAGTCCCTCCCCATTAACTTTCAGTAAAATCTAGAGTACGAAAGTGTTATAAAATGCTACTTTGACTGTGTTGAAGCCTTTTATGCATCATCCAAATTTAATTACCTTAACTTTTCCTCCATGGTTTTGCGTCAATACCGATCGATCTTTGTGGAAAAATAATGAGCTACTTGTGATGTTATAATCTGAGTCTTTTTTTTTTTTTTTTAGGTTTGCCACAATTAACCTTTATTAAAGGCAATCTTGTTCAAGGTATAGTTAGACACTAAATATGGGTACCTCTCTCAGTTAAGATTTGAACCGCAATTCACCACTTTACGGGAGACTAACCACTTTCTCACAGCAATTCATCACTTTATGGGAGACTAACCACTTTCACTAGATTCAATCTCTATTGATCGTTTTAATATGTTATTCTAAAAAATTTGGTTAACATTTTCTTTTTTCCATATTAGATTTAAAAAAAAAAAATTATAACAAGAACTATTTGTAATAATTGAACAATAACATTATTTTCTTATATAATATATATAGTATTTTGTATAATGTCATACCAAATATTTATATAATATTAAAATTTTAGTGAGACCTTATACTATTAGATCCAATCTTATCTTATTAGACATACTATGAGGTCTTTGTCGAAAATGTAGCATCCTCCTAAGTACAATATTATGCTTAAATCATAATATCACACTTAGGAGTTGCAACTAGTAAAATTAGTGGACCTTACTTGATATAGGGAAAAATAGAAATTCTCTTACCTACACAAATATTTACATTATAGTAACAACCCTTCAAATTACATAAATAGTTCTACTAACAGCTTCAACTAGCGAAACCGCCATCCTATATTGATGTTTCTCAAGCAGCAATTTTTAGCAACTGAATCAATCTCAATTCGATCCTTCCCAATGGTCATCATTAAGATCTCCTGAGCTGTTTGGAGATGACACGAGAACACACATAGAATTGAGAATTTTATATTCTTAGTAGGCATCCTAAGCTACTTGATAATCCATATCATCATCGTCATCCAAGCTGCTTCAGTTTATTAAGAAAATGTTATCTCATACATAAGGACAAAGGTTCATTTATTAAGTTCAGGGAACATATTCTTCTAAAGCAGTTAATTTTAACTCCTACACTTAGTTCTAGCATAGCAATAATCATACAACTAATAGATATGCATTATTCTGACAAAGTAAAATACCAAATAAAGGCAAATATGCTACATGCCCATAAATGCATGACTTGATACACTTTCTCATTTATTTTCTTACTTAGTATATGCTTTTAATTTTTGTTGCCCTTAGATAGCCTAACATGGGAAATGAGCTCATTTTGTGATTGTTGTTATACAATACTAATCAACAAGGGGATGCACGTGTCTCTAAATTAGAGAGATCTCATTTTGGCAAACTACTTCCAAAGTAGAGGGATATTATAGTTTTATTATAACTGCTTTTAAGTGGAAGGATCTCATAACTGTCTCCAAGTAAAGGGATCTTATAGTTTTCATATAACTGCCTTCAAATAGAGGGATCTCATAACTGCCTTCAAGTGAAGAGATCTCATCTTATCTATTTACATAGTTTTTTAATTCATGCTCATATGCATTTCTTCATGAAGAGAACATTGTCATATCAGTATGTACATTAGGCTCTCATCTTCAAGTTTCAAATAGGAGATGAGAGAATGTAAAGTGTCTCAAAAATAACTCAATTGGAAGCATAAATTACATAATACCTAGGATGTTGTCCCGGATTTAGAAAATTCACCAAAATTCAGTTTTAAGTTAATTTGGGTTCTAACTCGGAACTCAGAACCTAGAAACATGGCTGATGTCAATTTAGGGTTGAGCTAGGAATTCAAAACCATATTCTCATGCTTCTATCCTTAAACCCGATCCATGTAACTTGGACCTTGGACCTTAACTCAACCTTCCGTCATCCCATTGATTCTACCGTGCCTCCAGCACACAATCTTAACCCTAGAACCTAGACCCCTGACCCCAAACCTTAGATCCTGAATCCCGAAACCCGAAACCTAGTCATGAGAGGACTAACAACATTTACTCTTCCAAGGTAAGCATTCTAAACTCACTCAAACTATCTTTTCCTATGAACTCAGAACTCAGTCCTATTGTGGTTACTAGTAGGGTAAGTCACTTTACTCGGAACTCGGAACACCTGCCCTATTTTGAGGCAGATTTGGATTTTAGAAATGGGAAAATTACTAAAAATCCATTTCATATGAACTTGCTATGAAATATATGTTATACTTATTTGAAGCTTCTTTCAAAGAAACTAAGTCCCACTCAAATTGGCTAAGCAAAGCTTAAGTTATAAACTTTACACTAAGGTTGTCTTGTTTTGGTACTCACAAAGCATGGGGTAACTTCATAGAATTATTAGGAGCAATCTACTAGGAGTTTAAATCTAAAACTTTATAAGGTTATTTCCCTATGTGTTAACTTTCTAACAAACTTGGTTGAACTCAATTTGAAGGTCTATAAGGCAAGTTATAATTATTAGAGCAGACCCTACTCAAACTTGGGTCACTCTGCTTATAGCTTTTTAACAAAATTCATAACTTGTTTATCTTAAGTCCAACTGACTTCAAATTTCAAGGGGTATACTCTCCTATGAGTTTGGTTTTATCTAAAATTGGTTTCACTTCAATTGAAGGCCCCTAGCTCCAGATATGGTCCATGAATCCAACATTGCCCAGGGTTATCCTAATTGTCTTATTTTCTATTTGTGAACATCTTTGAATTTCTAGCTTGTTTCTGTCATTAACTTGAGTTTCACTAGTTCTAACTCATTAATATAAGCCTAAAGAACATCATCATTAGAAGGATAAAAGCCTAACTCATATAACCACACATAAGGTAGTTTAGGAGCCTACTTTTCTTCCAAGCTTATGAGCTCTTAAAGACTTGTTCCTTGGGCTCTAAACTCTCTTGAACCAACCAAAATACCAACAACAACCTTTCTTTGCACTATATGGCAGCAGCTACTGTTACCAAGGGAGGAAGATTTTTAGCTTATTTTTTATATTGGTGAGGGTATAGCTTAGGCTTTGAGTGGTTTACTAAAAGAACAAGTAGAAAAACAATATTAGAGAAGGAAGAAAGCAAAAATGCGTAGAGAGGAGGGAGAGGGCTAGTGATTTTTTGGGAGGGAGATAGAGAAGAGGATGATGATATTTTGGGTTTGCGGAGAGATATTTAACAAAAGACATGGTGACCCTCTATGAGCATGTGGCCAAATTGCTTCAGTAATTTGGGTTGTGTGGCCTGCTTTTGACAGTATATAATAGGTGTGATCTCTTGATGATTAAACTCTCTTGTATTATTCTACACTTTCATCTCTATTTTATGAATTTTGTATTAATTAATCTCTAACAATGTTAATTCGTTAAATCAGGATGTTACATAACACCAGTGAGATACTTGTGGTGTTATAATCCATGGGTCTTTTTTTTTTTTTTTTGGGTTTCCCACAAGTATCCTCTACTGGAGACAATCTTGTTCGAGATACAATCGGACACTAAGGAGGTATTTAGCAAACTTAAAAAAATAGATAAATAGGTATAATAGAGCTTGGTTTTTAGTAAATATTGTTTGGTTACTACCTAAATATTTTAAAAGTAGTTTTTATTTGAACCAATTTGGGTCTGAAATTAGTTTTGGAAAAAATCAATTTAAAATTGATTTTATATTATCTTAAATTTTTCTCCTTTTATTTTATCTCTTCTCACTACTTTTTCTTTGCACAAATCTTTTCTTTCTTCATTGACCTTGTCAACCATCTACCGCCGTCGCCCACCACCGATGGTCGTTGATAGCCATCATCCAACCCCTCTTGCCACCGTGTGCCACCATTGGCTACGACCATCTATCGTCATCTGCCTATTGGCTTTTTAATGATGCGGTGAAGGAGAAAAGGTATAGAAGAAGAACAACAACAACACATATGCTAAAACTATTTTTTAGGTTCTCAAAAGTAACATTTACTAAAAAATTAATTCTCTTTTAAATAGGTTAACTAGTTTTACTTTGTACCATGTTAACTTGGTTTTTCAAATTGTCAAACATCCCTAAATGTAGGCATTTTGCCCAGCTGAGATTTGAACTGCGATTTGCTAGTTTATGGGGAACTAACTCCTTTCATTAGATCCAATCCCCAATGATTATTCTAATATATATGTGATTCTAATGAAAATAAGGTTAACATTTTCTTTTTTGCATATTAGATTGTTTTATTATAACTAGAACTATTTGTAATAATTAAATGATAACATTATTTTCTTATATAATCTTATATAATATATATAATATCTTATATAATGTCACACCAAATATTATATAATATTAAAATTTTAGCAGGTTTTATATTATTAGACCTTATACTATTAGATCCAATCTTATCCTATGAGGGGTACTATCAAGTATTATCTTTCATACATGCATTTTGAGTGAAAAATGAAAATATCTTTGCACACTATATAAATATCACATCTTTCATAAAATCCTTTCCTAATTACATCTTAACTTATTACAATAATAATTTTTTTAGCTTTTGAGCTTTACTTATCATGGAGGGTAGTAGTTATATAAAGCCCTTCATAAAAGTGATGGCTCCAAATTAAGGTTTGAACTTTTGACATTGTAAGTAAAACTTATCCAAGATCGTCGTCCCCTTTTACTATGACCAACCACTTTTAGGTTATTTCAATAATCATAATAATTAATAATTACTTCTTTATTATTTTATTTTTTTTGGGTTTTCCAATGGTATTCTTCCTCCCTGTTACCAAGGAGAGAGATTAATTCCTTTTGGATGTAATCAAGTTTATCCTCCCAACTAGTGTTCTCTTCACAAATTGAACTGAGATTCACCCTGATATTGTGGTGTCCTCTACCACTATATTAACTTTGTTGTTGGTTTTAATGCCATTTTCTTTATAATAGCTTAAAATTTCTTAACCTATTTTGATGTCAAAGATAAATATAAATAAAGTTAATTTTCCCGTTACTTTAAGTGAGAAAGTGTTAAGAAGTTTTGAGGGTGTTTTCATTTATAGTAGATAAATAAATAATACATGTACAATATATGACATATTTAGTATAAATAAATTATAACAATGATTAAAGACATATTGCTTAATCAACATTTGATTAGCTCAAATGGTTTGACACTTACTCTCCCTATATAAGGTCTTGAGTTTGAGTCTTGTGAATAAAAATACTACAGTGAGAGAACTTTACTACTATAGTAAGTTAACCCAACTCAGGTCATATTATTTAAAACTAGTAGACTTTGAATACTAGTGGTTTAGACAATAATTAAAAAGCAACTATTTGCAAAGTCAATAAAATTATAGGAATTAACAGGCTAATTTAAACAATTTGAAATTTAAAATTGAATAAACCCATTAAGTAAGTTTAGCAATACAAATCATTAACAAATGTAATTTAAATAAATTACCAAATTAAAATAATTAAATTGTAAAGGTCAAAATTTTGGGTCCAATTTCTTATATCTTTTCTATTTAATTCTTAATTCATATTATGACATAAGGAAAGGCTCCTACACACTTTAGTATACAAGGTGCACCAATCATCTCATTACCTGGTGGCTAGAATATCATAGTGTATCAATACTTCCCTCCACCTGTGGGTATACTATACAATTCTCTCAAACTCCCCCACCCCCAAGCAACTCCAGCATCTCTTACGGCAGGTCATTATGCACTTCCCTGGTTCTGGTAGAAGTTGCCAGTAATAGTGTCAAATTTTTGGACAAAGGTAGTGACTAAAGAGAGTCTGCAGAGAAGACGCAGGGCATTGGGCAGTGGCAGATGGCGTACAAGGTGTGACGGTGGTGGGTGGTGGAGTTGCTAGTGGGGCAGCGGGCTGGGTAGTGGTGGATTGGGGATGAGCTACGATGGTGGGGTGGGTGCACTCTTCATTGTCTTGCGGTCGAGCCTGGGATTGGAGAGAGAGAGAGAAAGAGAGGCTAATGCTTCTAATATGCTCCACCAATGTATGGTGTGGAGATGTTCTACATAACATCTCAACTATTACTTTTCAAAATGCAAGATTTAGATTTTCAAGTGTGCTATACTCAACAATCACTTTGTTTCACATGTCATAACTTAATTTGAGGGCCCGTTTTATGCTGCGGCATATTATAGTACACCACACATCGTTTAAGTTTGACAAGGGAACTGGGATAAAGTTGAATAGTTAATCATTTAGCCACATTTATAAAATACAGTTAAACACATTTTGAATGTGGGTAAATGCAAAAATCTACAAACCCAAATCTAGAAAGATCTGCAAAGGCCACCCGCGAATTGTGTCTCCTCCTCTCCGTCCCCTTCGTAATCATCGCTTACCTCTTCATCTTTGAAATTGTCAATATCCCCACCATGCCCCACTACTCTCTCATAGTATCTTCCAAAATAACCACACAACACATAAACAACAACAACATAAGACACAAACTGACCCATTTCCACAGTGTTCCATTCACTCCGATAATTTCAAAGTTACAAACTTTCCACTCATTAACATGTTTTCCTTTACTTATGTTACTGACCCACATGCGGGTAGCTTTGAGATTCTGTCATTGTCGCTGGTGTCGAAGGGTGAGGTGGTGCTAGCAACAAGTGACCCGAAGAAGAAGGCGGCGAAGAAGAAGTTCATGGAGACGCGCCACCTGGTGTATTGCGGGATGCGGCAGAGTTACTTTGGCAAGTGGGTTTGCGAGGTGAGGGAACCCAAAAAGAACATCGCATCCTCCGAGGCTCGAACAAATCATGCTGGCCTTGTGTGGTCAACACAATGAAGGTTGCGTTCTGCCACAAGACGCTACCCTTCAATCTGAAAGTCCATTGTTGGAGATGAAAATCGTCGGAGATGAAAGCTATTACCGGAGATGGAGGTTCAGCAGGATGATGGCAATGATGTGATGATAGTGTTGCCGGTGAGGAAGGTTGTAACATCCCCAATTTTATCTAAGCTAATTAGCTCGGTGTCTCCGGCTAATTAGAGGGGTTAGCGATTAATTAAGAATTAATCGACTAATCTCGATGAGCAAGAGCTTAGTGAATTGAGTCAAGTCAATAATTGAAACATAATGCATTAAAAGTTACAATTAAAAGCCTAATTGCCCAATCCTTATTAATCCATGATTTAGAACACAAAACTCAAGGTGATCTAACCTAATTAACTAAGAGCATATAAATATCACATCTTAATTACATGAAGATTAACCCTCACCTCTTCTTTACATAATTAATGAGGAAAATCCTTCTCAATTAAAATGTGCTAATGTGTAATTTAAACCAATTGAATTAATTAGCATTTAGATAATTATAACAATTGTAAAAATTTAGAAACTTCCCTTTAATTATTGTTTGAAAATTTAGTCAAAGCAAGAGCCATATCTAACCATCCATTTGCTTTCTCATCATACACCACTAGATCAAGAATCCATGTTAGTAGATTCCTTAAGTCAAGACAAAAGATCTATTCTCCTCTATCAAGATTATGACACTTGGAGTGATCACAACCATCCAATGCCAATCCTAGGATAGATCATGCTTTTAACCACTTGAAAAGAAACACTACAAGTCTTTACCAAAGTGCCAAGACTCAAAGGAAACACAACTCCCTCTTTTGCCCCAAGGTTTTTCCACTCTCTTGCTTGTTGTAAGAAGCAAAATCACATCATTCTCCTCCCCCTTTTGTGCGCCAATCAGCCCCTCTCTCTCCCCCTCATTTCATTTTTCATTTCCTCTCTCAAGACACACAAAGCTCTCTCCTCTCTCCAAGTCTCATACCCACTCTCTTCTTCTTTCAATCTTCCTTATTCTTCTTCCAATCTCTCTACTACCCCTCACCTCATTTCCATCACCACCATCACCATCCCTTCAAAGACCACCATTTTTGGTCTTTGGAGAAACAAGACCCCTCATACACAAGCCCCATTTTCAAGCCTTCAAGAAGGAAGACTCTCTCCAACCTTCTCCACCTTCAAAATCCTTCAAGGAAGCTCTCTTTGGTAGTGACTCTAACCTTCTCTTTTCATGTATTTTTCAAGTTCTAGAACTCCTAAACTCTTCATAGCTAGGTGGTTTTAGGGCTTGCTTCAAGGTCTCATGACCATTTCTTGCTCTATGAGTTTTCTTGTCTTGTTGAAAAATATTGTCTTGAAGTGAGAATATGTGGCATGATGGTTTTATGTATCTTGCTCTATTTTGTTTTAAAATACTGATTTGGTGACTAAAATCTTGAATATAATAATGAGATAATACATAAAAATGGTGATTTGAAGTGGTATAACAACATCTCCACAAGTTTGATATGTAAAACTTAAAAACTAGTTAAGCTGAAATTCTGGTAGTCTATAAGGCGTATGGTATAACTTGTTCTACAAAACTCAAAATGTAATGAAACTAATTTCTGTGAAAGTAGACTCAAAGAGCTTTCCACACATAAAATTCGTGAAATTTGGAGTTAAAACGAGAGAGGTATGATTTTTCAAAGTTGGTTGTTCCCAGATGGATTTCTGTTCGGGCAGTATGTAATAAAACGTGCATAACTCAAGTTATACATAACATTTTTTAGTGGGACCTAATTTGTTAGAAAGCTAAGACATAGAGGAACACCCCCATAAAACAGTTTTGTCAGATTCCATGTGAGGAGCTCGCAGTGAAGTGGACAAGCCACTGACCCGAGATGAACTTTCAAGTCTGAACAGTCAGAATAAAATGTGCATAACTCAAGCTACAAAATGAATTTTTGAGTGGGGCTTATTTTGTTTAAAAATAGACTCAGAGAAGTATAACCATACCAAAATTCGAAACAAAAGAGTAAAAGATGAAATTATGGTGAATTTTTGAAGTTACTGCCCCACTGTAAAAGTAAAACTGGTTATGGTAAGTTTTAAAGGTTAATGAGAAATAAGCTTTAAGACATTAAGACCCTTACATTAAATATTGGAAAACCTTCATAATTCAACTTAAAAGTTTCAAAAAGGATAATTGATGAAATTGGCCCTATGCCTAATAAAAGAATTTATTCAAGAGGCAACCTCAATTAAAAGCTTGCACCAAATTCACTAAGCTAAGCTCATAAAACTTTGCTTGAGAATATGCCTATGTTTATGTGCAAGCATGATACTATGATAACGATATGATGATGATCATGACAATGATATGATGATGATGATTATGACATGATATGATGATGATGATTATGATATGATATGACGACGATGATCATGATGATGATGATTATGATAATGATATGATGACAATATGAACATGATATGTTAATGATATGATGCTTAATGATATACATGAAAGAATTAATAAATATGAACACCCTGGAGATGGCGATACGTAACGCCCAGAGGTGATTCATAAAGGAACCACATTTGGGGACGGCGATATGTAACGCCTAAATGTGGAAAAGAATCAGAATAATTTTGCATCATAAGCTTTAATAAGAAGAAAAAGATGAACTAAGGGTATAATCCTTCAAAAGGGAAGGTGACCCAATTTAAGCTCCCCTCACCCATGACTCACATGAGGCATGGCATGACCCAGCTAGTGTGAGTATAAGGGATAGGTCTTACATGAGGCATGGCATGACTCAGCTAGTGTAAGTACTGAAATTCTATGGTGGCGACGGCCACGGTATGAGCTCATTACCACTTATGTTTAGTGGGTGAAAAGATAAGACTTAAGATAAAGTTAAGATACGACAAGAAGAGGGACTTCAGTCCAAACCCTAGAAAGGGAAGAAGTTAAGAGAATCTTATAGCATAAACATGCATGTTTTATATGATTATACTTATGCCCATGTATGTTATGATATAAATGATTAGAGAGTATGTTAAAATTGAATCCACTTCGGATATTCATGTTTTCGAAAACCTAAGAACTAAACCTTATGAATGCTCATTGTTTTCATTAACAAAATCGAAGTGGCTGGGATGATGGCGATGACACTTTCGTGTCGGGTTCGACTCCTATTGAGAAATTCCATTTCTCACCTTAGTTATTCTTCTATATCGTCACCAGATCTCGATGGCACATCCGGTGGAGTGGAGCGTGGATCCCCCACACTGTGAGCGGACGTGTGACGTAGGACGCAAGACGCAGCTGTTTTGGGGCTTGTAGCAACCATCGTTCTGCACCTTCGTATATTTCTTTTTGAGTTGGGCTTTGTCATTTAAATTTGTACTTAATATCTAGTATTTGGATCATGGCCCGACCATGAGCCTCCTTTGATGTAATACTAATGAATATGTATGTATATCTATATATTATGAACCCATATGAATGTAATAGTTAGTTATTTAATGCAATGTATTGGTGAATTACTATTTATTTATTTTTCTCTTATTTTATGATATTAGGTTATGTATCTTATGCGACACGCTCTTTCTTTGTTTATCTTCTCGCTCAAAGCTTTACTTTTCAAAACGCTGCAAAGCAACGACGTATTTTAAAAAAAAAAAAATCTTACTATATTTTCCGCGTAATTTAATTTCAAGCGAAGTTTAATTTTTCACAAGCATAAGTAACAACTAATAAAATGCCGTAATACGACTTAAGCTTAGTATGGGTTTATTAGGGTGTTACAGGACCCGAGGCCAAAAATGGCGATGGTGGTGCAAGTGAATTGATGTTGATGCCAGCAGACCAGTGGTGGCAGCATAGTGGATGCAACTTAGGAAAAGGTGCAAGGGAAGGGAGCAAGTAACAAGGACCAATGGTGCACCACAAAACAACTTTTAATCTTCGCCATCAGACATTATTAAATTCTAGTGAATGCTAAGGATTACCTTGTTTCATGATGCACCTCTTTTTTTTTTTTCTAAATGATGCACCACACACCATAATTAAAATGGTACATAATAGAACTTGCCTAATTTGAGAGGATATAAACAACTATATCTAAATTTTTCTATTTATAAATATGAAAATGCTGAGTTTTTCTAATTAAGAGTTAGTAAAATAAAAAATTAAATGGCAACTAAAATGTTATCATCATTAACATGTTCAGGAATATTTTGATGGCTAGAAAGCATAACCAGTATTAAAGAATCCTCACAAAATTAAGTTTTCTTTTCATTTTTTTTAATAATAGTAAATCATTGGAACTGAATTTTTAATTCATGTGATAGTTTTAAGGAGGCATTTGGTAGACCAAATGAATTTTTATTCCTAGAAATAGTATTTTCAAGAATGCTATTTCCGGGAATAACATTCTCAAGAATGATATTTTAGGCATGTTTGGTGTGTAAATTGAATTCCTGAAAATATTTAATAAATTTCAAAAAATACCGTTGATGAAAGTGATGGGGGGTGGCAGGCTGGTGGTGGATGGCAACAAACTGCAGGTGGCTTTGGGCGGTGACAAGAGTATTTTGGTCTTTTAATTATGGTAAATATTCTTTTCCCAAATAAATGTCGAATTCCCATGGGGGGTTAGTAATATTTTTGGGGTGATTTTCCTTCCCGTGAATGTTGCTTCAAACCTCCTATTAAATATAAGAATATTTTCATATTCTCATGCATAAAAAAATATGCACCATACCAAACGCATCGATAAAGGCCACTAAACGGAGTTACCCAATGGAAATAAATCTTCTAAAATGAGGAGGCTTGTAGAGTAAAAAAGTGAGGGGTTAATAATCCTTAAATCAATAACTTCCATTGTGAATATGACCTACTAAGTGATCCAAGAGCAGTTAATTCCTTAATTTCTCACTTTACAAGTCTCCTCACTTTAGAAGATTCAAATCCTCAATCGAATATACTTTTCCTTCGTTAATTACTTTTATTCTTTAATGTGTCTTCAAGAGCGATATTTCTAATTGGTCATCCATCCTTATATAAACCTGTAACGTATTTACAAAGATATATTAAATATATTCATTTTGCATAGACTTATTAAATCCTTGTTCATAAAACACACAAAAAAATGATGTTAAAAAGAAAAAAAAAAGGAAAACACACCCACACAACAACAACAACAACAACAATAAAATAGAATATTCAAAATCATAAGCATCAGTTTTGGTTACTCATACACCAATCATTTGCTATTGTTTTTTTTTATTAAATCTTTGGGTACACACAAAAGAATGATGTTAAAAGGGAAAAAAAAAAAAAAGAAAGAAGGAAAACGCACACACACACAACAACAACAACAACAACAAAAGAATATTCAAAATCATAAGTATCAGTTTTGGTTACTCATACACCAATCATTTGCTATTGTTTTTTTTTAACCTTTGGGTACGGACTTGCTTTTGGGTTTGAATCTCCTTAAGAATTAAGTAATTAAACTTAAAGTAAAAAGGTACCACGTTGGATTTGCTTCCATGTAAACTTTTGTTTTTCTTAGAGCATCACTTAAGTGTTGAAGCTACGTTTAAAAGAAGTTTTGAAGCTACATTCATAACAAGGGATCCAGTATTTGTGCTCCTAGAATCGGATAAAAGTTTGAAGCACATTATTTATTGAAAGGGTCTAAAGCCTATATTAGAAGAGATTAATCCCACATGTAAAAGCTGTGATGATGCCAGACCCCTAAAATAATCGAAGCTACATTCCTTACGTCTATTCGTTCAATTTTTGTATTTTTTGGGTTTCAACTTACTCTTTCCTTTAGGATTCATGAATATTCACAACTGTGAAGTACCATTTCAGCCAATAATTCTGATTCCTAATTTGGTACTCTGATTAGGACCTCGGATTACTTATTATTGATCAAGAAATTATTCCACGTCCCTTGCAACGAGATTTCTTGACAATTTATTATTACTAATTTGGGATATTAGGTGAGCAACAGGCTTCACTCCCTTTATACATTTTTTTGGGTGCTAGGCCCTTTATACATTCAAGAAATTAATCCTATAAATTCCTTCCTCAAATTTGCTTTTGACTTCGAGGCCCCGGCTTTTATGCGTTTCGCAATCCAAGATGCTTAGCGTACCTTGTGACAGTAGCGTATGGCGGAAATTTATAAGACGTATCGATATATTAATCACTTATGATGTATTATAGTAATATATTAATTTTTAAAAAATTAAAAAATATAATTAAATATATTTTAGATATTAATTTATATATACTAATAGTATAAAATTATATTAATAATATAAAATAATTTTATATTATTAATGTAATATTACATTGATAGACAGTGTAAAATTATATTAACAGAGTAAAATTATATTGATAAAATTTTTATAATTTTTATAAATTAATTTTTATATACTAATAATGTAAAATTACACTGATAGTATAAAATAATTTTATACTATCAATATAAAATTACACTAATAGAATAAAATTACATTGATAAAATTTTTTGATTATATTAATAATATAAAATTATTTTATACTGTCAGTATAATTTTATATTATTAGTATATGATAATTAATTTTAAAATATATTTAATTATATTTTTAAATTTTCTTAAAATTAGATATTATTACAATGCATCATAGGTGATTAATATATCAATACACCTTATAATTTTACCATCAAATTACAAAATATATCACGTTCCTTGATCAACAAAGTATACTGTAGAAACCGTAGAATGCGCCTTCGTTCGATGCTTACATTTGTAGAGTATGGAATCTGAACCACACCTTCAAATTTGGCCCAAACAATTGTCTGGCCAACCATCAAGTCATCCATCACTTTGACCAATAGTTCTCTCTCTCTCTCTTTTTCAATCTTTTATTGTTAGTTTATGTTTCCATATGAATTAAGAGTTTAATTTATTTTTTATATTAATATGAAATATTTTACTCAAAAAATAAAAATTATTAAATTATTCTAATGACCAACTTTTATTTTAAAATTCTAATAAAAACATTTTTTAATCGAAACGATGTTGAGAAAATTCTAACTTGATCACCATACTAGCTAAGTGACATCATGTCAAGAAAACTCTTGACTCTACATCCACTGTCTAATTCAGAGGTTTCACTAAAAATAATGTTGTGAACGTCCGGGAGTCAATATAGGATAGAGATATTGACGCAATCATTTTAATTAAATAATAAAATAAATAAAAATTGGTGATGCTTACATAAATTGTTTATCAACAAGTTTGAACAATATATTTACAGGACTGTATAGAAATAAAATTCAATGATAGCTAATATATAACAATAGTTATGCAACCCGTGCGGCGATCAAAAAAATACAGGCAGCTTTTATGTTTTGGTGAACACGATAGGCAATTATGTTGAAATTAGTGACTTGAATTTTCAAAAATATAATAAATATGATTAAGATAGGAAACTTATGAAAGTAATGCGGGCTGTGGGATTCTTTTTTCAGCTTTAGAAAGGGAGAGACTTGCAAGATATGTGTGTGAGGTATGATCATAAGACTCGTGAGTGTGCGTGGTAAGTAAAGTGTGAGAGAGGCAGAGGAATAATTTCAGTTTAATTGAAATCTGAATTTGTGAGAGTGAAGTTAAATTGATTGCAAATTGCTAAACACATGAATTGTTTTACCATGTGCATTTTGCTGAACACATGAATTGTTTCATTATGTGCATTGTTATTTTGTCTATTAGTACTTGAGAAGGTAGGTAACCAATAACCATTGATAGGGTCAGTGTATTAATTACCTTTATTTTTTACACAAGTTGCGGACAAAAAATTAGTGAAAAAGGAAAATAGAATATTGCCAACAAGAATTTGCTTGTACGTTGGCCCCAAAGTCACAAATAGGGTCAATACAATACTAACAAAACAGAAAACTTGTTCACTTGAATAGGTGTTTGCCAATTGTAGTTACATAAGGTCATAAACCAAGAACATCAATGTGTTGCATTTTTGGTAACTCAATGTGCTAGCCAATAATAAGGCACGAAAAGTTCCCATTAGTATCCAATTCAATTTAATATAACATAAATAAAAGGTCCAACTAGTCATCATGAAATTCATAATCATAAGTAAACTTGGGACAGAGAAATTGTGCAAATTGTTGCTACGTAGGTAACTAGCCGCACCCACTTCCCATCCTCCGAGCCATACTACAGAAAGTGTCATCCCATTTAACAAAGTCCTATTTGACACTCAAACCAATAATGTATCCATACCACAAGCCTATTCTCTCTCAACAAGTAAACATTCCCCCCAAAGTGAACAAAATCCCCACCTCCAAAAACTGTAGTTCAAGTAAAGATACTAACAAGCAATTTAGTCACAGCAAAAGGAACCATTTGCCACACATTTCAGCTCACCAAATCAAACCGCTTGGGGTGAAAAGTAAGCACACCAAGAAACACACAACACCCCCATATAACACATGTGACCACAAGCACCACAATATTTACCCTTCAAATTAAATTAACCATGTTCATGCATCTCCACATTCCCTATCATTCCAACACCATGACCAACAACAAGCCTAGCACCCTCAACCTCACCTACTCCTCCTCCTCCTCCGACTTGGTCGCGATTGCCGGAAACTTCTTCTCCCGTAGCTTCTCCCTCTTGCAAGGCATCCAAATTCTAGAGATTATAGTTGTAGCCATGGTCTTCATAGCCATTAATTCCTTCATGTCAAAGAAGCAACATGGCCTACCGATTTGGCCTATCCTTGGAATGTTACCTTCTCTGGTCGCAGGACTCAAAACCAACATGTATGAATGGATTACTAATGTCCTCAACCATCAAAATGGTACATTTAGATTCAAAGGGCCTTGCTTCACTAGCCTCAACTGCATCATCACCTCTGATCCTCGCAATCTCGAGCATCTCCTCAAGACCAAGTTCCAAATTTTCCCCAAAGGAAAGTTCTTTAAGGATTTAGTTTCTGACCTCCTTGGAGATGGTATATTCAGTGCAGATGATGACAGGTGGCAGCGACAAAGGAAGACGGCAAGTATCGAGTTCCATTCCACAAAGTTCAAGCAACTAACAACCGAGTCACTTTTTGAGCTTGTCCACAAGAGGCTCATACCTGTGTTGGATGCATCTGTCAAGAAATCAATTGCAATAGACCTTCAAGATATCTTGTTAAGGCTCACTTTTGACAATGTGTGCATGATAGCATTTGGTGTTGATCCAGGTTGTTTGCAACCTCAGTTGCTTGAGATCCCATTTGCCAAGGCCTTTGAGGATGCAACAGAAGCCACCGTGCTCCGATTTGTCACGCCAGTGTGCATATGGAAGGCCATGAGGTTCCTCAACTTAGGAATGGAAAGGAAGCTGAAGAGGTCAATAGAGAAAGTTGATGAGTTTGCTAAGAAGGTTATTAGGACAAGGAAGAAGGAGCTCTCTTTGCAAATTGGGGACAAGAAGCAGAAATCAGATTTGTTAACAGTGTTTATGAGGCTCAAGGATGAGAATGGACAACCATACTCCGATAAGTTCTTGAGGGATATATGTGTCAATTTCATACTAGCAGGCAGGGACACTTCTTCAGTGGCTTTGAGCTGGTTCTTTTGGTTGCTTGATCAGAATCCTCAAGTGGAGGAGAGAATACTAGAAGAGATATGCAGAGTGATGAGCCAGAGGGAGGACAACAAGAAGAAAGAGTTGCAAAATTCTCTGAAGTTTAAGCCTGAGGAGATTAAGAAGATGGATTATTTGCATGCTTCTCTATCAGAATCTCTCAGACTGTATCCTTCTGTGCCTGTGGATCACAAGGAGGTAACTAACTATTCAATTTTTTCTTCTTTTCTTAGTCTTTTCCCTTCTTACTGATATGCTTCACTATAATTCCATTTGGTTTTTGATTTCTTAATGATCACATAGAATTGATGATGTATCCTATTTAGCATTTACATTCTTCTTTTTCATTTTATCGTCCTCTGATTTAATTATTCTTTATTGCATGTTGGTTATATAACTTTGCTGATTCTTTTTTCCATTTTTTTTTTTTTTGGGTACATTGCTGTTTCTCTTCCCGGAACCACTTGTCATCACTTTTTTTTCATTTAATTCCCCAGACTGACATTTTTACTTTGGGGAGCTAGCTATAAGTAATTTTTTGGTCAAGATCTTGTTAACTTAACAAACATAATCTTTGTCAGGCCTCTCATTTAAAAAAATAAAAAAGTTGGCACAGGTGACCAACAACAATTTTTGTTCATAAATAAAGATTGGATATCTACCACTACTAGCTAGGCTTCAAAGAGTTAAAAGACTCAAAAGTCAAATATGATCTTGCAACAACATAGGATTTTAAAATTATGATACACCCATTTGGCTAAACTAGTTAAGAAGATCACACAACCCAAGGTAGTAGTATTGAATGCAACTTGGGATTCGATCGAAATATTGAATGAAACTGATGATACATATTCAAACTTCAAATTCAATTTATGATTTTTTTTTTTTCAGGTTGTGGAAGACAACACATTCCCAGATGGAACAGTGCTAAAGAAGGGTACAAAAGTGATATATGCAATCTATGCAATGGGGAGAATGGAGAGCATATGGGGCAAAGATTGCAGGGAGTTCAAGCCAGAAAGGTGGCTAAGAGATGGGCGCTTCATGAGTGAGTCTGCATACAAGTTCACTGCCTTCAATGGTGGACCTCGCTTGTGCTTAGGCAAAGACTTTGCATACTATCAGATGAAATATGCTGCAGCCAGCATCATATACCGCTACCATGTCAAAGTTGAAGAAAACCACCCTGTGGTCCCTAAGCTTTCTTTGACCCTCCACATGAAGCATGGATTGAAAGTTAGGCTTCACAGGCGTCAGGCAGAAGAGATTCAGAAATACTTGGAGTTTAGTTAAAAATATTGAATTATTGATATTGCAATGATTAAAATTGATGGATGCATTGCCTTGAAATGCTTCAAATTGAATTGTTATTTTTTCTTATTAGGTACATGATGTTCATTATTTTTATTTGTGAAGTTTGAAAGAATAGAATGATAAAGAAGTAGAGTTGTATTTAGGCTTCCCAACTAAAAACTGAAATAACCATGGAGTTTATTTTGTTCATGTTGTTCATTGGTCATTGGATATTTCATGATGGTACTGCCTAGAATTTATTTTCGGTACTTGTGTAGTTTTTTTTTTTTTTTTGATTTAAAGTACAAGTAACATTTAGTAAATAAGAAGAAATGAATGACTGTAAGAACATCCATTCAATAATGCAAATGATTCTTGCAAGGGAAATTTTATGAACCAACGCACAAGTTTGGGTTCCAAAACCATGCATATGTGGAGTAATAAGAAATAGCTATGTAAAATAATAATAATAGCATGTAAATTATATTCCTTTTAAAATTTGATTTTGTAAAATAGTACTTAATAAAATAGATTTTAATTTCTTTTATAAAAACGTCAAAATGGATTGTAGTTGCTAGCAAAAATATCAAAATGGATAGAGCTTGATAGGTTAGCTTGAATAACCCAACAAAATGGGTGAATTAGGCCAATAAAATTAAAATAAGAAAAAATTGGTGTGAGGCAACCCAACTTGGCCTAAGCTAATGTAGACTAGCCTTATAGAATTGGGCTGTTCAAGCATTTGTTGGCATGAATTAACATTAGCCCACAATGGACAAGCGCAAATGGATCGATTCAGGTCAACACAAAGTGGTAACTCTAGTTGCTAATAAGGCTATCAATTTAGGCCAATAATCTAAGCTGGCCATTGAAGGCCGGGCCAAATATGAGATGTTCCATTATAAGCCCAATAAAATGTGAGCTAACATTTTCTTGATCCAATTTGACCTTATGTGTGTTGCGAGTTATTCAAGTTAACCCATTTGATTGACACAACACACTGGAGGCCATCCTATATTGGGCTGAGCCCAATTAGGACAATTACTTTTCACTTTAATTTTATTAGCCTAGTCCATCCCTTTTCTCAGGGATTTAGGCAAACCCATTAAGGTCCTCCCATTTTGATATCCCTAATCATGAGATATGAAAGCTAACAACTTGCACCACAAGAAGTACATCCAAGGGAGTCATGAGTCATGGGTTCGACTCTGCAGTCAGAGACTGCCCTCCCTTACCCCCTCCCTTATATGTGTGTGAGTGTGTAAGACCAAAAAAAAAAAAAAAAAAAAAGAAGAAAGCTAACAACTTAAAAATAGGCTATGTTGTAATTAAACATTTTAAAAAAATTTATTCAAAATTAAATTTATAAAACTTAATTTAAAATTTATCCAAGCTATCTGTCATTATTTAATTCATCTATGTCGACTTGGGTTTCAAAACTCATAAATTTGTATGGACACTATAGCACTCCTCTTCCTACAACCATAAATTATTATGGTGGATGATGTCTCAATAATTGGTTAATAAGGTCTAAATTAGTTAACAGGGAGAGAATCTATTACTAATAAATTGGTAAGAAATTACAAGTTTGTAAACTATTTTTTGCACCCTATACACTAATAACTAAATTATTGTTAACCGACATAAAAGTGGAAATTTTAGCGTGCAAATAATAGTACTATTCCATAGTTTACTTATTCATTTTTTTTCTATTGCTAAGAAACTATATTTTTTTGCTGGGGGGTATTAGGGGTAGGGGATGGGCTGGTTTGAGTATCGAATCGGGTATGCCCATGCCTCAATTGCAATAAATTATAGTTTTTAAAATATCTAATGTAATATTCTTATATTCTATCTATAATCTAATATAAAAATTCTTCCACTATTAATATCACATAGCATGTTACCTTAATTTTAAATTTTTTAATTCTTAAAATTTTAATTTTTTTTAATTTCCATTTATTTTATTAATTAATGTTTCTCTATAGCAATTATTATGTGACATCTCTCTAATTAAGTTTATTTTAATTAATATGAGTCATATTTATTTTGAGTGACCTTTCATTTCCTTGAAAAACTCTTTCATAACTTTCTATCTTCTATAACCATTTATCATAAATTACATGAAATTTTATTGTAAATATATGTAACATAATATGATAAACTAGAATTGTATTAAGATCAAGTTTTATAAAATAAAAAAAATTAAAGAATAAAAATTGTAAAAAAATTTTCACATCATAAAAGAATTCCACTTAAATTGTTAAAATAAAAATAAAAGCTCTTTTATTTAATTGAATTATGTAAGGTTGAAAAATAAATATAAATATTATTCAAAATAAACTAATAAAAATTCAGGCAAATAACTATTAAATTTTAAATACACTTCTTTTTGTTTTGCTTTAAAATATTATGAATATATTTACTTTAATTCACTTTGTTTTAAATACAAATCTTAACTAAATATTTTTGTTTGAATAGTTTAATTATATTTTCTAAAAATAAACAAATTAAAAAATATATTAAATATTTATTTATTTAATAAAAATTATAATTATGAATAGTTAACTTATATAATCCATGTATCATACAAGATAAATAACTAATTTTAGTTAAAAAAGTGTTTGACTTTTTTCCCCCGAAAATAGAGGCTTTCAACATAATTAGAATTTGTTGATTACATAGTTTCATGCCTTAACATTTTGATGATCGATTCTTGGCCGTGGTCATTTCAAATAAGGTGGTTTTTCTGGTACCCTTAAGAATGGTAATGGATGTCCACAAAAGCGGGAATATACCTCTCACCCCCATTCTCATTAGAAAGTTTACCCGCTATGTCCCCGCTCTCATCCTTGTTACAGGTCTCTATTTTTCATTCTTGATGAAGATTTGAATCCTAGTAGGCAATCATGGGTTTATGCTAAATTTAAAAAAAAAACTAAAAAGAGAAAATTTCATTAAATAAAAAACACTTAATAAAACATACATAATATCTATAATATTCTCTCTCTCTCAGGGATCTAACAGGCCTCAATAAGGCAAGGACCTCATTTCTCACCCACACCCTATTTAATAAACGAGAATTCTATCCCCATCCTCGTGAGGACCAAAGTCGTCCCCATACCCGCCTTGTAAGCCTCATGGCTACTCGTTTAAATGGTTTTTGGCCATTTATCTAGATACATTTGGAAGGATACAAAAACCCCTCCTAGTTTTTTATTTTGGGTAGACAAAAAACCTTTTCTAGTTGGCACCATTACAATAATGACAGATTATTTTAACTACCACATGATTTAATGTTGGTCAAACTTTCAAGGTTTGCTTTATAGCCTCAAGATTCAATTTTCTTTATATTTTTCCCTAAATTTTTTTTATAAACTGTTTAAATTTTACCTAAAATCCTTATTCCACTTAGATCAAAATGTCTAAAAGTGCAACACGAGGACTTCCCCTTATTCACAAAAGAATTAATTCTAGTTTCTTTAGCCATGTTACAGACAAATTAATGCAGAAATTGAGTAATTGGAAGGCTTAGTCATTATCTCTAGCGGGTAGAATCACATCGTGTTCCTCAGTTTTGATGTCTATTCCGTCTTATTCCATGCAAACTTCTTTGCTGTCAGGGGCAGTGTGTTAGCATTGATAAAATCTACAGGAAGTTTGTTTGGGGTAGCCTTGATGGTCATCGCAAGTTGCATTTATGTGATTGGGAGACCTTGTGTAAGCCCAAGTATGCTGGAGGGTTGGGCCTTAGGCAAGCGCATTTGTCTAATTTGGCCCACATGACTAAGATTGGTTGGGGCCTTGTCCATCAGCGTGAGGAGCTATGGGTTTGTGTTTTAAGAGCTAAATATGGGTGTGGCTCTGATCTTGTTCTTGTTGGTAGGAAGAAAGCGCAGTGCTCTAATTTGTGGAGTGGGGTGGTCAAAGTTTGGGATTAGGTGCATCAGAATATTTCTTGGAGAATTGGTGATGGAAATTTGGTCCGCTTTTGGGAGGATAAGTGGGTGCCTACATTTCCATCATTAAAGACATTTGCTCTTTCTCCTCTTTCAGATGAAGATTTGAAATTAGTAGTGAATATTGATGGAATCTGGAATCGGCAATTTTTGCTTTCTATTCTTCCTTTGCAGGTTTGCAATAACATTACAGCTGTAGCTCCTCTTACAGCTTTAGCAGGATCTGATTTAATGATTTGGGGTGCTAGCCATGACAGGGATTTTTCGTTGCGTTCTTCTTATCAGTCTTTAGCTAAACATTTGGAGCTTCATGAGAATCATTGTGAACACCATATTTTGTCCGAATCTTTTGTAAATAAATAAAGAGATAAAAAGAAAAAAAAAGAGAGACAAAAAAAAAGAAAAAAAAGAAAGAAAGAATAAAAAGTCCAATCTTTTGGCCTATATCCAAGTAACATCTTAGTCCAATAATTAATAAATATTAAAATAAAAAGTAAAAAAAGCATAAAATCAAAAAATAAAAGAAAAAATCAAAATTGTATCAAATCAAATCTATTTAGTGTTAATTAGTGTCCATCAACATATCTTAATTTGTCAATTGGTGTCAATTAGCATAGCTTAATTTGTCAACTTGTGTCAATCAACATCTTTTAATTGGCTTTAATTAGTGGCAACCAAATCAAATCTCACAATCAGCATCAATTAAAATTATTTTGTCATTAATTCTATTAATTCCCAAAGTATCTATAAATAGGAATCAAGCATAAGTAATAGGGGATTTTTTGGATTAGAGTGCATGCTTTTCTTCGTCAACATTGTACATAGAGTCCTTGTTTTGAGCATTAGAGTTGGATCGATCTTGGTGGAGCTTAGCAATTTGATCAAATTTTTTGTGTTGTGCGGTAAATCTCTTCTCTCTGTATTTTGGTTTTGCAACGTCGTATCAATTAACCACCTTCATTTTACTTTTGCTATTCATCTCGCATAATACGATGTTACAATTCAAAGTTGCTCACGTTTTCATACTTGTTACTTTTTGTCATTTCATTTTTTTTCTTTTCTTCCTCTTCTTTGTTAAAGTAGCGTTGGTTTCATATCTTTTAGTTTTAAGTTCTATAAACCTGAATTGCTATGTCACTTTTGCGATAGTTTTCTTTTAATTCTTTTATTTTTTATTTCTTGACAATATAGCATTATGAGCAAAATGACAATAAACATAAATTTCTTTTTAATTTTTATCCATAGAACAATCTACGACATTGATGTATGATTTAATCATCCTCAAGGGTTGCGAAAATTGTAAAAGTTTATTATATAGCTCACGCTATCCTGAACCTTGTGCAAAGTAGATTTGTTTTATTTCCTTTTTTTTCAAATAAACTATTTTCATAAATAAAATCAATTTAATCCACAATTATTTTCTACAAGAACTATATGGCTTTGAGTTTCTCATTGCACCAGAGCATACGTAGGAGTGCAAGTCAAGCAAAAATTATTATTTTTAAAATTTTGTTTTATAAATAGTTGTTACATTATTATTATTATTATTATTTGTTCTTTTGTAAATAATTGTATATCTATCTTTTTCTTTTTCTTTTTTTAAATAATTATCACATAAATCTTGCATTTCTTTCCTGTTGTAAATAATTATCATATTAATTTTTTTTCCTTTTACAAATAATTATTATATTAATTTTGCATTTATGTTCTTTTGTAAATAATTATCATCTTAATTTTGTATATTCTCTTTTGTAAATAATTGTTACATTAATCTTGCTTCTATGATCTTTTGTAAATAATCGCTATATTAGTTTTGCTTTACTTTTCTTTTGTAAATAATTATCATATTAGTTTTGTTTTTTCTATTGCAAATAATTGTATTGTTCTTTTGTTAACAAGTGTTATATTAGTTTGCTTCGCTTTCTTTTTTGTAAATAATTATCAATTTTATTTTTCTTCTCTTTTGTAAATAATTGTTGTACTAATCTTGCTTTATTTTTCTTTCGTAAATAATTATTATATTCTTAAGGGAAAAAATAAATATTATTATGGTTATTAATTAATTTGCATAATAAGCTTTATGATAATCATTGCAAAATTATTGCATTAGAGGTGCAGTGGGATTAAGTTTCCACCCTTTCCTACGCATAAATAGACTCCCAAATTCAATCTCTTTAAGAGACCAATTTTTGCAAAATTAAAAGGTTTTTCTAATTTTTTTTCATAATAAAAATTGGTGGCGACTCCATTGAATTATATTTTCAATTTTTTTGTTACCTCTTGTCGCGGCGCCATTTGGGCATGTTGTGACAATCATCTCTTTAGATTAATTTGGCGATGGAAGGGTTTGGAGAGGATTAGAGTTTTTATGTGGCAAGTGGCTAAAGATGCTCTCCCCATTAATTTATTCCTATTCAATAGACATATCATGGATGATGCCATTTGCAGTCGCTGTGACCTTGATATTCATGAGTCAGTGATGCATGTGCTGCATGATTGTCCTTGCTTGGGTGATTTTTGGCAGCGTTTGGTTAGGCCTTCAGATTGAGTATCTTTCTTTTATGCTTCCATTCATCTCTGGCTTGCTTCTAATTTGAAGGATGGTCATATTCTTGTTGGTTCAGATTGGCCCCAAAATTTTGGTTCTACTTTGCATTTTCTCTGGCACTCTCGAAATGAAGAGATTTTTTACAACATTGTTCTATCTCCGAATGAATTATTCTCCAAGTTCTGGGCAGTTTTTCGTGGAAATTGGGTGGAGACTAATTTTATGGAGTCTCATTGTTTCTCTAATCTCAGGCATTTGAGTTATATTGCCTGGGAGTTTCCTCCGGAAGGTTGGATTAAAATAAACTTTGATGGATCTGTTTTGGATAAGTCTAAGTCTTCTTGTGGTGGTTTGATTAGGAACTCTTGTGGAGATTTTTTGGCCGACTTCTTTGCTAACTTGGTTATTGTCCTATTACTATTGTTGAGATTTGGGGTGCTTTTTATGGTCTTCAACTGGCTTGGAATAAAGGGCATCGTAGGATTATTCTAGAGATGGATTCTACTAGTGCCATTGCACTCATCACAACCAGTAAGGTCATTGCTCATCCTTATGGTTCAATTGTTTAGAGGTTTGCAAACTTCTTAAGCACCATTGGGTTGTTGAGGTCCATCATACTTTTAGGGAAGCTAATAGGGCCATTGAAGCCATGGCTGTTCTAGGTCAATTACATTACTTGGGAGTTATTTTTTATGAGTTTCCTCCTATGTCTTTGGCCTCTTTTTTGCATGAGGATTTGGCTGGTGTAGCCTTTCCTCGTTTGATTGTGTAGGTTTCCTTGTTTGTTTGGATGTTTGCCCCGATAACTTACCAAAAAAAGATGTCTAAAATAGTACTTTCGTTCATATTACAATGTCTAAAACTAGGTGAAAAGAGTCAAAGGTCTACAAGTCTCGATCTCCATCAAACTCAAAGAATCCAAAACCCCAAGCTCATCACTTGCTCAATTGTACCTTTAGACCCAAACCCAACAATTTGTGTTCACACTGTTGTCGCATCTTGTGGTTTCAATTGCAAACACCACCTCTGTTCAGCCTTGTTCAATCGCGGTTTAGGGCCTTATTTAATCGCAAGATACTTGGTGTTAATGGCCACCACCATTAGAACCAAAATGCTGCCTCCCCATTTGCATTGTGGATTTTGGGTCAACAAATAATTACAAATTTTCCAATTACAACTTGAACAAACTCAATACAACCAAAACAAAAAATGAAGACCGGCTACAATTACTCATTTAAACAATTTTATTATTCATCACACATAAGTACTTACTATAGTGGGTGTGGGATGAACGATCTTTGGTTCACAACAAGCAGACTTTGCAACACAACAAGTATCTTCCATTTTCAAAACTCAAGAAATAAACATCTTCATGTCCTTTAGAGTTCTTCAAGTTTCATCGAGATTAATACTTTTAATTTCTTTTAGTTCCATCTTTTGATCTGAAAGGGAGAAGGAGATAAACAAAATAATTGATAATTAGTGCAGGGATTAAGGGTGGGTGGATTCTATGAAACCGTTCCCAAATTAGTGGGTTTCACACCCTTCTTAAGTGGCTCAATCTAATGTTGCCATTTGTTCAATTTAATCCACCTAAGCACTTAGCTATCAATATTTTTAATTTTATACTTTTCCCCGCACAAGTTTTGTTTGGTTACTAATTTGTCCAATTTTTATTCTTCCCAATCCTTGCTCCAATCAAATGATAGCTTACCTTGTTCTAATCCCCTATCTGTCACTCTCATATCATGAAACCTAAAAAGTAAATAGAGACTTTCCTCTCTTTGATTCAACCCCAGCAAGTTCGTGCCCGCCCCCACCACCGCGATGCCAATGATTACCCAATCGATGGCGCCGTCGACCCACCTCCATGATGTCGTCCACACGTAATGATGCTGTCTACCACCACCCAGCCCCTGTTTCAAACAGAAAAGCGCCCAGCTCCTCACACTTAGCGCCAGTGAGCATCGTCCTCTTCCACTCACGCCGCCGGCGATAGCGGGCATTGTCAACCCCATTTCTACCACCAGCCAGCACTGTCATTCTGCAAGGTCAAATTTTATGTGTGGAACTTTAGAGTACATAGTCCCTGAAAGCATTATGAGGAAAGGTCATGATAAGGTAGCAGATTGATGGAAAGTAGTTGCATTATTTAGTATGAAGTAATGGTTACACAATTTTTTTTCCCCATTCCAACTTGACATATGCCTCTATCAAGGATCTATTGTTAAAGATGAACTTGGATTTCTTTGAACTTGATTGATTTACTTGATTATTATGTTAAAAGAAATTAAATATTTTCCATCTTTATATTTTATATATTTGTTACCCTTAGTAAGGTCCAAAGCTGCTACTTCAAATCTCTTTGTCAGGTGTGGTTTAAGTTGTCCTATCTTAGCAGCCACTTTTATATAAACAATTTAATGAAAATCATCTTTGGGGACTGAAAGGCTTTTTAGCCTACTGCAAGGCTTTTTAGCCTACTGCAATTCCAAGGCTGTAATCTTGCAAGTATGCAGTTTGTTATTTTGATGTAAGTGTTGGTGTTTTGAGTATAATCCAACTGTCCATGCAATGATGGATACACTAACATTTTGGGTCTATAGAATATCGGGAGTGGAACCCAAGTTTCATTCAAAGCAAGGAAGATATTTGTACATTATACTTGTTACATTAAGCATGTGTACAAGTATTTCAACTAAAGTCTAGTTTACCCTAATAATGAACACTTTTAACAACTTTCAATTGATTTGCCTAATTTAGTGGCTCAAGATGATTTTTGCATTCATGGTTTTCTTTTGGAGTTCAGCTATAGTTCTGTATGACAGAATTCCACAAGTTTTTGGATCATAAATGGAATCTTTTCATAAGAAGGTATGGACTACTCTTCTTTTCGTGGTATTGTGGTCCTTGTGGAATAGGAGGAACAAAATTATCTTTGAGAATGTTATGGATGGCTGGGATGTGTTTACTTTTCAGATTAAACAAAGACTTAGGTTCTAGGTCTCAAGTTGGTATTATGAATTTCCATTCTCCTTGGATTCCTTATCAATAATGCAAAAGTGGTCAATCAGTGGTTGAAACAAAAAGATCAGAGAAGCATAAAGGATTGGTGGTAAATCCTAGAGCAAATTTAACATGGTGGATCTATGTTGTGTACAATGTTGATAAGCAGAAGTTTGCTAGTGGAGGACTGTTACAAAAGGCTTGTGGAAGTTTCATTGGCTGGTTTAGTGATTATATGGAGTCATGTGATAGCAAGGCCACAAGATTTTATGTTGCGGTGGAAGTTCTGAAGCTGTCATCTGGTCACCTTTGGATACTTGAGTCAAAATTGGTTGTCATATACAATTGCAGTACTGTGGTAATAGTATCAAGGTTGGAATCCAAGGAATGTTCTTGCTAGAATACTAGTTTTGTTTGGAACATGCTGCAGTCAATTAAAAGGAAGTTCAGGCATTTATCCTTTGTTCATGACAGCAATGATCACAAGAAAATGCAGATCATTTGGACTGATTTTCAAGGGAAGCATAGTGAAGACAGAATAGCCAAATGGAGTTTCAATTATAATGAGTCTTTTGATAAGAAATGATCTAATGTTTGTGCTGAGATTCTGATGCTTATATGGTTGCTGCATGAGGTGTTATTTTTCTTCTATTCAAACTAATATCAGAGCTGGTTACTGAATACTTAGCATATAGAGGTCAAGGAACGAAGATTTATGCAGAAAATTCAGCTTTGGATGCAGGATTAGAGTCAAGTTTGGGATTATGCTGATTCTGGTCTTTTGGTTATATTTTCATTTAAGTTCAGTGGAGTTTATTGTAACCTACTAAGTATGTCCTAGTACTATAGCTAAACTCCAAAAGAAAACCATGAAAGCAAAAATCATCTTGAGCCACTAAATTAAGCAAATCAATTGAAAGTTGTTAAAAGGTTCATTATTGGGGAAAACCAGACTTCAGCTGAAATACTTGTACACAGGCTTAATGTAACAAGTGCAATGTACAAATCTCTTCCTTGCTTTGAATGAAGCTTGGGTTCCACTCCCTATATTCTATAGACCCAAAATGTTAGTGTATCCATCCTTGCATGGACAGCTGGATTATACTCAAAATACCAACACTTACATCAAAACAATAAACTGCATACTTGCAGGATTATAGCCTTAGAATTGCAGCAAGGCAAAAAAGGCTTTCAGTCCCCAAAGATGATTTCCATTAAATTGTTTATATAAAAGTGGCTGCTGAGATACGACAACTCAAGCCACACCTAACAAACAGATTTGAACTAGCAGCTTTGGACCTTACTAAGGGTCACAAATATATAAAATATAAAAATAGAAAATATTTAATTTCTTTTAACATAATAATCAAGTAAATCAATCAAGTTCAAAGAAATCCAAGTTCATCTTTAACAGTAGATGCTTGATAGAGGCATACGGTAAGTTGGAATAGGAAAAAAAAAATTGTGTAACTATTACTTCATACTAAATAATGCAACTATTTTCCATCAATCTGCTGCCTTATCATGACCTTTCCTCATAATGCTTTCAAGGACCATGTACTCTAAAGTTCCACACAGAGAATTTGACCTTGCACAATGACGGTGCTGGTTGGTGGCAGAAACGGGGTCGACGGTGGCCGCTGTCGCCGGCAGCGTGAGCCAAAGAGGGCGATGCTCGCTGGCGCTGGGTGATGGTAGGCGACATCATTACATGTAGACGACATCATGGAGGTGGGTTGACAGCGCCATCGACGGAGTGCTCGCCAGCGTCATAGTGGTGGGGGCGGGCACGGACTTGTTGGGGTTGAATCAAAGGGAGGAAAGTCTCTATTTACATTTTAGGCTTCATGATATGAGAGTGATAGATGAGGGATTAAAACAAGGTAAGCTATCATCTTATTGGAATAAGGATTGGAAAGAGTAAAAAATGGGCAGATTAGTAACCAAAAAAAACTTGTGTGGGAAAAGTATAAAATTAAAAATATTAAAAGTTAAGTGCTTAGGTGGATGAAATTAAACAAATGGCAATATTAGATTGGGCCATTTAAGAAAGGTGTGAAACCCCCTAATTTGGGAAGGGTTTCATAAAATCCACCTTGAGGGTGTTTGGGGTGAAAAACATAAAGAAATGTTAATTTTGGGGCTTTCAAAAGAATATTGGAAGTATGACCGATATTAGATGATATGGCAGTTAAAATTGGAGTTTCATAGTTACCACTGCCGCCATCAAGGACAGATTGTAGATCGCTCTTGCCACTAGATCTGACAGCATCTTGTTGGTGTTGTGGATCTCGATGAAGTCCCTATTGTAAGATTCTAGCTGCCGTACCAGCGAGTCTGATGACAGCTTTACTAGTTTTGCCCAATCACGCTCACCACTCCGTCATCGCCGACGTCCCTGCTTGGTGGCGTCCAACAGTGGATGAGCTTTGTGAAACTGATTAGAGCCACCATTGTCGACCACCTTGGAGTGCCCCTTGTAGCAATTGTGACCAACCCAGTTGATACGTGCTCAAGAGGGTAATTTGGTCATTTCAATATTGCAAAAGAGCTTGTTTCTAGAAAGTTAGTTCTGCCTTGGAGATCAAGAAATCCAAGAGCTCATTTCAAGTTACTTGGAGATCAAGGAATCAAGCTAAATTAAAGTAACTTGGAGAGCAAGCGATATGATCAAGTTTGAAATATATTTAGATTGTATCTAGATTTGCTTTTGATTTGTTTTGACTTATTTAGATTTAAATCAAATCTGATTTAATTTTGTTAGGGATAAATCTTTTAGGATAGAATCATATATTTAATTTTTAAATTTTAGTTTCAAATCTAGATACAATCTAAATATATTTCAAACTTCATCATATCGCTTGCTCTCCAAGTTACTTTAATTTAGCTTGATTCCTTGATCTCCAAGTAACTTGAAATGAGCTCTTGGATTTCTTGATCTCCAAGGCAGAACTAGCTTTCTAGAAACAAGCTCTTTTGCAATGTTGAAATGACCAAATTACCCTCTTGAGCACGTATCACCAGTACCTTGGGTGACCGCACCATCGCTGACGCCATACCTCCACCCACATCGTCGAGCCTCTGCCAGGCACCTCCAGAGCTGCCACCACACACTGTCTTCTTCACCTCGTCATTAGTCCGGTGTTGCTGCGACCATCTTCGTCGAGCACCATCATAGCACTCTACTACCACCATGGCAGGTTGGGTGCTGACGACGGTAATGGGAATGGTGATGGTAATGGGAAAGAGTGGGGAGAAAAGAAAAAAAAATTTTATAGTGTATAACATGTGATTGGATATACTGATACACCCTTGTATTATCACCATTAGATAATGAAATGTGTGATACACCTTGTCAAGTAAGGTGTACCAAAGCCTTTTCACCCTACTTGGAGGAAAGATTGGTGAAAACCAAAGGTTAGGTCTGGTTATGCAATAACATGGGTGCAAATGAGACTAGGTGGAATATGCTTGTGTGTATATGAAGAATAAGCTAAAGTCCACAATTCTAGTTTAATACCATAGAATATTTACAATTAGGGTGTTTTTGGTTTGATAGTAAAAATGGAGATTAAAATTTTATTGATAAATTTTATGTATAAAATTACACATGAAGTTTATCCATAAAATTTTATCCCCATTTTTATCAAAATTTTATTGATGAATTTTATATGTAAAATTACACATAAAGCTCATTCATAAAATTTTATCTCCATTTTTACCTCTAAATCAAACACATCCTTAGACTATTTTCATATATAAAGACTTCCCAAGGGCTAATCTTAAGCAATATTGGACTTTAACCTTAGACAAAACACACTCAAGGAAATTCTAAGTTTTAAATACTCTCAAAAATCACAAGTGTAATTAACAATTTCAACTCTAGTAATTATATAAATTTTGAACCAGTCAAGATGTTGAAAATCATAACTAGTATTAGAATAACTCATAAATAATTTTCGTGCAAACATCTTTTTCAATTGGTGATCTATATAAGATTGACTCATATGAACAATTTCGTATGTATTAATTATGCTGCTCAACCCATTCAAAATGATCTCAGCCTTACTATTGTCAACTTAGCAGAAACTTTTCGGTAAAAACAGGTAGGGTCTTTTGTTCTAAAAGTCTGGCTGATGGAAATTTGCACAAGGATTAGATATTCCTCATTGAATGCCTCAGCAACAATCAGATTTTCAGAAAACTTGTGTCATTTTCTTTTTTATATTCTTTTATTTTTCCTTTCTGTCTCTATCTTCTCATCGTATTAGTTATTTTTTAATTTCGAAGGAGCCTGTTCCTCCCTTGATTGTTCTTCAAGTTTGAAACTAAGATGTTCTCGTAATAATATAATATGCTAACTAACCAAAAGAAGCTCCTCTAATAGTTGCCTTTCCTTATCATACGCAAGAGGAATGTTCTAATTCAAACAGGAGCCTTTATTCTTTTATAAATTTATGATCTGATCCAGCTACAATATTTTTACCTTCACAAATTTTGTATGCGTGATTCTATACTCTATTAATTTGTGAGTGTTCATTACGCCACTGCCAGTTCAATTATTTTTGGAAACACGTGAAACTAAATGTTCAATTGTCCAATAAAACTAAAATTATAAATGCAAAATTTAGATTAAATAAAATCAATGTACCAAATAAAAAAATAGATACAATCAATTAGACCTTGATTGAGTATAAATAATAAAATATGTTCCTTACAATTTCAAAATCCTATCACGATTGCCTGATATTTGAAGGAAAACATAACCACATATACCCAAAAAGTCCACTAGCCACGTGATATAATTAGGGGTTTATTGTAACGTCCGAAGAATTTTATCATTAGTAACCGAGTTATTCGGTTTTTATCGAATAAGTGGGTTTAATCGAAATTCGATTAAGCATTTACTTAAAGCTAGTTAAGTGTGATTTAGAAGTAATTAGGTTTGATGGAATTGGATTAGGAACATAGGAAACCTCACAGAATTTTTCTAAAACCGGTTTACCGATTTAAGAGAAATCGGTAAGATTTCGGTAATTTAAATTGTCAAAACCGGAGCAATAGAAATTATACTGTGAGAACCCTAGGATGGATGGCCAAGATTTAGCCAACTTACCCATGCAAGTGGCGCCATCTTAGCCCTCCAAATGGGCTGCCAAACCAAGTTACATAACCTACTCAAATCCACCAATCACATATAACTTGCTTTAGAAGTTTATAAATTCTTCCTTTTCTACCCTTGCACATTTTTGGTCCTATCTAAAGCTGACCCCTCTTCGTTGTTTTCTCCATTATCTCATCTCATCTCAACTCATATCATCTTCCTTTCCCATAAACCTTCAAGCCATAATAAGATTTCTTCAAATCCAACCACAAATTCAATAAGAATCATACCTAGTAAAGGTAGGAATCCTACTTCTCTTCTTATTTTCCTTGATTTGGATTTGTGTGTGGGTCTTGTATACTTTGTGCTATTGATAATATGTGGAGTGATGATGATTTTATGGCTGATTTTGCATGTGTGTTATGATTGGAAATAGAATTGGTATGAAATAACTTGAAGAAAGGAGAAAACTCAAGAAGCTAGTAGGTTTTTCCTCGGCGGCCTATACGGCGGAGTGTACGGCTCTGCCTACAGCTGTTTAAACTCGATGAATCTATTTTTATATGAAACTAGACATTCAGGGATTTCCATACATATATAATATAAGGCCATTGGATTAGTAAAGAGGAAGTTATGAATTTTTGAAGTTTAACCTAGAAATTAGGACTTCCATCTGAACAGAATGAGTTGAGAAAGGTATAACTCACCCTATACAACTCCAAATTGAGTGAAACTAACTTTGTTAAAAAGTTTACACATAGGAGAATATCCCATAAAAATTTTTGAGTTTGATAAGATCCCGTTTGTTCCTAGTGAGTCGAGAAAATTGCCCTATGTCCAATCTGGGTTAGAACAGGATAGTCCAGTAGGGTCAAGTTTCAAAGCCTATAACTCAAATTATACTCATCCAAATGATATGAAACTTAATTCATTTGAAAGTTTATTCTGTTAGCTTTACATGGATATAAATTTCGCATGATTTTGTTAGCTTTACATGGATATAAATTTCGCATGATTTCACCCATATTTCTATTTCTAGTGAATTTTTCCCCATAAGAGTGCAATTCTAGCTAGAAGTAGGACAAGTCTAGGATAAGACACAAATAATTTGAGTTAATGTTGGAAGTCGGGATTTAGTGAATAGGGAGCTAGGTCGATACACTTAACTCTAAACTTAAGGGACTAGGTCGAGAATACTTGAAGCTGAAGTCGGGAATCAGTAAAACAGAAAGCTAGGTCGGGAATATTTAAGGTTGAACTTGGAAGGGGTTTACTTAATGATTGAACTCGGAGTTAGTGAATAGGAATCCATATCGGGCATGTTTAAGGCTGAATTCAGAGCTTGGTAGGAAGAGCTAGATCATGCATATTTGATGTTGAACTTGGGACTTAGTGAATAGGAAGCTCGGGATTTAGGAAACACGCTTATCAAAGTCTCAGAAGATCAATGGTGGGGTGAGGTCGGAGATCGAACACAACCCCGGAAGTCGGTAATTATATAATCTCAGGAGTCCGAACTCAATGTAGGGAAGTCGGAACTTGTATCAGGTCGGAACTCGGAACCCATCAAATCTTGAAAGTCGAACTTAGGAACCGTAATAGAAGTTAAAAGCTTGCAAGATAGATTGATACTTGAGATTCTAAATCTTGCACTATTCAATATTGTTATATTCTTGATATGAATATGATGTTTTGTATTGAGTTTACTATTTAATTAAAATGTCCTGGTTATCTGGCACTATTCATGGGAAGCAGACATGATCCATTATGCTGCTGAGATTTCAACAGAAAATGCACTTAAAGTGAATTTACAAATTTTGCATGCATTGGTCAAAGTGTTAGACAAACAATGCTACTCTATAAGTATGAGAAAGGATTTCCATGTGACTTGGGCCAGCCCCTGAACAAAGTTAAGGGGAATAGATCAGTGGGGAAATCGGGGAAAGCAAACCCGACGACCTTGTATAGGAACGAGCTCGATCCTAAAAAGCGGATTATTACCCAGGAGTCTTATGGCCAATATACTCCCAGGGGACCAAGTATGGAAAAATATGAGTTAAGATCAAGTGCATCATTTTTCATGCATATTCATAATTTCAGTTTTTAAGCATTGAGTTAAATTGCACTATTGGATGTTATATACATATTATTGCTCACTTTATAGCGGTCACTTATTTATGTCAATACACAGATCGGGTTGTTTAATTTCTATTTAATTTCTTTTATTTCCTTAAGTAAAACAAAGCTGTGTTTCGGGCTATGATTTACATGACTAATTGAGTAGAGAGTAGGACATTCCGGCGATATAACATTTTCTCCTAATTAACCAAACATCCGAAACACGTGAGAATGATAGTGATGTCAAATATGCATAGATTTAGGAATTCCTACTGAGAAATCTTTATTTCTTACCCTATTATATACTCCTGCATCATTCTCAGATCATGGAGAACGCGGCAACCTGCATTCTGTTCATTGAGTTTCCAAAGCTCCACATCCATGTTGATCCGTTCATAGATTCCGTGTACATATTTGGTAGATGCCAGTTTCATCTTTACTTCTTCTACCGGAGAGACTTTGCTGTACCTCTTATGCACCCGCTGTTTGACCCTGCCGTCCCTTACATCGCCATCCCTATCCACATGGCTCATCCCTTTCCACCTCCACCCGCAAAGAAGAAAGACCTTGAATACCAACCATGGCTCCGCCAGTCGCACCACCGCAGCCGATCCCCTCTGCCTCTATGTCTGAGAAGGATCCGTCAGAGGCAGCGAGTTCGTCGTCCTCATCCTCCGCCCCGAGTATAGACTATACCCCTGCTGATGCCGGTATGGCGAATGGATTCCTGTCTTTGGAGTCTATCTAGAGTACCCTCCGTAGCAGCAGTATATGTACAGGATGACCCTTTTTTGGCAGTTGGGTCATAGGCATACGGGTAGGAGCTAATTGTTGTACATGAAATGTCCCATGGGGACTAGTAGGGGGGATGTTCATATTGTCAGGCCGATTTATTTTATGTTAGCGGTCTCATTTCTTTTACCCTGTATTGTATTGTATTTCTTTTGATAATGTTGAAAACAAAGGTATAAGCATGTACATATATATATATATATATATATATATATATATATATATATATATATATGATGCAGTTTGTTTATTTCGCAATTTTGTTTGAGTTACTTTATTTCCGATTCAACGACTGTTTAGTGTATATCTCACTGCCAAACCGAAATTGATTAAAGTAAATAGTTAACTCTTAGTTCATCACACGTAATAACTTATTAGGTAATATATTATGACTTAAGAATAGTATTTTATCTGGTAAGGTGTTACATTTATTACATTCGATTCATCTGATAAACTCGAAAATTAAAATCAAACTAATTATTATTATTCAAATAATCAATTTACTTTAAGTTAAAATTGAACAAATCAATTATGATTGATTTAGTTTTTGGATTTATGAGTTTTTAATCCGAAATTTGAACACTCAATTTAATTATTCGATCCACAATATTTTTTTAATTTATTTTTTAGTGTTTAAAGTTTTGCACTTAAATTTTAATAATTAAGTCACTATTTATTTTATTTATTTGTACTTATATATATAGAGTAAAATTTACTTGCATCATAGTATTTATTGCAAGTAGAATGTAATTACTACACATATAGGAAAAAAATAACAAGTAAAATTTTTGTGAAGTTAAATATGAAAAAAATATATTAACATATTAATATACTAATTAAATAAAAAAATATTAATAAAATGATGAAAAAATATATATTATTTCGAAAACTTAGTAAAATAATGCAATAAAAAATTTAAATTATTTTTGAGAATCTAAAATATTATATTATTTTATATTAACTATAAAATGTATAATTTCTTATGTAAATAAAATGTATAAAAATTTTTACTAAGATATATTATTTAATTAATCATCAAAGTTTGAATATATTGAGATAAAGCTATTCATACATGATGTATGTGTATATATAATTTTAAGTGGATTTTATGTAAATATTGGGAAAATAGTTATCAAAATTTAACATTGAGTCAAAAAATTATTAATCAAAGGTTAAAAAAATTGTATATTTTTTTTGTCAAAAAAACCTAATACATGATAACAAAATTAAATTATTTTTAGAATAGAAAATATTGTATTATTATATACTATCTATTATTAGATGTGTAATTTTTTTTATTTATACCATTACATTAGAAACTTTGTTATTTTATTTTGTCAAAAATTTGTCAATAAAAAATTCAAATTGGTGCATTTTGTTTTGATGAAAAAAAAGTTCTTGATAAAGGTATATTATGCAATGATAATAAATACAAACCAAGACGAATCATTAAATTATAGTAAAAAAATGAAAATATATTATTTCAAAAACTTACTAATGAAAGATGAAAAAATTATATAGGTTCTTTTATGTAAAAAAAATTATACAAAAAAAATTACTTTTGAAAACATAAAATATCATATTATTTTACATTAACTATAAAAGATGTAATTTCTAATTCTTATATAAATAAAATGCATAAAATTATACACTAAGACAGATGTATAGTGAATCATGAAAGTTTTTTAATATATTTGAGATAAAATGATTTATATATGATTTATATCTATATATAATTTTAAGTAAGTTTTGTGTAAATATTAAGAAAATAGTTGTCAAAATTTAAAGAATTTAATTTTCATGCACTGTTAACTCAAAATTTTTTTACATAAACATTCAATCATGTATTGTCACATGAATCAAAGTGTTTGACTCAACTATCCATTATTTAAAAAGTCTTACAAATAGAAATATATGATTAAATGATAGTATAAAACTCTTTTACGCTAACAATGCATTAAAGTTAATCTCAAATTTAAAATTAAGTCAAACAATTATTAATCAAAAGTGAAAAATTATATATATTTTTATGTCACAAAAAACTAATACAACATGATAACAAAATTAAATTAATTTTGATAATAGAAAATATTGCAATATTATATATTAACTATTATCTATATCATTATATTAGAAATTTTATCATTTTATTTTGTCAAAGATTTGTGAACAAAAGACTCGATGTAGCATTTTGCTTTGAGAAAAAAAAAATCCTAATAAAGGCATATTATGCAACAATAATAAACTAAAGTTAAGGCCAATCATTAAACTATATCGGTTATATTTGACAATGTTTGTATTTTGTTATGTATAACTATATGTTGCATTAGTAAAAGTGATTGCCAAAAGAGTTATGTATTATTATAGTTGAGAAAGATAAGAAATGCACAAATTATATTAAAAAATTATCTATAATAAAGTATTTTTAATGAATTCAATGTACTTTTGATCTACTTTATTATATAGAATAGTTAAAATAAATCTTGATACATTGTACAATATCTAATTTTTAATTGGTATTAGAATTATTTTTAAAAATATTCTAATTAAGAATAATTATAAAAAATATAATAAAAAACTACAACACATAGGTATTATATCTAGTTTAAGAAGATTAATACCTATTTATATTATTATTATCTCATAATCAAATCTTACATTAATTATCGTCAATTTTTATATTAACCCAATCACTAGAATCAAACCAATCCAATCTTCCATCTTGGTTCGAATTTGTTGAAAAAGTGTTTTAAAAACCGAACTAATCCGATTACAATCCTAGATATAATTATTAGCCAACTTGATTTCCAGGAAAAAAAAAAAAAAAGGTGCTCATCAATTCAAATAATCACTTCCTACTAATTAATTACTAACACTAATTAATAACTCCAACATCAAGCCTAAATAGAAACCTCGTGCAGGCCATGTGACTAGTATCCTTCTTGTATCCTTTAAATTTATTTCATTTCATTTTATTTTATTACATCTATTTATCTATCTATGTATAAGAGCTGTGGTATTTGTATATTAATATTTGATATTTGATATTATACAATAACTCTATGTGATCCCCAACAAGGCATGCACGTAAATTAAACGCACCATAAAGAAACCTCCATATTAAATATTGCAGTGAGAAAAGAATGAGAGGAAGTGGATACGTGAGGAAGGCGTAAACGTGTGAGGGCTGAGGAAGGGGTTGGACTGAAGGGACAAAGTCCAAGTCTTCCCTCCAAACCATTACTTTTAACATAGCATCAAACAAATACTTCCTATACAAAACCCATTGCCCATAACCCCAATATTTTAATCATGCCTTCAACAGCAACATCATTGCTAGGGACTAAGCCAACCATTCCAGTCTCAAAACCCCTCCTTCATCATCAAAATCATCACAATCAAATTCATAATCATCATGCTCAGTATCCCATAGTCCTAGTATCTCACCACCCTCTCTTAATTCCATGGCCAAAACCAAAAACAAAACCATCCAAAACCCAAAATCCAAAACCTCTATTTTCCTATGCTGCTTTGGACCCCCACCCAAGAAAGCTTCCATGGAATCAACCACTAAAGGGTCTGATCCAATCAAGAAACACAAGAGAACTAGCTGGATTTCATGGGCAAGGATTCGAATCAGAAAGAACTCTGCCTCCAAAACGGTGCCGGTTGAAGCTCATTATTCCAAGGTGAGGTCAAAGTCAACCCTCCATCAGAGGTCTCAAGCTTCCGTAACAAATTCTCCGTCCTCAACTCATACACTTCCGGGGCACCCGGCCACACCTTATTACACCCCTTCGCAGGTATGTAACTAATTGAAAATAAATTTTTTCATATGAAAATTTTATATTATTGAATTTATTATGGATCAAGAAGATAGAGTTAAATATAAAATCTATAAAAAAATATAATTAATAATAAAAATTTATATATAATTATTTTATGCAAAATTCTTGTATAAAAAACTCCATTTTCATACCTAATTGGTTGTATATCTATTGATTTTTTTTTTAATTTCTCATTTTTTTAACATGAATGAATTAATGATAAGAATATGTGCATAATTAGATTATGAAAAATATGCGCATAAGAAAATTCTCTATGGTTGATCTCGGGCGCATGTTAGCAAATTCGGTTCCAATTAATTTTTCCGAACACGTTTTTCTCTCTTATGTCTCAGACGAGGCACGGCCCGAACAACAACAACAACAACGCAGAGGACACGCGTCAACAAGGGAGGGGTTCTCCGACGCGGTCAAAACGGCAGGCGCGACGGGCGTCGTCGTCAATGCAACCTCAAACGACATCGAAGAAGCACAAAAACGCAAAAGGCTCGTACGACCCCGTCGTTGGCATGTCCGTGGTTGTGGTGATCTTGGTGATAATGATATTTTGGGGTCGCATATGTGCCATACTCTGCACTTCCGCGTGGTTGTACTACATCCCCCGTTTCAGGAAGAGTGGTGGTGAAAACGACGAGAGTGATTCGGGTAAGAGGCAAAACGACGTGGATTTGGATTCGGAGGAGTACAAGAAGAGAGTGATCATGGAGGGACTTCTTGAGAGAAACCACAGACAGGGGTAACAACCTATGAATGAATGTTCTAGTGATGAGGTAGGTAGCTTGGTGGTTGATCTAGTCATTTGATGATGGCTAGCTACTTGCAATTTTGTCTAAACTACCCAAAAAAAAAAGTGAGAATCAAAAGAAATTGTAAATTGATGGTTTTTTCTTTTTTTTTGAGAAAGCCAGAGTGAAAAAAAATTATACTTATTTAAAGTATACTAAAAGTAAAAATGAATGTAAATTATTTTGTTTTTAATAATTTTTTAATTATTACATTCTGTAACTTTATGCGGGAAAGCGGTGCCCTTTTGCTTCCAATTAATTAGGATCTCGTTCTGTAGGCGGCGTGTGCTATCCTCTGTCTTGAGTATGGTATGTAGTGCATTTGGGTGATCCAATGCAGAAAATTGAGGATGTATCAATAGTTTAATTTATTGTTACACACCATAATAAGACCTCTTTTGATTGTCCTTCATCCGATCGGAACTCGGGTTTCAATTTGGATGTCTTCGGTCGCATCAGATGAAAACTCGAAACTTAGATTCCAACTCACAGGTGAAGTCTACCCCTCAAGATCAAAAAAGGCGGGACTTCTTTGTCAATTGCATCAGATCAAAACTCGGCTGTTAACTCAAAGGTTGGATCTACCCCGCCAGATCAAAAGTGTTGGGATTTCTATAGTGCATGGTGCTCTATATATATATATATATATATATATATATATATATATATATATATATATGAACAGATATTTATATAAAAAAATTTTATATTGATTGAATATATTATTAGTGTAAAATTTTTTTATATAAATTTTCAATCATAAATTGATATATCAATAAAATTATTTGATATAATCACCCATTATTTAAATAATCATATAAATAAAAGATTTTAATTGAATAATAATGTAAAAAGATTTTACCTTATCAATAAATATATATATATATATATAGTGCGAATTCTAAATGTAAAGGGTAAGACAACGACTATACAAAGGGACATATGAATAATTAAAGCCTTCTAGAAGGCCGTATGAAGTGCGAATTCTAAAGTTACGAGACGAAAAAATGTAACGGGTAATACGACGACTATACAAAGGGACAAATGAATAATTAAAGCCTTCTAGAAGGCCGTTGTATATGGTATTTTGATTTCTTGAATGAGATTATTATTATTATTATTATTATTATCTAGATCATTAGTATTTAGAATTTATTAGATTCTGATTAATTAATTTTGAGTTAAGTCGACTTATTATAATATATATTTAAATTCTAATAATATTTAATTTATAATTAAATAATTAAAAATTATTAGCCGGATTAACTTACTATAATAAATATTTAAATCCTAATTATATTTAATTTATAATTTATAATTAAAGAATTTAAAGTTACTATTTTATTATAATTGTTTTTTGGTTAGAATCTTTTTGTGATTCAAATTATGTGTGATAATGAAACAATAATATTATTATATTATATAATACAATATCTTATATAATGTCTTTAATATAGTATTAATTGTACCAAATAAGCCCTTACTTTACTTCCATTAATTTGGCCCTCTAATAACTAAACTATGTTACAATTTGTATTCACCTCACTTGATTTCTTGTCAATTTTTCAAGTTTAATTGCCTAAATAAGCTATTATTAAATTAATTAAATATAAGATATTATCATGTTAGTTTATTATTTATTATCACGGACTCATTAACCACAGTCAAGCTAGTAAGCTTAGAGCTATTACCTTCATCTGTTAATCAATTCCATTCTATGAAGCATGAGAAATGTTTTTTGTACTACTAGAGTAGGTAGACACCTTGGACACTCAGAGATAGAAAGGAGAAAAAAAATTGTAAAAGAAAGTGGAAAGAGTTAAATGATTGATGGAAAAAGAAAAAGCTGAGAGAGGGTGTTGGAGTGTTGGAGTTTTTGGTATGTACAAATAACATACCTCATGAAGCATAGACAATTACAAAGACACACGATATGATAAGAAATAGATAAGGGGGATACATCAAAATTTAAAAATAATAGCATATGAATGTGTATATATATATATAATTAAAAATTTAAAGAAAAGGATAAATTATATCAACCTCCCCTAAAATTAATTGATATTATACCTACACTCTCTAAATTTTTAGGTCGACACTCAACTCCCCTGGCATCTAATGGTGTTAATCTCCCTTAATACTCTCAGCAAATTATGCATCATGCCCTTATCATTAAAAACCCTACCTTTTCTCAACCTTGTTCTTAGAACTAACCATCATTCTCCAAAACCCCACCTTTCCTCAACCACTACCACAATCTCTTTCCCAGCAAAATGCCACCATTCCTTCAAATGTGTTCTCAAAACTCATAAAGTGGGTTCCAAATGCAAACCAAGGTAAGGCGCCTTAGGTCACCTAACTCACAGGGTCAAGACAAAGAGAGAGGGAGGTGGTACAGATGACGGAGGTCCAGTGAGGCAGGTGTGACTGTGGTTGGGTTTGTGGCGTTACGGGCTGGACTGAAGGGCGGATGGTGGCATTGATGTGTTACTGCGTAAACGGTGGTATTTAACAGTGGAGCGAAGTAGGATGTGGTGGTGCCATGGCGGTGCAGATGCAAGCTGTGGTGGAGGTTGAGGAGCGGTGATGAAGCTCGAGGCGATCATAAGTCGGCGTGTGAGGCAACAAAGCGGGGCGGGGCTATTGGTGGGGTTGATTCTCATATCTGCAATGATGATGATGGTGTTGTTTAGATCCAAGGTTATGAGTTTGCTTCTTCTTCTTTTTTAAATATGATTTTATTTGCAAACCTGATTTTGTTTTTTTATTCTTTTGTGAAGATTGATGTTGGAGGAGGAGGATGAGGAGGAGAGAATGAGATTGTATCTAAGGAAGAGTATGGAATGGGGTTATGGGAATGGCAGAGAAATAGAAATTGAGGAGGTAAAAGTAATTTTATGTGTTTTTAATTTTTTGAAAATAAAAAATAAGGTGCAACTCACATGTCTCTAGCTAAGCTGACAGTCTCGTAACAACAAGCGAGACTATTGTAATGGAGTTAAATAAACTAAGAGATTTGAGTGTTGACTTAGAAATTTGAAAGGATTAAGTGTAATATCAATAAATCTTAGGAGAAATTGATGTAATTTAACCAAAAGAAAAATATTTATTATTATATAATATCATTTATATAAATTTCGTTTATGTCTTATATTCTTTATTCAATATTAGAAATTATTTAAAAATATAAAACAAATTTAAAATTTATGTATTATTTACTTTTGCAAATTTTAAATGACCTTATCTATAGTGTCTTTATGTGTTGAAGTTAGGCACATATTTCATCAATTTGTTATGCAAGATTTGACACAAACAACACAAGCACGGCACCTGAATGGTATGTTTGTGCTTCATAGGTTCCATTTGAACAACATTGATTGAAGTTAACATATATATTATAGAAAAGAATTTTTTTTTAAGACATAAGCAAAACAAGGACAACAGATGAGTTCATATTTATTTATTTATTCATTTTTATTGTTGATTTTTTTCTATTTTCTTTATTTTCATATTTCCTTCTCTCTCTTTTTTTTTTCCGGCTGAAACTCTTATTTTTGTGGCTTTTCTTTTGCTCCATTTTATTTTTTGGGATATAAAACTTTGGAAGATTAAGGGGAGAAAAAAAAAAACAATCAAAATAAACTAGAAATTGCACATATAGAAAAGGATAGATAGAATCTGATGCCCTATAAAATCTAAGCTCTAATTACCAAAATGATATGAATGTCATGTAGGAATGCAAACCTGCAAGAGATTTGGAATCGGAAAACTCACAATGAAGGCGAGAAAATAAAGAATTAAACGTCACTAATTGTGTTTATAAGACATTCTTCTTTTTCCGTCTTATTAAATTTGTATAAAAATTTAAATAAATAAACATTCTTTGAGAAAATAAAATTTTAAAAATATTTTAATATTTTTCGTAAAAAGAATAATTATTAAAGAAAACTCTAAAAAATTATATCATAAAAGCACTTTTCAAAGCTGAAATAACGTACTCTTCATAACTTTTGTCTTTCCCAATCAAATGGGAATTAATTTTAAAATAAACCAAATATGTAAAATATATTATAATTTCATAAAAAAAAAGTCTTACCCTAAAAATAACTAGGAATTAATTTCTCGTCAGATAATATGCGGAATGGTAGATAAACGTAACCGGCGGCCATTTCTCAATGTCGTTTACGCGTATACCAATAAATAAAAAATTAAGTCAGATTTTGTAGACAGATTTTTTTATTTTTTATTTTTGGATATGGTTTGTAGATTTATTTATTGATAATCGTGATTAATTTGACATGTTGTTCTTATGATATTAACGGTCAATAAAAAAATACTTTTGATATTTAATTTGTCCCATTGATTTGGTATATTATATACGTCAGCTGCTATATTTAGAATTTGATTTGTGAATGGTTGCATAAGCTACGGATATTTCAGAGCATTAATAATGATAATATTTATAAATCATAGATCAAATCCACGCAGATAAGTTAATTTGTTTGGTTGTGTTGAAGATGTATTATCAAAGCTCGGAAGAACTATGAAAAACATTCGTGGGTTTGGTTTGAAATATTCCCCCTCCAACATTTGAATCAGGCCAATTTATCCACTTAAAATGTTTATTATTAAAATCCAAACAATATAATCTATTTTTCTTTTTGGTTGAATCAGAGTAGCATAATTATTTTTTGGTCATGGGAAGTAGGAGAGGAAAGGGTTCATTGACCCCCTTTGTAGCTTGCAGGGATGGAACACAGTGCCACCGTTTTCACCAGGTGCGTGGTTTAACCACTGAAACTCGTTTGCAGAATAGTATAATCCTATATGGATAAGCTTGATTTGTTTATTGCGACTGGGTTCTTGATAAGCTCAAATTCGAAACATGCAGTGTTTTAAAAACTCCTTTCTTAATTTTATTGATGTATATATGTACTATATTAAAGTTGTATAATAATTCAAACTTCGATACATCTAACCATCTTCTCAGTCGCCTCAACAAACTTGTTATTCATTTGCATGCACATCAGAAGTTGTACAAGTGTGCAGCCAAATTAGCATCCCATTCAGTTTATTCAAAGATTTATTGCTAAGATGCTCCAAATTAACAAAATAATTTATTGTTGAATTAGATTAGGGAATATATGATGAAAATCATTTAATATAACTTTGAAAACAAAGTAGATAATTAAACTATCACATATAATACAATGGTAAAAAGAAAACAAAGATTGGGAGTACGGTGGCGGATTCAACAAAGGTGATTGACGACAAGAAAAACAAGACAATGGCAGCGTAAAAGATGACAAAACTGCGAAATTTAGGTGCAGACAAAGAGGAATATTAAAAAGATAAAGATGCAATATAATTTATATACGGGGTTTACGTAGATTAATTAACTTACAGATTCCTAATTTTCTATTTCAATTCTTCTATCAATCAAATCCAAAGATAGTAACATGTTGCACGAGCACTTTAACTAAAGAAAACCTGATTAATTTCACAAAAAGAAAAAAAAAAGAAAAACCAAATCATCATGATTAATTTTTCACTGGTTGTTTACTAACAGATCAATGGTTGCGTTTTGCTTGATGGCCAATTTCATGCACGATGCAAATTATAAATTAACCAGTATTTTAGGCTTTATATTTAAAGTGGATTAGGGAACATATCAGAATTTGATATATGATAGTTAGATTTATATTTAGAACTTTACTTAGTGTGTATTTGTTTTTATGTTGAAATTTATTTTGCAGCAAATTAATGAATGTATCCTTCGTTGTTGACAGTATATATATATTTGTTTTTTTCTTAAAAAATTATTTTATTGAAGAGAACTCTGAATGGTCAAAACGTACGCCTTATAAACTATGAAGTCAAATCATCTTGCTTTCAACAATTGAAGGCTGGATTAGCGGCGACGGTACCGAAGACCAAGCTGTTCACGGTTTTGACGGAGGGCGGACAACTTTGTCCGGCGTGCTGGAGATTGAGATTGTCAATATATATATATGTATAGTGTGAATTTTTGTTAACATTTCTGTCAAAGAATGAAAATACTATTTATTATAGTTACCTTACTTATTCATTTAGAAAAAATCCAATATTTTTAAAATTTTTAAAATTTTTAAAGAAATAAATAGTTATATTTGTTATTTAATTATTTTCAATGTTAATTTTTAATATATATCTTAAAACACATATAATTGAAATCGAAAAATATTTCAAACATGCATGTTATGCGAATCAGATTTCTATTTTAGTGGTTAATTTAAAGGTGATATTTTTATCATTAATTGGGTCGTGTAAGTGCTCGAATATTTTTACCATTGATGAGAGAAAATAGTATATAAAGATATGTGATTTATTTATTTGTATTTTAACAATGAAACTTAAGAAATACTCGACCATTCAGTAGAATTTCTTTTATTATTTAAACTTAAGCGTTAAGAATATGCAATTTTTTTATTTTTTTTGTTAAGTTGTGATAATAGATAATTAATATTTGAAACAGTTTGTTTTAAATCTGGGATGTTAAATGTAATAATCAACTTTAAAGATTTAGTTTATTGAAAATAGATCATTTTATTTTTTAAATAATAATCATTGACATAAGCCACTAGGAGTGATTTAGTGGTGATGAATTTGGATAGTTTGCACGAGGTTTTAGGTTTAAACCTCATTGCTACCAATATATCCAAAATAATAATAATCATTGACATAATCTTATTCATTTAAGATCTTAGTTTAAGCATGTGTCAAAAATAAAAAAAGAAAAGATCATATGTTAACCAAGTCAAGTTGATGTTTAGTCAACGCATTTAAATTTCATTACTTTTAGCTTAGCTTGTTTAACCTATAAGTTAAATGAATTAATTGGTCTAAATCCATGGGATACTTTGTTTGATACTCTTATTGGAGATTTTATCATTTTTTTTAATACATTATAAGCAAGGAAACTAACAAGTAATCAAGCCCATTATAGATGCCCCTGAGCAATCAACAAGATATAAGAAGGGAATCTTGTGAAGGGGTGAGGTCCAAGTGGTGAACCCCCCAATTCTATTTAAGGCCCAATTAGTTAGCTCATCAACGACTTGATTACCTTCTTTATAGGTATGTGCAAAGGTGATAGACCAATTCTTCTTGGTCAACTGTGGTTTGGGGGAGGGTTCCTAATCAATTCAAGCACTGACTTGGAGTCATTTTCAATCATGAGGCATCAAAAGTTCTATTCCCAAGTGATCTCCAACCCTTTGAGAATAGCATGGAGTTCTCTTGTTAGAGCATGCTTAGGTCCTAAGTTGAAAGCAAAGCCAAAAATCCATTTGCTAGTGTCATCATAGAAGACAGGCCCACAACTAGCCTCCCCCTGATTACCTTGACAAGCCTCATTGATATTCAACTTGATCAAGTTATAAGGAGGGAATTTCCATCTGATTTCATGGAGCACATGATATGAGGACGTGGAATGTTGAGTAGCTCCCTTTTCGTCATCTCGACATGTTTGACTATGTTGATCACTTCATGAGCCATTTTGTGAGATAGCCTCTTCCATATCTTCCCAGTAATACTGTAGCCCACAATTTTAGGGTTAAGGATAATGGATTAGCCCAACTTTATGAAGAAGACCTCATTGACTCTAGCTAGATCTTTAAAGCCCAATCCACCTTACTCTTTGATCATTGGAGAGTCTTCTGATTCACAAGGTGTACTTTCCTTTTATTGGTAGAGCTACCCGATATAATGGAGTACTAAGTTCTTGCAGTCTAAAGACAAATTGACTTTGGTACTACATTGAGTAAAAGGCCGTGGACCCTAGCACAAGCTGAGTCGAGGTTGTCTTACCAGCAAGAGATAAGCATTGTGACCTCTAACCTTGTAGCTTGGTGTGAATACGGTTGATAATTTGTTTTAAGTGTGCCTTGTAGGTTCTAGCATGGGCAAGAAAAGTGCCTAGATATTTACCTACCTTTTTTGTCTCCACAAAGTTTCTAGCTGTGATCAATTGATTTGCGAGGGCATGCTTGTGTTGTTGTTAATGTGGTGTCCTAAGGTTTTACAAAAGTCTTTCAAGATTTTCGAAGCCATCTGCATTTAGGGCATGCTTCTTTCCATGAAAAGCAACAAGTTGTCAGAAAATAGAAGGAGGAAAACTAGGGGGCCATTCCTACTAGCTTACGTTGGCATCTAGAGCTTGTTATCTATATGTGAGAAAATGATATAGGACAAACAATCCATGCAAATAATAAAGATATATGGGGAAATAGGGTCTCCTTAATGAATGGCCCTAGAAGGGTGAAATTTTCTGTTTTATTACCATTCTAGATGAGATTATACAAAGAAAAGGTAATAAAATTCTAGAACACCTAACCCAGTTCATTATTCTCCTGACCACTTGTGAAAGGCTTCTCGATGAAGCCAACCATTTTGTCTTCATCTAACTTTTGTTTTGAGTCAACTTATTTTGAAAAGGAACTTCTCTCACAACTTTCAACGCCCTCTACCCTACATCTCAGCACCTCCCCAAAATTTCCACTTACATAAACTAGTTAGTTTAATTTTTTTTTTTTTGAAGTAAATATTTTTAACACTCCATCTTCCTCACTTGCCTCCATCAATTATGAAAGCATCTCACATGCAGTTGGAGAACTTTCCCCAGTATTTACCACTTTCACGAAGAAAATGCAAAAGGAAAATTTTTTTACTAATTAAAATTCCAACATACCTCTTCCTTGCAAGCTTATCCCTTCTACCGTGAAAGCACCACTCATGGATTTTTCTAGATGTAGAGTTACCAAAAAAATAGATAATTATGTACCCATAGAGTTATCCATAGATCCATACTTCATCCATTTTTCTTGGCTACACAGAGAGAAGGTTAGGTGAGAGTATCTAGATTTAAGAAATATGATGAAAATGGTTAGAGACATTTTTGGGTGGTTTGTTTGATTTTCATTGTTTTAGTTACTCCCAATCTCCTATAAGAGACTAGATTTGATTAAATTCATGCTATATAGACTTTGAATTAGTTACATTATGTAATGGTTTTGTTGCATTTATGCATAGAGGTGACCCGGTCGTGCCTGTTCTCTCATACACAGCTTTGACCATTTTTCCCCTATAGAGGTAAGCTAGAGGTATGTTAAGGTCATTTGCAAAGTCAATACTCTCATTTTGGAGCAAAATTCTCGATTTTTATATGTAAGAAGCTCCTCAGAAAATGAATTACAATTTTATATGCAAGTCTCTCTGCCCTAGATTCTTCATACTATATTCATCATTTCCCTCTTGTTTCACAATATTTTGAATTTCAAATGTGATCTCAAACTCTATAAATTAGTTCATTTATGCTTAACAGTGTACCTTTGATCTCACACTTTTGCATATATAAATTATTCTTTGTGGTCTTTGTGTTTGTTCGATTTGATAACTTGATCATGGCTCTTATTGTTGACTCTAATTGACCATGGCTTTTATTATTGACTTTACTTAATCATGGCTCCTATTGTTGATTGTAATCAACAGGTATATGTTATGCTAATTCTTACTTTATACTTAACTTTATGTTACTATTATGAATCTTTACTAAAATTTGGTGTGGTAATTTTTTCCTTCTGCATTTTCAGGTTGAGCCATTCTAGGTTAATGGATTAGTGATGTTGGGGTATTTTGGTATATGAGGGTAGGGGTGGAAACAAACAGGCCAGGGCAGGCTTAACCCTTAATAGGCTAGCATACACTATGATTTTTTGGCTCAAGCTATTGCAAGCTTTTTTTGTTTTTTTGTTTTTTTTCCAGCCTAAGCCTAGCCTGAAGCCTATTCAAAAGGCCTTTTTACCCAATATCTAACATACAAGCACAACACAAAAAATGGGAGGGTTTTTTAGGTGGTATTAAAAACATAGAAATTAGCAACATAAAATTCATGAAAAAATAAAAACACAAAAAAAAATACTCATTCAAAATTTGAAACTGAATCACAAGTGTTGCTAAAAAAAATAGACAAAAAAAAAAAACTCATTTAAAACATTCAAAATTAGAGAAATTCATGGCCATGTCCATTCTAATAATGCTGTATCTCATGGCCTAAAATTGACACAAAAAATTGGATAGGCAGAACAACATAGAAATGAAAAGCAGAGCCAAGAAAAACAGAACCAAGGCACATAATTAGTGTCGCTGCATTAAACCAGAACATGGACAAAGAGAATAAGAGAGCGGCGAATTGGGTGGTGAGTCATTAGGCTACAAGTCAGGTAGCCAATTGGCAGTCTATGGTGCCTCAGTTGGTAGCAAACAAATAGAATAATATAAAATAGAGAGCCAATATAATTTACATGGACAATTGAGCAATTCATATATTTAGATATATAAGTACTGGGTACTCACATTTACATATCAATATCTTGATTGGTCCTAAGTATGGTAGACTAGCAAGGTTTTAGACTATGCTAAACAATATATCCCAAAAGGGTGAGTCTACCACAGTTAACTCCTATAGACACGCTAAACCGGCGGCTAAAGAAAATATAAAGTCTAGAACTACTATGGGCTACCAAAACCAGTGAGTCCAGGGTGGGATCATAGTGCCGGTCTACTCAAGCACCTCTAGGAAAATCACTGCGGGCGCCATCAGCTTTTCCTGAGGACGACACGAGGACATATAGAGATGAGAAATAATATATTTCTCAGTAGGGATTCCTAACTAACTACACAACTAACTTCGTCATCGCCTTAGACACTTCAGTTTGTTTAATAAAATTGGTGAACTGGCTTAAATAAAACAAAGACTCCTTTTTCACTACAAAAAAAGAGGAAAATTGTGGCGGTTTTAATATGGTTGTTTGCGAAAACCGCCGTTTTATTAAGAATATTATGGCGGGTTTATAAACGACGTAAAGTGAATGTACATTATGGTCGTTCAATTTAAAATGCGGCGTTTAAAACCGCCGTAATCCACTAAAAATTTTTGTTCCCGGTTGCTTTCCCTCACTGAGCTCAAAACTCTTAAAAGAATAACAAAAAAAGGAAACTCCCTCTCTCTCACTCTCACATCGTGCAATCAGTGGACATTTCGAAAACCCTATCCCTCATCCTCTGCAAGAAGCTCTTCCCTTTTAGTTCTTTCTGTCACCCCCTTGTTGCCTATCTTCCACCGCACCGGTGAGCAATTTGCCGCTGAGCCTTGCCGAGGTTCGTTACCACCAAGGTACACCATCACACTTGTCATCTCAGATCTCCCAAGTTCGGCATGGCCTCCATCCTCTGCTCCAGTTCCAAGTCAGTTCCTTTTTTGCTCTTTTGTTTTGTTATTTATATTTTTTGTTGATTCAAGGTGGAAATTCTTTCTCATTTGCTACGATTACTGCTATGGCTTGCTTTGCAACTTTGGTGGTTCTTTCCTTGGTTCTCTTTGCTTCCATGTATTCATGTTTAGAAGGTAGAAAGCTTCATCTTGGTGGAGAGAAGGAGGGAAACGAGGTTGACCGTTCTTCAAGGGAGAACTTGTTCTTCAGTTCCCTTCCCAAAGGTACCGTGTCATCTTCCATGCTGAGCAAGAAAGGGCATGCCAGAAAGGTATGTGAAGCTCATTGCGCGTCACCCCATAAGCACTAAACTAAATAGCCACATACATTATCCTTATCATCTAATAAAGGTAACTGCTTGGAAAAGTAGCACAAGAAAAATTGCAAGAAATAATGCTGACAAACATGTGTTTGTGTGGCTGGCCATTGATTTCTATGTTTCTATGATTTGTTCTTCTAAGATATGCTCCCAGTCCTGGTGTTGGCCATTGATTTGCTTCTATATATATATATATATATATATATTTTTTTTTTTTTTCGTTTATGAAATGAGAACACATTTTTTTATTTTTGTGATTTGTTTTTTGTTTTTTCCCCTGTTTTCTACTGATATATGCGTTTTGTTGAGGAACTTTATTTGCTAATATTGTGATTTGAGTTATTGTGGTTATGTGTGGTTTTAGGGAAGGGATTGGGAACTGATATTATGATGTGGGTTTTGAAAATCAGTTGCTATTTTGCTAATTTTCTGATTTGAGTTATTACTACCCCAAGTTGAATACTGATTTTGTTCTAAATTTCAGAAAAAGGTTAGTATGATTATTGGCTTATGCTCTTTCATATCCCCTGTGAAGTTTAGGTTCTGTTCAAACAGTAAAAACTGGGTCCAAAAGTATTACTGCAAAAATATTATTAGTTGTGCTTTGATATGACAAACATGTATTTTAAAGGCAACAAGTTATGAGATGGTACTTGGCCCATAAGCTTAGGCTCTGTGAAATTACCTTCTTAAGCTTTGACATGGCTTAAACATTAAGCTTGAATTTATTTGGAAGTGTTTGGTTTGCTAAAAGAGAAAGATAACGTGCTGACATGTTTTTTTATTGATCCTTTGATAAATACTATGTACCTCTGTCCCCTTAGAAGACATAGGCTGTATGTAGCATCACTTATTAATTATTCTATTACAAGGCCAATCCATGTTTAATTATATGTACTAAGTGGCTTGCTGTGAAGTTCAGCTTGGCATTTTGCTATAAAGTATACAATTTATATAACTGGAGTGTGTGTTCTGCACATTATATAACCTCATATTGCCTTAAACTGACAGAATTTAATGATTCTTTGCATTGATCTAGTTAAAAGCATGTAGAGCAAAGTGAAAATTTCATATGTTTATGTTTGCATATGTACCTATAAATTTCATTCTTAATGACTTTAATTTAAGCAAAATTTAGTTAAAATCAATTTTGAAATAAAGGTTTTATATTTGATAGTTTTATATAAAAATGCAAGAGATTTCCTGCAAGTACAAACAGGTGAAGAGGGGTTTGAGCAGTCTTCACATTGAAATTGCATTAAGATATGTGATTAGCCCTTTAGCATCGAATTCTTTGTCACGTAACATAGAAATTAGTTTTCTTTGAGTTAGGAATACTAGTCTCATTTTTCATGTGAAATACAATACTTGTAAGTGAAGTGTAAAATGTTCTTGTCACATTATTTTGCCCCACGTCATGAAATTTGCCAAACTGGATTAATTGTGCACACATTTATTAGCATGAAAACAGTGAATTCAAAGGTAGTGTAGCTATTTAATGGCGTACACTAGGTTCATGCATCTTGCGAGAGACATTTTCCAACTTTAATGCCATCATCTATCATTCCTGCTTAGATTTCATTTGCTGCTGTCATTTATTATTATTTGATGAATGAAGATATTTTCATCTTATTTATATTAAGTCTTTTTTATATTATTGATTTTTTAGATAATAAAATAATATAATACTTATTTTGTGTGAAAAACCATTAAACGCTGAACTAAATTTTGCTCTTTTTTCATTTTTTTTTATTTTTATTTTACCTTTTCGTCTTTCCTTTCTCCTATCTATAATAAAAAATTCTGCAATTTCTTTATAAAAATATAAAGAATCATAATATCATGTAAGGAATCGATGTGCTATTTAATAAAAAATTTTATTTTGTTGCTTGGTGGTGCAAATATAAGTTCAGTTAAATGTGGAAAAAATGTATGTTTTGTGGTTCAAGACTACCTTAATAATTTATTGTGTTGATTTTTGAAGGTTGTGAAGAAGCAAAAGATAGTCAAGGGAGTATCTGCAACACTAAGTAGTTGGCAATCTTCGTCATTTTTGTGTAGATCTCGGTTAGTTTCAGTTTTTCAATTCTATTCATAAGCACATCAAATTATGTTCTATTTGATTGTTGTGTTTATTATTTGTAAAGTTGATGCCGGTAGCATATTTCTTGTGTAGACGTTGTTGAATTCATCCTATTCAAAATTGTTTTTCTGAGATAAATTAAAATATAATCTATGTAGAGTGGCTATTTCTCATTCCAAATGCTGTTGGGTGCTCTTGTTGGTATTTTGCCTTTATTAACTATTGCTTTGATTTAAAAGTTAGCTTGTGCCATGTTTGTTTTAAACTTGTGCTTTTTTCCTTTATAACCCCTCATTTTTTATATCTTTTTTATACCCACTTTCTCATATATGTATATATATAGGTTTTCTCAATTGCAATGGGCTTATTGTTATGTTCTAGTCATGCCAATAGATAAATCTTGGGTTGGCAAAACCACTTTAACACACCAGAATATGCGGTTGGGTTAAACAAATTTCTAGATTTTGCTTTTCAACATCAATCTATTGGGGATCATAAAATTAAGTGCCCTTGTCCAAAGTGTGGTTTTAGGAAGTGGCAAACAAGAGATATAGTTCAAGAACACCTGACTTGTAAGCCTTTTCCAAAAAATTACAAAGTTTGGTACTGGCATGGTGAAGAATCAAATGTAATTGAGTTAGAGGTTCCTGAAAACACACATGTCATAGAAGATACTTTGCAATCTCAAAACCCAATGGAAACAATGATCAATGATGTATTTGGGTTAGCTGGGCACAACTTGAATGAACCTCTTATATCTTTTGACAACTATAAATTTCAATTGTTAAAGGCTTCACATCCTTGACTAATATTCAGAATAAATATGAACATTCGTTGCATAAATTTGGCTTAGCATTTTGCTTGAATAAAGCTTTGAGTATTGATTGTTATGAGTCACAAAAAAGCCTTCAACAAAATTGTTATATTTTCTGAAAATTCCTATTGCTCTTGAAACTTTTTTTCTTAATAAATTATGCACCTTGTTAAAATTGGGTAGTGGAGGAACTTTAGATTAATGTTGACTGAAAAATTATAAAGTGTGATTTTGTGTGATTGAATTGGACTTTATAAATTTGATTTTGCAAATTTAATTTAATCTGGAATATTTTTATTGCAGGCACCAGATGTAGGAAGCGGGACTGAGTCACCTAACATGAGAAGATCATCAAATGGAAGTAACAACAATTCATCAAATAATCTTCCAAGCTATTATCCATGATCCTTTTGTTGGATCGAGATCAATTGTCCTACAACTTTAAGTTTGAAGTAATTTTCAATTTATTGGTGTGATTTATGTATTTGGATTGACTATCTCTTTTTCACTTGCAAGTACTCATGTATTTAGACTTATTATGTAGAAGCTCACTTTATGCTTGAATAATAGAACTTTTCTATTGGATGTTGAGAAATATTATTATATTTATATTGATATATATTTTAATGTGATAGATATCTTCAATTAAAAATAATGGAATAATTATAATATAGATTTTGATATTAGAGAACAAATTAGAGCAATTTAGAATGAAACAATGTATTAAAAGCATACTAGATATGAAAGCAGCCACAATAGCAAGATATTGCAATACTGATTGTGAAATATGGCAATTGCCATAATCTCAGTAAAATATGGCGGTTTAAATCGCCATTATCGCCTAAAAAATATGGCGGTTATAACCGCCACAAATGTTTGTAAACTATGGCGGTTTTAATTGCCACTATATACTAAAAAATAAGGCGGTTATAACAGCCATTATTTCCGGTAAATTACGGCGGTTTTAACTGCCACTATAGATTGAAAAATAAGGCGGTTATAACCGCCACTATTTCCTGTAAATTATGGCAGTTTTAACCGCCATTTTATCCAACATTGAACCGCCATATTATCCGAGCAAATTGTGGCAGTTTATGATAAACCGCCATATTATACCAAATGGCTTACGTTAATTATATGGTTTTAAACCGCCATTACAAGAAAAATGGCAAGTTATAATCATGAATTTACAAAAAAAACCACCATATTTTACCTGTTTTTTTGTAGTGTTTAGTCAACTCGAAAACATAAATTCCGAAGTAGGTTCATTTTTGTTCAATCACTTAAATCAAGACTGTAAAACATAATGACATCAATAACAAATTAAATCATTACTTCATTGTCAACATGTAATGAATGCTTATGCACTTTATTTTTTGCCACTAAGGCCTTCTTTTAGCACATACTTTTGTTCCTACGTACCCTTGGATAGACTATCCTAGGAGATGAGCTCATTTCATGACCGTTGTCACATAATATTATCTAAATCAGACTCTAGCTGATAAGAGGTTTTGGGATCATCTTCCCTTACTAAATGGTTATTTCCAAAGTCTTAATTAGATAATTGTGCGTTACTTTGACATATAACATTCTTTAAAAGAGATCTCATAATTTGTGGCACAATTTTCTCTAATCTCATGCTCTTATGCATTACCATGCATCTCATAAAAACTTTTTTGCAAAAATCTGACAACACAACTACGATACCGGGAGTAATCCAAAAATTTGAAACACTAATAGACAGCTAGGAAATTCCCATCAATCCATAATTCCAATACATTCATTGTATCATTGTCATAAGTCATAGATAAGGCAAATCAAGGTAAAACCATCAAGGTTCCATGAATCAAGAATAGGAAACATATCTTGGCTTTCATCTTTGGCCTCAATGGCCATAAACAATCATCCAAACATTTCAATTCCAAGTGATTCCCCACTATCATACTCACATCACACTTAAATAGATCTGTAACAACACTAGAATGCAATATAGCACTTTCACCTAAGAACTCTTGGCTTCAAGATTAGAGTTTTATCTAAAGAATATTATTTCAACCTAATTAATACTTTGATTAGAATTAAATTTGAATTCCAAGTCTTTGAGCCATACTAAGGCGATAGTTTAATACCCTTATTATCCTAGTCTCGATAACACACATTTTTCTTGATATAAACACCTTTAAACAAACTCTAAACTTCTTAAACTTACCCCACATTATTATATATGGTTCAAGGCACTTAAATTCACCATAGTAATTCTAAATACTCAACTAGAACATGGTTTTGGTTACCCATCGAGCACATGGTTGAAAATGACTTTATAATCTAGGAAACTTGATTAGTTAACATCTAACTCTCCAATAATTTATCTTAAACTAATTATAATCATTCAAGGATATTTTAGCCTAAAAATAGTTTTGCTATCCATTAAGAGACAGGAACCAAAATTTACACTGCTAGTGGTTTAAAGGAACTAGTTTAGGTCCAAAATTATTTCTACTTATTCTATCACCAAATCAACTACTCAAAGGCAATTTTAGCCTCCATGTATGATTAATTTGATGGGTAAAATCAGTTTGCACTAGTTCCTTTGGCATGATAATTAAATTTCCATCCTTCCTAGTTGTTAGTGTAAGATTCTAACTACCTTTTTTGTGACAAAGCTCAAAATATTGATCCTAACAAGTTTGTACTCATAAATACACTAATCTTTAAGGTCAATTAAATTATTTGAACCTATAGAAATCTCAATCTCATACTAATTTTTAGGGTCTTAAGTCTTGACATAATAATCCTACTCTAACCTAGTTTATGCCATAACTTGATTAATTGTCTTCCTAAGGGTTTCACCTCACAAAAACCATTTCAGAATACTCACCTAGGCTAAGATAAGGTAGATCTAAACTCTAAATACATCACTATGTGTAACCTTATAAACCCTTGAATAGTAGCTCAATGTAAGAAGCATATTAACTCATGAACTAGAACAAGAAGGTGTTAGTGATCCCTACTTGTTCTTTCGAGCTTGAAAACCTTTCTAGTTCCAAACTCTAGATCCTCAAGAATCACCACCACAAGAGATAAAAATCTCTTGCTCCTCCTATGCTTCCAAACTGTGGCCACAAAGAAGGGAGGAAAAGGAGATTTTGCTCTTAAGTTGATGGAAATGAGGGGAAATGAGATGAAGATGAGGGCTTGGGGTTTGAGGGAGAAGTGTAGTGTTTATGGAGGTTGAAGAAAGGGAAAGAGTAAGGGTTTGGGGAGGAGGGAAGAGAGCCGAAAATTAGAGAAAAGGTGAAGGAGAGTGTGAGTGTTTTGTTATATTTAAAGAGAGTGGAATTTAGAGTGTAGGTAGTATTAGTTTTATTAGGTGTCAATTTTTTTTTAACCTGTAGATCAAGGGACAGGACTTGTCGCTTGATCTAAGCCCTTGATTAAAAGGTTTGAAGTGATATATATCACTTTATGATACTTATTGATATTTTGTGAAAAGACATGAATACTCTATTATACTTTAAATTCTTAAATTAAACAGTTACAAAAACTCTAAGAAGCTTTATCAGTAATTCTAAACTGGTCTAAATATTTTTACTGAAAACATAATTTATGAAAATTTTATCTTTGACGGGATTTTAACTGTGCAATTAATCTATTATTATTTCACTTTATTTGTCTGTTTAATTCATCAACTGCGTTAAGTTAATAATTTTTTGGCCAGTTCTTTATTTAAATTTTTTTGGCCTCTAAATAATTAAATTTTAATTTAAATATATTTTTGTCTCTTAACAATCTACATAGTATTATTCACTCTCAGTTTCAACACCACTATCAAATTCCTCTTCGTCATCTTAATCCTTAGTGTTGCTCCCCTCTTATCAAACTGACTCATTTCATATTGCCTTGAGAATTCAATTATGTCAACTTCCGCTAAGACAGAACATAGATTGGAGGGGATGTCGGTATTAACAATAACCCTAGAAAGACTGGATCATTAGTTTGATAAGTTTGCTCAGATACTTTTTCAACCTTCGCTCGACCATTTGGTTTGCATTTTATTACCACCCTCCAGTTAGATTTGCATATTCTAGGGTATGGTAGGTAACAAACTTATCTTACATTTTGGACGATAATAAATGGATCAAAATTTTCATATCTTTTAGTATGGTTAATCTAAATTATTTTGTAGTGATTGTGTTTACGTATTCGTCCAAGACATGTTGGATCATATCATTCACAATTGAATGGTACAATCTTTTTAAGAGGTTCACCAAGGTACTCCAACTCAAGTATTTCATTAACCACTCCTTGCTAGTCACATTCTCCATCCCCAGTATCTTCCCTAACACAAACTCCAATGTTGTCAGTTTTCTTGCTCCTTCTCCATTCAGTTGTATGAAACTTGTAACTGTTAACATGGTACATTGGCCAACTTGTAGCTCTAGTTTTTGGGCCCCATGCTAAATTGTACAAATGAGGATTTGTTACCCCATTCCTCTGATCATACACCTAAGTATAAAAATTGAAATATCAATCACATGATATTACAAAAACAAAAACAAAAACATGAAAAGTGAAATAGAATTATTATGTCACATACAATGGATTTGAACTATTAGGAAAATTGTTCAAGGGATTGTTGACCCTATAGTTATTTAAAATACCTGTAAGCATTGAACAAAGTACAAGAGAAAGCACTTCGTCATATTTTACCATTATATAGGATTTAGGGAAATAAAACAAAAAATACAATAAAACTATACTAGCTACCTTCTAAATAACTTTGCTTCATCACAATTTAGTAATAAATGTAAATGTGCAAAATTCCATTACTCGTAGTCAACCATCGATTTTTGCATCATCTAGCAGCATGACCAGGTTGGTTGAATATTGATGAGGTTAGTTAAATTAAGCTTTCACCACCATTGTCATTCTATCCAACTCTGGTTCTTCTATATTGGACATGTGGCTCCAAGTAATAGGAACAAAAGTTAGATATCTCCTTCGAGATGTATGCCTAACATATTGATCCTTCTACTTTAGCTCTATTCTTTACCATTCTCTTGAATCCACCTATTTCCTTCTCGAATTGGTACATCCACCTATATTGGATTTGCCTACACACCTTTGCTTTGTATGCCAAGTGTACAGGCAAATGCTCCATAGCGTTAAAAAATTTAGGAGGAAAGATCCTCTCTAACTTACATAGAATAATGGGAATGTTCTTCTCCATCACCAAAACATCATGAATACTAAAAGCGGATGAACACAAATCTCTTAACATAAACACTCTATAAATACATGATAGTCATAACTTTTCATGCCAAAAAACTTCCCTTGTGCAACATTCAGATACCTATCCAAGTTTGAGGCATAACCATTAGATATTTGTAACTCTTGCACCCACCTATACACATCTTGTCTCTGCACAGAAGTCAACGTATAATTGGCCTTACGCTTAGACCAATGAGCATATCTTAAAAGTTGTAAATTTAACTCAGAGCATCTATAATACTCCTCTAAATCTATCCTTGTTTTCTCATTGTCTTTAGTTCAATCACTATTCATCATAGTATGTATAATATTATCAAATACATTCTTTTCAATATGTATTACATATAAATAATGACGAACTAAGTGATCCTTCTAATAAGGTAGTTCCTAGAATATACTTTATTTGGTCTAATTGTGTTCTACCCCACAGCCAAGCAATCTAATGGATCTCCTAACTTTTGTAAACTTTGGAAATTGCCTAACCCTGTCCCAAATATGCTGACCAATAAGTCTAACAAAAGCATCCTCACTCTCTATGGTGTTCTTTTTAAATCTATACCTATTGTGCCTATAAGTATGATCTATATCTAAAAACCTTCTATAATAGTCAAACCAAGAATTCATTTCGCCATACTTCAGAGTGAATGCTTTTGTATCCTCCATACATATTGAAAACACCAATTTCCCTTGCATCATCCATCCTGAAAATATCTCGTAAGCTAGATAATCTATGATGGTCCACATCAATGCTGCCCTTAACATAAAATTTTGCTTAGTTGAGATGTCATAAGTTAAAACACCATTACACCATAACTCATTCAATTCGTCAATTAAAGGTTCGAGATAGACATCAATCTTGGTCTTTCGATTATCAGGATCGGGGATTATACAAGTTAAGAATAAATAAATATTTTTCATACACATTTCAGGCAGAAGATTGTTAGGATTAAAACCATCAATACAAAGCTCTAACCTAATACTACGGGGATCAGATGCAAAATCAGGATAGTTTCGATCAAAATGTTGCCAAGCTTCAACATGAGAAGAATGTGTCATTAAACCGTCACTTCTTTGATTCTAAAAGTGCCACCTCATGTAAGGTGCTAAACTCATTAATGCATATACCTTTTTAAGTTTAGGGATTAATGGCAAATAATGCATTATCTTATATGGCACATCTTTACATACCAAACTTTCCCCTTTCTTCGACTTACACTTAGACTCTTCACAAATTTTACATTAATCCAAGGCAACAGCATCTTTGTAATAGAGCATGCAGCATTTCAAACAACAATCAATTTTCACTTCATTTAACCCAAGTTTAGAAACTAACCTTTTAGCCTGGTAAAAGGAACTTTGGCTTTGGTTTGCCTCTGACTTATTACTCAATTGTGAATGCATACACCTTTCCCATAAAGGCCTATTCACTGCCTCTAACAGATTATAAAATCTCTCAGCATCTGGATTGGAAACCTCTTCCGAATGTTCGAAATACATTCCAAACTCATGGTCAGCAACATCAAAAATCATTCCCTGATAATGACTAAGGTTATTCTCCCAAGTCACATTAGCACCCTCTTCATTACTTACATGGATTCTAGTGGAACTACTTCCAATATAACCCATACTGAATTGATTCTCCGGAGGAAGGACTTCCGCATGTTCAGTCCTAACCCAGTAATCAGGCTCAAAGCCATCCTTGTACATGTGATATCTAATGGACTTAATGTCTAAAAATCTCCTACATTTACATTTAGCATAGGGACACCTAATTGTCCCTTCACATATAAACTACTCTGTTTGACTCAAGCTATTATAAATTCTTCAACCCCTTCATAAAATTGTAGTTTTATTCCCCCTGACCTAGGAGCAATTTATCATACATCCATACTCAATTTGTGGCAAGCATTGTCTCTCAACAATATCATACACTTGTAGAGCATAACAGCCACATAGCAATTAAAAAAACTAGACAGAATCTTCTCTTAAATTAGGAGTCCTTACTAATTCTTATTACAACACTTTTTCATTTCACAGCAATCTACATTATTAAAAAAAATTTGACAGATCTTCCTCTTAAAATAAGAGTCTTCGATTATCACATTATAATAATTATTTAATTTATACAATATTCTAAAGAGCCAAAAAAACTAGGCAAAAGGCTTTCCTTGAATAAGGAGCTAGCCTCCACTAATTATTTCATTCCAACAATTATTTAAGTCAAACAACATTCTAAACGATCAAATTAATTTGGGCAGAGGCCCCCCTTAAATGAAAAGTCTCCGCAAAAATTAATTCATCAACTAAACACAAATAATTGTTCTAATTGTGCAAATTAAAAAGTCAATCCTAAAAATTGTTCTAGAGTGCACCCACGTACTTCACATTATGTAAGCACACAACAACACAACAAACAATTCAAACAATGCGAAGGAACTCTAAGCCTTCTCTCAATCATGCAATCACATCCTCCTTCTTCTATCCTATAACTCTATTCTAGAAAATTTAAGTCTCTAATATTTTAGAAAATATAAAGTTTAAAAAGGATACAATTTATATATCTAATGCACCAAAATGCTCCAATCACTCAATACACCAGAATGCAAGTGCTCCAAACGAGATATTTAACAATCAATACAACAAAATAAGTTAGTTAACGGACTTAGAAACTACAAACTTTGAGTAAAGAAATGGAATAAAAAAAAGAGGTTAAACAAAAAAAAAACTAAATAAATTAAAATGCTAAATAACATAGGCGGCAATGAAATTGCCAATGGCTGTTTGGGGGGGGGGGGAGAAAGAATAGAAAAAGAAAAAAACTTGCATGAATAAGGAAGAAGAAGTGGTAGTTCGTGTTTTAACATTATGTGTTATTATTACAAATGGATGTTCTATCGGTAATAAATTAATGAAATGATTCATTTCATTAATCACATATTACTGACGGATTTTCTGTCGGTATTGAGTGAATGAAATGAATTGTTTCAATAATCACTAATTACGAATGGATTAACAAATCGTTTCAATAATCACTAATGATCAACAGAAAATCCGTTGGTAATATGGAAAATGAAATGCTTTAGGCAACAATACCTAAATTTTAAATACCGATAGATTTTCGTTGGTAATATTTAAAATATTTAAATTAAATAAAAATTAAAATACAAAATATTACTGACGGCGTATCTATTGATAACTTGAAGAAGTAATAATTAATTCTTTTAATTATCAGCATATTTTTCATCAATAATTATTTAAATTTTTAAATTATATTAAAAAGAAAATACAAATTTATACCAACGATCATTTCATCAGTAATTTAATTTAGTTACCGATAGAATATTCATCAGTAATTTTTAAAATTAAAACAAAAATACTAAATGTTATCGACAACAGATCTGTCAGTAATTGTTTGGTGCCATTAGGCACGAACATTTATCGACGTATTTACCAATGAATTATTTACTCCATCAGCAAATTTTGAAGTCAATTTTTTTTTTATTTTACAGATAGATTTATACCTTTGGTAAAATCTCTCAGTTTTTTTGCGAATTTGTAGTGGTTGGACCAGTGGTTGGGTGTTGCGTCGTGGTGGCTAGTTAGAGTGGGCGGCACTTGGGTGGTTGGAGAGCAAAAAAGGAAAGACAATGGGAGAGCTAAACCGCAGAAAGAGAGAGATCCACGCATAAAAAGAGAAAATGCAAGGGAGAGAGAGACTCCGTGGTGGTGAAGGTGGCAGAAAGAGGGGAAGCATGAATAGTGGCTAGTGGCAGAGTAGTGCACAGTGGTGGTGGTGATGCTGTGAGTGAGTGAGAGAGAGAGAGAGAAAGAAAGAGAATGGTGAAAGAGAGACGATGAGGGTGGAAAAAGAAAAAGAAACAGTGAGAGAGAGATCATTGTGAGGAAGGATATAGAAAAGAGAAAGGTTGGGGTCTATTGGCTTGGGCTCCCTTTTCTTGGGATAGGGTATGTGTGTTTCTCTATTTTGATGTTGTTGCTTGTGCTGGGTTTCTAATTGGTAGCTCCCTATGTATATTACCTTGTTTGTGTTCATAGTGATTATATTGTGTGCTATTGTTATTGATTATATGTTGTAAATGAGTGTTATTATGTTGAGAGTATGGATTTTATTCATTTGCCTTGTTAGGAATAAATAATAAAAGCTCTAAGTGTTTGGATTATTAGTATAGGTAATATAGGTAATAAGATTTTGTTCATTTTGATTAAATTTAGGTTTTGAGGACAAATGTGTCTCTGATATGAAAGATGCTTAGACATCAATAACTTTCAAGCAAGGAGCAGAACCACAGATCATTGGTTAGTTTATAATGTCAAATGTATTTGTTTCTTATTAAATTTGGATCAGATGTATCTTTTTCAATTTGTAAGTGTCAATATGCTTATTTACGAGTGAATTTTTTTTTTCATGTGAAAAAAAAAAGTTAATAAAGATTGAGTACAATGATATATGAAATGTATTCGTGTGGAAGATTAAAGTTCTAGCCTTGAAAAAAAATATATCAATTATACAATGATTATAAATGTTATTAAATAATCTCAACTATGAGAAAATAAAATACTTTCAATTAAATTATCCTCAATTATAATTTTAATAATATTACACTTGCTAAGGTTATTTAATTTGGAAATTTTTTGTTGGGGGAATTTAATACCAAGTACAATGCTTAAAAAGTTTTAAAGCATTATAACATTATCAGTCATATAGTTAAGATTTTTGTTTGTTAAAAAAAAATTTATGTTTGTGGAGAAAACTTGTTTCAGTCTAAAGTTATGATAGATTTTAAGAATCAAATGAGCATTTATATAGTATTTATAGATTGTCCATTATTAAGAAAATAAGAGAATTAATCAAAATCATAATAAAATATGAGCGAAAAGCTAATTAACTTAGTCAATTACTATTATAGTTATAATTTAAAACTTCATCACTTATAATATAGTTTTATTTTGATCCTCTATCTATATTCATAATCTATATCATGTTACAAGATCACCTCCCAAAAAAAAAAACAAAAACAAAAAATCATGTTACAAGATATTTGATAGTGTTACAAAACAAAAATATCAATTATAGCGTTCACAAATATATTGATGTGCCTCTCATGTTTCAATGAGATAATTACTAAAGATCACGAGTTGAAGAGAAAAGAATTTAATTTTGATATATTTTAGGTATAAAAAAGTTTTACAAAGATATCTATATTGTTAAATTGGCAAAAATGTTTGACTCAATCACCCTTTACTTTAAAAGTCTTACTAATAGAAACATGTAACTGGATAATAGTATAAATCTCTTTTATACTGATAATATATTAAAATTGAAGTTTTTAGAAATATTCGCCACCTTGTGTGTCAGTCTAAGTTATCTGAAACATGAGCCATCGAATTGGGGGTTTGCATCAATGGTGATGAAGAGTTTTTATGCTCCAAAATATTTTACTAGCATTGTGAATGCCTACCTCATGTTATCACTTTGAGTAACGTTATTTGTGTATTAAAAGTGGATATTTTTGCTACACATCATAAAGATAAAAAAACACAGCATTTGACATGGGTAGGTGGAATCAAGACTTTGATTCTTTTTTTTTATAATTTTTTTTGGGTATAATATCTATTAAGAATATCCACTATTAATCATAAAAGAGAAAAGTGGACCAGATTGGCCGGTCAGACCGGTTGGACTGGGAATCGGTCACGAGGCCGGTCCGTTCATTATTCTTAAACCGGTGGCTTCAAAAATCGGGGGCAAACTAAATTGAAACGTAAAATCAATGTGTACTAGACTGGTTTTAGCTGTTCACCGGTTCGGTTGATTTTTTTTTTTTTGGTAAAATGCTGTTTTTCTCTTTTCTTTTAAAAAAATAATAAATTATATATATTTTGTATTAGTTATTTTATAATTTTTTGTATTTTAATTGATTATATAGATATTTATATATGTAAATAATTAAATACATATATTTTATTATTTTCTGGTCAAACCCCCGTTTGAACCTTTGAACCTTTATATCCCTGCTTTGACTGGTTCGATATATGGTCCGATTTTCTTAACCTTGCTATTAATGTACAAATAACATTGAGAGGTAATCTTTGACTTATTTATCAGAAGCATATTTGCGGATTTTGCAGGAAGCCGAAGATAAGAACCTCTATATGCCTTATGTGGTTACCAAATTTTGAAGACATACACAATAGATTATCACCCCCTTCTCCTTTCTTATGATGAATTGTGTGTGAATGATTCAAAATGAAAAGAGTAGAATCATACATATGGTTGAATTAATTATTAATATGATATATTTGTTAGATCTAGGTCAAGAAATTGAATTCTGATATATGTCTTAGAACTAAATCCACAAAATTCTCCTAACATGAAAAGAGAGAAACCTTACAGAACGGTTCATAAAATTTTCAAACTAGATCGAGAATATTAAATCGGTAAAACCATATTATGCTAGCATGTCATCAATTTTTTTTCTCTTTTTGGTTTTCTATTGCTATCCTCCCCCTAGAGGCAATCTCATTTGAGTATTATAGGGTTGATATGGCATTATTTTGATAAACAAATAAGAGATAGATACTGAATTAAAGATAATGCAAATGATATAGAATTATAAATACAGAAGAATAATATGAAATGATGAGTGTTGAAGATATCAACAAAGAATCTTAATTATAAGTAAATGAATATAAATAAAGGAAGGCATGCCAAAACAAGATGATAAAGGATCAACATATCAATCAAAATTGAATCATTCTCAATACATCAACTCAATTTGGCCATTTAGTCCCTATGTGGCAATTGAGGGTGAGGTGACACCGATAAGGGTGACAGACTGGGGGTGGGGTAGAAGTATTTTATAATTATATCTAAATATAAAATAATTTTTTGCTTTTGATTCTAAATCTGATAAAGAACTTCTTTTATAAGCTTAACCAAACTGTTTTCATAAGTTTAATTCCTTTCAACCTACTAGCTAGCAATAGTTCCACTCCCCTGCTGTTTAAGGTACTTTGAATTCAAGCTTTACAAGTAATTGTAGATACTTTGAAGATTGTTCCCATTTTTCTTTTTCACTGAAGAAGAGGACAAAATATTGAAGTTTGACACCTATATCCACAAGAGAGAACTACTGTACGAAGAAGAAATTCTTTGATACTCCAGTGATTTTTGTCTTTGTGCATGAAATTTTCAACTTGGTCACTTTATCCGCCTCAACAAAATATCAACTCTGGTTTGAGTGCCTAATTCCGCACTCGTTCTTTGAATATATTGAACACCAGGCAGAAGTATAATTCAATATATCAGTCACCTTTCATGCCATCTGTTTCAATTTCAATAACGCTATCGATTTGATCTTGAAACTTTATCTAATTAACATCATCGTTCATATATTCAATTTGGATCAAAATTAAACTTTAATGATAAAATACTATCATATGCATGTGAGTGACATGGCACAGCAGAACTAATTGCTGACATGTACGAGCTGGACCAACCAGAGTCCAACATTTTCGATGGTTAACTCCTGAAAAAGACGCGAGGAGCAAAGAATCCAACTCTAAAAGGAGAAATTATGAGTTGCTTTTAGAGCAACAGAAAAATTTTACTTAATTGCATTCATTATTTGACATGTTAATTTTGTAAGCCATTGTTATTTTCTACTTTTACTATAGTTTTAATGAAAGTGTTAAATGATAAATGAAACCAAACATCATTTTCTCTTGTTCTGAGAACATTGAAGAACTTCTCGTGAAAAAAAAAAAAAGAAAAAAAGAAAAAGTATGGTTGATATCTGTTGGATATTCTCAACTTCAACGTTAACCAGGGTTTCACTTTTCTCCTCCACAGTTTATATCCGTAAGAGGCTTAAATATATAATATACCACAGACAATCTAACATGGACTTCCTTGAAGAAACGCAGGGTTATTGGCTGTCCCTCTTGGAGCACCAAACTGACAAACAGTTCAGTGTTATAGTAAAAGATAGCCACAAAAGTACGCTAAACCCATTTTCTCTTTTCATAGAATTCCATAGCAAATTGCTTCTTTCTTATTCCTTTTGCTTTCTTCTGCTTGGAAAACTATCTCATTTCTAAAGGGTCTTTTTGAGTTGCAGAAGGGTGAACGGTGATCAACCTTTCATGTAGTATAAATATGATTTTTCTCATGTATGGTTCGTTGTTGTTATGGTGTGACTGGAGCAGATGAAAACTGAAATATGTTTTGGTTTTGGTTTGTTGCAGCTGGATTGGAGCATAGCGAAAGTGAAGCCATTTGTGAGTAGCATAAGGTGAAGGTTGCAGCAACACCGATGCCGTTCAATATATATCAGGACAAAGATGGATTGCCTCGGATAATTTTGACTGAGCCAAAAGGTTCATCAGCAGAGGGTTCTTGTTCTCTTTCTCCTGTACTTATATGATCTAAAGGGTCTTTTTTTTTGTGTGGCTAAATAGGATTTCCCAGGATGATATTTTGTGCTCATATTGTGCTTTGAATTTGATGGTTTAATTATGGATTGTGTAGCTTATGATCAACTTCTGAAATAGGACATAGAAGCTCTAAGTTGGCAATACCTTCTGAAGCATTTTGAGAAAATTTTTGCTGCTGTGAACTTGATTATTAATCTTTGGTCTCACATCACAACTCAATACATAATCCATGTTTAGGCTAGTGATGGCATTCTTATCATTTTACTAACTTATAATTTTTTTTCAAACACTATTTGGACCAATATGATTCTACTCCCACCCCCCCCCCCCCCAAAAAAAAATAAAAAAACACACAAAAAAAAGCAACCATGGCTTAACAAAATCGATCCGATATAGAAGTGATAATTTCACTTTGCACCTCTCAATTGTTTGAAATATGGGGTTTTAGGTGCTTCTGTACGGAGCAGCTACTTTTTATGAGCAGTAAGGTGAAAAAGTAGAAAATTCTCCTACTTTTTATACTTAACAGCCATAGTCGTGTGTCTGAGCAGAAGATGCTTTCCACTTTTAAAAGCCAATGCAGTGCAGCAATGTTAGCAATACAATACAATATAATATGATTAGGTGATAAATCAAGTACTCTTTTTAATTGATAGTACATATATAACATATATTCCTTTCAAAGTCAATAGTTAAACTCATGTTCTTTCTTAAATTTGTGGTCGATCTTGAATCTTGCTTCAGGATCAATTCTCTTGTTAGTTCTTATCATATTCTTTGTTTGTTTATTTTACCTTGAATTTCTTACAAGAAAATGAGGGTGTGAATTCCATTCACTAGGACAACTTATACATACTTAATGCCATGTATGGGGGATTTTCTACACCTCAGGCTAACTGGAAACAACCTAAAGCAATCAGAGGAGGTATATCAGCATGCTTTCCACGGGTTAGTTTCATCACGCTGGTGTAAACATATTTTGACTTCAGTCCTATATATTCAAACTACAATATCTTTTTGGTGATCTTGGTTCACTAGAACAACATGAATTTGCAAGAAACAGATTATGGTCTTTGGATAGGGACCCTTCACCTTTACCACCTTCAGAAACTCAGTCATCGGTGGACCTTATATTGAAGTACCCGTAGGTAAGGATTCAATATATGTTTGCCTTTTTTTAAAAAAATTATCACTATGTTCCATTTCCATTTCACTCAGTAAAAAATGAAGTACTGTTGAAGGGAACCATATAATTTCTAAGCTTGTAGCATATTTGTTTGGCTGCTTTATGCAGTTTTGAGTTCCGGCTTCACATATCTATCAGTCCTGGCAAGCTCATTCTAATCCCCTGAATCAGAAACACTGATAACAAAGCATATTCATTTACATTTGCACTATTCAACTATTTATCCGTATCAGATATCAGGTGTGCATTTTAAGTACAGATTAACCACTATTCTTATTTTAAGATGACGCTTACAGAAGTTTATAATCATCATTGTTGTCTTCTTGCAATTGTCTTGCCAAAGTTTTGCACATTTTTACTATTGCCATCAGACCATCATGCTACAATAGTCATTTTTGGACCCTATGACTCAATTAACAATTATGACTCAAAATGATGAGTTTGAAATATCTCACTTAATTATGTCATTAAGAGAGGTTGAATAGATGATGCTGCTCAAAATATGCAGTGAAGTGCGAATTGAGGGATTAGAGACACTTGATTACTTTGATAATCTGATGAACAGATCAAGGTTCACAGAACATGCAGATGCAATTACATTTGATGGGGAGGTATAATTCTTATTCTGCTCCTTTCTTTCAATTGGTTAGAGTTTGCTCACAGACTAACAAAAATAAAATTGACATCAAAAGCATAATATTTTTCTAAATTAAGCCTGCCAATTCATATATCTTTCAAGTGTTACCTAAGGACAACTTTGGTTACTTTGTAGACGGACAGGGTGTACTTGCGCAGCCCATCAAAAATTGCCATCATAGTCCATGAGAAGAAAAGCACTTTTGTACTTCAGAAGAATGCAATGCCTGATGCAGGTTGTTAATAGTTAGAGATAATAATTTTGTACAACAATTTTATCTATTCATCCTTCAAAATGTTACATATTTTATTGTTATTTTGATACATGTGATCCAAATGTGCAAGTATGTCTTATTAATTTGTGATGAGTGCGGTGGTATGGAATCCCTGGGACAGAAAGGCCAAGGCCTTCCCTAAAGGCCAAGGCTTTCCCTGACTTGGAAGATGATGATTGCAAGTTCATGATATGTGTGAATTCTGCTGCTATTGAAACCCCCTATTCTGTTGAAGCCTTCTGAAGAGTGGAAGGCTGTGAAGGATGGGTACTCAATTTTGACAAAAGTACCCGTACTGGGTACTTCTGGGGTACGGGTATGTCTTGAGTACATCTAGATATGTACTCATTAATTTTTTTTTTTTTTGAAAAAAAAAATTCGGTACGACTTAGGTACGGTTGGCTATGGCTCTGAATACGGGATTTTTTAAAACTGTGTCGTTTTGAGTATTTTTTTTGTCTTTTTGTTTCTTTTTCCCCTTTTTCTCGATATCTCCTAGTTTTTCCTTTTTTCTTTTTTGTTCCCTTTTTTTCCTTTTCTTTCACATTGCCTTTCTTTTTTCTGTGTTGTTGCTGCCAAAAGATAGCTTGTGATGGTGTTGGTTTATCATCCAAATGAGTAATTATTTATTATATGAAATTTCAATTCTTATTTTACGAAATTTGTATATATATATATATTACCGTACCCGTACCTCAATTTTTGCAAAATTTTTGTATCCCATACCTGTATCCATGCAACATAGGTGGAAGGGCTAGGAGGAGCTCTCTACTGTTTCATCTAGCTAATGCAGGGAACAATTGGATCCTCTTAGGGTTATTTATGGCCTTCATTGACCTAGTTAATGCAGTCAAATGGTAATTTTATATGGTCTCCAGGCGCCTAGTTAGGTGCACATAAATTAGAAGTGCGTGAATATCATGCTGAGACCATAACAAAAAGCCTGACCCTGATCAGCAATATGAACATTAATCAGTTGCCACTGTATAATAATTGACGGATGCAATTTTTGCATTGTGTTTGCAAGGTTCCAATAATATATTACCAGAGCAATGGCTCAGAGACTAGCATTTACTCTATTGGGCTCTGAATGTAGAAAGTTGAAATTATTCCGGTTATGATCAGAAGAGCTTAAGCAGAGAGGTGATATTTTTGAATGTACTAGCTAAAGGATTGACAATGTACCAGAACTTAGAATACCAATGATCCTTTATTTGAAACCGAACCAATTTTGCGAACTCTGAATTCTTTTGTTTGGTTCAATCTCTAAGAACGTAATTCTGTATCAATCATGCAATATTTCAGCTTCAATTAAACAATATGATCACCGATAATATGATCTTATTTACCAAGTAATCGCAAATACCTTGATCTTATAAATAATAACATATTAGTAGAGCTTGCATTAAGCACACGTTACATATCCTTTCTTGAAATCAAATAGAAGTAACCCGTTTTTCATATAACACAGGAGAGCCCCAAAAGAAAAAAAGGAAAGTATTAACAAAATGGAAAGGCTGGAGCATGGCCTACACAACAAATAATTTCATAGACATACAATAACAACAGAATCCTCACCTAAAATATAAACAAAATACATATAGTGGACTTTAAATTTGATTGATTAACACTAAAGGGGAGAAATAAAACAGAATAATGATGTTGCAAAACAACACCAGCAAGAAACAGTTCCCAAAGTAATCACAATAAAATCCAACCATGGAATATATGTTCTACTCCATCCTCAATAAATTATGTTAGACTGTACAAATTCAACATGAAATGTATAACGTGAGCCAGCAGAGGGCAGTTGGAAATATATTATTCGGCATCTTCCTCATCTTCACCATCTTCACCAACCCCAGCATCATCTCCAATGCCTTCAAGTAGTTTGTCAACATCCTCCCCCAACTCCAGCAATCTAGCACTAAGTCTTTCCACCTTGCTTTGTTCTTGCCCGAGGCATACAAGCAGATCATTCAGTTCACCCTCGCTCTCCTTCTGAGCTTCTTCCCTTGCTTCAGCTTTTATTGCCTCCACATCTGGGAGTGTTGAGGGCCCTCCTATCTTCAGTGCTTTCAACTCATTCTCCAGTTGGATGTTAGATTGCTCAAGACTATTGTAGGCATCAGACAGACTCCTTAGATCAGCTTCCACCTTTCCAGCTAAATTCCGATACATAGTTGCCTCGGATTCAACTTTGGCTTTTTCTGCCTGAAGCTTCTCCAACCTTAGAGATGCTTCTTGGAAATCTCTACGGAGTTTCTCCATTTGGACTCTGTCTGAGGCCCCACTCACTCTTTGCTCAGACTCTAAATTTCTACCACCTCCACTTGTCTTAGCTAGGTCCTCAGCCAAAGTAGCATTTCTAACAAGGAGATCCTGAAATGATGAAATGATGACAAGATAAAGAACCACCGCATCAAATACATATAATGATTAGTCAAATCATACATTTTAAATTGATGTTTTTTAGATTGCATAGGCACCTACAGCCCACATACTTCCTATTCTTGTAATGGGCTCTATCACATTCAAGTGATAGAAATGTTAAATAAATAACAACCACCAAAGCCTCTTCCAGCTAGGTGGAATCAGCCATGTAGATGGAAGAACGCATCTGTTCCATTAAAAAAGAGTCTTCAGAGAGGCCATTTGGATCTAAATCCTTTTTAATTGCTTCACTAAAAGTCATATATTAATATAATAACGTATTGATTCATTAGTCAATAATGGATTTACTGTGGAAACCATCAGAAACAGTCCTCACTTGCTGAACAAATTGACAAGCCTGTAAATTGACAGGAGTAAATCCTAGCAAACACTTTCATGAATTTTCTTTGTAATCTTATCACAAATATACCATTAAAACTAACACCAGACTCTCACTTTAAGCAAAATGTTAACGCCAGTTAAAACCACACAATAAAATGAGCTAATGTTTGAAGGTTGATTTTAGCACATGAGGAATAAATTCAGGACTTATCCTCATAAGAATATTTGAAGAGGAATTGATAAGTACAAATTATACCTGTATCTCAGAGCACTGCTTCTCAACAAAAGCTTTCAGCCGCTTTACATACTCACCATCACTTTCACCACTCTTCTGCTCTAATTCTGCTGGCACTACTGCCACCTTGATTTTTGGCTGACTATAAACATCCACAATCTGTTCTCTAATATCGGCCTCCAGTCTTCTGACAAGATTCACAAAGTAGGAATCGAAGACAGAAGAAAGAATTGGATGATCCATATTTTTCTTTTCAGACACATCTTTCTCATCTACATCCTCAATATCTGCCATGCTAGCTGCTGAAGATCTAGTGAATGATTTACAGGACATAGATGAGTCCATGCTGGCAAAAACAAAACTTTTTTGCATCTCATCAAATTTTAAGAAGTATGAACTAAGCCCAACTTTCTGAGTTATTGCATCAACAATGGCAAATGCATCTTTTCGGCTATCAGTGGATTTATTATAGATCACACATTCACCCAAGACAAGAGCTGCAAACCCCCTTATGCACACTGTTTCTGACAAATTTGATACCAGCTCAAGAAGATAAGTAAGGTGGGGGCGAGCATCTAGGAAGCAGTGTACCGCACTTGGGCAATCTGCTAGCCACGTAACCAGTAGTTTCAAGATAATGACTTGTACATAAGAGTTTCCTGACGTACTAGACTTTCCATCTTTGCCTTTCATGGAAGAAGCAAGGGCCAAATATTTCACCATTCGATGCATTAGTGGCTCTGGAGCTCCTAAAGATTGCATGGGTGCCTCGATTTCAATTCGTAAAACCTGCAACTTTTCTCATAAGATTTCTCTGAGCACAACCAAACTTTCTGTTTTTCCTTTCTCAATCTCACTGTCCATATTAAATATATTTATGTTTGCAGACAGTAAACAACATTCAGTGCAAAAGCATGAAATGGGCATAAACTAAAGGGGTATGACTAACAGCATAAAGAACAAAAAAATAGAAAAGCAGTAAACTTCTAAGCAATGCGACGAAATTCTGAATAACGCATCTAACAAACACAAAAGTCACTTACAAAAGAAAAACTCTGAATAATTCATATCAGAAACCATAGAAAAATATAAACTGCTATGTCTGTATTATCCTTTAACTAAATGAATAATAAAATTACAAAATATAATAAAACTATTAAAGGAGAAAAGGATGGAAAGCACAATGGTATAAAATATGCCGTGTGAAATGTTCAGAAACATCAAGCAAATCAGATACACATTCACCAAGTAACACTCATATCTGAATGCCGAGCCACATCTCCAGTTTGAATAACTACCAACACTAATTTTTTTTACAATATCAAATAGAAACTTCACTTTACATATCCCCACTTTTGTATTTTGCACCCATTGAACCTAGTCAATCTCATACTTATAAATTAACAGTTGTAATGCAGACATAAGACTTTTTAGTGTGATACTTCACAAAAGAAGAGCAATTAATGGTAATACTTATAGTATTCCAGCAGATACAAGTGTATCAGCAATAAAAATAAAACCTAAGAAGATATTGTAGGCAAAAAGCCCAACTACTTAGTCCAAAACATGCATTGCCTTAGGTTCTAAATTTTACAAAAATGCTAAAAGCATCAAAGAAAAAAAAAACTACCCAATTTTGTTATGAAACGCCACCGAACTACTAAAAGGAGAAGTTGGAAAGAGAGGGGGACCAAACAAGAATATATAAATAAAAGAGGATATATAAGCAGGAGCCCAATTAGCTCTATGGCAAAGAATAAAACTCAGCTAATTTCTCACTTTTGACTAAGTTACTGCATACACAACATATCATCAAAATTTCATACTTATTATTTAGTTTATCTGTATAATTAATTTTTCAGTTGTCCTATCCTGTTATAGGATAGAATGATAATTTAACTCACGTTTCTCCTCTCTTATTATAAGTTTGAGCAAAATTTTGGATTTTGGCCTTTTTTTGTTGTTTGTTGTTTCTTTTGTTCTTTGTTTTTGGTTGGGGGGGGGGGGGGGGCAAGGGAATCGGATACTAAATCCCCAGGTGCAGAATGCCTTTCCATCGTAGAATGGATTGGAGTTTCCTCACATTATAATTTGAAACAGCATGATGAGATTGACTCTTCCATGATAAAATCTTCGTTCATAAAACTAAAATTATTTAAGCATAAAAATTCAAGAACATGGACTCTCTTCCTATGTCTGCCAAAACTGGCAGTAGAATAAAGCTAAGAAAACAATGAGATGGGGAATTATTTCATACCCTTTCCTTGCAAGGGAGATTGTCCTTCAATATATGAGATAGAACACTCGCGGCTCTGCAACAAATCTACATTATTGACACAATGTTAGCCAGATAGTTTCCGCACGAAAAGTAAAAAAATCAAGAAAATCAACTTCCATTGTACAAGCACAAAAAGCCATAGTTCATTGCATTGCCACCCAACAATTTCATTGGCTAATATCACATACCTCAAGATCACCGTCATTTTCACCCAAAGTGAGACCATGTAATAGCATGCTGAAATAGAAACAATTAATAATCTTAAAACTGATTGAATAAAGTGTATAAACAAAAGTGTGATAATTTTGGATACAAAAATGAACAAGTATTTGCTATATCAAAAAACTTAAAACCTCATATTTGCAAAATACTATAAACAAGTGCATGTTTAGTGATTAACCTTTGGGGATAAATAACTTTTTTTCAAAACCTCTCAGAGTAAGATTTTGATTATAGGCAATTTTGAACACGAAATAAGTTAATCCAAACACATAGTAAGTGCAGTCATAAAGCACAACAACAAAACAAACCTTCCAAAGGACATATTGACATCCTCCTCAAGGGGTGCATGATTCATGGAATATGGTTGCGGAATTAGAGTAGACGCCAGCATTGATTGGCCATCAGCATTTTTCTGATTTAGATAAGGTAAATCAATATAGAAAAAAGAAAAAAAGAAAAAAAAAAAACAAAAAGAAGAAGAAATGAGACATGTAGTCAAGAAGCAATAATGTGCATAAATCAGACTTTAACTAAAAAATTATGCAATTTTAGATTGCCACAACGAATGCTTTTGAGGAACAGAACCTTAAAAGAAGTATGCAACCAACCTCACAAAAGCACTTGAAAATGAAATCTGCTGCAATGAACTCTTGCATGCTAGAAGTCCTCAAAATGATTCTAAGTATAGAGTTCAGAGCAGGTTCAACTTGTGGATCCTCTCCAAGAACTTTGCTAGCAAGAAGATCACGATTCTTTGAATCTCCAGCAATCAAATCACCAATACATTGCATTGCCTAACACAGATTGAGATTAAAAGTATAAAACTGAGCACCCCTTCTTACTTCGAACAAAATTTTCTTACAAACTAGCATTACTGACAAACAAATAAATAAATGCTCTAGAGCAACAAAAAATGGAAATGGCACTACTACTATAACTAAATAATAAAAATGCTCTTTGAACTGTATGTGAATAAAAAATGAAGTGAATGCATTGACAGTTTTGTAACCCAATAACACACACTTCAGGCACAACTGGTTCATCACCAAAAAGACTTGTTTTCACATAATTTACACAATGGTTTCTAGAACAGCAACTACGGCCAATCTGCCATCAAAATTCAAAGACCAGCTTTCTCATTTTACTAATAACATCAAACAGAGCAGTGATATACAATCTATGATGCATGGATACAGGTACAATAGGGTACGGCAGATATATATATATATATATATATATATATATATATTGCTTTATAAAATATAATAAAATATATAAAACATATAAATTAAATATGAAAACATGTCGAAAATTATAAAATATATCTTTTTATGTAATTTAAAATATTAAATACATGCAAATAAATTATTCAAAAAACTAAAAATACAAAATAAATAGTACCATCACAAAAAAATAAAACCTAAATATCATAATAATATTAATAAAGTGTTACTACCATATAAAACAAAACTCCAATTTTAAAATTATATTGGATAAAAAGTTGAATACCCATTACTTAAATTAAAAAACAAAAAATTTTATAACGACATTCACAATTCACACAAAGTTTGCAAACCAAGGGTGGGACTGTGGAAGAAAGACAGCTTGCAGACTAATGGGACCCCATTTCAAGAAAAAGTATGAGTGAGAAGGTAGACGGAGAAGGTTTATCCCTTCAATTTCTGGGTACGGCAGTTTTCATGGCCTTTCATATTTGGGTTTCTTTTCGTGCCTGCCCATAACCGTTTTGGAGCGCACCGTATGCATTTCGTTTCCAGTATGGACTGGACACTGGTACGGTGGCCTAAGAGCCATACCGGTGCATCATAGTATACAATTGTTAGATATTAAAATAAAGCTATTCATGTTCATCCACCTAATAGCTTAAGTGCTTAACCTTTAGGGAAAAAAATTCATGACATGGTATCAGAGCCGTTGCCCTTTATCACTAAATGGTCTAGAGTTTGATTCATTGTACCCCCATTTTTCAAAATAAAAGTTCAATTTCAGTACAAGGAAAGGTGAGCCTATGCATTGTCTATGCTAGTACACCTCAAGCTCAATGGGCTTCTGCATAAAGGGGTGTGTTAGATATTTAAATCATTTATGTGCCTCTACATAATAGCTTAAATTTTTGAGAAAAATAGTTCACGACAACAACTATATCTAGATGTCGTGTATTGTATACAATGAAAGATAACAATGCAAGCAAACAAAGGATGGCTAGTTCTTATTTTTTTTTCTTTTAGGTTACAAGGCCGGTCAATTTTATTTATACGGTAAAATATAATTATAACTTCATCACAGAATTTTTATGTTAGAGGCAAATAGAGGATAAAGCTATCTTACCGCACAGCGAACTGCAACAGGTGCCCATTGGCTTTCAACACCTAATATCAACAGATGGTCCAATACCTTTTTCTACAACCAAGTTGACAAAATGGCAGTATAAGATCTCCAGATTGCTATTTTATGCAATCATCACGAGACTAAGTTCTTGACAAACCTGAACCAAATTTGTCTTATTTGCCTGTTTATTCATGTCTTTCCCAGGATCGGTCCCAGAACCCTTTATAAGCAATTTAATGGTTTCTAGCGCACTGAGCAGATTGATTGTCTGCTTGCAAGGTGTTTATAACAAGAGTTAGCTATAAGGGTTCACTAACAGCATAAACTTAGTCAAAAATTGAAATAATCTAACCTTCTGTTGAGTAAAAGAGTAAGCACTTCCTCTCAGCTTCAAAATTGATATCAATGAATCAAGTCCTATGGTCTCTCTTAGTAGTACCTGAACAATACATAATTGAAGTCACTACCACGATTAGAACTGAATAAAAACAACATATTCAACAAACCTGATTGGATGCATTGTTGCGAAGCAAATTGTTCAACAATTCAAGGCAGTCCTGCACCGTATCCACAGAATTAGTAACTAGACTAAAAGCAATTCAAAGTCCAATGATGCTCATAAAATATAATTATATAAATAAGACTAAGATATGATAGCTTTGGCCAACAATCATAAAAAACCAATTTTCAACACTAAGTATAAACAAATGATGATAAGTGATACAAATCTACATAAATGATAATGGAAACACATAACGTTCATAAAAAGGCTTGAGTGCATATTGATTCATAACCAAAACCACCTCATAACAATGAGAAACTGAAACAGGTAAGCTCGCTGAAAGAGTGAAAGACTCATCAACAGCACTAGTTTATAATGACTAACCTGCCATTTAACTTACTTTATATAAATTTTATCCCAAAAAAAAAAAAATATATATATATATATATGTGCATGTTCAAAAGCACAGGCAGATCTAAATTTGCAAGCTCCAAATGGGCCATAATCATGGGTTAATATCATACATCATGTAGCACATAAAGCAAGTTAAATAAACTACTGTCATAGGGTGATAATGTATCACCTGTACAACAACTCCACCATCCGAATTTCCCTCCTCTCTTATGATACTGAAAATCTTCTCAAATGCACCTTCAAAGACGACAATCTTTTGAATCTCCTATAATCATTAAATTTATTTAGATAAGACAAAAATTCTATCACCCAACAAAATAAAAATAAAAATAAAAAATAAAATCTGAAAGGAGAGAAAAATTACTATAGAGCAAAAAGTTTACCTCAGCTTCACGGGTCAGGTGAGTAAGAAGCAATAAGGCCTCATTCCTTATTACCTGGAAGGTAAACCTTAATCATTATCCCAGTATCAATAACAGCCAAGTAATAATGTTCTCAAACAGAATTAGCAGATCTGATCATCTGAGGCTTTCTTTCAAAATAAGGATCAATAAGCAAACCATATCAGAATATTTCCAATGGTAAATATTTGAGAATCCAAAGAATCAGATTGTTACCCCAAAGTAGATATTGAAATTTTATCAACCAACATAAATGCAAAAGTTTAAACAAGTAAATATCGTGTAGACATATGACAAAAATCAACAATGAAGTTCGAAAAGCCTACTGAGAAGACTCTGAAGCTTTCAAGTGCTGTACCTCACGATCCATAAGCATATCCATAAGCCGAGTTATTCCACGAGGGATGGTCAATATAGCTTCCTGTAACCTGAAGAGGAACTCAGCAAGGGTGTTTACTGAGCAACATGATTTAACATTTCAGGAATTAAAACACAATAGAAGCCATAAATCTAATACCTCTGTGGAGAATTAGTGAGAAGGGCAGTCAGTAGTTGCAGAGTATAATATCGCACATAGAAATCATCCTCTTCCTGTCAAAGTACCCCAAAGGAAAGATGGCAAAGATAATATTATGATGATTTATATGCAATATAAGCCTAGCAGTCAAGCAAACTTATCGTGATATAATTGAGCATACATCCCATGATTTAGCAAAGGAATTCTCACCAACAGGCTTAGAAGGAGAGATATACTTTCTGCCTCTCTAGAAAGTAAATCAGTGTTCATCAAAGCTGGCTGAACTTCATTACTTGACCCTTTTGCATGATTAAGAGGAGTCAGTGCACTTACAAGAGTTTCCAGGGCACCACGAACCTTCATGGATAATTGGATGTAATTTTCATTCAACAAACTTTTGGGACTTGATATATTAAAAGCAAATGGTACAAATCAATGGGAGGAAATTCATTGCAGAAAAAAACAAACCACAGAAGGGTTGACAGAGAAACAAGGAACAGCAGCATATAAAGTGCCATTCAATAACCATAAACAAAAGCAATCACAATCTAAGCCTGTGGCCATCATTAAATGAGACTAACAAAACCAACATAAGATACCCCGACACAGTAAGTTGAGGAGTAATGCATCAGTATCTAAAATATCTTTTTTAAAAAAAGGCCAGCGCTGAGGAGATTTCATAGAACCCATGCATGGCTGACAAAAGTGAATTTCAGAGCTAAAAAGGCCAGTAAAGTAAATAAGTTGAATGAATAAGCTCTAAGCCAAACACAGGAATTGCTTTAGGCATTACAGAAGAATGAAAATATGACCATTATACCAATTTGGTGTCTCACAACATAGTCCTAAAGTAACGTCTGTATTCATCTGAAATTTAGCATGGTGAACTGGATTGTGAATCTAGTAATAGAACTGTTGAAGAACAAGCTCACGCATTTCACTTTCTAGTTCTTTGCTTCTTATTTTTCATATTTTGTCTGCTTATTAAAAATGAACTTGAGGATCTGGACCCTTAAGTAATACAAAACAATTTAGACAGGAAACATGACAGGGAAGGAAGGTTTGTCACCATTTCAACATCATCACGTTCTTCCTTTAAGACGCTTAACATTACAGGAAAGCCTGCAAAGAAGCATTAAACATATTACATCAAGCCAGAAAAAAATATTGAAACAATATGTTTGAGAGACAGGATGTACCCATTGCCCCAAATGCTAACTGGGAAGCTTGACTTTCAGAGACAACAGCCTGAAGCTCGGTAATAGCATTTCTTCTGTCCTCTGCTAGTTTACCATTGCTTATCCGGTCAAGCAAGCGCTCAACATAGCTGTTGAGACAAGACAAATAGAAGGAATGTGGCATTAAGTATTAGGTAATACATATGGTAGTTATATCAAGCAACAGATGATTTCACACTGGGATAATTGAATACTATAAAATACAGTCAAATGACCAAATCCAGAATGCCTTTAAACAATATTGTTACAGAAAGAAAGAATATTCTTCAGAGTCCATTACTCTATAGCAGAAGTCAGCAAGAAAAAAGGGGTAAAAATTGACCACTACACTGAAATGGAGACAAGGAATGAACAGAACATAACACTTGTAGAAAACCTCCAATTGCAATTACATGCATGCATTACAGGTCACAGAAGAACCTTCCAAAGAGACAATCAGATGAGTACATAACATAGCAAAAGAATCTTAAGAACATTAAGAACCACCGAACCTATCTGCATCCGAAGAACTCTCGTTGCCAAAAACAAGCCCAACAACCCCCTGCACAAATCGAATCAATCGAATTACCCAGAGTTAACTAACTATCAAATAAAATGCATCGAGATTAACCTCTCAAAACTGGAAAAAAAAAATTTGAAAAAAATTTAATTTCAGCTCAAGTTTTTACCTTGTAACCAGACACCAAATCCATCTTCATAGATCACAGAGTGATCCAGAATCTGATTTTAATTCACAATGAGGATTGAGGATTTATCAGAACCCTAAAAATATCGATTGTAGTTGAAATCGTGCATGAATAGAAAAGAAAGAGTTACCGATCGTAGGAAAATCGAAGCTTCTTTGACAATGCTCTTTAGCCCTAACACGATCACGTTCGAGTTTTTATTTATTTTATTGATTTTTTTCGGTTTTGGTCAAAAACAACAACACTTTGGAGTTTGAGTGTTGTGTGCTCACACTTCTTTTCGCAGATTTGCATGACATCAGTGGTGTTCGCGGTCGATTTCGGTTCGTTTTGGGCAAAAAAATCAACCGAACCGAACCAATCTGCCAACCAAACCAAACCGAACCGATCTTAAAGAAATAAAATAACCCATTCAATGGCTGCTGCAGAAATAAGGGCTGTCGGTGGCCAATCAATGGCTCAGCGGCAGCGTGCGGCGTGGCGGAAGGATGAGAGCTGTCGGCGGCGACTCGCGACTCGGTGGTTCAGTGGCAGTGGGCGGTGCTGCTGAAGGGATGAGGGTTGTGGGCCGAGAACACCGTCATCGAGGGCGGAAGTGATGCGTGATTGGGTGAGTGTGGGGTGTGAGCATGAGTGGCGTGGGATGAGGAAGTGGAGGGGAGGGGAGGGTCGCAGTGGTGGATTGTGAGGGCACGGGCTCCGTGTCTTACCGATTGGTGACGGCGCGATTGGGGGCTGTTATGTGGTTAAGTGGAGATGGTGAGGGGTGTGGCGGTGGGCGTCGTCTCTCTTCTCTGCGGCGCTGAGAGTGAGAGAGATAGAGTGTAGGGTGTTCAAATCCGACAAGAACCGAACTAAAATCGAAAACCGATCAAAAAAACTGAAAATCAATTAAATTTGAACTAAATTGATTTTAATTACTTCTTATTTTAACTAAATCAATAATATATTATATATTAATAAATATATATATATATATATATATATATATATATATATATATGAGATATATTATATATTATATATTATTTATTTATATCTATATTTTTATAAATATAAATATATATATATATAAATATATTTTATAATATTTTGATATTAAAATTATTTAAATATTTTTATTATATCTTAATTCAATATTTTAGATTTATAATTATCTATTAATTATTTTAATTTACTTAAAATAAAATTTATTTTTTATACTTTATAAAAATTTTTATTAAAAAATCGAAAATCGAATCAATCTAAACCAATTTAAATTAGTTTAATTTGGTTCTATTTTTCAATTATAATCAAAATAAATTGAATCGAATCGAAATAAAATTTATTATTTGGATTGGTTAAATTTTTTTTTTAAAATTGAACCAAATCAAATTACAAACACGCCAATAAAATGTGTATAATAGGGGTGTTTTTGCAAATACACTATATAAATTGGGGCATATTTGAAAATACATGATATATACACGATTCGGTTCGATCAATTTTCAATTTATAAAATCAAAAATCGAACCGATCAGTCTTTCTATTAAAAACCAAAAAACACCACAATTTTTTTAGTTTTAAATTGGTTTTCAGGGTTTTTGTTTTTTGATTGGATTTTGCAGAGTAAATTTAAATTTGTATTTTTTGGTTTTGTAATGAAAAGGTGGAGAGAGAGCCTTCACAATAACCGGCAAAAGCCCATGTCCCAAGTTTAAGATTGGGCTATTTTCGGGCTTTGGGCCGCTGGGAGTATCCCACCGAGCACTCCTTTTAATAATGGAAATGGGCCCATGGGCACGCCCGCTAATGCTATCTAAATGGGTTGAACATGATGGACCGGCCCAAACGACATGAAAAAATATATTGATTAGGCTATAAAAATAGGAGTTAAAAATATTTTCAACCCGACTTGGCTTGACCCGATTTAACCCCACCCAAATTGCGCTAACCTGTTTTGGACTAGACCAGCCCAATGATTCGAAAACTCTTTCTTAAATAATAAGCTGCTGCAATTTTGGAAAAAAAAAAAGAAAAGAAGAGAGAGAGACTACACCTTCGGCCTATTTTTACACTCTTAGACTCTCTCAGCTCTTCTATTTTGGCCCATTGGGCGTAATTTGATTGTTTTCAAATCGTCATGGAGTTGGTTCATGCCATTTGTGAGTCTAAATTGGAGTTATGGTGCGTGTGGGTAATTTTTTTGGCAAAAAACTATTTTTTTATTAAAAAATCACTTTTGACATATTTAAATAAATTTTTAAAAATAATCAGAATCTAAAAAAATATATATATTTTCAATTTTTAGTAGAAATTAAAAATAATAGCTTTTTTAAAAAAATCATTTTCAGTATTTTCAGTTATATAAAAAATTTTATTTTCATAATTACTTTTTTCAAAAGTTGAAAACAAACACATATTTAATTGGTATCAATCTAGCCTTTTAAGATTAAAGTATGATACATGATGTTGGAAGGTCAACTTTTCACTAACCTACATTTACTTTCGCCATTTAGATATTTGAAATTTGAATATGACAAAAAAAAAAGGGAAAATAATCACGTTTCATTTTTTGTACCATTCGGGCAACAAAATTAAAAAAGGCAAACATTAGTTTAGAGCTAGTGTTGTGCTCAAGTTTCCAGTTACAAAAAAATTAATATGTTGGCCCAATGTTTAACCCGTGACCCACTAAGGATTGGGTTGGGTTAGTAGACTAAATCTAACTTAACCCAATTAAGTCCAATCAAAAAATAATTCAGTCTAAATGGGCTCGACTGACCCATTTTGACAGCTTAAAAAAAATTAAGTAATATATAGAATGTTTGGGCACCAAAAAAAAAAATGCAGATTGTTTTATGCTTATTATTGAATTGAAAGAAATGAAAAACATGGTTGAAACTTGAAAAAGAGATTAACTCTGCCTAAAAAAAGGGGGGATTAAGTTAATAGGAGAGAATTTTTGGAAAAAAAGGTAAGAGAGATATGAAAAAATTTGTTTGTAAAATATAAATAAAAAATAATAGAAAGATGAAAGGCACGTCTAATACTAAAATAAATTATTTTTGATGAATTATTAGTATAAAAAATTTACATTATATTAAGAATAATTCTATATGGTACGAATGGTTTCAGTACAAAAAATTAAGAATAGAGAAAATGGTGAGCAACTAAAATTGATAACAATAAAAGGGTAGGTAATAGTTGAAAATAAAAACCAAGCAGAGTCTGACACCTCGCTTTTCCACACTGTTCATGCGTGAAGTTTAACAAGTATTTTCTCCATCGATTGAGTAGTTATATATGATACGAAGAAATACGAATAGGGAAAATGGTGCACAAAAACTGATAAAAATTAAGGAAAATACTACTGATCCAGAAAATATGTCAGAATACTTACTCCCGACATACATGGCAAGTTGCATGGAATTTAAAATCATTAACATGTCTTTTTAATTTTTTTAATATTTTATTCTTTTTCTTTTTTAATATTCTTTCTCATTCTGTTAGTCGGTTTTCTCACGCATATATCTATCGCCACTAAAGGTATCCTTTTTTATGCTACTTGCTCTATTCCTAAAATGAGCACAGGTTATGGTAAAATATTTCCTCCCATCAATATCAATTATTGATGTTCTTTTAATAATGTCAAAACCTTTTTTCTGAACATATCTAGCATAATATGTTTCAACTCACTTTTCAGAATCAAATATCTTACTTGAAATTGGTTCTTTTACTTTCTCATCTGTTTGTTCTTCAATTTTTTCATTCTCAAGTTCCTCGTTCTTATTATACATGTCCTATCAAAAAATTCATTGGCACCAGCATCCGATTAGGAGGAATCATTCAATTGATATTCAGGTTCCATTCTAAAATAAAAAGAGACTTAATTATGTTCAAATAAATAATAAACATATAAAATAACAGAGAATATAACATTCAAACAAAATATAAATTATTTTTCTCTTGCAAATTGGTAACAGGCATTATATAGAAAATTTAAGATAAAAAGGTTTTAATTTTTTTTTTAATCTAAAACAAAATCGAAAGAATAATTAAAATGTAACTATGCTGGGCCATGGGCATTTCCTTTCTTGCAACTCTTTGGTGTGTGTGGAGATGGAGAAATAATACAATTCTTGATACCAATCATTGGGATATCTCCTTTGTGATGCGTCAAATTAGTGTTTCTATTCGTGAATATGATTCTTTTTTGGGTAAGAAGGTTGATGTCCAGTGTTCACCTCGGCTGGTTCATTGGGTCTCTACTCTCCTATCACTACTGGTGCTATTAAGGTTAATATGGATGGTAGTTGATTACAGTCTCAGCGGAAATTGGGATTTGGTGGTCTTCTTCGAGATTATAGTGGGAGATGGTTATCTGGTTTCTTTGGTTTTGGCTGGGGATACTGACATGCATCCTTTTATGCAGAACTTTTGCCCATTAAAATGGGGCTGGCTCTCTCAGGCTTGGTTGTTAGCGTGTTTATTTCTTTCCTATGAACCAAAAAATTAAAATTTAACTATAAAACTACAATAGAAAGTAGAAGGGACATAAGACACTTAAAAGGAAGACAAATCGATTAGAAGCATACCTATGTCGATGCTTGACTTTTAACTTTCTCTATTCAACGATGTTGCAGTCTTCACAATCCGCAAGCGGCAAGCGGCAAGCGGTGCGGCAACAATAAGAAAAGTAATAATGTGAATACTACATTGGTTTAACCCTTTTTTATTTTAAAAAATAAATATAGATTAATATAACACATGGACTTTCTTAATTTGTTTATTTGCCACCTCGTATGCGCCAGCTAATTCTGGCATCCAAAATCGAGATAATTGCCTGGCTGAATACCAGAACTCAAAAATTAAAGGGTGGTTGAGAATTGATTAATCAACTGTTTTTTTTTTCTTTTTCTTTTTGTAATATTACATTGAGTGAGAAGATTAATGAACTAATACCAATTAGAATCGAATGCAAATAATTTGAATAATAATTTTAAGAAAAAATTACCACAATATAATATTTGAGGCTGAATTCTATTTTTTAAAATAAAAGGTTATGTAATAAAAATCATATAAGTTTTTCATTACCATATATATTGAAATTTTTTATTAAGTTAATTTTATAAAGTCAAAATGTGTATCAAAACATTGTTACAAATAAGTCAAACAATATGATGCCACATAATTATTAAATTTTATATTTTTTACTATACTTTATAAAATTATAAATATATTTATATTAACTTATTTTACACTAAAATTAGAGTTTAATTGCTATGTATTGATAGTGTAAAAGAGTTTTATACTATCCTATGATCAAATGTTTGTGTTTGTAACATTTTTAAAGTAGTGAATGGTTAAATCAAATACTTTTATTGATATGGCAATATATGATTAGATGTCTATGTAAAATATTTTATACTGACAGTTTATACAAATTAAATCTCTAAAATTGAATTACTTGAATGAGATATATACACAAAGCATTTAATTATTAAATATAATATTCATAATTAAATTTAAATAGTCCATGCAGCACGTTTGTTATATGATTTTAAATTTTTAAATTCTTTAAAACTTGTTCAGAACTAGGAAATCAAAATAGGGATTATCTAGTCTTGGATTCAGGATAGGAAATATGAAGCCACCATTGTTCCTCGCTCCAACCTGATAGGGGTGTATTTACAAGGGCTCCGATGATTAAGTTAGCATAGGTCAAAAATATTAAATAAATGAAAAAGTGTGTATATCTGAATCATTGATTTTATAAAAAGATATAAAGGTTTGAATGGAAAACATTATTTTCTCTTTTGTGGGATTCTCCTTTTATTGTGGGTCACTTTAACTACTTTGGGATATCTCTTGAAGTAGTAATTAAGATAGAATCTCTTGAATTTCCGTTTAGTTACATGGATATAGGGTCATATGCAAGTCAAGACTTTCAACTTGGGCTTGAGCATTATCGTCCAGCCCATCTACTATTGGGCCTATAGATTAGTTTGTAACAAAATTTAATTAATTTCTTCTAATAATGTTTTGTAATTATAATTGCCGTGTGATATCTCTCATGAATTTATATTCAATAGCATTAATTATATAATTTATATTTATTAAAATTAATGCTATTTTGACTTTTCAATTCTGCCAATAAATCTTTTCAAATTCTTTAGCTTTTATAATTATTATAATTTTTACTCATAAATTTCTAAAAGAATTTTAATTATACTCATTTTTAATATTAGTATAAGAAAAAAGCTAACATATGTACCCGAAAAATATATGAGTGAACTAGATAAATTGATGTCTTATTCAATATTTGGTGTTTGTAAGAGAAAAAAATTATCAAAATATTAATAAGAATGACTTGAACTCTATTTTGTTAAAGTTAAAAGTTAAGACTACTAATTATAACGATTTTTCATATTGTAGAAAAATTAAATTAAAATATTAAAATAAAGATAATAAATCTTTCATTTAAGTATATGTAAAAACTTAAGAAATACATATAATATTATTTCAAAAAATAGTTATTAAATTCTAAATATAAGTCTTTTATTATATTTTAAAATATTACAGTTATTTTTATATTACTTATTTTAATTATAATTTTGATCAATAAATAAATTGAAATATATATCAAATATTTATTTATTAAATAAAATTTATAATAATAACTAATTAATTTCTATAATCTGTACCGTACATGGAATAAAATAACTAGTTGTGAAACTAATTTTTTAGACACTATTATAACTAGGGGGCAGTTATGTATTTATTTCAATATAAAATGATATGATCTAGCTTGCAGATCAGCTCACTATAAAAGTAAGCTCTTCTTGCGTTAATTTTTTTCCCTATCTATAAAACTCAAATTGATACCTTACATAAAGAGAATAAATATTCAGACACTTGAATCAATTAAGCTATTGGTTTGAGATAATTATTTATTAAGGATATTTTCAATAATTAAATTATATATGATAGTCAAAATGTATAGAAATAAATAATGGTATTAATAGCCCTACCTTAGTTATTTTTAAATTATAATAATTAGTATATGTAAAAAAATTAATACATAAAAACATGATCATAGAATGAGATATTTTACTATAAAATGATCTTGTTCCTATTTAGTAAAAGACCAAAAAATACATAAATAAATTTTGTTTTACTAAAAGTTGAGTCATCTAAATAAAACGAAGATAAGAACAAAATGCAAAATGATTTATTACGTTTGACTTAATTGAAAACACTCAAGATTAAATTAAATAGACATAAAAGTTACAATAGTAATATAAATGATTCTTAATCAACACAAATGGAGTAAAAGATTTAAAAAGACGTAAATAAATATTTTGACGGAGGTTCGATTATACAATAGTAAAATGAATCAAATGCATTTGATACTCTTCCCTTAATTGAAGGATTTATGATGTATAAAAAATTTAATAGTAATAAATGATTTCTAATATATATTAAGATATTAAAGACAATCATTGCTTACCATAATTTTTAGGTGCCAAATTCATCTAACATATTCACCAGTGTAATCGAAAGGTGTGCAGCATTGGCAGTTCCTTAATGCCAACTCTATATAAAGAGCAATGAATCATCTATGAAATTATTATATCAACCCATTGTGCAAAAATAATGATTCCAGTCTCCAAAGCTGTGCTATCAATTCCTCTGCTATTAACCATACTTGCTGCTTTGCAATTCAATGGCTGTGAGAGTAGCATATTCTCCAAAACAGTGGTTGAGATAACCAACAAGTTGCCTAATCAACTTTGGCTGGTTTTTCATTGCAAAGACAAGACGATAGATCTTGACTCTCAAACACTTCGACCGGATCAAAGTTGGAGTTTCCGGTTCCAGGACGATTGGCTTTTCGGGAAAACCTTATACTTTTGCCACTTTGTTTGGAAAGGAGGAGATCATTGGTTTGACATTTATGATGGAAAGCGAGACCAAAGACTTGGTCATTATCATCCTTGGAATATCACTGCTTCGGGTCCATGTAGGATCAGGTGGGACTCGGGGGGTTCAACTGAGTGCTTCCCTTGGCCCAATAAGGTGATTAGCGGAGGGAGAAAGCTTACTCCTGGTCGTCATGGAAATAATACTATTGGGGTTTAAGCTTGTAACTTATCTATTTGCCTTTTAGAATTCCCAGAAAATTTCGAAAATGAATAAATAAATAAATATGTCGTTTTAATTCATGGCATTTTAACCATATATACTACTTATATATTTGGTGAGAAAATGGCTATGTTTTCGTTTGTAATCGAATTTTATATTGCTTTTTTAATTAATATTCAAGTACAGAATTAGTTGGTTAAGATGAGTTCGATTATACACTGACTTCGAGTGTAATCGTGTGACATAAGGTTGAACACACTATATATATATTGAGTCAAAAGATTGTGCTAGTGTTCAGTAATAGATGTGCCTATACTGATGAGTGTTTGGTTTTCTTTTTTTTTTTTTTGTGGCGACTACACAACTTTTGAGGCATAAGGCCTCTAACTTTAATATTTAGCTATTAATCATTGAAAATTTATTGAAAAAAGGGGGAAAAAAAAGAGAAAAGGGCATGTAAAGCCATCCCATTTTCTTCTTTAGGGAATGCAACATTTTAGGGGAAGCTAGCACTACAATCACAAAGTGCAAGGTCAGATGCATTGCGAGAGGTAGCACCCCAACTCTTCACAAAAAGTTTTAGTATGGTATGTTTTATCTGATGATAAAGTGACATTGCAGCATTAATTATAATAGAACCCCACACTTTTATTTAAAATATTATTTTATCATTAAGTGGAGCACAATCTCCCTAAATACTTTACGATCATGTAAAAATTTCTTTCACAAATAAGTTTACTCTAGATTTGTTTGCTATCTTGTGAGACACCATGGCACCAATGGCTATGCCATCACAGGGAAAAAAAAAAGCGACTTTTATCACAGCTACATGTGCTCCTTCAATAGTGATTTCGTCAATGGTTGGATTAATGTAATTCAATATCTAGAAATTGCCAAAACTTATAAATGGATTTCCACCATATACATACATACATATATATATATAATATTTTTTTCATATGAGATGTGAGATAAGTAAATTTTGATTGTATAATTATATCTGGATGTTCAATATTAAAAGCTCTTTAAAGATCACATGATCACTTAAAAAAATTACATGATTTTATATTTTAATCTTAACTATTTATGTGAGATCTATTGTAATTACAAATTGATTCTCCCTCTCTCTTTAATAAATTATACATCCTCTATTTAATTAATAAATTTGGGTATTCTCTCTCTTTAATAAATGGGATTTTTTTAAATCAATGCCCTGATGCAATCTCAAGTATCAAAGGTACTTACGTTGCTAGCGCAAGAAAGAATTAGAAAACTTTATTCATATGTCAAACTGATTACAATAAAAGTTTAAATACCACTGCATCTACTGCTCCTAATATTCGATGAAAGAATAAAGGATAAAACTAATGAATCTAATCCTGAATCATCACTTAAAATAAAAGATAAGGATAAAAATCAAATCAAGAAAATAATGCACGTAAATAGCTATCTGGTTACTCATGCTATTACACATAATGTGGGTTGTGTTTGGGCACTCTTGTACTGCACCTCATCCTATCATTCCCTCCCCTTGAAGAGGCACCTTGACCTTAAGGTGCAAGTTAAGATATTGCTGCTGTAAAACTTGTACTGGTTCCCATGCGGCATCTTCAACTGGAAGTGCTTGCCACTTAACCAAGGCTTCTTGACTATGGCCATTTTTCCTTGCAACCTAACAATAATCCAGAATTTTTTCAGGTTCAATAATTGGCTTCCCATCAGCATCATACTGGGTAAAGTTGTATGAGATACCGACTGTTCCCCAAGTTTCTAGCGCAACAAGGATACATGAATAACCGAATGAATCTCTATAGTGTCTGGTAAGTGCAGACGATAAGCAACTCAACCAATGCGATCAACAACCTGAAATGGACCATAATATTTCCTTGCAAGCTTTTGGTAAACCCGTTTAAAAACAAATTGTTGTCTATATGGTTGTAGCTTAAGATATACCCATTCTCCCACTTGAAATTCTTCCTCTCGACGATGTCTATCAGCAAATTGCTTCATTTTGTTCCTTGCAATAGCAAGGTGATCCTTCAGTTCACAAATAATCACATCCCTTGTGCACAAGAATTGATCCACCTCACGAGTTGGTGCTAAGCTTGCTGCATAATGCACCAACGGTGGTGGGGGTCTACCATATATGGCTTCGAAAGGAGTCATTCCAATAGATTGGTGGTATGAGATGTTGTACCAAAACTCATCCCACGCTAAGTATTGCTCCCATTTTCGAGGCTGTAGGAATACAAAGCATCTTAAGTATTGTTCAACGCATCAATTCACAACCTCTATTTGGCCATCCGTTTCAGGGTGATTTGCAGAGCTAGTTTTTAGCTCAGTGCCTTGTAGTTTAAATTGTTCACACAATACAAAAAATATTGTAAAAAATGGCAGTTTTTTTTTTCAGTTTACGGCGGTTATAACCGCCCTTTTTTTTTCTTGAAAATCGCCGTAATGGCATCTGCCATTTAGTAAATTACGGTATTTTTGAGTGAACTGCCATAATTTCCACATGTATAAAATGGCTGTTGTTATTGGCAAATTTCAGCGGTTTGAATTTGCACTACAGATGGAAAAAAAAAATTGGACAATTTTGTAGTTCATAACCACCATAATCTTCACTATGGATGCAAAAAAAAAAAAAAATTGTGGGAATTATGGCGGTTGAACCGCCTCAATGTTCACTATAACTAGACAAAAAATAATTAGCCACTGTAAATAGATGGCTAGCATCATAATATGCTAGTAAGGAACTTATGAGTCAAATTTTATTTATTAGACACAAAATATAGAGTAAGAAATAGTAGAATCAGAAGAATACATATTTAGACTATTGGAATTTGGCATCACCCACTTCAGTTCCTATTGCACAATATCTCGTTAGCTCTTATACAGATGAGCATTGTCCACTGCCATCCAATCTAAATTGTTCCGATAACAGGTTCTTCCATCCCATGCAGTCTCTTCCTTTTCCCCTCTGCCTTTGTAAGATCTATTTCTTCCTTAATATTACCCTTGGAATCGAACCTCCTCAAGCTCTAACATAGCTACATCTGAAATGCAAGACCACCAGTCTTAAGTCTTAACAGGGTAGTGATTTGATCTTATTTTACTTATCCATAATGAACTCCATCTCTTCAATCTAGCATAGAAAATTAATATTAATTATAATAAATTTTGAATACTCAATAGATAGTTTTCTATTTCCTTACATTTTACTCATAAAGTTAACTTCAGGATAACTACAGCTTGCTACTTGACTATGTAAATTAAGTACTGATAGACCTCCATCAAGAAAAATAAACAAGCAAATGCTTATTATACTTACAACCTTGGCCATCCAACTCATGAGATTTTTGGCTTCTTCCAACTTCGCTTTATGCTTTTGATAGCTACGTTGTGCTTCCTATATAAGAATACAAATAATTAGATATAATCAAAGTCATATATCTTGGCTAAGTATGTAAATGCATGCAAAATATATGCACTAATAGTATTCTCTGCAACGTTCAAATATTCGCTAATTGCTATAAAATAAACATCAATGGAAGTGTGAATTCATATGCACCAACATGTTTATCTAGGAAGAGATCTTCACTTACAATTGAATAGATCATTCAAATCATCATTAACTGTGACATTGCCCAAAAAAAAAAAAAGAAGGAAGGACCGCCCTGGATCTTAAGTGGCAGGGTGCACTCTAAACCCCTTTTTATTTTCCTTCCCCCTTTATCTTGATGCTTCTTTCTGCATTCTTCATCCATCACTCTCTTGCATCTCTCTCCCTCCCATGATCACTCTCTCATTCTGTCACCACTCTCTCTCAGCTTCACTCACCACCACCCGTTCGGCTTCTTTCCTCCCTTCACCGCCACATTTAGCTCTGCCACACACCACCCACCGTGGCCTTGCATAGCTCGCTCCCCCTCTCGATTCTGCTCTATTTCCATCGCGGCTCTTCCACCACGGCAGCTGGAACTCTTGATTTGTCTCTCTAAATTCACAACTCTTGGTGAGTAACCTTGGTATTAGTGTTCTTATGAGTGAGTTCCTTACTTGAATTTGGGTTGACTCACAACACTAGGTTACTATGTTTACTAAAGTTTTGTGCTCTAAAGAGGATAGGTTGCTAGAGTTGTGGTGTTGTCAGTTGTGAGATAGTTAATTTGAGATTAGCTTACAGATTATTAATTTGTCTCTAAATAGATTATCTAAACTTATCAAAATATTTATTTTGGTCATATTCTCTATATATTGTGCCAATTATTTCTCCTGGAGCTATAGGGGAGCAGTTTGTTTGGTTCTTCAAAGTTGTGAGTAGATATTTATTTAGTGGCAATGTTTTAAATTCATTTTCATACGAGAAACTATCTCATTAAAGTTAATGACTTCATATTATTTGATTCACTTAATTAGTTGCTTGCTTAGCTACTGTTGCTATCTATTGGAATATTCAAACTTTGGCCATAGTAACCGGTTTGAAACTATTATCAGTTGATATAATGGCAATACTGCTTGCCATAGCAAAGAGATAAAACGACTTATGTGCACATAGTATATACATTGAGAAAAGGGATGAGAAGACCCCGATTATGAGACTATACCGGATGACGCGAAGCCCCTGGTTTGATATATCATGAGACTTGTGATTAAATGGGTTGAGAATACTCCCCAAACAATTTAGTTCTTTCTATGCAACCCTCATGGAATATTTATTCAAGCGATGGAGATTCTATTTTGTGTTATGTTGAGGATAATGATTTATGAAAAACATTAAGAAGGCATATTGAGGACTATTGACTTTCTAACTATGTGTTTCTAATTATCAAGATATTGAAAAAGTATAGAATTGATTGTAGTATTGTTAAGTTAAATCCCTACTAATTTCTCGTCATGATTGTATTATTGTTAAGTTATTTTCTTTTAATTAAAAAGTTCATGCGTGTTTGGTTTCTTAGTTCTGTCCACTTGGTTTATATGCCCTCACTGAGTTTGTGTGACTCACCCTTTACATATGATCGTATTTACAGGTTACTAATTGTATTTGGTTGCAACTTGTTCAATTGGCTGACATTGTTGGTGTGCTTCCTAAATGTTTTGGAAGTATGCCGTGATTTTTGATTTCAGAGTCTGTAGCTATAGGTTATATAGTAGATTATATCAGATGTTTCGAATAAAATTAAGAATGTAAGCATTATCTAATAATGATAATGAGTTTCAGGTTTGGAATTGATTTTGCTTTATATAAATGTTGATAATTAAGAAACAGCTTATCTTATCAGGCTAGCCAGGCCATGCTAGAATTGATATGGTCTGTATGCCGGTCATGGACCCTAAGATGGGTCGTGACATTAACACAAACTAGCAAAAAAGTTTTGAACAAGCATTGTGTGTTAGTGTGTTACTTTCTAAATGTATTGAAAGATTGAAAAAATGAAACTCATTGGTTCCATTTTGACTTCAAAAAAATCTGCCTTAAAAAGAAGAAAGATGTTTCTTTGCTCATTTGGATATTAGAATGCCATCAAATTTGTAGGATATCCAGCAACCTTGATCATAGCAACCTCTAATGCATACAAGAGCAGCAGATAAGTTAAATAATAATGAAACTTATCAATTTTCATAGATCAAAACCCAAGGAAGATAAACTAACACAATTCTGATTGAATTTGAAAAATAGACAAAACCTCTAGAGCTATTAAAGGACCCCATTATATTCATATTTCATCAAAATAGTATATGAAGATTATTTTTCTTATGGTCTCAAATTAAAATAGAAAAGAAAAAGCATGGACAATCTTTGACTAGGATCTTTAGTCAAAAATCAGCAAACCAGAAGAAGAATCTAGCAATCATAACCATGTGAATACTTAACTACAATGCAAAATATAGATTCTCTTATACTTTTATCGTGTTTTTTTAACTTTCCTACCGTCTCTTTCACTTTCTTACCAATGAAACAATTATAAAAAAGCCAAACTTGGTACTGAGAAGATTTGATATTGAGAAAACAGTTCATGGTTCCTGAGAAGCTAATTTAAAACTTATTGAGTTTGGAATAAAACATTCAGAGAAGTAAGAGTAGTTTTGAAAAGCAATTCTTACCATGTTAAGAGTAGTTTTGAAAAGCAATTCTTACCATGTTACTAATCTTAGCTTCAACAAAGGATTTGTCACCAACAAGCATGCTATAAGCAACTTTGTTAAGATGCAGAGACATGCACATAGCATAGAAGTAGTCAGCAACAACTTTGACTTATACATAGAAGTATTCAGAAATATGAAATCAAAAGAAAGAGCAAAACGGCAAAACTAAGAGAAAATAAGAGCTTGTTTGAAGAAGAAATTAAGTCATTGAATTAGTGACACAGCAAAGAGCCTTCTACTTCCAGTAAATATCGCAGAAACAAACAATAATAATGTTTAGAAAATCACAAATAAATCCCAATACCATAACTATAGTACTTTTGAAATTTGCTCGAAAGAAACATTATTAAGCAAATTGGATCACAAGAACTTAGGATTCATTTTCCAGTCTCCGCTAAACACTTCACGGAAATTTTAAAGAAACTCTTGGCCAACAGTTAAATAAAAGTTTTTGACAGTGGAGTTTTCATAATCATCATGTGGGCCTTGACAAGGACCATGATATTGATCTATAGCTCTATCTACAAAAATAGGAGATCTATGCATCCTTCTTGACTTGGAAAGTCATTTCTTTTCTAAAATAGCACTATTACTAATTAAAACATTAAATCAATTAAATAACCATAATATAATTTGCTAAATTATTCATTCTTCTCTTTCATCTCTTGTCCCCGTGGGCACCTCAAAGTCATATATAATTTTATCCTAAAGGTGGTTTCATTTTCTAGACTTTGAAACACTCCTAAGAATCTTTGTGAGAAAAGGTCCATTTAAAGTTGTACGTCTTACTAGTCCACTGAACTAGAACTAGAAAAGTACCAATGGCATTTGAATTCAGCTTAACCAAATTGGCAATTGGTCAATATCATCACTTTTAGGAATCTAAGAAATTTATTTAACTTCGGGGGAGGTGTGTCTTAAGAAATTTATTTAACCTTGTGCCACTAACATTTTTTTTAATATAAAAAAGGGACAAATTGCCAAAGTAAAAACATTTTTAAAGAAAGGGACAAAAAAGGGAAAAACTTTGATAACTAAGTGAAACTAGCATACTTGCTCATATGCATGTTTCTTATCCTGCATCTTTTCTTTTTTCAGTTCTATCTAATCTTCCATCTTTAAAGAAAAGATATCAGCACTAATATATGAAAAAAATGTAAATAACATTACATCTATATTGTAAACCTGCATAAAATAGAATTCACCCTAAGAACATCAAATAGAGTACAACCATTAAATCATGCAAACATGTATTGGCAACTTGTTTTAAGTGATTAGCATCAATCAATGCATGCTAGCCTTAGAACGAAAACAGAGTAGCAACAACAACTTACACACTCCACCAAACCAACAAATCATGTCACAAAAACTAAAATGCTCACATAATCAAATTGGATCCGAGAATTTGACTGTGATAAGCACATCATCAACAAAACCAAAAGAAAACCAAACTAATAACATCGAGAACAAGAACCAAAGAATCAAGACCAAAAAAAAAAAAAAGAATCGGCAAAACTAATAACTATCACGACTAATGACTTCAACTAGCAAAAGAACACCAACTGTAATGAAAAATTATTGAAATTATTTTGTAAATCAAAAAGTTTGATGACAACAAACAATGGAAACAAGAATTTCAAATTGCTTCCAAAATTGAACATTCAACAACAAAAACACCGATGACTCTAAAAGGAAAAAAGGCATGACCCAGGGGTGAATAGGCATGACCTTTATCACAAAAAGAACAAGCCTTGTACTGGTAGAGAATGATGTCGTTCGGGAGAGCCTTGGGCGGCGCCAGCACTGAGTGATGCCCCGGTGAATGGCCTTTGGAGGGAGGAGATCCACCGTCGGTGAGTGAAGCCATCAATGCTTTAAAAGTGCAACACCTCCATCGCATCGTTGCATTCCTAACCAGAGCACCGCCCAGAAACCTAGCCGCCTCGTTGCCATGGCAGAACCTCGCTTCCTCGACCATCGGGGCCACCACCATTGAATGGTCCTCTTCTAGTCGCATTCCTCGCCTTCGCTCTTGAGGTTCTCGAATAGTCCATTTCATTTCTTGGGAGTAGGGTTTGGGATGGGAAGATTGGAATTAGAATTAGAACTAGAAATTGTAGAGAGAGACCAATGAATAGGAAAGGAAAAGAAAATGATTAGGGATTAAGGAGAGAGCTTGGAGGCTTGAGGTTGGGAGAGGGAATCAAGAGATGAGGGCTTCTTGTTAGGTTTTCCTTCCTTGTGTCAAAGAAATAAGAGAACTTGGTATCAGATGCATCAAGGAGTTGAAACAATAAAAAAGAATATGAATGTCATTTTGTTCTATAAAATATGGCGTTTATAAAGCCACCTAAATATATTGTATAATAGGGCTGTTTTCAAAAAAACCGCCACAAAAAACATAATTTTTGGTAGTGACACCAAAAGTGGCTCAAAAAAATACGGTCACAATCCGATAGTACTATCGAGTGAGGAATACTATGCAATTTCACTACCCCCTAACAAACGCCTCTGCGACATCTTTTGCTGAAAAAGGATGAGTAAGAGCAATAAAGTGAGCATATTTACTTAGTCGGTCTACCGCTACTAAGATTGTATCCTTCCCGCAGGATTTAGGCAAGCCCTCAATAAAATCCATAGAGATATGAGTCCACACCACTCAAGCACGGGTGACGATGATTCTAATATACCAGCAGGCACATGGTTTTCAGCCTTATTACGTTGGCAACTGTCACATTCACGTACGTAACAGTGAACGTCAACTTTCATTTGTGGCCGAGTGAAAGATCGTGAAATTCGTTTGTACGTCCTTAAGATTCCTGAATGTCCGGTTGATGGCGAGCAATGGAACTCATGTAAGAGTTTCTCACGTAATATTGGGTCCGCAGGCACAACAATTTTTCCATCAAACTAGAGACACCCATTTCTCAACTGAAACCCATCTCCTAGTTGAGCATTTTGCTGCGCCTTTTTTATCATCTCTGCTAAGGCAGTGTCTGCTACAGTTGCATGGGCTATCTCCTCCCATATGGAGAGGTTTATGTCCACCAAACTCTAAATTGCTGATGTGGCTTATAATGCAGGGGAAACTAAAAACTCGAGATAGATTCCATCGTCTTAATATATACTACGAAGCGATAATATCATGTGTGCTTTATGTAACAGCTGTGATGAAGGCATTTCACATGTCTTCTTTACACGTAACTTTGCTTGCAATGCGTGGGGATGCTGCTATAACTATTGGGGGATCTCATGGGTAATGTCCGATTGAGGCACGAGAAGGAAGTAACGAACTGATACATGGATGGTTTTGTGGTGGGAGGCTTGCACAAAGGTGGCTTGTGTATAGTTCTTTACTGCAGCTACAACACATCGGTGAATGATGTTTCATTTGTGAAGTCTATTTATTGTGTTGATATTCTAGTTAAGTAGGAGGCAATATAGGTGTTGATTTTGCTGATATAGAATAGGCTTCTGGTTTGATGTATGATGCTATGTGATGTTCCTGATTTTGTAGACTTCATGCTCCTCTCATTGAGAGTTTGAGCCTTTCATTGAATAAAGTATCGGAAAAAAAAAAATTAGGGAATTGATTCCTTTGGGATAATATTTTTTTCTTCAAAGTGTTATTGTTATAATGATAAATTATCATGACTGATTATTTATTTAAAAATTTTAAAATAAAATAGTAATACATTTCTAATCATTTGTTATTTAAATGTAAATATAAAAAATAGTAATTTATTATTAATAGTGTAATTCTATATCTAAATATTTTGTTATTTTTTTATCACTACTTTTTCAAATACTTCTTAACTTTTTAGTAATTATAACATATTTTAACACACTTAAATTTTATTCTTTTTTTTATCTTAATAAAAAAAATTACAATCACATAGTGATTGACAATTTACTAATCAATATATCGAGAGTAATATAATGCTAGTCTCACTTTCGTTTCATGTATTTGATCTAGTGTTCTTTTTTATGTTATCTATCTATAATCTATTAAATTTCTTTCAATCATGTTGTAACATGATATTTTTTCCCTAAATTTTAAATATTTTTAAGTTTCACTTTTCCTTTTGACTTTTCATTTTTATCGTTAATATATTTTTTTTAACTCTTCATTTCTTTCAATCTTTAAAATTTTTTACATTTTCTAAGTTTTTCTAAGATTATATTAAGTGATAAGATTAATGAACTAATGGCTACTAGAACCGAATGCAAATAATTTTAAGCGAAAATTATCAGAGTATAACTTTTGAGATTGAATTCTAATTTTCAAAATAAAAAGTATAGAATAAAAATCATATATGTTTTTCATTATCATATTGATATTGATATTGATATTTTTAACCAAGTTAATTTTATAAAGTCAAAAAATGTATCAAAATATTATTACAAATAAGTTAAAAAAATGATGTGACATATATAATTATTAAATTTTAAATATGCTTCTTTTTATTATATTTTATAAAATTATAAATATAGTTATATTAACTTATTTTACACTAAAAATAAATTGTTTGAACTAGAAATATACAAAAATATTTAACTATTAAATACAATATTCATAATTGAATTTAAGTTGTCCATGCAGCACATTTAATGGATTAGGAGAATGATTCAACCAATCACCACAAATCTTGGGCCTTGCAGTTGACTAAGTTATGGCTGCACAATTTTCATCTTTGAATGCTTCATGGCAACATTCATTTATCCTCCTTGCAATCACAGCCATGTTTGTTCCTCTTTAGGGAAAGAGGCGGCTAAGTAAACTTTAAAATCTTCAAGTACTGTTTGCTACCTGGCTGCTTTATTATTAGTTTTTAGAGAAAGTCCAGGATCATTTCAATTAGTAAAAATATGGTGGTCGATCACTAATTATTTGAACTTTGCACTGCCTTTAAGCTATATCTTCTCATAAATGACTTAATTTTGATGTATTTAAAACTTTTATATGTCATGATTTAATTATATATTGTTAAATCATTAATGAGTTCAACATTTTAAATAATTATTATTGTAGTAAAACTTTTTAAGATTTGATAACATATAATTAGATGAAAGTAACTCTTTCATTATCAAAATAAAGGGGCTGTTTCTTTGCATTTCTTCTAGGGGAAGTACTTTTTTCTCAATTTCTTTTTTTAAAATATACTTCTAGTTTTGTTTATTTGTACTTCTCTAAAGAAGTAGATGCAGAAAATATATATATTTTGCTTTTCTAAGTAGATAAAAAGTTATTTCTCTCAAAAATAGAAGTTGTGAAAGAAATAGATAATGGTATCAAATTTCAAATCCACTATTTTACCATTTCATTTTTAACTTTTTCTTGAAAACACCATTCCTTATCCACTAAATTGTAATATTACAGTAAAAAATATTTTTATATTTATCATATTCAAACAATTTATCAGTATATAATTTTAATAAAAAGTACTTCTATAATTATATCCAAACACAAAATAATCTTCTACTTTTACTTTTGTTTTGCTTCTTATTCTGCTTTTGAAGAAGTACTTTTCCTAAATTTTAATCGAATGGACCCAAAATTTTATTGAATTAGGATCTCTTCATGTTTCTCATTAACACAAGTGTCATGTTATGAGAGTAAAAGACACAAATTTTATTATAATAAGTATATATATATTGTGTTTTTCTTCATCATAATGTAATATTTTTATGTTAATAGGATAAACATATCCTACAGTAAATATTACATGTTTGATATTCCAACCATAATTATTCCCTTATGTCCTCTTTTTGGTTGTGTGATATATCAATCCATGTGCACCATTTCATGCCTATGAATGTTTGACAACAAACGAAAATAATACTAATCATAATCGAATTTTTTAGATTAAGTTCTATGTATAATACTACTATAATAGTAACCATTAGTATAAAAATAGGAATGAGTGCAGATTTAACCACGTCAGAAAAACTAGTTGAATCTCCGGTCTTTTCTTGAATATGGGTAACAACATTGCTATGATTCATATCTATCAAAGGAGAAGTTTAACGTGCCACCTTCGCACCAATACAACAAGTAGTGAGTGACATTTTCTGAACCGCTGAATTATGCCTCAAAAAAAAAATATTTTTCTAGCTTTCAAATATTCAGTTTCAATTTAATGGCTAAAAAGCTACCACACTGGTGATGTTGCACCGTAAACTTGGCCAACTAGTTCTTCATGCAATGAGGATGGATGATTGAGGCTTTGATTCAAGAAAGGTGTAGATTGTGTCACAACAATTAGTTTTCTACCATTTTTTTTCTTTGGATTTATCATAGGATCAATAATGGGTTGCTTATGTTGCTATGGAAAGGGAAAAGATTGGCGCAGATAAATGCACCTTGTTAGTTCCATTTTTCTAGAATTAATTTGGCAAACATGGTTTTTGACTTTGGATATCATCAACAAGGCTCAAGTTTCTTGATTCAACAAAGGGTACCCCATGATGACACATGTATATAGTTGTGTGATCTTCACGTACAAAGAATGAATCCAAGGTGTGAAGAAACAAGGAATTCAGAGATCTTTTATTTTAGTTGGAAGTATATATGGCATCTTGTGAGTGGAATTGGGCACCATATCAAGCTAGATTTCTTGGTACACCAGTTACATAACATTGTTTGTGATCATGTTTGATGTGTCATGTTATAATTAAGGCATTGTTCACATTGTTGTTGGGGAACACACAAAGGGAAAAGAACAAGAAGGAGCCTGAAAGACAAGGCAATTTGATTAGTTTAGAAGCATAGAAAGAAAATAAAAGGGGAGATAGTTGTAGAGGAGGGGGTTAGCTAGCACAGGTTGGATCTTCTTCTTCTTTGTGAAAGGCCTCGTGATTGTGAAAAGCTTTTTATGCAACGACACTTTCCCGGGGCGACTACGATTTTCATTTTTCACATCTTCTTCCAATCTTGACAACAAGAAAGGCCAACATTAACATTAGAATGGCAAAGTTTTCTTTTTAAGTTAGAGATAGAGAATTTAGCAAGGTAATTTGCTTATTGCACCCATTGGCGATTTGGCAGCATTTTAGTGTGATGGAGATTGGTTATTTTATTTTTTTATCAGCACTTTTTGGTAGTTTCTGATCATGGAATCTCAGGTTTGAGCAACTGATCCTCGAATCCAGTTGGGTGCATAACATTTCTTGAACAATGGTAATTATCTACAATCTCCAATCTCCCATTGTATTAACTTTCTTTTTAATGCCTTTTATCAAGATGGGCTATTAAATGGTTCCGCAGAGCAATTGCTGTTCACTTTGTATTCTCTACAGTGTGTGTAACTGTTAGAAGCTTTTCCCAATTGGTTTCCCCTTGAATATGATGGTGGTTGACAATCTTTGGTGGCAAGAACTTTATTTTAATGTTGCATAATTTCGGGGCTACACAAATCTTGAAAATATGGCCAAATTATAATCCGCTGTAGTTTCTCAAAAGCTGCATATATTTCTCAACATAATTGATAATGACATGGATGCACCATTGGATTATTTTATAATAATTAGAAAAAAGTGATAAAACATTTAATATAAAATAGCATTAAACATTTGTTTGCCTCCTTTTAGCTGACACTATATTTGCAGAAATGCATCTGTTTTTACTTTTGTTGCGGACTTAAGTTTTCAAGGGCTTAAACTAAGTGGCATTTACTATACTATTATTATGCAATGTAATTATATATTGGTTTCTTTTTATGATTGACCTTTTCTTATAATGTGGGAGCAAAGTCTTAGCTAGTTTGCATCTATGTAGCTAATTCTTGTGATGCCAATATAAGTTCAAATAAGGTTTGCTCTGATGATAGAGAAAAATGATTATTACTTTGTATAGGCTGCTCAACTCAATTTTGTAGTTGGATCCCATGTTTGGATTGAGGACCCTGATGAAGCTTGGATTGATGGAGAAATCCAGGAATCGAGTGGTGATGAGATCACGGTTAGTTGTGCATCAGGGACCAAGGTGAGTCTTTTGGAATCTATTATAAAATTATAAACCCATGCTTATTATATACCTATGTCATTTATTATTCTACTGCTTTCTCAAATTAATTAGGCCTTTTGTACAACTAGTTTTTGTTTGAGCCTCTTATTTACCACTCATGTACCTGATTTACTAAATAATTTCTCTTATTGATCCATAAAAAAATAAACTAGCTATTAAATGTTTTAGCTTGTCTTTGGTGGTCTCGATATATGATAGTAGTACAAATTAAGAGACCCTATTTCTAATATATGTTACAGTTTGAAGATTGCTAGCTGTAGTTATAGACAGCAAACTTCCATTAGGATAGAATCTACCGGTCAATATCAATTTCCTGAGTTAACTAATTGAGAAACACATTGAAGAGCCTTCCTTTTATGTCTCCCATAACCTCAAAAATGACATATGAGAAAGTGCTGCAAACTTTATTACTACACCAAGATGATAGAACATTAGAGCTTACTCCACAAAATATCTTACATTAGGAAAATGCGTAGAAATAGTCATAGTGGTAATACACATAACATGAGCATGAGAAATTTTTTTGTGGTATTCAAAACTTGCAACAACATTCAGATTAAGATTTGCGGTCAAAATGAACCAAGTCACCTCAGAGGGGCTTTGGACTTTCTAAAGTAGATTAGCAAGAAGAAAATTATCTTTGTTTAGAAATTGAGAGGGAACAGAAATATGACGTATAGAAATATAAGAATTTGAGGTCTAAATCCTATTGGCCACTGATCAAAAGAGAGAAAGAGAGTTTAGATAACTATAGAGATTGAAGTTCTAAAGTAGCTGATTTCTGTCCTTAATTTTGTAATGATAGTTTAATTAAGAAAGGTATTGTTTATTTTTCGAAAGATTTCTTGGTAAGTTATCCTTTCACTAGAAAAATGGATGAACTTTAAAAATTTACAGTTAGGATTTAGGAATGAATTGACAACAGGACCGAAATCCTTACCATCACATTGATTGCCTTCTAAAGCATCATGAGAAAAAAATTACCTTTGTCTAGAGGACAAATTAAATTTCTCCTTATAACTGGAGCCTTCACCTTAGTTTTCTCCTTCTCAAACAATAACTATTACTAGAAAAACTTTAGTTAGATTATTAGAGTAGCCAAATTAAATTCTAAGTTATGTTTATTTAAATTTCAAATTAGCTTGAGAAACATACTGACATTCTAATTAGACTGGACGTGCTCTTAGATTTTTGCTTTAAATCATTCAATGTTTAACATTTCAACAATTGCATTAAAAAAATAGCTAAAATGTGAGCAAAATTGAAGTGTTCAACATTATATAATTTAGAACAAAATGTTTTTCTTGTTCTGAGATCATCAAAGAATTTTTCTTAAAAAGACTAATTTAGATACTAATTTAAAGGTAGTCAAGGACTTTCCTAGTCTATGTTTGTTTTGCAAAGCACAGAAAAAAATCCCAATTTCCGACGCAAAAAAGATCGTCAAAAGAAAGAACTCTCTTCCTTCCTTCTATTCAATAGGTTCAGAACATGCAATTACTGTATAACGTAAAATATAGTAAAGAAATCTTTTTCTTTTTCTTTACGTGATGAAATTTTTATGCATAATACAATTTTAATAAAACATATAAAAATAAGTATAGTTGTTTATAGAAGCCATTAGATACACAAACCCCTATTTTTTTACTCTCTTTGAATACCTCATACTCACAACCATCCTTTCGCTATTCTCTGCCGCCCAAGCTTGTTCTGTGGGATGGTTTCGTGATATTCTACTTCTACAGGCAAAAATTAGTTTATGAGGTCTGCCAGGGCATTTAATTTGTGCCAATATCTGAATGTACAAAAGGGTAAAAGTAGACACTCACCAAGGGTTGATAGAGACGGTAAACAAGTTTCACCTCTAGGATGAGGATGCAAGTTTGAATCTCTGGGAGGAAAGTGGAGAGAGTGCATAATCTTTGTGCTCAATAGATTAGATTTATAGGCAGTTCAAATAACCCAAACTTATAATTTGATGAGTCTTTGGGCTACTCATAGATCATTTGTAGGCCTACTTTACTATCTTGAAGTTTCTTTTACTTATCCACAAAGGGTCAATTGATATGCTGAGTAATCTTCACCTTCTTAAGAGGAGAATGTGAATTCAAATCTAGAAAGGTAACTCTTGTGGAAAAACTACATAACTATCGTGTTGCTTGAGTCGAGTGAACATTAGAACCCATTTAGATTGGCTTTCTTCTAGGAGAAAAGCACTTATTTTTTTAAGAAAAGTATTTTTACAAATTTTTAAAAATGTTTGGATACAACTGTTAAAAAAAGTGTTTCCAATAAAAAAGTCAATTTACCTCCTTTTTTTTTTTAAGGTTAGGAATATCTAGCTTTTGGAAAAAATAAAAAATAAAAGAAGAAGCAGAAGTGGTTTTTAACAAATTATCTTCTAAAAATATTTTTTATCTTAATTCAAAATTATAATATATATCTTTCTTTTCTTATTTTTTATCAAACCCTAGTTCTTTTTTCTCTTTTTTAATGTCATTTTTTGTAATTTGGTTATAAAAGAATTACTTTTTTTCTTTTGTATCCAAATAGATATATAAGTACTTTTAATAATTAAAAGTATTTCTCAAATAGTCTATCTAAATGCAAAATAACTTTTTTTCAAAAATAAAACTCTACTAAAAAAAAGTTTAGGAAAAAAAGGTCATTTTTTAAAAGGTTTATCCAAACGACCTAAGTCTTAAGGGCATTTAAATGGATTGAAATAGTAAAAACACCTTGTAGCCTTACTAAAAAAAATAATTTCTTTCACTTAAAAACAATAATAGTCAGAATCAAGCTCTTGGCAACCTAATAATAAGCTTTGGAAGTTTAAGATGCTCCCAAAAACTTTCTTTTAGTGCCTATTACACCAGAGAAACCTAATGTCATAGCACGGTTGATCTTAAAATCCCTAATTTCTTACTATTACAATGGATTTTCTAGTAAGTTTTTACATATGATTACATAATAATTTGTGAACATGATTACTTAAAATTTTTTTTTGAGTATATCGTGCCAAGGAAATTCTTCTATCAGCTTAAGAGAGTTCATAATCCTGGCGTGCATGTTTATCCACTCTTTCTAGTATTGCCTCAACACTCCAAGTCATTGAACTATTTTATAATAAAAAAGTTAAAAAAAGAAGAAGAAGAATAAGTCCTCAGTCTTTGCATCAATGACTAATATGTGCATCATAGATACTTCTTTAACGAGGAATAGTATCTTTTAGCTCAAACCTTGTCCACAAAATTCTACAAAAAGCTTTTCTATTATCAAAGCTAAATTACTTTATTTAGAGAATGATATTATGGCAATGTTAAAGAGCTCAAAAATGAAACTCTTCATGTGTTTATGTTGTTCATATCATAAATAAATATTTTCTATCGCAGGTTGTGAGTAAATCATCTAATATCTATCCCAAAGATCCTGAATTCCCACCTAATGGTGTGGAAGATATGACAAGGCTAGCATATCTGCATGAACCAGGGGTACTTCAAAATTTGCAAATTCGATATGACATAAATGAAATATATGTAAGACCTCACCTCTACTTTCTGCATTCACCTTGGTTCTATCTAGCATAGTGTTTAGGGGTGTGCTTCTTTTTCCTGTCACATTTATTTGAAGATTTAACTTTTGCTGGTGGTTATTCCAGACATACACAGGAAATATATTGATAGCCGTGAACCCATTCCAAAGGTTACCTCATTTGTATGCTAGTGAAACAATGGAGCAGTACAAAGGTGCGCCTTTTGGTGAGAAGAGCCCACATCCTTTTGCCATTGCAGATTCTGCATATAGGTATCTTGTTTTTGCTCTTAGTTTTGTTTGGCACCTTGGTCATGGCTTTAAGTATCCCTAGAATTAAGATTGATATAGGTTTAGATAGTTTTATAGTTCATAAGAAAATAAATATACTTGAAGTATTAATTTTGATAGTTGAAGCACTACATGATGTGATGTTAGATAGATAATATCAAAACTGTGTTCTCCTTGCCTTTCCAGATTACATTGCATACTTTTTGTACATTCCCAATCTGTCTAAACCACTGGATGAATATATATATTTTTTCTTGCATAAATGCTTTAACACAAGCAATGTATTCATAGGAAAATGATAAACGAAGAAACAAGCCAATCTATTTTGGTTAGTGGGGAAAGTGGAGCTGGTAAAACAGAAAGCACGAAGATGCTTATGTGTTATCTTGCCTATATGGGAGGGAGAGCGGCAAATGAGGGACGGTCAGTGGAGCAACAAGTTCTGGAGGTAAGGAAACTAAATATTTGTTTTTTTTTGGAGAGGGCGTGCTGTAAACATTTTGATTATGAAATTTAATCTTGGATGTTATGACTCATTCTACAATTTATTCACACTTCTGCAGTCCAATCCTGTTTTAGAAGCATTTGGCAATGCCAAGACTGTTAGAAACAATAATTCAAGGTATTAACTTTATTGTTGAGCGAGGTTCATTTTTTCCCTATCTTTTTGTAATTTCTACTGCACCCTTCTTTCTCTTAATTGGTTTAAAGTTTATCCTAAGCTTATGAAGTATAATTTCAGTCGTTTTGGTAAGTTTGTGGAGATTCAGTTTGATCAAAAGGGGAGAATTTCAGGAGCTGCTATCAGAACCTATTTGCTGGAGCGATCTCGTGTCTGTCAAGTTTCTGATCCTGAGAGAAATTATCATTGCTTTTATATGCTTTGTGCTGCACCACGAGAGGTAGATAATTATTTCATTTTCCATAAGAAATTTATGCCTAGAAATTAAGGTTTGCTTCCATGATAAGTAATAGATATTTAACAATAAGCACATTAAGCAATCTACCATGTGTTTGGCATTGTAGCATTTGGCATGATGTATAGCAATTTAGCCTCCATCTTTTGAGGTTTTCTATCTCTTAATATGGTCATACCTTCCAATTATGTGGCTCTGCTTGATAAAATGCGAGTTAGGCTGCATAGAAACTTTGCATAGATCAAACATGCTCCTGCACTTAAGAGGTAAGGATATTGCATCATAAAGGTTCATGGTTTAATTACAAAAGTTCATGAACAGTATCTATCAGTAGTTGAGCTTTGAAAGTTTTGATTTGAATTTAGTTTGTTGAGTGGTCTTCTTTAACTTACCTGACAGAAATGAGCTCTTGATGTGAATTCATTTTTATTTGAACTTTTCCATATATGTAGGATGTTGAAAGATACAAATTAGGAAATCCAAGAACTTTTCATTACCTAAATCAATCCAATTGCATTGAGCTGGATGGGCTGGATGATTCTAAGGAGTATCTTGCAACTAGGAGAGCTATGGATGTCGTTGGGATCAACTCTGATGAGCAGGTACACTTCAGTAAATCTCTATTAAAGATTTATTTATTTATTTTTTTTAAAAGTTTTCATTACAAGAGTTTGTCATCCCTCTTCTCAGGATGCTATATTTCGAATAGTAGCTGCAGTACTACATTTAGGAAACATTGAATTTGTTAAGGGGGTGGATGAAGAGACAGATTCCTCTCAACCCAAGGATGACATATCCTATTTCCACCTGAGAACTGCAGCTGAACTTCTGATGTAAGTGAACCTGCTCTTTAATTGTTGTATCGATGGAAAATTGATACTCAAATCTATAACACCTATAGTAATGCATATTTATTTCTGATAGGTGTGATGACAAGGCCCTTGAAGACTCTTTCTGCAAGCGTGTTATGGTGACTCGTGGTGAGGCCATAACAAAATCGCTTGATCCAACTTCTGCAGCTCTCAGTAGAGATGCACTGGCTAAAATAGTTTATTCAAGGCTTTTTGACTGGTAACATTTGTGAAGTTTATGAAAATATAAATAAGTTTTTAATTATATATATTTGTATAAGTTCCTTTTGATATTCATGAGTTTCTGTAAGTCAATTAATGCAAATATCTGTTGATCCAGGATTGTGGACAAGATTAACAACTCTATTGGACAAGACCCGGATTCAAAGAACTTAATTGGAGTTCTAGATATATATGGATTTGAGAGTTTCAAGACAAACAGGTGCTTAACTAGTACACCTTTTACTGCTTTTATAGAAAATTTCATGAAAAGATTTTGATGGATAAGGTGGAATGATAAACTAAGGAACTTACATGTTTTGTGTTTGTGAATAATGATGCAAAAGTTGACAAAGATGTTAAATCGTATTTTATGCCTTAGTTGATATTATTCATGACTTGTGCTACCATATATGCATTATTTTGATGTTTTACAGTAAAAGTACTCTCCACTAGGGAACAATTTTCTTGGTTATGGCTCTGTTATTGTTTGGCTTCCATAGTTTTTATTTTGCTCCATGGACTCAGAAAGGAAAAATGAGCCAAAAATAAATATACTAAAGAAATAATGCTCACAAGATTTTGAAGTAGTTTGGCTTTTAAACCAAGTACATGTGTAAAGATGACAAATAAATGGGAATGTAAAATAAAAAAGTCTACTCACTTAAAAGTTACTAATGTGTGGATAAGTAATATAAAATATGGTGCATGATGTACCTACACAAAATTCAAGCCACAACTATAATTTCTTACTGTATTAATGGGATTGTATCTAATGTACAATTATTATGTTTGTGATGTTATGATTTTTAATGACTATCATGTAATTTGTTGGATTGATTTTTGTTGTGTGCCTATATTGCTGTTTTTCAACTCTGACTCTGCAATTGGTCCTATGCAGCTTCGAGCAATTTTGTATCAATTTGACAAATGAGAAATTGCAGCAACATTTCAACCAGGTTTAATTCTCTTATTTTCTCCAACTTCTTGGAATTCATCACTTGGTAAGCTATTTCTATTAACTCAATTAACATTTTGTTATTTCACTATGCAGCATGTCTTCAAAATGGAGCAAGAAGAATATACAAAGGAAGAAATTGATTGGAGCTATATAGAGTTTGTTGATAACCAAGATGTTCTTGATCTCATAGAGAAGGTGTGTGATTCATCATTAGTCCTTTTTTTTTTTTTTTTCATTCTAGGATAGTTCTGTTAGATTACCATCTCATTTTTCAATTGAATGTATTTTTATTATTTAGCATTAAATTAAGATAATTATTATTTAGCACTAATACATGCACCGTATTTTATTTTTTGATGCATTATTTATTTTTTCAAATTTCCCTTCAAATAAATACTCTTTATGGTAGTTAATCTGTTATGAGTCATGATTGTTCTGCTGATGTTATAACTACCAAGATTTTCTGAGGCAATAATCACAATGGTTCAGTAAATTATTTTGATCTAACAAGCTATATGAAAAGGATGTGAATATCTAGCTTGTAAACAACAATCGCATATAAGTTTGAGCTCTACAAAGTTGTATTCATTTGTTTGTATTTTACCCTTTCTAATTTATATATGTTCATAACCACAGAAACCTGGCGGCATTATTGCTCTTCTAGATGAGGCCTGGTATGTAATAAATGATTGAATGGTTCAATAACTTGTTTTTGTGGTCACACAGATATTGAACGGCTACTCTTTGTTATTTTGCGTTCTATATATACATGCACACTAACATCTGCATATGCATATACTTTGAGATCGTGAGATTCTCTTGCTTATTCTTTGCAGTATGTTTCCAAGATCAACACATGAAACACTTGCTGAAAAGCTATATCAAACTTTTAAAGATAATAAACGCTTCAGTAAGCCAAAGTTGTCTCGTACTGACTTCACAATTAACCACTATGCCGGTGATGTAAGTGAAGTACATTTTGTTCTACAGATTTGTGTACCATCAACGATGAAGGAAAAATGCTTAATATATATATATATATATATATATGGTGGTTTTTAATTTACAGGTCACTTATCAAACTGAGTTATTCCTTGATAAAAATAAAGACTATGTTGTTCCAGAGCATGCCGCCCTACTCAGTGCTTCAAAGTGCCACTTTGTTTCAGGGTTGTTCCCACCTTTACCCGAGGAAACTTCGAAATCAACAAAGTTCTCTTCTGTAGCAACTCAGTTTAAGGTCTGTTTTCTTTTACCATGCATATAATTGTCAATTTGGTGCCTTGTGTTTATCAGTTTTATTCTTTACGCATATATTATGAAGCAACAACTGCAAGCTTTGCTTGAAACACTAAATGCTACTGAGCCACACTACATTCGTTGCGTAAAGCCAAATAATCTTCTTAAGCCAGGGATATTCGAGAACAATAATGTGTTGCAACAGCTCCGATGTGGGGTAAGTTCAATGCCATCTTGGCCATGTTCTGTGGTATAACATGTGTATTTTTGTCAAGTGACTTTAGACTTTATGGATGCCATCTATAGGGAGTAATGGAGGCAATACGGATAAGTTGTGCCGGATATCCCACTAGAAAGAACTTTGATGAATTTGTTCGGCGGTTTAGTATCCTAGAACCTAAGGTTCTAAAAACATGGTATGTTCATACATTTCTGTTATCCTTTTCTCTTTTTCCGATCATCCATATGAAGGTAATTGTGGAATATGTGAAGCTAATTAATGATAACCATGTATTCACAGCCCTGATGAGATGACTTCTTGCAAAGTGCTTCTTGATAAAGTGAACCTTAAAGATTATCAGGTGCCAATTTATCCCAACTGGAAATTCTATGTATCACAGTTGTAGCTTTGACTTTGCTAGCTGGTCACATGAATGATAAATGGTGCTACCATTTTCTAATACATGCTGTATTGGAACATAGATTGAGATTAAGAATTGTACCTTTTTGGTCCAAGTAACACCAAGAAGGAAGCAAGAAATGTTCCAGCTTGCTACTAATAGAGTTTACTGCTTTTGCATCTATGTGGTTGTCTGAGTGCTGCATATAAGTTCACTGCCATTGAATCCATGAACTTTTTCCACTGTAGATTGGAAAGACAAAAGTATTTCTGAGAGTTGGTCAAATGGCAGAACTAGATGCATGTAGGGCTGAGGTCTTAGGAAGATCTGCAAGCATTGTTCAAAGAAAAGTTCGCACATATCTTTGTCAGAAACATTACAATTTATTGCGGTTGTCTGCCATAGAACTACAAAGGGTTGCTAGAGGTATCAATTATACGAATACTTCAGCACTGTTTATAGTTGAAAGATTGACTTTTGACCTATATTTTTTATTTTTTGAACCACTCCTTTGTGCAATTTCTTTGAATTTAATGTAGGACAACTTGCTCGCCATCTGTATGAACACATGAGGAGGGAAGATGCTTCTAAGAAAATCCAAAAGAACCTTCGCATGCATCTTTCCAAAAATGCTTACAGAACCACTTATGCTTCAGCTATTTATATTCAAACTGGTATGAGAGGGATGACTGCTAGAAATGACCTTAAATTCAGGAAGTTAACAAGAGCTGCGGTTGTTATCCAGGTAGAATAGGACAGAAGTTTCTTCTTAATTAAAGAGGAGTAGCTATCTGAAGCATTTCTAATTCCTTTTTCCCTTTGCATATAGTTACCTAATTACCTTTGTTTTCTTTTCATTTATGGGGTAAGACTATTGCCTTGTTTGGTACATAGTATTGGATAATACTTAATAAAACTAAGATTTGATAGTATAAGGCTTTCTCGTATTAGTATAAGTACTATCTAACACTTGATGTGCAAAGTGTGATTGTATAATTAAAAAAATATCCTAAAATATAAATAAATGTCAAAATTGTATTTTGCAATAAATTTGGAAGTAAACGATTAATTTTTATCCAATTTGATAAAAAAATTTATCTTGTAAAGTCTTATAAGAATTCATGGGAGCTGATACGTTTATAATATAATCATGGGATAAATATGGGTGAATTGGATAATTTTATCCTATTATATATCACACCAAATATGTGATAAAAATAAATGTTATTAATCTTGTACAATGTAATAGAAAGACATAATTTTGACTCTCCCTAGACCTCATAATGGAGCGAGTCTTGTGTATTGGTCTAAACCTATCTTATATATTTCTTACCCTTGGCTTTAAAATTCATTCTTCTCCATTAACTATATTTTCCAGATGAAATTTTAGTCTTTTATTTACCCTTCCTTTCAATGTGATATGTTCAGTTTTTAATAAATGACAGAATAGACTTAAGATTGAAAAATTAGAAGTTTTTGGCAATTGTTTGTCTTTCATCTAGTCACATATTCCCATATTAAATGACACTAAATTGATTGTTATTTTCACATATAATATGCTTAATTTAATGTGATTGTTTGTCTATGATAGAGATACGGCAGAGGTTATATAGCTCATATTCGTTTCCAAAGCCTAAAGAAAGCAGTTATTGCTGCACAGTGTTCTTGGAGGAGAACAATGGCTCGTAGAGAACTTCGAAAACTTAAAATGGTGATTTCCTCTTGTCCTCTTGTTTCAATTTCTCAATTTTTCCAACATCAACAAGTTGCTAATGTTTCGCATTTCAGAAGTAATTAACATTCTTGAACATTTGACTTTTTTATGTTTTTTGTAAGAACTTGAAAAGTTTTATTTGTGGTGACTGTTAGTGTTATTTAAGATAGAATAGTTGTAATGATTTCAGTTAGTATTAGAAAATATCTTTGTATCACTGCTACTGAACTGCTTTCAAATTTGTGGTTCCTTTTGTACTTTCCCATGCAGTACCCCAATTAGCACTGACTAATAGAAAATGTTTCTGCTGAAAAAGTGTGCTATTTTTTCTCCCACAAACTATGAAACTTAAGTGTTATATCTTTTTCTTAATTTGAATTTTATCCTTTTATTCAGCTATGCTACAACTGTTTTGTATATCAATATGGTTTAATTGTTATCATAGTTTTCGAAAAAAAAAAAAAAATCTAAATTTTAACTTCTCGTAGGCTGCTAGGGAAGCCAAGGCTCTTGAAGCTGCCAAAAAAGATCTAGAAAAGCAAGTCGAAGAACTAACTTTGTCTCTACAAACAGAGAAGAGAACAAGGGTAATTTATTTATTTATAGAAAGTGAAAACATAGCAGTATGAAATTAAGTTTCTTCATGTTTACGACTACTACTTTTCTTTTACACCTACAAATAGTTTAAATTACACTATTTTGCTGACTTTTTATATGTTTTGGTTAATTCTGATATTGAGGAAGCCAAGACACAGGAAAATGAAAAATTACAATCTGCTTTGCGTGAGATGGAGCTTCAATTAGAAGAAACAAAGGCAATGCTCATTAAGGAACTTGAAGCTGCTAAAAAAGCAGCTGAGCAAACTCCAACTATACAGGAGATTCATGATAATGCAAGTGATAGTGAATTGATCAATAAGCTTACTGCAGAAAATGAACAACTCAAGGTAAACATTACATAAAAAATTGTTTAAATAATTTATGCTTCTGGTTGGGTCATAATATCCAAAATCATCGTTACTTCTAATGCTTTACAGGAGCTGGTTAATTCATTGGAAAAGAAAAATATACAAGAGCTTCCTAATAATATGTCTGAGAATGAATTGATCAGTAAGCTTACTTCAGAAAAGGGACATCTCAAGGTATACGATATGTAGGAAATGATTGAAATTTATACTTCTGGACATGTCATAAGATCAAAAACTATTGTTATTCTGATGCTTTACAGGATCAGGTTAATTCATTGGAAAAGGTAATTGATGAAACAGAGAGGAAATATGAAGAAAGTAACAAGCTTAGTGAAGAGCGCATGAATCAAATTATAGAGACCGAAAGCAAGATAATTGACCTAAAGACATCAATGCAAAGGTTCTTATGGTGGATTTTGTTTTTGAAAGATTGCATTCAAATGCAAATCTGGTGTTTTCCTTGGTTTGATATGTTGCCTATGTAATATGTTAGGCTTGAAGAAAAACTCTCTGATATGGAAACTGAGAATCAAGTTTTGAGGCAGCAAGCCCTATTGAGTTCATCATCAAGGAGAATGTCAGGAAAGTTTTCACCTGCTCCAGCTCCGGTAAATACATAAAATCATTATTTATTAATTCAGGCTGTTGGTACTCCTATTGTCTATTCACAGTCCCTACTGGTGAGTTTTAATTGAAAAATTGTAAATTGTCCTCAAATAATAATTTTTTAATAAAGTATTTTCTTAGATAATTATATTCATAGTTGTCTATTCACATATAACTGAGGGCAATTTAGAAAATTTCAATTAAAACAAGTTATTGAGTGATGTAAATAAATAATTCCAAGCCTTAATACTCTCAGACTGTCATCTTGTTTACCATCAATGGAGATTATATTAATGTCTTTTTCTCCTCTTACTACTGCAGCATGTGGAAAATGGTCATCAGGTAATAAAAGGCTGTTAAATTTGGAAGCACTTTTACTTTCCTTGTAATCTAATTATATATCGTCTTTTTATTTATCAACAAGGATAAACTTTCCACCATCCTATTTTCCATAGGCACCACCAAATTCCACCCCAACAAAAACATTTGGTATGGAGGCTGACAGTAAACTGAGAAGATCTCATATGGAGAGGCATCAAGTATGCTCTTGTAGAACAATTGTTGCTTTTTGACATATTTGTGTCATATTTTCATACGCTTCCACATCATTTAGTCATAATATGTTTATGTGTGCTTTCTTTGGCTGTAGGAGAGTGTAGATGCTCTTTTCAAATGTGCACAGAAAGATCTTGGGTTCTCTGAAGGAAAACCTGTTGCAGCGTTTACCATTTATAATTGTTTGCTACATTGGAAAGCTTTTGAAGCAGAAAAGACAAGTATATTTGATCGTCTTATTCAGTTGATTGGTTCCGCAATAGAGGTAACTTGCTACTTACTCTATCCATTTTTTGCTTTTTCTTTTTGAAGTATAAGAATTCAATTACAAATTTTTAATTAAAAAGTTGAATCAAAATATAAAAGCATATAGGATAATTTAACCTTTTTTAGAGAAAGGAAGATAAAGAGAAATTAAGATGGTTGGGGTTGTGGCCCCTGCTAGCTCCCTTCCCTCTACATATGTTTGAAGATATACCTAAAGTAGCTCACAATTAGCTTATACTAAAGCTCAATATTCTGATTCTACACTATATTTGCTTCTTTAGCTTATTAAGAAATCAAATTAGCACCAAGGAAAACATAATAGCCAAATGTTGATATCTGGTAGATGGTAACCCTCCATCCTTACTGCTCATTATTTTCGTAGATAACTCCATATCATGGTTTTCCCATTAAATATCTCAAGATGTGTAATACACATCCTAACAAGTGTAACAAGGAGATGATTGCATAAATTGGCTCACTACCCTCGCTCAGAAGTACATGTCCCAACAATGATGTAGTCAAGAATGTCCACCATCCTGGATCAACGAGATGACATCCTTGCTCCTCCTCCTACTTGCTTTAATCCCTATAAATACTTCAACTAACCCTTGTTCATCTCTCAGAATAATTTTTTTTATTAACAAAATTTTGAATTCTCTACTTTTTTGTGTCCTTGATGTTTTAAGAAAAGATTATGCATAGGAAGTGACATCCATCAAAGTTGATACCAATAGTTATTTTCATGATGTTTATTACATTTAACATTTTTGCAGGATCAGGACAATAATGATTGTATGGCTTATTGGTTATCCAACACATCTGCTTTGTTATTCCATCTCCAGCGAACTCTAAGAGTACCTACGGCACGGAAACCACCTACTCCAACATCATTTTTTGGGAGAATGACCCAAGTATTAAGTTCATTCATAACTATCTAACTTAACATGTGCCAAACATAAGTTACATGGGAACTTTTGGCTCATATTGCTTATTAATAGTTTGTTTGCATATATGACTACTTAGATGTTGTATATTCTACTCTGTTAGAGAATTAATTAGCCAATGCATTGTCTTGCACATTATATGATCACTAATTGAAGGTTATCAATAGGATGTGTTTGTCTCCTTATTATCAATGACATGCTAGACATTTTACTTTGCGGCATGTTAGTTGCTAAGTATTGTAAACAACAAAGGCCAAGGAAAATGAAAGGGAGCAACATGGATGAATTGGTTGTGAAATCAAGAAACTTCCAATATCTGTAACTTAATTGGATTTTTATTATAAACCTAGATTTGAGTCTAAATTTTTTTGTTAATCTAAAATGATAAATTTGTTTTTTGGTCCAATTTTGTGTCAATTTAAAAGTAAAAAGGGACATGTTTGTCCTTTAAAAGAATCATACATGCATTCATGCATTTTATTTTAAATTGATGCTTATAAATAATGGCTTGCACTTAATCTATAATACGATGTTGTTTGTTAGTGCTTTCATTCATCTTCTACCCTTAATAAATACTAATTACACATTTGTGCCTCATTGTATAACTAATGAATATAGTTGTAGATAATGACATTAAGCTCAAAATATGCAATGCAATGTTGTTTCTCAGGGTTTCCGCTCATCGAACAGTCTTTCCAGTAATGCATTTGATATAGTGCATCAAGTTGATGCCAAGTATCCGGCTTTGCTTTTCAAGCAGCAGCTGGCAGCTTATATGGAGAAGATTTATGGAATTGTTCGAGAAAATTTGAAGAACGCCTTGTCACCTTTGCTTTCTTCTTGCATTCAGGTATGGTGACTATATACTTCATCATCAAATATGCTTTCCAGTGTGAAGGAAAATTGATGGTACTAGAGGATTTGAGAATGGGGGTTGAATCAAGTCTTTGGTTGATTAAAACTTTTTTTGCATACTTAACACAAAAATCAGAAAGTTCACACAACTAGATTTTTTATTAGATAGTTAGTAGAAATCTAGTAAGTGTCTACTAGACTTTGTTGTTAAATCACTCGAAATATGAACAAACTATATATCCTAAAATATTAGATCAATATAAGTGTAGCATTAAAAGATAAAGCTAAAATATTGAAATGTAAAGAGAAAGGAATAAAAAAGCTTGCACCAAGAATTTATACGGTTGGATCTCTACAACTTGGAGTTTACATCCAATCCCCATTACCTATGGGATTTTTCCACGATGAGTATTCATTTTACAACAAGCCTCTCTAAGCTCTTACAATTTCATTTAACTTTGAGCTATTATTTTCTCACCTACCAAGAGACCTTTCTCAATGGTATTTTATCTCACTTGTGCACCTCACAAGATTTCCTTTCTCTTAAGCTTCACTCACTTGAGTTACAACAAATTTAGAGTATGAAAATGAGAAGAATATTGAGTACAAGAAGCACAAAGCTCTCAAAGTTAGTCACATAGATTATTGTCAAAAAGACACTAAACTAAGGTTTAGTAACAAGTATATATAGAAGTTTCACCCCATGCACATTACTTGGTCTCCACCCAAGTCATTTGAACTTTGGGATTTCTTCCAAGGTGTCCATGGAGATGTCTTTTCATATTGCCATGCTTTGTTTATTGTGCCATAGCTTTTTCTCTCACATGGTACAAATTTATTTGTCATTTTCCTTCTTTGATAAGCTCACTTTTTGCTAATACCTTTTGTAGTTTCATATTAGTACAAGTGAACATAGTAGAGTGTGAAAAAAATCCTTTTATCTCAGCTCCTTTTTCTGATTTAGCCGTTGGCATCATGGCTTCCTTAGGTTAACTCTTTGATTTTCATGCTTTGATGCTCAAACCCAAGCAGTAGGTTTATTCGCCATTCCTCTACTAGATTTTGATTTTCAGTTCCGCCTCTTACTACTGAAATAGTCTGGTTCCTGCACATATTAGAACACACCATTCCAAGATCTAGTGCAATGAACTTAAACACATAGTTTGCATCATGACAATAATAAATTATCTATAGATCCAACAAAAATATATGCTATTAAGAGCAAATATCACAGGTGGAGTGCTGGTAGTTTTACTTAACCTTACTTATATACATTATGCTATAATTTGTTGTAAATATTAACAATGATTTGTCTTGATGCCTAGGAAATTGAAAGTAAGTTTCTATTGGCATTTTATTGCACATCCACATCTTCGAGATTGTTATTTTAAATTTGTCAATCTTAAGAGGAAAAAAGGAATGCACTATTTGAACAGTTTGTTTTAGATAATTGGTTCTTACTTCTCTAAAGATATGGTTGGCTTAAAGATTTCAATTGCCTGCTTGTAGGCAAAGCTAAAAATCTATATTTATTTGACCATTTTAGTGTAAGTATGCTTATTCCATTTACATGTTATTATGATTTTAGGCACACAGAACTTCAAATGACAACAGCCAACCAACTGCTTCATGGCTCAGTATTACAGAATGCCTTAACAGATTTCTCAAGATTTTGAAAGAAAATTATGTATGTGAAGTTTTGGTAGTATAGTGAATTGGTATCCTTACACCTCTTACCTTTCTAGTCCATTTCTTTCTTAAAGAGCAATCTGACTTTTAGTTTTGTTTCAGGTGCATCCCATTCTAGTTCAGAAGACATTTAGCCAGGTTTTTCAATACATTAATGTGGAAGTCTTTAATAGGTAATTTGTGATGTCTTATTAAATCGCTTCTATACTAATGGACTAATTATAAGCATTCGAGCTGACTTGCCAGTTGGGAATACTCTATTCTCCAGCCTTCTTTCACAAAGAGAATGTTGTACATTCAAAAATGGAGAATATGTAAAATCAGGGTTGGCTGAACTAGAACTATGGTGCAATGAAGCAACAGAAGAGGTATACTCTCTTAATACTTTAATGAGTCACAATATACATATAGTCCTCATAGCTATCCTAGGTATATTTACATCCCTCACTATGTGAACAATGAATTAGTTCTTATCTGGCTGGTGACTACTTCTGTTGTAGTATGTTGGCTCATTGTTAGATGAACTCAAACATGCAAGGCAAGCAGTTAGATTCTTGGTATGTCTATTACTTCTGCTGTAAACTCTTTCTCTTAATAGATAGACTTCTAGTAATCTGCTAGTCAGTAATGTTTTAGTTTAATCTCTCTTTTTCTTGGCTATTTTTCATCATATTCTCCTTTCTCACTTTGTGTGTCACCCTAGATACGATTAAGCGAGTTGATTAAGATTTTGCTCAAGACTTACGATCTTTTCTTTTCCCCTTTACGAGATTAGCAACATACCATGTTAAAGGACATTATCTTAATTGATATTTATACTATTACTATATGCATGCATGATTAATATACCATAAGTTTAGAGTGCACTACACGAAGACTCCTAAATTCTCAATGCCAATTTCTCTCCTTGTTTTAATTTGGATGCAATCATTTATCCAGGTTGCACAACAGAAGGAAGAACTATCCTATGATGATCTTACAAATGAGCTCTGCCCTGTAAGTTTTTTTCCCCTCTACTATGATTGAATACTAACATGTGTAAGATAAAGCTGCGAATGCCCAAAAACAAAACCATGTAAGATAAATATGAATAGTTAACCCTCAAACAACCAACATTAACTCATTATGAAGTTAATTGGGACTATGACTTCTACTTTTGTCTTAATATTCTCTACATAAACAAAATGTGGGTGAAATTTTTTGTTTTCCTATAATTTTTGGGGTTAGAAAATAAACTTTCCCTTCTTACACTAATTGCTAATTAAAAGATGAAGTTTGGCTTATTATAGTATACTTATATAATACGTACAACAACAAAGCCTTATTGCAATAGGTGGGATCAGCTACGTGCGTCAAACATTATTGGATTCATTAAATAAATAGTATACTTCATGAGGTTGGCAATGTCTTAAATGCTCCTTGCTTTGCAGTGCACCTGGGGTCTAGCTAGACCTGTGGTGATCCGGAGTGTTGGTTTCAGTTAATGAAAACCCAATGGTTGTGAAGGTTAGGGGAAACCTGCACAACATAGCGTCCCCTTTGCGGAACTCGGAACTTGGATCTCAAATTAGCATAAAAGCAGAACTTGAAACTCAGTCATGTCAACCTCAACTTCCTCATCTTCTGTCACGTGACCAAATTGACAGCTGTAATGCGAATTCTGAGTTCCACTTTTATATTATTTGAGATCCGAGATCCCTGTTGGTTGGTTCCGAGTTTCGAAATCGGTTCACTTCTAATTGTCAGTTGTGGAACACACTAAGTGTACAGTAGTACATGGTGCATTAGCACCTTAGTTTGTAAGGTGCATGTTAGCAAGCAGTGTTTATCTTGCTCTAACATCTACGTATGCTGAATTCAGGTCCTTAGTGCTCATCAGCTTTATAGAATATGCACACTTTATTGGGATGGAAATGAGAATGACAATAAACAAAGTGTATCACCAGATGTAAGTTGCAGAAGATTATAAAAATGATATACTTCTTTTTGTCAGCATTTACTTTGTCGTTTGAATATAGTTACTGTAATTATTGCCATGTCCTTGTGCAGGTCACCTCTAGCTTGAAGCTTCTAATGACAGATGGCGTAGAAGATGATAGCAAATCCTACTTGTTGGAAGATAATTCAAGGTAAATGCTCAAATATACATGCATATAGAAGAAATTATAATTTTAATGGAAAACTAAATTATTCACCTTTCACTGTTTTCTAAATGGCAGTATCCCTATTATTGTTGAAGAAATTTCCAGTTCCCTTAAAGATAAGACCATTCCAAAAGTAAAACCTCCTGAAGAACTTCTTGAGGATCCAAGCTTCCAATTTTTACACGATTATTGTTAGTGCATCCATATTCAGAATGTCTTCTCTGATTAAAATCCATGCTGTAAATCCACCCATTCTTTTTCCCCCCTCTTGTGTTTTTTAGTGGCATCCGTGTTGTACTGGCTGTGATAGTTGAAAGGCAGAGTAGGTCTCACAGTTCCTGTAAACATTTTCTTTTGATCTCTATTTTCATGAGATCATATGGATGTTCACTTGGGGACAAATCTTTGTATTAGTATAAGGTAAGCAATGTAACATTTGTAAAATGATAGGAGTTGATTCCATAGATTGTTTTTCTGGCCTTAAAAATTCGACATTGTAGAAAGCAGCTTATTACTATCAAATGCTATGGTGAAATTGGCCGCTTGCGTAGGATCGTCATCCTTTGTAATATTAAGACTACGTGAAATATGAGGTGAATAGGTGGGCTTAAGCCTTAAGTTTCAGTTACGATGTCAAAGTAGTTTCATCCTAGACTAGTGCATATTAAATATAGATTTAATTTTAATATATTGTCAATATAAAATATAATAAAAAAATTAATAACATTGACTCAATTAGAATTGTCATATTATTAAATGGGTTGGACTTTACTAGATATAGATAGAAAAATACATAAATAATAATATAAATTGATTGATAATAAAAAATTTATACTAATAGAGTATCGAAATTATATTCATTAAATATATCGTCCAAGATTTGTTTGTATAATGATGAGCTCACAACGGCACTAGTGCACTAAATAATAAATATAGAAATATAAATAAAGTTATGAAGCAATTGTTCCATAGATCTTGTTTTCGACACTAGCTAGGACCAAAGGCCCAATTCTGAAGAATTTTTAATCATTATAATCCATTATAAAAAGAGAGTAAATCCACAAATTAATTTCTGATAATATCATCGATAGATAGATTGGCTTCTGACAAAAATAAATTAGCCTTAAGGTTCTTGATAATTGCAAAAGTTAGGCACTTTAATCCTTAAAGTGGATCCTTTCAATTGTTGCTCCGATTTTCGATTTCCAATTTCATCATTGCATTGTTGCTCACCATGCGATAGTAGAGCACATGCAGTGGAATGCAATGACTAAACTCGAAACATGGAACCCGGAACAGTATTGTTGCTCCTTGTATTCCACTGCATGTGCTCATATGCTGAATGGGGAGCAACAGTGCAATGATGAAATTAGAAATTGGAAATCAGAGCAACAATTGAGAGGATCAGCTCGAGAGACAAACATGCCTAATTTTTGCAATTGTCAAGGACCTTGAGACTAATTTATTTTTGTCGAACCAATCTGTCTATTGATGATATTGTTAGGGATAAATTTGGGGGTTTACTCATAGAAAGATTTCTAACCTATAGATTTTTAAATTACTAAATTCTCCCATTTAATTATTGATTTATTCATATTCATGCGAAAGTATAAATTTATAAAATGGAAGGTTGAAGGTTTAAAATAATAAATGTGGACAATCAACATGGTATTGGTCAGAGTGGAAGGAGCTCGGATATAGTCCTGGGTTTGATATTGAGACTCATATATATGGAAAAAAATACTATTGGAAGATGTCTCCATTTAGGCGCCTGATCGTATCTCGAGAGACTACTCTCTCATCTACCAAGTGTGGGAATACTCTAGGAAACTAATAATAATAAATGTGGACATGTGTGGCAACAAAAGGGTTAATGTTCTAAAAAAGAAGGCTTTTATGCCCAAATGGTGCACCAATGCTTCCTTGAAAGAAACTACTGTAATAGATACTTGAAAATTTATAAAATGATTAAATAGTTATTATGAGATTTCAACTTGATTTTTGAAAGATTTGGGCAATCATTTGGTCTTGAAAAAGTAATTTTTATTTCATGTTAGTCAAACATCAACGAAAACATGAAAAAGACGGAAAACTTGTGTCTGTTGTGTCACATTATATGGCTTTTTGACCAATGTGTTGTACTTTTCAAAAGAAATTACCAATATATTGTTGTTTCAAAACTTTTTACTTGTCTATAGTCCTTTCTGCCATGCTGGATACTGCAAGAATTTTTTATTTTATTTTGATTTGTGTACGACGCTCTATCAATTGGCGCCTTTTGCAAAGGCTGCAGCCTTTGACAACTGCAACATCTCTCTCTCCCTCACAAATGTTTCCGAGTTCCAAGTTCCAAGTTGCAAGTTGAACGTAAGAGAGAGTTCACTTCTTTCTTGTCTCCAAGTTTCCGAGTTTCGAGTTCAATGTGTCACTTAACGTGAGAGTTCACTTCTTCTACAGAGTCTTTTCCGAGTTTTGAGTTCAATTCACTTCTTTCTTATCCTCAAGTTTCTAAGTTCCGAATCAAGTTTCTAAGTCCGAATTCAACGTGTCACTTAACGTAAGAGTTCACTTCTTCCTTTTTCCGCCCCAAGTTTCTGAGTTCCAAATTTAATAGAGTGAGTTCACTTCTTCCTTTTTCTCAAAGTGAGTTCAATAGAAAAGTTTCATTGGGCCACATGAGCGGATCATTGGTGGCCTTTATTAGTCGCGAGTATCGTAAAATGCACCTTCAAAAGATTAGAACAACAATAGAGGCTATCAACAAAATGAGATTATACTTGGATTTTAAGCAGTCTGCAAGCACCAATGAAGATCCAAGGGATCATTATAGAAGTTAGGGGCCTATTTTGTTGAGGAATCTCATCTTGTGCGTTATAAACATGACAGGAAAGAGATATCAGACTGGCTTTCTACAACAAAAAGCAAGTACTTAGTGATGGTGGTAGTTGGCCCTGGAGGAGCTGATAATTAATTTTCTCTCAATTTTTGCTCCATTATTTCTTCAATTTCTTTTTGCTTAATTTGTGAAATTAACTCAAACATTATTAATAACAAAGAGTAAACATGTAATTTGATTTAATATAAAAAAATCATGTATTTTGAGGTTTTTTATTTTCTATATGGCACATGTATGATTAATTTATCATCATGTGGGATATTTTGAAGACTAACGTAAATATGAATTTAGTTAATAGAATCCACCTAGAACATGAAGTAATCTATTTTTTATTATATTCTTTCTTCGATTGCAAAAGCTGGAACAACTGGGGTCCACTGCCTGCAAAAAACATGCCACTTCCGAGTTAAGCCACGACAGAACCTGGAAGAGATGCTACAGAAGCGAAATCTCAGTCCACTTTTATAACACCCTCCCAAGCACAGTAGCATGCTTAAGTCATAACACTATACTCAGGAGTTATTACTGTTACCTGAGCAGAACTTGTCTGACAGCATCCTTTAACCATCTTCAATATTTCTTAAACTATCTGAAGATAATACAAAAATAGATATAGGAGTGAGAATTTAAAATTCTCAGTAGGATTCTCTAAACTATCACATATAGTGACATCTTTATTATCTCTAGCTGCTTCGGTTTATTTTAAAAAGGTGAGCATATTATATAAATATTTTCAATTTTATAGTTTGAAATCATATTATCCAAAGCAAAGCTTATTTTAGTCATACACTTAATAAATAGGGTAAGAATTAAAGCATAAGCATAGCAGATTGTGAGTGATTTCATAATAATAACAATAGCAAATTATACATGTGCAATGGCTTATCATGAATTCATGCGAATGCACTTATATTTTCTTTGCTTCCTTTACTTGACATGCCTAGGCGTTACGTATCACCGTCCCTAGGGTGTCTACATGCATATGTCTTTGTCTTTAATCTTTACTACCCTTAGGTAGTTTGATCTAGGAGTGAGCTCAACTCATGACCGTCGTCACATAGAACTAACCTACAAGGGGATCCACGTGCCTCTAGTCTTGGAGGGATCTCATTTTTGGCCACATGCCTCCAAGGTAGAGGGATCTCATAGCTTAACTGCCTTTACAAGGAGGGACCCAAATAACTGCTTCCAGATGAAGGGACCCAATCTTACATAATCATATATTTTCTTGATTTGTAGGCAAATATGCAAACTTTCATAAAGAGGATCATGATCATTTCATCATACCATGTCCATATGCATTTTTAGTACACTTATCTTCAAACATTCTTGTAAGTCTCATAATAATGGATACTTAATTTGAATGTTGCATGCATGTACAAGTATATCATATGTTATGTATAGCTTTTGTCGAATTTTTGGCAGCATAACAGATTGAGTCCACTTCCCCGTGAATAGTGCCATTGAACGAGATAATTAGTCATACAAACAATCAATGCAATGTATCAATCTCACAATAATCAAACAAGTTTCATAATCTTAATCTTGAATTAGGTTTCTGCTACTTACTTTCAATTCTGCTCGATTTTGTAAATTCAGCCATAAACTCTGTTTAATTCATTTAGACTTAAATTTTGGATATGTTAAAGTGTTATCTGTCTAGTTTCTAACCTCTTTGGTCCCATTAAGTTTTGATATATATATGACTTAAGTTATTAACATTTTACCTAGGTATGTCCTGTGACTAGGCAGATTTGTACATCGAAAAGTAAAAATTCACTAAAAATCGAAATCTACTTGGATTCCTACAAAACCTATGTCATTTTAAAGTGAACTGACCCATCTTTTATTTCTAATAAGTTTCACCTCATTTGAATATGTAGAACTCAAGTGATGAGCTCTTCAATCTAGGTAACCTGCACTGCCCTATTCTAGCACAGATGGGATTTAGGGCAAATTTCATGAATTACTGGGGATAACTTGGATTGAATAAAATTTTGAAATTTTTATGGTATGTTACCCTATGCCTTAACTTTCCAACAAAATTGGTTGCACTCAATTTGAAGAAGTATGGGGCGAGTTATATCCTCGAAATCCAGTCTGCCCAGGTCAAAATCCTAGGATTAACTTCAAAAATTCATATCTCATTCAATACTAATTCAATAGCCTTATAATTTATATGGTTGTGAAGTCCTATATGTCTAGTTTTAATAAAAATAGGTTCATTAAGTTTTGATCGTCATAGGCAGAGCCATACACTCTACAAGTACAGATGCCGTGAAGGTTTCTAGGTTTTTAGATTCTGATTAACCTCCTTTCTAGCTTTTCACAAATTATTCAATCTAAACTCACATACATACATACTAATCCATCCATAAACACCTATATAAACTCAATATAACATCAAACAAGTGAGTAAAGATAGAATTCCAAATAGTCACCAGCTCATAAAAATCAAGTGAAAGTGTTGAATCCTACCTCAAAACTTGAGTTGTAGTCGAAAGGAAGCAAAGTTTTGTGAAGGCATGGAAGTGGGGTGAAGAAATGTGGATGAGAAGATGACAAAGAAGAAGGAAAAGGGGGAGGAAGAGAGCTACTGAAGGGAGCACGAAAATGGGGGAGAAAGAATGAAAAAATTCCAGTTTGATAGTAGTGGTAGTGAGGATGCTTGGATCCCATTGGTGCTTAGGTTTGGTGGTTCTAAAGCATCCAACACTCCTTCTCTTTAGTGGCTGTTTGGGGCGCCACTTATGAGGGAGTGTGGTTGATTTCTTAACCATAAGTCTTAGGGTTTAGGATGTGTAATTCTATTGATTCAGTTACGGTAATTTAAAATATAGAGTCTCTATCGATTTTCTTCAAATCAACAAGTTATAACTAAATGGTTTTGTAAGAGATTCTATATGTTTATGTTAATTTTTCTGGAGCCTAATCTCTTTAACTAACATCTAATTAACTCCTGATAAACCTTTAATTAATTTCTAATTAATCTTATAGATTCAATAAAATCGAATAAATCTATTAATAGTATAAATTTAATGTTTTGTAAATTGAGGGCCTTTCTATTTTCTGTTTTCGTAGCTAATGGCATTTTTGTAATTTCGGACAAGCTAGCAGCATCCTATGTCATTTCACATGTATACACCTCCGTGGTTCAATTAGCCAAGAATTAGAGTGTGTTTGGTTTACCCATTTTCATTTTCATTTTCAGTCAAAATGAAAAAACCACCTAGAAATATGTTTGGTTATGCTGCATAGAAAACATTTTCAATGAAAATATTTTGTAAAAGACACATGAAATTGAAAATGCCGGTTTATGTTTTCAATGTTTTCCATTCAATTGTTGAAAATGTTTTTGAATGAAAAGGCGATGGCAGTGTTGAAAATATTGAAAAAGTGAAGAAATGGATCGTGTTTGATCCCCAACAAAGACTTTTTAAGCAACTTTCAATTAATTATGGTAACATTTGACAGACCAAAAAATGATGACATGTGTCGTACGCAACTACAACTTGAAAACCGCCTGCAGATTTTGCACTTATTTTTAGTTCGCTTTACACCTGTTATGGTCCTTGTGTTATGTTGACTAGGGTAGTATTCTGGAAAAAGTTAAAACAAAAAGTGCTTGTAGGCAAAATATATAATTTTTAAAAGAAGAAAAACATGGTAGGTTGAATTGAAAGCAACAGAGACAGACTGAGAGAGTTGGTATCTAGGAAATGTTAGGGAGATTTTTAATTTTATTTATTTATTTGTTTGTTTGTTATAATTTTATTTATATATAAAAATATTTATAAATAAAATAAATAGAAGTTACAGTAGATCCTGGTAACAAGTTAGGGAGATAATTGCCAATCAAGTATGAGATTATATTATCTCTTTTTTGGAGATTGTAATTAAAAATAATGCTAGTTATTTGATTCAATTATGCCCTTCTTTTATTATGACTGCATCTATTTAAAAGTCAAATATATTCCAAATAGATTTTTGTCATTAGAAATTTATTAAAACAAATATGCAAATCATACATATATAATTGTTAATTTTAATAACAAATATAATTTTATTATTTTAAAATTGATTTTGAAAATTACATTATGGAAATGGACAAACCAAATGAATTTTTACTATTTTCTCTATTTGAAAAATAACATCAATTATTATTTAATAATAAATATAATTTTATTATCTCAAATTTGATTTTGAAAATATATTTTGAAAATAGACAAACCAAACATATTTTCATTGTTTTCCCCTTTTTGAAAATAGACAAACCAAACACATTTCCTAAATTCAAGAAATCTTAAAATGAAAATCCTTTTCAGAAAATGAAAATAGGAAATATTTTCACAAACCAAACGCACTCTTAGGTTTCTACATTTTTGGTACGGGATTTTGCTTCGTTTAAAATCTTATTCTACTAATCCTATTGATGTAGGGACCTAAATGTCATTTTCTAAAAAGATCAGGGGTAAGACTGTAAATAATAAAAGTTTGCCCAAGACGTTTTTATCATCTCCTATTATGTTATTTGGGATATTACAACTGTCACATCGATGCAAGCATCCTTACACATGCCAGGGCGGAACTTAGAATGTAGCAATAGTAGCGGAATCTCTATCCATGATCATGTCATTGCAGGCATCCCTACCCATGGCAAGGTGGAACCTAGAATAGTAGCAACAATAGTGAATCTTGACCACTTTTTTGCTTGGACTGGAGAAGTGTATAAGGGGAGAAGAAGGTTTGGGGGACATATAGTTAAAACTCTTTAGTGTGTTATGTTTGGAGTGTTGAAGTGAGGGAGGTTGTGAGTTTTATATTTCCTCTAGTAAGAAATTTCAATTTTGAGGGTGGTGCTAGAGTGAGAAAAAAGATTTTGAGAGTGTGTTTGGTTTGGTTTGGTGTATGATCGACAGGTAGCAGATCCTCTCAATTGGGCTGGAAACATGACAGTGTCATGTGCTTAATCTTAACTTCCCAAGATCATTAAATTAGTTCAACGATCAAGAATGAAATTGATTCCTTTTCCCAGAGTATCATGCGACATTAGGGAGAAAGGAGACTCGTACAGTTATATTTAAACTTAGACACTGGTTTTCAAACAAAGAAAAAAATGAGCACCACCTCACCTTACACTAATTTGATGTGTTTAAGCGACTAAAGGACACATTATGTCACTAACCTCTTCTGGAAAATTGATAACTGCTCCGCACTCAAAATACTACAAGTATGAAGCAACTACATCAATAGTTTCAACTCACAAGGCACCTCGTAGTGTAGCTTGGCACAAGAAAGCTTTTGGTTATACTCTTTAGTTCATTTTTTTTTTTTGTTCTTTCTAATTGCATTTATTTTTTGTTTTGCTAGGCTTTGGGACTTGTATGAACTTGAAACTTGGAAACTTGGATAGGCAAAAAGGAAGATGTTCTAAGCTCTGAGTTCAATGTGCCACTTAACATGAGAGTTTACTTCTTCTTTATCCCCTAAGTTTTCGAGTTCCGAGTCAAATAGAGTGAATCCACTTTTTCCTTGTCCTCAAGTTTCTGAGTTTCAAGTTCAATAGAGTGAGTTTACTTCTTCCAGTTCCTTAGAGTGAGTTCAATAGAAAAGTTTCACTAAACTATGTGAGCAGGGCATTGGTGCCCACAGTTAGTCGCAAGCACCGGAGAATGCAACTTCAAAAGATTAGAATAACAATAGATAGTCTCAACAAAATGATAGAACACTTGGATTTCAAACAGTTTTCAACCACCAATGAAGATCCAAGGCGTCACTATAGAAAGTTAGGGGTCCATTGTGTTAAGGAATCTCATCTTGTGGGTTATAAGCATGACAGGAAAGCGATAACAGATTGGCTTTCAACAACAGAAAACAAGCGCTTAGTGATGGTGGTAGTTGGCCTTGGAAGAATTGATAATTAATTTTCTCTCAATTTTTGTTCCATTAATTCCTCAATTTTTTTTTACTTAATTTACGAAATTAACCCTAACGTTATTAATAATAAAGAGTAAACATGTAATTTGATTTAATATAAAAAATCATATATTTTGAGGCTTTTCATTTTTTATATGGCACATGTGTGAATGATTTATCATCATGTGGGATATTTTGAAGATTAATGGAAATATGGTTTTAGTTAACACAATCCATCCTTAAACATGTAGTAATTCGTTTTTTGTTATTTTCTTTCTCCGCTTGCAAAAACTGGAACAACCGGGGTCCATTGCTTGCAAAGAACATGCCACTTTCCGACTTAAGCCGTAGAGGAACTAGGAAGAGATACTACAATAGCAAAAATTTTGTCTGCTTTCACATTGGTGTAAGCATCCTTACGCATACCAGGGCAGAACTTAGAACGTAGCTACAGTAGCAAAATCTCTGTCCACGGTCATGTCATTGCAAGCATCCCTACCCATGACAAGGCAAAACCTGGAACAGCACCAATAGTAGCAAATCTTAACCACTTTTTTGCTTGGACTAGAGAGGTATATAAGTGGAGAAGAAGGTTGGAGGGATGGATAATTAAAATTTTTTAGTGTGTTATGTTTGGAGTGCCGAAGTAAGAGAGGCTATGAGTTTTCATTTTTCTATAGCAAGAAATTTCAATTTTGAGGGTGGCGTCAGAGTGAGAAAAAAGATTTTGAGAGTATGGTTTAGTTTAGTGCATGATCAACAGGGAGTGGATCTTCTCAATTGTGCTGAAAATATGACCGTGTCATACGCTTAATCTGAACTGCCCAAGATCATTAAATTAGATCAACGATCAAGAATGAAATTGATTCTTTCTCCTAGAGTATCCTACAACAATAGGAAGAGATGAGAGTAATACAGTTACATTTAAACTTGGATGCCAGTTTTCAAAGTAAGAAAATGACTGTCACCATACCTTACATTAATTTGATGTGTTTAAGCAACCAAAGGACACACTATGTCACTAACCTCTTCTGGAAAATTGACAACTGATTCACACTGAAAATACTACAAGTATTCGGCAACCATATCAAAGTTTCAACTCACAAGGCACCTCGTAGTGTAGCTTGGCACAAGAAAGCTTTTGGTTTTTCTCTTTTGTTCATTTTTTTTTCTTCTTTCTAATTGCATTTATTTTCAGTTTTGTTATGTTCTAGGACATGATTGAACTTGGAACTTGGAAACTTGGACTAGGAAAAAGGAAGATGTTCCAAGTTTTGAGTTTAACGTGTCATTTAGCGTGAGAGTTCACTGCTTCATTGTCCCCCAAGTTTCGGAGTTCCGAGTTAAACAGAGTGTGTTCATTTCTTCCTTGTCCTTAAGTTTCGAGTTTTGAGTTGAATGTGTCACTTAACATGAGAGTTCACTTCTTCCTTATCCCTCCAAGTTTCTGAGTTCCAAGTTCAATAGAGTGAGTTCACTTCTTTCTTTTTGTCAAAGTGAGTTGAACAAAAAAGTTTCACTAGACCATGTGAGCGAGGCATTGGCACCCGCTATTAGCTGTGGGCACCATAAAATGCACCTTCAAAAGATTAGAACAATAATAGAGGGTCTCAACTAAACGAGAGAACAATTGGTTTTCAAGTAGTCTACAAGCACCAATGAAGATCCAAGATGTCACAAAAGAAAGTTAGGGGCCCATTTTGTTGAGGAATCTCATCTTGTGGGTTATAAACATGATAAGAAAGAGATAACAAATTGGCTTTCCACAATATGTATTTTGAGGCTTCTCATTTTTTATATGGCACATGTGTGATTAATTTATCATCATGTGGGATATTTTGAAGATTAATGGAAATATGGTTTTAGTTAACACAATCTACCCTTGAACATGTAGTAATCCAGTTTTTATTATTTTCTTTCTCTGTCTATCAAAGCTGGAACAACCGAGGTCCACTGCTTGCAAAAAAATGCCACTTTTTGACTTAAGCTATGGCGAAATCGAGATGAGATGCTACAATAGCAAAATCTCTATTTGCTTTCACATCGGTGCAAGCATTGCTACACATACTAGGATGGATCCTAGAATGCAGCTACAGTAGCAGAATCTCTATCCGCAATCATGTCATTGCAAGCATCCCTGCCCATGGCAATGTGGAACTTGGAACAGTAGTGACAGTAGCAAATCTTGACTGCTTTTTTACTTGGATTGGAAAGGTGCATAAGTGGAAAGGAAAGTCTGGGGAACGGATAGTTATAATTTTTTAGTGTGTTATGCTTGGAGTATAGAAGTGAGGGAGGTTGAGTTTTTCATTTTCCTATAGTAAGAAATTTCAATTTTGAGAGTGGTGCTGGAGCGAGAAGAAAGATTTTGAGATTGTGGTTTGATTTGGTGTGTGATCAACAAGGAGCGGATCCTCTCAATTGGGTTGGAAACTTGACAATGCCATATGCTAAATTTGGACTGCCCAAGATTATTAAATTAGATCAATGGTCAAGAATGCAATTGATTTCTTCTCCTAAAGCATCCTGCGACATCAAAAGGAAAGAAGAACAATACAATTACATTTAAACCTGGACGCCAGTTTTCAAACAGAGAAAAAAACGACCACCACCTCACCTTACACTAATTTGATGTGTTTAAGTGACCAAAGGACACACTTTGCCACTAACATCTTCTGGAAAAATTGACAACTGCTTCACACTCAAAATACTACAAGTACACAAGAACCATATCAATAGTTTCAACTCACAAGGCACCTCATAGTGTAACTTGGCACAAGAGAGCTTTTGGTTCTACTCATTAGTTCATTTTTATTTTTTTTTTTGTTCTTTCTAATTGCATTTATTTTCAGTTTTGCTATGCTTTAGGTTATGGAGCAACTCGGAACTCAAAAACTTGGACAAGTAAAAAGGAAGATGTTCCAAGTTTTGAGTTCAACATGTCACTTAACATGAGAGTTCACTTCTTTCTTGTCCCCTAAGTTTTTGAGTTTCAAGTTCAATGTGTCACTTAACGTGAGAGTTTACTTCTTCCTTGCCTCCCCAAGTTTCTGAGTTCCAAGTTCAATAGAGTGAGTTCAATTTTTCCTTTTCCTTAGAGTGAGTTTAACAAAAAAGTTTCACTAGACCACGAGAGCGAGAGCGGGGCATTGATACATGCTATTAGCCCCGGGCACCATAGAATGCACCTTCAAAAGATTAGAAAAACAACTGAGGGTCTCAACAAAACAAGAGAACACTTGGGTTTCAAGCTATTTGCAAGCGCCAATGAAGATCCAAGGCGTTACTATAGAAAGTTAGGGGCCTATTTTGTTGAGGAATCTCATCTTATGGGTTATAAGCATGATAAGAGAGATAACTGACTGGCTTTCCACAACAGAAAGCAAGTGCTTAGTGATGGTAGTAGTTGGCCCTGGAGGAATTGGTAATTAATTTTCTCTCAATTTTTGTTCCATTAATCCCTCAATTTTTTTCTGCTTAATTTGTGAAATTAACTCAAACGTTATTAACAACAGAGAGTAAACATGTAATTTGATTTAATATAAAAAGATTGTATATTTTGAGGCTTTTCATTTTTTTATATGGTGCATGATTGATTTATCTTCATGTGAGATATTTTGAAAATTAATGGAAATATGAACTTAGTTAACACAATTTGCCCTAGAACATGTAGCGGAATCTCTGTCTGCGGTCATGTCGTTATAGGCATCCTTACCTATGGCAAGGTGGAGCTTGGAAGAGCTCCAATAGTAGTTTATCTTGACCATTTGTTTGCTTGGATTGGAGAGGTATGTAAGTGGAAAGGAAGGTTTGGGGGATGGATAGTTAAACTTTGTTAATGTGTTATGTTTGGAGTGCAGAAGTGAAGGAGGCTGTGAGTTTTTCATTTTTCTATTGTAAGAAATTTCAATTTTGATGTATGTGCTAGAGTGAGAAGAAAGACTTTGACCAATAGGGAGTGGATCCTCACGATTGAGCTAGAAACACGATAGTGTCAAGTGCTTTATCTAGACCACCCAAGATCATTAAAATAGATTAGCAGTTAAGAATGAAATTGATTCCTTCTCCGAGAGTATCCTGCAACAATTGGAAGAAAAGGGAAGAGTACTGTTTCATTTGAACTTGGACAACAGTTTTTGAACTGAGAAGAGAATAACAACCACCTCACCTTGCACTAATTTGATGTGTTTAAGCGACCAAAGGACACTGTGTAATGACCGAAAAATTTATCGTTAACAACTGAATTATTCGGTTTTTAATCAAATAAGTGAGTTTAATCAAAACTTAATTAAACATTTACTCAAAGCCAAATTAAGTGTGATTTAGATGGATTAGGCTTGAGGAAATTAGATTAGGAGCATAGAAACCCCCACAGAAAAATTTCAAACCGATTTGCCGATTTAAGAGAAATCGGTAAGATTTTGGTAATTCAAACTGTCGAAACCAGATCAGTAGAATTTTTCTATGAGTGCCCTAGAATCAATGGCTAGGATTTAGCCAACCACCCCACCCAAGTGGCGCCTAGACAGCCATGGATGAAGGGGAATAGACCAGATTTTTGACCAAGACTCATTCCACCAATCAAATTCAAGCTATCTTGAAAATATCTTCACTTTTTCTCCTTGCATCCTCATCCAAAATTCGGCCACTTCTCCCAGCTGAGCTCTCTTCATTCTTCTTCTCCTCATTCTCTCCTCCACTCCATTTTCATCTCTTCTTCAAGCCTCATCATAAACTACTTGCACCAAGGACACAAAATCAGCCTAAACTACTCAAGACAAGGTAAGAAATCCTACTTCTCCTCTTATTTCTTTGAATTGGGGCTGTATGTTGGGCATGAATAATCTGAGATATGGATGTTTTATAGAGTGATGATGATGTTTTATGACTGGTTTTGCATGTATGTTGTGATTGAAATTGAAATTGAGGGCAAATGGCTTGAAGAAGGAAATCAAATCTAGAAGCTGTTAGGGTTTTCCCTCAGTGGTCCGTACGGCGGAGTGTACGGCTCCGCCTCCTGCCATTTAAATTAGATGAAGCATTTTTATATAAAACTAGACACCTAGGGATTTCCATACATATATCATAATAGGCCATTGGATTAGTATAGAATTAGTTATGAATTTTTGAAGTTAGACCTAGAAATCTGGGTTCTCACCCGGGCAGCATGAGTTGAGAAGGGTGTATCTCACCCTATATAACCTCAAATTGAGTGAAACTAAAGATATTTGAAGTGAAACTAAAGATATTTGAAAGCTAACACATGATAGAACATCCCATAAAAATTTTAGAATTAAATTCATTGTTATTTGTTCCCAGCACATCAATGAAGTTGGCTTAGGTTAAAACTGGCCTAGAACAGGATAGCTCAATAGGGTAATGTTTCGAGACTCATAACTCAAAATCCACTTAGGAAAATGATATGAAACTTAATTCATTTTAAAACTTGTTGTGTTAGCTTCATTTTGATATGAAATTCGCATGATTTCATCTAATTTTCGATTTTTAGTGAATTTTCTCCTATAGGAACCCAATTCTGACTAGGAATAGGACATGCTGAGATAAAATGTTTATGGCTAGAGTTATACAACTCAAAACGAGATGGGACTAAAGAGAGTAGAAACTAGACATATAAGGCTTTAACATATCCAAAAATGAGAATTAAATGAGTTGAATTGAATAAAAATTGGAGTATGCCAAACTCGGGCAGAACAAGGAAAAACAAGCTGAAACCTTCTTAATGCTTGATTTACAATTGTTGAATGATGTTATAAATGTATATACATATTGGCTGGTCTATACTGAAATTATTAGTTGTGCAACTGTACTGATTGTCTGGCACTATTCATGGGAAGCAGACTCGATCCGTTATGCCACCGAAATTTCGATAAGAAGCTCATATATTGTGAAACTTTATGATACTTTGAATGCATCATATTCAAGAGACAAACTAGATGTGCATTCTTTTCATGATATTACGAGGGATTCCATATCACTTGGGCTAGCCCCGGAATAAATTAAGAGGAATAGATCAGTGGGAAGGTCGAGGAAAGTAAACCCGGCCATCCTGTATAGGAACGAGCTCGGTCCTGAAAAGCGGACTATTACCCAGGAGTATATGGCCAATGACTCCCAGGGGACCAAGGATGGAAATAAGTTCTAATAGGTGAAAGCCTCCAAGAAATAAGATGCATTCATAGTTGCGCATGCATATGCACAGTGTAATGCTTATTAATTGACTGTCTCAGATACCTGTTTATTATCGTAATATGCTATTGCTCTTTCACAATTACTGTTTAATTGCCTCAGTGCTTCTGTTAATTAAAATTGAATTGTTTCGGTGTATGTTTTACAAGCAAGTATTTAAATTGAATATTATCATTTTATGATACTATCTGAAAAATACTGTACGACCCAAACAACTGGGAATGACAGCGATAACAGATGTATAGAAGTTAGGATTTTCTACTGAGAAATATTCATTTCTCACCATATTATATATTTTGCGTCATTCTCAGACTATGAGGCACGCCGCGACAGGAGTCCTCTTCATTGAGTTCCTCGAGCTTCACATACACCTCGACCCATTTCTAGACTCTGTATATATATCTGGCAGGTGCCAGTTTCGTTTATATTTTTTCTTCTAGAGAGACTTCGCTGTACCTCTGATGCACCCACTGTTTGATCCCGCTGTCCCGTACATTGCCATTCCACTTCATATGGCCCATCCATTTCCACCTCCTCCCGCAGCAGCAGCACCAGCAGCAGCCCCTGCTCCTATGGCTCCTCCTGCTTCACCACCACATCCTATGCTTTTCGCCTTAATATCAAAGGAGGACCCATCGGAGGCAACGAGTTCCTCCTCATCCTCTGCTCCCAGCACGGGCCACCCTCCTGCAGATGCACCCATGGCGAATGGGTTTCTTTCTTCAGATTCTGGTTAGATAGTGGGCGTACCGTAGTGGTAGTAGATGTATAGAATGGCCCTCTTTTGGCAGTCTGGGTCATGGATAGATGGGTAGATATTAGGAGATGTACATGAAATGTCCCATGGGGACCACTTGGGGTGCTGTTCATAGAAACTGGCCGTTTCATTTTGTATTAACGGCCTCATTTTGTCACCTTGTAAACTTTGACAAACTTTAAAATCAGAGATCTATATACATGTTTATGATGCCACTTATAGTTATTCTGTTGTTATTACATTTTTATTTATAATATGTTATTTACAGTATACTGATTAATCAGTATTTATTCCGCCATCACTCAGGAAATTTTGTTATGCGATTAAATATTCTTACTCGAGTAAATCATGCTAATACAGAAAATAGAATTAAAGCAGTATTACGCGTAATCACCTATCGGATAATTTATTATGACTTAAGCATAGTACTTTGTCTGGTAAGGTGTTACACACTGTGTTTCTAATCTCTTCTGGAAAATTGACAACTGATCCGTACTCAAAATACTACAAGTATACAGCGACCATATCAATAGTTTCAACTCACAAGGCACCTTGTAGTGTAGCTTGGCACAAGAAAGCTTTTGGTTCTTCTCTTTGGTTCTTTTTTTTTATTATTTTCTTCTTTCTAATTGCATTTATTTTCAATTTTCTCAGGCTCTAGGACATGGACATGGATGAACTCAAAACTCGAAAACTTGGACAAGGAAGAAGGAAGATGTTCCAAGTTCCGAGTTCAACGTGTCACTTAATATAAGAGTTCACTTCTTTTTGTCCCCCAAGTTTCTGAGTTCCATGTTAAATAGAGTGAGTTTACTTCTTCCTTGTCTCCAAGTTTCTAAGTTTTGAATTTAACGTGTTACTTAATGTGAGAGTTTACTTCTTCCTTATCCCCCACAAGTTTCTGAGTTCCAAGTTCAAAAGAGTGAGTTCACTTCTTCCTTTCCCTCAAAGTGAGTTAAACAAAAAAGTTTCACTGGACCATGTGAACAGGGCATTGGTGCCTACTATTAGCCATGGGCACCATAGAATGCACCTTCAAAATATTATAACAACAATAAAGGGTCTCAACAAAACGAGAGAACACTTGGATTTCAAGTAGTCAGAAGCACCAATGAAAATCCAAGGCATCACTATAGAAAGTTAGGGGCCCATTTTGTTGAGGAATCTCATCTTGTAGGTTATAAGCACAACAAGAAAAAGATAACAGATTGGCTTACCACAACAAAAAGCAAGGTGGTAGTTGGCCCCAGAGGAATTAGTAATTAATTTTCTCCTAATTTTTGTTCCATTAATTCCTCAATTTTTTCTGCTTAATTTACGAAATTAACTCAATCGTTATTAATAACAGAGAGTACATGTAATTTGATTTAATATGAAAAATCATGTATTTTGAGGATTTTCAATTTTTATATGGCACGCGCGTGATTAATTTATAATCATGTGGGATATTATGAAGATTAATGGAAATATGGTTTTAGTTAACATAATCCATCCTTGAACATATAGTAATCAAATTTTTATTATTTTCTTTCTCCATGTGCAAAAGCTGGAGTAACCGGGGTCCACCACCTGCGAAAAAATGCCACTTTCCGAGTTAAGCCATGGTGGAACCAGTAAGAGATGCTACAATAGCAGAATTTCTATCCACTTTCACTTCGATGCAGGTATCCCTACACATACCAGGGCGTAACCTAGAATGCAGCTATAGTAGCGGAATCTCTGTACACAGTCATGTCGTTGCTGGCATCCCTAACCATGGCAAGGTTGAACCTGGAGCAGCAGTAATAACAACGAATCTTGACCATTTTCTTGCTTGGATTGGAGAGGTGTATAAGTGGAGAGGAAGGATTAGGGGATAGATAGTTAAAATTTTTTAGTGTGATATTTTGGAGTACCAAAGTGAAGGAGGCTATGAGTTTTTCATTTTCCTATAGTAAGAAATTTCAATTTTGAAGGTGGGTGCCAAAGTGAGAAGAAAGATTTTGAGAGTGTGGTTTGTTTTGGTGTGTGATCAACAGGAAGTGGATATTCTCAATTGGGCTAGAACCATGACAGAGTCATGTGCTCAATTTGAACTCGCCAAGATCATTAAATTAGATCAACGGTCAAGAATGAAATTGATTACATGTGATAATAGGGAGAAAGAAGAACAGTACAAATACATTTAACCTTGGACGCCTATTTTCAAACTAAGAAGAAAATGACCACCTTTTCACCTTACACTAATTTGATGTGTTTAAGTGATCGAAGGACACACTATATCACCAACCTGATTTGGAAAATTGACAACTGCTCCGCATTCAAAATACTACAAGTATATTGCAACCATATCAATTGTTTCAACTCATAAGGCACCTCGCAGTGTAGCTTGGCACAAGAAAGCTTTTGGTTCTTATTTTTTATTATTTTTCTCCTTTCTAATTGCATTTATTTTTAGTTTTGTTATGCTCTGGGATGTGGATGAACTCAGAACTCAGAAACTTGGACAAGCAAGAAGGAAGATGTTCCAAATTTGAAGTTTAACGTGCCACTTAATGTGAGAAATCACTTTTTCCTTGTCCCCCTAAGTTTCCAAGTTTCGAGTTACACAAAGTGAATTCACTTCTTCCTTTTCCTCAAGTTTTTGAGTTCCGAGTTCAATGTGTCACTTATTAAGAGAGTTCACCTCTTAATTGTCCTCCCCAAGTTTCCGAGTTCCGAGTTCAACAGAGTGAGTTCACTTCTTCCTTTTCCTCAAGGTGAGTTCAACAGAAAAATTTCACTGAACCTTGTAAGTAGGGCATTGGTGCCTACTATTAGCCACAAGTACCGTAGAATGCATCTTCAAAAGATTAGAACAACAATAAAGGGTCTCAACTAAACGAGAGAACACTTGGATTTCAAGCAATCTGCAATCACCAATAAAGATCCAAGGTGTCACCATAGAAAGTTAGGGGCCCATTTTGTTGAGGAATCTCATCTTGTGGATTATAAGGATGACAAGCAAGAGATAACAAACTGGCTTTACACAACGAAAGCAAGCGCTTAGTGATGGTGGTAGTTGGCCCTACAGGAATTGGTAATTAATTTTTTCTCAATTTTTGTTCCATTAGTTCCACAATTTTTCTGCTTAATTTGCGGAATTAACTCAAATGTTATTAATAACAGAGAGTAAACATGCAATTTGATTTAATATGAAAAATCATGTATTTTGAGGCTTTTCATTTTTTATATGGCACATGTGTGATTAATTCATCTTTATGTGGGATATTTTGAAGATCAACAACAATGTGGTTTTGGTTAACACAATCCACCCTTGAACATGTAGTTATCTATTTTTTGTTATTTTCTTTCTTTGCCTGCCAAAGCTGGAAAAACCAGGGTCATCCACCTGCAAAAAAAATGCCACTTTCTGAGTTAAGCCACAAAGGAATTGGGAAGAGATGTTATAGTAGTAGAATCTTTGTCTGCTTTCACATCGGTGCAGGCACCCTTACACATACCAGGGTGGAACCTGGAATGTAGTTACAGTAGCAAAAACTCTGTTTGCAATCTTGTTATTGCAAGCATCCCTACCCATGATAAGGCAGAACCTGGAACAATAGCAACAATAGTGAATCTTGACCACTTTTTTGCTTGCACTGGAGAGGTGTATAAGTAGAGAAAAAGGTTTAGGGGATGGATAGTTAAAATGATTTAGTGTGTTATGTTTGGAGTATCGAAGTAAGGGAGGCTGTGAGTTTTTCACTTTACTATAGTAAGAAATTTCAATTTTGAGGGTGGTGCCAGAGTAGGAAGAAAGATTTTGAGAGTGTGGTTTGGTTTGGGTGTGTTCAATAAGGAGCGGATCCTCTTAATAGGGCTGGAAACATGACAGTGTCTTGTGCTTAATCTAGACAACCCAAAATCATTAAATTAGATTAACAATCAAGAATGAAATTGATTCTCCTAGAGTATTCTACAACATTAGGGAGAAAGGAGAACAATACAATTACATTTAAACTTGGGTGCTAGTTTTCAAATTGAGAAAAAAATGACCACCACCTCACCTTACACTCGTTTGATGTGTTTAACCAATCAAAGGTCACACTATGTTACTAACCTCTTATAGAAAATTGACAACTGCTCTGCACTCAAAATACTGCAAATATGCAGCAACCATATGAATAGTTTCAACTCACAGGGCATCTTGTAGTGTAGCTTGGCACAAGAAAGCTTTTGGTTCTTTTTTTTTCTCTATTTTTCTTCTTTCTAATTGCATTTATTTTCAATTTTGCTATTCTCTGGGACATGGATGAAATCGAAACTCGGGAACTTGGACAAGAAAGAAGGAAGATGTTCTAAGTTCCTAGTTCAATGTGTCACTTAACGTGAGAGTTCACTTCTTCCTTGTCCTAAAGTTTCCAAGTTTCAAGTTCAACATGTCACTTAACATGAGAGCTCAATTCTTCCTTGTCCCCCTAAGTTTCCAAGTTTCAAGTCCAACTGAGTGAGTTTACTTCTTCCTTTTCCTTAAAGTGAGTTCAATAGAAAAGGTTCACTAGACCACTTGAGTGAGGCATTAGTGCCCGCAATTAGAAGTGGACACCATAGAATGCACCTTCAAAAGATTAGAACAACAATAGATGGTCTCAACAAAATGAGAGAACACTTGGATTTCAAGCAGCCTACAAGCACCAATGAAGATCCAAGGTGTCACTATAGAAAGCTAGGGCCCCATTTTGTTGAGGAATCTCATCTTGTGGATTATAAGCATGACAGGAAAAAGATAATAGACTAGATTTCCACAACAGAAAGCAAGCGCTTTGTGATGGTGGTAGTTGGCTCCGGAGAAAGTGATAATTCATTTTGTCTCAATTTTTATTCCATTAATTCCATAATTTTTCTGCTTAATTTGCGGAATTAACTCAAACGTTGTTAATAACAGAGAGTAAACATGCAATTTGATTTAATATGAAAAATCATGTATTTTGAGGCTTTTCATTTTTTATATGGCACATGTGTGATTAATTTATTTTCATGTGGGATATTTTGTAGATTAAAGAAAATATGGTTTTAGTTAACACAATCTGCCCTTGAACATGTAGTAATCCATTTTTTATTATTTTCTTTCTCCGCCTTCACAAGCTGGAACAATCGAGGTCCACCGGCTGCAAAAAAAATGCCACTTTCGGACTTAAGCCACGACGGAACTGAGAAGAGATGCTACAATAGCAAAATCTTTGTTCGCTTGCACATCGGTGCAGGCATCCTACACATACCAATGCGGAACCTTAATCGCAGCTATAGTAGCAAAATCTTTGTTCATAGTTATGTTGTTGTAGGCATCTCTATCCATGGCAAAGCGGAACCTAGAACAATAGCAATAGTAGCAAATCTTGACCACTTTTTTGCTTGGATTGGAGAGGTGTATAAGTGCAGAGAAAAGTTAAGAGGATGGATAGTTAAAATTTTTTAGTGTATTATGTTTGGAGTACCAAAGTGTGGGAGGCTATGAGTTTTTCATTTTCCTATAGCAAGAAATTCAATTTTGAGGATGGGTGCCAGAGTGGGAAAGATTTTGAGAGTGTGGTTTGGTGTGGTATGTGATCAATAGGGAGTGAATCCTCTCAATTGGGTTGGAAACATGATAGTGTCATGTGCTTAATTTGGATCACCCAACATCATTAAATTAGATCAACAGTCAAGAGTGAAATTGATTCCTTCTCCCAAAGTATCTTGCGACAATAGGGAGAAAAGAGAATAATACGGTTACATTTAAACTTGGACGCTGTTTTCAAACTAAGAAGAAAATGACCATCACATCGCCTTACACTAATTTGATGTGTTTAAGTGACCAAAGGACACATAGTGTCACTAACCTCTTCTAAAAAATTGACAACTGCTCTGCACTAAAAATACTACAAGTATGCAGCAACCATATCAATAGTTTCAACTCACGAGGCATCTGTAGTGTAGCTTGGCACAAGAAAACTTTTGGTTCTTTTTTTTTTAAATTTTTTTCTTCTTTCTAATTGCATTTGTTTTTAGTTTTGCTATGCTCTGGGATGTGTATAAACTCGGAACCTGAAAACTTGGATAGGGAAGAAGGAAGATGTTCCGAGTTCTAAGTTCAACGTGACACCTAATGTGAGTTCACTGGTTCCTTGTCCTCCAATTTCCGAGTTCCAAGTTTAATGTGTCACTAAACATAAGAGTTCACTTCTTCCTTGTCCCTCTAAGTTTCCGAGTTCCAAGTTCAACAGAGTGAGTTCAATAAAAAATTTACTGGACCTCATAAGTTTAACATCCCCAATTCTACCTAAGCTAATTAGCTTAGTGTCCCTGGCTAATTAGAATGATTAGCGATTAATGAAGGATTAATTGGCTAATCTCAATGGGCAAAAGCTCAATACATTGAGGTCAAGACAAAAATTGAATCATAATGCACCAAATATTTTAATTAAAGCTTAATTGCCTAAATCTCACTAATGCGCAATCTCAAAACATAATTAAGCTAGCCTAACCTTATTAATTAAGTGTATGACAACTAATTCACCTTAAACAATTTTAGAAAAATTAAACCCTCACACATTCAAGATATAGTAAATTATGACAAACCTTTTGATATAAGGTGCCTTAAAAGCACATTTAGCCAAAAATGATTATTGAACAATTAAACTACCTAACTTAATTAGCACCTAGACAACCCTAATAGCATTTAAAATTAAAGAAAAAAAAAAAACTTCCCCTTACTCATCGTTTGAAAATTTGGTTAAGACAAAAGCCTTATCCAACCATCCATTTGCCTTATCATCTTGCACTCTTAGATCAAGGGTCTATGTTAGTAGTATCTCTTTAGTCAAGACAAGAGAAGTACTTTCCTCCATTAGGATTATGCCACATGGAGTCATCTTATTCAATCAAGCCAATCCCAAGAGGGGACCTTGCCTTTGCCCACTTGAGAAAACACAAAATAGTCTATAACATACACCAAGACTAAAAAAAAAACACAATCAACCCTTTTATCCCGAGGTTCCTAGCCTCCTTGCTTGTAAAAGAAGCAAAATCCAACCACCCCATGGCATAGTTTGGGATGCCACTTTCTCTATCCCCCCATACTCTCATTTTTGCAACTTCATTCTCTCACTAAGTCACCAAGCTCTCACCTCTCTCTAAACCTCTCTTTGTTCTTCCTAATCTTCTTCTTGTTCTTCTTGCTTTCCTACTCTAACTCATCTCATTTCCACCACCATTCTCACAAGCTCTTCAAGGACCACCTCTTTTGGTCTTTGAAAGATACACTTGAACACACACTTAGGCCCATTTTCAAGCTCAAAAAGGAGGGAGCCCATCTCCAACCCATCAACTCTTTCAACTCCTCAAGAAACTCATTTGATAATGACTTTAACCCTCCTCTTTTATGTGTTCTTCAAGCCCTTGAACTCCTAAGCTCTCCATAGCTAGGTGGTTCTAGGACTTGCTCCAAGGCCTCATGGCCATGCTTGTTGATATGATGAGTTTTCATGTGTTGTATCCTTTTCTTTGGCATGAAATTTTCAGTTGGTATGTTTATTATTGTTGAACCAAATTTTTAGAATCTAAAACATTTAGTTAATATCAAGATCTCAAAGTATAAGAATGGGTTGGAAGAGAAAAGTGGTCACTTGAGTGAAGAGACTTAATGTTTTACAAGAAAACTCAAGAAAAATATAAATGGTTGAAGCTGGGTTTCTGGTAGTGGTTAATTCGAGCAGTATAACTCCTTTCATAAAACTCAGAATGCTTTGAAACCAATTTTATATGAAAGTAGACTCAAAGAGCTTTCCGCACATATAAAATACGTGTAAATTGGATTTAAAATGTGGGAGATATGATTTTTCAAAGTGGGCTATTCCTAGATGGATTTCTGTTTGGGCAATCTGCACTAAAAATCTTATAACTCTAGCTACAAAAATTATTTTTGAGTGGGACCAAGTTTGGTAGAAAGCTAAGACAGAGTTATAACCCCATAAAACAATTTTGTTAGATTCCCCTTGAGCAATTCCCCGTGGGGGTGACAAGTCACTATATCGGGAAAAAGCTTGAAAACTGGACAATCAGAATAAAATGTGTATATCTCAAGCTCTAGGAGGAATTTTTAAGTGGGACATGTTTTGTTTAAAACTAGACTCAGAGAAGCTTAACCACACAAAAAATCAAGTCAAAATAATAAAAGATGAAATTATGGTGAATTTTTGAAGTTACTGCCCCACTGTAACAAGTAAGTTTAGTTAAGTGAAATTTTAAATAAGGGTAGAAAACAAACTTGTGAACAAAAACCTCTAATTTAACAAAATGAAACATCATAATTCAACGTAAGAACTTTAAAGAGGAAAATTAGATGAAGCTTGCCATATGAATAATGAAAGAATCAAATAATACAAAATTCAATTAAAAGCTTGCACCAAATTTATTAAGCTAAGCTCATAAAACTTTGCTTGTGAATATACCTATGCTCATGTGCAAGCATGATGATATGATGATATGATAATGATGATGAGTATGTTATGGTTGAATGTGATGCTTATGATGTTCGATGATATATGATAATGACTGTAACTAACATATCTATTTGGCAAAATTTTGGGGGAAGCTCCGGTATAGCCGCTATGCTCCCAAATGTCCGCAAAATTCATGGACTCAAAAGAATTCTAAAGTCATAAGTATAATTAAATAAGAGATAAACTAAGGGCATGATCCTTCAAAGGAAAGGTGACCTACATTAAGCTCCTCTCACCCACGACTCACATGAGGCATGGCTTGACCCAGTTAGTTTAAGTACCGGAAAGTTATGGTGCGACAGCCACGGTATGAGCTAATTACCACTTATGTTTAGTGGGTGAAAAAGACTTAAGATAAAGTCAAGTTAAGAAAGGAAAGGGACTTCGGTCCGACCTAAGTAAAGAATGAAACTCTCAAGATGTTCATGCATGATACAAATTGTCATATAAGCTCTTTATGTATACCATGATGTTGTTATTATAATGAGAATACGTACTTAAAATTGAATCCGCTTCGGATATTTATGTTTCGAAAAACCTAATAATTGGACCTTATGCATGCTCACTATTTTCATTACTAAAATCGAAGTTGCTGGGACGATGACGATGACACTTTAGTGTCGAGTTCGAGTCCTACTGAGAAATCTTATTTCTCACTCTAGTTATTTTTCCGTATTGCCACCAGAATCTAATGGCGCATCTGGTGGAGTGGAGCATAGATCCCCTACACTGTGAGCAAACGTATAATGAGGGATGCTAGACTATGTTGTTTTGGACCTGTAGTTACTGCTGTTCTGCACCTTCGCATATTCCTTTTTTTTTATGAGCTTTGTCATTTAAGTCGGTATTTAGGATCTAATATTTGGGTCATGGCACGACCATGAGCCTCTTTGATGTAATGTTTATATATATGTATGTATATATATATTATGAACCCATATGGATGTAATGATTAGCGATGTAATGCAATGTATATATGAATTACTATTTATTTACCTTTCTCGTGCTTTATGATATTGGGGTATGAATTATATGCGACACGCTCTTTTTATATCTATCTTCTCGCTTAAAGCTTTACTTTCTAAAAGCTGTAAAGCGACGACGTATTTCAAAAACAAAAATTTATCGTTTTTTTTATGTAACTTAATTTATAAATGAAGTTTAGTTTTCCACGAGCATAAGTAACAATTAATAAAACACCATAATACAACTTAGCCGTAGCATGGGTTTATTAGGGTGTTACAGTAAGCGGGGTGTTAGTGCTTACTATTTGTAATACCCTAGCAGTTCCAAGTTAAACTTAAGTCGCATTTGGATTCTATTAATCTTTGTGGAAAATTTAATCTCTTTCTTAAATTACTTTATTGGAAAAATAATAAGTGAATTTTTTTTTTTCAAAATGCATTTGAAAACATGAGCCTTGATCGCGTAATAGTAATACGTGTAAATGAATAACAAAGGCGTAGGTAATTACGTAGCGACGATGAAGTCAAATAATAATAATAAGACATATTGCAATAGAATAAATAACTAATATTGAATATAAACCATAGCATCAATCAACCAATAATAAACTAACATCTCAAATTAAAATGGAAAATATACTCAAAACTGGCATAGTTTCTACAACTATTGCAAATCTAGAGAAAACTATTCTCCCACTAACTCGTCAAGCATGGGCTTGCATTCTAGCGAGGTAGGTGGAGGCCACAGGAACATCTGAATGGTCAGTATGTATAGAATTGGGAAGGACCTCAGCTGCATCCACAAGACGACCTAAGTGTGACATTATGTAGATCCGCTATGGCATCTAGTTTTGAGACAACATGGAAAGTATGAGTGAGAAATCGAAATTTCCTAGTAAGATTCTAATTAGACAACTATCATGTCTTCATTATCGTCCCAGCCACTTCTGGTTTATTATAAAAAGATGTGCATACAACAGTCCATTTAATTAAGTTCGAAAAACGTAATTAGCTGAAATGGGTTCATTTTAAACGTAACTCTTACTATATTCTAAGGTATAAAATGATAAGGCAATAATAATGCATAAATAAATAACAAGGCTAAAATGAATTATGCAAATGTTTGATGCAATTTTACTGGATCTTAGGCCTTGTGCCTCTTAACTTCCTCACTTAATTTTGCTAGAGTCTTATTACTTAGTCCACCCTTGTAGGCCTTGTGCATCTAAAAAATGGTAATGAGTTCATACCGTGGCTGTCGCCACATTAGGTTTCCTTTATGGGAGAGGGGGAAAAGGTATCACCTTCTTTTGTGGAAGGATCATATCCATTATCTGGTCTTTCGGTGTCACCTCCCTTTGTGGAAGGATCATACCCTTGGTTCTTTTATCTTAATTAAGTTAATGCATAATGCACATATACTTAACTTTCTCTTAATATGCAAATATGTCGTGAATTTGATAGATATAATTGTCAACATCATAGTTCATATCAAATATACAAATTCCATAAGCACCCATGCATAACATTAGACATCATAAGTTCGATCGGCATGTAGCTCAAGGGTCACACATAGATAACAACATAGGCATTTCATATTTTCATTCGTACATGGGTAATTAGTTGTAACTACTCACTTCTTTCTTATACTCTAGTTTCCGAGTTCCGAGTTCAACGTGTCACTTAACATGAGAGTTCACATCTTCTTTGTCCCCTCCCCCCCCCAAGTTTTCGAGTTTCAAGTTCAACAGAGTGAGTTCACTTCTTCCTTTTCCTTAAAGTGAGTTCAACAGAAAAGTTTTACTGGACCACGTGAGTAGGGCATTGGTGCTCGCTATTTGCCACAGGTATTGTAGAATGTACCTTCAAAAGATTAGAAGGACAATAGAGGGTATCGACAAAATGAGAACACTTGGATTTCAAGCAGTCTACAAGCACCAATGATGATCTAAGGTGTCACTGTAGAAATTTAAGGGCCCATTTTGTTGAGGAATCTCATCTTGTGGGTTATAAGCATGACAGGAAAGAGATAATAGACTTGCTTTTAGCAATAGAAAAGCAAGCGCTTAATAATGGTGGTAGTTGGCCTTAGAAGAATCGATAATTAATTTCTCTCAATTTTTGGTCCATTAATTCCTCAATTTTTTCTGCTTAATTTGCGAAATTAACTTTAACATTATTAATAACAGAGAGCAAACATGCAATTTGATTTTATATGGAAAATCATGTATTTTGAGGCTATTCATTTTTTATATGACGCATGTATGATTAATTTATTATCATGTGGGATATTTTGAAGATTAATGGAAATATCGATTTAGTTAACACAATCCACCTTTGAACATGTAGTAATCCATTTTTTATTATTTTTTTCTCTGTCTGCAAAAGCTAGAGCAACCAGGGTCTACCGCTTGCAAAAAAATGCCACTTCCGACCTAAGCCATGGCGGAATCGAGAAGAGATGCTACAATAGTGGAATCTTTGTACACTTTCACATTGGTGCAAGCATCCCTACACATACCAATGTAGCTATAGTAGCGGAATCTCTATCTATGGTCATATCATTGTAGGCATCCCTACCCATAGCATGGTGGAACTTGGAATAGCAGCAACAATAGTGAATCTTGACCACTTTTTGGCTTGGACTGGAGAGGTGTATAAGTGGAGAGGAAGGTTTGGGGGATGGATAGTTAAAATTTGTTAGTGTGTTATGTTTGGAGTACCGAAGTCAGAGAGGCTATGAGTTTTTCATTTTCCTATAGTAAGAAATTTCAATTTTGAAGGTGTTGCTAGAGTGAAAAGAAAGATTTTGAGAGTGTGGTTTGGTTTGGTGTGTGATCAATAGGAAGCGGATCATCTCAATTGGGCTAGAAACATGACAGTGTCATGTGCTTAATCTGGATCGCCCAAGATCATTAAATTAGATCAATGGTCAAGAATGAAATCGATTCATTCTCCTAGAGTATCCTCCGACATTAAGGAGAAAGGAGAATCGTACAATTGCATTTAAACTTGGACGCCAGTTTTCAAATTGAGAAGAAAATGACCACCACCTCACCTTACACTAATTTGTTGTGTTTAAGCAACCAAAGGACACACTGTGTCACTAACCTTTTCTGGAAAATTGACAACTACTTCGCACTCAAAATACTACAAGTATGCAGAAACATATCAATTGTTTCAACTCACAAGGTACATCATAGTGTAGCTTGGCAGAAAAAAGCTTTTGGTTCTTCTCTTTAGTTCATTTTTTTTCCTTCTTTCTAATTGCATTTATTTTCAATTTTGCTATGCTCTGGGACGTGGATGAACTTGAAAACTTGGACAAGGAAGAAGGAAGACATTTCAAGTTCCGAGTTTAACGTGTCATTTAATGTAAGAGTTCACTTTTTTCTTGTCACCCAAGTTTTCGAGTTCCGAGTTAAATAGAGTAGGTTCACTTCTTCTTTGTCCTCAAGTTTCCGAGTTCCAAGTTCAACGTGTCACTTATTGACTACAAAACATATGGATTGGTAAAAAGTAAAGAGGCCTTACTTCAGAACTTCGAGAAAGAACATGTTGGAATGGACCTTTTTGTATTATAAATGTAAGATTATAAGAGGCTTTACTTTGAAATTTAGGTCTTGAAGTAGCTATTCACAAAATTGGCAACATCTTTTCTTCTTCTCCAAAATAAAATTTACAAAAGAATGAAATGCAGTGGAGCGGAATAGAATGAAATGGAATGGAACAGAGTAAAATTGTCACTCTATTGTTTGGAAATTAGAGTGGAAAGGAATGGAATTGAAAATGTTATAATTTATTTTTTTCCTATATCACTCTTATATCAAATATTTATAATTCACTAAAAATAAGAAGTTTTATTGAGAAAAATATACATTAAAAAAATATAACTATAGTGTAAAACACTAACAGTATATAAAAAGTATAGAAATTTTGAGAGAAAAATATATATTATATGTGTTCAAAACAAAACTAACATAAACTCATTCAATTATAGCTTTCAGAAGCTAGGAGTGTCACTTTATATATTGTTTATTGTTATAATGACAATCACATGGTAAGCAATGTCATGACCTCTAGTTGATCACAAATTTTATTTACCAGCACCTAGGTTTTGCGGTGTGAATGTTGTTACCAACAAATAGAAAAAAGAGTTTCAGTTTTTATCATTTATAAACTTGTAATTACGTACAAAAACAAACAAAATTGGTAACTATTTAGGCATGTAGCAACGAATAATTCAATAATTCAATAATAATTAAAATTTGATAATAGGGTAAGGGATAAAATGATAAATTCAGAAATAAGTAATTTAAGAACAATAGATTCTATTACATTTGCTCCGAATTGGTAGGAAGGAAATTATAATGGAATAATATAGAATATATTTCTTCCTCTCCCACTTCATTTCATCCAACTTTTTAAAATCTAAACAATAGAATTTTAAGTAATTCCAGCCCCTTCTCCCCTATTTCGTTATTTTATACCAATCCAAATATAGCAAAGTGTAAGGTGTATTTTAAAAAGTAATAATATACAATCTCAATTGGTAATTAAAATTCAATAATCTAAAAACATTATAAGATCACACACACACACATATATATATATATATATATATATATGTATGTATTACTTTTCTGATCAACAATTTAAATCGTGCAATTTATTTTATCATCTAAAATGCGCCCTCCACGTTAGTGCAGAGAAATCCATTTGCCTGTGGGCATGTCCAAGAGGGGGAAACAACCTAGGAAGGGAAGGCGACTGATTGAAAGAGCATTGAGAATTGAGACTGAAGTGACGAAAAATATCAGAAGATCACAAAATTGGAAAATTCCCATCAGGTCCCAATAGTGTACACAAGCCACTACAGCCCCTGACTCCTTCATTCCACAGCTAAATCTACCGTTCTCTCTTCTTTCTCTCTCTCCCGTTCCACTGCCTCAACAGCGATTCTTTCTCACCATTCTTACATTCTCTCTCTCCGCCATTGCCAATGCTCAACCTTCCTTCTCCGCCGCCTCCTCCGGCGACGTTTTAGCCTCTCCCGGCGACGCTGCTTTCCCCGCCGGCGATCCCGCGGCGGTGCCCTGGGGGTTTTTTATAGGGGTTTTTTTTCCTTCGTTTTCTGATTGTTTGGTTCTCTTCTGAGGCGTCGTCGGCGCTTGATTCCGGTCTCGTCTCCGTCGCATCGGCGCCGCCATGCCTCCGGCGCGCCGGGGCCGAGCGAACAAGGCGAAGGCCAATGGCGACTTGAGTTTGGGCGATCTCGTCCTCGCTAAGGTCAAGGGTTTCCCCGCTTGGCCTGCCAAGGTACGGTTTCCTTCGTCGAACTTTCTCGTTGTTTTTGTTTTTTTGTCCTTTTTTTTCCTCGAATTTCGTTGGTGCCTTGCGATTCTTTCTGTGTTACGGTGCTGCGGGATTTTGAATGGATATGTTTAGGTTTTGGAGTGTATGTTTTTTCTTTCTTTTTTTTTTTTTCTGCTGATTTTGTGAAATAGCGCACGTGAATGGGAAGGGTTTTGCATGTAAGTCGTATCTTGATGTAGTTTTCGTTAAATGGGTGCACAGACTCTTGTAGTAGAACGTTTTTAGTAATTTGATTGAACTATGAATGCTTTCGAAGTGTTTTGATGCGTAGGATTGGAGTGAAACTCTTAGGCTGCATGGCTGGATGGTTAACTAACTAGCTGTAGAGGTCGAATTTCAGTTGTTAATTAATGCTGGGATACTGACTTTGTTAATTATTTATTGTATCTTCAGATAAGCAAGCCTGAAGATTGGGAGAAAACACCTGATCCGAAGAAATATTTTGTTCAATTCTTTGGTACGAAAGAAATGTAAGTCTCTCTTCTTGTGCCGTCATGTGTGCCCATTTTGATTGTAGCATTAACACTTTGCTTAACAGCATTTGAATGGCTCTAAGTTGTTGACATCAAGTAGTGAATGTTGATAAAAAGGGCAGCCTGGTGCTATAAAGCTCCCACTATTTGCGGGGTGCAGGGAATGGTCAGGCCCACTATGTGGGTCTGCATTTGGCAGCCGTACTTTGCGTTTGAAAGAGGCCGATAGCCTGATTCTATGACTTGAGCCTGTGACCTCCAGGCCACATGGCGACAAATCTTACTGTTATGCTAGGGCATCCCTTCAGTTAAGTAATTGATGAGAGAAAAAAAAAATAAAATAAAAGAAAACAAGTAATGTGTGAATTACACAAGAGTAACAAACTTAAGTGGAAACTGTAAGGCGGAAGGGTTGGTACAAATGGCATAGCTGGAATGTTGGTAATAACACCCTGGGCCATGTCACGTTACTGTTTTACCAAATTGGGCCATCTATCCTGAATCTGACCCTTTGGCTTCTGGTTGTTGACTTGTTGTGTGCGAGTCTTTTATAATGCTAGCTGATTTAAAGTTATGTTGAAATTAAAATTCCATTGTTGCTTATGTTGCGTGTTGTAGTCTGCGAGAACAGTATTGTCAGTCATGGAACTGAACTAGTAAGCTTTCTGTTAGTTGATTATTATACAATTTGAAATTCCATGTCTGCATTTCTTGAAGGAGCATTTTTACATGTCTTTAAGAACATTAATGTGAAAGGTTATAATTTGTGATAATTTTGGTTTCCAGATTGATCGATGATGCTCTACTGCCTAATTGGTGAATGTATGTTGTATAATTGGTACTATTAACTGCTACTTGTTTATAATTGTTTTACGATCTAAATGGAGCTTTAAGGTAATGCAATTTTGATTTTCAGGACTAATAGGGCTTTAGTGCATGCAAACAACTTTTAATGTTGCTCTAAATGTTGTGTGCGAAAACATGTTCCTTTGTCTTAACCTTTGTGCTGATTATGCATTTACCTATATGTAATTTTGGCACATATCTACATTGTATATATGTTAAGAGCAGGAATGCTTATAACAACATTGCACATTGCATGCTGTCTTGATTTGAACTCACAACGATAATGATACATTATCTTCTTCAGACAATCAACTGTTTAAGATGCTAAACTTGGTGTGGACTGTAAAGTTTCTCTTATATGTTGCAAATTTTGATTATTATGCTTGGTAAGAAATTAATAATTTTGGATCTCTGTGTTATATTGTTCTTTATTCAATCGCGCACATAGATATAGACAGATATATTTATAATTCGCACACACAATCACAAAAAGTAGTAATAATAATGAAAAGATGAAATATAATATGGTATAATACAATGTAGTATAATTTAAGGTAAAATATTAAGTATAAGAATAATTAATTACTAACACTTTGATGGTTCCCCTTCACTGGTTCAGTATATGTTTCTGTTTCTGAAACCTTGTTTTCATGTAATTCCTATATCAATTCTAGAATTTCTTGGAATACAAGAAGACGAATGAAATTACAAAAAAATGAAAATGACTCAACAAGAAATTAAGTCCTTGCCTTAGGAGAGACCCACCCCGCTCAGAACCTGAATTTTCCATATTTTTCCTCCCCTTTTGTCTTCCCTTACACCCGTTTATCCTCATGTCTCAGCCGCACTACATGCATCTGTACAGAATCTCGCCTTGCACTTCCAGCACCTGTGCCCGTTTGCTACAGCTGACTTTCCCACCATGGCCCATTTGTTATACTGTTTTCACCTCCACTTCAGCTATGCCCTCCTATTCTTCATAACTTACAATTAAGTAAATGTGGGCCATGTTACATACTTCTCTTCCTTTCTCTCAAACAAAATTTTCTTTGCCGCCAAATAAAGAGAAAGTAGATGTTGCAGTTGTGATGCTTTAATGCTGGATGTTTGACTTGATGCTCAAATATGTCTAAAGTGATGTGATTGTAGACATTGGAAATGGTTTTTTTTTTGGTGATCTAATATAAAGTTTGAAAATTCTAGAGCAGTGGGGTGTAAGGAAAATGATTAGGGAATCTAACAATGAGTATATATCAATTATATCATCTAACTTTGGTTTAATGGTGATTCTAGTTGCACCAGTTCTATTGACGCATGTGTAAGTATTCCTTCTTCATTTGCATTATTTGGAAGAACTATTTTTTCTGGCCATATATGAACTTACGACGATTCCCTTCAGGCCAGGGATAAACTATTTTTTCTAATGTCTATGCTTTACATGTTTAATCCTGAAAAACCTTTAAGAAATTGTGTATTTTATCTCCAGTTGTTATCTTGGTATGCACCTTTTACTTCCGACTCTGAGTATATAAGCTCTATTTATAATTTATGTAATATTGGATTGTGAAGAATTTGTAACTGTAAATTCTTGCTTGATGTCATTGTTGTATGACTTTATGGTTGCCCGTGGCTTTGTGGAGATATGCTAAGTTTGGTGTATCTTATATTTTTAGCTTCTCTACAGTGTTCTGCTAATGTTATCTTGGAGGTGTTTCCTTTCTAGATATGGAAAGAGATCCAGATGTCCCGTTTCATAGCTCAGTCTCTTAGGACATATTTGTTTTCTTTTGCTTTCTTCTTGTGCAGACTTATCCTCTTTCTTTGTACTCTTTTCTATCTCATTATTAAAATTACCTTTTCTATAAAATAAAATAAATGTTTTAGTTGGTGATTATTTTGCCTTTACATCTTTGGGATAGTATTGTTTCTTGACATCCTTGATGTTTGTTAGGTAACAGTATATAGAGAGAGAAGGGAGAGAAGGAACAACTATGGATCTGTTTTATTGATTTGGAATCCCTAGGTAATGCAGCTTTGGACCCTAGAAATTGGGGAAGAACAACCAAGAACCTGAGATACAAGTGAGAGGGAGAGTTCTGCACTCTTCACCTTCTGAAATGAGTTACAAATGACAAGACAAAACTCATTCTAACTAACTCTTCCCTATTTATACTTCCGTTAGTTAGTTACAACAGCTGAGCTCACAGCTAGCTCAACTCCCCCCTTTTCTTTTGTCTTCTCTTGTAAACCAACCCCCAAAAAGGGTCCCTAACAATGTTGGTCAATGAAAGTAGATTTTATTTCTTTGTTTATTTGGGTTGGGGATGTCAGATCACATTTTTAGGTAGCCTAAGGGATTTAACAGATCTTTTGAGCTAATGTGTCTATATTTCCTGTGTTCTTTTCGTTGTGTCTTTTTTTTTGTATAACTTTTTTTTTTTAACCTCAGAATATTCCTCTACCGTATTATTGCTCTCTTCTATATGAATATATATTTTTTCCTTGGAATAAGGTATCCAGATTTTGTATTTTGCAAATTGAGTAAACACTTAAATTAGTTCTCCTAGATACACTAGGCATCAAGTTAGTCCTTTGAAGATTTTATACATCAATTGGGTCTCTCAATGTTGAAAACAGACTTCAGTCCGGTTCTCTAGTGTATATTTGGGCATCAATTTGGTCCTTCTTTGGATTAGTATTTTGGATTATGAATGACCAAATGGATGTCAAAATTTTTTGAAGGACAAATTTGACAGCCCATATATCTTTCAATGACAATTTTAAGCATTCACTCTTTGCAATTTGAGCATTATGAACTTGAGCATGACTTTTATGAGTTATTTTCTGTAAACAATAGATGTGAATTACAATCTTTCTAATTTTGAGAACACTCCAATTCAAAATTTAGGACTTGAGCCAACAACTAAGATTAGAGTCACATAAGTTATTCCAAGTAAATTAATTTGGTGAAAAGAGATTTGATGACCTTTGTCCAAATGCCTGAGATATCCGATTTTCTCATTACTGTGATGCTTTCCACTTTGTACCATATTGTTTATTCTTTTATTCTTTTCCTTCACAGAGCTTTTGTTGCCCCTGCGGATATTCAGGCATTCACCAATGAGGCTAAAAATAAGTTGTCTGCTCGGTGCCAAGGCAAGACTAAGTACTTTACCCAAGCTGTCAAGGAAATCTGCACAGCATATGATCAGTTAGAGAAACAGAAAACTAGTGGTTTGAGAGATAATGTTGATGGTTCACATATTGGTTCGGATGCTGCTTCTATTGATGAGGTAGTGGATCACCTAAAGGATGCTGCCGATGATGTGGGGTTAAATGTGGAACAGGCTAACACCTATGGGCAAGATGTTGGCTCTAATTTGGAGCACTGTACACAGAGATGTGTAGAAAGTGATAGCCAAGATGAAAAGCCTTCTGTATCTGGCCGCCCAATTGACAGTTTGTCTTCAGTTTCGTCACCTTTGATCAAAAGCAAGTCATCCAATGGTGAAGAACAAAACAAGCATGCTAGCAAATCTGGTCTTAAGGATCCATCATGTCTGAAAGTGGAAGTTTCTGACTGTAAGGATGCATCCAAGGTTAATGGGAACAAGCCAAGAAAGCTTGGTACTAGCTCAAGTAGAAGCGAGGCTGCAGATGATAGAAAAAGAAGTGGTGGATCAAATAGAACATTTTTGAAGGATGAAAGTTCTGCAGTTTGTGCTGATCTATCCAGGTCTGGAGAGACATTGAAAGTTGGGAAGAAAGGGAAGAATGCATTTTCTGCTAAATCTGATTCTCCAGATGCTCGTAAATTAGACTCTGATATTAACTGCAGAAATAAAGATAAGAATTTGAAAACAGGTCTTAAGGTGAAAAAGAAGTCGCAGGAGATCTTTGTTGATTCTGAGGGGGGTGATGGAAAAAGTTCTTTAATACAAAATAAGACTCAAGTCCATGGGAAGCGTAAGTTGGGATCAAATGAAATCTTACATGCTACCAAGAAGTTGAAGTGTATGGATACCAAAAATGATAAAACACTGAAATCTCTTCTGGAAGATGTAAACAGTGCTTCACCTAGATCTCCTGTTGTTGATGACAAAGAATTAAAAAAAACGGAGTTGAAAAGGTCTACATCACGTTTAAAAACAGAAAAAGGTTTGCCATCAAGGGCTCAACCCAGTATGGTTGGTTCTGATGATTCTGTTCATGAGGTGCTATCTGGGCCAAAACATCATAGCCAAGTCCAGCAAGCTATGCCTGATTCTGCTGGCCTCGCTTCTGATGAAAATACAGAAATGAGTTCTCTTAGACGGAAAAATGATGCAAACAATCTTAAGACCAAACAAGTACAGAGGAAACGTAGAGCTGTTTGCCTTGTTGATTACAGTGATGATGATGAGCCCAAGACTCCTGTTCATGGAGGAGCTGCTAAAAATGTTAAATCTCCTTCTCCTTCTTTTGTTTCAGAGGTTATGAAGAGCAATGATGCTTGCCCAGAGAATGCTGATGTTGCTCAGCTGGCTAACAGAAAATCTTGTGCGCTCGAGGATAGTAATTCGAAAGAACCCTCCTCTGAATCACATAATGATACATTTTCAACTGTGCAGCCTCAAACAGAGAAGGCTGATAAAGTAATTCCTGTTGATTTACCTCATAGTCCTGCTAAATTAGATTTAAAGCAGTTTCCTTCCAGGATGGAAAAATTAAGCTCCATCTCTCCCGTAAGATCTCCTCAGTCAGCTCCTACAAAGTCAAGCATTGAGCAACATAAATCCTCCAAACCTTTGCTTAAAGTTTCTGGTCATGCTACACAAAAGAAGACTGATCATGGGTCCTCAAAGAGCTTAAATAGCATCAACTCTTCTCAGAATCAAGTTGCCACTAATAAAAAGAAGCCTGCATCTTCCGTGGAAAGTTCTAAAACAACTCCAAAGACATTACCACAGGCAGTTGAAGTGCCTGATGAAACAGAAGATTTTAAGGAGCTTGGTGCTTTTCATGTTGATAGGTCCATATACTTTTCATTCCTTTTGTTTCTTTTATCCTTTCTGAATTTACTGACTATTTTTTCCTTTTTACCTTATTTATGTTATTACAGATTAGATGTGGGTTTGGAAGAAAAAAGTAGTCAATATACTGGTTCTAAGACACCAGAAAATGCTAAGACTATGAAGCATCTGATTGCTGCTGCCCAGGCAAAAAGGAGACTAGTTGCTCAATCTCAATGTCTTCCTCCTGGACTCAACAATGTTCTGGGGGGAACACCCAGCCCCTCTGCAGTTCAGCCATTTCTGTCCATCTCAAGCAATTTTGTGTGGGCAGATCAGCAGGGAGTTTATGAGCACCCGACGTCAGTTTCTCCATCAACTAATGGGCATCACTTTGCATCTCAAAATCAGCTTGAAGCTGAAGAAAATGAGGAGAGAAGAGTTGGTTCAGTGCAAAGGGTTGTAGGGGGCTCTCTGAGTGGTGGTACCGAGGCTGCTGTTGCTCGTGATGCCTTTGAAGGGATGATTGAGACTTTGTCAAGGACCAAAGAAAGTATTGGGCGTGCAACACGTCTGGCCATTGATTGTGCTAAGTATGGTATTGCAAATGAGGTGTGCTTCATCATATTGTTGCTGCTAATTTGATGTGATTTATATGTAAAATTCTGATGAGTTGTGTTGGAAGTTTGAAACCAGTTGGTATACCTGAAACCCACATTGTCATATCCGTATATAGAAAGCTATGTGTTGGTTTATCGAAATTTGAAAATAATGGGTTTTGGAACATTCTGTGCTAGTAATATGGTGTAAGTTGTAGTTTACTTCTACTATTAGTTCACCTGTGATTTTTGTGTTCTATTCTTGCTAACATGAACATGGCAATACATTTTGTTTTGTTTGTATTTAGAGATTAATTATTGTAACATGATATATTTTCTATGATGTTAGACTTGTGTAATTACTTTTGGCATTTGAATGTAGTTTGCTTACTTCCAAGTCCTTATGTTCAGGTTGTCGAACTTCTTATCCGAAAGCTGGAAAATGAAGCTAGTTTTCATCGTAAAGTGGATTTGTTCTTTCTTGTTGATTCCATAACCCAGTGCTCACATAATCAAAAAGGTGGGAGGATTTATTTCATATAATTCTTTTAAGCAGCATTTATTGGGAGGATTTATTTCATATAATTCTTTTAAGCAGCATTTATTATGGATGTTCTTGTCTCTCTCTGCCTTTGTCTCTTCCTTCTTCTCTGCCCAAATTTACAAGCATTAGGTAGTATTTTCTTTAAGACATCTTCAATTCTAATTGTAGAGATATTTTCCAGGCATTGCAGGAGCGTCCTACATCCCTACAGTTCAAGAAGCATTGCCACGTCTTATTGTTGCTGCTGCTCCCCCTGGGGCTAGTGCCCGGGAAAATCGTCGTCAATGTCTCAAGGTCAGCTCTTTCTTCTTCTTATAGTTTTTTTTTAAAAAAAAAAAACTTATTTTAGAGATAAGAAGTGAAGTATGGAAAAGGGAGGACAAGCATACTCTCAAATAGAAAAAAGGAAGGAACAAGAGGGAAGAAGAAACAATCAAGAATGCAACAAGTGTACTTGGTCTCTCTGTATTTCAATAGTGTTAGCTGCCTTGAAACAGCCGTGAGTGCATTTGATAGAGGCCATGAACATGGTGTTGACCCTAAGCAAAACTAGATTTAATTAGAGGCCTTTAAAACTGTTTCTATTTTGCTCCAACAAATCATCCCATGGAACTGCCAATAAGGGTGCGTTTGTTTCAACTTTTTAAAAAAGTGATTTTGAAGCTTAAATTTTATAGATAGCTAAAAAAACTGAAAATTGATTTTTTTCAGAAGCTACTCTTTTTAGCTTCTACAAAAAAGCTAAAAACAGATTTTTTTGAGATTCTAATTATTTTTAAAAAATTATTCAAATATACGAAAACTTATTTTTTCTATGAAAAAAGTGATTTTTTGGCCAAAAAATCCCGAACACACACACCCTAAATTTTGATCTCCTATATCTTCTAGAACCTTTAAAACAAACCAAGAGAGGCAGCTGCAAAGTGAAGGGAGGATTTATCCAGCACACCGAACAAATTACTCCAATAGAGAGTGTCTTCTTTACAACGTAGAAATAAATGAGCTACTATTTTTGAGTTGAGCTGGAAATTACATTAGTGGAAAGGGTTGTCTATGGTCTACGAATCTTCAACATGTGCTTATATTCATTCTACTGAGTACAACTGTCCAGATAAAAGACTTGGTGTTAGATTTAGTTTAGATTTCGAAAAGGAGTTTACATAAAGAAGCCTCCCACTGTTAGAAAGTGTACAACAATAACAAAGCCTTTTTCCCATTTTGTGGATGTTGAGGTTGGAAAGCAATGCCTATATCTCTAATGATGTTTTCGTCACCTCTGAATTTGCTATGAGATCGAATACTTTTCATGGCATCATTTTGGTGCTCGGCACATGGTCTCTTACAGGGCATAAGCATTTGAGATATGCAAAGGGATTGGGAAGCTCCTCTATAGTGGCTTGTTTTAATAGAAGTTTCCTTATGTTCCTTATTTTTTTCTTTTCTTCACTGATTTTCTTTGTTGAGGATTTCTTATCCACCAATCTTGTCTACATCTTTCTTCAGTTTTATCTAATAATTTTCTTTTTTTGTCGAAATAAAAATCTTGCTGTCTTCTATTTGTCCATTCATCCATCACAACATTCTTAATACTGCAACAGTTAGCTTATGCTCTTGTTGGAATTTTCCCACCTAACATTATGCACTAGAAAGCATCACTGATCTTATGGATGCTGGGTAAATTTTCCTCTGAGCTTTAGAGGAACCTTATGATCACTATCAGAAAGTGTAAGGAACTGAAAACAGTACTTACAGGAAGACACACCAGAAGGATTGACAGTACAAATTCTCTTTTCTTGATTGGAAGGGAAGTGATGGTTATTCTATAAAAGCAAAGTGAACTGAATGCAATTACTTCCATCACCCAGCTCCTGTCTAAAGTGAAAATCCCAAGAAATATTTCAATCTGCCAGTGTCAGAAGTCAGAACACTGAATGTGTAAATTTATTTAAACGAGATTTGCTGTATAAGGAGAGCCTTGAGGAACATTGCCTGCTTTGATTTCCGCCCAACAAACAATGTGGATTCTAATCTCCCTTACTCTGGATCAAAGGAAATGCCTCATAATCTCTCTTGCGGATGTTATAAGTGTTCTGCAAATCTTCTATGGGGTGTTTTACTAACGGTCTTGTTAGTGGTGTTTCTTTGATAGATATGCAGAGAAATTGGCATGCTCTGTTACATGGCTCAATCTTGTAGGACCTACATTTGTTGTTTTTTTGAAAAAAATTCTGAGGATGTCTTTTCAACTCTTAAGTAGTTTTCATTTTCTCATTAGTAAATTTCTTTATCTATATGAAAAAAAACTCCCTTGTGGACATTGATATCCACTAGGCGACTTTTAGCAGTTAATCTTCAGGTTAATAATATTTTCAGTAAGCTGAAGAATATAAAGAACATTTACAAGAGTGACTCTATTCTTGTCAACAAAAGAGAATTGTGTCATCCACTTACTGGAGGTGGCAGACCATAACTTGCTGTGAACTGACTCTGATCCCCTTGATGAGGCATATATCAACAACTCTTGAGAACATCTGATTTAACATATCAACCACTGTCAGAACCGTCTAACATGAAGTCTCACCACCTGCAGAAAGAAGTATCTAGGCTGACCATTGACAACTGCCAAAGAAGTAGTGTAGGGAGGCAATCTTGTAGGATTTTCAATTAATTGACTACAATCTTTTCTTTCTTAATAACTAGTCAAATGTGATTTTGTTTAGGAAATTTTATGGTACTATTTTTTATGTGTTTATGTGTTTATGCTGCATGCAAAGGTGATATTGGATTTGTTTTGTTTGTGTCGGTTGAATTGTAGGTTTTAAGGCTGTGGCTTGAGAGGAAAATTTATCCTGAATCAGTTCTTCGGCATTACATGGATGATATTGGAGTTTCAAATGATGACATGACAGTTAGCTTTTCTGTTAGGCGTCCATCTCGAGCAGAACGATCTGTGGATGACCCAATTAGAGAAATGGAGGGCATGCTTGTTGATGAGTATGGAAGGTACGTCATTTGTTTGTTTCATCAAGTTATTAGATTGAAAGCTGATGTTATGTTTTGTCTGTTTCCATTGTTACATGTTTTCCTTTCAAGAGTCACTGGTCATGTTTGTACAATTAGTCTATCTTGTTGCAGCCCACCCAAGTGGGGAATGGTTTTGTTCTTCTTCTTGTTGTAGTCTATCCTACTTTAACCTAGGAGAGATAGCGAATGTTGAATCCTTTAACGTGAATAGATGCAGCACCAAATGGAACATAATATCAGTTTCTGAAACGTTGTGTCTTTAATGACTTTGACAGTATATGGTGAAAACAAAGAGTACAGTCTGAAATAAGAGTTACTAAAGTGAGAATTACTCGAGAAATTATTGGGTTGGTTATTTTGGTAGAAAGCTATGGCAAATTGGCAATATATTTAAATATAATTGGAGTGGTGTTTAGCAAATTCAAAGTTTGGTTTAGAATTTACGTTAAAAGTAGCTTTATATCTATAATTTTGTATGAATTTGAATTGCTTTGAAATCATATTTTGACAAAAATTTGCTTTCCAAAAAAAAAAAAAAAACTCAATAGGCTTTTCTTTTTTGACCTAATTTGACTGAAGAACTCTTCGTATAGAAATGTATTTTTTAATTTTGAGTAATTGTCAAACACGAGGTTATGGAACCCAGTTATGCTAAAAGTGTTACAGCTTGATAAGGATAAGATCACTTTCTAGTGCCCGCACTGTTGCACCTTCTACCCTTCTGAAGCTTCTGGTAATGCTATGTGACTGCTGCATTGATTTTGCATATTGGAACATGGAGAGAATGCAAATTGATGGAGAGCATCTAGAAAGTAGGATTTATATAGGAAACTTGCAGGACAAATGACATGGCCCTTGTAAGTAGGTATAGCTGTTAATGGCATATTTTTAGTGTTTGGTCACGTCCCTTCCTTCCAAAAATGAAAACATGGAAAAAAAGAGGCTCCTCTCCTTAAGTTCCTCTTAACCCCCAAAAAAGGTGTTGAAAACATATCATTCTGACTTTCTGACATACGATGACATAACTCATTCATTCTTACATTTGATTAATTCCTCTTTAGATTTAATTTTAACAGAATATTAAACAAATTGAAATAGTAGAAAATAAGTTACATATTGTCAATTGACATGGGCATCTACGCATGTTAAGTAGGACTAGGATTCAGTTTTATATTAACAGGAAAATGAAATTGTAGATGGAAATTACTTTTATTTCTGAGCTGGTTTGCATATTTATGAAGTGGAGCTGTGTGCTGTTTCCTATTCTATTGCCATTTTACTTGTTTGCTAATGCAATTTCTAATTCTGATTCATGTTATATATCTGGGTGTTGTGTATCAGTAATGCCACATTTCAGCTGCCTGGCTTTTTATCTTCTCATGTGTTTGTCGAAGATGATGATGATGATTTTCCTAGCAACGCTTCTCCGGCGGATCCCACTTGCACACAAGGAGAGTCAGAAACTTCTACTGTTACCCCCAATGACAAGCGCCACTGTATCTTGGAGGATGTGGATGGTGAGCTAGAAATGGAAGATGTTTCAGGTCACCCAAAGGATGAAAGGGTCGTATTATTAAACAGTTCTTCTGAAACGGATCTGCAACCTCAGGGCTCAGATAATATTTTGGATCCTGTTTCAAACACTACTGTGGAGATACCCGATATGCTTGAGTGTTCTCCTCCACTGCCACCTGATTCACCTCCTTCCCTCCCACCTTTGCCTTCTTCGCCCCCACCGCCACCTCCTCCATTATCTCCATCTCCTCCCCCACCCCCACCGCCGCCAGTGGTGAAACCTCCACTTCCTCCTTTACCACCCCCAGCCCCTCCATCATTGTTGGTTCCTCAATCATCTGGGTCTGCTCAATCTTCAGTTTTCTCACAAGGGATAGTGCAGGCTCAATCATTGCATCAGTCAACACCACAGTTGGGGTGTCAACATAGTGTACCTCATGACTATAGTAGCACAACTAGTGTAAGACATTTTTGCTTTTGAATCTCAGTTTTAGATTTATTTGCATTGCCTGTTTTGATAAATGGATTCCTCTGAACAGGGCAACCAAATAGTTCAAATAGCTGGAAATTCTTTTGTTGGTGGTCACAATAGTGCAGTTGTCAAGAATGAACCATTGCCACAAGCACAGCCATCTTCTTGCTTTCCACCAATGGCAGGCTGCAGCTCTCAGGAACCTTCTAGTTTTAACCCTTCAAGGCAATTAGAATATGGACAGAATGATATGTACCTAAATTCTCAAGTTCCACAACCTAACCAGCAATTTCAGCTGGGTAATGGCCCATTTGCTCCTAGGCGCATGTCTGCCCCACCCCAAAATCCTCCCAACCAGTATTCATATCCCAAACCTACAGTTCAGCATCATCTTCCAAACTCTTTCCGTCCTCCTTTCTCATTGCCATCCGTTCCAGATGGCCAGATGCAATTTGTTGCTAATGAGCAATGGAGGATGCAATCAAGTGAATTTAAGACAAACAATCAACATGGTTTATGGAGAGGGAGAAATCCTTCATGCCCTGGTCCACCCTTTGGGCAGGAAGGTAGAATTTATTTAACATACACTATTCTAAATGTTCGTTTCAGTGAAATATGACTCATGTTTTATGCTGTTTATTGTGTGTAACTGTGTATCTCTTATTCCCAAAGCTTTTCATTAGCTTTTTTGTGATGGCTTTCAACCACATATTTAATTGTTAATATTCCTTTTTTTTTTAAGTGATCCGACATATAAGTCAAATCTCTATAGTTGCTCTAATGTTGCTGATGTTTTGTGTTGTTGGTGAAGTTAATCTGAATGTAGAAATATTGTTTTAATGATGTGATGACAGGCTATTTTCAGCCACCACTTGAAAGACCACCAATAAGTAATGCAGGTTTTCAGCATGCAACCCCTAGCAACATACCTGCTCCTCCTCCAATTTCAGGTATGTTTTGCTGTTTGACACTGCTTTACTTTTTCTTGGTTCTTAGTTTTCCACTTTGAGCTTCGACTTGTTAACAAACTACAGTTGTGGATCATGATCATCATTTCCTTCTTCAGGACATGGTGTTCCTCAGATGTTGCCCTGTAGGCCAGACATGCCTGCAGTGAATTGTTGGAGGCCTACTTGATGTTGATTGAGATTTTCCAGTTCATCTGCAAAATTGGTGGGTAAGGATATTGGCTAATTGGATTCATCTTTGGCTTATTTGATAAATTTTACACAGGTTAATTGTTTTATGTTGGGATGAATTGAGGGAATGATCATTATACCTTCCTGTTCATGGACTTAATTTCTTTTATAATAAAAGATTTTAGGTTACTTTCCTTACCTGTAGTCTGCTTGCTGTCATTTCTTTTTAGGGTACAATGCTTGTGTCAATTTTTATAATGAAGAAAAATCATATTTCTTTTCTGTTGTTATACTGAATTATGACTGCCTTTGTTTTCCAGTGCTGTAGCTGGTGGATCACTAATGAAGGTCATTGTGTGGCTCAAAGTTAGATTTACTTGTCTAGTACTTACAACTACCATTGAAGAAAATTTTGAAAACTCGCGGAGGCTTTGGGCAGGACTGTGTATATTGTAATTTTTCCTGACAATGTATCCAAGGGACATTTGCTTCCATGTTTAGGCCCTTGTTTCTGACTTGGTTAGTTTATCTGTTTCCCATCCCTTGTAATTATTACATAAGATCTATATATAGAAATCAATTTCAACAACTCATTTTTAACAGCAATTGAATGTCAAATTTTGCTATCTAGCCATTTTTTTCTATTCTCAAATTTTATTTCTGTTTCTTTCTAGTCCTTTGCCTTTTTCTCAAGATGTAACATGCTTTAGGGATTTCAGTACTAATTACCATCTGTATATATCAAGTCTGTTAATTGTTATAGAGCTCTCCTCTGGGATACTAATCTTATTGTCATGTTTTATTTAAAGGGGAAAAAATGGGGTAGCTGATGTCAGGGTGTTGACTTTGTTTCACTGGAAGTTCATTCTATGCTACTGATCCTTGCTTCATGTGAAGATTTAGTTATGCATCATGCAAGTTCCATCTTATGGAACTACTTAGCATCTAAACTTCATTGCTATTCAAAATTTCGGTTTTACAAATGTTACCTGTGGTTTACCTGATTCTTTTAGTTCTGTAATGCTGGGAAGAAATGAATGCTAGGTTTTGACTCCCCTAAAGTAAGCCGTCAATTTCATGAGAGAAGAGACCTCAACTGTTGATATTACATGCACATACATAACAAATTAAGGACTTGTATTTTTGGATAAAAACAAATCAAGGATTTATTTTCATCAATAGTTTAGATCCCTCAGTTTGCTCTCTAAAGTGAATGAGGCTTTATAAGAGTCTAATTCAGTTAAATGTATGCTATTTTGTCCCAAAAGTTGCTATGGAGAAATTTTCAAGTGCGGGATGAGGATGTGAACAATATTTTTTGGTTTTTGATAGAGCCAGCTCTGTGGTGTTGTTTGATTAATGTAGATTGCACACCGAATTGGATGAGGCTTAGTTATTAGTGTTTTTTTGTTTCAGCTTCTTGTCGATGCAAACAGACGTTGGCATGAAGGAAGCATTTATATCCTTTTGAAGTTTTGATAAACATGCATCATGAAGCCAAACTCTCACTTTTGTGGTGAAAAGAATTCTGATCAAACAGGCTGAATGTAGTTAGAAATGAGTATACAGTTTAAACTGAAAAATCAATATGCTCAGATATGCTCAATTTGAAATTAAAATGTTCAAGTATGTTCAAATGCAAATTTTAGCCTTGGTTACCACTTAAGGTTTTGTGAATTTATTGGGAAATGGTGTCTAGTAGAATAAAGTATGGTGTTGGTGTTCAACCTTTAAACCAGGTGAAAAGCCTTTGGGTTGTTTGTTTTGGAGTTTTTAATGGAAATGTGACTCATGCTTTTTTCAAGGGACCTTGAATACTTGACTTCAGAAAGGCCATTTTCCCTAAATTTAGATTTAAGGTGTCTTGACCGTATTTGTTTCTTCAAACAAATTCTGTTGTTGTGTTGATTGTTGCTTTTCCCTCTTACATGTTTTACTTTGTCTTACTTTTCCCAGGCTTCTCTTGTACCACCTTATGAAGAGAAATAATTTTTTATCTGGTGTACTTTGGCATATGTCATTGGAAAGGAATGCTAGAATTTTGAATGATTCTTTTTCAACTGTTGACTTCATTTGGGATAAGTTACTTTTTCATATGTCATTGGAGTTTGGTGATACAGTCCTCTTCTTGGCATTTTTTGGTTGCTTGTAACTCTGGATCTTCCAGTCAACTTTTGAGTGTTGGTTTTTGTCTTCATGGAACTTTTTTGTTCAATCCATTGTTGAGCCTTTGGTAGAAGGAAAGTTACGGTGTGTCATTTTGAAGTGTGCTCTTTTTTCAGGGTTTGATTTGCCCAGGGCAAATTAAGACCTGAATTTCCATCCGGGAAATCTTGCCTTGCAGTTTCATGGGATAGAGTAGCTCACTTGGTTCTCCATGGATGTCAATATTTCTTTAAGACATTTACTTGATCTGCATAGGGATTGGGGAACTCTCATGATCTCATGTCTTATTTCGTTTCCTTTATTTAGTTGTTTTGGTTGGTTATATACTAGCTTTGTACCGGTGTGATGTATAGGATAAGAATAATAGGTAGTATTGATAGTATTATTTAAAGATGATATTAGCATAAGGTAAAAAATGTAGTAAGATAAATTTCATATAATAATTTAATTAGTAATATGAGATACATCATTTTGAACAACATACCAATTGCATATTATTGAGATTGAGATAAATGATGAAATAAAAAAATATTTAAATTTGAATTTTGCAATGAGATATTAGTGGTCCAATATAGAGGTGACACTAGATAATAATGAGGAAGGAATTCAAGCTTACACATCCCTTTGATAAGAAAATAGTGAAATTCAAATTCAAAGGACATTAGTGGCATAACTTAGATGACATTTGGCAAAACTATTCCAAGGAAATTCTCTTTTCATATATCATTTAATATTGATTCCTTAATAATTGCATCATTTTTAACAAAAGGACAAAAAATGGAAGTCAATAACTTTTCAGCAATTAGGGGATGTTTGGTTTGTTTTCTATTTTCATTTTCGTTTTGATTCCTGTGAGATCTGGTGAAGGAAGTGGTTAAAAGTTAAAATGATGAAATATTGTTTTCACCATTTTTCTAAATGCTATGAATGAAATAAAATGTAAACAAGAAACCAACGTGTCATTTTGTAATTATCGGTTCAAATATATCAATTGAAAATGAAAACAGAAAACTAATCAAATACAACTTCCCCCACCCCCCCCCCCCCTTCTCTTGTTCTATTTTTCAACCTCAGTCCATGAGTTAAGTCTGATTAAAAGTTGTTAGTAGCTTCTACTAAAAGGTCTCTCCTTCTTTTTTGTCCTTATTCTCCATGATACTCCTCTATTCTCTTTTTTGTCCTTATTTTGTCTTATGTAAGTGTGAACTTCTGTGACTTTTGGTTTGTATGAAATGATATATTTTTGCTTATTGTATTCCTTCCAGTTTTCATTTCTATCTGGATGTCTCATTTTGTCTTTGTGAATTCATTTATGTACTTAAATGTTTGATAGTGGTTATAAGAAACATTTATTAGAAGGATAAAATAAGTATAAGAAAAGGTGGACAATCTGCTATTCTCCTTTGGAAACACAACATAAAAGAAACATGCTAGATACTAATACACAAGTCGTCCAGTTTTTCTGCTTGTGTACCAATGAGATGATAGGAAATAAGCCATGTGAAGGACACCATGATAACAACCTTGTCCTGAATTAACTCCCAATCATTCCACTCCATCTGAAGACACTACAATTGGTTAAAAATAAAACCCTGCCCATAGAAAGATCTCAAAGTCATTAGCAAACACTCAAGGTTCAAAGACTTCTCAGTCCTTTTTATGAACATTTTAATGTTCCTATAATTTTTTTTATCATTATTTATAATGTTGTATTTGTTATTATTTACTTTTTTGTCATTAATTATAATGTTGAGCAGATGGAGGATAGCCCCAATAGTTAGGGATAGAGGGAGAACAAGATATTCTCTATGTTAAGTCATTAAAATGGACTTAGATCTAAATGGCCTTTCTAAAGACATGGTTTATGACAATATGCAATGGTGTTGTTTGATCTGTATAACTGACTCCATCTGGTAAGAAAATGCTTTGGTGTTTTATTGATAATTTTGTATTTACCTGTGAGAATGTGTTTATGCTATGAAAGTTTGAGTGGGTAAAGTATAACAATTTGATTATATGTCAGTGATTTATAATTGGTGAGCTTGTTACATTAACAAAATTAGTGATGCTTATGGTGGCTCCTATTTTCTTTAGCTTTCCAATCTATAATGGTAACATTCCTCTTATTTAACAATTATTTATGTTTATTGTTGTAAGTTATTAATTCTTTTACGAAATTCATTTGGATTAGTCTGAAGAAGTGGTATGGCCAGCTTGAATTGCCATTAATGTTTGGGATTTGGGAATTGTTATGCTTGATTTTGTAGAAGTTAAACTGGCATCTTTATGTGTACTTTATTTGATATTCCTTTCATGATTAAACTGTTAATTGTTGTCCTGTTGTCATTATTTTTGATGTTACACTTAGCTATTAGAATGTACTTGCCCTTTGAAAGTGAGTGACTGGACAATGTCAGATTTGATTGCATGTCACTGATTTTTAAGTGGTAACCTTGTTACCTTGGTAAAATTAGAAGTTCCCTGAGCTATCTGATCTATGACGGTGATGTTCCTCATATTCAAGGACAATTTATAGTTATATGAATAGTTCTTTTTTTTTTTTAAGAAATTCGTAATTTTGATTAGTCTCTGGACTGGCATGGTAACTACATATGCCATTTATCATTTATGTTGAGAATTTAGCAGCTGTTATCCTTGTTTTTATGCAAGTTAAATTGGCATCTTGATATAAACTCTCTTCATTTTTCAACACCGTTATCATTTTATGAGCACAGCTTACTATTAAGTTGTGACTCTTTTCACTATTTTATGAATGGAACTAATTGAGCCTTCAATTGGATTCATTGTAAAGTACTAGAAATTTTCTCTTATTGCTGCCTGTGATCATAGACCAGTGTAAAGTAGGATGAACTATTTCTTCCATTTGAATAAACATGCTAAGTGGCAAAATTTGACTTAGTGGGATTCAGATCACAAGCTTTACAAATTCCATTTTCCACGTAGATTGATGCTAGGAGATAAGAACCTTGCATTGGGTGTCAATGTTTGTTCTGTTGGCTAGAATGACTGGTAATCTTAAGTTTACCCTCAAAATTCTACATGATTGAAGGTAGCGAGTCATATCAAACAATTAGTCAAGTTCTCAATGTAGAGCATGTCAGTAAAATTTCTAACCTTGTCTGGTTTCCAGTGATTAGCTGACTTTAGGATTGTTATTTAATGTGCTTTTCAAATTGGGCTTCTTAAAGTTCCATACAGGTACAGTCACTGCGTGATGTCCATCGAAAATTTCTTTTCAATTAAGTTATAAAAATAATGTGTGTGCATGTATTTAAAGGAATTAAAGCACAAGTAACTTTGAGAGAAACATTTAGACAGAACACATGCTTTTGTTTTATAAACATATACAGTATGGCTGAGCATTTTCACAAAATTACAAAGAAATGCTATTGACATTGTTTCATGTGCAACTTTATTAATGACTTTTACTGCAGTTTCTGAGAAGCACAAGCACTGCAAGCTGTTCCTTGATACCATAGAGCTTTTATTATTGAAAGACAGCTTGAGATGTCTGTTTTATGTCAAAGATATTTTCTAATTCAAATAGCTATTGTACTTTTTTCTTGATTTCTTTGTTTGATTTCCAACAAATTGGAGATTGAGCTGCTTTCTTCACATCTTGCTTTTCAGTTGCATTTATACAAGGAAAATCATTGCATGGAGATACTTGTAAATGCGCTATTTTCCGACAAGTATTTGTAGATAAAATAAAATAGGCATGACATGCCATGCCATGCCTTCAGTTTGCTGCATAGTTGTGAAGAAGAGTTTTAATGTTGATGGCATGTCATTTGCTTTACAGAGACATTACGTCATTTTTGGGTTCAAGCTTATAATAATGCATGTGTTACTCTGTTAACCTTTCCATATTGTTGAAGAGGAATATTGAGTAATTTGACCTTTTCAGGTTTTTGTGAAACAAAGTTGGAGATGGTGATTACTATTTCAAGTATTCAGTGCTGTTACTGAACAAATGTCAATCTTCCATCAATGAAAAAACTGTAGATCGATGAGGTACATATTTGACATGGAAGAACAGACAATACTTTAGCTACATATTTTACTGACCTAATTTTCTTTGCAAGGACATTCATAATTGTAAAGATTTTTCTAACGTTGGCTTGGAGAAATCTTCTAATTTATTTGTGATAGGTTGATATTTTATTGCTTCTTACAATGATCCCATTTTTTTCTTGCACTGTGTATTGGGTGCATAACACCATGTAGTTATATTTTTTCTAAATTCTTACCGAAAAAAAAATTTAACAAGTAACGTTTTGTGTTCAGCTGTATAAAGATTTGCGATTTTCTACTGCATCTTGCAGCCTGATCTTAGGTCCAGATTAAACCTCCATGGATGTACCTTGCAGAGACCCTTAGGTTTTCAAGGTATTGAACTCTTTCCAGCACGTGTGACCCAATCTGAAATTATCGCTTAAGATCAATTTGCACTTTCTGTTATATTATTTATTTATTGATTATATATTGGCCTGATTAAATTGTTCTGGTATATATTTCTATCAAAAAAAAAAAAAAAAAATTGATCCGGTATATAGAAAAGAGGTTCAACTCTACCAGTTTATTAGGATGCTGCAACTGCATACGTCACTATAGTTCCATTTGGCACATAGCTTGTTGGGAGGGAAGCTAGGATATTGCTAGAGTCTGCTTTTCAAACTATCATCTCAAGGTTGGAGGAGCATAGTCTCTTTGTGGAGTACCAATTTTAAATTAAATGTAAAGCTTCGGGGGCACAACTCATTTTTCAATTTTTCAGAATTATTTGAAATTGAATGGGGGCATTTATTCCCACTAATTTACATGCGTAGCCGTCCATGGTTGGAATTCTCCATTCTCCAAGACGTCCTGAATTGATGCGAATGAAGAATCAATTCTGGACATCTTGGAGAATATGTAAAGCGTGCATGTAAAGGTATCGGGAGGATGATAGGAGAAGGTTGTGAATTATGAGATGATGCATTTATTGTTGTGCATAGTTCTTGATTGGCTTCTATGTATCCTTTGCCGTCTTTGACGACTCAATCGTGTGAAAGCTTTAGAAGACAGTCCCTCATCTATCTGAATTTGTTCACTTAAGTTTGAATCTTGTTAGTTAGTGAAACAGCCTTGTGCTTATTTTCTTGCCATTAAATTTAGTTACTTATAATGAAAAAGATGTATTTTTTAAGCGTTGTGCTAAAATTTGCTTACTGTTTCGTGCAACTTTTTTACCTTTGGGTACTTTGCGTCATGATAATAAATGATTCTCTCTACTCTACCAAAATATCATGACTAGAAGGTATTTTAGACGGGAATTTCTTTCTTTGTATTTCACGTTAAAATGGAATGATTCCGCATAAAAATAATTGTTTAATCGAAATATTTCGGTGCTAATGATTGTTGCATCTGGTTGGATCAATTTGTGTTGATTCGTGTCTTGTAGTTGAGTCATGCCCCTTCTCCTTTTCATGCCTTTAGGATCGATTGCCACTTGTCCGCTCTGTTGTGCCATCGCCTCATATTGCCTAATTGGTGGTCTCCGGCACAAAATTTTGTATGTAGTGAATTAGGTATTTAAAATGCCCATATTGTATAACAATTATCTTAAGTATAATTTGTGCTCATATAGGCATATTCAGAATAACGAATTTTGATATTAAGTTTCACGGGGTTCTTCCTTCGGCTTCATGTCATCGGTAATATGGTTTTTTCACCTTCCAAAGACTTCCTCCTTTTCAAACTAGTAGTCATTTAAAGTAAGAACATGTGATTAAAAAAAGACTATTTAATACTTAATTTTTTCTTCTAAAAAAGTAAGTGTATCAAGACTAAATTACCTTTTCAAAATCTACTCCGCTAAATTATTGCACCAACACTAACGAATATAAGGGTAAATTTGATAGTAAATTAATTCTGTGTTAGAATCCGAAACCTACTAATAATATAAAACAAACAATTGTCTAACACGACTGTAATAGAGAGGCAGCTTCTGTAACATTTTACTTACGAAAGGTTTAGCTGGTATCATTACTAAAAGCATTTATTGTTATACACCGTTAATGTTCGAAATGTGTTGCCAGACAATTTAGTCTCGTAATGCTTTGTCTGACGTAGTCACTATCCTTTCGCGGTACATTTTCTGCAAACGCACTGTTCATTTATTTATACCGCGTTTTGAAACTAATTTATAATATAACTGCAACCGTGTAAATCTCGGCGCAGTTTCAATATGCACAATACGAAAGTAGGAAGAAACTCCTAAATGCACTGTTTAACCAATTTCTAAAATAACATATGAGAAGCCAAATTGCAAAGTAATCATACTCAATCCTCCAAAGGTATCGCTATGACTCTATACAAAAATAGGTGAATGCTAAGGTTGGGGAAGCTGTCCTTTCACTCCTGCATTCTCACTATTTTAATAAATAGATTGAAGTAATAGAGAATATAAATAGTGCCCCAGTTCACAGAGAAATAAAATGTCATAATATTGGTTTTTCTTTTTCTTCTTCTGCATTGATTTACTTCCTGCAAACTACCCAATGTTGGAGCGGCTGATGATTCATCCATGACCTCACAAAAGGGATCAAAATTGTTTTGATAAATTACTATACTTTAGTCAAGTGCAGCTTTATTTCTTCGGCCGGTTGTTGGCTTGGGCAAAACCTGCAAGTCTGGTTTCAAACTCCACATTGAGGTTGGCCAAATGGATGAGGAGCCACCGTTATCCTGATCTTGTAAACATGATGTACTTGATGATTTCCTAACCCCGGATGACCCTTCAATTAGAAAAGCATCCCCCATACCTATGGCCACAGGGTTCAAGCCATTTGAATCAGAATCATTTGTCAATGCAGTTCGGCTAGCCGCTTTCTGTCTCAGAGCTAAGCGCTTTCCTGTTCTTGATGGAAGGCCAACACTGCTGCTATTATCCTCCTTCAAAAGCAACTCCGGTATCCTGGTAAAGTCAGCTTCGGATTTCTGACGCCTACGGACAAGTTTATCACTCCCTTTATCAGAGTCGCCTTCCCTGAATTCTGCAGCTGGTTCAATATCAGCTTTTTCCATGATCTCTTCCAAAATTACGTTGACCCAACTTTTAGATTTCCGGTGATGCCTCAGAGGTCGGTCAAACATAGGTGTACCATTTTCTGAGGAATTAGTGGTCACTTTAAGTCCATAGTAACCCTGCAAGGAGCTCATGGCTGGGGAGACCTTCCGCTCGGACGACTTCACTCTCAGGGACTGGAATGATTCAAAAAGTTCATGGTGCACATGATCAGGAGAACTGTGGTCGGAGTTACCATGTCTGAAGGGACAAATTCAAGGCCATCAATGATTTAATCGAATCACTTGGAAATAATGATATTTAAAAAGAAATTATGTAATGAAACTGACAGACATGAGGAACATTATAATTCTATTATCTTGTATTAGAAATTATTCTGAATTTGCCACATAAGCCTACTGATATTTATAGATTTTTCTGTATCAATTTACATGGCATGAAGTTAAATACAAAGGGCAGAATATAACATAATTATTATATGGCCCAGCGGATACCAAGTACAGCATAATTTCTATAGTACACATTTTTGAATGAAAGCACCATTTAAAAGCAGCATTCAAGAAACAGAGGAATATCTGCTGCAATTAGAACCCACTTCTAGATTATTGTCCACGAATATGGTGTCTCCATCATTTCAATTTCCCAAGAACAACTACCATCACCACCTCATTTTACATTGCTTGATCATATTTTATGCAATCCTGATTGCCACAACAATTGCCTCATTTATCCTGAAGCATCACATAACAGTTCATGTATTTAAATCCAATATTAAATCTGTTGGACAAATGAACAGCCTAACACTTCAACTGCATTCGTACAAACTAAACTCCTGCAGAAACATAGAGTAGATTGACGGATTCACAGTTATCAAAATGAAAAAATCTTTAAAACAAACAATATAAGAGTCAAACATTGTAATGCTCTAGAAGAAGAGAAAGGCAATCATGGACACAAGTATTTTTTAAGAATTGCATCACTTATAAATGAAGAAAACAACATGATAAGATTGAAGAATTTGGTCATAGGATAATAGAACAGAAAAAAAGGAATATCTGTAATTTGTACGTTATTATGGATAAAAGAAATTTAAAAGGAAAAGGACCTAATGATACAAGTTGATCGAACAGCAGACTAAAGGGTTTTACAAAATTAGTGAAAACAATATCTTGTCAGCTAGTTAAAAAAACTGTTAAGAGCCTTCACTATAAGCGAGAAACAACAATTTCTACAGTAATGTGGCACTGTATTGCTTGATAATAAAAGGTTTTACACTAATTGTAGATACTATCTAAAGACATGTTGCTTGAGTCTATTATTTGTTTTGAAAAACTATATCGTATTTCATTGTAAACTTCAACTACATAGTCATTGTGCCCACATTATGGTTATCAAACTCCAAAGGAAAACTCCAATTGAAGGCAAGCAACCGAAAATTTCATCCTCCCCTGCAATCCCCCAGACCCTCACGCCCTTTTGTTTCATACAAGATAACCTTTCCAAATGGTTCAATAACTAACACAAAAAAGAATAAGACAGCTTCTTATAAATGCTGTTCGTTGATCCAATAGAGATAAACATACCCTGGAGTACTGGAACCATATGATAAACATGGAGATGGAGGGTGCCTTCCAGGTAGTGGAATGTGGATAGTTTTGAGCGCGAACATCTGATGGTCAGTAACAAGGCCATTAATCTTTTTGATGTCTGCAACCTACAATTTCCCAGAGCAAAAGGAGCTGAAGATGTTATAACTTCATTATGTAACTCAAACTGAAGATTATTATGCAACACAATGATTCCCTCCTTTCTAAAGTAGTATAGGAGATGTTTCATCAACAATGATATCAACATAAATAAGTATACACATCAGCAAACATTCAGAGGGTAAAAAAGTGCAGCTTCAGAACAAAGATAATGTAACAAAAACATCAAAACTATTTTAAAATATAAAAAAAAATGAGAAAAGACTTTTGTCCCCATTCAAATGGTGGTTGCAACTTGCAGCCAAAAACATTTCAAAAAGCACACCGTATCAGAATAAGGCTGCACCCACCTGTGCCACAAACAACCAAAAAATTGCATGGATTTTGACTCATACATCACCGTTTCAACATCAAATTCCATTAACCAAAAAAAAAAACAAAAGAAACCAACATACACAACACAAATTCTAGAATAAACACCCCCGCCCAACAAAAAACAAAAATGATTATTACAATCATATTAATCCTTTTTAGGAACTGATGTGTCTGATTAAGGACTAATATCACCTATATTTATAATTTTTACAAACCCCGTACCTAATTTATTTATTTATTTATTTTTTCAAGTACCAATAAACGATCAGAATCAAGCTGATACGTAACGAATAATAAAGATTAAAAAATAAAATTGACATTTTTTATTATAATGAAAATACCTCAACACCATACTTGATTGCTATGCCAGCCAAAGTGTCGAATTTGGAGACAGGATGCTCAATGTAGCCAACTCTGGGAGGTGATGAAGATGACGAAGGAATCGTGGCGGGGCTACGCTCTCTGCTTGGAACTTCTCTATCACTATCAAAAGACAACACAACGTTGTGATACCCATTGTTCTGCTCTTTCCACATCTGATTTTCCATCTCTCAAACCTACCCAAGATGAATCAACGACCCAAACCCATTTCAGATTCTTCTTTCTTTGTTTTGCCTCAACTGAATTCAGATATGGGCATTGCCCAGAAATTGAAGAATCGAGATGAGGATTGAGATTGGGAAAAAAAAGAAAGTGAATAATAAAAAAAAAAAAAAGAGGAATTGAAGGACGGAGCCGGGGATTGGGGTTTGCGAGAATGGGGAATTTCGTTTTGGAGATTATCTGGGTGCTGTTTTGTGCTCCTGAATTCCGGTCAGCGTTTTGTTCCACTTTCTCGGGAATACGAAGGGAAATGGAAGCTCTCTGTTTTCTTTTTCCTCTTTTGTTTATCCGCAGTTAGAAACTAAACCCAATTAATGATGGCCAAAAAAATATTTGCCGTCGTTAAAAAATAATTAAAAGAATTTCGTGTCAAAAAAAATTTAAAAGAATTTGTAAGCGTAAAAATAAAGAAAATTGTTAGTTATTATAGATCAGTAAATACAAAACAAATTGTTTGTTATAAAAACAGAGAAAAAAAAAATAAAAACAAATTGGCGGTCAAAATTTCCGGACTCCGCGTTTCAGGCCAGCACGGGTTAAACCCCAAATGTTTGTTTATTTTATTTTATGGAAATAATTTTGATATATTGATACTATCATTTTAATAAGATGTTTCAATTTATAAAATTTTTGAGGTGGTAAATAATTAAGTTAAATATTTTTATTAATATAATAATATATAATTAAATATTTATATAAATTTTTTAAAAATTAATAAAATATAAAAATTAAATTTTTATTTTATTTTGTTTAATTGAATTGAAGTTTGTTTATTAAAAGCTTCAAATTTTTTTTAAAAAAATTGTTTTATTAAGAGTTGCAACAGTATCTAAACCGTGTTCAAATTAAGAATGTAAAGTGGTTGGTTTGATTTATGTTGGAAAGGAAACGTAAATTTGATTTAGTTGGTTCAGTTTATTTTTTGAATTTGTTTTGTAATTATGGATTAAATTAATGTGATTAAAATTAAGTTGGTTTGATTCGATTTATTATGTTGAAGTAAAAACTAAATATTTAGAGTTTATTTTTTAAAAAGGATTTTATTCTTAAGGGTGATAATAGTGCAAGAATTGGTTATGAGATATTAATAATGATATGAATAGATAAATATTTTAAACAAATACAAACAAATAAAATAAAAGTGATTTTATTACTAAAAGCATAAGTGCAAAATTTTAAAAGTTTACAAATAAATAAATAAAATATAGTTGATTGGGTGATTCAATTGGATATTCAAATTTTAGGTTGAAAAATTATAAAGTCAAATATTGAACCAATAATAAGTAGTTTGATTTAATTTTGCCTTGAAATAAGTTAATTATCCGAATCAATCTAAATCCCAACATTATCAAGTTAATCCGATTTGACAAAAACCCTTAAGCTCTATCTAATTTTTAGATTGCAGTTTTTTGTACAAAACCTAAATCCAGCCTATAGGCGACAGTTTTTTTAAAATTGTATCAAGTACCTGACTTTTGGATTATAATTTTGGATTTAATTTTAATACATTATCAATGTAAAAAACTTTTACATAGACATTCAATTATATATTATCACATCAACAAAAGTCTTTAACATAATCACCTAGTACTTGAATGGTCATACAAATAGAGTGTTTTGATTGGATGACAGTGTAAGAATATTTTGATTGGATGACAATATAAAAAAATTTTATTTTACACTGTCAATGCACTCTAATTAAGCTCTATAATTTTATATTTGATATTGTTAGTGTTATTCATTGAATTTGATTTAATAAATATTAATGAGAGAACTAAAATTATTTATATTACTGATGGTGTGCAATTAATATGGTAAGAGGAAAAAAATTAATGTATTATTAAAAGTAAAAAAAAAAAATCATATATTTAAAAATATCTACATTAGCAAGAGCAGGTGGTCACTAGAAGTTCATTTCCATTACGGCACCTATTAACTCGTCACTGAAAGTAGTTATGGTAACGATAACTAAAAGTAAAGGCAGTTCCTAATGAAAACATTTGGTGATGACAAATTGCCGTCTCTAAAAGCTCATTTTGTGACATCTGTTTATGTTGCGAGTACATGTGCAATTTTTAGGGCATTTTCTACAATGTACTTCGCCAATTTATGGTGCATTATACATCTTGAATCTCAGCCACTGAATTTATTTGTTCTTATGGGTGCTGTTGCCCCTAATTACTTCCCATGTTTCCACTCTTTCCCTTTACCATGGTGTCTCTTCTAAACACCACCAAAACCCAACTATGACTGCGTCCCTACCATCGTGCACCCCTGTGGTTGCACCCCCACCTCCTAACCTTACGATTGCACCTCCGCAACTTTTATGGAACATGAGCAGCTTTAGTAAGATGGTGTCTTATGTTTTTCTTGTAAATCAGGTAGCTATTAACAAACAGGCATATTCTGTGATTGGCCATTGTTAGTTTGTGACCAAGTTGATTCCAAAATCATAGCCCTTAAAATTTGAACATGCGGATTGAGATGAGATGTTGACAATACTGTTTAAAATGCTATTTGTGGCTCACAGAAACTTTAAAATTAAAATTGTTGAATTCCAATGAGACCCATAATTTTATTTGGATTTAATTTATATATATTATCAGTATAAAAAAATTTACACAAATATCCAATTATGTATACTATATCAGTAAAAGACTTTAACTAAACTACCCATGACTCTAAAAGCCTTACAAACACAGATATATGATTGGATAATAGTATAAAACTATTTTACATTGTTTGTGCATCTTAATTAAACTCATTTTATTTAAGCATTATGGATTAAAAATTTAAATACTCTTTCCATTAAAATTAAAATGCTAAGGCCGAGTCATGGTTTTGGGGAGAGATGGCACTGTGAATCGACGACATGGCTAAGTTGGAAGGTCGAGTAAGATAAGTTGAGTTCCAAGTTTTGCCGACTACATTTTTTTCTTCTTCTTCTCCAAGTTGTGTGACTTGTGCAAGGCGTGCACATAGCCGATTTGTGATCTTGGGCGTCGCATGGTGTGGGGTTTAGTGCGTGTTTGGGAGTTGGTGGTGTAACTATAGGGTATTTTGGGGTTTAGGTGTGATTAGTTTGGAGTGAAGATATGTAGGATGATTTGGTGGAGTGCGATTCACGTGAGTTTATGTTCTTGTAATTGAGGAGAATGCCAAGGATGTTGGTGGCCACATAAAAAAGGTGTTGTAATGTGTGAGGTAAAGGGAGGTAGGAAAAGGAAAGTGTCTCAATGTCAACTATTTCCGCTCACATGTAACAACAAATTGCCTTCTACACTTCTTTAACCGCAAGACAACCTCCATCGTAACCCCACCTCAAGTCCTTGCGCTGGAGATTACCCCAACTCCAGTGCTGCCACTGGAAGTTTGAGCCTTGCAAAGAACAGTGGTGAAATATGTGTGACTAGGGTGACTGATTTAGAGATCCAAAAAAATCACTAAAGGGAATTACTTTGCTCAAATATTTGGACGTTAGTGTTGCCATCTATACCTTAGATGTTAGTGATTTAGCATTTTTTTTAGTACTTTCAAAATTATAATTCTACCCTACGAATCTATTGTTCTCTTAATATTCACCATGGACCAAGTTGGTTCCAAACTCAACAAGGACCATGACAGACTCCGCCTGACAAATAGTATTGTAGGATCAATACTTTGTCATTCAAGTGTTAGAATAATAATACTCTACAACAAGATAAACCCATTTCTATATAAGAACTGTTTAAGGTTTGTGATTGACTAATAAGCACCCCAACATCCATAGAGAGAGAGAGAGAGAGAGAGAAGAGAAAGGGGAAAGGTATTGTCTTGATTCAACCCCTAGCATTGAGGGTAGTGGCAGTTGGTGGGTGTGGGGTGGCGGTTGGGTGGCAGTTGGGTGGCAAACAATGGAGATATGGTGGAGTTGGAGGAAGAGGAGAGTTGTTGGGGGTAGCAGCAAAAGTGAGGAAAGGTTGGGGGAGGGGAGAGAGAACAAAAAATTTATAGTGTACCACATGTAAGTAGTTACACCAATATACCATCACTTATTTGCCACTAGATGACATGGTGCATCGTGCACCATTCTTAATGTGATGCACCACAGCACGCGCTAATTTTTAGTAACGACTTTTGGTTGTCACAAAATAGGTCTTTATTTAGTGATAACTTAGATCATTACAAAATGTATAACTTTTAATGATAGGTCAATCTTGTCATGCGCTAGATCAACTATGGTGCATAGCACACCATTTAAGAAAAATAATGTCTACTGTGCTCCACTCTTGATCCAAACCGTAAGAAGTTAGTCGCATGATCCAAATGGTAGATACTTCCCATCCTCTTCCAGCTCCCACCATTGCAGCTTCCACCGATGATGTTGTAAGTGCAGCAGTCTTGAGTTGATAGTGGGTCGTGGTGCTTCGCAGAAAGGGGACATGATGGCTGCGCAACTTCGCATTGTGGTAGTGGTTCGCGATAATGGCAAGAAAGATTTACAAAGGGGGTTGTAGTGGTGAAGGATGTGATGGAGGTGCGCGGCGGCGGTTTCTAGTGGTTATGGCTCTGCCAATGAGTTGTCAGAGAGGGGTTGTTATCGTTGGCACTACTGATTCTGGTATGGTAATTTATCTTCATTATTATTTTGCTTTGATGTTAATATGATTACTATTTTCTATTCAATTATTCATTTGGGGTTTCAAGATTTAATTGGTCTAAAGCTTGAGACTTTGGTGGTGTTGTTGGTTTGGGGGAGCTGCTATTGGTTTGGTAATGGCTATTGGGGCTTAGTGTTATAGATTAGTAATGGCTCTCCTCCCTCAAGCTGTTGGTGTGTCGGTGAGGGAGCTACTTTTTGTTTTGTGTGTCTCCATATATACTTATACAAGCAAGATTTGCACCTCTCACTTGATACACCTCGTAGGCAAGAGATAAGTACACTATTTTTATGTATGTAAACTGGTTGCACACAATGGATAGTCATGGTCATGGTCATTAGTCATATTTATTAGGATATTAAGGCTTTTAATAGTAATGAGTTATTAATGTCATTCATACTTCCATATTTATTGACCTTTAATATTGATTAGTATCCTCACTCAACAAATTCAATTTTGTACTTTTTAAATCCTATTTTATGAGAATTTTTGGACAAATATCTGTGGATCGAAACTTGTTCTTAATCAAAACTAAAGAAAATATTAGAAAATTTGTAAAACGAAGTCTACACAAAAGAAAAACACGTCATTGATCAAAGCTTACGCTAAAAAATATTGTTTCAAAACAATTAGTTGTAAATCAAGTATAACTTTCAACCTATACTTTCAGATGACATGATTTTAGTGCATATGTAAAGCTAACTGAAGGTTCTACAACTCTTTATCCATACCTTTAACGCCATTCTGCCCAATTCAATGAGAGATGTGAAGTTCAATATCTCATCGTTTTAGAGCGTCCATCATAGCTTTCAAATTGATTAGTCAAATCGCATTGAATTATGAAAATACTGATATAATTGGCATAACTAGGACTTAGGATATATCTTCGTTAGAAAGTTTTTATTTTTATTTATTTATTTATTTATTTTGACGTGATCTTCATTGGCCTCGACAGAAATCCATATGTTGATAAAAAGATTAATATTTTAGTCTTAAAATTTATTATCCAATAATGGTTTGTGACTATTGGAATTTCAGTATTTTGCTCTATTGGTGTTATTCTATTATTTATAGACATTTGTACATTACTGATGTGTCAAGCGTTACATCATCTCAAATTGATTATATTTTGTCGGATTTATAAACATATAGCGAAAGTTTTCAACCCAAGAGTAAAAATTTGAAAACGAAAAAAATGGATTCCATTGCTTATTCTTTTTCATATATAATTATTGCATAAAACTATATATAAATGAATAGAAAAGTGAAAGATAACAATAAAAAAACTTAGAAAAAAAATAAAAATTTGATGCTAAAGTATGGATTGCATGTTTGTTATATATCATTTCATTTAAATCAGAGAGACTTTATTATCGATTATCCCTCCAATACAATGTAGTTTGAATTGGATTATTGTTTCCCATATGTCTGCAACTTTGCAAGACATATTTTTTTAACAATAGCAATGACAAAAAACTCCTATTCTTCGATATTTGCATTCTCCTCCCCTGCAACTACTCAGGCAGCGATCATTGCAAGTAAAGTCGTCACAATATTGATCAAAATAATTCCAGCAACAATGAATTGCATAGACTTCCAAACATCCTGAAAATCATTATAGTGTATGATCAGATAAGGACTTCGTCAGCAAAATAATAATGCACAACGTGTAACAAATTTTCTTCGCATATATTTAAGCTAAGGAAAAGCGTTAGATATATGATACTTGCACTTCAATTATAATAAGCAATCCCTAATATATTTATTTAAAAAAAAAAAAGCAATCCCTAATATGTGAAAACGTTGCAATTGGATCCTTGTTAATATTAACAAAACAGAATACAAGAACACAAAAATTAATGCGGTTTGATAATTCGTTGATACTTAAAAATTCAAAATTTACAGGTCAAATCAAGAAATTACAATATCTCGCAAGTTACACAATCCCAAATACAAGAGTCTATCACACCTAATATTTGTCACAAACACACATGATCAAAAGCCACTTTGATACAACTGAGAACTAAAAATGAGCCAATAAAGAAGTATCACACTTGCTTTAGTCTTTTTTTCCAATGAAATTTCTTGTGTTTTTTTCTTATTTTACAATTAAAGTCAGTAGTCCCCACAATACTACACAAAATGAAATAAAACTTCAAGAAAAAAAAATTATATAATAGAGATCAAAACAAAAATTAAACCTGCATGCAATATGATGAGAAGGATAAAGAGAGAAGATAAAATTGTTCCTCTAGCCATTATTCAACGAGATTGTGTCTAGGCTGTATGAGATAACTTTTAATATTGGGATGTAGGAGATAGGTATTAATATACGTCTTAAACTGGTTGCGTACAATAAATAAGCACTGTTACTAGATATAATTATTAAAATTTAATTATAGCATTTAATACTATTGGCTTCGTATAGCAATTTGGGCACCCATATTTATTGAGCATTGACATTGTTTAGTAACCTCATTTAATAAATTCAATTTTCTAATTAAATTAAAAACCTATTTTATGATTGTTGTTGGACGAATATCTTCTCTTTTTTGTTGTCTTGATGAAACCACCAGTATTCGGACTCTATTAGCAGGATCACGACTAATTCGATCCAATCCAACTGAGGTTTGTGCAAGAGATAAAGAGGTCTTTTAGCAAAGATTTTTTTCCATTCTTAAGACTCGAACCCAATACCTCTAGGTAAGAGATCAAGGTAACTGCCACCTTGACTAACCCTATGTTGGTAGACAAATATCTATTGATTGAAAATAGATAATTACATACATTTAAAGAAAATCTTACAAAATTTGCAAAGGAAGTGTACATAGACGAAAATATGCCATCAATCAAAGGATGCAACTTTTGGGGAGTGGTTATTGCCACATGTTAATGTCTATTGCCACTCTCTATTGAATGATCTTTTGTTTAATAGTCCTAAAATACTCTTTCTTCTCTTTCTTAATTAAATTAGTAATCTATTGTTATTTTTAGTTTTACTTATACTTAATATTATTAACATTTTTCTTCAATTTTTTTGCTTTTGTAGCATCTTATTTATGAAAATCTTTTCATTTTTTGCTCATTAAATTTATATTTGGCTAAATAATACACACACCCCATAAGGTACACCAATATGGCACTCCGCCTCATTTTTCTTTCAAAAATGCACTCCGCCCCATTTAACCCAAATCACTAACGAAAAACCATGAGACACTAACGTCTTTGTTGTTCAACCAAAGAACACTAACTCTAGTTTACCCATACTCTCACATTTCTTAACCCACCTCACCTAATTGAGTTAAAGCTAGGCTGTCAAGGGGGAGACTCCATCTGCTTCCTTCTCACTGAAGGTGCATCGTGAAAATAGAGAGAGCAAAGCAATGGGCAATGCCATTGGAGGAGCAAATTGATTGTCCCTTCAAACTCATCCCCTCAAAAACACATTTGATTTAAGAAAGGAAAGGGCAACATCATTGGTTGTGGGTGTGGGTGTAGGAGCGGAAAGCAACCAAAAAGGCAAGTTTTTTTTTATACCCATTGTGTTCTATTATTCTTTTCTTCATTTTACTTTGTTTTTCTTCCTCTTAGTCCAATGTTTTAGTTGATTTCTACTCTTGATATTGAGTTTGTTGGCACCAAAAAATTGCGGCTAGCCGAGGATGGATATCAGCCGAGGAGAAATATCCGAATAAGGCAATGTTCAGTCAGGTATAGCCGATAGCCGATAGCCGATAGTAGTTAGCCAAAGAATAAGCGAATGACTGACAGTCGGCACGAAACATGTTGCTTGGCTTAAATTGATTGAAATAGGCGAAAATGCTCGGCCAAACTTCAATTGGCCATTGGCTAAGATCCAGGTGTCAAATGAACCATTATTGCATATCTATGGAAAGCCCAAGACGAGAGTGTCGATGTGGCAACACCGGGCTAGCCCGGTTGAGGTCGTTTTGGGCCTGAAAAAAGGCCATTTTGATATTGTTTCGGCTATTTTTCTATTTTGCCTCAGCTGATTTGCCTTGCCTTTTATGATTAAGATTCTACTTGGGTATAATCACCTATAGGAACTCTTATTCACATATTTTGAGGCTTGACAGCTCATATGGGATCCAGGCGATAGTTGACGGCTGATTTAGCCATCAGTCAATAGCCATCGGCTGACATTTGATAGTAGCTGTTAGTTGAGGGCATGATTTTCCTATTGGGCTTTTGGGCCTTGCTGATAGTTGATAATCCATATCAGTTATGGGTTTCGGTTGGGGAAAGAACGTGCTTCAGCAGCTGAGAATAGGAGTTTGACCAAGTTTGTGACCACTTCCTGGAAAGTAGGAGCGGCTGAGGAAGGCGGTTTCTAGTTTAGAAAGTGGGGAGACAGATGAAAGTTAAAGAGCGGTTTAAGCAGTTACCATTATGCTAAGAAGAGTACACTCAAGGAAGATATGGAAAGACGGTTACGAGGCGGTTACTAGAATGCAGTTTGCTGACCATGTCTGTGTGAAAATGTGATTAATAGATGTCTTAGGATAACTGTTAGGTTTTGTACGTGTATAAATAGCCTTGAGCACAATCTGTAGAAAGATCCCCCAATCAAATGGATCAAACATAAGTTTCTTTTATATCTACCTTTATATTTTATGAACTTTATGTTCCTTGCCTTTACTTTTCAGCACTTTACAGCATTTCTTTACCGCATTTCATTTGCTGCGCTTCATTTACTTTTAGCCTATTTAAGTTTCAATCCGTTTCATTAGCCTTCAGTTGTTCGCAAATATCCTTTTGGTGACCGGATTTGCTGATCTGCCTGCCAAACGCTCTTTGGAGTAGTTTGGGAACCCATTTGCTGAGAGACAGAGTCCTTCTCTTAGTACAAATTGTCTAATCGTGGGAATCGGTTGTGTTTTGTACTAGCCGAGCCTCTTGGTCATCTTGGAATAGTTTCCTAGTATGCCTTGACTCTCAACCCATTCGGCTAGTCAAACAATTTTTGTGCTAAACAGAGTTTTTATTTTATTTTTTTAATTTTTTTCTGTTTGTTCTATAGGATGGGATATAATACCCAATTCTTTATTATGGTTTATTGGAATGATGATTTCTTCATAATGGATAAGTTTGACATTGATTATCTTTGCTACATGGACCTAGCTAGCCAAGTGCATGTGGGGTTGAGATTGATTGTGAGAAAAAGCTATGGATGGAGGGGCAATTACCATAGGATCGAAGGATGTTAGTTGAAGATGATAATGGACTTCTATTGCAATATGAGAATAGAATGACAATTTGCACATGTTGATCTTCCATGTTGTCTGTCTTTTGGTTTCCTTTATGTTAGTGTGATTGTTGATACACATGGTTTGATGCATTTAGTAGGATAATTCATGCGTGTTTTCCTTTTTATCAGTTGTTGTCTTTCTTTTTCTAGTGTTAGCATTTTCATCATGTGCTGTTGTCTTTTTTTTGGTTTAGTTTTGGTGTTAATGTGTTGTTGTCTTTTTTTTTTTTTTCTAATTTAGTTTTGGTGCTAATGTGCTATTGTCTTTTTTTTTGGTTCAGTTTTGATGCTAATGTGCTGCATGTGCTGTTGTCTTTCTTTTTTCTGCTTTAGTTGCTGTCTCTTTTTTGTTCTAGTTTAGTTTTGGTGCTGCGGCAATTTTTTTTTCCCTTTCCCCTACACTTTATTAGATGAAGAGATGAAGTTGATGGGGGTTAGATGAAGATGATGGAGGTAGAGGTGGTTAGGTGGTTTTGCACCCTCTATTTTTTCGAGCAAGAATATGAGGTACAGGGAGTGTTGGAGTTGGAGTTATTATCTCCCCTTCTCCAATAGACCAATGGTCTAAGGCTAACAAAAACTTCTTTTTTTTTTCTTCCAATTTCTGTGAGTGTAAACTAGAGTTAGTGTCCTTTAGGTGAGTAACTGAGATGTTAGTGTCTCATGATTCTTTGTTAGTGATTTGGTTTAAATGGGGCAGAGTGTATTTTTGAAAGAAAAATGGGATAGAGTGTCATATTGGTATACCTTAGGGGGTGTGTATTATCTACCCTTTATATTTTGATGTAAAGACATAAAAATATAATTATGTAACAAATTGATTTTCTTAATCTTAAATATAGTTTTTACATTGAATTAAGTTTTTTACTTCACATAACTTTCTTTAAGCATACTTGTATTTTTATACTTGTTTATTAAAATATGATATGAAATAAAAATAAGTTAAGAAAATTATTGTTATGCATAATAAATTTTGAATTAAATAAAATAATTATTAATAATAATTTTAAAATTTAATTAATACTCACTATCAATGTAAAAAAATTTTACTATCATCTAATAATTTTTTTTATTTTATATAATGATTTTAATATCTCATATATTGTTGAAACACCTTAAATGATGTGAAATATATAATCAAATGTTAGTATAAAATTTTTATCCTAATAGTATATATAATTATCAAGTAAATAACTAATTTAATGAATTATATTACCTTAATTTTTAAGAATAACAACGAAAAATAAAAATTATTATAATAATTGAGAGATCAACATGGCAAATGCTAATATAATATGTTTATTTAATATTAGATTAAACTATATAAACACACAAGATGAAAAAAATCTAGGGTATGTATGTTATATAATACAATTTATTTGTTCACTTTTTTTTATTTTTATTATTTTTATCTAACATACTTTTTATATGATTTTATCTTACATACTTACTATTATGTCCTATAAATAATTATTATATTATAAAAATTTTATAAAGTAATTTAATATTTATATCTAAATAATTACATTAAATAAATTAATTATAAATACTTATAATATTTCGTGGTCTTATAAAAAATATAATCAATGTTATAAAATTTTAAATTAAATTACATCATTTAATAAAATTTATATAAAATTACTATGAAAACTTTTTCAAAAAATAAAAAAATTATCTAGATACAAATAATGATATATTAAAAGAAGATATATTTAAAAATATTAATAATAATGAGATTGAATAATATTGAAGTAACAATAAATTATTAATTTAATTATATTAATTATGAAATAGAAGGAAGGACATTTTTGGACAATTAAACAAAAATTCAATAAACATGCAGTAGCAATAAACAATAAGGTGTGGCTAATGATAAATCAAGTATATAACTTTCTACCGATATTTCCATTTAATATTATTGCAATGCATATGGAAAATTAAGGGAAGGTTAGACAGCACTTTATCTGGATCATTACTCACGTTACTCCCCAAGTTAATGAGACATGTGAAGCTAAGAGTGTATTCGCGAGTTTAGTTTAGAAGTAGAAGGTAGCAAAGGAAAATATTTATAAGGTTTCTCATTTATGAGTTTTACTCTTTAGAAAAGAAAGATATTTGATGATTTTGTTAACCCTTTAACAGATGCTTAAACACCTTTACAATTTTTGAGCACTTAACTACTCTTGGAATGCCACACCCTCTCTCTCTCTCTCTCTCTCTCTCTCTCTCTCTCTCTCTCTCTCTCTCTCTCTCTCTCTCTCTCTCTCTGGTTACAAGATTGAATTGAATTAGAAAAAGTGATAATTCTTTGAAAGAGCAAATGATACAAATTGAAGTACTACCAAGCTCACAAAGATATCTCTATTTTGGCTTTTAGAACAGAGTAGGGATTGAAAAAACAAACTGAATGATCAAATGATGTTTTAGTCCCTCTAAAAGTATAAGTTATTTTGGTTTTAGTCCCTTTAAAAAATTTTTTTTTGACTTTCGATTCCTCTTTTTTTTTTTTTTCCAATATTATGTTTTTAGCTTCTGCTGTTTTAAATTCTGATTCCTATAAATATTTTAAAATATACATTTAATTCTTATAAATAGTAAAAATTATATTTATGATTCTTATAAATATTGTAAGAATCTTCTTTAATTTTGATTCTTATAAACATCATCACTTAATAATGCTAACTAATAACAAGGATTCAAATAAACAGAATCCATGAAAATTTACCCTCAATTTTTACCCGACACCAAACATGCCCTAACGGTCACATGTTACCTGACACTGACGCCACTCCAAACGCCTTGTCTCTTTTTGCTTTGAGTTCGCCAACCTCTGCAAGTACACCTCACCGTTACTTGAATAGCGTTAACCACTCACAGCCAAACAATTGAAGGTCTAGACTCCCTTGTTTTCAAATACGTATCTATTTTTAAATACACAGATGAATTAAAAATAATATTAAATAGATCTTAATATTTGAATAATTTAATTATATTTTACAAATTTATCTTCATCTCTTAATTTCATTTATTCTCTCTCTTATTTCATTTTTTTTTTTCAAGTTATTCATTTGATAAGGGTAGAAAGGAAAAGATAATTAATGCTCTCTAAATTTTCTAAAAAGACAAATAATTATGAAAAAGTTACGTTTAAAAGATAGACACTTATTTTAAAATGAAGGGAGTATAGATAATTAAATTCGATTGTTACCTAAGTTAAATCTATAATCGCCTGCTAGCACGCAACCATTTATGTTAAAAGATGTCATTTATATATTAAATTTTAAAAAACAATAATTTTCTTATAGAGAAAAATTATTGTGTGTTCATAAAATAGTATATAAGATTGTCCTCACTCTACTTAAAGAATGAAATTTCAGCTTCAATTAGTAGTATGATCCATCCGTAACTCACCAAAGCTAAAATGTCGCTTTCAAAATGGATGGAGCACAATCTTAAGTGCTGTTATGTGAACACTCAATAATTTCGCTTTGCTTACATAAATATATACTCCCATCATCCATTTTTAAGTATCTATTTCGAAAACAAAAAAAAAATCTCTAAATTATTTGTGACATGAGAATATTAAAAAAGTATTAGTTATTTTTTTCCTTCAATTATATCCTTATCGTTTTTTATGTAGTGAGGGAAAAGAGGTGGGATTCAAGAGAAAGAAAATAATAAGTAAATGAAAAAAGAGAAAGGAGAATTTATTCCAAATAAGTTATATTTTTTTATATTTTGTATCAATTAAATAATATCTTAATCATTATGCAAAAGCCTTAAACAACACTTGAAAATAGATGAAACGAATAATATATTTATCTTATTTTAATACATACGCATGTGGACACCTACTTGCCCTTGCATTAATATATAATATTTATATAATATCATTATATCATTATATATTAATTAATGATACTTGCCAAAATATGCTGATTTGATCCATTTGTCATTTTTAAATTTATTCTATATAGCAATGCTAAGAAAACAATGAGGGTCTTTTAAGTAATTTAACAATTAATAAATATATTTTTTCAACATGCGCTGACTTCTTTGCGCAATTCGGCGTTCTTCTCAAGTTATTCCCTGACTGATTTGGCTGGGGCTTCTTGGCCCAGGATTATTGCTCCGTATAGTTTACTTGTTTTTTGGATTTAGGCCCCATAGTTAATGAAAAAATTAAATTTTTTACATAAATAAAACTAGTTTTAATATATTATTGATAGAAAATATGTTATATTCCAATTATCTACATCTTACTATATATTTAATTTTTAAAATAATTATTGTAAAAGTTAAATACTTATAATAATATAATAATATATAATTAGATTATTATATAAAATTTTTTATATTAATAATATATTAAAATCAATTTTTTAATCTAAATACACGTGTAAAAATTTTAAAATAACTAGAAATCTTTTAAAAATACAAAATAAAAAATAGTTTTAGTAATTTTCTTATGAACTGAATAAAATACCTTTTAAGACAATTAAAAAAGCTATATCATAAATTTTTAAACTAAACAAATGTACTCTAATCTCTTATTATATATAATTATAATAAAACAACTCATAACTTTAATTAAAGCTACACAATCATAAAATAAATACTGTAGAAAAATAAGATTTTAATTAGAAGATTTAAGTTTAATAATTATTTTTTTATTTTAATTTATATATTTATTTAAAAACTTTAATTTATTTTTAAATTTATATTTTAAAAATAAATTAAATTATTTAAATAAATAAATTAATTAAAACGAAAGAAGAAAGATAATTACATATTTCAACTCAATTTGCTGTGAAGCTTGGATTTCGTGCCATTGACCTACTGATGGCAAATGGTAAGATGCCAATAACTGTGATCTGGCAGGGCTTATAAGTTAGGAAGCGTGGTCCTGAATAACTAGTGTACCAATTTTTATCTGATCAATCATTAGTTTTACTTTTTTTGAAAATTGCTTAAAGACAAATTAATCTACTTTGTACAAGTTATTTTACAAGTTTGTCATCGTCCTTTTATGACCGTCTCGTTGGCTATCAATGTGACACTGTTTTGAACTTTTGTTTCTGTCAAAGTTCTATGTATGAGTTCGTCGGGTTTGCTTTGTATATAAAATATTTATAGGATTTAATTTGTATGTATAATTAATATAAAAAAATTTATATAGATTTTTAATTATATATTATTATATTAATAAAAATATTTAATTTAATTATTTATTATTTTAAAAATTTTATAAATATAAATATTTAATTAAATAATAATATAAAATTTTCTTATATTATCAATATATAGTAATTAAACTCATAATTATATAGTAAGATATCAAATTGGAAGCTTCAGTGTTTTTTTTAATAATATTAAGATATTATAAATATGATTTAAAATTAATTATTTAAGTGTTCTATTAATTTATTCATTATTAAATATTACTATTAATATTATTAATAAATTCAATATTTTATAAGTAAGCCTAAGTTTCTTATGCATATAATCACTTTTTGTATTTTTAATTAAATAAAAATTTGATTATCAAATTACTTAATTTTGGGTTAATTTAATTGTGTTGTTTACTTTTAATATAAAGGTGAAATTAGTTATAAAGGAAATTGACTTGTCATAATAATACAATTGGGGATATGAGCACCGATACCAAATTCATACAAACAAACTTACCAAAATATCAACTCAACAAAATATGAAAATAATGTACCTTTTAGAAGTGCCTACTACAACTACTATCAATTATGTATAACTTAAAATGTCAGTTGAATACTCAACCAATGATAGATCCAAAAGATTTAGATAATGGGGCAAAGATTACATAAATATATCAAAGAGTTTTGAACTTAATAAAATAAATTTTATCTAAATATGAGGTCAAATTTAATAAAATAATAAAATAAAAAATATATATACCTATATACTTAAAAAAAAAAAAGAACTCAAATTTTAATGGGAGCATCTACCTACAACCATTTATATATAGATCCACCCGTGCACCCAACCAAATAGCCTAGCATTTGTAATCTATTTAAGTCATAAAACATGATTACAATTTCACATAACATAAATAATATAGGGAAAAAAATTGATCAATGGAAAACTTTCTTAAAAAGTCAAGTGTTGGGTGGAAAATATGTATCAAAAAATAAAATGTAGAGTAAAAAACGTTTTTCAAAAGAATTGAAAAAATATATAGTCAATAAAATTAGGGTTAAAGACTTATGTTTCTACTAAATTGATGATGAAGGTTTTAGTGATATTTATGATAAATTTAAAAATCAGTTATAATTTCATTTAGTAGATATAAAATTGTTTATCAAATTATTTGGTTTTGAGTTAATTTAGCTGTGCTATTTTATTTTTAATATAAAAATGAAATCATCAATTTGAAAAGACTCTAAATTGTCATAATATTGCCATGCCACTAAGAGTGGGTATCGATGTTAGAACTCAAAAGAAATATACTATAGACATATAGCCATGACTATAATTTGCATAAATTTTAAAATTTTTCCCTTCATTATAATCATGGCCTATATATAATTAAGGTGACATTTGGCACATTATCTAATAAGATTGCTAGTAATTTATATTATTATTTAAAAGGATTATTATTTTTTAAATTATTGGTATTACTATAATGTAATATTTATTATACATAAATAATCTAACTAATAATCTACATTACCTCTTTTGGATATATAAAAAAAATTACTAGATAATATATATCATTTACTAAAATATCTTCCATATATATATATATATATATATATATATATATATATATATATATATATATATATGTAAGTTAATACACTAAATTGCATGAACCAAAAAACTGATAAAATTCTAATGAATTGTATACATTAACTTTGTGTATCATGCCTAATAAACATATCTATTCCATCAAAAAAAAAAATATATTCGAATATTGTTATCAACTTATGGAAGATTTGAGATTTTTTTAAAAACTGTGTTAATATAATTTAAAAACAAACAATAATATAAATTGTCGGTAAGAAATTTATACGAAAAACCATAATGTACGTGGATATATACAAACAGATAAGAATGAAAATAAAAATTAGACTATTTGTCTAACTGATCCTAATGTGCACAGAATAATAGTTGCAGTGTTTCATTTTAATTAAACATTAATTTTTATTAAAAATATAGAGCTGAATAGCGATTAACGCAACCACAAGACGTGTAACTTAACCTTTTTTTAAATAAAACAAGATTTTGCATATTATTTAAAATATAAAAATAATTTTAGTTGATAATAGTTGAATTTATTTTAATTGACTTATTAGAATATTTTCATGTCAACCTTGCTACGATATACGAATGAATTATAACTTATTTTTAACTTTCTATGAAGACATGTTGAGGGCGTTAGAGTTGACATTAATTGCGATTTGTTCGCAATTTTATATATAATGTGTAATTTTAAATTTCTATTTGAATATTATTATTAATTTCTACAATTTAAAATACTATGTACGATTCCTGGATTTGCCGTTTGCCCAGAATACTATCTGCAACAATTGGGGAAGTTGGCATCTGCATCATTGTTCAAACTTTGCCTTGCCTCTTCCTTTCCCCAAGTCGCTCATTAAGTCATTATTGCCATTTCACATGATAAAAATTTTTAGTTGTTATTGTTTGACCTAATAACTGGTACCCTACAGATACTCTAAACATTCTGTATCTCTACCTTTTGACTTAAGTGTTGGAGTCTTTATAAGTATACTATCAACCCTTGAAGAAAGGTCATTCTAGTCTTATGTTCCCTGTCTCCACTTTACCTCTTTGCTTGGATAGTATGAAAATGGAAGGAATGAAGCATGAGAGAAAGAAAATGAGAGTTTTCTATTTTTCTTGCTTGGATAGAAAAGAAAATAAAGAAGAAAGAAGAAAAAGTATGGGCTCCACATAAAAAAATTTTCTCTCCTCCATTGGTGAGAAAATAAGAGAGAGGAGGTTTATGACTTGAATTATTTACTTTACCCCTTTAATCCTTTTTTAGTCATATAAAATAAATTGATAAAATTATCTTTTACATAGAATTAAATTTTTCTTTCTTCTTACTTTTCTTCTTAACCAATCAACAAAAAAGAAAATATATTTTTCTCTTCATTTTCTCTTCTTTTTATGTTCTTTCTTTTCATTTTCTTTCTTCTTATTTTCTCTTTTCATCCAAACGAAGGGCAGAGGTCAAGCACATTATCTAGATAACTCAAATTTTATCTTAGAAATTAACATAATAAAACAAAAGTTAATACTTATTGCTAATTGGAACTTTAGAGAAATGTGTTAAAAAAATTTGGAAAATGGGACTGACTATGATGCCCAAGTAAATTTATAGGGTTTAAAACTCATGTTGAATTAGATTAATTAAATCATGGGATATAGTTTAAATACGTTTTACATATAATTTTATAAATTCAACTATTAATAATTATAAATCAATTCTTTTAATAATTTTAAATGAAAAATATATACATGAGGATCCTTTTCTTAATTATAAGATTGTGAAGAAGGAGGCTAAGAGATCATGGGAGATAATGAGTGTGGAATCAAAGAGGGGATCATACAATAATTAATTTATTAACTTCTTTGGACGCTTAAGTCATTGATCAAATACAATAAAATAATATTAAAAAAATTTAATTTAAATATACTGATAATATAAAATAATTTTACACTATCAACTAATAAAAATAGTAAAAAATATCAATTCATATAAATAACTATCTATGATAATGAGAGTCCACCATAATTTCTCACTTTTTCAATATTTCTATTAGTTAATAGTGTAAAACTATTTTTCATTATCAATGTATACCAATTAAACTCTAAAAAAAAGTGGAATTCTAATAAAATTTATTATTTAAACTTAAAATAATATAATGCACTTATTAATTCTTAAATAAATAAATAACATATCACTCTATTTCTTCTCACATCTATATTTATTAAAAGTATTAAAATAAGATATATAACCAACAAAATATTAGTTAAAGTGGTAAACAATTTTGATTCCATAAGCAAGAGCAAATAAAAAACGATATTTATCTTTAAAATAATGTATCATTCTAAGTTCTTCTCATATCTATATTTATTAAAAAACAAGACTTTTCTAAAATAAATTTATCTTTAAAATAAAAAATAGGAGAAATATTTATCTTTAAATTAATAAAATGTGTTATAATTATTAATATATTAAATAATTTAAGAGTATATTTTTTATCATTTCATTTTAATGAGAAGCTCACTCTAGAGAAAAATCTTACTTTTATTTAAATATGTGACAGAGTGGCATTGTTCAAATAAAATACTCATTTAGATCTGAACAAGATTTCACTTGTTGGGTGGTGCAGATTAGCCGCCATAAAGAAAGGTCCTCTCTTGTCCTTCCCTAACCAATTCTTGCGCATCTCAAACTCCCTCTCAGGGTGAGAGAGATGGACACAGTGAGTTGCATACTCCTCTTTCTTTTCACCATCACCTTTGTCCAAGGCCTTCGTTCCCTATTCACAAGTAGCACCAAAGCAGCAAGACACAAGCTTCCACCAGGACCCGTTGGTCTTCCCATGGTTGGAAACCTGCTCCAGTTGGGAAACAAACCTCACCAAACATTGGCCACCCTTGCCAACATCCATGGCCCAATCATGAGCTTGAAGCTAGGCCAAGTGACCACCGTGGTCATGTCCTCAGCTGAAACCGCCAAAGCAGTGCTCCAAATCCACGACCAGTTCTTGTCCAACAGAAAGATCCCTGATGCAATGAAAGGTTCTAGCTTATGATTGACAAATACTTCAAGTTTAGATCTGCAGTTGTATTATATTCGAATCTCGTATCAATATTCTTATTATACTTCTGCGCTGTCTATCATACCTCTATCAATACTCTTATTATATTTTTACAAGTATTTTTCAGTGGATATCTATTGTATTAAAAATTTTGTTGTTTGAAAATTTGAAGATAAAAATCTAAATGTTGTCCTTATCAATTATTTCTCTTTAATTAATATTAACGTTTATTTTTTTATTATATAATTATAGTATTTTATTTAATATCTATTACCATATTCATATTTTATTTTATTTTTAAAAAATTATCGTATTCGTATATCATGTATATCTAATACTCGTATCTATACCCATGCGACACAGGTGCTGGCCATCACATGTATAGCATGGCCTTCATCCCAGTTTCACCTCGCTGGCGTGACTTAAGGAAAATATGCAACAACTTGTTATTCTCCAACAAGAATCTGGATGCAAACCAAGAACTCAGGGGAAGGAAGATTAAGCAGCTCTTCAATGACATCAATCAAAGCAGCAAAATTGGTGAAGTCGTGGACATTGGAAGGCTAGCTTTCAAGACCACAATTAATCTGTTGTCAAACACATTTTACTCGGAGGATCTTATTCACTCTTCCGACAAAGCAGGGGAGTTCAAGGAGTTGGTGGCAAATATCATGAAAGAGGTTGGGAGGCCAAACATTGCGGATTGTTTTCCTGTGCTGAAGATGCTTGACCCACACGGCATTAGGAGGCGCACGGGTAGTTACTTTTGGAAGCTGTTGAAGATGTTCAAGGGATTGGTTAGGGAAAGGTTGAAGCTGAGAAAGGACAGTGGTTACTGCACAAGAAATGATATTTTGGATGTGATGCTCGACAATGCGGAAGAGAACAACCAAGAGATGTACAAAGACAAGATTGAGCGTCTGTCACTGGTATGGTATCAATTATCTCCTTACTCTGTCGCTTTGTTATATTTTAGTGTTATGACCTTATATTAATGTTTTATAATGCCTTTTTTTTTTTTTGTCTTTATCTCTTTATGTTGTTTACAAATAATATTACTCTGTTTCTATTAATGGAATAAAACAAAACAAAATTATCTCTCTTATTATGCGGAGCATTAATTAAAAAAAAAGGTTAGAAAAGAACTGTATTATTTTGTTTGAAAGTTTATTTAAAGCAACACAATAAAATACAAAATAATTGCATTTGACTTGTAAAACTTTATTTTTCTTTTCTAACTCAACTCTAATTTTGAGAATATAAATTTGAAGGAAATAAAAGTAAGATTAATTTGTGTAACTAAAATTATTTGCTAGTTAAGTCCAAAGAATGAGAATCATTTGTTTAAAATTAAAATCACATTATTCTAGTAAAAGTTCTGGTCAATTTTAAATTCACAAATAAAAAACATTATTCTTCTTTACCATTCTTTTCCCGTTCTCCTTATTCATGTCATCTGAACATATTGTTAGATTTCATTTGCTAGCTAGACTTTGTAATTGCTATTGGCCAATTGCTAATTATATGTTTTTGGTAGGACTTGTTCGTGGCTGGTACAGACACAATTACGGCTACAGTAGAATGGGCAATAGCTGAGTTGCTTCACAATCCAAATCTCATGTCAAAGGCAAAAGCAGAGTTAGAGCAAACTATTGGCAAAGGCAACCTAGTTGAAGAGTCAGACATTGCAAGACTCCCATATTTGCAAGCAATAGTGAAAGAGACTTTCCGGTTCCACCCAGCAGTTCCACTATTACTCCCTCGGCAAGCCGAAGTGGATATAGAGATTCAAGGCTTTACAGTTCCAAAGGGCGCACAAGTGCTAGTTAATGTGTGGGCTATTGGTAGGGATCCAAATTTGTGGGAGAATCCCAATTTATTTTCACCAGAGAGGTTCTTGGGCTCAGAAATTGACTTCAAAGGCCGGAGTTTTGAGCTCACACCATTTGGTGCTGGCAGACGAATATGCCCCGGTTTGCCATTGGCGATAAGGATGTTGTTCTTGATGTTGGGTTTGTTTATAAACTCATTTGATTGGAAACTTGAAGGTGGTATTAAATCGGAGGATATGAATATGGATGAAAAATTTGGACTTACTTTAGAGAAGGCTCAACCTGTCCGAATTATTCCATTAAGAGCAAGTGGTTAATTAATATGGCCAAGTCATATTTGTTTTTTCATTATCTAGTGCATGCCATGTAGTATTTGCCAATGTGGTACATTCCCTATGTGGTAATAAGAGAGTCAATCGCATCTTACGTGTAGGCTATCTATGTATGCAATGAATAGTAGTCCTTCACACAGGTTATTCATGAAGTCAATAGCCAGTATGCACAAAAATATAAGAGTGAATCATCGTGACATCCTTTCAGATTTAGTGTAATTACACCTAGCACCTTTTTTTTTATAAGATTATTTCAAAAGGTTCTTAAACTTTTACCAAAATCTATATTAATCTCCTCTATTGTTATTTGTTAACAGTCCATTAATTAAGTTGACAAAAATTATAAAATGTAATATGCACATGCTCATTAATAACAATTTGGTAATATAGTTGACATATTTTATCTACAAGATACAAAAATACTCTTCTATGTGAGTTTAAAATTCCTCCTCCATTCTCACTGCTACATGAACCCAGCTGGTGCACCAGACTTTCTTTTTGTGGTACCATTTCAATTTCTATTTAATTTCCAAACAGGTATAAGTGACTGGAGTTAAAAGCTGATAGCGTCAACATAATGCGGTAGTGTTACAGAAACAAAAATTCACCGAACTACTAAAGAATAAAAGAAAAAGAAAGGACAAAGCAATCATAATCATGAAACAAACACAAACACAATCTTCGAGAGACCCAATCTTCCACCTAGTTGCGATTCTTAATCAATCTTTGAGAAAGTCAAAGACCTAGTTTTTGTATGAACAAAAAAAGAAATAAAACCAATATTGTGGTGATCTTAAAGGCAATGCTTTCTTCTTCTTCGCCAGAGAGAGAATAATAAGAGATTGAATTATTAGTAAAGATTTAAACGGTAACTATGATGACGAAGATAAGAAAATTTTAATTTTGAAAAAGAAAAATGAGGAAATTGAAGGAAACCAAGGAAGAGCGTGAGCACATGAAAGCTTGCAACTTGGATTGCATATAGGGGTGGTGATAGTGTAAATGTTTATGTGTATGCGAGTGTTGGGTGAGAGTTGTGGAGGGAGTTTAGTAAAAGGGCATTTTGGATATATTATATATAACTTTAAAAGAGTTCACTTCAATTAGTCCAAAGGATGTCAGTGGAAAAGAGTGTAATTCACCCAAAATATAATTATCAACAACATATAGTCAATTTGACTGCATGATTTTCAAGATGGGAATCAGAACACGCATTTGGAGACACTCCTTCAAATATATATATAAAAAAAAAGAGTTATGATAATTAGTTTATATAATAGCATTATTATTTAAAAATAATAGTGACTATTTCAATTTATTTGAAAATATGAATCAAATTATTGTCGTTTTATTATTTACTATGCACGAATAATATAAATTAAAACAAAATCAAATAATTATATTCAAATGATTATTTTACATGATAAAAATTTATAAAATAAAAATGACATACCTAGTCCAAAATATATTTATTTAAAAAATAACGAATTAAATGTGTAATATGTAGTACATCAAAGAAATAGTTAATATTTAAAATATTACTTTTAAGATAAGCTAATATCTAATATTTCAATCAAGTTCCAATGTGATAAATATTCTCTTCCATATTAATTTCTTTTCTTTTTTTTTTTGGATAAATGAAATGGCCAACAGTCCCAAAAGAAAGGAGTAGCCAAAAAACAATGGGACAACTTTAGCAAAATAAAAAAAACAAAAGAAAAACACAACACAACCTCAGCACAAAAGACTTAAAAACACATGAAAAATAGGTGTCAAAACACTACAACAAAGTAATATACAATATTGATATCCATACTCCGCAATACTCCCAACCATCGGGGAGCTTAACTACGACAATGGGGTCATGGCGCCCCCCCCAAAAAATTTTTTGGAAAATTATATATATATATATATATATATATATATATATATATATATATATATATATATATATATATATATATAAAGAGAGGTGTCTAGTAAATAGGCTTAATTGTTAGTATGTTAAAGTCCATTAACTATTTTCTTAATTAAAGAAAAATAAACCATGTACAATTGTGCAACCTGAGTATTGCATACAAAGAAATAAAGGGCTTGGAACAGATATAGCTAAGCTAAGTGGCAACACAGTAAAAAGACAACACACATACTAATTTTAATGCCTATGCATTTTTTTTATGTTCTTTTCATTTTCTACACATTCTAGAATATTTTGTTTTGCCAAAAAGATTCAATTTCTATTATATTTTTAATATTTGTTGTGTGTTTTATCTAATCTTATTCCAATAATGTGGAGTCATAGACCCATTGGCATGAAAAAACATGAGGCCGTGAGGGAGCTTGTTAATGTTAATATTAGTTATGATATTTTTACTTGTCACAAGAAAAAAAGTTGTGATTTTTTTCTTTAAATTATTTTATTGGATGCTTCACTTTATTTTTCATCATTTTGGACATCTCTTATCATCTTTTCCCTCATTTTTTTGCAATTTCCAATATGTAATTCTAATGATGACAAATCAAAGAACTAATGTAATTTTTAAGAAAAAGGTTATTGTACAAAAAGGGGAAAATATAACTTCAAAACTCTCACTTCTTGTTGATTGTTCTATTGCTCCAATCATATATCGATGAAGAAAGTGAGAAATAACCTTGCAAAATTCAAAGCATCACATCTAATGAATTTCATCTTAATTCTTTGAATGAAATCTTGAAAATGGCCCCCCTAAGAATTTTGTTCAAGTTTCGCCACTACTCACAACACGCAAAGATGAATAGGCCACAATTCACAAATCAAAACAAACACCAAATAATAGTGATCTAGATAATTTCTTTCTCCTTGTCTTTTTCCTTCCCTTGTTCTTTTTCGTGTTACTCTTATTTTCCTCCCCTTTCTCCAATCTAAGTTTCTTAGCCAGAGTGCTAATCAACTCTTTCTCCTTCTCTGCAAATAACCCAAGCTCTTTCCCCAATTCCCATGTATTTCTAGCTTTTATCTAAGACTGCATTATCTAGTACAGATGACAAAAAGGGTCAGATCCATTGGGTTGAACTGCATAACCCACAATTTTTTGTGGGGTGGATTAATATTTTCAACCCACAAAAAAATTTTAACTCACATAACCCGCCTCGCTTGACCCATAGATTGAAGCGAGGAGGAGTAGGTTTGGTTCACGGATCACTTTTTTTTCATCTTTTTTTTTCTCCACTAACATACACAATATTTGGACCCTTTTTGGCCCATGCACACATACCTCAACCCTTAAAGACTAGTTACACATTGCCCAAAAAAAAATATTATGAGTGACTTATGAGTCTTAGTCTACATCCTTGTAAGTGTGAGAGAGTGAGAGACAGTGAATCCTAACCTTTTTTCTCATCTACCTACATCATTCATCTCTTTTCAATTGTTTTTTTAGTTTTTCTCTCAATGTCAGGCTCCCCAAAACCAAACCCCTCATTTTCATTTTTGTTTCACAAATCTAACAATAACAAAAAAAGACACTTAGACAAATGCGAGGTCATGAGCACGAGCAAAGAGCTTCCCAGCAGCAACTTGAGGAGCGATTTATGCTATTTTAAGTTGATAAGGCAACATTTTATGTCTTGGATCTTTTCTAGTAGGATATTGATAAATTAAGTAATTAGGAATTTTTTTGAAGTTTGTATAGATGTTATTTTGTTATATTTAATTAAAAATTCCTTTATATTTTTTTTTAAATAGATTAATTAATTCATATAAAAATTCTTTTTCTTTATTTTCTGTTTTTTTGGCTAGCCAACCTACCAATCTACGCAAAAGTAGGGTGGGTTGGCATATACAACCCAAATTACTAAAGTGGGTTGGCTCGCCCCACCTTGCTTAAAGTTTGACCCGTAGCTAGGCGGGGTGGGGCGAGCCCGTTTTCCATTACTATTATCCAGATCATGTCCACATACTTAGTAGGTACCCTGACTTGTTTACTTGCACTAGATTTGAGCATAACACATTTATTCCTTCTTATCTTAAAACTCTTTTTTTCTTTTTTCCTTTTGGACCTCTTTTTAGCAGCCAACGGCCCCGCCACTTGGTCTTCATTGAAAGAAGAAATGCCAAGACCCTTTCCATAATTCCCTGACTACATGGGGAGGAAGTCCATGACACTCAAGCCATATCCTTTTTTAATAACCCCTAGTGGTTTTGTTTGGCTAACATCATCTTTAGAATTCGATATACTTAACATCTCGGCTATGACACTTGTAATAGATGCAGCCCTTTATGCTAGATGCGGTTCTAAGAAACTATAAGGAAATAAAGTTGCACCTTTACCAATAGATATAGCTTTTGGCTTTGTGATAAGTGCTTGATCCTATAAGTGTTATCAAAGCAAGGTCGTGGGTTCGACTCCCTTGGCTGACACTAGGGGGGAGACCCCTGACTGACACTAAGGGGGCGATTGTTGTTTTTATTTGACCAACATTACCCTTAGGGTTCGATAGGCTTAAGTGCAACCCCTTATGTTAGATACAATTTTGAGAAACTATAAAGAAATAAAGTTGTACCCTTACTAGTCGCTATAGCTTTTAGCCTAGTGGTAAGTGCTTAATCCTGTAACCCCAAATAGACTCAAACTAAGGTTTGATCTTAAAAAATTGAGAACTAATTGGATCGATACTTGATGCCAAAGCCTCCTTCATGGCTTTCTTTGACACAAGATAAATAGCCATAAAGGAACCCACTCCCTGATATTTGAAACTCCACACCAAATTTTAGGCAACTATTTTGATATGAGTTTAAAGTTGATTGGTTTAAAACATTTTGCCACAACACTTCTTATGAGCCACTCCAAATTCTCCTAGCAAATCTCTCCTCTAACCATAGCTACATCCTCAAAATCATGTTGTCCCTTCAGTGCTCAATTCCACCTTCCAAACCATGACATTCATGTAATCTTGACCTAGTCCTTTTCGCGTTTACATTCTTCATCTTCCACAATGTTCTCTCAACTTCATCCATGTTCCTACTTATGTGACTATTCCTATCCCTTTGTTGCCTTACTTTAGATACCTTCAACCTTTTGGCCGTCTTTAAAAAATTATTAGCACAAATCTTTATGATATTTTATAATTAAAATCTTTGCCAAATCTAGTAATATACAATGTAAAATTATTTTTATCAACCAAAACCCTCATTCTTTAGTCTTTTCTTCTCATTCATCATTCAAGAAACCACAAATATATAGCAGAAGGAAAGATAAAGAAACCTTAGTCGCTACTTTCCAAAAGGACACTCATCGTACTGCCATCTACTAGCCATCGCTGTCACAGGACTCACACAACCAAAGCCCACTGCCACCAAGCACTAGCAATAGCCCCCTGAGCCTTACAACTTCATTCTCCAGGTTTGATCTCATCCCCACCTCCATTAGTTAGTTGGATGCAATCCCACCCCCACCGGCCATGACACCACCACTAGGCACCAGAAGCTACCCAGCCCACTATTATAGGTTACCAATAGCCCCTCCCATGTATACAACTATAGGCACCAGCACCAGCACCATTCATTTTGATTGGGATTAGATTTGGCTATTTTGTGTTTAAATGTGATTGTTGAATATGAATGACATTTAGTAAGATTTTGAAACAGAAGTGACTATTTGATTGTGGAATGGAAGTGGTATGTGGATAATCATTAGCAAGGAGATTTTCTTTTTGAAAAAAGGCATGACCCGACAACTCGAATTGAAACAACCCAATTTTAATTGGCATAGATTTGGTCCCAAAATTTGATAAACTTGAACCAAACTAAACCAAAAAATGGTTGTCTCAAGATATTTTTTCACTCAAATATTGAACCAACTAGACCTAATTACACCACTAGACAATGCCTTTGATATAAGAACTAAAAAATAATAACATTTTTGTAAAGAATTCTCCAAGATTTTCTAAGAGATCACATTGTCTCTAACACTGATGTAGACATGTTCTAACTTGAATTTGCCTTGTTAAATTCTAAAGGAACTCACCCATATGATTATGCAAAAAAGTATTAGAATGTGAATTCTTGTTAAAACTCTCAACTGACAAAGAAAATATTATAAATTCAATAGTATATTTAACATCCTAATATGTATAGAGAAAGAAAGAGAGGACTTGACAAAGTTGATAACAAATTGACGGACATAGAATGATCCAGCTCCTTCTTAAAGCTATTAGCAATGGGTTGGCAGTAAGTTGCAAAGCCATCATTGTTAATTTTTGTCATTACTACTGGGTACCAAAAACACCACCACGTCCCAAAAATACAAGGCTACTATGAACTATAACATGCAACTACACCATGAATATCAATATCTTCTGTACAAAATAAACATGGTCGGGTTAATGCTCTACAATTTCAAGGCAACAGGCTCATGGTTCAGTCATTGGAAATAGTTTATGATAGTCTTGTAATGTTAAGATATGCTGGTGTCAAGTAAATTTAGAAATAGTGGCTTTGAAAATCTATTGGGAATCCATTGCAAATAAGCTCAAAGATGGAGCATAGATATCAATCAAAGTTACATCAATTTGCCATCAACCATGGCTAGGCTTTCTTTGATTTAGTTTAACCCAATGATAGTAGTAGAATGAGATTTAGGCTATCACTTAAATAAAATAAATCAATGTGGGGATCTAGTGCATTTAAAGAAGAAAAATAATCATTACTTCACAAATTTCTCATGAATCAACATATCAAGTAACATGGCACAATTTCTGCCAAGTGCTTTAGTTAAAGAAAGAAATGATTGTTAGTATGAAATTTTTTCAAGAATCTATATACCAAGCAACGTGGCAAGATTTTTGCTAAATATTTTAGTCCTCATTTATTCCTTTTGACTAAACATATAGTTACATCATTTTGTACTATCTTCATACGATACATTTTTGTATTACAAAACAACATTTTAGTAAACTTTATATTGCTTGTTAATCATTAAAAGGAAAAATATATTAATTTTTATTTTTTTATACATGAAAATTTAACTGTGTATTTTTTTAATTAATTTACAATAATAATAAAAAATGTTTCTTAGAATTCAGTATTTAATGGGTGATATTTAATTAATATGGGATTCATATAATATTTATAAACTATCAAACATATCATATTACATAATGTTTTTTTTCTTTGGAAAAAATCAAATAGTAGACTAAATCAATGAAGCCTCTAATTCATGATTCAATTAGTTTAACTAGTTAAATTAATTTGTGGTTGAACCATAATCAAACTGTGGTTGAATAGATAAATGTCTAAACTCAACATGACTAGTTCATGATCTAAATGGTTAAACTATACAATTTGGTCTAGTTTGTAAATTATTGATATTTAGTATTGGATTGGGCTCATCCTTAGGACCTAATGCTTGCCCATAGCCTCCAAGGGTATGAGCTCATCCCCAAGGCCTAATGCTTGCCCATTGCCTTCGAGGGCATGAGCTTGCCAAAGGGGCTCACCTCGCCAATCACTCCTAGAAGTGTAAGCTTGCTTGGGGGTCATCTCGCCCCGTTCTTGTTACCATGCCTTCATAATTAACATTTTGACATATCTAACAAGTATCTTACTCAATTATGATAGACTATGCCAAATATGGAAACTATTGAGATCATGGGCGTTGATGGAGTTGAGTTAACATCCATTATATTCGCTACATTCAATAGAAGATCCAGAATAGATTCCTTCGATGGCAGAAACCCTAAAGGATATATGGGTTTTAGGCCCCAAGGTATGATTGAATACCTTTTTACGTACACTTTGCCTCTTAGATCAATCCTACTTTGAGTGTTGGAGTATCTTTGTACGTATGCCCATCGTCATCAACCACTACGCTATCGAAGGACCTAAATCACTCCATCCACATAGGCAAGAATATTTTGGGACTGACCCCAGTAAATCTCACCTACCCTACTATGGTCAACACTAGACGTATCACTACTATTGATACCACAAATACACCTCAGAATTCCAATCCTAACCCTAACCCCAAAAAGGAAAAAGAGCAACTAGCCCACCAAACTGGAACTCCAGTGTATGCTCTAAGAAATAAAGGAACAGAACAGTGCCTAATAACATAATCGATGAGTTAAAAAGGCGTAGTTTCCATGACAATACCCCTTTTCACGATAGTCACAAATTTGAGCACAAGGAAGATGACTTTTGGTGGAACAAGCGTGATTCCATTGAAAAATACAGATCTTGCACCTCCAAAACCACTTGTGGCACCCACTGTCCTCCTATCAACTCAGGCCCTTTCTTAGAGTCCATTATGGTGGTGTAGCTGCCTAACAACTTCAAACTCCCAGTAACTCTCCCTTCCTAGGATAGCACCAGTGATCCTAATGTACACCTTACCAAGTTTTGGTCCGTAATGCATATTTATTATTGTACATAGAATAAGTCTTGTTATGCATCCTTCACTTTAGATGCCATCAGCCCGCCTTGACATTCGAGCTAGAGTTCCAAGTGCTAGACTTCAATCCATAATTCACAGCTCATAGAAATCCCAAAAGCTCTGCTGTAGACTTGAAGCCTATTCTTTGTGTTAGAATATTTATGGAGACATACAAATAAGTAGTCAGAATTTAAAATTCTCAGTAGGTATACTCAATCCACTAAGCACGTAGAGTGTCATTGCAAGTATTCCAGCCACTTCAGTTTATTGTAAAAATAGGCACATACATAAAAGCATAGGTTCAATTTTAAGTTTGAAATCGTATTTCTCAATGCGGGTTATTTTTAACAATCACTTAGCATCTTTCCGAACAGATATAAAGGCATTAATAATATAATTTCCAACTATAATAATAGTAAATGTACAACACACTAAAATAATAGAATATCTACATGCAGATGCACATAACTGGATCATGCAAGTGCATTTATCTTTCTTGTCTCTTCTTTAACTTGCAACTTGATCATCTATACTTGGTCCCCTGAAAGTGAATGACCTCTAGTGTTAGCTCCAATGCCTCTCAGAAGCTATTCCAAGGCTATGAACCAAATTGATTTTTAAGGTTTTGAAGAATACCAAATCAGAATACAAGCAAATCTTTTTGACCATGAACAGGTTAATTCGAATAATAAATTCTTCTGTGAAAATGAATTTAAACAAATGGCTTGAGCGCTTAAAAATCATCAAAGCATCGTTGTCCATAGCTTTATACTAGAATATGCTTTATATGGAATATATGCTTTGTATCTCTCGAGCTATTTTGTTTAGAAACAGAAAAGAAAGAAGAGCCTAGAAAGCTAAATTATGCCAATTCAGAAAGATGACCCTATTCAGAAGGGATATCACCAGAAACATACTTCTCATGTTTGTCATACCTTCAAGCTTCGTCAGCACGATTCATAGACAAATTCATAAATTCAAAAAGGTGATTTGACAAGATGTAAAAGAAGCGCTGACAAGTCTGCATAGTTGGTACATCAGCAAATGGCTACTTTTCTATCTCTGCACAAGTTTTGAAGAATAAGAAAAAGGAAGACTATTGCTTCTCTATCTAGTCTTAGATCAGCAGTCCAAAGAGAACTTCAAAAGTCAAGAACTGCAAGCTTCAATGGATATATTTCAATGTCTATAAAAGGCTGGATATCGAAGAAAGAAGAGTTAAAACAACTGAATATCTTCTTCGCTTGTAGAGCTTCATTGTCAACTTTCTCAACCTTCTGAACCTTCAGAAAGTTACTCATTGTAACTTTTGACAAATAGAAAATCTTCTCTTCTGTTTTGTATTCGATAAGATTCTCTTTTTAAAAATTTAGAGAAGTCACACACACTGAGAAAATATTGTTTATCCTCTGTAAAGAGAGTTAGTGTGAGTGTTCACAAATTGTTTTCAAATCTAAAGACTTGTACACAGACCCAATGGTGGTCAAGTAGAGCTCGGAGAAGCTAGGACAAAGAATACTCAAGTCAAAGCTCGGAGAGGTTTGAGAAAAGACTACTCTGTTATAAGAAGCTTGGAGAGGCTTGAACAAAGAATGCTTAGCTTTTTATAAAATCTCAACAAAGAGTTGGGGATTGGAAGTAGGCAAGTGATTAGCCAAACCAGTATAAAATTTCGTGTGTGTTTCATCCTTAGCTACTTAGCTTTTTATCTTGATCACATAAGTCATACTATCTGCGTTTTTAACTTCAATCTATTCATCATTTTAAATAATTTAAACATATAAGTTTTTATTAACTAACATAAAGCTTCCATAATCCAACTCTAGGACTTGAGATAAAATTTCAATTTCAATTTTTCAAGTTACTCTTAAATTTGAAATAACACAATTCAACCTCCCTTCTCGTGTTATCTCTTCCAATAATTGTTGTCAAAGCCTAACTCTAGGGTTGAGCTTCCTTACCATTGTAGAGGTTAAAAATCCCATCAAATGGCCCAACAAATTCATCACATCGCAGAAAGTCACTCCATAAATCATTCTCTTGATTTCAATGGTGAAGATTATCCATATTGGAAGGATAGAATGAGACTCTTCACTGAGTCTACAAGTCTGGATATGTGGGAAATAATAAAGAATGGTGACTATGTACCCACCGTGGAACAACCGGCACCACAAGTAGTAGTTGATCTAGAACATCCTCCACTAGTTGTAGTCAGAATCATTCATAGAAATGAATGGACTGATCATCACAAAATAAAAGTTCAAATGAATGCCAAGGCAAAATACTTGCTCACGTGTGCTTTGAGCAAAAGTGAATATGACAAAATCATATCCTGTGATTCTGCCAAAGAAATCTAGGATAGACTTCAAGTGCTTCATGAAGGAACAGATTAAGTTAAAGAAATGAAAATCATCATCCTAGTTCATAAATATGAAATGTTTAATATGCTAGAGCATGAGAATATTGATGAAATGACAACCAGATTTATGCATATCATAAATTAGCTTAAAGCTTTGGGTAAAAGGTACTCAAATGCAAAAATGGTAAGAAAGATCCTAAGGAGTCTTTCAAAGGCCTGGCTTCCCAAAGTTACTGTCATCCAAGAAGCTCAAGATTTGAGCGTACTTAGCTTGAATGCTCTCATTGGGTCCTTAAAGACTCATGAGATCAAACTGAAGGAAATTTCTAAAGAATTTAGCAAGAAGGGAAAATCCATTGCCTTAAGACCACTTAGAAAAGATTCAACTCCTCTAAAGCCATGAAGGCCTCAGAAGGAAATAGAAGAACTTTGGTCCAAAAAGGGACAAGAAGAGCAAAGTCAAAGCAGATGAAGTAATATGCTTCGAGTGCAAGGAATTAGGGCACATCAGATCAGAATATCCCAGACTGAAGAAAGCTAGAAAGAAAAAGACTTTAAAGAAAAAGGCCATGATGGCCACGTAGGAAGATCTAGATAGAGAGCACGAAAATGATGAATCTCAAGAAGAAGAAGAGATTGTTGCGAACCTCTGTTTCATGGCTGATATCATCTCAGATGAAGAAACTGAGATACATGAGTCTGAACCTGAACTTACTTATAAAAACCTTCAAAAGGCATATGATGAACTCTTAGATGATTCCAAGTCTCTTGCTTTTCATTATGCATCTTTGAGAAAAGATTTTTGAAAACTATCTTTAGAATTTGAAAAACTCAAGACTGAGAATGAGAAGGTTGGCATAAAAAGAACAAAATGCAAAATGAAAATATTGCTCTTCAAAAAGGAGTAGCAGCCCTAAAAAGCAAAGTTTCTGAAACTCAAGATAGGACATCTTCTGATGTTTCTGAGCTTCAGAAATTAGTCAAACTTCTTAAATCTGATCTTGAGAAAATGGCAAATGGCTCCAAAAATTTGGAGTTGATGCTTGGAGGTCAGAAACCTTATTTTGATAAAATTGGTTTAGGCTATGAGAAGGAAGATGATAAATAATCATCTAAAAATCTTTCAAGTTTGATTCCCACTCGTATCTATTATTTTAAAAAAGGTTCACACTTCTGTAAGATGTTTCTCCAAAAGGAAGGCAAAATGACAGCTAGTGAAAAAGGCCAAGAAACATGCTAACCCAGAAGGACCCAAGAAGATATAGGTACCTAAAGTTAAAACTGCTTCTGATGTAGGTGTGCCTTAAATCAATTCATCAAAAGAAAAAGAAGTGGTATCTAGACAGTGGATGCTCCAAACACATGATTAGAAATAAATCCTGATTCAGAAAACTTAGACCTAAGGATGGTGGAATAGTCAAATTTGTTGACAGAATCAAATCAAAAGTCGTTGGTATAGGTAACATTGGTAAGAATAATTCCAACCCGATAAATGATATTATGTTAGTAGAAGAATTAACTCACAATCTCTTGAGCATTAGTCAATTTTGTGACCAAGACTATAAAGTTGTGTTTGAATCCTCACAATGTATTAATAAGGATTCTACAAATAATAAGATTATTCTTACTCCTAAGAGGCATAACAATACGTACGTGTTGTATCTAGATTATCTCTTAGATTAGAATGTAAAATGCTTGACTTCCTTTTTGGATGAAAAGTGGTTGTGGCACAAAAAATTTGGTCATGCTAACATGAAATTGATCTCTGAGATCTCTCAGAAAGAAGTGGTCATAGGTTTGCCAAAAATTAATTTTGAAAATGATTCCTTGTGTGAATTCTGTCTCAGGCAAACAAACTAAAAGTTCTTTCTACAGCAAAAATATAGTTTCAACTACTAGACCATTTGAACTTTTACATCTTGATCTCTTTGGACCAACTAGAACTGCCAGTCTAGGAGGTAAGAGATATGGCTTAGTCATTGTAGATAATTTTTCAAGATTTACATGGATTATGTTCCAGATCCATAAAGATGATGCCTTTGAGGTCTTCAAATCCTTTTTAAAAAGAATTCAAAATGAAAAAAGTTTTTACATCACTACCATCATATCAGATCATAGTGGAGAATTTGAAAACCATGCTTTCGAAAACTTAGTGAAGAGAATGACATTTCTCATAACTTCTTGTCTTCTAGAACTCCTTAGCAAAATAGGGTAGTGGAAAGGAAGAACATATCACTACAAGAAATGGCTAGCACTATGCTTCTTGAAAGCAGCTTATCAAAAGATTTTTGGACAGAAGTAGTTAACACTGCCTGCTGTATTTAAAATCATATCTTCTTATGGCCCATTCTCAAGAAAACTCCCTATGAATTATGGAAAGGAAGAACCCCAACATTTCCTATTTTCATATTTTTAGATCCAAATGTTTTATACTAAAATACCAAGGACAAGCTGTCAAAGTTTGATCCTATATATGATCCTAGAATTTTTCTAGGATATTCTTCTATTTCAAAAGCTTATAGAGTGTTCAACAAAAGGTGTCAATCTATGGAAGAAACTATCCACATAAGCTTTATGGAAAAGAAAAATGACCTAAGTCAGAAGGTTGCTGATCTAGAAGTGGAAATGGAAAGTATGTCTTTAAATGATAACTTCCACGCTCAACAGAACCTTCAGATGACCACTAGAGATGATGATGAAAATGTATCTGAAGTTCCCTCTCATTAACATGTTTCTGATGATGGTTTTGAAGAACTAGAAGGTACTCCTTTGAGGAGAAGATACATAGATATAACAGATTTGAGAGTTGTCTCTCAAAACCAAATTATTGGTGAACCTTCTCAAGGAATCAGAACAAGATCCTCACTTAGAAATGATTCCAATCTCGCTTTTATCTTTGAGATTCAACCAGAAAGTATTGAAGAAGCCCTTACTGATCAATACTAGATTGAAACTATGAAAGAGGAGTCATCTTAGTTCGAAAAGAACAAAGCCTGGACCCTAGTCCCACTACCTAAAGGACAATCTACCATTGAGACTAAATGGGTATTCAGAAACAAGCTTGATGAGGATGGAAAAATTGTCAAAAACAAAGCAAGATTAGTGGCCCAAGGTTATAATCAGCAAGAAGGCATAGATGTGACTTTTGCTCAAGGTTATGATGAGACTTTTGCTCCTATAGCAAGATTGGAAGCCATCAGAATGTTACTTGCTTATGCGACTTACAAAGGTTTTAAGTTATTTCAAATGGATGTGAAATCCGCTATTTTAAACGGTTGCATATTTGAGGAAGTTTATGTTAATCAACGTCCTAGTTTTGAAAATGAAAACCTTCCTCAACATGTGTTTAAATTTTCAAAAGCTCTATATGGGTTAAAACAAGCTCCCAGAGTATGGTATAATAGACTCAGCTCTTTTCTAATCAAAAACGATTTTGTAAGAGGAAAGGTTGACACTACTTTGTTCATTCATCATGATAAAAATGATCTTCTAATTGTTCAGATTTATGTTGATGATATTATTTTCGAAGCAACTAATCAAAGTTTGTGTAGAAATTTTTCTTATCTTATGCAAGGAGAATTTGAGATGAGTATGATAGGAGAACTAAAATTCTTCTTTGGACTGCAAATCAAAAAAAAGAAAGATGAAATCCTGATTTATTAAGAAAAGTATGCTAAGGATTTGCTCAAAAAGTTTGATATGGACAAGGCCAATAGTATTAGTACTCATATGCATCCCTCTCAAATTTTAAAAATTGATGAAGATAGTGAGAAAGTTTCTGAAACTCTCTATAATGGTATGATTAGATCACTATTATATCTAATTGTTAGTATACCTGACTTGCAATTAAGTGTTGGAATCTGTGCTTAATTTCAATCTAATCCAAAACATTCCCACTTAAGTGCTATTAAGAGAATTTTGAGATGCTTAATGGTACTACTAAACTCGGTCTATGGTAGGAGAAAGGTACTTCTTGTGATATTATAGATTACTGTGATACTGATTTTGCTAGAGACAAAGTTGAATGAAAAAGCACTAGTGGTTACTGTTGCTTTCTTGGAAAATCATTGATAACATAGTCAAGTAAGAAGCAAAACACTATTGCTCTTTCAACTGCAGAAGTTGAATATGTATCTGTTACAAATTGCAGCACCTAGATTTTGTGGATCAAGCAACAATTAGAGGATTTCAACTTGCCGTATACCAAAATTCCTATACTCTGTGACAATACAAGTGCTATCAATCTCACTACGAATCTCATTCAGCATTCTAGATCAAAGCACATTGACATAAAGCATCATTTCATAAGAGGCAATGTTCAGAAAGGTGACATTGAGCTAAGGTTTATTGATACTAAAAGTCAGATTGCTGATATTTTTACAAAACCCTTAATAGAAGATCGTTTCTCCAAATTAAAGAAACTTCTGAACATGATCAACTTTCGATCATTCACATGCATTGCATCTGAATACTCATTCTTTCTTGAGCTAAAGTAAAAGCTGAGATTGCTGTATCTCAATGGGGTTTGCTTTCTAGAAAATTGTTCTTCATCTACAAAGTTTGCTTCAGAAAGGTCATATCAAGGGAAACTTAAAGAGTCTATTTAGAATGTGTTCTATCTTGATTCAGGAAGATAGCTTCAGATAAGGGTGAAGATGAAAATTAGGAGAAAAGCAACTTCTAAAAGTTGGATTAACTTTCTCATGGCTCTAACTTCTTATTCCTCAAGAAAGATAGTTGTAAACCATAAAGAGTGTGGTTTCTGGATAAACAAAATGGTTTCGTTATGTGCGTTACTTGGATAATCACCCACTATCACATAATGACCATTATTCAATTAAATGGGAAATCCCAAAAGACATGTCTTCTCTGAATATGACAACGTTTTATTTGAAAACTGCCCATACACTTTTAACCGTCGGTCTCCCTTATTAACCATTACGCATCACATCAACCTTTCATCTCACAAGTCTCAAAGAAAAGCCTTTCACTATTCTTCATCCTCTTCACTCCAAAACCTTCAAACACTCATACTACTTCCTATACACCTAACTCAAACACTTTCCCTCCTTTACCTTCAATCCTTTACCATTTCAGTCATCATGACGAAAAAGGGAGATTAAAGTGTCTCCTACATTTTTGATGACGATAAAATATAGACCAGATTTCACAGGCAGTTCTTCATACTGCCAATTGCATTTAGAAGAACTTTCAAGTTGGAGAACTTCTCAACCTTCCCCCAGATTACAGAAGTATTCGAGTTCCAAAAATGGAACAATTTCTTGAACATTTCTAAAGATACCTACACTGGAGTTGTTGCTGCTTTCTACAGTACCCTCACACTTGTTGATAAAGACAATATGTCTTTTAGGAACATCATAGGGAGCTTCGAGATTCAAGTACTTCTCTTTGATCTTGCTCACATCACCAACACTCCAAATGAAGGGGTTGTATGCAGAGGTGATTCAAGATGGTGGGAGCTACTTGAAACCACAGAGGAAGACATTTCTGAAGTCCTTACCGGAAGAAGAGACATGTAAGTAAGAAATATTCGCACTTCCTCTCTCATCTTGAATGTCAGAGCGATTTACTCTATTGTCCAATACATAGTGCTTTCAAGGATGGGAAACACTGATGTCATGACTGAGGTAGACCAAATGGTCATAATTTGGCTCATGACAAGAAGGATTAATTTTGTCAGGTTAATCCTGGACTACATGCTCTCTACTGTGGATAATGCCAGAAGGAGTCATGCAGCTTTGCCCTATGGCATGCTCCTAACTTGTGTCTTCCAAAGAGCCCAACTTCCTATTAAAGGACACAGAAAGGACGAGAAACGCCCTGCCACCACCATGAAGATCTTCTTTGATGTGGTTTTGAAACCCCAAGGTCTTGAGAAGGCAGAAAATAAAAAGAAGAAGGAAGAAGAAGAAAAGAAGAAGGAGAAGGAGAAGAAAAGAAAATCAACCACCCTTCAGAAGGATGTCTCTAAACCTTTTGAAGAGTGAAGATCTAAGAAAAGACATGAGAAAGATCTCCATAATATTCCTAAGGAGAGAAGAATGAACAAAAGAAGATTGCTAAGAATTGTTGCATCCTCCTCCTCTAGTGTAAAAGCTGATACCTTAGCCATTGTTGCGTAGCCTGTGAACGCTGCTACACCTGCAAAACCTGCAACAAGATCCTCTAGAAAAAGAGTAAGAGGAATTATAATTAGGGCACAACCTCCTCATGAACAACCAAAGCAACTTGAAGCTAAAGCTTCAGATAAAGATGAGGACCTTGAAATCAGAAGAAAAGGGAAGAAGCCTATGAAGAAAGTCTCTGCACAACCCTTTGGTGAAACTCCTCCTACTCCTGCAAGAAAAGCTTTACAAGAAGCAGCTCAGGACAGGCTGAGAACAGAAGCATGGCTATAGAGGCAAAAAGATAAAGTTTCTAGAGTTGGTGGCTCTATCATAAGAACAAGGAGCCCACCAACCTCTTTGGAAGTGGAACAAGATCTCATTATCATTGAAGAAGTCAATCCACCTTCTAAAATGAGGATAGTGGTTCTACCTTCTTCGGAACCATCAAGAAGACCAACATAGCCTTCTCTACCAATAGAGTCTACACCAGAAAGATCAAAACATAATAGAACTCTTATTCTGGTAGCAAAACCAGAAACTAAAACTGCTGTTGCTGAATCTCAGCTTATTCCTTTGAGCACTCTAATGCCTCATCCAGCCACTGCCTCTAAACCTCAAGAAGCCCTGCCACTCCTGTCACAGCTCAAACCTTGTTACTGCTCACCTTCACACCAAGATTTGATAGGACAACCATTGCTATTGTATCTGAGCCCTAACAAACCTTAGCCAATCACTCCCAACACACTGAAAAGTTGCCTTATGAAAAACCTTCATCTGCTGAAGTATTTCCCAATGCTGTTGATGTCCAAATGGATTGGCTCCTTGCAAATCAACATACCATCTTGACAAATCATGCTCAACTTCAAGCCCATCAGCAAAGATTGGATTGCCAAATAGACAAAATGGAAAACCTTCTTGTGCAGATTCTGAAGACCATTCAGAAAGCAAAATGCAATCAGTGATGATCCTTCCATGATCTCACATCATTCTTTTTGATGATATCAAAGAGGGAGAAGAATATTTAAGAAAGCTCAAGCTAAGGGGGTGCACAAGGGCCTACACTTAGGAAGAGCATGCATACATACACACACATTTTTAGTACTTTCTTAGAATTCAATATTTGAAATAATTCATGTCTATTTACAGCTCTGTTTATATCTATTAGAAACATTTTCTATTGCAAATGCATTCTAGATTCAATATTTCTCCATCGTATTTTAATTGCTCTGAATGAATATTTTGTTACCTATAAGACACTCTAATAACTTGAATTATTGAATGCTCTCTAATACTTTGAAATTATTGAATGCTCTAATTCTTGTTTAGCCAATCTTTAACTAACTAGATATTTGATGATCTGATATCTATTCAAATGAAATGCTCTGATATTCATTAAATATTTATTTGATGTTTTGAGATAATATTTGGCTAGTTATTCTCTTACCATATGCATCCTAGTTGAATTATCTTAACTTTTGCTTTGATACATCTAGATGACTTACTGAGATAAATCCTTGAATTCATACACTTTCACTTAATGATATTCAAAACACTCTTTTTTTAAATTGCTCTAATACATCTTAATGCTGTATTATGATAAAATTCATCACTCTTTTCAGAGAGAATTTTCTTTTCAAACATCAAATCATGTTCTTTCAAAAGGTCTTTCCTGTAACAAAAAGAATTTTTTAAATACTAATTTGCCATCATAAAAAAGAGAGAGATTGTTAGCTCCAATGCCTCTCAGAAGCTATTCCGAGGCTATGAACCAAATTGATTTTTAAGGTTTTGAAGAATACCAAATCAGAATACAAGCAAATCTTTTTGACCACAAAAGGCTAATTCAAATAATGAATTCTTCTGTGAAAATGAATTTAAACAAATGGCTTGAGCGCTTAAAAATCATCAAAGTATCGTTGTCTATAGCTTTATACTAGAATATGCTTTATATGGAATATATGCTTTGTGTTTCTCGAGCTATTTTCTTTAGAAATAGAAAAGAAGAATTTCAGAAGGTTGAAGCTAGATTTCAAAAAGGAAAGACAAGCCTAGAAGGCTAAATTATGCCAATTCAAAAAGATGACTCTGTCTAGAAAGATGACCTTATCCAGAAGGGATATCACCAAAAACATACTTCTCATGTGTGTCATACCTTCAAACCTTCCTTAGCAAGTTTCATATACAAATTCAAAAACTAAAAAAAGTGCTTTGACAAGACGTAGAAAAAGCACTAATAAGTCTGCACAGTTGGTATATCAACAAACGGCTATTTTTCTATCTCTACACAAGCTTCGAAGAATGAGAAAAAGGAAGACTATTGCTTCTCTGTCCAGTCTTAGACCAGCAGTCCAAAGAGAACTTCAAAAGCTAAGAACTACAAGCTTCAATGGATATATTTCAATATCTATAAAAGATTGGATATCGAAGAAAGAAGAGTTTGAACAACTGAATATCTTCTTCGCTTGTAGAGCTTCATTGTCAACTTTCTCAACCTTCTGAACCTTCAGAAAGTTACTCATTGTAACTTTTGACAAATAGAAAATCTTCTCTTCTGTTTTGTATTTGATAAGATTCTCTTTTTGAGAATTTAGAGAAGTCACACACATTGAGAAAATATTATTTATCCTCTGTAAAAAGAGTTAGTGTGAGTGTTCACAAATTGTTTTCAAATCTTAAAACTTGTACACAGACCTAGTAGTGGTCAGGTAGAGCTCAGAGAAGCTAGGATAAAGAATACTCAAGTTAAAGCTCGGATAGGTTTGAGAAAAGACTGCTCTGTTGTAAGAAGCTTGGAGAGGCTTGAACAAAGAATACTTATGATTTTATAAAATCTCAACAAAGAGTTAAGAACTGGAAGTAGGCAAGTGGTTAGTCGAACCAGAATAACAATTTCGTGTATGTTTCATCCTTAGCTACTTAGCTTTTTATCTTAATCACATAAGTCATACTAGCTGCATTTTTAACTTCAATATGTTTATCATTTTAAATAATTTAAACATTTTTCATTAACTAACATAAAGCTTCCATAATCCAAGTCTAGGACTTGAGATAGAATTTCAATTTCAACTTTTCAGGTTACTCTTAAATTTGAAACAACACGATTCAAACCCCTTCTCGTGTTATCTCTTCTGACATCTAACACTTCTGTGTAATAACCTACTTTTTAGGACTGATCTTGTTCCTATACAAGATTATCGAGTTTACTTTCCCCGACTCTTACATTGACTTATTCCCCTTAAATTTGTTCAAGGGCTGGCCCAAGTGATCTTCTTTGACGATATCACCCTAGCACACTATTAGGTGGAGGCTCGATATGTCTTGCAAGTTCATATTACTTTATACATGGTTACGCATGAGGATACTATATATACTTATACACATACTACTTCATACGTCTGTGTCCCAATCTTTCTATATCTGGGAGTTACATATCACCGTCTCCAATGTGGTTCTTTTAGCTATCACTCTGGGCGTTATGTATCGCTGTCCCCAGGGGATCAGTACACCGGACAATAACATTAAGCAGCGTATAATAATATTCAAGTATTCATTTCTCATCATCTAAGTCTTATATTTTATAGGAACATTTCTTATTATATCCTCTATTTAACTCTCTTGGTCCCAAGTGATTTACTTAATGGTAAGTCAATTATACCCATTTAACTAAAGCTATCTTGGCTTCATAAGCATGAGTTCCAACCTTGGAGAAGAGGGTTCCTATTTCCTTAAGGTTACAAGTTCGGACCTTAGGGAAGTGGGTTCATAGTTCCTCCAAGGTTCCAAGTTCCAACCTTAGAGAATGATTCATCTCTTCCTCGTCCCCAGGTTTCCAAGTTTCGATCTCGAGTTCACCTCTTCCTCATACCCCAAGTTTTGGGTTTCGAGCTTAAGGGAGAGGGGTCGTTTCTTCCTCATTCCTTGAGTTCTTGGTTTCGACTTAAAGGAAAGTGTTTACGGGCTGAACTAAATCTTTATCTTGTTTTGTTTTAAAATTTATATCTAATTTATTTCGGTTTGGATGGCCGAGATTTTTGGTTTATATACTCTATGATTGTTATACTAATAGGGAAAAATGACCTTAACTTTATAAGATTACCCAATTAGTGTAGTTTTTGTTAGACATCTCCACTATCCTATCTAAAACTCTCATCTCGGTTAGCTAAATTTTATAAATTTCTAAAAATTTATCTTTAGTTGTAAAATTACCAAATTTTACCAGAGTGTGATAGTATGTCTTAAATTTCATTTGAATGAAGTTTCATTCGATTTGATTAGGTAGATCTCAAGTTATGGGCTCATTATTAGGGCTGCCCTATTGTAACTCGAACAGGGCATAAGGCAACTTCATGGATTCACTGGGTGCAATGCACTAGGAATCTGAAGCTTAAACTTTAATATTTTAATCCTCTATGTTTTATCTTTCTAACAAAAGTGGTTGCACTCAAATTAAGTGTTATATAGAGCAAGTTATATCCATTACAATGTGTACTAATCAGGAAGGTGGTTCCTAGTTCACTGCCTAATTTGGAAATTGATAACTTTCACATCCTAAGTCCAATGGACCTCAAATTTAGTAAGTATACTCTTTTATGAGTATATTTTCATGTAAAATTAGTTTCACTTCAATTAGAATTTCCTAGCTTGAGATATTATCCATGGATTGAGCACTATTCACATTGTTCTCAATAGTAACTTTTCTGTTTTAGAATTGTTTTGATTCTTTAGCTTATTTCTTAACATGAACCAAGTCTCACTAAGATCACTAGAAGAAGTCCTATTAGCATCATACCAGCCTCAAAATAGGTAGAACGAAATGAATTAAGGAAAGCCTAAGTCTCAAGATACCATATGATACAAACAAGTTCAACACACCTTCATAGGCTCAAAACTATCACATATCCATATCCATATCAATCAACAAGAATCCAGCAAAACCATCATCAAGTAAACTTGATAAGTCCATTACTTAGGTATCATAGAAACTTAATACAATCTATGTTTAATTTAAAGCTTTTATCTATGCCTTGGTCGAAACCATCCTTTAAGGTTTCTATGTCTTTTATTTCACTTTTCCATAAGTAATTTGGTTAAATTCACTAATTAGGTATATTAGAAGCTTAATCCAACCTCCTTGTAAATTATAGGTTTCTTTCTTTTCCCTTTTGTTTTCTCATTGTCGAAGCCTTTATAAGGGTTTTCTAAGTCTTTTATTTTGTTTAAGTAAGTTTAGTAATCCTACTAGTTACATGTTGTGAGCCTCTAAACCATCACTCATACTTATTAAAATTCATCCTCATCCTTAGGTCTTGTCATGGTCGAACTGTACAGGTAGTGTGCTTCAAGTTTTATTTGTTTTTACTTCTTAGGAATTTATTAGACTCACTTAAAAATGTTAGAGCATTTATAAACTCTAAGGAACACATTTTTCTCTTCCCTTTTTCCCTTGATGGCCGAACCCTTCATCATTAAGTTTTTTTTTTTTTTTTAATTTTTCTCTTGCAAGTTGTGTGCTTTCTTGAGTCAAGGTTGTAGTTCTCAAGTTTAAACCTCTTAGAAATGTTGGATCTTCAAAGATTTTTTATTTTCCTTAACTTTCATAAGACAAAGTAAAAAGAACTCATTTTTATCATGAATCAAAGCAAAACAACACTAATAGATACTTTTAGAGGGCATTTAAACAAGGGTAAAGAAGAGAAAATAATGAAACAAGCCATGAACCTCCAAGCCATTAGGGCTTAAGCATTCATGACCAAGAAGTGAAAAAGCTTGGTCTTTATGGGTTTCTCAACAACAACTAACCAAGAAGAGCATTCCAATGAACATAAACAACATTCAAGAGAATAAAAGTTTGAGAGCAAGGCTTGAACCTCATAGCCATAGTTAGAGCTTGAATATTCTTAGCACTTGATTTAAGAGAACTTGGGTTAGGGAGTCCTGCCAACATAAAGAGGAAGAAGACTTTGAGAGAACAAGCTTCAAGCTCCTATGATTCAAGTTGAAAAAGCAAGACCTTTCCTCCAAACTTGATATACCCACAACCAAGAAGAAGAAAAGGGGGTCTTTTGTGTTCTTCAAAGTTTGTGGGTTAAGTGTTTAAGATTGTAAGAGCTAAAGGGTGTAGCTCTCACAATGGTGAGGAAAGTTCAAAAAAGGAGGTGGGTCTTGAAGGTGGAGAGGAAGAAGAAGAAGAAGATGAAGAAGAGAGCGAAATGTTTTTGAAACAAATGAGAGAGATAAAGGGGGGGTTTGCGGTCAAGTGAGGGGGAAAAGGCTAGGGTTCCCAACTTTTACTATTTATATGGGGGCATAAGGGAGTGGTTAGGGTTAGCTAATAAAAAATGACAGTATTTTTAATCACACTTTAGGCTAATTTAGAGATAAACATATCATAAAATTAACCATAAAGCATGTTGTCTCTTACTTTTTACGTTAGTAATATCATCTTGTCCTTCTTGTTTCTTTGACTTTGTAATTTGAATTTGATAATGAGATTAAATGTTCTTATTACTCATGTGACTTAATTAATTAAGGATTAATGATTAACTCATGTTTCCATAATTAGTGTAACTAAATTCTTAATTATATTTAATTAATCTTAATTAAGTAGATTCTTGGTAATTAGGGATTAATTAACCTCTTTAAGGTTTCCTTCTTCTTTAATTAACTCTTAAGGGTTTGGTTTCCTTTAATTAGCATATTCTTAGTTTTAATTAGGCTTTCCTTTAATCTATTACTCCTTAATTAATCTTCTAACCTTTCTTCTTTTACTAATTAAAAGGTTGAGATTCATATATTTTACATACCCTTTACTTGATTTTGAATTAAGCTTTACTGATCATGCAATCTTTAATTAGCTATTAAATCTTTAAAGTTTCCTATTTCACTTAATTAAGAAGATTGGTTCTCTCAATTAATATGCTTTTGCTTCACTCCATTTTAATATTAATTTTTCTAATTATTCGTTCTCTAATAGATTTTCTGTTCCTTTAATTACGCTATTAGTCTTTAATTTTTATTAATCTATTTAATTGCTCAATAATACTGAGTTAATTAACATAGATAAAAGTTTGGGATGTTATAGTCGGGATCACCAAAATAATCTACTTCTCAAACTGGCTGAATTACCTGATCTTGGTTTTGCACAAAAATTTGAATAATGTAGAATAAAGGAGTGGATCACACAGATGCAATGAGAAATAATATATATGTATAACAGGAATAAGACAATCTCAAACACGGATTTTTCACAAAATAGTTAAATATAGTATACACTGACAAATTTGACATAAAAGAATCAAAGGTCAGTGGCAATAACTACGAAATTTAGTTGTCTTATTGATAATTCCAATAAAAAAAAATTTTCAACAATTATTAATTATTTCACCATATCTATCATATTAATTAGAAATAAATTTATATAGCGGTCCATAAATATCTAAAATATAGGCTAAAAAACATGTCTCTTCAAATTATTAATTGATCTGCCACGAAAGCAACCTTTTGGAACGTTATAATTGATCGAATAAGATTAAGAATATTAAAAAATAATTTTTTACTGAAATTTATTATTCAAAATAATATATTAATTCACACACACCCATATCACACAGACACACATATATCGTTTTACTTCTTCTCACATCTATACTTATTAAGAGACAAGACTTTTCTAAAATAATTTATCTTTGAAATGAAAAATCGAAGAAATATTTATCTTTAAATTAATAAAATGTATTATAATTACTATATATTAAATAATTTAAGGGTAAATATTTTTTATCATTTTATTTTTATGGGCAGTGCACTTTAAAGAAAAATTTTACTTTTATTTAATGGTGTAACAGGGTAGCATTATTCAAATAAAATACGCATTTAGATCTGAACGACACTGCACTTGTTGGCAGCAAAACGTCGTGATATCTAGTTTGGTCCTCATATTTTCTGGACCATTCAGCGGCTCTCATTTCAACAATCATAAAATTACCAAATTATCCTTCCTTTAATTTAAAATTTTCGATTCCACCTGAATGCCATTTTCTCTTCCGACTCCGCGACCTACATCACAACCGCCACTGTCGGCGCCCACTGCTTCATCCAGCTCTTCCGCCTTACCGCCCGCGTCATCGTCTCTCTCGCACAGCACAGGGGCGAGAACCGTCGGTGCAGATCTGCAACCCACAAGGTTTTGCGACGGTGGACGACGAAACAACAGCGGCGGCGCCTCTGGTGCCTCTCCAATAGCGTACCTTTGGTGCCCATTTTGGCTTGTATCCAATGGAGAGTGAACGTGTAGTTGAATGTGGATGCACAGTAGAATGGTCACCAGTTAAAATCTGCGACTTGCAGTAGCTTTTGTCAGATGGAGAGTTGACATGTGGAGGAACTAAGATAAGAATAGTCTGATTTATAGATCCATAACACAGTAGACGTGCAGTGGCTTTTGTCCATTGGAAATACAAAGAAGCCCTTTTTTCTTTTTTCTTTTTTCTTTTTTAAAATCACATTAGCATTTTTTCAGTTGTCCATAAATTAGATATTTTATGGTAATAGTTACGAAAATGTTTTAAATTACACTCAAGCAAAAATATAATAAATATTTTTTGATTGTCAACAAAGTTGCTATTTTTTATTCTTTTACAATATTTATTAGCACTTTTTTATTTATTATTCATACTATTTTTTGAATAAGTAAATAATTGAGTGTCATTATTAGTAGATATTAGTTTTTTCTTTTAAAAAGTCATTAAATCACAAAGTTAAACAAAATAAATATGTTGTAATTATTTTATCTTGCAACATAAATATTGCTATATTCTGATTCACAATCTCACACTTAAGTGTTTAGAGTTTTTTTAATATATAATTAAAGTAGTCTTAAAGTGATGATTTTTCAAATATCATTAAAGGTCGTATAAAAAAATTATTTTTAATTTTATTTTATTTATCTTAAATTTAAAGTGAAATTTGTATTCTATTAATGATCAAGCACTTAAGGTATGCTTGACTCTTTAGATGAGCTAGTAAAACTTCCTCAAATTTGTATCACTAAATAAAATAAAAATGAAAAATAAAACCAAATTTTTTCTAAGTAGTGCCTTAAGGCAGTGGTTAAATAATTAAGAAAAGGAAAATTTTGATTGAAAAAGTAAGATTTTGAATATATTAGAAACTTGAAAAGTTTTTCACTCTTAATTCCTTAAAGTTTTTCACCTTTAAAATACTAGTTGGAAAAACCCACAAAACTTTAGTGATAATTAGAAAAACCTATAAAATTTTTGTGGTAAAGACTTGCCATAAAAGCTCCACCATACCATAGTAAGGTCCAACCCAAAAATAAAAAATAATATTGACTAGATCATATCATTTTCTAAAAAAAGAAAAAGAAAAAAAAACCATTTTGATAATTATGCATTGACAAAGAGAACAAGAAGATCTAAACAATGATATTACAATACATCTTCAGCAAGTTATATTTGTCAAGAGTAAATTCTCCCACTCATACAAATCAATAAAGTAAACAACATAAAAAAAACAAAATATAATTAATGTGGTTTAATTTTCAGTACCTACATTCACAATTTCACTGATTAATTCACTAAATTCAGTAAAAAAATACAATCACTAAAATTAAAAATCTCTTTCAAACCCAAAACACAATACATCTAACTTTACAAATCAATATCTTTCTCACTCAATAAGATTTTGTAATGGAATGATTAAAAATATTAATAAAGATATGCGTCTTATGAGCATTTATAGAGATACTTACTAAACTCTCACCATAGTGATATGTAGTGAAAGACGAACCAAAAAAGGTTTTTCCTTGTTTATTCAATAGGTTGAGACAGGGTAGGCTTAATGTAGGATAGGTTGAAGGGCATTGACAAACTACTTTCCACCCCCAGCAATACGTGAGTAGAAGACTAACTAAACTAAATAACTCAGCCCCAATTAGCATATATATGCTTTTGTAACGTGAGAAATTTTTAATTTTATATTATTCAATATATAATAATTTTTCTAGTACAAAAGAAAAAAAAGAAGGGACTAAAGTATTGTTATTATATGATTTTTCATGGTATCAGTAAAGTAATACATTAAATAATACAAAAATAAAAAATGCTCTAAAAAAAAAGAATTGCAATTTTTAAAATAATTTGAATCAATATTTTTTTCAATAACAATACAATTAACAGTTAAATCAATAGCTATATAGCAACTTCTATAACTATTATAAATTACAAATTTGAAAAAAAATTAAATGTTACATCTAAAATGTCCATTTGTATGGAGGAATAGCTTTGCTCAATTTTTTTCTTTTGTCCTTAAGATATTTCTATCTTTGGGTATTATCTTGATTAAAAGACTTTTCTAATAATTATTTTTCTCTCTCTATTTAAAAATACAACTCGCTTATAACTATACTTAATCTTTATTGATAAATATAAAATAAATTTTTTATGAAAAATTGACATAGTTTTTAATAACATACATGAGTAATTATTTTATTTTTAAATTATAATCTATTACTATAAAAAAATTATAAATTAAGACTAAACTAAAATAGTTAAAATTGACAATAAAACTTATAATAAGTGGATATAAATATCATACAATGTCAATCTTATATATATATATATATATATACACAAAACAAGCTCAATCACATCAGATTTTAATATGAGCCCAAATATTAAAGAAATTATATTAAAAAGTTACAATAATATATATGACTTCATGCAATGTAAAAGGAAAAACAAATCTTATGTGAAGTGTAACATCCCCACTTTCGTAAATAGAACGTAATAGGAACTTTGAATTATTTCTCTTAGGTAGTGTGAGAACTTCTCAGACAGTGCTATGCCATGACGATCCTCACACTTGAAATTATAAGGTAGTGTAACACTGCCGTTGAAAATACGGCACTGCCATATGTTAAAAATTAAGAAATGACAAAAGTGCCATTGCAAACTTTTGTTAATCACAGTGATACCCTGAAATTTTAGAAATTATGTTTTGACCCCAAAAACTTATTTCCACAATAACCCTAGAACTTTTTATAAAATGACCTTCATGTCCACCCTAGAACTTTTCATAAAATGACCTTTATGTCCCCACATCTGTAGAATTAGCAGAATGAGATTTTAAACAGAGCAGAATCACGTGGTGAAACCGTAGAAGTCTAAATCTTGCCGATTGGGCTATGGAGGCAGTCTGGTGTGAAATGACGAGAGGTGCCCCTAGACTTGCTCAAAATTATGGAAATGCCATTAGTTATAGAAAACAAAAAACAAAAAGGTTCCGAAATTGCGAAAATATCTAACTTATACCGTTAATCTATCTATTCAGTTTCAATAGTTATGTAAGGGCAATTAGGAGTTAATTAAATATTAATTAGGAGTTAAATAGATATTAATTAGAGGGATGAGGCTTAGGAACAATTAGGATAGAGATATAGAAATCCTCTCAAAGTTATTTAGTAAAGTTTTGCCAATTTGAAAAAAATCGGCAAAGATTTGGTGCTTTAAACCGCCAGAACCAAATCAGTAGAATTTTACTAGTTTGAGTGGATGAAAATTGAGCCACTTCTACCCTAATGGATGGCGCCAATTGGCCGCCAAGTGAGTGAAGAGTGTAACGTCCGAAAAAATTCTATCGTTATTAATCGAGTTTTCGGTTTTCGTCGGATAATTGGGATTAATTATGATTCGATTAAGCATTCACTTAAAGCCAATTGAGTATGGTTTAGAATGATTAGGTATAATAGAATTAGATTAGAACCATAGAAAATTTCATAGGATTTTTGTAAAACCGTTTTACTGATTTAAAGGAAATCAGTAAGATTACGGTGTTTTAAACTGTCGGAACCGGATCAGTAGAAATTATGCCATGAGTGCCCTAGGATCAATGGCTAAGATTTATCCAAATAACCCACCCAAGTGGCGCCTAAAGCAGCCATTGATGGTGGAAGCCAAACCAAAATAGATAGCATGAAGAGATCCACCAATCCCATGCATTTAGCTTCCAAATATCTCACCTTTTCTTTCCTTCTTCTTATCATTTTCGACCTCCCCACTAGCAGCCTCATTTCCCCACTCTTCTTTATCTTCTTCCACTTCCTCTCATCACCAAACTCAAGCCCCAACCATCAACTTCACTCCAGGAGCGAGTTCCATCAAGATTTCACACCACCAAGGTAGGAATTCTAACTTCTTTTCTTGTTTTCTTTGAATTGGGCTGATTGGAACACCACTTTCTTCCTAATTTCTTGCAAGATTCTGATGCTATCTTGAGTGATGATGATAAATTAAGATTGGTTTAAGGTGTATATGTGAGTTTGAATTGAAGATTGGGTGGATTGATTAGAGAAAAACATGAATCCAAGAAGAGTTCAAGAAGCTGTTAGGGTTTTCTCCTCGATGGTCCGTACGGCAGAGAGTACGGCTCCGCCTAATGCCATTTAAAATTGATGAAACTATTTCTATATGAAACTAGACATTCAGGGCTTTCCATACATATAAAATATACGCCATTGGATTAGTATAGAATTAGTTATGAATTTTTGAAATTTGACCTAAAAATCTGGGTTTTCATCTGGGCAGTATGAGTTGAGAAAGGTATAACTCACCCTACACAACTCCAAATTGAGTGCAACTAATGCTGTTTGAAAGATAACATGTAAGGAAACATCCCATAAAAATTTCAGAGTCAGATTCATTGCCATTTGTTCCCAGCACATCAATGAAGTTGACTTGAGTTCAAATCGGACTAGAATAGGGTAGTCCAGTAGGGTCAAGTTTCGGGGCATATATCTCAAAATACACTCATGAAAATGAGATGAAACTTATGTCATTCGAAAGCTTGTCCTGTTAGCTTTAATTTGATATAAATTTTGTATGATTTCACCTAGGTTTCTATTTTTAGTGAATTTTTACTTATAAGAATCCAATTCTGGTTAAGAACAGGGCAGTCTGAGGTAAAATATTTATATCTTGAGTTACACAAATCAAAATAAGATGGAACTAAAAGGGTTAGAAACTAGACACATAAGGCTATGACATATCCAAAAATTAGATTCAAATGAGTTGAATTGCAATAAGGGTGGACTTTACAAAATTCGGGCAGAAGAGGGTAGAGTGAGCAGAAAACTCTGTTGATATTTCTATTGACTTTAACATACCATATGATCAATAATATTGCTGTAACTTGCTGTTTTACATTGAATAGCATACTTAATTGATTGTATTGGTAGCCTAACACTATTTACGGGGAAGCGGACTCGATCCGTTATGTTGCCGAACTTTCGGCAGGGATTTATGAGAACTTATGCTATATGTGATTATGCCTTGAACATATTTATATGTCATGTTTATGTACGTCATGCATGCAAGCATAATTAGGATATGATATGAGAAGTACGACAATAGACATACCCATGAATGCTCAAAGCATCCGCATGCATGATAAGATATGGAAAGAAAAGGATAATAAGAACTTGCAAGAGGGACGTACTGCCTACCACGTGAAAGATTAAGATGTACCCATTATCGTGGGCCAGAGCGGTACTATCTAAAACTTGGGTCAGCTCTCGACCAGATTTAAAGGGAATAGACCGGTGTGAGGGTCGAGGAAAGTAAACCCGTCACTCATGTATAGGTACGAGCTCGAACCTGAAAAGCAGGCTATTACCCAGGGGTGGAGAGGCCATTCACCTCCGGGAGACCAAGTACAGAAAAGAGCAAGATCAAGTTGCAAGTTAAAGAAAGATATAAATTAAGTCAAGTGCACTTGCATACAGACAAGTACAAGCATCTTTATGTGCATATTCAGTTATCCCATTAAGTCATAAGGTTATTAAGATTCTTGTTGAAGCATGTTGCACTATTTGTATTTCTATGTTTGTCCTACAATATGGCAAGTGATTGTTAAAATATAACCCACTTCGAGAAAGATGTTTTCCACTTAAAATTGAACCATTGTTTGTGTATATGTACTCATATTTTCATAATAAACCGAAGCAGCTGGAATGTTTATGATGGCACTGTATGAGGGTAGTTCATGTTTACCTACTGAGAACCTTAGGTTCTCACTGCCTGCTTCCATGTTTTTCTTTTCCATAAACATTCTAGCACCCAAGTTGGAAATCAAGTGCGAGGCAGAGTACAAGGCCATTCATGGAGCAAGAATCGGGCGTAAGCCAGATCAAGAGACCATTGAAGCTAGTAACGACTAGTCAGAAGTAGACGTTGTATATTATATCAGTCACAATTTCTTTTAAAGTGTAATTATTTTATATTTTTTCATATATCAGACACTATTAGTCGGTAATAAAGTAAGCAGTTAAAGGGCCATGTATTATATTTTCCATACTTTAAAGTTTTCTTAGTACAGTGACAACCTCTTAATATAACTCTATGACTCGAACATAGCTTATATAATAGAGGGTGTTACATGAAGAAATTCTTGACCTTACTATGATATGGTGGAGCTTCTGTGGCAAGTCTTTACCACTAAAATTTTATGGGTTTTTTTAACAAGTATTTTAAAGATGAAAAACTTTTAAGAAATTAAGAGTGAAAAACTTTTGAAATTTCTAATATATTTAAAAATCTTACTTTTTCAATCAAAATTTTCTTTTTCTTGATTATTTAACCACTACCTTGAGGCACTATTTAGAAAATTTTGGTTTTATTTTTCATTTTTATTTTATTTAGTGATATAAATTTTAGGAAGTTTTATTAGCTCATTTGAAGAATCAAGTATGCCCTAAGTACTTGATCATTAATAGAATATAAGTTTCACTTTAAATTTAAGATAAATTAAAATTAAATTAAATTAAAAATAAATAACTTTTTAAATGACCTTTAATCGTGACAATATGTGAAAAATCATCCGTTTATGACTACTTTAATCATATATTAAAAATTCTAACACTAAAGTGTGAGGTTGTAAATCAAAATATAATAATATTTATGTTGCAAGATAAAATAGTTACAATATATTTATTTTGTTTAAATTTGTGATTGAATGACTTTTTTAAAGAAAAAACTAATGTCTACTAATAATGGCACTCAATTATTTAATTATTCAAAAAAATTATAAATAATAAATAAAAAAGTACTAATAAATATTCTAAAAAAAAATAGTGAATTTGTTGAAAATAAAAAAATATTTATTATATCTTTGAGTGAATGTAATTTAAAACCTTTGCTTAACTATTACCATAAAATATCTAATTTATAGATAATTGAAAAAAATGCTAATGTGATTTAAAATAAAAAAGGGCTTCTCCGTAATTTCAATGGACAAAGTCACTGCAAGCCTACTGTATTATCAGTCTATAGGTCAGACTATTTTGATCCTAATTTCTTCACATGTCAACTCTCCACATGACAAAGACTAAATCGTTCGTTTTAATTAGCCCATGTGACCAGGGCCCATATTCAATCATGTGCTGGCTCTCTATTAGATACAGACAAAAATGGGGACCAAAGGTACGCGTTTAACGGGGCACCGGAATATTCACCCTTCCTTTTTTTTTTTACTTTTGTTTGTCCAATGAAGCAATGAGGGGTTCTTGGAGCTGGTTGAATATTGTGTGGCTTTTCAATTTTTGTGTGGTAGATACGTGACTAAATTATTATCACCTGCGATATTTTTAAAACTTATGTAATTATGATTTTAGGTTACATAATTGGGTCTTATTTTTAGATATGACATTCAATTTATAAATGTACTGGATTATGAGATTTGGCGAGATTTTATACGAATATGGCAAATAGCTGGAAATCAAACATTTCGATTTAATTTTTCGAAAAAATTTATTATTATATTAAATTTAGAATTTTCGATTTCTATTAAAGAAATTGGAAATTTCTAATTTCAGGTTGTCTCATTCTTCACATGCAAAATGTTAAAAACAGTTGTTAAGAATGGTAAACGAACTAAAATCGGAGATCCCATTTTTATTAAACACCATATTACTGTAAGCATCGCCTAAATACCATATTATTGAACATATAATACTAAAAACCCATCTAGAAAATAAAAAAACCACATAATCCACCCTTAAATATGTAGAAAAATACTTTTTATTAATTTTTTTCACTTGCAAAAGTTGGAACATGCGAGATCTATCACTTGCAAAAAGGCTGTCACTTTTTAACTTAAGTCACAGTGGAATCTAGAACAGATGCTATAATAATGGAGTCTCTGTCCATGGTCACATCATTATAGGCATCCTTACGCATGACAGGGCGTAACCTGAAGCGCGAAATCTTTGTCTGTGATCATGTCGGCAAGTGGTAAGGCGAAACCTGGAACTTGGAACTTATAACCTTAAAGTTTAATATGGTAAAGTTCAATAAGAATTAGATGTGCTTGAGGCAAGCGGTAGGCCGGGACCTTGAACTCGTAACTTCGAATCCTAAAGTTTAATATGTTAAAGTTCAATATAAAATAGATGTGCCCAACTAGGGCTAGGTTTTGGATTCCAAGTTTCTCCCTGCCATGGGTAAGGATGCCTACAATGATTTGACCACGGACAAGAAAGTGGCAACTTTTTTGCAGATAGTAGATCCCACGTGTTCCAATTTTTGCATGCAAAGAAAGAAAATAATGTAAAACAGATTACTATATGTCTCATGGTGAATTGTTTGGCATGCTTAAAAAATTTTTTAATTCACATTCCTACATAGTTAGAGGTGGATTGTCTAAGGCAATTTCTCTACCCTTTTATAGTGGATTCTCTATAACGATAATTATATACCCGTAATAAAATTCAAAACGTAATATTATAATTATAATCATACTCTAAATCCATATAGAAATAACAGGGCCTCTGTGTGCTTTTTTGTTTTTTTTTTTTTCAAATATTTCTCAATTGAATTTCTTTTTTTTGTTGAATTGTCATTGTAATTTCCACGTAATTTTCAATGTAGTTCCAGAGATGAAGTTTCAAAGGTCACAGAACATCACTTTCTAGTGTTTAATATGCTTGTTTTGTGGCCTCTACCATTTTGTAATCTTGCGCTCGTGCCACTGTATCGAGGTTTTGAGCTTTATGTTACTTATTAAAAAATTAAAAAAAAAATTCATTGTGATTGGCACCGTTAAGGAATCTATGAATCTATTGTAATTTCCACGTAATTTTCAATATAGTTCCAGAGATGAAGTTTCATAGTTCACAGAATATCCCTTTCTAGTGTTTAATATGCTTGTTTTGTGGCCTCTACCATTTTGTAATCTTGCGCTCATGCCACTGTATCGAGGTTTTGAGCTTTATGTTACTTATTAAAAAATAAAAATAAAAAATTCATTGTGATTGGCACCGTTAAGGAATCTATGGATGGTGGTAGTAAGTTTGGATAAAAATGATAGAATGGTAAATGGTTGAAAGGAAGATTGTAACTTGAGGGAGGGTTAATTTTGTAGTTTTAAAAATTAGTAATTTTATTTTATAATTTTAAATAATTATTATAATTTTTTTATAATTTTTGTAAGTTTAGATCTGAACCATTTAAATTTAATTCAACGATAACTGAGTGAGGACTATTGAATGGCCCTGAAAATGTGAGGATCAAATTCATCACTGCAGAAGATTAGTCACCATAAAGAAAGGTCGTCTCTTCTCCTTCTCGAACCATTTCTTGTCCATCTCCAACTCCCCCTCAGGGTGAGAGATGGACACAGTGACTTACGTACTCCTCTTTCTTTTCGCCTTCACCTTTGTCCAAGGCCTTTGTTCCCTCCTCTCAGGTAGCTCCAAAGTAAAAAGACACAAGCTTCCGCCAGGACCCGTTGGTCTTCCCGTGTTTGGAAACCTCCTCCAGTTGGGAGAAAAACCTCACCAAACATTGGCCACCCTTGCCAACATCCATGGCCCAATCATGAGTTTGAAGCTAGGCCAAGTGAACACCGTGGTCATGTCCTCAGCTGAAACCGCCAAAGCAGTGCTCCAAATCCACGACCAGTTCTTGTCCAACAGAAAGATCCCTGATGCAATGAAAGGTGCTGGTTTGTGATATACAAATACTTCAAGTTTAGGGCCGTAGTTGTATTATACTCGTATCTCATATCAATATTCTTTTTATACTTCTGTATTGTCTATCATATCTCTATCAATACTCCTATTATATTTTTACATTCATATTTTTGATATATTTTTACAACTATTTTTCAATAGATATCTATCATATTGAAAATTTTAATATTTAAAAATTTGAAGATAAAAAGTTGAGAAGGCAGTATAAAGTTTAGATCTTGTGGCGACGGTTCATGGAGTCGTGGTGAGTTGCATTAGCGATGTGGTGGCTGCGGGTGAACGGCAGTGGGTGAAGCTAGGTGGCACGGCTGTTCATAACAATAGGAAGACTTTTAATTTTTTTCTTTTTTTTGGTCTGTGATATTTTGGTTTTGCTTGAGATTGACTTTGTTGCGGTGGTCTGGTGATGATTAATGGAATATTGGGGTTTTAATTTGGGTTTCTGATTGTTTGATTTAGCAAGGCTTTATGTTTTTGGGATTGATTTTGGCTTCTTGTTTGGTGCTCTAGTTTGAGACTTCATGGCTGTGTTGAATGGGTTGGACTTCTTGTTTGAAGAGAGTTACGTTGATGGTCTAAGTTATTTGTTGAGGTTGATTGAGGGAGATGGTGATGTTGGTGGTGATTTTGTTGATGGTAAAGAGAGGGGTATAGAGAAAGAATGAGTGGTGGTTTTGTTGATGGTAGTGATTTTGTTGAATGTGGGGGGAGGGATGCAGAGAGAGAGAGAGAGTGAGTGGTGGAAGGAGAGAGAGGAGGAAGAAGAAGGGAATTGGAGAAAGAGGGATGAGTCATGAGTCACATAGGATCAGTGAGTTGGCACTCTGTTAGCCATATCATCAGTTGATAGAAGTTAAGGAACAAATGGTAAGGAACAAAATTGAGTATATTATGTATGTAGGGAAATGTGTAGGGAAATGTTATTTGGCCCATGCTTTATTAGACACATACGATCGACACCATACAAAGTTACCAAAAAAGACAAATCCCCACCGTATGAAATGAGCTCATCGTATAAGCGTCTTATCTCCCTCTCCTGCGTAGAGTCTTTTTTTCTTTCCGTTTCCCCCCAAAAGAGAAAAAAGGAAACACACACTCTCACTCTCTCTTGCCCCTTCCAATCCCTAATCCCACCATCACCACCACCACCCGCACCGCCGACAATCCAGCTTCCACCACAATCCCAAAGCGCTAGTGAACAAGTCTCGCCCTAGCTTCATCGCAATGGCCCCACACCAGCCGCCAAGCTATGCCGGGGTCTGACCGTGAAGGCCGACACCATCATTGCAATACCCATGTCCGTGCTTGTACCTATTCGAGATCACCAAAGAGGAGATTTCTTGCTTCCCTTGCTGCTTCCTCTGTATCACAGATCAGAATCGAAAAACAAGGGCCCGAAGCTTCCAAGCAATAGACAGTCATTGTTGCTTGAATTTCACAAATTTTTATGTCAATTTTCGGGTATTTCTACTTGACTGTTGTGTTTATTGCCCAATTTTTTATGCTTTAGCTTTTGATTCGACATGCTTATGTGTGAGTGAGGGAGAAAATTGGATGATAGCAGGATATTGCAATTTAGTTTGATTTTTATATGAGTAGTTTTTCTATTGCGATTACGTGTTCCTTCCTCTTAAATTTCACACATATTTATTCAGTTGCATAGAAGCAAAAGAGCACTTGTCCTATTTTATTTCATAGAAGAAAAATAATAATTACTTTTCAACTATTTATAGGCTTATCTATCTACTTATTGCTTGTTGATATAATGTCCAACTATGAATAGGTTCCCCACGAATGAAATTTGCAGCCTTGTAGAAGTTAGGTGTAATAATTCCTTAAAAAAAAATAAAAAGGTTAAATATAATAATGGGTGCAAATCCTACTAGTGTGTGCATAGGTTACGTTACAAACAATTGAAACAAATAGCATTAAGTGTATCTCTATATTGATCAACTCCTAAGGTTCAATAGCTTCTCAACATCCAATCATTCTCTCTGCCCCATTTGTTTCTTCCTTTTTGGGTCTTAACAAAGTAGTTTATGTGATTTGGTTTAAATAATGGAAACATGTGGCGAATAATTTGAAGAAGCTAAATGATTAATTTTTCTGGTTTCCAGATGTGATATTCTTGGTCCTTTACTAAACATATTCTAATTCTGCGTATGAGATGCTAGATTAATTTAAAGATTGCTGGTTTTATTTTTATGACTTGGATGATTTTTCTTGGATTAGAACTTAGATACTTTGCTAGCAAAATTTGATGTTGTTTGACTAATCTGAGGTTCGAATTTTCCCAAGATCTAATATTGCTGAGAATTGATTGAAAAATGTTTGATTATCCTTGTAAAATTGAAACTTTTGATAGCCTAATTCATGCGTAGTTAGACCTTATTTTGAAATTAGATGGGCAGCATCGTGGATTCAATTCCCGCTCCACAATGACAAATTTAAGTCATTGAACCAAAAGCAGTGGTGAAAAAGGGTAGAAATTACTTGCAGTTTCGTGGTTAGACAATAGTTTTTCTTTTTTAATTACTTTCCTTTCCCAAAGTGTTGATTCTATTTTTTTTCTTTTTTCAATTTTCATTTCGGAGATCTTGGCAGTCAAGGCTTGAAAGGGTACAAAAGTGACTAGATCAATCTTTTGTTTGACTTGGTATAGCCTATAAGTATGCCAAATGTTTAAATATGGTAGACATTTAGTAATATAGTTTTTCTTTTTTCCTTTTTTGGTACATAGCAGTATAGATTTTATTAACTTTGCTTGGTTGGTTATGTTCTAGTGTTGTGACTAGGATGGAATTCTTAGTAACACAATTGTTGGTAAAAACCCACAAAGTCCCCTTTATTGTTTCAGTGCTTACAATTTCTTCAGCTTTTAAAATTGTTTCTTCTTTTATTGTAATTAATTTTTTAATTGAGTAGTTCTAATTAGTTCTCGGACTTGTTTAGCATTTCATGGCATGTAACAATTTTTAATCTATTTATGTGTTGGAACTCTTTGGAACCAATTTCATGTAGTTCTTGAATGTTGACTCTCCAGTTTTGTTTTGGCCTTTATACTATGTTGTTCTATGTATATATATATATACATACCCTTAGTATGCAATATCGTACTTGGCCATCAATAGATCAGTTGGAAGATTCTTTGTAAAGTGTTCTTCCCATTGCTTCTTTTAAATTGATTAATTGTTTGTTATCTACTCTGTAGATGGGAGTGCGTGGAGGAATATATTCTTCAGGTGACGAAAGGCCATTGCCAGGATCTATAACTATCAGGGGAATAAATTACTCGGTATGTTTGAATGTACATTGTGGTTTTTTTCTATTTTTCTATCAAACTATTTGTGGGTCTCTAAATTTTATCCCCTTTTTCTAGGACATTTCCATGTTAGGAAGTATGTATTTGCATATTTTTGTTCAACTAGATATTGCCATCTTAGTTTGAAGTGAGTTCTCAAAAATGCTACATTTTTATCGCTAAAAGCTGGCTTGCACGGATTGCAAGTGTCAATGGAACTTTAGAAATGTTGTATGTCCTAGTTTATTTTGAGTACCTTTGAGTAGACTTTTATTAAAAATAAAATGGTTATGATGACTTGGGAACCAAGCAATTTTTGTATCTTGTCCCCAGTTACACACGCATTCATGCTTTGTTTTACGTGATAGGGCTCATAATTTAAATTTATCAAGACATGAAAGGGTAATACCTTTTCATACACAAGACAATAGTATAGAATACCATTAAAATAGAAAAGACTTTCGGGTGAAGAAAATCATTTTCCCCCACCTTTTCTATATAACCTTATTGTAGACCCCGAATCTTCAAGGTCTGTCAGATAATAGATATCAGGGTTTAGAAACTGATTTTTACACTTTTAGAATTGGTTCTATCTAAAATTATTTTTCTGAGACTTGTATGAATGGAAGCAGTAAAGGATTCAGGAAATTTGAGCATTGACAGTTATGTGGCCTATTTCAATAATGTGTTTATTCAAATGAGCTTGTCCTATTTGATCCTTCTATAAGCTAATTATCTTAGATGTCATTCAAAAGGAATGACATCTAAGATAAGTAGGACTGATTAGTGCTTCTATTCAAGTATAGCATATCACCTTTTTTGTCATTTTCATCATGGCAGTAGAGTATAATCCTTTTTCTGAATAATCTTGACCATGTTTCTAAAGGTACTGATATGTCTCCAAGAGGTTTAACTATTGATGCTACTGATATGGATCTTGTAGACATCTTTCTTGATCTTATTGTATACTGGGATTAACATGTTGATTTTGGATCTTTGAGGCTCATTGATTGTTGGAACCATATTTGAAAAGTGTGTAGGCTGAAAGTCCTTAGAATCAAGTATAATTGGTCTCCTTGAGGAACAATAAATTATGCGAAGTAAAGCACCGAATAGGCTTTCTTTTTTGGATCATCATGTGGCTGAATCAATATTCTTAAGTTAATTAGCTCTGCTTGTATTAGTTGCTACTAGGTGCTTATTGCTTGCGGTTCTAGCTTGTACTTTATCAAACTTTATTTGTTATCTTGTTAGTTTTAGGCTCCCTTCCATTTGGAGTGATGTGAGCTCTGTCACTTATTGAGAAAAAGAGGAGTGAAAGTGAGTGGTCAGCATTATGAGTTAGTTTGATTAGCCTTAATGGTTGGTTATTTTTCTCTTGTTATACATTGAATTGGTTCGTTCTATACTCTTTTATTACCATGGTTTGAGTTTGATTATAATTAGTGACAACTTAGTTAAGTTAGTTACTACAAAATTATGAGTTGGTTACTTGTAGTTAGAAAGAAGTTTAGTTAGTTGCAAGCTGGTTACTTTTAATTGTTTATTGTACACATTTTTGCTCATTCACCAAACTTTCATATATCCACTTCTTATTTTCTCTAAACTGTTATTCTGACGCTTGACATATCTCTCAACACTAGTGCCACATTTGATTCAATTACTAGAAGTTAGAATATCTTTAGAGTATATTTAGAATATGATTGGAGGTTGCTTAGCATTAGTTAGAGATTAATTGAGTTACTCCTTGGGGGGTCACGGGTTATGACTTGGGTACTTGTTTGATAATGTTGTGAGAGTATCATGTTATATAAAGCTTTTTCCAACTTTTCACCTTTGCAGTTGACATATAGTTTGATTTATAGAAGCTCTATATTTCTTCCCCAACTATATAGTACTTCTTAGAGAGTGGAGAAGTAACGAGTTCATATATCCTTGTTTTATTCAAAACAACTACAATTTAAGTGGTTTGATGAATTGGATTTTTCTTAGTAATAAAAAGGCGTTACCTAACATATTTTATTAAATCCTTTCCCTAATGTTTCTGAATGTTCATGAAGGATTGAGTATATTGAATTTAGTCATTTTTCTTTGACATTATATTTTACTGCTGAGCATAAATGACCTTCTCTCAGATATGAAAGTATAGATAAAAAGAATCATAGCATTGTGTAATGATCGAAGTTTGCTGTAGTTGATCAAAGCTTTTGTTAAGAGTTTAATACTTAATAGATATATAGAATCAAAACAATATGTCATGATGCAAATATTATTTGATTTAAGAAGACAAAACACGCGTAGAAGGGGAAAAGGCAAATACGGAGCAAGAAGAAATTCAAAAAAAGCAAATCAAAAGGCAACCAGTGAACAATTCACTCTCTGAAACTCTCTCCCCCTCCCACCACACGAACTCAAATCTTTGCTCTAACTTCCTTCCCATAAGAAAACAAATAGCCACCATAAATGCTTTCTTCCTTTTTTTATTTCTTTTTTTTTTGCTGTTGATAATATGACTTGGAAGATAGATATGAGAATTATAATTTCGAAATAAGATCAAGCAAATTAACTTTCTATTGACCTAGTTAACAATGTGTGTCCTGTGGTGTTAATTGTTATTGAGCTTAGATAGTATCTAGTGTATTGAAATGTGTGATAATTAAGATTTGGTGGTTTATTGTAGGTGAGTCAACCTCAGCAATTCGAGCAATATCAACTGATACGCAGGCTGAAATGGGCTGAGGGAAAGCAAACGCTAGAAGTCTTGTTATAGTTATGTTATGCTGTTATTACTTGTTTGGTTTGGGAGGGGCTGAATGTTGGGAAAGTTGGCAATACACCAAGCTTTCCCCCAATAGGCGGGGTCAGATAATATGCATGGGTTCAATTTAAGTTCATAGGTAATGTTAAACAGAGCATCATTGAAGATTAGGGGTTGTGTAAACTTTATATTGATGTGATGTAAATGACCTAAGGGCCAATTGGAAATGCTTGTTTTGTCATAATTCATGATAATGGATATAATTATGATGTTAAAATAAAGTAGAGAGCCAAACCAATTTCACAACCAAAGCAATCCAACCCTTAGCTAAAACCTAATAATTTCATTAGTCCACTATAAAGGCACTTCTTATTGTCATTTTATTTCTTATTCTTTGCTGAAAATCCTTTTTGTTGAAGTAACTTTAATTTGTCCCACACATTTTGTTTGATGATAAATTTTTTGTACAACCTTCACCTTAGTATGGAACTGGCAAGAAGTTATATCTTTTTTTAATTTGCTAGTTGTTGTTTTCGTTTGGTTATAATTCGTATTTGTCACCTTTGATTCTGTTATAAACACTTTTTTTATTCATGAAATTAGTCAGATATGTTAGATTTTAGAAGAAATGATTTGCGAATACCTCATTTCTTCTATTTGACTAATTTGTTGCGATAACTTTTTTGTTCCTTTTACTTGGATTTGCATTTCCCTGTAATCCTTCTTTTGGAATATACATTGTATCATGTATAACTTTATAATATTCCTAATGTATTCTAACCCTGGATATATTTTCAATTGACAGGCCAACATGTGAAGGATGTGTCGGGAAATGGAGATTCTAGATCTGATCTTGAGTTTGATCTTGACGCAGTGGGTGAGGATGGGAGCAGTTAGTCCATATAATGTCTTTCAGGAAAATTTAATTTCAGTTTTATTTAGTGTTATACTTAATTATATGCTTATCCTAAAATATTGTGTACAGATCAAAGAAGTGATAGTAGAGAATGGTCTAGTGATCCCGATAGCTCGGGAGCTAAAGGTGTGACCGAATGGCCAAAGAAGTATGATATGAAGAATCAAGCAAATGTAAGTGTTAAGTGATGCAATTATTTGAAATGTAATAAATGTATTTAAAATGAGGGATTATGTGAGTATTTTGCATTGTTTTGGTTAGGATAAGAAGGGGAGCTTGCATAAGAATGACAGGTCTCTTGGTGAGAAAGGTTCTCGTCAGTCTAGTCATGGAGTGGTAAATTACGCCCTATTTGTTGTAATGCTTGATGATGTAGTTATTTAGATAATTTTTTCTTGCAGCATCTATAGTGATTTTGTAAACTTAGATGTACTGATTGCAATGCGTGTAAATTTTAGGCTGCTTTTGCTACGCGATGTTCGCCTCTCCAATGATGGAAGCTGTGCCAAATTCTGATGGAACAGCAAGCGAATCTTGTGAAGGAGATGGGATTTGGCATAGTATTCGATGTCAAGTGCCGGATCGAGCGGGTGTTATGTTTGGAGCTTGTGAATGCACTGAATATAACTAACATGTGCATTTTCATGAAAAGTGAGCTGATTCCACTTACATATCATGATGTAAGCATGGTTTTTAGTTTGCTAGTTTCAGGCAGTATATCCTACCCATTTGTCATTATTATTTTTTTTTTGTATATGATAAGTAAGCATGCTAACTATGTAATATTAGAGTTGGAGATTTCTACATCCCTAACCGAAGAGCAAAAGTTTCTATTGAAGGATTTTGAGGGGGTCACTGATGGTCAGTTAGAGCAGATGATCCGGCAAGATAGAGTTGATAACAGTTTCAGGCGAGCCTTCATTTTGTATGTTATGTCCGGGTTCTTTTGCCCAACATCAAATATAGCACATAGTCTAAAGTTATTTGGTGCCATTATTGATGTTCAAAATGTGCAAAAGTATAATTGGAGCTGATTCATTTTCGATTGGCTTGTAGTTCAGATCACAAGTTGTAAGTCAGGTCACCAGATGACGGGGAGCATTGGCGGTTGCCTTTTCTTCCTGATGGTATGTAATACATCATTTTTTTTCTGTTGCACAGAGCTTCTTTTTTAGCCTTTGTGCTGGTAGTTTATCATGTTTGTGTATACTTATCTATTGCCCATATATATGTAAATGTTGGTAACTTAATTAGGTGAGTTGACTTGGCATTGCACATATTATATACCTTCATTATCGGCCGCTTGGTGTTGGGGATCCGGCATCCACTTGTTCACTAGTCACATATTGGGATGAAGAAATGGTGCGAAGTCAGATTCACAAGGAGAGAAACTTAAAACAGGTAATTTGGGCAAATAAGGTTACAATCTGTTAAAAATAGTTATGTGGTTCTTGTTTATTACATGAGATTAAGGTCAATAACTTAATTTCGAAGCTATTGATATTGTGTATTTTTATGAAGTAAATAAGAACCACATAACTATTTTTAACAGATTGTAACCCTATTTATCCAAATTACCTGTTTTAAGTTTCTCTCCTTGCGAATCCGATTTCTCACCATTTCTTCATCCTAATATGCGACTAGCGGACTAGTGGATGTCGGATCCCCAATACCAAGCGGCCAACAATGAAGGTATATAATCTGTGCAATGCCAAGTCAACTTATCAAATTAGGTTACTGATATCTATGTATATATGGACAATAGATAAGTATACATAAGCATGATAAATTATCAGTAGAAAGGTGAGAAAAGAAGCTTCTATGCAACAGAAAAATAATGATGCATTACATATCATCAGGAAGAAAAGGCAACCACTGATGCTCCCCGTCTTTCGGTGACCTGACTTGTAACTTGTGATCTGAACTACAAGCCATTCGAAAATGAATCGGCTCCAATTATATTTTTGCACATATTAAACATTAACAATGGCACCAAATAACTTTGGATTAGGTGTCATCTTTGATGTTGGGCAAAAGAACCCAGACATAACATACAAAATGAAGGCTCGCTTGAAGCTGTCATCATCTCTGTCTTGCCGGATCATCTGCCCTAACTGACTATCAGTGACCCCCTCAAAATCTTTCAATAGAAGCTTCTGCTCTTCAGTTAGGGATGTAGAAATCTCAAACCCTAATATTGCGTGGTTAGCATGCTTACTCATCGTGCGCAAAAAAAAAATAGCAAAGACAAATAGATAGGATGTACTACCTGAAGTCGGCAAGTCAAAAACTATGCTTACATCATGGTATATAAGTGGGATCGGCTCACCTTTCATGAAAATGCACATGTTGGTTATATCCAGTGCATTCACAAGCTCCAAGCATAACACTTGCTCGATTTGGCACGTGACATCGAATACTGTACCAAATCCCATCTCCTTCACAAGGTTGGCTTGTTGTTTCGTCAGAATTTAGCACAGCTTCTGCCATCGGAGAGGCGAACAGTGTAGCAAAAGTAGCCTCAAATTCACACGCATTGCAATCAGTACATTTAGGTTTACAAAATCACTATGGATGCCGCAAGAAAAAATTATCTAAATAACTGCATCATAAAGCAATCCAATAAATAGGGTGTAATTTACCACTCCATGACTAGACTGGTGAGAACCTTTCTCACCAAGAGACCTGCCATTCTTATGTAAGCTCCCCTTCTTATCTTAACCAAAACAATGTAAAATACTCACATAGTCTCTCATTTTAAATGCATTTATTACATTTCAAACAATTGTATCACTTAGCATTTACATTTGCTTGATTCTTCATATCATGCTTCTTTGGCCATCCAGCCACACCTTCAGCTCCCGAGCTATCGAGATCACTAGATCGTTCTCTATTATCACTTTTTTGATCTGTACACAACATTGCAGGATAAGCACTAAATAAAACTAAAATTAAATTTTCCTGAAAGACATTATATGGACTAATAGCTTCCATCTTCACCCACAACATCAGGATCAAACTTAGGGTCAGATTTAGAATTTCCATTTCCTGACACATCCTTCACATGTTGGCCTGTCAATTGAAAAGATATTTAGGGTTAGAATACATTATGAATATTATAAAGTTTTACATAGAACAGTGTGTATTTCAAAAGAAGGATTACAGAGAAATGCAAATCTAAGTAAAGGGAACAAAAAAGTTACCGCAATAAATTAGTCAAATAGAAGAAATGAGGGATTCACAAATCATTTCTTCTAAAATCTAACATATTTGATTAATTTCATGAATCAAAAAAGTGTTTATAATAGTATTAGAGGTGGCAAATATGAATTATAACCAAACAAAAACAAGAATTAGCAAATAAAAAAAAGATATAACTTCTTACTAATCCCATACTAAGGTGAAGTTTGTATGAAAAAATTTATCACCAAATAAAATATGTGGGACAAATTAAAATTGCTTCAACAAAAAGGGTTCTCAGCAAAAAACAAGAAATAAAGCGACAATAAGAAATGTCTTTGTAGTGGAATGATGAAATTATTAGGTTTTAGCTAAGGGTTGGTTTGCTTTAGTTGTAAAATTGGTTTGATCTTTTACTTTCTTTTAACATCATAACTATACCCATTATTATGAATTATGACAAAATAAGCATTTTCAATTGGCTTTTAGGTCAACTACAACACATCATTATAAAGTTTACACAACCACCAATCTTTAATGATGCTCTGTTTAATGTTACCTATGAACTTAAGTTGAACCCAAGCATATTATTTGACCCCGCTTATTGGGGGAAAGCTTGGTGTATTGTCAACTTTTCCAATATTCAGTCCCTCCCAAACCAAATAAGTAATAATAGCATGACATACTTATAGCATGACTTCTAGCGTTCGCTTTCCCTCGACCCATTTCAGTCTGCCTATCAGTTGATATTACTCGAATTATTGAGGTTGACTCACCTACAATAAACCACCAAATCTTAATTACCACATATTTTAATACACTAGATACTATCAAAGCCCAATAACAATTAACACCACAAGGCACACATTGTTAACTAGGTTAGTATAAAGTTAATTTGCTTGATCCTATTTCGAAATTATAATTCTCATACCTATCTTTCAAGTCATATTGTCAAGAAAAAAAAAAGGAAGAAAGCATTAATGGTGGCTATTTGTTTTCTTATGGGAAGGGAGTTAGAGCAAAGATTTGAGTTCGCGTGGTGGGAGAGGGAGAGAGTTTCAGAGAGTGAATTGTTCATGGGTTGCCTTTTGGTTTGCTTTTTTTGAATTTCTTTTTGCTCTGTATTTGCCTTTTCCCCTTCTACACATGTTTTATCTTCCTAAATCAAATAATATTTGCATCATGACATATTGTTCTGATTCTCTATGTCTATTAAGTATTAAACTCTTAACAAAAGTTTTGATCAACTACAGCAAACTTCGATCATTACACAATGCTATGATTCATTTTATCTATACTTTCATATTTGAGAGAAGGCCATTTATGCTCAGCAGTAAAATATAATGTCAAAGAAAAATGACTAAATTCAATATACTCAATCCTTCATGAACATTCAGAAATATTAGTGAAAGGATTTGATAAAATATGTTAGGTAACGCTTTTTCATTACTAAGAAAAATCTAATTCATCAAACCACTTAAATTGTAGTTGTTTTGAATAAAACAAGGATATATGAACTCGTTACTTCTCCACTCTCTAAGAAGTACTATATAGTTGGGGAAGAAATATAGAGCTTCTATAGATCAAACTATATGTCAGCTGTAAAAGTGAAAAGTTGGAAAAAGCTTTAGATAACATGAAACTCTCACAACATTATCAAACAAGTACCCAAGTCATAACCCGTGACCCCCCAAAGAGTAACTCAATTAATCTCTAAGTAATGCTAAGCAACCTCCAATCATATTCTAACTATACTCTAAAGATATTCTAACTTCTAGTAATTGAACCAAATGTGACACTAGTGTTGAGAGACATGACAAGCGCCAGAGTAACAGTTTAGAGAAAATAATAAGTGGATATATGAAAATTTGGTGAATGAGCAAAAATGTGTACAATAAACAATTGAAAGTAAATAGCTTGCAACTAACTAAACTTCTTTCTAACTAAAAGTAACCAACTCATAATTTCATAGTAACTAACTTAACTAAGTTGTCACTAATTATAATCAAACTCAAACCATGGTAATAAAAGAGTATAGAACGAACCAATTCAATGTATAACAAGAGAAAAATAACCAACCATTAAGGCTAATCAAACTAACTCATAATGCTAATCACTCACTTTCACTCTTCTTTTTCTTGATAAGTGACAGAGCTCACATCACTCCAAATGGAGGGGAGCCTAAAATCAACAAGATAACAAACAAAGTTTGATAAAGTACAAGCTAGAACCGCAAGCAATAAGGACCTAGCAGCAACCAATAAAAGCAGAGCTAATTAACTTAAGAATACTGATTTAGCCACATGATGATCCAAAAAAGAGAGCCTGTTCGGTGCTTTACGTCGCATAATTTATTGTTCCTCAAGGAGACCAATTATACTTGATTCTAAGGACTTTCAGCCTACACACTTTTCAAATATGGTTCCAACAATCAATGAGCCTCAAAGATCCAAAATCAACATGATAATCCCAGCATACAATAAGATCAAGAAAGATGTCTACAAGATACATATCAGTAACATCAGTAGTTAAACCTCTTAGAGACATATCAGTACCTTTAGAAACATGGTCAAAATTATTCAGAAAAAGGATTATACTCTACTGCCATGATGAAAATGACAAAAGAAGTAATCTGCTATACTTGAACAGAAGCACCAGTTAGTCCTATTTATCTTAGATGTCATTCCTTTTGAATGACATCTAAGATAATTAGCTTATAGAAGGATCAAATAGGACAAGCTCATTTGAATAAACACATTATTAAAATAGGCACATAACTATCAATGCTCAAATTTCTTGAATCCTTTACTACTTCCATTCATATAAGTCTCAGAAAAATAATTTTAGATAGAACCAATTCTAAGGGTGTAAAAATCAGTTTCTAAACCCTGATATCTATTATCTGACATACCTTGAAGATTCGAGGCCTACAAGAAGTTAAAAAGAAAAGGTGGGGAAAAACGATTTTCTTCACTAGAAAGTCTTTTCTATTTTAATGGTATTTTATACTATTGTCTTGTGTATGAAAAGGTATTACCCTTTCATGTCTTGATAAATTTAAATTATGAGCCCTATCACGTAAAACAAAGCATGAATACGTGTGTAATTGGGGACAAGATACAAAGATTGCTTGGTTCCCAAGTTATCATAACCATTTTGTTTTCAATAAAAGTCTACTCAAAGGTACTCAAAATAAACTAGGGCGTAGAACATTTCTAAAGTTCCATTGACACTTGCAATCCGTGCAAGAATGTAGCATTTTTGAGAACTCACTTCAAACTAAGATGGCAATATCTAATTGAACAAAAATATGCAAATACATACTTCCTAACATGGAAAAGTCATAGAAAAGGGGGATAAAATTTAGAGACCCACAAATAGTTTGATAGAAAAATAGAAAAAAACCACAATGTACATTCAAATATATCAAGTAATTTATTCCCGTGACAGTTATAGATCCTGGCAATGGCCTTCCGTCACCTGAAGAATATATTCTTCCATGCACTCTCGTCTACAGAGTAGATGACAAACAATTAATCAATCTAAAAAAAGCAATGGGAAGAACACTTTACAAAGAATCTTCCAACTGATCTATTGATGGCCAAGTACGATATTACATACTAAGGGTATATATATATATATATATATAGAACAACATAGTATAAAGGCCAACACAAAACTGAGGAGTCAACATTCAAGAACTACATGAAATTGGTCCCAAAGAGTTCCAACAAATAAATAGATTAAAAATTGTTACATGCCATGAAATGCTAAAACAAGTCCAAGAACAAATCAAAACTACTCAATTAAAAAATTAATTACAATAAAAGAAGACGAAACAATTTTAAAAGCTGAAGAAACTGTAAGCACTGCAACAATAAAGGGGACTTTTGTGGGTTTTTACCAACAATTGTGTTACTAAGAATTCCATCCTAGTCACAACACTAGAACATAACCAACCAAGCAGAGTTAATAAAATCTATGCTACTATGTACCGAAAAAAGAAAAAGAAAAACTATATTGCTAGATGTCTACCATATTTAAACATTTGGCATGCTTATAGGCGTACCAAGTCAGACAAAAGATTGATCTAGTTTCTTTTGTACCCTTTCAAGCCTTGACTGCCAAGATCTCCGAAATGAAAATTGAAAAAAGAAAAAAAATAGAATCAACACTTTGGGAAAGGAAAGTAATTAAAGAAGAAAAACTATTGTCTAACCAAGAAACTGCAAGTAATTTCTACCCTTTTTCACCACTGTTTTGGTTCAATGACTTAAATTTGCCATTGTGGAGTGGTAATTGAATCCACAATGCTGCCTATCTAATTTCAAAATAAGGTCTACCTACGCATGAATTAGGCTATCAAAAGTTTCAATTTTACAAGGATAATCAAACATTTTTCAATCAATTCTCAGCAATATTAGATCTTGGGAAAATTTGAACCTCAGATTAGTCAAACAACATCAAATTTTGTTAGCAAAGTATCTAAGTTCTAATCCAAGAACAATCATCCAAGTCATAAAAATAAAACCAACAATCTTTAAACTAATCTAGCATCTCATACCCAGAATCAGAATATGTTTAGTAAAGGAACAAGAATATCACATCTGGAAACCAGAAAAATTAATCATTCAGCTTCATCAAATTATTCGCCACATGTTTCCATTATTTAAACCAAATCACATAAACTACTTTGTTAAGACCCAAGAAGGAAGAAACAAATGGCGCAAAGAGAATGATTGGATGCTGAGAAGCTATTGAACCCTAGGAGTTGATCAATTTAGAGATACACTTAACGTTATTTGTTTCAATTGGTTGTAACGTAACCTATGCACACGCTAGTAGGATTTGCACCCATTATTACATTTAAATTATTTATTTTTTTTAAGGAATTATTACACCTAACTTCTACAAGGCTGCAAATTTCATTCGTGGGGAGCCTATTCATAGTTGGACATTATATCAACAAGCAATAAGTAGATAGATAAGCCTATAAATAGTTGAAAAGTAATTATTATTTTTCTTCTATGAAATAAAATAAGACAAGTGCTCTTTTGCTTCTATGCAATTGAATAAGTATGTGTGAGATTTAAGAGGAAGGAACACGTAATCGCAATAGAAAAACTACTCATATAAAAATCAAACTAAATTGCAATATCCTGCTATCATCCAATTTTCTCCCTCACTCACACATAAGCATGTCGAATCGAAAGCTAAAGCATAAAAAATTGGGCAATAAACATAGCAGTCAAGTAGAAATACCCGAAAATTGACATGAAATTTTGTGAAATTCAAGCAACAGTGACTGTCTATTGCTTGGTAGCTTCGAAGCCCTTGTTTTTTCGATTATGTTCTATGATATAGAGGAAGCAGGAAGGGAAGCAAGAAATCTCCTCTTTGGTGATCTCGAATAGGTCCACGCACGGACATGGGTATTGCAGTGATGGCGTCGACCTTCACGGTCGGACCCCGGCGAAGCTCGGCAGCTGGTGTGGGGCCATTGCAATGAGACTAGGGCGAGGCTTATTCACTGGCGCTTTGGGATTATGGTGGAAGCTGGATTGCCGGCGGTGGGGGTGGGATTAGGGATTAGGGATTTCCGGCCACTGTTACTCCCTCGGCAAGCCGAAGTGGATTTGGAGATTCAAGGCTTTACAGTTCCAAAGGGTGCACAAGTGCTAGTTAATGTGTGGGCTATTGGTAGGGATCCAAATTTGTGAGAGAATCCCAATTAGTTTTCACCAGAGAGGTTCTTGGGCTCAGAAATTGACTTCAAAGGCCGGAGTTTTGAGCTCACACCATTTGGTGCTGGCAGGCGAATATGCCCGGCTTTGCCATTGGCGATAAGGATGTTTTTCTTGATGTTGGGTTTGTTTATCAACTCATTTGATTGGAAGCTTGATGGTGGTATTAAATTGGAGGATATGAATATGGATGAAAAATTTGGACTTACCTTAGAGAAGGCTCAACCTGTATGAGTTGTTCCAATAAGAGCAAGTAGTTAATCAATATGGCCAAGTCATATTTGTATTTTTTTTTCATTATCTAGTGCACGCCATGTAGTATTTGTCCAATGTGGTACATTCCTTATGTGGTAATAAGAGAGTCAATCGCATCTTATGTGTAGGTCATCTTATGTACGCAATGAATAATAGTCCTCAACACAGGCTATTCATGAAGTCAACAACCAATTTGCACAATAATATAACTAACTATCAATAACATATAGCCAGTTTGACTGCATGATTTTCAAGATGAGAGTCAAACCATTCACTTGGAGACACTCCTGTAAATAACCCAAAAAAAAGAGTTATGATAATTAGTTTATGTAATAGCATTATTATTTAAAACTAATAGAAACTATTTTAATTTATTTGAAAATAGGAATCAAATTATTGTAGTTTTATTATTTAATATGCATGAATAATATAAATTAAAACAAAATAAAATAATTCATATTCAAATGATTAATTTACATGATAAAAATTAATAAAATAAAAATGACATACTTACAAAATACATGCCTTTAAAAAATAGCGAATTTAATTTGTAATATATAGTACATCAAAGAAATAATTAATATTTAAAATATTACTTTTGAAATAAGCAACTATCTAATATTTCAATCAAGATTCAATGTGATGAATATTCTTTTCCGTATTAATTTCTTTTTCTTTTTTTTTTTGATAAATGAAATGCTCAATAGTCCCAAAAGAGAGAGGAGTAGCCAAAATACAATGGCATATCTTTAAGAAAATAAGAAAAAAAACAAAAGAAAGCCACACAACACAGCCACAACACAAAAGACCGGAAAACATAAGGAAAATAGGTGCCAAAACACTACAACACAGTAAGACACAAGATTGATATCCACACTCAACAACACTCACAACGTGCAAAGATGAATTATCAAAACAAACACCAGATAAAAGCAATCTAGATCATTTCTTTTTCCTTCATTTTTCCTTCCCTTATTCTTTTTCATATTACTTTTATTTTCGTCCCCTTTGTCCAATCTAAGTTTATCAGCTAGAGAGCTAATCACCTCTTCCACATACTCAGTGTGTACCCTACCTCATTTAACTACACTAGATTTAAGCATAACACATTTCTTCCTTCTCATCTTCAAACTCTTTTTTTTTCCTTTTTGGACTTCTTTTTGGCGACTAGCGCTGCCACCACTTGGTCTTCATCTAGAGAAGAGATGCCAAGACCTTTTTCATAATTCCTTGACTACATATTATCTTCATGATTTAAATTATCAAGGCCTTCTTCACAAGTCTCTATTCCCCTACCAGCAGGCTATGTCTCAAGCACAACTTCACCAATTAAGCTGGTCTAAAGGCCCAATTTTTTTGCGGTATTAGTTCCTTAATGAAAGTCTCTGACATGGCTTGAACCCAGATGGAGCTTCCAAAAAGGACTTAGGAGAGCCTAGCCTATCATAACATCGGGTTTCAAATTGATCCATTACAACATTGGACCAATCATCGCAATGTTTAGAGATTGATACATCCAAAAAAAAATATGCTTCCTATTAGCAATCATATCCATTGTACGTTGACTATCAATATGGCTTACGCTTCGACTTCCTCTCTCTTCTTGAAATCACAATCTTCATTGATGATTTCCGCAGTTTCCATTCTATGAGAACCATACACACCCCCACTTGCACCATCCTTTGTCACATGAGCATCGCTTAACCGTTGTGAAAATTATTCCTAATGCCATTACAAACTCCCTTGACCATTGCATTATCTCTAATCAAGGATCCTGGTTCTTCACCGTCCTGCGATGGGTGACCATCGAACTCTCCCACATCTGCAGGTCTTCTATCATCTGAAGACATGGAGCAATCCTATTTTTCACCGACAAATGATTTTAGATAGTTAAATTGATAACAAGACACTTGAGCATCTTCACTACCACATGCCAATGAGGGTGGGCACAGTTGGTTAAGGTTTGGCTTATACCCCATAAGGGCGTGGGTTGAAATCCCGCTGACCGATGTGAAGACCTTGTTGGTGGTGTGATATATAATCCTTCCTGGAAATCCTCGATAAGGTTGGAAGGTCTTCATTGGCCCTGGTGGAATACTCGGCTTACCCCCACCTAAACTTTTTGTTTGCTAGAAAAAAAAAAAAAAAAACTTCACTACCACACTCTTTTATGTAAACATCACATACTTCATCATCAAGGGACAAAAAGATCAAAACCTTAATAAAATGTCTAAAATTTGTATCAATAAGGACTATAGCTATACTAAAAGACTTTGCATTCACTGTATTTCCATCAACACCAACAACATAACCTTACACTTCTCCAATCTTATGTAAATTCGAAACTAGCCATGCATCGGGAGGAAGTCCATGACACTCAAGCCACATCCTTCTTGAATAACCCCAAACAAACTTAGACCAAGCTTAGATCTTAGAAAACTGAGAATTAATCAAATTGATACTTGATGTCAAGGCCTCCTTCATGGCTTCCTTTGACATAGAAGATATAATAGCCAGGAAGGAACCCACCTACTTGATATCTAAAACTCCATACCAAATTTTGGGCAACACTTCTTACGAGCCATTCCAAACTCTCCTTGCAAATCTCTCCTCTGACCACAACTACGTCCTCAAAATTAGGGGTGTAAGTGGATCGGGCCAACTTGATGAACCCGATCAATCTTAACTAAACCAATTAAATTGATTCGGGTCGGTTCGAGTCATCGGGTATGATCCAATTAGAATCGACCAATGTTTGGTTTGGTTATTGAATCTAGGTTTTACAACTCGATGACCTAACCCAAACTCTCTATATTCTTTTTTTTTTCTTCCTTAACAAAATAAGACATTAGAATGACAATTATTTGATATATGTGTTTCTTTTAATTGTGTTAATGACAATATTGAAATGATTTAGCCTTTGGATATTAGAATAGAATATGAAATTTGCTTAGATGGAAATTTTGATTCTTTATGATTATTTTTTGGGTAGAAATTAGGGGGAAAAAAATAGATAATCCAATCACTCGAACTAAACTAACTCGAATTTGATTGGTTTGGTTGGTTTGGATTTGGTCAAAAAATTTCATGAATCCCAGCCAAACCAAAGTAATTAAAATTAATAGATTCAAATTTATTTTTTCCTCAAACCCGATCCGAATTAATCTGTTTATACCCCTACTCAAAATCATGTTGTCCCTTTAGTGCTTAAATCTACTCAATTCCGCCGCCTTGTGAACCATGACATTTGTAAAATCTTGACTCCCTTTTGCGTTTACATTCTTCTTCTTCCACAATGTTAGCTCAACTCCATCCATGTTCCTACTTGTGTGACTATTCCTAGCCTTTCGCCACCTTGCTTTAGATGCCTTTAGCCTTTTGGTTGTCTTTTAAAAATTGTTGGCACAAATTTTTATGATATTTTATAATTAAAATCTTTGCCAAATCCAATAACATATATAATGTAAAATTCTTTTTTCTCAACCAAAACCCCCATTCTTTAGTCTTTTCTTTTCATTCGTCATTCGTGAAACTACACAGAGATATTAGTAGGAGAGACAAAGAAACCTTAGTCACTATTCTCCAAAGAAACACTCATCGCATTGCCATCTACTAGCCACTACTGTTGCAGGACTCACATAACCAAAACCCACTGCTACTAAGCACTAGCAATAGTCCCCTAAACTCCACAACTTCATTCTCTAGATCTGATCTCATCCTCACCCTTATTAGCTAATCGGTCGCAACCTACCCCCCACTTAGGTATGGTAATGGGGATCTGTACGCGAATATATCTGTGGGATCCCTGCAAATAGAGGTCCAAGTATGGGGATTTTCCCCTGTAAGGATAGGGACGGGAGGCAAAAAGTCCCCCTACATAGACTATAGAGACGAGAATTTAGATTATGTCCTTACCTCGTAGAGATATCTACCCCGAGAATTAATTTATATATTCCTTTTTGTAGGCAACTGGAAGTGGAACTTTTCAACTTAAGCATGAAGATCATGAAGACATTTGGGATTTTATTAACGATGTTTAATGTTATTGAACTCTTTCATGTTTCATTCTTCTTTATTGTTTATTTTGGTGTTCTTCTGATTGTTGTGACTTGATTTAAAATTTGGAAATTTAGTGGTAATAATATACAACTAAGAGTCTAAGATTGGAACAAACTTTGTTTTATTATTTTCCAGCTAATCAAATTGATTAGAAAGGTTTTATTAATTTTTCAAATTTTTACAAGGTCTCATGGATCCTTGTCAAGGAGGGGGGAAGGAATCCACAGGAAATAGGGATAGGGGTAATTTTTCCTTACCACGAAGAATGGGGATGGGGATGGGGGGGAACTCGGGAGGCATGGGGCAAAAAATAACAAACTACACCCTACCCCCACCCTGCCCCATTGCCATCCCTACCCCTATTGGCCATGACACCACCACTAGGCACTAGAAGCTACTTAGCCCCACCACTGTAGGTCATCAATAGCCACCCCAAACACTACAAGACACTAGCTCAACAACCCATCACATGACCACCAACTATAGGCATTAGCACCATTCATTTTAATTGGGTTTATATTTGGTTATTTTTTGGTTCAAATGTGATTGTTGAATCTAAATGACATTTAGCAAGATTCAGGAGAACTTGGTAAAATCTATTTCTAATATAAAGGCAATTCGGTTAGAAAAGATACTAATAGTGGAAGAGGTAAAATGCGGTGTTTGGCCATGTGATCTTTCCAAAACACCAGGTCATGATGGTTACAATTTGAGGTTTGTTAGAAAATTATGGAATGTGGTAGGTAATGATTTTACATCTTGTTTTTTATCCTTCTTTGAATCCGGCTATCTACCGAGTGGTGTGAATATGACGTGGGTTACTCTTATAGAAAAATTTGATGGTACAAATGAGATTAAGGATTTCTGACCCATTAGTATGATTGGTTGCATTTACAAAGTCATTGCCAGGATCCTTGCTAATAGGTTAAGGATTATTAGAAATGGATTGGTGGTTGAGACTTAAACGGAATTCATTCAAGGGAGACAAATTTTTGATGGCACATTAATCACCTATGAAGCTATTCATTGGCTGAAGAAGCATAAAAAGGAACCGATCTTGGTGAAGTTAGATTTCCATAAAGCATATGATTAGGTAAGATAAGTTTTTGTTGATCATGTTCTTCAAAGGATGGGCTTTGGTGTGACTTGGGGGAAGTGAATATGGGAATATATGTCAACAGTGTCCATGTTAGTAATTGTTAATGGCTCTCCCACTAAATCTTTTTGCATGGAGATGGGGTTAAGACAAGGTGATCCCTTATCACCCTTCTTGTTCTCCTAATGGTTGAAGCTCTCAACAAGATGGTGGAAAAGGCAGTACATTCAGGTTTGATTAATGGCATCTCCATTGGAAAGGGAAATGTATTGTTGTCACATCTACAGTTTGTAGATGAAACCATTCTTTTTCGCCCATCGGATGACAATCTGTTATATCATTATAAATGTATTCTGCACTACTTTGTTCTTATGATAGGTTTGGAGATAAATTATGAAAGACCAACAAAAGGTGATGAGACTATAGGCTACATTAAGATGTTTAGTTGTTTCTTTGCCAATCACGTATCTTGGTATCCCGTTGGGAGCAAATCCAAGAAGGGTGAAGACTTGGAAACCAATTATTGAGAAGATTAAAAAGCGATTAAGTGGCTGGAAAGCACATATATTATCAAGAGCAGGAAAACTTGTTTTGATTAAATTTGTTCTCAACAATCTCCCCCTCTACTATTTAGGCTTGTTTAAAATGCCTATAGTGGTAGAAAGGAAGATTATCTCATTACAAAGCAGATTCTTCTGGGGTAATAAGGAGGGTTGCAAAGGTATCCTACTTTTCAATTAGAGCTTGGTTTAAAGGCCAAAGGAGTTAGGAGGTTTAGGGGTAGAAGATATTATCTTGAAAAATGCAGCACTATTATTCAAATGGTAGTAGAGGTGCTCTTTAGAGGAAGAGCTACTTTGGGAAAGGGTGATCTGCTCTTGCAATAACATGAAATCAAATTAGTGCATTTTGGAGCAAAATAGAGTTGTGGAAGGTGGCTTTTGGAATGCTATCTATGATGTGTGGAAGATGAGCAAGGAACTTGAGTTGATTGTTAAAAAAGGTATTAGAATGTCCTTAGGAGATAGGAGGAATATTCGATTTTGGGAAGATTTTGGAATTGGTGAGGTGTCTTTAAAAGAAAATTTTCCTAGTCTGTTTTTGCTATTATAACAGAAGGATGTGCTTATGGCTGACTGTGGCTTTTCAGATGGTTTGGTTTGGAGGTGGAATCTTATTTGGAGGTGTAACTTATTTGAATGGGAGCTAGAATTGTTTGGTGAGCTTCAAGCTATGTTGGATAGTATTATGTTGAATTCTAGTGTGGATGATCGAGCAATTTGGTGTCATCACAACTCAAGAAACTTCTCAATCCAATCTTTTACAGAAAAAAGATATTATCATGCCCTCAGACCAATCAGATACATACAGTTTCCCTAGCCAAGTATGGCACGGGTTATCTCCCCCAAAGGCTAAACTATTTGTAGGGTTTTTTAATCATTGATCGCCTTAACACAAGAGATACACTAGTGAGAATGAATATTTTGCAATAGCAACAAATCAAGTTTGTTTTCTGCAGTGAATATGATGAAAGCATTGAACATTTGTTTTTTACTTGCAGTTTCTCTTGGCAAGTGTGGGTACAATTTTTAAATGGTGGGGCTTATCTTGGGTCGTGCCAAAAGAACCAAGAATGGTCTTTGAATCATGGGAGTTGGATCATATTAGGGCGATCAACAAGAAGATGTGGTATTTGTCCTTCTTTGCAACTATGTGGTCAATTTGGGAGTTTAGGAATAAAGTAATTTTTTAGCAGCTAAATGTCAACTAGAGTTACCTTATGATGCAATTAAAAGAGAACCTTCAGAACTAGGTGAAAACATGGCCACAGTATCAAAAGATTGATACAGGGTGTTAATGTTATTTTGCAGTCTTGTATGTGCAATGACTATATCCTACTAAAGCTAACAACTTAGGGGACTTAGTTTCTTTCATCTTTTTTTGGCATTGTGTTAGTTCTTGTATCTTGTTGGTTATGTTGCTTTTGGGGGGTCTATCTTCACTTTATTGGTGTCATATAGAGCTCTAGTCTCTTATTGTCTCTTGTTTTTTGGTTCTATGTCCTAAACTTTGTTTTGATCACTTCTCAACTGGTTTTGGTTGAGTTTGAGCCTTTTCAATAATATTTATTGAAAAAAAATTTAGCAAGATTTTGAAACAAAAGTGACTATTGATTGTGGAATGGAAGTGGTATATGGATTATTTTTGGCAGGGAAATTTTCTTTTTGAAAAAAGGCATGACCCAACAACTCGAATTGAATTAAACCAATTTTAATTGGAACAAATTTGGTCCAAAAATTTGATAAACTTGAACCAAACTGAACCAAAAAAATGATTGTCTTAAGAACTTTTTTTCACACTAAAATTGACCAACTAGTCCTAATTACTCCACTAGACGATGCCTTTGACATAAGAATTAAAAAATAATAACATTTTCTGTAGAAAATTCTCCAAGATTTCTAAGAAACGTTGTCACTAACATTGACATAGACATGTTCTAACTTGAATTACCTTCTTAAATTCTAAAGGAACTCACTCATACAATTCTACAAAAAGTGTTGGAATGTGAATTCTTGTTAAAACGCTCAACTGACAAAGAAAATATTATAGATTCAATAGTGTATTTAAGATCTTAATATCTATAGAGAAAGAGAGAAAGAGAACTTGACAAGGTTGATAACAAATTGATGAACACAGGATGATCCAGCTCCTTCTTGAAGCTATTAGCGATGGGTTGGTAGTAAGTTGTCAAAGCCATCACTACTAATTTTTGTCTTTATTATCGAGTATCGATAGCACCACCACGTCCCAAAAATACAAGGCTACTATAAACTACAACATGCAACTGCACCATGAATATCAATATCTTTTGTACAAAATAAACATGGTTGGTTTAATGCTCTACAAATTCAAGGTTACATACTCATGATGTAGTCATTGGAAATAGTTTATGATAGTCTTGCAATGTTGAGATGTGGTGGTGCCAAGTAATGTTAGAGATAGTGGCTTTGAAAATTTGTTGGGAATCCATTACAAATAAGCTCAAAGGTGGAGCATGGATATCATCCAAAGTTATGCCAATTTGCCATCAACCATGGCCAGGCCTTCTCTGATTTGGTTTAACCTAATGGCAGTCGTAGAATGAGATTTTGGCTATCGCTTAAGTATAATAACCCAACGTGGGGATCTAGCTCGTTTGAAGAAGAAAAATGATCGTTAGTTCACATATTTCTCATGAATCAACATTCCAAGTAACGTGGCACGATTTCCGCCATGTGCTTTAGTTAAAGAAGGAAATGATTGTTAATATGAAACTTTTTTGAGAATCCACATACCAAGCAACGTGGCAAGATTTCCGCTAAATATTTTAGTTCACTTTTATTCTTTTTGTCCAATAAAATATAGTTACATCATTTTGTACTGTCTTCATATGATACATTTTCGCATTACATAACAACGTTGTTTTAGTAAACTTTATATTGCATTGTTATTAATGAAAAGGAAAAATATTTTAATTTTAGTTTTTTTGATGCGTGAAAACTTAACTATATGTTTTTTCAATTAATGATAAGTAAGTAATAAACATAATTGAAATTTTTAAAATGATAATAAAAATGTCTCCCATGATGATGGGTGATATTTAATTAATATGAGATTCATATAATATTTATAAATTATCAAACATCTCATATTACATAAATTTTTTCCTTTAAAAAAAATCAAAGAGTAGATTAAACCAGTGAAGTGTCTGATTCATGGTTCAATTGGTTTAGCTAGTTAAACTAATTTGCGGTTGAACCATAATCAAACTTGAATAGACAAATATTTAAACTCAACATGACTAGTTCATTATCTAAATGGTTAAACTATACAATTTGGTCTAGTTTGTAAAATATTGATATTTAGCACATAATAGAAAAATGTAGTAATTACTATTAAAATCTTAATCACTTATGAGTTTACTTTTTTATTAAATTTCAAAATTTTTGGCATCATTTCATTATGACAAAATTAAAAAATGTTATATATTTACTAATATAAACGATTCTATACCTTTTTTTTTGTTTTTTTCTAAAATTATCATTAATAATTGTTCTTTAATCATTTTTAAAACATATATAAATTGAGAATAATGCCATTAGACCTATTTGAACATATATATTTTTTTTAAGTAAAAAAGGATAAGAATATTGGTAGATTTTAGAATCTAGACAATTTATGATTTTCTCATTTCTATCGAATCCTAAATTGATTCATTTGCATTAAGGGTCGCTTGATATCAGGGCTCATAACTTGTCTGGACTTGTTGGTATCTTGCTCTTTGTTCTTCCCGCTTAGACTCTCAATTAGGGCCAATGAAGGAAAAGATCCCTCTGAATCCTCTTTGACTACACGTGCTTGGACTTATTCACAATAAGAGTGGATATATCATTCAGCTTTGCTAAATAGTACGAATTGATTGGCACGAATTGATCGACGAATGATGTGGACAAATTATATTTAAGGAAAAAGCAAAAATGGGCCCCGCATAAGAAATCAAAGATGGGTAAGGATTAAAACGATTTCCACTGCAACGTTAAGTTTGTATTCGTGTGTCGTTTCACGAATTTCTTTTCGCGCAAACCAGCATTTCTCTATATCATTATCTCTACATTTTTGTTTTTTCTCCTATATTTTGACTGTTTGGGTGGGGTCTCCTCACGTTCAGCCCCTCTATGCTTTGTGTATGCATATTTTCTCCTCGAAATCAAAACCTTCCGTATTCAATAAAGGGGTAGGCTTATTCCCCTGCTACTTTGCTATAATCCTTTTGGTCCCCTTTGCCACCCATTAGAGCATGTTTAGAACCATGGAAAAAAGCTTTTTTTATTTTTTGGGTCTCAGAAAACTTTGTTTGGGAAAAAGTAATCTTATTTAGGTAAATAATAGAAAGAGACTATAATCAAAAGCTAATAATTTTAAACTGAAAAATAGCTTATAATCATAAGTAACTTTTTGAAGATTTTAATTACAAGTAGAAATTGATTATTTCATAATTATCATATTGTTATCAAATTGTCCCTAAATATTAAATATTATATAACATAAACAATTATTTCATACTATATTAAGTAATTTTAACATAGAAAAGTAACTTTTTTTTTTGGTACAATTTAAACAAAATAAGTTATCTTAAAATTATTTTTTAACTTAAATATCCAAACACAAATTTATTCTTACATAATTAATTATATAAAAAAATAGTTACACAAATAAGTAATTATTGAAATAATTTTAACCTTACAATTTTTCCAAACACACGCTTAATCTTTCATTGTGATTTTTGGGGTTTCTTTTTGTTTTTCCCCAATAACTAATCACTCTCCACGCGTATGTTACCTTGATTTCCTCTTCCTTGTCTCCACAAAATTAGGCCTAGTAACAAGCTCGAGAATCTCTCCTTGATTTATAAAAATAAAAGATGTGTTTGCCCTAGTGTCAAATTGAAGACCATATCCTGTTGACCAATATTGCTTGAAACCTAAATATTATTCTAAGAGGAAAATTTGTAAAAAGAACTTGTAAACACAGAAGAAAAGGAGAATCTTATGCTACTCTAATGATATCAACAAGTTGACCAACTTGACAGCACCTTTTCCATTGGTATAAGAATTAGAAAATTATAATATTTTCTATGGCCAATTCTTCAAGCTTTTCTGTAGCACACTTACTCCGACAAATACATCTTCTACCTTGAATTCTCCTTAATAGAGGAAAGAGCAAGTCACCCATATGAGTTCCACATAAAGTATTGGAATTTGAATTCTCCTTGCTGAAATGGTTAATTAACAAAGAAAACATTATAAATTTAGAAGTTGATTTAAAATCCAAAGATAGAGAGAGAGAAAAAGAGAAAAGGGATCCAACAATATTGATAATGAAGTAAGTATCATAGGATGATCTAGCTCCTTCTTGAGGCTATTGCCAATGGGCTTGTAGTAAGTTGTCAAAGTCATCATTCTTAATGAGCAACTCCACCATGAATATCACTTTCTTTCATACCACACATGTAACATCCCCAATTTCGTTGTGCTAAATTTTCTTTTATTCTGTTCGAGATCAAAACTTGGATCTCGTAGCTTGATTTCCGCCATTTTGATTGAACACAGAACCCGATGCTCGCAACCTGATTCTGCTCATTATGCACTAAGCCAGAACTCATCTCCTCCTGTTGGACTTGGGGATCAATTCGAAAATTGGAACTCGTGTCTTTTCTGTTTGAACTCAGAGATCAACACGAAACTCGGAACTTGGTATTGCTTGTTCTACTTGAGATCGGATCATGAAGCCTGAGATCGTCTCTTCTACCGAAACTTGGATACAGTAGCTTGATGTCGCTCATTCTGCTCTAAGTTGGAACTCCGAGCTTGATGCTGCTAGTTTAGCTTGAACTCGGAGACCAAAAACCATTACTACCTATCTGCTTGGGAACTCGAAGCTGCTTGTTTTGACTGAATTCGGAACTCAGGAACCCGGTCCTACCTATTGTTCATGAGCTCGAAACTCAGGAAACAGTAACATTCCCAAATTTTCTCTTGTGCTAGGTTACCTAAATAATCTTGGATAACTAGGCACTTAATGAAAAATTAAAGAATAAAGGCTTTATTAAAGGATAACTATGAAGAGAAAAATTGAGAAGATGCTTAATCAAGATTAGAGAATTTTGAATTAAGCACTAATCACTAATGATTAGCTTAATCATGTTTGATAAGGGTAATTAAGCATAATTAAAACTTTAACCTTGCTAATCATGCCAACATGAGTTAATTACTAATCTTTGATTAATTAGGTTGCAAGAACACTTAATCACATCATTAGAATTCAAATAAGTCAACTAGATAATAAAACATTGATGATATCATAAAAGAGAAAAAGTAAGAGACAAGGTTACTTTATGTAAAGAGCTAGTACATCATTTGCTCCCTTCATCATCCATTTTTGTCTTTCTAAACCTTAATTTAAACAAAATTAAGAAAATATCCTCCACCCTTGGTCATTTGAAAGTCACTAACACAACACACACACTTACTTCATTTTTTCAAACTCATATACTCTCGCTAACATTCTCTCCTTCAAGAGCTCTCTTTCTCTTCTTCTTTTTCTCCATCTTCTTCTTCATTTCTCCACCAGCACCATAGCCAAACTTTGTCACTAGCCCTTCAAAGATCACACTTTTTGGTCTTTAAAACCAAGATCTAAACACTCTAATCTCTATTTTCTCAAGAAGAACATAAAAGCTCTCACCTTTTCCTTCAAAAAGCTGTGAACTTGGCACCCTTTGGAATAGGTCATTTTCTTCTTCTTCTTCTCTTCTTCAAGAAGGCGCTACACACACCTCAAGTAGTGATTCCTTACTTTCTTCTTTTGTTGTTCAGGAAAGCTTGAAACTTTGGTTCTTACCATAGCCAAGAGTTTCAAGCAACATCTTGAGAAAAGTCTCTTTTTCTTGTTGAGAAAAGTTTGCCTCTTGAACCATGTTCATGAGAGTATTTGTGTTGTTTGCTAAAAGTTCCTTTCTTGATGCTCTAAAAACTTTTACTTTTCTTTGTGATTTATGTGTTCTTGATGATCTTTTGATTTGGTGAAAAGAAATGTGCTTTCTTGAAGTTGTCTTGTTCAAGTTTCTGTTCTTCTTCAAAATGATGTGTTTATGACTAAGTTTCTCTTTTTACACCTCCAACATGATTTTTGATGTGACTAAGAGCATTTGCTAGCACAAAATTTTAAAAAGTTTGCTTTGTGTAGCCTAAAAGTAGCGCCTAAAAATATACTCTTTTAAAGGTTCATTTTGTTCTTCTTAAAGACAAAATCTTGAGTAAAGCTTCAACTTTCTTAAAGCACAAAACTTTTTATTCATAAAAATGAAATCTTGCAACTTTTTCTAATAAAGGTTGAATCTTGAAGACAAAATAATGGTTAAAGATTTAAACTTTCTTAAAGAATAAGACTTTTAGTCATAAAAATAGGATCTTGCAACTTTGTTTTATAAAGGTTGGATCTTAAAGACATAATAATGATTAAGGGTTTCGACTTTCTTCAAGAATAAGACTTTTTAGACATAAAGGTAGGATTTTGCAACTTCATTTTATAAAGGATGAGTCTTGAAGACAAAATATTGGTTAAAGGTTTAAACTTTCTTGAAGAATAAAACTTTCTAGTCATAAAGATGAAATCTTGCAAGTTTAATTAATAAAGGTTGAATCTTGCAACTTGATTTAAAATAAAAATCACTTTTTGATGGTGGCAAGCATATGGTGTTGTTGGGTTCATGAGTGTAGGCATGTGTTGTCATGACCCAAGAGACTAGAGGGATCTTGAAATCTCTTGGTTGAAATCTCTTGGGAACAGAAGTATAATTAGAGCTAATGACCATACCATGAACCTAGAAATCACTTGTGTACTACCTCAAGGAAACTAAAAGAGTTGAATGCAAAATGTTGGGTAAAACCCCATTATAGGCTTCGGCCATGATAAGAAGAAAATAGAAAGAATAAGTGCTAAACTTTTTAACTTGAACAATATGTCCTTTAAGATGTGAACATAAGAAATCTAGTAAGTTATTTGTGAAAATGAAATTCCCTAAGTAAAGTATGACCTCACTTGAAATGTAAGTGGTCAAAAGCTTATAACAGACAATTACCTTAAGTTACGTGATTCTCTCAGGAGTAGACAAGAGAATTCCTACCATGATTCATAAGACATTTAACAAAGTACACGAAACCTTATATACCGTATAAGTGTTGATGTAATGATGTTCTTATGCATGTCATGTAGTATGATTGTTTAGTTATTGACTTATGAATGAATGATTATTGGTACTTGATATGATGTTTTATAATGAATATGATGGATTGTTGGATGAATTCTTATGCTTGGAAATTTTAGGGAAGTTCCAATCTAGCCGTTATGTTGTCGGATTTTCGTCAAAATTGTGCATTTAGACATATTCATTGCATGCCTACTTGTGTCTTATCTTTGACCATAATGTATATGAAAATGTAAGATATAATATAAGAAATGAAACAATTGGATGTGATCCTTCAAAAGGGAAAGTGATCCACAAAGACAAGTTAAGTGGGTGTGATCCTTCAAAAGAGAAGATAACCCATGAAAAGACTCTCTACTTTGTAAGTATGGGGCCCGGACCTCTCCAATTTAGAGGAGCCCTTGTCAACTTAGTCTAATTTTATATGGGAACTATATAACGATGGTCATAGAATAAGCTCATATCCAATAGTAGTCTATCTATGGGGACGTAAAGAAAGAATGTTAAGTACGTACTAATTATGAATGTTAAGACATGTCAAAAGAAAGTCAAAGTCAATAAGTTATATGAAAGTGCATGCATCTATACTCCGTTATATTCATGGCTATGAATGTTTATTCTATGCTTTTGCTTGAGTGTTTTTATCTTATGACCTTGTGTTGACTTATATTATCTTCATAAGATTAAAGTTAAAAAAAACCCGCTTCAGAAATTTATGTTTTCAAAACCCTTAAAATTGAATCTATGCATGTTCACTTTTTATAATTAAACCTAAAATGGCTAAGATGACGACGATGACATGATTTATGGTCTAGTCAGAATCCTACTAAAAAATATTGTATTTCTCATTCTCATGTTTCCAAGCTGTCTTCAGATGAAGCTGATGACATCCATGGCAGTGCTTCTGGTGGCACCTAACAGGATGTGATGAGGAGATAGTCATGTTATGACACCTAGCTAAGGAGGATCAAGATAGTACGTAGTGTTTTTATTTTCTTAAGAGCTCTAGTTGGGTATTTTATATGTAATTAAGAGCATGTTGGAAGTTTTGCTACTTAATTTGATATATTACATATATATACTAATTATTAAATGTGATTGTGATTCTTGATTTATCTATATTTCATCATTATCTTAAAATATCGTATTGTTATTTCAACTTCATCATACATCTTTTTAGTAACTCAGTAATACGAGGAATAACGTCCATATATATACGAGTAAGTAAACGCTTAAAGATTCAATTTTCAAGCTTAAAGGTTCAATTTTTAAGCATAAAGGTTTTTCAAAAAAAAAAAAATTACATACTATTTTCATATATTACACTAATCTCAATTATAGAACTTTCGTTAGTTAATGGTAACAACTAGTACTACCATGAAATGACTTAAGCATAGTATGGTATTATTAGGGTGTTACAACACAAACATTATAGGGCGAATGCTATATGATTTCAAGACACATACTTTTGGGGCCATGATTAGCATATAGGGTGAACTAGCTGCCTAGCAAGTCTAACTGACTCAAACCAATAATAGAGATTCTTGCTGAAAAAGTTGACAAAGTTTTCCTTAAAAATTAGACATCCCAAAATATACACAATCTCTTGATTAACAGATCAAATTGTATAATCCCAGTCTTAGTATCCAAAAGAATTCTCAAAATGCATAACAAACACAATATACACAATTCTAATAACAACAAATTAGGTATATACATTCGTGACCCTGGGATGAAGATTCTATTTGTGCTTGCATTACTTTCACTCTTGGATATGTCTTTTTCATGTACTTGCTTTGTGTTTATTTTACTTTTCTCTACTATAGATACTATATGATGCTTTTTTTTCTTTTTGCTCCTCACTATCTTTGGTGGGTCAAGCCTTTGCAATGAATTATTACAAAACAAAAAAAAAGCAAAAAACAAATTAGGTATATAGGAAGAGAGATCTTGTTTGTAGCTAATAAGCTTAACTAAAGTTTATACATGTCAAGATATCAAAATACATCATGGGCCTATATAACATTAATATGGTCAAGCCCACACACACAAGTGTTAGGATCACCAAAATGATCTACTTCTTGAATTGGCTAGATGACCTGATCTTGGAATTGCACGGGAATCTGAAACATGTAGAATAAAGGGGTGAGTCACACAAATTTAATGAGAGATAATATATCTATAATAGGAATAGAACAAGCTCAAACACAAGTTTTTCACAAAAATATACTTAACAGAGTGATGTTCTAAATGTTAAGACATAAATTATGGTAGTAATCAAGGTTAAATATAGTATACAATGCCAAATTTGACAAAAAAGAATAAGAGAGGTCAGTGTCAAATCTAGAATCATAATAGAAATCTCACCGACAAGCTTACACCCAAATGGTCCACGAGTCGCCCATTATCTTGAGGCTAAACAATCCTTGATGTCTTGGCTAGACATGCTAAGCAAGCAACACTCCTACTTGCTAGTGTTCAAACCAATGTGCATGAATGGTAAATTTTACTGTAGTTAGTTATTGTTTCTCTCAAAAAGTCCTACCATAAAAGCATCATCATATACTCAAAGATGTTTTATTTATCACAAATTTAGAATATCCACAATTTGTGGTGGGGATGTGCAACGAAATGTATCTTGTGAACACTTTTGTACAAATTCAATAAACTAAATATAAACATAAATAGGGAATGAAATTAACAGGATGATAATGAGTACAAAGGCACAAGAATTTATGTGATTCAGCAAATCATATGCCTACATTCACACCATAGGATAAACACTTTAACTATGAGAAGAAAAATAGTACAAAAATATCACTTTGCTACGATACCAAAAGCCCCTTGTACACCCTCTCTCATAACCCAAAGTACCCCTCTTTAACAATGAGCTCTCTCTTTGTCTCTGTTTCACACACCTAGGCAATTGATTTTTTTTTATAACCAAAGGTCGTTAGTCTTCAGGACTCCTTATTCCAAATCCTAATAGATTTTTCAAATCCAACAGATTTTTTAAATCCTAACAAATTATTTTTTTTAGATATTTAATTTTCCTTTTAGGATTCTATTGTATCCTTAATTTAAATATTCACAAATCTAAAAATACACATCTTAAAGATATACATGAAACAAATAAACCATAATCATATCAAGATATATGCATAAGCCAACTTTCCTAACAATTTGTTTATTAAAATAACAGAAGTTTGGAATAGCATAGATTGCCAAATCAAAGTACTAGAAAGCATATTTCAAATATGGTTGTCCCAGGCCTCTAGCGATATAGAGTGTAACATAACATACTTGTCTTTCAAAAATTTTGAATGATGTGCTAAGTAAAACATGAATGATACAAACTTTAGAAATCTAACTAATTAACAGTAGTATGTATGTATGTATGTGTGTGTGTGTGTGTGTGTGTGTATACACATGAAACATCTCATAGATATACCATCAACTCACACTATATAGCCAAAGTGAAAATGGTCCAAGCCTACAATGCCATCAACGAAATGATTCTCCAATGTATCTAGCACCACATACATCATAAATCAAGTACTAATTGATTTCTAGAGCTAAGGATTCACTCAAATTAGCTTCTAATCATAAAATCTCAATTTAAACCCTTGGTTCTTAACTCTAACTCATCAAATCCAAACACTTACAGTGAAAGTTTGCTAAACACATGAATTAGGAGAAGATGTGCCTTAGGAACACCTTTTAAAGCCAATAGATAAAGACTAACTTTCAAACTGCAACCCTCAAACTCCAAAACAACCAAACCACACTATCCCTCAACAAAATCACCTCAATCACACTAATTTGGTTCCATTTTATCTGTCACTTTAGTGATATGCATAAAAATTAAGGAATTTAAAATAAAATGAAATATGTTTACTGAAATGCCCTTATTTAATTTTTAATTTTTAATTAATTCATTCTATTAATCTCACATTATATATATTTCTCCATTAATGGTGTACTTAGAATTGTGTGAAAAGTGAACTTGAAAAATTAATATTAAATATTTTATTAATATGTGAAAATGACAGATAAAATCGGTCAAAATTTTTCTTCAAAATGACAAATACAATAAAGTAAATTACACTGATCTTTCCTAAGATAGGTGATATTACATAAGGCACCTCTTGATTTTCAAAAATATACACTAACTTCCCTTGAGATATAGATGATATTACATACAGTACCCTCATATCTTGTAAAATGTGACACAAATACCTCTGTAAATATGACTCTGATCTTTCCTAAAGGGAGGTCAATGTAGGTAAGCATGAAAAATCGAGAGATATCATATGTAATATCACCTAACCTCGTGGAAAGTCAATATAATTTACCGTAAATAAATTGGAGGTAATTAATGTCCATCACTATTAAAATAAATTCATTTAATCGACCTTAATATACATCTTTATTGATTTTAAAGATTGTAATAATAAAAAAATTCATTTAATTGTACAAGAACAAAAACTGTTTATATGCTAGCTTAATTCGACAATATCTGTGACAAATTTACTTAGCTTTAATGGCTTAATTTCATAATATTAAATTTACTTAATTAGTTCAAATCGTCCTTGGCCACTTTTGGTATCACAAACACAAGAGAGATAGGCTGTGGGGGTAAGGAAAAATTTTAAAAGGGAATCTAAAACTATAAGGAAATATATTGTGCAAAAGAAAGAAACCAATTCATAAAAGGAATGCCATTATGGAATATATTAATGGCAGTGTTACGTTAATAATTGAAAAGTAATGTTATATTAATGAAGCATCATTTTAATTGAGTATTATATATATATATATATATATATATATATATATATATATATATATATATATATATTAATAAAATCAATGCCATTATGGAATATATTAATGGAGTATCATTTTAATAATCTTACTAATGCTTGTATTAAATGGAAAAAAAAGTATTTAATATATTTTGAGAATATAATTAAAAGAATTAAATAGTTACTTTACTTAGTAATTAAAAATATTATAAAAAATGAGGTATGAAGAAACGTTTTTCATCCTTAAATATGCCTAAATAAGCCTTCCTTGGAAAAACAAATTGTTGAGTAGCTCCTTTTGGTTTGATGCTAGTTATCTCTCTATGGCCATGCCATTTTTCAGCATCTTCATCTCGATTGTTGTTTGTTGTTCTTCTCTTATTCACAATGTTGCCTGTGCTGATTATGGAATAGCGCTCACAAAATGTTTATTGTTTTATGAGGGTCAAAGATCAGGGAAATTGCCTCCCAACCAGAGAGTAAAATGGCGAGGAGATTCGGGACTTACTGATGGTCAAGATGCTAAAGTAAGATACTCTTTTCACACCATTATTCTTTTCGCTTCATTTTTAAATGAAAATGATTTTGCTATGCTTCTTTAAAACAAAAAAAAAATGATTAGTGGTAGCTATTTTCTAACTCAACCCAGTGTACACAAAGTGGAGAAGTCTTGTAGAAGTCTCATTACGAAAAGTAAATCAGGTGGAGAGTAGTACAATAATTAGAGATAGAAAAAGATCCAAAAAAATCATAAGAAAACTGTTAAAAGAAATTTAGATTTTAGTGGCTCAAATATAAACATGCTTTACGAGAAAATATTATAGCGTGTCTTATCCATGTAGCCATCCATACCTAGTGGGACGAGGCTTACCTGCGATATAGTCCATGGTTCAATCAACAGAGAAGGGAAACCTACATTATTCAAACAATAAAAATGATCCTTCAAGTGCAAACTTAAGCCTCATTATTGTGATTCTGCACTTAAATTTGGTTCTAATTGCTAGAACAAATAGTAAAAGTAATCACTCTTTGATTCATTTTTAACACAAAGATCAAAATGCAGGTTGACCTTGTGGGTGGATACTATGATGCTGGAGACAACCTCAAGCTTGGGTTTCCAATGGCATTTACCATAACTATGCTTTCATGGAGTACAATAGAGTTCAGAGACAAACTTGCAAAGCAAAATGAACTTGAAAATGCATTGGACGCCATAAGATGGGGGACAAACTATTTTATGAAAGCACACCCACAACCAGACACATTGTATGGAGAAGTTGGTGATCCTGATTCAGACCATTCGTGTTGGCAAAGGCCAGAGGACATGACAACACCTCGTAATTCCTCCCGGATCGATGATCAGCATCCAGGGTCTGATCTTGCTGCTGAGACTGCTGCTGCTCTGGCTGCTGCTTCCATAGCATTCCAGCCAGTGAACAAAAAATATGCATCCAAATTGCTAACTCATGCAACTCAAGTATGGTTTGATTTTGCACCCTTATGCTAATTATTTCAATTTGTGTAGTTTACATATATAGAATTAGAAATTTGCTTTGTCCAGTGTGGATATACCTGAATTTAGTTCCCTACGCAATGGATAGATAGGGTCAGTATAGTAATTGATACTTTAGTTTGGTAGTAAAAGAGTGACATTGTTTAGACATCAAAAAAGGATACCAAATAGAACAGCTTATCACATGAGTATATAGTATATCTATCTCACTTTAAATACTTATTCATGCTGAAATTAGTATACAATATTTCGTACAATATTTGGTTGGCACAATTTTCTATATAATATATACATTGCCTTTTCTCTTTTTATTAGCCAAATGTAACTATTTAGGTGGTCCGCAAAATCTATTTTTTTCATCGAGCATCGTAGATCCCCTATATATATATATAAAGAAAAGAAAAACATTTTCTGAGAATAAAAATAGAGTAAAAAATTCATGAATTTGATTTATCAATAAACTTATATGAAAAATTAATTTCTAAAATTTTCACTCCCAGATTTAACTCTCATACCAATCGGACTCTTACTTTATAAAATAAGTTGCTAATAAAATTAGTGCTGACAATGTATGAAGTTTTGAACTTTCTTTTTAATTGTAAGTGATAATATATTTTTTTTCTCGTTCTTTCTCACTTGCAGTTGTTTGAGTTTGCCAACAAACACCAAGGATTGTATTCAAATAGTATCACACCAGCAAAGAAAGTATATTCCAGTAGTGGATATAAGGTATTCTATCATAAATGTTTGTTGCACAATTACAAATATAAATATAATATTTCAAATAAAAAAAATGCATAGTTAAGGACAATAAATTATAAAATCTGAACCATTATTTGTTTAAATAGGATGAATTACTATGGGCAGCAGCATGGCTTCACCGTGCCACCAAAATGAGAAAGTACCTTGATTACCTAGGAAGATCAGGCGACACTGGCGGTGTAAGAGCAGCGTTTAGTTGGGACGACAAGTACATAGGTGCTCAGATTCTTGCAGCAAAGGTATCACTCATAAACCATCTTTAATAAAGGCCACATTAGGTTCTAAATTGGCCAAAATTTATTCTCAAATAAATATAGTAGTACTTTTTATATTTCCCTATGAATTTCAATAGTTTATATAAAACACTCTGATTTAATTTGGTAGTATTTTTTGAGGGGATATTTTTGTTTATAAAAAATATAAGTTAATTTTTTTTTTATTTGATAAACAAAAATGCTGAGGCACTTTTATTCTTGACTTTTAAAAGCTAGGGATGCTTTTGAGAGCAATTTGTGGGGTGTTTTCAGAGCTAACACTATTTAAAATTTAAAAAATTAATATAACCTTAAACGACAATCAAAATATAAATTATCCTAATATTTATATTCCTTATAGTCATTGCAGATTTTAAAAGTAACTTTATAATATATTTACCAAATTCGATTGATAAAAGCAATATTTACATTATTTTACCAAATAATATTGTTATAGGCTTTTAAGAGCAACTTTTAAAAAATCTAAAGGACTTAGTAGGAAAAGCCATGACATTACCAAACCAAACCTAAAACAATTATTTTATTTAGAATACATTAGAATAAAATGAATTTTGGATATAATATATTCTTTTGTTTCCATTTAAGTTAACACAATCAGTATATCATTTTGGTGATTTCACATTGGGTTCGAATCCATTGTAAGTTGTATATGTTTGGGACTTTATTGAATTGTATATGGTCATGCAGATTGTATTGGAAGGTACAGTGCAATCATCAGGGATTTGGGCTCAATATAAGGCACAGGCAGAGCAGTTCATATGCTCCTGTGCACAGAAATCAAGCAAAAATGTGGATAAAACATCAGGGGGTCTGTTATGGTTTTTACCATGGGATAATGTTCAATATATTTCTACTGCCACATTTGCAATGTCTGTTTATTCTCAGTATTTATCTGCAAAACATGAGTCCCTCAAGTGCGACGGTGGCATTGTTAGTCCTGAAGATCTCACATCACTTGTCCGTTCTCAGGTAATCAATCAAACTCTACTTACATGTTTGTCCCTTATATTATAATATTAAGGCTAAAAAGAATTTTTCTAAATTTGTAAATTTAGAAATTAAAAGAATTAAGCACCTTATAACATTAAGCTTTTAAAATAAATGAGTCAACTTGTTTGTTTTATCCAAGTAAGCATCATTGATTGTCATAGCTTCAATAAAAAATAAAGTAATTAATAATTTTTCACAATCTCTTTTTTTTTTTTTTTTGGACAAACTTTTGAGGTTAAGTTTATACATATGTAGTTACATTTGAGAATAGTAGGCCAGCAAGGTATGAGTTTCTTCAAAGCAAGTTATGATATGTTTTTACTTCTTTTTCATTGATAATAATATTAGGTGGACTACATATTGGGTTCAAACCCCAAAAAAATGAGTTACATGGTGGGATATGATACAAATTATCCGCAACAAATTCATCACAGGGGCGCATCTATTGTATCAATCAAACAAGATGCTACACCAGTAACATGTCAAGGTGGCTATGACAAATGGTTCAATAAAAATGCCCCAAATCCTAATGTACTAGAGGGAGCAGTTGTGGGTCCGGATAAGGATGATAATTATATAGATAGTAGGAATAACTTCCAATTAGCTGAGCCAACAACTGTTACTAATGCACCTTTGGTTGGTGTTCTTGCATATCTAGCTTAGATTTCATATGTATGCTTAGAAACCTTCAATGTGATATAATAAAGGTTTAAATATATTTTTAATTCTTATAATTATTAGTCATTTTAATTTCGGTTTCTTTAGAATTTTCGCTTTGCTTTTGATTTTCTTTTCCTTTTTTCTTTTTAGTCATGTCGTTTTAAATCTTAGTCTTTATAAATACTTTAAAAATGTGTTTAATCATTACAAATAGTAGAAATTTTATTTGTGGTTATTATAAATATTTTCTGAATCTTATTTCAATTCTTATAACTATTACCACCTAATACTAGATTTAAATGATAGAGATCAAACACTAATAATGGAAAAAGAGACCAAAATCAAAACAAAAATTTTAAACGAATCAAAATCAAAATTATTCATATTTATTGAGACTAAAAACAAATTTAAATCTATATTAAATTAGTATTACCTCAATCTTAAAATAACTGTCCACTTTAAAAATTTTATTTGTCTATAAATAATTATCCACTTAGGAAATTTAGACAATGTTAGTTTTTTTTTCTAATTATACCCCTATTAAAGAAAGGGGAGAGAGTAAGTGGAAAAAGATAATTAAGGAAGAGAAAGAATTAAGTGAGGATAATTTTATAAAATGTGTCTAAATTTTTCTAATATTAAGACTTTTCCTGATTTTTTTTTAGAAAAAGATCTTATGTAGGCTTGTTGGGGACGTGTCTCTGTGCGCCGGTCATGTCCTGAGTTGAGTCGTAACATAAATAAATTCTAAAATAAATACCACAAATCTTTATACACTAATTATGAATTAATTAGGTGCCCCGAATTCTTTTCTAGGATTTTTCCCTATATTTTTGGGCATTTTCTTTATTTTTCTTTCTTAGAAAATCATAATAATTACTTAACTAATTAACTAATTTAATAATTATTATTTTATAAATTTTTTCACATGAGTTTTGGAAATATTATATTTTTATTATAATTTTTCTAAAGTTATTTCTAATTATTTTGAGCTTTTTGACACTTTTGCTCTTAACATGCTTAATGAATTATTTGAATTATTTGAATTAAACCGAGGTCGGATTATGATGTTATAGGAAATGTTCTTTTAGTAGAGCTGTAATTTACTTTTAATATTTTCTAAAGAATTTTGTTTCACCATTACTTAGTGAAATGAGGGAATATTAATTTTAAATGGACTTGGATCTGACTCTATATTTTATTATTACTAATTGGTAGAGTAATTGGGACATAATTATTTTATTTTAACATATCTAGACTAATTAATCTTAAACTACACTTAATTAAGCATTATTTTGGTGGGATGTTACAATATCACTCTTCTTCTTTGCTCCAAGAATCATGGATACATGAATTAGCTGCCAGAGATAAGCCAATCTTAATCCATAAGCTTGTGCATAATGCACTTCCAACTTATTAATTAGTTTGACTAAGGAACCATGATTACTTCCTCACAAACACAATCCTTGAGGCCGCGTCCATGGCATTCTAGTACTCATGCATGATATTGATGGGAGAAGCTATGATGGGACTAGCATTGGAGAGTTTTCCTTTAAAGCACACTTTGTTACGATCCAACTAATTAACCATATACCATACATGATCTCATCGGTGTTTCTTTATAGCTTGCATTGGTCAGGGTTGCAAAATTTCATATTAAGCGGGAATGATTAAAAATAAAAAGTGATTTGATTTGATTTATTTAATAATCGAATCTTATGATTGGCATCATTGAAAATGATCAAGATCCTCTTATGCAAGGGGAGCATAGGCCTCGACCCCCTCCTCTCAAAAGTTAGAAAGAAAAAAAAAAAGATTTACATATGCTTAACTAAATAAATCTCTAAAACATAAAAAAGATCTACTATACTTTTTCTTTTATCTTTTAGATATACTCTAATAATTTATCCACTTTTATTAGTTCCATCTAAAGATATCAATTGGTGCACGAGATAAAATTTGACGAAGTTGTGGTAAAATCATTCAACAACCACCTTGAGTGAAGTATTTTACAAAGTTCCACTTTATATCAAACATAACTATAAATTTCTATATTTATGTTTTGGCATTCACAAAAAATAACTCTACAAGTATTTTATGGCCAACTCCTTCTCCCGCCACCCTCCCCATACCGACTTCTTTCACTTTTCCTAATTCTTCCATCATCTGAGTTTCAATTCCCCACCAAGCAGATGCCAGTAGTAGGTTGGTATGATGCCCTATGTGTAGAACTGCAGCACTCCCCAATAAGGATGAGCATCTGACTACCCTCACTAGCGTTGAAAAACTACTCGACAACTAAGAACTTAATCACTCAAGTCACACATGGTACATACAATCGCTACCCATTCTTTTTATCTCAACCAATTTGGATATAAAACTAGTTTTTTAAAAAATCAATTTTAAATTGATTTAAGTTCATCCCAAATTTTTCTTCTTTTATTTTATATCTTCTTACTACTTGTCAACTATCCTTTGCTATTGTTCACTGCCATGGTCCACCATCATCCGCAGTCAGTCGCTGCCGATTACCACCGCCGGCCCCATCTGCCACCATTGGCTTTGGTTGGCTACCACCATTTGCCATCATCTGTTCCTGTTGTCTGTCATCGCCAACCACCACCATCCATCGTTGCCGCTGGCCACCACCGTTTGTCATCACAAGTTACCACCATTCGTCGTCGCCACCATCCGTCACCATTGCTGCCAACCACCACCACCGGCAGCCACCACTGCCGGCTGCCACTGTTTGTCACCGTCTATTACCATATGCTAAATTAGTTTCTCTAATGATATAGTTAAAAAGAAAAACGTAAAAAGAAGAAGAAGAAGAAGAATATATGTTAAAATTAATTTTTAAGTTATGGAGCTAAACAATGTTTAATTAAAAATTAGTTTGTTTTTATATTGATTAACATAACTGGTTGTATTGTATACCATATTAATTCATTTTTTTGAGGTTGCCAAACACCCCCTGAAGGAGGAGGTTGTGGCATGGACAGCACAACGAAGCTGATGAGGAAGGGGGTGGCAGCATGGCAACACAGCGAGGAAGGAGAAAAAGAAGAGGATGACATAGCAAAAAATTGATTTCATCATTTTTCTTAATTTTATAATTTTATCTGCGTAGTTATTTTTTATTGTAATATTTTCAAGATCTATAATAGATTAATAGTCACAAACTTTAGGGGACCATGTTAGAAGCCACATCGAGCAACATAGGTTACTCTTTGGAATAAGTGCAACCATTCCTTATGTTGAAATGTGTATGTAATGAATAATTTAAGGTTTAAATATGCCTTTAGTTCTTATAAATATAGGTTTTTAATTTTAGTTCCTCTAAATATCTTTTTTTTGTTTTTGGTCCCTCTTTTTCTAATGTATTTTTTAGTTCCTGTCATTCTAAATATTAGTCTTTATAAGTATTTTAAAATATGCATTTAATCCCTACAAATACTGATAATTTTGTTTTTGGTCCTTATAAATATTTTTAACAATCTTCTTTTGATCCTTATCAACATGGCCTCTTAATAATGCTAGCTAACACTATGGACCAAAAATATAATATTAAAAAGAAAAGGATGAAAAATTTAAAAAAAAAATAAAGGGACTAGGATCAAAATGACCTATATTTATATAGATAAAAAAATATATTTAAGCCATAATTTAATTAAAAGTAAAGCCCTTTAAATTAGTCTCTGAGAAATATATCATTACACAAATTTATCTTTAAGAAATGAAAACCTTTACCCATAAGAAAAAAAACCTAACATATACTCTGACTCCAAGAAATAAAAATATAGGTCAAATTAGTTTCTTTCTGGACAAATTAGTCCTTGAGATGCTTTTGTTCGGAAGTGATGATGACGATTACAATGCACTCGTTCACTCCAAATTGAGGTAGAGAAACCCTCAATAGCTACACGATGGAAATGAGTGGTTGCACCAGGTTGCCCGGCGAGGAGGGATGTATTTGCAAGGATTCTGACACTCAAGTCAGTCAAAGTAAGAGGTAAGAGAATCCAAAAAAATGCGCATACCTGTTTCATGGGTTAGACCCTTATAGCTACATGATTTACAATGGTTTTCGAGATTCCTGCATAACGGTCTCAGATCGCTTACGTTATTCAATCCAGTTTCGTGACGTTACGGAATCTGGAGTAAATGCGTAATGGATATAATGGTTTCAATTGATGTCTTCCAATCGGGTCGTTATTGAGAGGCTTTATTCGTCCTTTATGGACCCTTTGGGCTTAGTCTATAAAAGTGCCCCCAAACCGGTTCGGCATGTTAACGTAGGATACCGATTTTGAATTCAAAGTCGTTTATGACTAACTCGAATCTTCAGGAAAGAAAACCCCGACTTTACCTGGCTGGACATCAATCATAGCTAGCCAATACCTACCTGACCTGAAAGGACTACTCCTGCCACGAGTTTATCAAAGGTCACATCCTCATTCCCCGAGATGACATGTGTTGTTTATGGCGTCTCATAGCACGTGCCCTCATGATTTAAACTGACGTGAATTTTCAAGTTTATCCTTATTCCTAGGTGTGATAAGACATTTTTGCCCTTCGTGACCTTCGGGTTACGCAGCAGGAGACGTGTGCTTGCCTTTAAATCCAACCAGTTCGTTTTCTCCCAAACTCTTCCATCACACCACCATTTGCTACACTCCCCAGGGCTTACCTTCGTCGAAGTACTCCATATTCCAAAGGTACACTTCCCTTACACTGACGTTTGATAATACTGTTGTCTTGGTGCTATAGTGTTTTGCTATTCAGTCATTTTACCCTTTTTGGTGGGAGTTATTTTGTGCCCCTAATGTTTTCCTTTCGTCCGCCTAACTCCGGCGGTCCTTCGCCACTTGCTACTGGCGGTTCTTCGTGCTTTAGAGGAAAAACCACCATAAGATCACTTCCCTTCGTTTTCCAAGCTTTATTTTTTATTTTATTAACTGTAGAGGTGGTTTTTCCTATATAGGAAAATTCTGATGGCAAAGAAGCAAATGCTCATTTTTCCTCTTGCGATTCCTTCAATATATAGATGGTTCGACCCTGAGGTCCTGGGAATTCCATCCAGGGTGAACAAAGACTTTCTCAAATCCCTTCGCGAAGAGTATCTGCTGACGCCGGAAGGGGAATATGACGAGGAATACATTCTAAAAGCTCCGAGTTCCGATAAGAGAGTTTGTTATATCAACCTCGAGGGTGGTCCAAGATGACTGTGGATGTACGATGTCCTTATTTCCAAATTCGGCGTTCACATCCCCTTAACTCACTTTCAATTTACCATCCTTCAACGGACTGGAGCTGCCCCCTCTCAGCCTCATCCAAACAGTTGGGCCATGATCCCATGGTTCAAGATTATATGCGACTACCTCGAGGTCCCTCCTTCTCCGGGGGTGTTCTTTTTCTTGTTCACACTTACCCTACCTAGTGGCGGCAGTGTAACATCAGGGTGGCTATCTTTCCGATCTCAACCAAATTGGAAAGTGTTTTCGTTGTACGAGGAATCCTTCCATCATTTCAAACCGTTTTACTTCAAGGTATATGGGGCTTCAAACATAATTCCTTTTTGGGAGGACCTTCAAGGAGATTTATGAATCAATTATTTTTGGAGCAAGTACTTCGAAATTCCTCGAGTTAATGAGGATGAGCTATCTCTTGAGGAACAAGTGTTGGTCACCTTTCTTCTATTGAGGTTTGGAAAAGAAAACCTCAATTTGAAACTTGTAGTCGGAGTTGACTTGCCAACAGCCAGAGACCACTTAGGTTGGAGCCCAAAATTTTTCTTTATCATGCCTATTATCATTATGTTTACTAACCTCGGATTTTGACCTTTGCAGAGAAAATGGCTCTAAAATCCGCCCCTAGTGTTCTTCGGTGCCGTATCCTGAACAAAAGGCTCCACGAGGGTGAAGGTAGCAGAAGTCCACAACCTGATGACCTCCCCAACTCGAGTGTTAAATCTGCTGATATTTCCGCCCTTGAGGTGCCACCTAAAAAATCTACTGAAGTACAACCTTCAAAGAAGCAGAAGGGAAGAAGGTTATGAAAGAGGTGATCTGAGTTGACCTTGAGGAGAACATTGCCTCGGATACCAGATTAGAAGATAACGTCCTTGTGAGGTCTTTCCCCTACGAGGAGTTTATGGACAAATTGTTGGTGACCCCTCCTGTTTTGGAACATATAGGCTCTGATGATGAAGGTATTGTGAGCAGGATGCAGTGGGTGGGCCGGATACTGTTGAAGTGGGCCACCATCCTCAGATGCTCAGAACCTGCTATTGCTGCAGGTCTCCAAGCTTCGAAAGAAACAAAGGAACTTGGAGACAGCCTCTGCCTTCTCAAGGTCGAAAAGCATGCCATAGAAGAAAAGAAAGAGAAACTGACTTCCAAGGTTGCTGAGTTAAAAAAGGCAATACGGTTGAGGAACCAGAGCCTTGAAGACAAAGATCATTAATTGGAAAGAGCATCCAAATGAATATCCAAGTTGGAGGGACTCAATGCTTTGGCTTTCGAAGAGATCAGCAAGTTATAGGCTGACGTGAAGTTCATCGAGCAGCAATGGGAGAAGTCGGCTTTTGAAATCAAAGATAACATCTTATCTCAATGTCAAGTGATCTGTCTTGAGGCCAACTTTAGTGAAGTCGGTTTGGACAAACACGTGAAAGATGGCCGTATTGAGATTGCCCCCTTCAGACGATAAAGACGGCGCTGATGTAGATGAGGGCGGCAATGTTGCCCCGTAAATAGGTAGGCTTGGATGTAAAACATTTGTAATATTTCCGAGTTTATGGAATCGACTTTAAACTTGCAAAATTCTATAGCATGACAATTTTACCGAAGTTATGTTTGGCTTTCCGACTATGTAAGTCTTGCCATAATTTCCATTAATGATTATAACGAAAAAATTGCCGAAGTTATAAATTTGACTTTCCAACTATATAAGCCTTTTGAATTTCGAATAACTTGGTTATAATGATAAACTTACCGAAGTTATAAATTTGACTTTTCGACTATATAAGCCTTTTGTCATAATTTTGAATAACTTGGTTATGGTAAAATTCCTGGATTCATAATATCCAAGGGAACTAAACTCGGGCATGTGCTTTTCGACTAAGGGGTAATTAGTACCTCAGGATTGACAAATAAAATTTCAAAATTTCGACATTTATTCATAAAATTTAGAAAAAACCAAGCAGCAGTGCATTGATATACCACTTGGCCCATGAAAGCCTCGCCTCGTTAAAACCTCCTTGAGAAAAACTCAGTGGGAAAAAACTCGAGGTACGAACAAGAGTATGACATCTCATGGTTTATACATAAAATTTTCTCAAGTTCGAGCTATGCCATGACCTCGGAACTTGAGAGCCATCCAATGTAGAAAGCTTATATGCCCCTTTGCCAAAGACTTCGACAACCTTATATGGGCCTTCCCAATTTGCTGCGAGTTTTCCATGCCCTGGAATAGGTTGTCCGATATTAGCTCTGCGTAGAACCAGATCTCTCATATCAAATTTTCGAGGCACCACAGAGGCATTATATCTTTTTGCCACCCTTTGTTTGAGGGCTTGTTCCTTGATATATGCCATTTCTCTGGCTTCATTTGATAGGTCGATTTTCGCCCTTACGAATTGGGGACAAGTATTAGGAAAAATCACCTTTGGGCTCGGTTTGCCCAGTTCGACTGGGATCATAGCATCTACCCTATAAGTAAGCTTGAATGGGGTTTCCTCCGTGGTGGAATGAGGAGTTGTTCGATACGACCATAACACGCTATCGAGCTGAGCTGCCCATGCTCCTTTTTTGTCATCAAGCCTCTTCTTCAATCCTCGGAGTATCACCTTATTGGCCGCTTCTACTTGCCCATTTGCCTGAGGATGCTCCACCGATGTGAAATAATGTTTGACCTTGAGTTTGAAAGGAAGTCCTGAAATCTCTTGTCGGTAAACTGTGTCCCATTATCCGTTATTAGTGACTCCAAAATTCCAAACCTAGTGAAGATGTTCCGCCATATAAACTTCTGAGCTTATACGGTTGTGATGGAAAATAATGGCTTTGCCTCAATCCACTTAGTGAAGTAATCGATGGCAACAATTAGATACTTTACTTGCCCTGCGGCCAAGGGGAAAGGACCCAAAAGGTCGACCCCCCATTTGGAGAATGGCCATGGAGACATTATCATAGAAAGCTCTTCCGATAAAGCGACATGGAAATTTGCATGCTACTGGTACTTCGGACATTTCCTAACAAATCTAACAGCATCCTTCGTCATTGTGGGCCAGTAATATCCTGCCCGTAAGATCTTTAAGACAAGTACCTTTTCTCCGGGATAATACCCGCAAGACCCTTCATGAACTTCTTCGAGCACTAGAATAACTTGTTCCGGGGTGAGACACTTCAACAAAGGTTGAGATAATCCCCTTCGATACAGTTGCCCTTCAATTATGGTATAGTATGAAGCTTCCCTGGTTAGTTTTTTCGCCCAGAGAGAATCTTTAGGCTGAACTCCATTTAACAAATATTGCATAATTGGGGTCGTCCAATTCAGAGTTACTTTAATCTCCAACGCCGAAACAAGGTCCGTTATAGAAGGGATTTTCAAAGTTTCTTGAATTAGACTTCTATTATTCCCTCCTGTCTTGGTGCTCGCCAGCTTTGAAAGGACATCAACTCAAATATTTTCAGTCCTGGTAACATGTCAGATTTCGAATATATCCATTTTTCCCAAAAGATCTTTGACTTTAACCAGATATTTCTGTAGCAACGGATCTTTGGCCTGATACATCCCAGACAATTGCGACATCACAATTTGAGAATCGCTACAAATTGTAGGTAGGGTTGCTTCAACATCGGAAGCAAGTTGAAGGCCGGCGATTAGGGCTTCGTATTCGGCTTGATTGTTGGAAACTGGGAAATCAAACTTCATAGACATCTCAACCATGATGTCATCTTCTTTCTCCAAGATGATTCATGCTCCATATCCTTTTGTGCTTGATGCTCTGTCCATATATAATGTCCAACTTAGATTTTCGAGGTCCTCTTCATCCATCATTTCAACAAGGAAATCAGCTAAGACTTGAGCCTTAATCATAGCACGAGGTTCATATCGGATATCAAACTCCGACAGCTCCATCGACCATGTTACCATCCTACCTGCGAGATCTGGTTTCTAGAGCACTTGTCGAATTGGTTGGTCCGTTCTAAAAATAGTTGTATGAGCTTGAAAATATTGCCAAAGGCGACGTACTGCAAAAACAAGAGCCAAAGCTACTCTTTCCAATTTCTGATATCGTACCTCTGCCCTGTGCAAAGTCTTGTTAACAAAATATACCGGGTATTGCTGTTTATTGTCTTCTCAGACTAAAATGCCGGCTATGGCCGAATCGCTTACCGAAAGATAGAGATATAATGGTTTTTCGACCTTTGGTTTGCACAAGATCAGGGGGCTTGCCAAGTAAGACTTGAATGCTTGGAAGGCTGCCTCACATTCTGGTGTCCATTCAAAATTATTTTTTTTCTTTAGTAACGAAAAGAAAGGTGAAGCCTTCCGGGCTAAGGCTGCCAAAAATCTAGAAAGAGAGGCTATTCTCCCTATTAAGCACTGGACCTCTTTAACATTACTCGGGCTTCTCATCTCGATAATGGCCCTGCATTTATTAGGATTTGCCTCAATTCCCTGATGTATGAGCATAAAGCCTAAAAACTTTTCAGCCTCAACAACAAAAACACATTTACAAGGGTTTAGCCTCATCTTATGCCTTCGTAAACATGCAGACACCGTTTCTAAATCGTTCAGGAGCTTTCCTTCCTCCTCAGTTTTTACCAGCATGTCATCTATGTAGACTTCCATGAGAATCCCGATGTGCTCAGAAAAAATTTTGTTCATCAACCGCTGATAGGTAGCTCCTGCATTCTTCAGCCCAAAAGGCATTACTTTATAGCATTAATTTCCCATGGAGGTGATAAACGCTATTTTCTCCTCGTCCAATGGATGCATGGGAATCTGGTTATAACCAGAGAATTCATCTAAGAAGGAAAGAAATCAGAATCCTGACGCTGCATCTACTAGTCCGTCAATGCTCGGCATGGGGTAAGAATCCTTTGGGCAGGCTTTGTTGAGGTTGGTATAATCGACGCACATTCGCCATTTCCCATTGGATTTTTTAACCATCACAACATTTGACAGCCAAGTCGGACAGGTTACTTCTCGGATAAACCCGTATCCAATAAATCTTGGACCTGTTTTTGAACTTCCCGTTCCTTTTCCAAGCTCATCCTTCTTTTTTTCTGGGCCACAGGCCGAACATGAGGGAAAATTGACAACCGATGGCTCATGAAATTGGGATTAACCCCTGGCATGTCAGCTGCCATCCAAGCAAATATCCCTATATTCTCCTTCAACAAGGTAATAAGATCCTCTCGGAGGGACGTCAAAAGATTTTTGCTAATTCGAGCTGTGTGAAACGATTCTGAGCCAATTTGCACTTCTTCGAGTTGCCCCCTAGCTCAGGTTGTTTGGCCTCCTGACGACCTCGGACATCCAGATCAATTAACATAACATTCGATGAGGTCGAAGGTCATACTTCTTCTTCCTTTGATTTCTTTTTAATTTCCAAACTTGCATTATAGCATCTTTGAGCTGTAATTTGATCAGCTCTCACAGTTGCTACCTCTCCATTATCAGCGAAGAACTTCATCGTCAAGCAAGCTGTAGAAACAATGGCCCCGATTTTATTCAAAGTTGGCCTTCCCAAGATGACGTTGTAAGCCGAAGGATAGTCCACCACCAGAAAATCAACTTACAGTTCGAGTGTTGGGTCGACTTCCCAAATTACATGCAAAGTAATAAACCCGTCTGGGTATATCTTTTCCCCAGAGAAGCCGACGAGTTCTTCCTTGTAGCTCTGAAGGTCCGAGTTTTTTAATCCGAGTTTGTCGAATGCGTCTCGAAAAATGATATCAGCTGAACTCCCCCAATCAATAAAGACTCTTTTTGACCTTGGCATTCACCATTTTCGTTGAAATCACCATAGGGTCGTCATGTCCAGGGACAATACCCTCAAAGTCGGAATTTGAAAAGAGAATTTCAGGAGTAGTAGGTGGCTTACGGGTGTGTTTCATTTTTCCAGCTGCTAAGTTCAGCACCTCTTGAAGATGCCTCTTCCGAGCAGATTTAGTCACTCTACCTCCTACAAAGCCTCCAATGATGATGTTAATTGTTTTGGTTATGGGCTCCTTTTCTTGATGGGTATGAAGTCGGTCATTATCCGATTCCCTCTGCGATCGAAGGTGCCTCCTTTCATCATCCTTCGTAGGCGAAGCTTTTCTTTTTCGTGGATTTCATTGTGAAGCAATATATCTTGCCAACCTTCTCTCTCGAATGAGTTGTTCCATGGCATCTCGAAGATCATAAGAATCTTCCGTCTTATGTCCAAAACCATTATGATATTCGCAAAAAAGGGACCTGTTAGTATTGGCCCTCACCCGAATTGTCTTTGGTTTTGGGAACCATTCTACCTGCCCAACGTCTCTGTATAGATTAGCTAGGGATACGTTGAGGGGAGTATAATCATGGAACCTTCCCACCCTCGATCCCCTAGCTTCCTTCTTCTGTCGCTTTTCATACTGCAAACTCGACTTTTTCTCGACTTGGTGACGTTCCAAGGTCGCGGTGGCTTTCTGTGTTTCCTCGAGGTAGATGTACCGTTCAGCTCTCAACTGGATCTCATCCATTGTCTTTACTAGTCTCTTAAAGAGAGAATCTTTGAAAGGTCTAGGCCGGAGCCTATTCAAAAGAGTGATAACCGCTGCTTGGGTTTCTGCCTCCTTCACTAGTAGTGTTTCGGCATTAAACCTCTTAAGGAAATCGCGAAGCGGCTCTCCTTGTCGTTGAAACAACCCCAAGAGGCTAGTTACTGGCTTGGGTTTAAACCTGCAAGTTGTGAAGTGAGCTAAAAATCGAGATTGTAAATCCGAAAACTTACAGATGGATCTCGATGGCAGGGAGTTGAACCACTTCAAGGCCGATTTCTTCAGCGTGATCTGGAATGCTCGACATCGCACTGGATCTAAGGCTCCCGCCGGGCCATCCTAGACTTGAAGGCATCCATGTGCTCCTGTGGATCAGTACTTCCGTCGTAAGGCTCCATATCAGTTAGGGGTTTAAATCTCCTCGGGAGCTTTACACTCATTATGTAATCTGAGAATGGCATGCCATCCTCTTCTTCATCGTGAGTTTGGTAGTGCCTGGGTTGGTCAATGTTTCTTACCCTCGAAGGATGTGACTCGCCAACTTCAACTTGGCGGGAATATTTGTTTTTCGATTCCTGACCGCATTCATAGTCAGGATCCCAGGACCGTTCACTGCCCCGAAAACTTTGCCCTTCATAATGTCGAGTTCGAGGTTGGTACCGAACATCACAATCTCGAGCTCGGTGTCCATCTTTTCTCCAATCTCGTCCACCAACTTTCATTTTGTCAATGCTTAGCTCCAACTCGTGAATATGTTCTGCCTGTTCCTACATCATCAACATGATGTCATCATATGGAACTTGTTCCCTTGGTACCCGTTCTACCTTGGATGCTATGGGGTTCCTCAGGGTTTCCTCTGAAGGCGGGTTAGTAGGTCGACGATTTCCGGCATCAAAAGCGGATTCCGAAGCAGTGCGTGCATCTTGTTGGTCGCGGTGCGATAGTCGCCTTTCACTTGCGTGACCGCAAGCCACTGCTACATCCCAGTGGCGATTAGTAGCCATAATAATTCACGCACAGCAATTGAAGGAAGATTCCCTACAGACGGCACCAATGTTCAAAAGTGTTGATGACGATTACAATGCACTCGTTCACTCCAAACTGAGATAGGGAACCCTTCAATAGCTACACGATGGAAATGAGTGGTTGCACCAGGTTGTCCGGCGAGGATAGGTGTACCTGCAAGGACTCTGATGCTCAAAGTCAGTCAGAGTAAGAGGTAAGAGAATCCGAAAAAACGCGCATACCTGTTTCATGGGTGAGACCCTTATAGTTGCATGATTTACAACGGTTTTCGAGATTCCTGCGTAACGGTCTTGGATTGCTTACGTTATGCAATCCGGTTTTGTGATGTTATGAAATCTAGAGTAAATGCATAATGGATGTAACGATTTCAATTGATGTCTTCCAACCGGGTCATTATTGAGAGGCTTTATTCGTCCTTTATGGACCCTTTGGACTTAGTCCGTAATAGCTTTCTATTTGATACAATAGTTCTAAAAAAAGACTAATTTAACTGATATTTTTAATCTTTAAGGACTATGCTGAAGATTGTTATTATTTAAGGACAAATTTTTTCAATAATATTTTTGTCATAGACCAATATAATCTTTTACTCTTTAATTAACTATACTAATTATAGGCTGGGATATAGTCATGTTAGAACTCCATTAGCTTCTTAACGATAGGTGGATGAAATGACCTATTTGTAGGATCCTTAAAGAAAGATTTTAAAATAGATGTACCAATTTATAAAACAGTAAAAGTTTAAAGAATTGATACATACGTTTTTCTTCCAAGTTTAAGATTTTGAATGTAAAAATTAAAAATAAACTAAATTGCTGCTATACTAAAAGTTTAATTAAATTAATTGACAGAATTAAATTCATCATAAGCTTATTTAACAAATAAAATTAAAGCAGATAATATGTAATTGAAGGGTAAAATACAAATTGAATATGTGATATATAAGTTTATTTTGGTGATGCATAAATCTTATTCTAAAAATTCCCTTAAATTTTTGTAATATCGCAATTGTCAAGCGTAATGTCAAATTTTGACAGAAAGCTCCTCCACCCACGTTTTATATAAAATAAAATGAGTTACTTATGAGTCATTTATTAAGTATACAACTACGTATAAGTGAAATAAAGTTTGTCAAACTTTAAAGGAGTCGTTTAGTTATACATAAAAAGTTTGTTTTTTATTGAATTTATCCTATCATTTGACAATTTTACAAAATTTCAAAGATATTAAATATTAATTTTAATATATTATATGTATAAAAAATTTTATATTATTGTTTAATCATATATTTTTATATGTGTGATTTCTAAAGATAATAATAATAAAAATTAAATATTTTAATAATATAACAATATATAATTAAATAATTGTATAAAAATATTTATACTAATATCATATTAAATTTAAATTTTATTTTTGAAAGACTTGTTATTTACACGGACCGCAAAATTATTACATACTTTCATTTTATTCCTTTATTTTTATTTTTTCTTTTTTTTTCTTTTTTGTGGTCTCATTTTTCATTCATGCACATCTTAATTTTACTGACCTATTATATGTCACATGATTTGTATGCATCAATCATTTTCCTTATTAAAATTTAGGATAGTAAGTGGCTTAAACGCACTCAGTAAAGAAATGAGAAAGAAAAAAAATTAACTATTAAAAGATTAATTTGTTTTCTTGTTAATAATGATGTTGAAAGGCTGGAATGCCTACCCTTAATTTTGTGAAACCCAACAAAATATGTTTTAAATTGTAATTTAAGTATTTTAAAAATCAAACTGGGAAGAACGCGAGTGTTATTATGTTTGAGGCTTTCTCAGAGATAAATTTTTAAAATTAAATTTTTAGTATATTGAAAATCACAAAAATTTTCTTTTTTAAATTCTTTGAGAAAATGTTTAATTTGGTCTAAAATATATGTCAAATATTAAATTAATTTTTTAAATTTTTTATATCAATTTAATCATTTATAATATAAAGTAATTATGAAGTTAAAAATTAAATTGATGTCTAAATACATTTTAAAAGATTAAAGAAAATTAATATTAATGACTGTTAACAAAGATTATTTAAAGAGAATGACCAATTATATTAAATTATTAAAAAATCCAATAAAAATTATTTAAGGAGAAGGGTCAAACAATTTTAATAAGTAGGCAATAACACCTTTAAGAAAATTTCTTAATTTTCTCTGTTCTTTTTTTAATCTACAACCTTACCCTTTCAAAATGTTAGGCACTAACAATCGAAAAGCTCTCTGTGGTAGTTTTAAAAATCTATTATTATCTAGCCATGATATCATCGCCATTCAATCTCTAGTGTCGTTCAATCACTGCTCGTTACCGTTTAGCCATTGCTCACTACCATTTAGCCACTGCTCACATTTATACTTGCATTTTGTTTTTATTGGTTAACAACATAAATAACATTATATTTTAGAGTAAAACCTCAAATTGATCTTTAAAAAAAATGTGAGATATCAATTCGATCATCAAAAAATTTATGACATCAATTTGCGTGTCAAAAAATTAATTTCCATTACATGTCAATACAAATGTTAGCCTTCGTAAAAAATTGTAGTCAACTAATGATTGATGTGTCATATTATATGATAATATGTCACATTATTTGCTAATATGGACACCAAATTGGCCTTAAAAAATGTTGCAAGATATCAATTTGATCCTCAAAAGATTTGTGACACTAATCTGACTCTTAAAAGATTAATTTTCATTTCATGTTAGTTCAAACATTAGCCTTGGTGAAGAAATTGTTAGTGTTTGATTTGTGATAATGTATCACATTATCCACTAAGATGATTTTTTTTTCATTGTCTAATACCATTTATACTAATATTTCATGTATGTATAGATAATATAAGGAGTCTTCATATCAAATGTCTCAATCCTAAATTGTCAACAAACCTTAATCTAGTATTGAACCCTAAGCCCCAGTTTAGTGGTACTCGAAAACACCAAACCACTAAAAAAAATGAATTACGCGATACAAAAAATGTCACAAAACTATGAAATAACTTCATAAACCCTCAATTAACTTAGTTTTCTTACCTAGTTTTGCAAAATCACAAGTATGATAGACAACATGTATATTGATATAGTTTGTTTTGAAATATGTATTCTAAAATATCTTTTGAATTTTGTTTCTTACTATTAAAATTTTATGATTTTAATATGTATAATATCCAAATCTTTATATTTTGTTGTTTGGAGGTGGGTTATAGGAACCTGGAAGTTTAGGATGCTTCAAACAAAATTGGGATCTTGAAGCTGCCGAAACTCAATTTTTGGTGACAGCAGCTTTCCTTTCACGACGGTGAGTGGTGTACTTACAAGGACTCTGATGCTCAAGTCAGAGAGTGCAAGAGATACGAGTGTATCGGATGTGTTTGCGTACTTGGTTTTAGAGGTTTCACCTCCTACTTGTAGGAGAATGGATTAAGGTTGATACGGTTAAGCTCCACGATTTGGGGAGGCCATCTCGGGACACTCAACGGCTCTATCCACGTTAAGGAGTTCGAGGTACATGACAATATGGGCTGAGCGTGTGTAGCTTTTCACTTTGCAAGGTCTAGGTTAGCCTCAGCCCTATACCGTAAGAGTTTCGACTTGGGCCACTTTGGACCAAGTGTAATATAGGCCTTAATGAGTAGATCATGGTACAAGCTCTAGGATTCTAGTCCAAAATGGTGGCCCCAACTCGATTATGAGGTTATGGCCATGGATGCTAAGTTCAACGACTTCTTGGTGCCAAATCGCTCATTCCCAGAGTAGACGCATGTCATTTTAGTGTCTCGTTTGATGCACCATCATCATTTGAATCGAGTTGCTTTTCTAATTTCTCCCCAGCTTATGATGTAAAAAGACATCTTGCTGCCCTTCGCGACCTTTTGGTTGCGCGATAAGGGACGTGTTGGCTTCTTTAAATACCCCTTCTCTTCTTCTTCCTCATTTTCTACTCTTACAATTTGTGTCCAAAGCAAGTGTGGTGACCGAAGGAAGAGAAAAGCTTTAGTGCCATTTTGATTTTGTTGCACTTACAACCTTCTTTCATTTCCACCAACGGTACGTTTCTAGAATTCCTTTTCTTATTTTCGTTTGTATAGTTCCCATTGGTAATTTACTTGCATTTATTCTGTATTTGCTTTTTGCTTCTATGTTGAACTACGATGGGCCTCAAACTATCACCTTTTTCTTTTTCTCTGTCACTTGCCCACGTGGAGGAGTTTCCTAGTAGGGGAAACCACCATCGGCTTTCTTAAAATAGGAATTTTTGTTTCCAATAGCCCTAGTTCCAAAGTCATAATTAGAGGTGGTTTCTTTTTGTGTAGGTTACATCCTGGATTCAGAGATAGGCAAAAAATGAACCCCTAAGGTTCTCCAATTTCTGCCCTTAATCAGTTGGATAAACCAGTGGGTAGTTCCGGAAGTTTTGGGAACCCCTTAGCAAGTGACCCCAGTTGCCAAACACCCCCTTTTTTCTTGCGCATCCTTTTATTTTTTTGCCTAGGTTTAATGACTCTAAGGGTATTGACTTCTATGGTCTTGAGAGGCCTGGATTTATATTTCACTTAAGTAGGTTACTCAAGGATTAGAGTATTCCGGGGTTGTTGGTAACTTGGGTAGTTTATGAGTTTTTCGACATCTCAGATTCGATTCCAAAGTCTTGATGGCTCAGATTTCATTTTAAAATTATACTTGAGGTTTTGAACTTGGGCTTCGAGTGTTTCAACTAAGGGGTAATCAGTCTTTTAAGATTAAAATAGTAATAAATAAGAACAAGAGAATGGTAACTTTTATTGGTATTAAATTAGAAGTTACAAATGAATTCAAAAAATTGAATCATAAAATATTAAGCGGCTTTGTGTGAATGCCACCTGGCTCACAAAAGTCCCGCCTTATTAAAACCTCCTTAAGAAAATCCAATGGGACAAAACCTAAGGTAGGAAAAAAGTATGATGACTCCGCATGGATTACATTATGTGTAAAATTTTCTAAGGTTCAAGGCATTCCATGACCTTGGGACCTCGAATCCCACCAAGCCGAAGAGCTTATATGTTGCTTTTCCTAGAACTTCAATGACATGATATGGGCCTTCCCAGTTTACTGCAAGCTTGCCTTGCATGGGAGTAGTGGTTCGATGTTGGCACATCGCAATACCAAATCTCCTTCTTCGAATTTCTAAGGAACAACGGCAGTGTTGTACCTTCTAGCGATTCTTTGCTTAAGTGCTTTTCCTAGATATGCACCATCTTTCTAGCTTCATTAGTGAGGCTGGCTTCTTCCCGAAAGAACTCAGAATTTGTAGTCTAGAAAATAATCCTTGGACTGGGCTTCTCGACCTCCAATGGGATTGGCATTAACCTTGTAAGTTAGCTTGAAGGGGGTTTCGCTTGTGGTTGATTGCAAGGTCATCCGATAAGACCAAAGAATGCTTTCGAGCTCGTCGGCCCATGCTCCTTTAGCTTAATCGAGTCTCTTCTTTAGTCCTTAGAGAACGACCTTATTGGTAGCTTTGACCTACCTATTGGCCTGGGGATGTTCAATTGAGGTAAAGTCATGCTTCACTTCATAGCTGACGAGAAAATCTCGGAACTTCTGATCAATGAATTGCATTCCGTTGTTAATGACCATAGATTCCGACATCCTAAAATGTGTGAAGATATTTCTCTATACAAACTTCCTAGCTTGGGCTGTAGTGATGGTAGACAACGGTTTTGCTTCTATCCACTTTATGGAGTAGTCGATTCAAGTACTTTACTTGTCCCGAGGCTAGTAGGAAGGGACCTAAGAAGTCGATTCCCCATTTATTGAATGACCATGAGAGCATAATCACTGAAAGCTCCTCGGCCAAGGCGATGTGGAAGTGGGCATGCTATTGGCACTTCAAATATTTCTTCACAAAGTCAACTGAGTTTTTGATCATGGTGGGCCAATAGTAATATAGTATCCAGCCCATAAAACTTTTAGGCCCAATGCCTTTCCTCCAAGGTAATGGCCGTAGGACCCTTCATGGACCTCTTCAAGGATGAATGAGATCCAAGATAAGCTTAGACACTTCAAAAGTAGTTAGGATAGACTCTTTCTGTATAGTTGAGCATCGATAATAGTGCAGTAGAAGGCTTCTTTTGCCATCCTCTTTGCTTTTATGGGATTATCTAGAAGAGTTCCATTGCGCAATTATTGAATGATTGGAGTCATCTAGCTTGGAAACTCTTCAATGGTCGATGTTAGGACTACTTCTGCTATGGAGGGGGTTTTCAGAGTTTCTTAGATCAAACTTTTGTTATTTTCTTTGGGCTTAATGCTAGCCACCTTGGAGAGGATGTCGGCTTGGACATTTTCTTCTCTTGGGACATGGTGTACTATGTTGGAATCAAGCTTCTTCATCAGATCCTTTACTTTAGTCAAGTACTCTATAGCAATGTGTCCTTTGCTTGGTACGCTCCGGTCACTCACGACGTCACGATTTGGGAATCACTGCAAATCATAAGTCAGGTAGTGCCAACATCAGAGGTGAGCTAGAGTCTCGCTATCAATGCTTCATATTCAGCTTGATTATTGGATATGGATATAGGGAAGTTGAATTTTATTGAGAGTTTGACTATGATGTTGCTTTCCTTTTCCAAGATCACCTAGGCTTTATAGCCCTTGGTACTAGAAGCTCCATCTACATACAACGTCTAGCTTGGCTCTAGTACTTCTTCATCATCTACCATTCTAACTATAAAATCTGTCAAGACTTAGGCTTTAATGGTGGTTTTGTGCTCATACTAGATATCAAACTCAAAGAGTTCTATCGACCATGCCACCATTCTCCCAACGAGGTTTAGCTTTTGGAGTACCTATCAGATCGGTTAATTAATTCTTACTATTATGAGGTGACTTGAAAGTATTGTCGAAGACATCAAGTAGTTACTAGGAGAGCAAAGGCAAACTTCTCTAGCTTCTAGTATCAGAGTTCTAGCCCTTAGAGTGCTTTACTTACTATCTATTTGTCTTCTCAGATAAAGTGCTAGCCATAGCTGCATTGCTTATCGAGAGATACAAGTACAGAGGTTAGCCGACCTAGGGCTTACGCAAGATCGGCGAGCAGGATAGATACTCATTGAATTCTACAATTGTTGCTTCACATTTTGGCATCCATTCAAAGTTACTTTCTTTCTTCAACAACGCAAATAAGGGAAGCGCTTTCCAGGCTAATGCAGCTAGGAATTTAGAGAGGGACGCTATCCTCCTGGTTAGACCTTGAACTTCTTTCATTGTCTCCAAGATTGCTCGACACTTATCGTACTTCGCTTCAATTCCCCGATATTTGAGTATAAATGCCAAGAAACTTTCGACTTTGAGGCAAAAGCGCATTTCTGAGGGTTCAACCTCATCTTGTGTTTTTGTAGGCACTTGAAGATGATTTCTAGGTCGGCATCATTTTGATCAGCATATCATCAATATAGACCTCTATTAGTACTCTGATGTCATTAGCGAATATCTTATTCATCAGCCTCTGGTTGGTAAGTGGCCCCCATATTTTTCAACCCAAATGGGGGTATGAATCCTTTGAGTAGGCTTTGATGAGGTCGGTGTAGTTGATACACATTTCCCACTTTCCACTGGACTTTTCACTATAATGACATTGGACAACCAAATCGAGTATATGACTCACGGGTGAAACTCACATCTAAAAGGGTTTGAACCTGCTTCTAAACTTTGAAGGCCATATCCGGGCTCATCTTCGTTATTTCTGAGCTACTAGTCAGAACTCAGGGAATACGTCTAAGCAAGTCAGCGACAGTCCATGCAAACAAGTCCACGTTTCTTTTCAAGAAAGTTAAGAGCTCCTCCCTTAACGAGGTCGAGAGGTTCTTATTGATTCGAGTTGTTTGATTGGCCATTGACCCTATTTGCACGACTTCGAGCTCTCCATCGAACTCGGGTCTTTTCATTTCCTGACACCCTTGAGCATCGAAATCTACCATCGTTACCTTTGATGAACTCGGAGGAGGGGAGCAATTTCTAGATTTTTTTCTCCTTTCCTTTCTAGATTTCAAAGCCGCGTTGTAACGCCAGTGAGCTACTACTTGGTCTGCTCTTACTATTGTAATTTCACCCTTGTCAGTAAAAAACTTCATAATGAGGCGTGCTGTGGAGATGATAGCTCCAATCTTGTTTAAGGTAGGTCTTCCCAAGATTACATTGAAGGCAAAAGGGCAGTGACTATCCGAGTTTTAGGTCAGGCTCCCAAAGTCAGATGGAGGGTGACATACCTATCTGGGTGTACCTTCTTGCTAGAGAATCCAATGAGCTCTTCTTTATAGGTTTAAAGATCGGAGTTCTTCAACTGTAGCTTGTCGAAGACATCTCAGAATATGATGTCCATTGAACTTCCTTGGTTGACAAAGACCCTTTTTACCTCGGCGTTAACCATCACAGCCAAGATAATCATGGGATCATCATGCCTTGGGATAATGCCTTTGAGGTTGAAACTTGAGAAGATGATCTTAGGGATGGATTGTGGTTGATGAGTCCTCTTCATCTTTTTTTGTTAAGAGGTTAAGGACTTCTTGAAGGTGCTTTTGCTAGGTCAACTTAGTGATGTCGCCTCCTACAAAGCCCCCAACTATGGCATTGATGGTTCTTGTGATCGTCTCGGCTTCCTCTTGGTCTTTACGAGCTCTTTTTGGTTTTGAAGTTCTCTGATTCTTGGGGTTTCTCCATTCCTTTTCCCTCATGGGGGATGCCCTGTTTTTCTTAGGGCTTCTTTGGGAGGCAATGTACCTCACCAATCTTCTTTCTCTAATCAACTGTTTAATAGTATCTCGGAGGTCATAGCAGTCCTTTATTCTATGCCCAAAACAATTATGGTACTTGCAGAATAAAGATCTATTGGTATTAGCCCTTACTTGGAGCACCTTTGGCTTGGGAAATCTCTTTACTTGTCTAAGTTCTCTGTATAAATTGGCCAGGGACATGCTAAGGGGAGTATAGTTGTGGTACCTTCTGACCTTAGGTATCTGTGTTTCTTTCCTCAAATGCTCTTCTTGTTCAGGGCTTGACTTCTTCTTGGCTTGCTTTTTTCCCGAGTTTGTAATGGCTTATTGTGTTTCTTCCAAGTAAATGTATCTTTCCTCCCTTAATTGGATCTCATCCATAGTTTCTAGTGGGCATTTGGATAATAAGTCCTTGAAGGCCCCTAGGCTGGAGTCCATTGAGTACAATGAGCATTGCAGCCTGAGGCTCTAATTTTTCCACCAATAACATTTTTGCATTGAAACGCTCGAGAAAATCTTGGAGCAGCTCTCCTTATCATTGGGATACTCCAAGTAAGCTAGTTACCAGTTTTGGCTTAAACCTCCTGGTGGTGAAAGGAGCCAAAACCGAGATACAAGGTTCGAGAATTTGTTGATGGATATCGAAGGCAGCAAGTTGAACCATTTCAGGGCCGCTTTCTTCAATATGATTGGAAAAGCTCTACACTTGACTGGGTTGGAGGCCCCTGCTAGAGTCATTCTAGACTTGAAAGCATCCATATGCTCTTAGGGATTCGTGTTCCCTTCGTAGGGCTCCAGGTCAATTGGGGGTGGGATGCTCATAATATAATCGGAAAGTGACATCTCTTCACCACCCTTTGAATCTTTGTATCGATCCAAGTGATGCCTTGATTGTCGATCTAAGCTCCTTACCCGAGAAGGTCATGATTCATCATGATCGATGTGGCGGTGCTACTGCTTACTTCGGGTTCCCTTCGACATTTGCGCTTATTCTCTCGAGGCCGATCGTTACGCCAGGGGTGAAACTCTTCACTATGGTAACATGGTTGATGGTGACATGGGTCATTGTGGTTGCGACTCCTATGATCTCGACGGTGATGATCATGCCAATGTCGCACCTCCTTGGCTTCCCTTATACGCTCTAGGTTCTGCTTCAGCTCACAAATGCGGTTGGCTTGGTTTTACATGGCGAACACCATTTTAACGTATAGGATGGGGTTCTCTGGATCTCGCTTGACTTGGATGCCAGAACGTCGGCCGAAGCCAAGACTAAGGAGCGGTGAGCCACTATATTCTGGGCATTGTACTGATCTTCGATGTCTAATTCTGACTCGGAAGTCGTGCACCCATCCACGTGCTCTTGGAGGGGCGGTGGTTCATTGTTCATGGGGCCATGTGCCGTCACAAGGTCCTGCTTGCGATCGGCAAACTTGAGGGTTGAAATTGTTGGAAGGACGAAATGGAAGCAACATCAAGTTCCCCATAGATTGTGCCAATGTTCGGAGGTGGGCTACCGGAACCTGGAAGTTGAGGATGCTTCAAACGAAATTGGGATCTTGAAGTTGCCGAAACTCAATTTTTGGTGATGGTAGCTCGCCTTTCACAATGATGGGTGGTGTACCTGCAAGAACTTCAACGCTCAAGTCAAGGAGTACAAGAGGTACAAGCATATAGAGTGTGTTTGCGTACCTGATTTTAGAGGTTTCACCTCCTACTTATAGACGAGAGTGGATTAAGGTTGATTCAGTTAAGCTCTACGATTGGGGGGGGGGGAGGCATCTCGGGACTCTCAGTGGCTCTATGCACGTTAAGGAGTCCAAGGTATGTGACAACTCGAGCTGAGTGTGTGTAGCTGTATCTGTATTCTGGTCGTAAGTGGAGTCCAAGATTTTCAGCTACACGTTACAAGTGCATTCTTCTCCCTTTGTGGGCTCTAAGTTAGGCCTTAGCCCTATACCATAAGAGTTCAAACTTGGGCTGCATTGGGCCAAGTGTAATATGGGCCTTAATGAGTGGATCACGGTATGGGCTCCAAGATTTTAGTCTAGAATATTTGTCTAAAATTCAAGTTGACCTGATATGGCCTAATAACTAATCGGATCATTATTGGGTCATGTTTAAGTTCAAAGAAATGGTCCAATAAAAAAATCAGACCAAATTTAGGTTTGAGTTAACTTGACCCAACATGTCCTTTGAAACACCGCTAGTTAAGATCGCACTAACTCTTGCGGATATTTTGAGGGTAATTTGAGTAGTTAATTTAAATTCCTTAATCCCAAAACTAACATAAATTTTAGTGCTTATATTTTTTTTTTCATAAATTCTGATGATGATTACTTCAACACGCTTGATGATCTTTGGCTCCTTCACCATGGGAAGACGGTAGACCAGTCACACAAACACACAGTTGAAAACGTAGAGAAACGCAAACTCTTCTCCCGCGAAACTCGTGTTACACGAGACCAACCAAATCAAAATATCTCATCGCAATTCATTCATGCGCAATCGAATCCCATAGAGAACCCCCTTCAACCTCCTCCGATTCGCCGGAAAAATAAAACATGGCGTCTCCGGCACCGGAATCGATCTTTCTAGAGGACTTCGGGCAGACGGTGGACCTTACGCGCCGAATCCGCGAGGTCCTGGTGAACTACCCGGAGGGAACCACCGTCCTCAAGGAGCTCATCCAGAACGCCGACGATGCCGGCGCCACCGCCGTCTCCCTCTGCCTCGACCGCCGCTCCCATTGCCGCGACTCGCTCCTCTCGGACTCCCTCGCGCAGTGGCAGGGCCCCGCGCTGCTCGCCTACAACGACGCCGTCTTCACCGAGGAGGATTTCGTCAGCATCTCCAAGATCGGAGGCAGCAGCAAGCAGGGCCAGGCCTGGAAGACCGGCCGCTTCGGGTAATTTTCCGCTCTTAGCTGCGGTTTGGTTGAGGTTCATGAGTTGGCTTGATGTTGCTATTGTTGTGTGTATTTGTTTTTGTGTTGATGATTGGCTCTGCTGTTGTTGCTGACTTTTGCTGTAGTTGTAGAGAATCAAAGGTAGGAGTTGGATGTGAAATTGTTGTGATTGGAAAATATTGCTATGAGTTTATGTTATCCTTCTAACTTTTTTTTTTTTTTGTGCATAGTTTGTTTTTCCTTTTCATTTACATATCAACTGGAAGAATTGAAGTTGCACTTTCTGTCCATAATGCAAGGCCAAGGCTCTGATAATGAGAGTGGCATGGTGGAATGTCCTAGTATTTTTACTCATACAATTAAATTGGGATATTGTTAAGTTTAGTGAATGTCATTTGTTAGTACATGGTGATTGTCATGAACTTTCTTTGGGTTATTTGTAGTTTTATAATTTTTGGCTTCATTTTCCCCCTCTTTTTGTGTCTTCTAGGGTTGGCTTCAACTCAGTGTACCATTTGACAGATCTACCTTCATTTGTGAGTGGCAAATATGTGGTGTTATTTGATCCTCAGGGTGTTTATCTTCCAAGAGTTTCTGCAGCAAATCCTGGGAAGCGGATTGACTTCACCAGTTCATCTGCACTCTCCTTATACGAGGACCAGTTTTTTCCCTATTGTGCTTTTGGGTGTGACATGCAGAGTCCTTTTGCTGGAACTTTATTCCGTTTTCCTTTGAGGAATGCAGATCAGGCTGCCAGAAGTAAGCTCTCAAGGCAAGCATATTCACCAGAAGACATTTCCTCCATGTTTGTTCAGCTCTTTGAGGAAGGAGTGTTGACTCTTCTCTTTCTGAAGAGTGTGCTCCGAATTGAAATGTATGTATGGGATACTGGAGAACCTGAACCCAAGAAAATTCATTCATGTTCTGTTAGTGCGGTAACGGATGATATAGTGTGGCACCGGCAGGCACTGCTCAGATTGTCCAAAGGTTTAAATACCACTACTGAAATGGATGCGTTCTCATTGAACTTCTTAAGTGAGTCAGTAATAGGAGATGAAACTGAGAGGCAAACTGAGAGATTTTATGTGGTGCAAACCATGGCCTCAGCATCTAGTAGGATTGGTTCTTTTGCTACTACTGCTTCTAAAGAGTATGACATTCACTTGCTGCCTTGGGCATCAATTGCGGCATGCATTTCTGATAATTCACTGAATGTAATTTGCAGTATCTTATGTCTTTTGTTGTTGCTCTTGTTCTCTCTCTTCCCTGCACACACATATATAATTCAAGTTATTAATCCTGAAACCCCACCTGAAAAGTTTGCACAAGGGGGTAGGGACGCCTGAATGTTTATATACCTTGGCCATATCTTTAAGAATGTGGGAATTCACACTCCTCTCACGCCTAGGTCTGGACATTTGGAGCGTAAAATTTGTAGGATTGGACATTTGTTTGGGGGTGGCCCAACATTAATTAATTATAGGATAGTCGCCGATACCATGTCATGAACCATCTCTTCTGAAAGTTTAAACTGCTAGGGAAAGGCACGTGAATGGTTTTTATATCTAACAATTAATATACTTTTGGATTTTGCTTTTGGTTCTAGAAACATGTATAGGGTTAACTTCCATCTTAGCTGTGAATGTGATTGCACTTGAAAGTAGCATCTCATTTTGCTGTATTTTTGGTTTATCCAGTGCAGAAATTAATTTGACTGCAGCAGAGCAGCTTTTGTTTGAAATTTAGGCATACACGACTGTTTACAGTTGAAAAATTTCACAGGGTTTAATAAGGCAATGCAATGGTTGCTGTCTCTTGTTGGTCTTGGTAATAGAGGAATGCTTGAATCTTAAATACAAGTTCGTGCATTTAACATTATTGGGTTGAATTAATTCTTTTTGCATTTTAATGGTGTGCTGGTAATGCTGTTTAAACAAGAGGTGTATGAACACTAAAAGGATTTGAGCTCTTTCCTAATATGGGATACTTTCTCTGTTTTTGGGACCCCACTCTCTTCCTTATTTTTCCTTTTAGGATGTTGTATCCTCCATTATATATTTCTAGTAGTAGGATGGTTTTTGTTTATCCAAAAGGAGAGGTCAGAAAATTTAAATTTGTGTTGTAGATTTGAGGTGCGTTTGTTTATGCTGGAAAAAAAAGCTTTGTTTACCTAAAAAAAGAAGAGAAAAAAAGCTCACATAAACAGGCCTTTACTTTTAGATTATTGATCAAAGCTAACTACCAGTGTAGTGAATTTGCTTTAATATGTTATGTTATGTTGTCAATGATGCATCTATTAGAACTTATTCTTGACTTCATAGGTGTCCAAATAAGAATATGATCAAAGTGACTAGCATACACATGACAAAGAAATTACATGCACAATTTCATTTAGAAAGTGGGGCTTTATTTATCATAGACCTTGAATCTTTTAGAGGCAGTGTAGCTTGCAATAGTTCCATCTAGGTATATGTCAAAGTGACAATGAATTGTGATCTCTGAGATTTGTCAAGAACCATGTCTCCCAAAAACTTAAGTTGTTGGATAGAGACAAATGAATGGTTTTATATCTTAGTACGCTCCCTCATGCAAGAGTTCTTTGAATTGAAGTGTGGACAATGAACAGGTTCATATACCTGGTGCCAAAATTCAACTTATTTTATTTAGAAAAATAGGGGCAGCAAGATCAAATTATAGACCACTTAGTCATAGAGGCTTTGATACCATGTCAAGAACTATCTTTTCCAATATTTTAAGTTGTTCGGTAGAGGCAAATGGATGGTTTTTATATCTTGGCAAAATTATATTCTCAAACTTCATCTACAAGGCTAATTACTTTCTACTGATATTTTTGTGGTTCGCTTTTGGTACCAAAATCGGTACTTTTGCTTGATCTCTCTGCTGGGTGTTCCCTGTTGCATGACACACTTTATGTCCTTCCCTCTCAGCTAGGTGTTGAGCTTGAGTTAGTCTTCGACTTTTTTCCCTGTTTGCTGCTGCCGTAAATGAAGTGAATGGATCTCTTTCTGTTACCTTATGTATCTTCCTGGAAGTTTAAATCTAAATCCTATCTGTTACAGATTTGAAACTCCATAACATAGAGTAGAGGTCTTAAACATGGAATTCTGGATCTTAAAAGCATTTCTAGTCTTAATCATGCATAACATGTTAATAAGAAGGCAAAAAAGGGAATAAAACAAATTAAAAAGCAAGCCACTGTATGGATTGAGCCACTGTAGCATGAACAATATGTTAATGCTTTGAATAAGTCGGTGTTGCATCAGAGAAGTGAAAAATTGAAGGCTTGTTGAGGTCTTCAAGGTGGCACTGGGAAGGGTCCTCCCTAAGTAACCATTCTTCTCTTGCATCTGATTTATTGAGTAAAAGATGTTGGCGTGCAAATGCTGACCCTTTTTAGTGAAGGACAATTGTAGTTTAATCAAAATTTCCACTAGCTTTTTTAAAGTTCTTTATTGATATATCTCCATGGTCAATGCCTCATGTCGCTTTGTATGGTTTTTACAGAACAATGTTCTTAGAATTGGTCGTGCATTCTGTTTCCTTCCACTCCCTGTTCGAACGGGACTTAGTGTACATATCAATGGATTCTTTGAGGTCTCGTCAAACCGTCGTGGCATTTGGTATGGGGATGACATGGACAGAAGTGGAAAAGTTCGTTCTACCTGGAATACGCTTCTTCTAGAAGATGTCGTGGCTCCCGCTTTTATGCATATGCTGCTTGGTGCGAAAGATCTGCTGGGGCCGACAGACACTTACTACTCTTTATGGCCTATTGGTTCTTTTGAAGAGCCATGGAGCATTGTGGTTCAACAAATATACAAAAACATTGGTAATGCTCCAGTTATATATTCAGATATCAATGGAGGAAGATGGGTATCACCAAGTGAATCCTTTCTTCATGATGAAAAATTCACTAAAAGCAAGGACCTTGGTTTGGCTCTGATGCAAATGGGAATGCCAGTTGTGCATTTGCCTAATTCATTGTTTGACATGCTTTTAGAATATAATTCCAGCATGGTGGTTACTCCTGGTACAGTACGTGAATATCTTCGGGAATGTGAAACATTTAATTTGAGCCAGCCATACAAGCTTCTATTGTTGGAATATTGCCTAGAGGACTTGATTGATGATGATGTTGGTACAGAGGCATACAATCTGCCCTTACTTCCTTTAGCAAATGGTGATTTTGCCTCATTTTTGGAAGCATCAAAAGGAATTTCTTATTTTGTTTGTGATGAATTAGAATACAAACTGATGCAGCCAGTTTCTGGTAGAGTAATTGATCGGATCATTCCTCCCAATATATTTAGCAGACTCTCTGCTATTGCAAAGTCCTCAAAGACCAATCTTGTCCTTTGCAGCATTCGCCATTTTGCTCAGTTATTCCCTGCGTTTATGCCAGCTGACTGGCAATATAAAAGTAAAGTGTTCTGGGATCCTGAATTCTGTCAAAAGCCAACATCATCATGGTTTTTGCTATTTTGGCGGTATCTAGGAAAGCAGAGTGATATATTACCACTGTTTAGTGATTGGCCAATTTTACCATCCACATCTGGACATCTTTTAAGACCTTCCATACAAAGGAAAATAATCAATGGAAGCAATCTTTCTGATACACTACAGAATATCCTTGTCAAAATTGGATGTGATATATTGAACCCAAGTTATGTAGTCGAACATCCAGATTTATCCAATTATGTATGTGATGGCAGTGCAGCAGGTGTTCTGGAATCAATTTTTAATGCATTTTCAAGTGTTGACACTGTGCAAGTTTCACTTGATAGTCTAATAGCTGAAGAACGAAATGAGCTCCGCGGATTTCTTCTTGATCCTAAATGGTATGTTGGACGCTCTATGGATGAATTTAGCATAAGATTTTGCAAGAGGTTACCTATATATGAAGTCTATGGCGGAGGGTCTGCTCAAGATTCCCAATTCTCTGACTTAGAAAATCCTCGAAAGTACTTATCGCCATTGGATGTGCCAGAGTTTATTCTGGGCACAGAGTTCATTGTCAGATCTGCAAATATTGAAGAGGATATTCTGTCAAGATATTATGGAATTGAGAGAATGGGGAAAGCACAGTTTTACAAGCAGCACATTTTTAATAGAATTGGGGACTTGCCAGCTGAGGTTCGTGATAGTGTAATGTTTTCTGTTCTGCAAAATTTGCCACTTTTGTCTCTTGAGGACATATCTATCAGGGACTTGTTGAGAAATTTGGAATTTATCCCAACACTCACTGGTGTTCTTAAGTCTCCTTCAGTTTTATATGATCCTAGTAATGAGGAACTGTTTGCATTACTCGAAGACTCCGATAGTTTCCCTTCTGGTGTTTTCCGAGAGTCTGAAACACTTGATATCCTACGAGGCCTGGGGCTTAGAACTTCTGTGTCTCCAGACACTATTTTAGAAAGTGCCCGACGTATAGAGCATCTAATGCATGAGGATCAACAAAAGGCATATTTGAGAGGAAAAGTTCTTTTCTCTTACCTGGAAGTTAATGCATTGAAGTGGCTTCCTGATCAAGTTCTTGATAATAAAGGAGCAGTTAACCGAATGTTGTCACGAGCAGCAACTGCTTTTAGGTTGCGCAACACAAAATCTGATCTTGAAAAATTCTGGAATGACCTTCGGCTGATTTCCTGGTGCCCAGTTTTAGTCTCTGCTCCATTTAGGTCATTACCATGGCCGGTTGTGTCATCTATGGTTGCTCCTCCAAAACTTGTGAGGCCACCTAATGATTTGTGGCTGGTCTCAGCTAGCATGCGGATACTGGATGGTGAATGCTCTTCCACAGCTTTGTTATATAGCATGGGATGGATGTCTCCACCAGGAGGAGGCGTAATTGCTGCTCAATTACTTGAGCTTGGAAAAAATAATGAGATTGTGACTGATCAAGTTCTTAGGCAGGAATTAGCCCTGGCGATGCCAAGGATATACTCGATACTGACAGGAATGATATCTTCAGATGAGATTGAGGTTGTTAAAGCTGTTCTTGAAGGCTGTCGGTGGATATGGGTGGGAGATGGATTTGCAACCTCTGATGAGGTTGTCCTTGATGGTCCTCTTCATTTGGCTCCATATATACGTGTTATCCCAGTTGACTTGGCAGTTTTCAAAAATTTGTTTCTGGAACTTGGTATCCGGGAATTCTTGCTACCTGCTGACTATGCTAATATCCTTGCTAGGATGGCAGTTAGAAAAGGATCTTCTCCTCTTGACACACATGAGATCAGGGCTGTCATGCTAATAGTTCATCATCTGGCTGAAGTTTACCTTCAAGAACAGAAAGTCCAGGTCTATCTGCCAGATGTATCTGGTAGACTATTTCTTGCTGGTGACTTGGTTTATAATGATGCGCCCTGGTTGCTCGGCTCAGAAGATCCTGATGGCTCATTTGGCAATGCATCAACTGTAACTTGGAATGCAAAGAGAACAATTCAAAAATTTGTGCATGGAAACATTTCTAATGATGTAGCAGAAAAGCTTGGTGTCTGTTCTCTTCGCAGGATGTTACTGGCTGAGAGTGCAGATTCCATGAATTTTGGTCTGTCGGGAGCTGCTGAGGCTTTTGGACAGCATGAAGCTTTGACAACAAGGCTTAAGCACATTCTTGAAATGTATGCTGATGGACCTGGGACTCTATTTGAGCTGGTACAAAATGCAGAAGATGCAGGAGCTTCTGAAGTGATATTTCTTATGGATAAATCCCAATATGGGACTTCTTCTATTCTTTCTCCTGAAATGGCTGATTGGCAAGGTCCTGCTTTATACTGTTTCAATGACTCTGTTTTTAGTCCACAAGACCTTTATGCAATTTCTCGTATTGGTCAAGAGAGTAAACTTGAGAAGGCTTTTGCAATTGGAAGATTTGGATTAGGATTTAATTGTGTCTATCACTTTACAGACATCCCCATGTTTGTTTCTGGAGAAAATATTGTAATGTTTGACCCTCATGCCAGTAATTTGCCTGGGATATCTCCTTCCCACCCTGGTTTGCGAATTAAGTTTGTGGGAAGGCAGGTTTTGGAGCAATTTCCTGACCAATTTTCTTCATTGCTACATTTTGGCTGTGACTTGCAACACCCTTTTCCTGGTACACTGTTTCGATTCCCTCTTAGAACAGCAGGTGTTGCCTCTCGGAGCCAAATTAAAAAGGAAGTTTATACACCTGAAGACGTCAGATCTCTCTTTTCTGCTTTTTCTGAGGTTGTTTCTGAAACATTACTTTTTCTGCGTAATGTGAAATCTATCTCTATTTTTGTGAAAGAAGGAACAGGACATGAAATGCACCTACTGCACCGTGTACACAGAACCTGTGTTGGTGAGCCTGAAATCGGATCTAGTGAAGCCCAGGATATCTTTAACTTTTTCAAGGAAGAGAGATGTGTTAGAATGAATAGAGTTCAGTTTTTGAAGAAGCTAAGCCTATCCATTGACAGAGATTTGCCTTATAAATGCCAGAAAATCCTGATTACAGAGCAAAGTACATCTGGTTGTAGTTCACACTGTTGGATAACCACAGAATGTTTAGGTGGTGGGAATGCTCAAAAGGGCACATCTGAAGCAGCCAATGGTAACAGTCACAATTTTGTTCCTTGGGCATGTGTTGCTGCGTATTTGAATTCTGTTAAGGTTGGTGGTGACCTGGCTGATAGTTCAGGGGTGGAGGATGGTTGTCTGGTTTCTCCTGATCTGTTTCAAGTTGCTAGTTTGCCTATGCATCCACCAGAGAATTTTGAAGGTCGTGCATTCTGCTTTTTACCTTTACCAATCACTACTGGTCTTCCTGCACATGTAAATGCATACTTTGAACTATCATCAAATCGCAGGGATATCTGGTTTGGTTCTGATATGACTGGGGGTGGAAGAAAACGCTCAGACTGGAATATTTACCTCCTTGAAAATGTTGTTGCCCCCGCCTATGGTCGTCTACTTGAGAAGGTAGCATCAGAGATTGGCCCTTGCAATTTGTTCTTCTCATTGTGGCCAACAACATTAGGGTTAGAACCTTGGGCATCAGTAGTTCGGAAACTTTACCGATTTGTTGCTGAATTTAATCTCTGTGTATTATATACAGAAGCTAGAGGTGGTCAATGGATTTCAACCAAACATGCTATATTTCCAGATTTTTCTTTCCCCAAGGCAGCTGAACTTATAAAAGCATTGTCTAGTGCTTCTTTACCTGTCATTACACTTCCACAGTCACTTTTAGAAAGGTTTATGGAAATCTGTCCATCATTGCATTTTCTAACACCTAAGCTGTTAAGGACTTTGTTAATCAGAAGGAAGCGTGAATTTAAGGACAGGGATGCAATGATTTTGGCCCTTGAGTATTGCTTACATGACTTACAAGAATATATACAGTTTGATAGTCTGTTGGGCTTGCCCTTGTTACCACTTGCAGATGGTTCCTTTACATCAGTTGGTATGAAGGGTGTTGGAGAAAGAGTTTACATTGCACGTGGTGATGAATATGGCCTTCTGAAGGATTCCATTCCCCATCAACTTGTAGATTGCATTATTCCGGAAGAGGTTCATAGAAAACTTTGTTACATCGCCCAAACAGATGGTACAAATATCTCTTTCTTGTCATGCCAGTTACTTGAGAAACTTCTGGTGAAATTACTGCCCGGAGAGTGGCAACATGCTAGACAAGTAAGCTGGACTCCTGGTATTCATGGCCAACCAAGTTTAGAATGGTTGCAACTACTGTGGAACTATCTGAAGTCATATTGTGATGATCTCTTAATATTTTCTAAGTGGCCTATATTGCCTGTTGGAAATGACTGCTTGATGCAGTTAACACCGAATTCTAATGTGATGAAAAATGATGGATGGAGTGAGAAGATGTCTTCTTTGTTGTTGAAGGTTGGATGTTTATTTTTGACACATGACCTACAATTAGATCACCCAAAGTTGGAAAACTTTGTCCAGTCGTCAACAGCAAGAGGTGTCTTGAATGTGTTTTTGGCTATTGCTGGGGAGCCTCAGAACATTGAGGGGATCTTTATTGATGTATCTGAAGGGGAGCTTAATGAACTGCGGAGTTTTGTTCTCCAGTCAAAATGGTTCTCCGAAGAGCAAATTGATAACACACATATTGAAATCATCAAACACCTCCCAATATTTGAGTCACACAAAAGCAGAAAACTAGTAAATTTGTGTAAGCCTGTCAAATGGCTTGGTCCTACTGGTGTTCGTGATAATCTTTTAAATGATAGCTTCATAAGAACTGAATCAGAAATGGAAAGGGTCATTATGAGAAGGTATTTAAAGATAAAAGAACCAACAAAAGTGGAATTCTACAAAGATCACATATTCAATCACATGTCAGAGTTCCTTTCTAAGCAAGAAGTCATTTCAGTCATTCTGCATGATGTTCAGCTTTTGATTAAAGAGGATATCTCTCTCAAATCTGCACTTTCTGCCATACCATTTGTTCTGGCAGCCAATGGATCTTGGCAACAACCGTCTAGGTAATATTATAAGTTTTTATTTTTTGTAATAAATCTTTCTTAAATAAGATGTCTTCATTTGTTACATAAAAAAGCCTTCTGCGATTCTGCTTCTAATGCAATCAGTGCCAGTATGACACAGTTCTTTTACTAGGAACATCATTAATTGCAAGTTTGCAATGTAACCTGTTCTAGTTTCTTAAATTTGTAAGTTAATTTCTTTCAAGGAAAAAAGCAGACAGTGTATATTTTGCCTGTACTGTTTCATCAATGCCTTTTGTTTTCAATGCTTTGACTGATCTGTTTTGAATGTTGGATGAAGGTGCGGAAAAATCAATTAAGCCTTGTCCCACTAGGTGGGGTCAGCTATATGGATTTGATGACACTATAGTGTTTTGTTATAAATCATATTTACACTTAAACTATTAAGGATGAAAAGAAAAAAAAAAAAAAAGAAAAAAGAAGAAAAACCTTAATGCTATAGAGATGAGAATGTTGCATTGGATGAGTGGATAAATTAGATAAGTTAAGATCGGGAAAGAATGTATTAGAGATAAAGTTGGGATAGCACCCTTTGTGGGAAAGATGGTAGAATCTCATCTTTGGTGGTTTGCTCATGTGTGTCACAGGCCTATAGAAGCTCCAGTAAGGAGAGTAGGACAGGTGAAAAGTAGTTTAATAGCTAGAGGTAGAGGGAGATCAAGAAAAATAATACATGAAACCATTGAGAAGGAATTAGATTTTAACGGTTTGACTATAGACATGGTTAACGGTAGGATACTATGGTATTGTAAGATCTATGTAGTCGATCCCACCCAGTGGGACAAGACTTGGTTGTTGTTGCTATGATAGATCTTGTTATTTAAAGTCGTTAATAACTTGAATGGTTTTGTTATGTTATGGGTATTTTGATGATAAAAATGTTGGTAGAAAACATCTTGCATATCTGCAAAGTTTGTTTCCCGACCTTCCATAGTTGAGATGTATTTTCCATTTAAGGATTATTTTATGCTGTCACTCATCTCTCGCATATACAACATTTGGTATAGAATATGTGATCAATATTTCCATGTTGCACCATTTTCTTTTCCCTTGCTGATTTTTTGCATGTGACTTTCTCACTATCAAAGATCCACTCTGTCCCAAAGCTCAAATATGAAATAATTGTGCTTTTTACCGTCTAAACATGCTGATATTCTCCCGTACATGTAATTGTTTGTGGACCATTAAGCTCAGCTAACACAAATACAAAGACATAGTACTGATTTCAGCGACTTCAATTAATGAGAAGGGGTTTGTTGACATTTCAATGGTCTCTGTTAAATGAATATGCTCTAATACAATTCAAAGAATAACCTTAATCTGCAAGCTAAATTTTATGGGAAATTAGTCCTGCTTTCAATTCAAAGTAATTGTATTAATGCACACATTGAATTTAAGGTGCATGCTATCTTGTGTTTATATTTTATCCTGAATTGCATGACAAGTATTTTTGTTGCTTAAAATTGATGTTATTTTGGATTGCTGACTAGAATGTTATTGCAGGCTTTATGATCCTCAGGTCCCCCAGCTTAAAAAGATGCTGCATGGGGATGCTTTTTTTCCTTCTGACAAATTCTTAGATCCTGAAGTTTTGGATACTTTAGTTACCCTTGGACTTAGGAGAACTCTGGGATTTACTGGTTTGCTTGATTGTGCCAGATCAGTTGGCCTATTACATGATCTTGGGGACACTGAAGCCTCCAAGCATGGTAGAGAGTTACTGTTTTTTTTAGCTAAATTAGCTCATAAGCTCTCAAATAAAGGAGAAAGTTATATTGGTGATCATCAGGTTGCCATGGTTGTCGGAAGTAGCAATATAATGGATGATGCTGTTGTATATGAAGGCTTCCCTAAAGAAGATGAGAACTCCCTAACAGATGTTGATTCATTTGTAAGCAGCTTGATTGATGATATGGTAGAGGAGGAATTTTGGTCTGAATTGAAGCAAATCTCTTGGTGTCCGGTTATTTCTGATCCACCTGTTAGGGGACTTCCATGGTTGAAATCCAGTAACCAAGTAGCACCCCCGACAATTGTGAGGCCTAAATCACAGATGTGGATGGTATCATCCTCAATGCACATATTAGATGGTGAATGTGATATGACCTATCTACAAACTAAACTTGGGTGGATAGATTGCCCAGACATTGGAGTTTTATCAAGACAGTTAATTGAGCTATCTAAGTCCTATCAGCAGCTTAAGATACATTCATTGCTGGATACTGCTTTTGATGCTCAGTTGCAAAAGGAAATACCTTGCCTTTATTCAAAGTTGCAAGAGTATATTAATACTGATGAGTTCAATGAACTGAAAGCAGGATTAGATGGTGTTTCATGGGTCTGGATCGGTGATGATTTTGTATCACCAAATGTACTTGCATTTGATTCACCTGTAAAATTTACTCCTTATTTGTATGTAGTTCCGTCAGAACTCTCAGAGTATAAAGATTTGTTGATGAAGTTAGGAGTCAGATTGAGTTTTGGTATTTCTGACTATATTCATGTATTACAAAGGTTGCAGAATGATGTGCAAGGACTTTCTCTTTCAATAGATCAGTTAAATTTTGTCCGTTGTGTACTTGAAGCCATAGCAGAATGTTGCCAGGAGAAGCCACTCGTTGAACCTTTTGATAGTACCTTGTTGATTCCTGATGCTTTTGGAGTTCTGATGCCCGCAGGAGATCTTGTATATAATGATGCACCTTGGCTGGAAAACAGTTCTCTCATTTGGAGACACTTTGTACATCCAAGTATCAGCAATGATTTGGCAGACAGGCTTGGTGTACAGTCGGTTCGATGCCTCTCTTTAGTCAATGAAGATATGACTGAAGATCTACCATGCATGGACTACAATAAAGTAAATGAGCTTTTGGCCCTGTATGGAAACACTGAGTTTGTGTTGTTTGACCTCCTTGAGTTGGCAGATTGCTGCAAAGCCAAGAAATTGCACCTGATTTATGATGAGAGGGAACATCCTCGCCAGTCTTTGCTGCAGCACAATTTAGGTAAATTTCTTAATTATTATTTTTTCAACAAAGTTGCCATATTTTTTGAAGGTAAATGTATACATAATTCTTTCAACAGAACTGCAGATATTGATTTTTTTTTTTTTTTTTTTTTTTTTATGGAAAATTAGAAGGGAAGAAAATAGTAGAGAATAGGATAAGACATCCTCAAAAACATACAAAAATAACAAATACGTCCTGTAAGGATAATACGGGGCATCACACTTAGTTGTTATTTTTGTATCTTTGTTAGGATGCCTTTTCCTCCTCCTTTTTATTTTCTTCCCTTCTAATAATTTCTTTCGTCTAAAAAAGAAAAGACTTCTTTGTCAAAATGAAAAGTTACATAGAAAATTGAATAATTTTTTAAAAAAATTTGCTGGGGCAGTGGAATGGCCCCCTGAGGATCAATGATGCACTGCCTCACAAGAGAGCCAACCCATTAGGCTGGCTTCACAGAGAAGTGATCGTCTCAAACTCCCTACAGTGGAGGGATAACAGGCCACAGCTTTTCCTGCCCAAATTGCCTGGTGAGCCTGCCGAGCTGCTTCAACCATGGCCTTCTCTATAAGTGACCATCAAACGCTTACTCCATCTAGTGTAACGGGATAAGTCTCCAGTCATTGTATCAAGTTCTTCTAGAGTTCTAGGTTTACTCTTTGCAGTTCTTATCCAACAGTAAGGTTGCTACTTTTTAACTTAGTGGTCAGTAGTTGTAGTCACAGAAATAGCTTCTCTGCTTAACCAGGTATGAGTTGCGTACATTGACTATCCCTAGACCCCACAATGATGAGAACCTTGTGCACTGGGTTGTCCTTCTCTCAGAAAGCAAAAAAGTTTCAAACATCACTGTATGCCATAGTCTCAGGAAACTGATTTCGCTCTTATTGTGTACTCAAAGTTATTCTGCAGCTAAGGGAATTTCAAAGCTTATGCTGTTTGTTGGTTGTGAGATGATCATGCTGCATGTTTAACTGCTTTTGATAACTTTCATAAATTGCTCTTAACATGGAATGATTTATATAGGTGAATTCCAAGGGCCTGCTCTTGTAGTGATCTTTGAAGGTGCCTGCTTGAGTCGAGAGGAATTTAGTACTTTCCAGCTCAATCCTCCATGGAGAATACGGGGCAACACACTTAACTATGGTTTGGGATTGGTATGCTGCTATTCCATATGTGACCTTCTCTCAGTCGTTTCTGGTGGCTACTTTTACATATTTGATCCTCGTGGTTTGGTACTTGCTGCACCTTCAACTAATGCCCCTTCAGCAAAGATGTTTTCTTTGATAGGTATGCTACGTATTGTTCATCTAAATTCATGAAAACTAGTTTCTTCATTTTTCCTTTTTCAGCTTCATTTGTTGTTTTTTATGGTGTTACTTCTTGCAACATCACGTTTTGTACTGTAAGTACCCTATGTTGATTTCTAGTAAACATATTGTTGGTTCTGAGGATAGTAGGACACCAATATATTCCGAGTATTTATACTGAATTTTTAAAACATGTATATGTTTAGTACAATTAGCATAATATTAGTCCAGTGAGTCTCAGAATGAAGAAAGAGGATAAAACTCCAACAGTAGTTGTTCATATAAATATTTTTCTTTCTCTATACCTCTTTGTCCAAGTTTATCAATGTCCTCACAGTCTGTACTTGTTACTTTTTAAGAAACTTACAAAAAGAAAATTTCGGTAAATTTTTTTATAAAAATATTCTTGGCGAAATTATTTCAAGTTTAGGAGAAGTTAACCATCGAGTGTGTTTGGATTAGTTTATTTTGGGTTCGAAACATCTTTATCTTATAATCCAAATATTTCTCAAAGAGATTTTGAAAAGAAAAGTGATTGTTTTCCAAAAAATAATCAAATCCTAAGGTGCACTCAGTTGGTTAATGATGTTCAAATAGTGCATATTGAGTACAAGTTTTTTGACACAATTAATAATTTGAGTGGTTACTTGATCCTAAAGTGCAGGAAAAAAAAATTCTAGAATTTTTTATTTCCTTTCTTTGATTTTTTTTTTTTTTTGGTGATTAGTTAATGGTTGCTTAAAAGAATTGCTGTTATTAGACATGTTACAAGATTGGAAGGCCTTTTGGTATTGATATCTTCTATGTTTTTTTGATAGAGAGAGAAATTTTATTAGAAGAGTATAAAACAGGATAAGAAGTCTTCACAAAAAAACAAAAAGTTAACAACTAAGTTCTATATGGATATACAATGCACCAAACTGTGTCAATCCCTTTGTATATTGGCTAATGGAACACTATTAAATGCTAAGGATGTGTTTGTGAGTTTTGATTTTGGAGGGAAAGGGAGGGAGGAGAAGGGGTTTGAAGAGTAAAATGAACTCACAACTAAACATAAGCAGAGCATCAGAGGAATGCCAAAAAGTAATCCTATCTCAAATAAAATCAACAATTGAAAAGGAATCAGTGTTCCATTCCAACTGGAGCCACCAAAGCACAACAAAAATTGATGATTGCCACAATATTTTTGCTTCTTTACCAGAGCCCAAATGTTTGAACTTAGTGAGGAGAAACTAATACAAATTCATAGGGCAACCCCCAACTCTCCAAGGATTCCAAAAAGCTTGTTCCAAAGAGATCTTGCCTTAGGTCAATGTAGAAAGAGCTGAGTCCTGATTTGGAATCAAGACCAGTTATTATTACACATATTTGGGGGCAAAGCACCAAGAGGTTTGTGCTTTTGGAGCTTGTCATTTGTGTTTTTTTTTTTTTTTGGTGATAAAAGAAGAATGTTATTAAGAAGAGAAGAATGATAAAAGGAGATGGAAGGACAAGGGAGTGGAAAGCATTGAATAAGTAGTCATTTGTGTTAATCTTGTTAAGAACAACAGTTCAAAGAAAAGCTTTGACCTTCAAAGGAGTTATAGATTTCCAAATGGGTTTATCTAAGAGAAATCTTTCTATGTTAGGAAACTAAGTCAGTAATTGAAAATAAGGTTTACAGGAGAAAACTCCTGAGAAATCAAGAGTGCATGTTCTTGAGTCAAGGGTATTGGAGAGATAAATATAATGAAGTAAAGGAAGAAAGGACTCTGATTCATTAAGCTCTCTATCATATATGTCATTTGACTTTTTGGTATTGATATCTTCTGTTTAGACTTAGTTATATTTATTTTTCTTGGGTGTCTCTTGGCAGTTATCTTATACTTCTTTGTTTTTTTACCTTGGATAAATAATTTGTTTTATAAAATAAAAGCACATAACTATTATTTAGTTTTCTTTTCTAATTTCAAAATACTTATTATTTCATCAATTTTCTTATTTTCTAATATAATACACACTTTACTCTGCAATTTTATAACTTTTAGTTGTTTACTTTTGAGGTTTCAGGTACCGATCTGACACAACGGTTTTGTGATCAATTTAGCCCAATGCTCATTGATCAGCATGACTTGTGGTCATTATCAGATTCTACCATTATCCGCATGCCTCTATCATCTGATTCCTTGAAGGTTGGACCCGACTTTGGATTAAACAGAATAAAGCATATTACTGACATATTTATGGAGCATGGATCTAGAGCGCTTCTTTTTCTGAAGTCAGTTTTGCAGGTAATTTTACAACTATTTTATTGTAGATTGATGCAGGATAGAGAAAAAGCATGGAATATGGGTATATGGGGTATCTTTGGGATTATGGTTGGAAAATTGGGGGCATTAAATGGTCATACGGGATATATGGGGCCAAGCATTAAGTTGAGGGTTTATGTGGTTGTGATCAGTGGATGCTAGATTAGGTTTTGTGGCAAATTTAGGCAAGGAATAACTAGGGACTTGATGTGGTGAAGGCTTAATGCTTTTGTCAGGGAAATGAGATTGAGTTGTTGATGAAAATAAGAAAATTAGTTTTAAAGATGGAAAAAAAAATATTTAGCATTGCAACTAGGGTCTTAGGCTTGCATAAAAGAGAAGAAGAAACATCATATGCATGGTGACTAGGGTTTTCTGCAAAATTTCTCCATTCCTTGTCTATCTTTTTCTAGCTGGTTAGATGTATTGTGAAATTTGCAAGTGCACTTGTTCTTAACAATTAATGAAGTGATTATGTAAGAGACCAAGTCACTGAGGGGTTCAGGGGTAGTATCGGGAAACAAATATTGAGCTGGGGTGAATATTGTGGGGTCCACCGCATAACTAACTTGCTCAATATATGGTAGGGGAGTGAGGGAATCGGGTTTTAGGCTTTATTTTGGTTTAGGCTTGGAGAGTAGGTGCTGCTGAGGGCTCCACACTTGTTCTCTCTGTTTCTATTATGCTTTTTCCATTTTCATCTCCTTCCTAGTCTAATATCACACTGATATTAGTATTAGGGTGTGAATAATACATACATTCTTAGATTAATAGAATATTGATGCCACGAAAATCCTGAGTTAATGTGATTGCCAATCTGAGGCAATTTTGATTATTTAGGCTAACAAAAATAATTGTGAATTTTGTTAGAATGTTGGAACTAGTTGTTAGAATATCGGAACTAGTAACAGAGTTAATTAGGTTCATGGATCTGAGGTATTCGAAATAGCTTGAGTTCATTATTGTAGTCTTGTAAATAGAAGTAGTAGTTAACACCTCATGTATATATATTCTTGTATGTTTTTATGAAGATAATCAAGTAAGTCACTAACCACTTATAGTCTGTTTATTCTCAATTAATATAAATACAAAAGCAAACAGCAACCAAATTTTGTGCCACTCTTTGTAGGTTTAGCTACATGGATTAGACGACACCATAGTGTCCAATCATAAACCATGTTTATAGACAAACTATTTAAATTTAAATATTTTTTAATGGTTTCATCTATAATCTCTGTTGGTCTCCTAGTACGTCTAGTTATTGGACTACCCTCTATTTAACATACTCTCCTTATTGAGTCTTCTATAGGTCTTCTCAATACATGCCCCAAACCACCTAGGGTGGGATTTTGTCATCTTTTCTACGATAAGTGGTACACCGACTTTCTCTGAATACATTCGTTCCTAATCCTATCTTGTCTAGTGTGTCTATTAATCCAACTTAGTATCGTCATCTCTTCAACAAAGGAAACAAAACATCTTGTCCCAAAAGCATTTGGAATGGTAGATTGATCCTAAATATCACTGGGAATGAGGTAAAAAGGAACATGACTGCTTTCATTTGGAAAGGGTGCACACTTGTGTTTTGCTAGGCCACACACTTCAGAAATGAATTTTTCACACTCATACCTCTAAACAAGGAAGGGAAAAAGGACCAGAAAATGGTTCTCCCAAGGTTCTTATTAGTGTTCTTGCCCAAAAATTGTAACGAGAGAGAACAAAAAACAGGGACCAGAAAATGATTCTCAATGCAGGGAACAATATTTTAGAGCACAAAGGGAAGATTTTGATAATGTGACTCCACCGGACTAGAGTGCAGAGCTTTAAGACTATGACCAGAAGCGGGATTGAACCTGCTCTGATACCAAGTTGAGAGAGATTATGAATAATTTAGAGAAAGTATTTCACTCAGATTGCCTGAGTTCTTTAGGCACTCAGCAAGCTTTATATACAATCAGAAATACAACAAAAAATTTAATAAATAGGCTACAACTACCAATAGACACAAACTTGTAGACACATGAACTAAACAAAATAAAAATAAAATCAAATCAAATGTGTATGAAAGATAAAAATGTTACAAGTAAAGCTTACAGATTTTTGCAATTTTTGCATCACATGGTTTTATAAATTATATAGGACTAGTGAAAAATGGGTACTATTGAATCAGAGAGTATTGCATTTTTGTACACAGTCCATCTTATTCGTGTCTTAGGTGCATTAAGTACAAAGCTAATCAAGGACTAATCAAAGAGTTCGTGGAGTGAAGAACTATCTGTACTTTGAGTTCACCGAATATGGAGATACTTACAGCTTGTATTTTCCTTGGGCAGAAGGTACATTGTACAATAAAAAGTAATTATAAGAAAATGATATCCAGGAGATAACTTCTGTGCAAGATAATTCTGATAAGAACCTTGGGAGAACCACATTACAAAAGCTAGCTATTGTGATGCGAGAGCCCAAGGCCTTATAAACCCGCCATTGGAATCCCTTACTTCCGATATGGGACTCAAGTTCTATACCTTGCAATTGACTCCTAACATCCCACCACGCTCCACAGCCCCAGTGCCCATGCGGGTTGGCTGTGCACTATCCCCTTTGACTAGTCCCGGGCAAACACTGCAATGGTGGCGTCACCACGCGCCGCTCGATTGTAGCTAAGAGACATGGTGAAAGGCTCACCACATCACAAAAGCTAGCTATTGTGATGGGAGAGCCGAAGGCGTTATAAACCCCCCATCGGAATCCCATACTTCCGATGTGGGACTCAAGTCCCATATCTTGCAATTGGGTTCTAACAAATTCTTGCCCCAAGCTATTAGCTATAATTTAGATGAAGTTTAACAGCCCTTCCAGATCCCTACCTTTTTTTGGGGCAAATAATAAAGGACTAATGTGTTTTTAGGTATATTTTTTTGGAGGAAACGTTACCTACCACAATTTCACTCACTCTTTGTTATATTATTATTGGAAATTCATTCTAAGAAAATACCTTTATACCTGTCTTGTTTATTGTTGTTACCCATAAGAGAATTCTTGTAGGAATGCTTTCATGAACATATTTTGCCCTAGTGTGAAATTGTCATGTCATCAGGTATCAATATCAACATGGGAAGAAGGAAGTTCACATCCATGCCAGAATTTTTCAATAAGCATTGATCCATCATCTTCTGTTATGAGGAATCCATTTTCAGAAAAGAAATGGAGAAAGTTCCAATTGTCAAGACTATTTAGCAGCTCCAATGCTGCGATAAAGATGCATGTCATTGATGTGAGTTTATATTCAGGAGGAGCTACCATCATCGATCGATGGCTGCTTGTACTCAGCTTGGGTTCTGGGCAAACTAGAAATATGGCTCTTGATAGGTATGTTTTCCTGTGAAGAATGGATATTATGCATTTACTGTCAATGCAAAAATTGCATGGATGTCAACAGTTCATGTTGATGTCCTACAGTAACTTGGTTTTCGGATAAACTACAGTGTCAGCATTTAATCCACGATGATGTCTTGCAATAACTAGGTCGTTGTTTGCCTTATATTTAATTTGACTTGAAGATCTCTCTTAGTGATGGTTCATTTTGAGAAGCATAAAGAACTTTCTCGTACTAAAAGAAAAAATAGGTGTGGGGAAGAAAAGAAACAAGAGCAAGTTTATGAATATCTGCAGTATTTTCCATAGTTTGGTTTATTTAGAAATATTCCTTTCCTTTTGGGCATTGATCCTTCGTGTTGATTGTAAGCAAGATTTCATACTTCGGTACTTCACTCTCCATCAAAGCCCATGTTTTTCAGAAGAGAAGCTAATGTAGCTGCTCACACTTATTGGTTTTTCAAAACAATTTTTCTAGGATGTAGGTCATAGACACTCATATAAGGTGTTTTAGTGTGTGTTGTGTTTTGCCTTTGCATGTTTTGGTTGTTTTCTTTGATATTATACTTGTTGAGTCCTTGGTCAATCCTATGCTTTATTTTGAGTCACTTATAGAAGTCCAATCCTACTAACTTCACACTCCAGATGTCTAGCCTTGGCCGTGAGGGTAGTGTGTTTAGTCACATATCGGCAAGGCACCTGGCCTACATAGCACTTGTAGACACTTGGAGTCCCTTTCCCCGAGTTAGCTTTTGGGGTGGAGTTAGGCCTACAATCTTAGCCTACAATCTTAAGAGTACTTATTTCATGTTGGTTGGAGGTATGGTCTAGATAGCCTTTATAAGTACTTAGATAACCCTTCTCTCATGAACTAGCTTTTGGGGTTCTAAGATGGTATTAGAGCCTACCCTATGCTTTATGTTGGGCCAACTCTAGATGTCCAGTCTTACAAACTACACGCTCTGGATGTTCATTCTTGGATGTGAGGAGGGTGTGGTCTCACATTGGCTAGAGGTACTAGATAGTCTTTATAAGTACTTAGACAACCCTTCCTTCATAAGCTAGTTTTTGGGGTTGAGTTAGGTCCATTCTTTTCTAAGACTTACAAAAAGAAAGAAGATAGACAAAATGATGTAGGGCAAGAAGTCTAGATAAGTTAGTAGTAGTACCAAGAAATGCAAAAAGATTGAGAGAAGAAAGAGTGAAGCACAACTCTGGGATGAGTCTTGTCGTATAACAAATCAGGAAAGAAGAAAGTACTTAATAATTCTGGGTTATATTCAAGAAAAGGATCTCTCATACAAAGGTTGAGGTTTAGCTTTTATAGTTTTATAGTGCCAGCTAAGACCTTTCACTGTTCAACTGTCATGAACTTCCAGCCGAAGCTCTAAGGAATCCCAAATTACACTTGTTAACTACAACTTCCTAGGCACTACTTACTAGGCAGCAAATTACAAGAAAACAACTCCCAAAATATAATTATTGACACTAATTACTAATTGAAGTCCATTAGCATTCCTTGAGACTTACAAATAAGACACTAGAATTCTTATATAACATAAATCTGACCTAAAATATTACCCGTAAACAGAAGCTATGGGAATTATATAAAATATCTTAAAATTATAAAGAAAAGCCTGCTATTAGTTCTTTTCTTTTCTACTGCTGCTGCATCAATTCTCTTGGGTGAAAGAGAAACACAGCTTTGACGAAAGATGTATATGTCTTATTCTCATGGATGGCAGGGTCAGTCTTCTTGAGTTGTGCTAAAAATAAGTACATATGCCAAAATGTCAGAAAACATCCTCAAACAGAGCACAAAGTCTTGATAATCATCTTGCAAAAGTTGAACTTTGAATTCAGCAACGGATTCTACAACAAAATCATTACTTTCTCTATTTTCCCATAAATTCAATCCATTCAACCTGCTGTCATTTGAAGAAAGATTGGATTCACTTGATATATGAACAAGTTAGAAGCATTTGAGAATCCAGACAGCAATACCAGCCACTCAAACAAAGCATCTTTAATATATGGAAATCAGTTTCACATTCTTCTCTTGATCTAATAAGGTAACAGCCATACCAAAACACAAATTTTGAGAAGAGAGTATCACCAAGTTGTGCTTCAATTAAATCAATGAGTTTAGTCGCAAAAGATCTTTTCTCTCCAGCAAAATGCAGAGCGTCATTATTTACGGATAACTAGAAAGATTGAATGGTAGATTTACATGTATTGCTCCTTGTCATTTCTTTTTTGAAGAAATGATCATAAGACACTGCATTCATTTCATATATTAGTAAAAGAATAGAATCACAAGAAACTAGGTAGGAATCTCTTAATATATCATTTGGATAGACATCAAATATAAAAGGCATATTAAGTCAATCCCAAATAGTTGCGCGAAGTGGCCGATCCCAAAGACGTTATAGCGGGATAGCGGATAGCAGGATGACTGCTATTTTGAAAAAATATATATAATAGATAATAGATAATTCTATGCAATTTATACAGCATACATATAAATGTTCAACAATGAGAAATTATCCACAATTAAACTTATATTCATGTCATTTTTTGTTTTTGATAAAAGAAGAATGTTATTAAGAAGAGAAGAATGATACAAGAAGATGGGAGGACAAGAAATCCTCCTTACAAGAACAAAAACAAACAAAGAAAAAGCTATCAATGAAGTATAGCTTTTCGATCTCTTAACATGTTTGAGAGGGAAATTCCTCTAAAAAGATCATGAGCTTTACACCAAATAGAGGCTAAATGCCTAAACCTATCCCACAAAACTTACTTGCCTGAAAATCTATCATTGAAGGTGCGAGAATTACGCTCCAACCAAATACTTCAAATAGTGGCATATATAGCACATTGCCATAGAGATTTGGTCTCCTTCCTTCTCCCAAAACCAATGAAACTAGTCAACAAGAATTGATCTAAGGTTGTAGGGTGCACCCAACCCTCACTAAAGATGCCAAACAGAGTATTCCATAAAATGTTAGCCATAGAACAGTGCAAGAACAATTGTGATATTAATTCTGAATTCGTCCCAAACATAACACACATATAAGGGGAAATAGCCTTATGTGACCTTCAAACTTGCAAAATGTCGTTGGTGTTAAATCTGTTAAGCACAACTATCCAAATAAAGGATTTGACCTTAGAGGGAGCTTTGGACTTCCCAATAAGTTTAGAGGGAGCTTTGGACTTCCCAATAAGTTTATCAAGGTGGAAAGAGGTTGTGTTTAAGGAATGAGTAAGGAATTGAAAATAAGATTTGCAAGTAAACAAACCAGAGAGATCAAGAGACCACAACCTTTTCTCTGGGTTAGATGATAAATAAATAGAATCAAGGAGACCCAAAAGGACCACTAATTCAGAGGATTCTCTATCACTTAGGTTTCAAAAAAAGTGGAAGTCCCAAGAATAAGTAGAGTCCTGTACACTGTAAAAATTCTGGATAGGAGAATTATGTAAAGAAGATACGCGATAAAGGCAAGGAAAGGCTAGATTAAAACAAGAGTCTCCTACCTAGTAGTCCAAAAGTTAAAACGAGAACCATTACCTTAAGGAAAGCAAAGATTTAAAGGTAGTATAACCTTGAGAAATAAATTTCTAGGGTCTAGAATGAGTAGCCTGTGGAGCATTATTAGCATCCCACTCATTCTTGTCCAAGCCATATACTTACTTCAGATAACCTAATGCCACGAAGAATGAGGCTCTAAAGGAAAACAAAATAGGCATTTAGCTACCAAGGTAATATTTTTAGACACCAAATTACTGAGACCCAAGCATCCTTCCTTTTTATGGTGACAACACACCTCCCACCTCATTAAGTCATCCCGATTCGTCTCGAAAGCATCTGACCAGAGTCATAATCGATTCTCTAAACACGGTATCACTATCAATCTAATGCATAATTAACAAGTCAATAAAACAAGGGTCAAGTATGACAAGGGCAAAAGAAAAAATACAGCATCAAATCCTAATTAAGGCTAACAAAATCAAATTCATCAATCATCATCAACATCATGACAGCTTAGAACAATGAACAAAAACACTGAACCAAACGAAGAGACATTGAAAACAGAAGGACAGCAGGCCATAGTGGGGAAAAACAAGGAAAAAAACATTTAAAACAAAAAAAAAGATAGATTGCAGAGGATAAAATTGAGAGAGGAGGGAGGAGACAAATGAAACATAGAGAAAGAGGAGGAAGGAGCATGCCAGCATGGGCAAAAATGGAACCACAGGCCTGAGACTCATCGCACTTGCTGGGTCATTGGAAAGTAGGGCTGCTGGAGGTTGAGTTGCCAAAAATGGTGGTCTTCGCCAATTGTTGGTCACTGTGAGGCCTTAGCTATGGGTGGTTTTTTTTTGGGTTTTTTTTGTTGGGGGGGCGGGGATGGGTTTTTGAACAGCAAAGCTATAGTAGTCGTGCTCCTCATCTTCCTCAAACTCTCTATTTACGGATTCTAGATCTCCTTCTGGTATTTCAATTCAAACTTCAGGGTTTGGACATCTTGCATGAGTTAACTAGTCATTCTTCGGATCTTAGCCAACTCTTGCACTTGGATAGGCCTAGGAACCTCTACATGCTTCCATGGCTGGGACAGAATTCAGGACGGATTGATTTTCAGCTTTGATACCAAATTGATGCAGGGCAAGAAGTCTAGACAGGTTACTGTTGAATTTTATAAAAAAATAAAAGAAGAGTATAACAACAATGTGTGACAGAATTACTTAGGTCTTAGGTTCAATGCTTGAGAGATATTTGTAGATATGAAGATATAAATGCAACTTTTTTTACAAGAATAATAAAGACTTAAGTTATTCCCTATGACTCCTATTATTCTAGGGCCATGACTTCTATTATTTCAAATGCAATATTTCTTTCATTCCCAATACTGTACTAATCACATGACACAACACATTAGTCATATGCATCTATTCTAACAGTTAGTAATATGGAATAGAGAAAGACTGAGGAACACAGCTCAAGGCTGATCTTATGGTATAACAAATCAGGAAAGGTGATAGTTCTTAATAATTGTGGGTTTTATTCAAGAAAAGGATCTCCCATACAAAGGTTGAGGTTTAGCTTTTATAGTGCAAGCTAAGACCTTTCACTGTTCATACTTCATGACTTTACAGCCAAAGCTCTTAGGAATCCCAAATTAGACTTAGTGTGTATTTGAAAAAGCTGTAAAATTAAAATTATTTCAATAATCACTTATTTGCATAATCGCTTTTTTATATAATCGATTATTTGAGAATCAATTTATGTTTGACTACTTTAATTGAAAAGCAGTTTTAAGATCTATTTTATTTGGATTGTATGAAAAAAATTGCTTTTATATGGTAAAATTACTAAAAAAGGTATGGAATAATTATTTATATGATATAATATTTAATACTTAGGGTTAATTTGGTAAAAACATAACATTATGTGTATTGTGCAAACAGCTTTTAATCAAAAAATGTCCAAATTTTAGCTTTGGTTTTTTGCCCCAAAAACAGCTTAAATTCTTTGAAATTGATTATAATCCATTTCAAGTTCTCACAAAAATTACCCAAACAAGATTTTATTTCAAAAGAGCTTTTTTTTTTTTGGGGAAAGGGGGGGGGGGGGGGACCAGCCTTTTTTGCTGTTTCCCAAACATTTTGTTATAACTACAACTTCCTAGACACAATATACAGCAAATTACAAGAAAACAAACTCCCAATCCTGAAATGTAGTTATGGACACTAATTACTGTTGAGTTATGGATTTTAGGTAGGAAAGAAAGAAAGAGAAAATAAAGACTGAATAATGCGAAAACATATTGATATGATATATTTTAATGTGATGTGGTGTGATACAAAATACAAAGCACTAAATCGTATTTGTAATAATACTAGAATCCTAATCCTAATTAAATAATGAAAAAAAATCATGAAATATAAGGAAATATAGGAATCAATCCTAAGAGATTATCTAAGATACTCGTTAATATTCTAAGATATGATGTAAGATACTTTATAAGACATAATGGAGATATTACCATATACTTTCTTTGGTTATAAGAATTACTAACCCAAGCTTATTACTAATCCTTGAGACTTACAAATAAGAAACTAGAACTCTTAGATAACCTAAATCTGACCTAAAATATTGGCCATAAACTGAAGCTATGAGGCCTATATAAAATATATTAAAATTATAAAGGTAAGCCAGTTACTAATTCTTTTTTTGTACTGCTCCTGCATCACAAAAGCCACTATTCAAAAGATGGTGTCATCACCTTTATGTTGGTCTAGAAATTTTAGTTTAAATTTGAACTGGTCTTGGCAACAAGGTTTTCTTTGGAGGCTTCCTTGATTGCATTGGTTTAATAGGAACGGAAGCTTTGTTGTTTACTTGTTGCCCTTTTTCTTGATATATTGTCTTTCTTATTCTTTATAGCTTTTCAAGAGATATTTTTATCTTCTATTCCTCCTTTTCAGTTAAAGTTGAAAGGAGCGTAAACAAGTTTTAATTTTCCTTTGAACTTGGTTGAGAATAAACAAGATTAAAGCTTCACCTTCCTTATTTCTCTCACTAAATTTTTTTAATGTGAAGTAATTTGTCTGATAGTACTTATTATTAAATATCCAAATTTTCTGCTCAGGCGGTATCTTGCTTACAACTTGACTCCTGTTGCCGGAATAGCAGCACTTATATCCAGAAATGGTCATCATTCCAATGTTTACTCAGTGAGCTCAATTATGTCCCCTCTTCCTTTGTCTGGCTGTATAAACATGCCTGTCACTGTCCTAGGTTGTTTTCTTGTGCGTCACAACAGAGGTCGTTTTCTCTTTAAATACCAAGATAGAGGAGCTTCTGTTGAGGGGCAATTTGATGCTGGAAATCAATTAATTGAATCTTGGAACAGAGAGCTAATGTCTTGTGTATGTGATTCCTATGTTGAAATGGTTTTGGAAATTCAAAAGCTAAGAAGAGATGTTTCAAGTTCTATAATTGATTCTATTGCCTATCCTGCAATCAATCTCTCTTTGAAGGCTTATGGAGATCAGATCTACTCCTTCTGGCCACGTTCTTCTGAGAGGCATGTTCAGAGTGATCAAGTTGGTGATCACAATGACACACCTTCCACTATGACAGCAATTCTTCAAGCTGACTGGGAATGCCTTAAAGAGCGGGTGATACATCCATTTTATTCTCGTATTGTTGACCTTCCAGTATGGCAGCTGTACTCAGGAAACTTAGTAAAGGCTGAAGAAGGCATGTTTCTTTCACAGCCTGGAAATGGGATGATTGGTAGTTTACTTCCAGCAACAGTTTGCAGCTTTGTGAAAGAGCATTATCCTGTATTTTCAGTACCTTGGGAATTGGTGACTGAAATTCAAGCTGTAGGTTTTCCAGTGCGAGAAATTAGACCTAAAATGGTCCGTGATCTCCTAAAAGTTTCTTCAAAATCAATCGTTTTGCGATCAGTTGACATGTATATAGATGTTCTTGAGTATTGCTTATCAGATTCTCAGCAAACCAGGTCATCCAGCTTGTCCAGAGATAAAGCACCAACTGAGCATGTTACTACTAATGCTTTTAGCCTAGAAACTGATGTGAGAAGCAGTTCTTCTCAGCCAGAGGCTAATATCCACAGCTCCACTGGTATAGCAACTCATTCTCAGGGAGCAGCCAGTTCTGGAGATGCATTGGAAGTGATGACAAGTTTAGGGAAGGCATTATTTGATTTTGGTCGGGGTGTTGTTGAAGATATTGGCAGAACAGGAGCACCCTTGGCTTACAAGAATTCTATGATAGGCATAAGTCAAAATAGGGACCAGAAGCTTTTATCAATTGCTGCAGAACTCAAAGGTTTGCCATGTCCAACTGCAACTAGCCATTTAAAAAAATTGGGCTCAACTGAACTTTGGATTGGGAATAAGGAGCAGCAGTCATTAATGGTTCCCCTAGGAGAAAAATTTATTCATCCTAAAGTATTGGACAGACCTCTCTTGGCTGATATTTTTTGTAACTTTTCCCTTCAACCACTATTGAAACTGCAGAACTTTTCTCTTAATCTTCTGGCCAATCATATGAAGCTAATTTTTAATGAAGATTGGGTGACGCATGTAACAGGATCAAATATGGCCCCGTGGCTTTCATGGGAGAAAGTGCCTAGTTCTGGTGGTCAAGGGGGTCCTTCCCCTGAATGGATTAGAGTATTCTGGAAAAGTTTCAGGGGTTCACAAGAAGAGTTATCTCTTTTCTCTGATTGGCCCCTAATTCCTGCTTTCCTCGGTAGGCCAGTCTTATGCCGTGTAAGAGAGCGGCATCTTGTCTTTGTTCCTCCTCATTTGCAGCACCCAACATTAACGAGTGGGATTCTAGAAAGGGAATCCACTGAGAGTTATGGCGGTGGGGTTAGTACATCTAGGGATAATACTTCTGATGCTGAGTTAGCTGTTTCCTACATTTCAGCTTTTGAAAGATTCAAAAGTAGTTATCCCTGGTTGTTGCCAATGTTAAACCAATGTAACATACCCATATTTGATGAGGCTTTTCTTGATTGTGCTGCTTTTTGCAATTGTTTTCCAATGCCTGGTAAATCACTAGGCCAGGTTATTGCATCCAAACTTGTGGCAGCTAAACAAGCTGGATATTTCTCTGAACCTAGTAACTTCTCAGCTTCAATGTGTGATGAACTTTTTTCACTTTTTTCTAATGAATTCTTTTCCAATGGCTTCAGCTATGCAAGGGAAGAAATTGAAGTTTTGCGTTCTCTCCCTATGTATAAAACAGTTGTTGGTTCTTATACTAAGTTGCAAGGTCAAGATCAGTGTATGATCCCTTCAAATTCATTTTTCAAACCATATAATGAGCGTTGTCTTTCGTATGCCACAAATTCAAATGAAAGTTCATTTCTTCGAGCCCTTGGAGTGCTGGAGTTGCAGGATCAACAAATTTTAGTACGCTTTGGCTTGCCTGGCTTTGAGAGGAAGCCTCAGAATGAGCAGGAAGAAATATTAATATATGTTTTTAAAAATTGGCATGATCTTCAATCAGATCAATCAGTGGTTGAGGCTTTGAAAGCAACAAAGTTTGTAAGAAATTCTGATGAATTTTCAACAGATCTGTTGAAGCCCATGGAACTATTTGATCCTGGTGATGCCATATTAATATCTGTTTTCTTTGGTGAGAGAAGGAAATTTCCTGGAGAAAGGTTCAGTACAGATGGGTGGCTTCAAATATTAAGGAAACTTGGCCTTCGAACTGCTACTGAAGTAGATGTAATAATTGAATGTGCCAAAAGAGTTGAGTTTCTTGGAATTGAGTGCATGAAATCAGGTGATTTGGATGATTTTGAGGCAGACATGACCAACTCTCGTAGTGAAGTTTCAGCAGAAGTGTGGGCCTTAGGGGAATCTGTAGTTGAATTTGTTTTCTCCAACTTTGCTGTTTTCTTTAGCAACAACTTCTGTGATATTCTTGGCAAGATTGCATGTGTACCTGCTGAATTGGGGTTTCCAAATGGTGGTTGCAAGAGGGTGTTTGCTTCATATAGTGAAGCCATGTTGTTTAAAGATTGGCCTTTAGGTTGGAGTAGTGCTCCCATTCTATCTAGACAACACGTTGTCCCCCCAGAGTATTCGTGGGGAGCTCTCCATCTAAAGAGTCCTCCAGCTTTTGCCACAGTTTTGAAGCACTTGCAAGTAATAATCATACTCTTGGTTTACATTTTCTATCTGTAAAACTTATCTTAATGTTTTTATGTTTACACTGTTTTACCTCAGGTAATTGGGAAAAATGGAGGTGAAGATACTCTTGCTCATTGGCCCATTGCTTCAGGAATGAACATTGAGGAATGTACCCGTGAGATTTTGAAATATTTAGACAAAATCTGGGGTTCCCTGTCTTCCTCAGGTGCTTCACTATTCTCACCTTAATGCATTTATGTTGACGAAACAATGTATTGTCTGTTTCTATCATCTTGATCTAATGCTGCGTTGCCCTTGGGGTTTGATATGATAATATTTCAGGCGGAACTATTTTGATGCTCATTGTTTCTTTTTGTCTATTTTTCTTTAATGGTTACAAAGGAGGTCTAGGACCTACTATGGGGAGTGGAAGAGGAGGTAGGCTACAGTGGAGGCAAAGCAAGCTCAGTTAGTCAGTTGGATTCAATCCCGAAACTTAGTAGTCTCAAAAGGAACTTGGTACCACTTGTGCGAAGGCTCTTGGGTTGCCAGTTTTAGAAATGAAACCACTCATGAACTTTTCACCTGCTTTTGGGAGAGTTAGTTCTTGATAGGGGTGGGAAATGGATGTGTTGGATAGATTTTGGATTGGATCAAAAGCAAACCATTAATTCATTTATGATCCAAGATAAAATTGTTCAAAAAATCCCATCACTTGAAAAGAAATTATGAGAAAACTGAACATTATTTCTGATAATGATGCTGTACAAATATTTATAATACAAATATTTATAATATATAGACATCTTGGCAATTATTATCAATTAGTAATTATTGCCAAATGATTTTTATACTAAATTATGGTACAAATATTTGTACAAAATATGCAAAATAATGTACGGTATCTCAACACTCCCTCTCAAGATGATGAATGGATATATATCATTCCTAGATTGCGAGTAAGTTCTTGAAACCATTTTGGGGGTAGGCCTTTAGTCAACACATCTGCTAACTGGTGTTCTGAAGGAATATGTGCTATGGTTATCAATCCACTAACCAAGTTTTCCTTAATGAAGTGTCCGTCTGTCAATCTCAATGTGCTTAGTCCTATCATGTTGAATAGGATTATCGATAATGCTAATGGCTGATTTTTTGTTCATGCTTTTCCTTACTGAAAGGATAGGACTATGAATTCACTAAATAGATACATACAATTAATTGACAGGGACCATGTGGATTTCATCTGGTAACCTGTGGGCCTCTGTTGATTAAGTTGCTTTGCTGAAACTGATGATATAGTGACACCAAACTACATGTATAAAAGCATAAAAGATGGCATATACATCATAATGAAAGATTGAATGCACATCGTAATGAAATTCAAATCACTTGTGCTTTTCCAGATGTGGCACAGTTACGGGAAGTGGCTTTTCTGCCTGCTGCAAATGGAACGCGCCTGGTGACTGCTGGTGCTTTGTTTGCTCGTTTGACTATTAATTTGTCTCCATTTGCTTTTGAACTTCCTGCCGTATATCTCCCATTCGTGAAGATTCTTAAGGATTTGGAACTTCAGGACATGCTAACATTTTCTGCTGCAAAAGATCTTCTCTTAAATCTTCAGAAAGCATGTGGATATCAGCATCTAAATCCAAATGAGCTCCGTGCTGTAATGGAAATTTTGAATTTTATTTGTGATCAGATTGTTGAGGGGATCACGTTTGATGAGTCTAACTGGGAATCAGAAGTCATTGTACCTGATGACGGCTGCAGACTTGTTCATTCAGCATCCTGCGTGTATGTTGATTCTTATGGTTCTCGATATGTCAAATGTATTGATGCTTCCAGAATTAGATTTGTCCATGCAGATCTTCCTGAGAGAGTCTGTGTTGTCCTGGGCATCAAAAAATTATCTGAAGTTGTCATAGAGGTAGCAAAATTTCATAATCTTTTCCTATTTTAAGATATCTTTCTCTCTTACTAGTGATGATTTTATTTTATAGCTATGATTTGTCTGCATAAGGCTTTTACTTACTGGAATGTTTCTGTTTGGACTTTAGCAACTAGATGAGAGTCACAAGTTAGAGATTTTGGAATCTATTGGATCTATTTCGCTAGCAACCATCAAGCAGAAGATATCAAGCAGATCTCTTCAAAGTGCAGTATGGACTGTTGTTAATAGCATGGGCAGTCACATTCCTGCATTCAAAAGCATTTCATTGGATACAATTGAATGCTTGTTGAACTCTACAGCAGAAAAGTTGCAATTTGTTAAGCATCTCAAAACAAGGTTTTTCCTCATGCCCAATTTGGTAGATGTTACACGTGCAGACAAAGATTTCATTATCCCAGAGTGGAAGAATGAATCTGCGCATCAAACTCTTTATTTTATGAACCAATCAAAATCCTGTATTATTGTTGCTGAACCACCAACTTATATTTCCCTTTTTGATCTAATTGCTATTGTAGTCAGCCAGGTACTAGGGTCTCCTATTATATTGCCTATTGGATCCTTATTTGTTTGTCCTGAAGGATCTGAGACTGCAGTTGTTAATGTTTTAAAACTTTGCTCTGACAAGAAAGAAGTTGAACCCATAAATGGAACCAGTCATTTGGTTGGCAAAGAAATATTGCCACAAGATGCTCGTCTTGTGCAGTTCCATCCATTGAGGCCCTTTTATTCTGGTGAAATAGTGGCTTGGCGGTCTCAACATGGAGAAAAACTGAAATATGGTAAGGTCCCTGAGGATGTTAGGCCATCAGCTGGTCAAGCTCTGTACAGATTTAAGATTGAAGTTGCACCAGGGGTTATGCAGCTTTTCCTTTCATCACATGTATTTTCATTTAGAAGTGTATCAGCAAGCAGTCCCCTAAAAGGAACATTGGTGCATGATAGCCCTGCAGTGGACAGTAGCAGGCGTCATGTTGAGTTCCCAGAGAGTTCAGCAAGGGGAGAAATCTACTCTCAGGTTCTTCCCTCTGAACTTGTTACTAATTAGAACTATTTTTTTGGCATGCTCTGTGCATATCTTGTTAGTTCTACACTCTTTTTGGTTGTGGTTTTTGGTTTTTTGGAGAGAGAGCGAGAGAGAGAGAGAGAGAGAGAGAGGTGGGGGGGGAGGTATTTGATCATGTTGTGACATTTTTTGCGTTGCTTGTATGTGGTGTTGTGCTCAATCTGAATGAAAAATCTGTGTGAACAGGTGCAGCCTGTGAGAGAACAGTCTGGTAAAGTTTCAGCTGCAGAACTGGTGCAGGCTGTCAATGAAATACTTTCAGCTGCTGGGATCAGTATGGATGTGGAGAAGCAGGCTCTACTTCAGAGAACAATAAATTTGCAAGAAAATCTTAAAGAATCTCAGGCAGCACTTCTGTTGGAGCAGGTTGGTGATTTTCAATTTTTAGTACTGAGTTCTGAGTGATCTGTGAATGTCTAATATGGACATGGGCTTAATCTTTCCAAAGACCAACACATGGTTGGTTGGAATGGTAGATGCTCCTTTCCCTTAACTAGTGGTCTCTAGAAGAGTCCTGGGTATAGAGTAATTGGTGTTGGGAGAGCCATGCTCCCTCTGAGATCTAAAATACTCGAATAAAATTGCCTCTAGTAGGAGGATACTTGTGGTTTTGACCAAAAGATAAATAAATAAATATAGCCTAAAATAGTTGACTCACTTGGTTGGCTTTTTGCTCATGTATTTCTATGACTTGGGTTCAATTTCTAGTCTCTATTGGTATATTATCTGTAAATATCTCTTCAAGCATTCATTGAGCCCGAAGGCATGCCATGACCCTTTCTCTCAACCTAAATTTTTTTTGTACCAAATAAAAATTATACCTTATAAATAGATTTCTGATTGCTTGGGTGATTTGGATATCCACTTACCAAAATGCCTCAATAAGGGTTTTCTGACAGCAGCTTTCCCATGTGCGTGTTGATTCATTCATACTATGTAGGGGAAGTACCACTTTCAACTATCTACTGAAAGAAATTGCACCTATATTGCTTGGCAATTGTTTGAGGCATAGTAGATGTTTTTATAGTTCAAACAAAGTACTATGATTTAACAAAGTAGTTTCCTAGATTTTTAGCAATGCTTATATCTGGTGGTGTTAAATTTGATGCAAGTTTGAAATGACATGCTACAACATGATGATTTGTACAGGAAAAGGTCGAAAAGGCAACAAAAGAAGCTGATACAGCAAAAGCAGCATGGATTTGTCGGGTTTGTCTGAGTGCTGAGGTCGATATAACTATAGTTCCTTGTGGTCATGTATTGTGTCGCAGATGTTCTTCTGCAGTATCAAGGTGTCCCTTTTGTCGGCTTCAGGTTACGAAGGCTATCAGAATTTTCCGTCCTTAACAGGGATGCTGCTCTGATAAGCATTTGGAGTGTCTCCAAGCTCCACTGGGGGCTAACTGTTGTCTTGAAGTATCTTTGCTACAGTTTGATGAGAAAGAAATTAATCAGCTACATGTACATTCTGGTGATGCATGTAAATATCATTTCAGATTTGAGCCCAAATAAGTGGGTGCCTTTGATTGTTTCAAGTTATAGAAAATGTCTTCTTGTATATTCGTAGGCTTCACTTTGCTCTCTCTCTCTCTTCCTGTTATGTTTATGTTGAGGTTCATGTTTTCTTGAAAACTTCTAATTAGTACGAAATGCTATTTGAAAAATAATGTACCAATGCTCTGGTTCTCTCTCTCTCTCTCTCTCTCTCTCTAATTTAGATTGAAGTTAAGTCGTGAAGGTAAGTAAGTGATAAATGTTATTGGAGATAGATATTGTTCTCTTTTTTGGTATACAATACGCAATTGTTGAAGTCCTCCTTTCGGCAATTGCGCACGGTATACCCCAAAAAAATAAAATAAAATGTCAAATAGCTTATTGACCCTGGGAGGTACCTTTCGGGCTCAAATAGTAGCTTGTGAATCTTTTCGTGGCAAATGGCAATACTCCTTTTGCTTGCATATAGAAATTGTGAAATATATTAAAATAATTATTTTCTCTGGTGGAATTACCTAATTAGTGAAAGTTTTTTTTTTCTTTTCTGAACTGGAATTACTAAAAAGTTAATATATAATCAATAAATTATCAAGTGTTTTGCACTTAATATAAAGTATCTTACGATTAATTATATATTATTATATGTATGACATATTATTATATGTATGACGATAGGAACCTGGTATGAGCTAGAAATAGAATTGAAACTGATGTATATGAATGCAGAAGCTGTAATTTCAGTGAGGAATTCGGCCTCAAAAGCATGCATACAAGTATGAATATTGAAAATAAAAGAGAAAATAGCCTTGGCTGCCAATCTCATCCCTTGCGTGCCTCTCATACGTATAGTCCCTCACTCCAACAGAGAATATCCCACCATATTCTCAATCTCTCTCTGCCAACGCAGCATATTTAGTTATAAGAGGCACCCTGCTTCCCCTCTCAACTCTCATATAAGCAATTACAATACAATTAGGCCCAATTCATGATTGGCGGTACCTAACATATGATTTTTAAATGGTTATTATAAAAGTTAAATCCCTTTCAAAGATCTTGTGCTGAATCATATGAGAGAGTTTAATGGAGTTTGACAAATAGACCTCTTTGTGCAAGGAAAATGGCAACGGAAACAGAAGAGTGTTGGGATATCTGGGGTTTGTTTGAGGTAAAGCTAAAGGGCGTTAAGAGAGCTGTGCGGTTCTGCAGAAGGGGTAGTAGCGGCTCTTTTTTAGCCTTTTGTGTATGACTATGCCTTTTTATTGGTCTTGTTTGGTCTCATGTTGAATATTGTTGCGACTATGTTCTGTTTTGCCCCCCTGTTGCTGGGGGGTATTGAGCTTTTCCAATCTATTGCAAGATTAAGAAGCTTTATAATTTACCATTGTTATTAAAATGTTATAAGTTTTAACATATTTTGTGCTATTAAGTGGGTTGGGAGATTTCGAAGTACAGTTGACACTTGACTCAAATGTAGCGAGCCCAAGTTTCTCCTTTGACAAGTTAGGCAAGTCTTGCAACTCCTATGCTTGAACCTGACTTGTGGCTTGCTATATATATCTATATTAAAGCCTAGGCTTGACCTATTCAAATGTCTGGTTAGACCCGAAATTTGTTTACAAAATGAGAACTGTAAAATATTTTTAATAGACTTATAAGCCAAGAGGCTAAACAAGCCAAACACAGGCCAAGGCCTTCAAACAGGATGAATGCACGCCGCTTTTATTCCGGCCACGAGACGTCATTTGGTCACCAATGGTGAGATTAACAACCCTGCTGTAGTGAAAAATGGCCAAAGATATACCTTGGTTAGCAAAGTCAAGTACTACTAAATCTCTTACTCTTTTAAAAAGAGCTTAGATGAGATAAGCAGAAAATAATATGACACATGAGTATTTATAGTTATCTTAAAAGTGAAAAATTTCTAGTTTAAGTAATATGAGATTTGCGTGCTCTATATTTCAACTTTAAATTTGTATTGTTTAATACAAGTTGTGGTTTAGGGTGAAATGCTTGGCCACTTATGTAAGGGTCTTGTTATGATAAAACATGCTTTCAAACAAGTTTGAGTCTAGAATTATTATTAAATAGGTTAGGTTAGATCAATCCAAACACAAACAAAATCACATATGCTTGTGTGACTTATTTTCATCCCTATTCAAAACATACATCAAGTCTAATTTGTAAAACTTAAATTCAGTCTAAATAGCTTTACATTAGGCGAGGCTGGGTTTGAGCATCCCATCAAAAAAATTTGCAAGTGCTTTGTTTTTTTTTTTTTCAAAAATAAAATAAATAAGCGCTACATAATTTTAAAAATATGTGAATTTAAATAATCTCTTTATATGTACTACAGACAAAAAATAATTAGGATTAGAAGATGGCGAGAAGCTTACAAGGACGCATATATATTGATAACCAAAGTTACAACTTATTTTACTCAATGATATTAAATATAATTAAATGGATATAGGATCCAAAACTTACGGCTGAATCGAATGTTGCATAACTAATAACAAGAATGTGATGTAATTTCTTAAAAGTGCATTAAGTCACGGACTCCTCCCTCATGAGCATTATAGCACAAACCGAGATAGGGGTGCACTACTAGAAAATTGGCCGTTGGTGGTGGACGAATCCGTCATAAATGAGCAAAAATCGGCCACAAAACAGCTATTTGTAGTAGATATCAGGCGGCTGCATAACCATGGGCTACTAATCAGCTACGAGGGCCTCATCCCCCACTAACATTAGCAGCAAACTTTTTCGCCGCTAACTTGCCTTAGCATTGTCCCTATCTAATTTGTAGTAACTTCTGGCCCCTCTAATTTGCGGTGGATTTGGCTCTCTTTAATTAACAACGGCATTTTCCCTCGTTAATTAGCAGCGGCCTTTTCCCTCTTTAATTTGTGACGGATTTTTCTCGCTCTAAATTAGCCGGAGATTTTTCCCTCTCTAATTAGCGGCCGAAAGTTCGCCGCAAATCATTGAATTTGGCAAAAAAATATTTTTTCAAATGTTTCCTCCCATAGCACCACAATACCATACAACACATAATAATCAACAATGCAAAACATATCAGAAATACCATCCATAATAAACACAAGTTAACATATTGTTAATACATAATCAACTTAAGAACACAATATTATACAAAACATAATCATCAACAATGCTACAATTACCAACAAAAATAAAATCAGTATACAATATAAAATTAGCAAGAGTTAACTTATTTAATAATTTCAATGTTAAGAAAGCTAAAAAAGAAAAAGAAGAAATGTATTTATACATATATTACACATGAAAAAAAAAAAAACCTGGTAGTGACTAACAGTGCTATTCCTAGCGACAGCATCGTGGTAGCATGGCAGCGAGTGGAGATGGTTGGTGAGGTGTACAAGGAAGAAGGAGGGAAAAAAAAAAGAGAGAAGGACAAAGAGAGGGAGAGGGGGAGAGAGAGAGGGAGGAAGGGGCAGGAGGATGATAAGGAGGAGGAGGGTGGTGGCTAGAATGGTGTAGGAGAAGAAGGGAAGAAGAAGAGAGGGAGAAGAGAAGAGGAGAAAATGAAGGAAAGTTGTTTTGATGTGTGCTTAATGAAAATGAATTTGTGGTAGGTTTTTAAAATTTTTTGGTGGCCAAAATCCATTGCAAATTGTATGAATCTTTTTTTAAACAATTGTCAAATTTTAGCTGTGGCTTGGGCTGTCACATACTACTTCATTTTTTTTTTTTTAGTTTCAATATTAGATTAGCAGTAGCAAATGCCGCCGCAAACTTTTAAAGGGCATCCCAAAACACCTTCCTTTTTTTTGGGAATTCGAGTACTAGATTAGCGGTAGCTTTCAAGTGTTTTTTTTTTGTTTTAAAAAAAATTCAAGCAAAAAGTTAAACTATTAGTGGTGGCTTAGGCTGTCGCAAACTCCTTCATGTATATTTGTTTCTTTTTTAAATTCAAGTATTAGACTAGTGGCAAAAAATACCGGCACAAACAGTTAAACCATTTCCCTTTTTTTTTTTTTGTGAATTTGAGCATAAGATTAGCAGTAGGCAAATGCCTTTGTAAACTCCTTAAAGTGTGTGTGTGTGTGTATATGTGTGTGTACAGCACTCTCTCTTTTTTTTTTTTTTTGAATTCGAGTATTAGATTAGGTTTTTGTTTTGTTTTGTTTTGTTTTTGAATTCGAGCATAAGATTACGTGTGGTAAATGCCGCCGAAAATAGTTAAATTATTAGTGGTGGCATAGGCTGCCACAAACTCCTTCAAGTATTTTTTTTTTCCATTTCAATTATTAGATTAACGGTGGTTAATGCTTCTACATTTTTTTGGGTATATTCTCTTAATAACTGCCGCAAATTAATTTCAAAAAAATAATGAAATGAAAATTAGTATTAGTAGCGGCATTATCCACTACAAATTATTTTTTATTAGTTTTGAAATTTTTGATCATGTTGCAGCCAATATCCGTTGCAAATTTCCTGCCGCTAATTAACGATTTAACATTTTTCTTATAGTGGTGAAAGTGAGTTAAACTAGTTAAATCTTAGGCTTGACTTAATAATAATAGGCTTAGTTTGAGATTGAGTTGAATAAGAAGTAAGCTTAATTTCTTGACTCAACTTCATTTCATCGAACTTGAGTTAGCTCACGAACTATTCAAAGTTGATGAGATAGCTTGAATTAGATATACAAATTAAGCCTTTTAGGCTTAATAGGTAGGATATTTGTTCATAAAAAAATAATCACAATAATAATGACAATATATAATAACATATGTACCCAAAAAAAATAATTATATAAGTATAAAGCCACTAGGAGTGGTTCACTTGTAAGGGGCTTTGTAAGTATATATGAGGTTAGGAGTTCAAATCTCATTACCACCAATATCTATATGAGTATATACACAAACATACATATTGAGCCAGTTCACAAGCTCATAAACTCAGCTTAATAAACTATTAACAAACCGAGATGGACATAACTCATGAGCCGACTTGATTTAATTCCAGCCCTAAAGTGATATGTACACCAAAATAGAGCTAACTAGATAAATTAAATATTTAATATATGAGAAAAGCAAAACGTATATAAAATTGAACACGTATGTTTTAAATAAGAGTAGCTGAAGTTAATAAGAATACGATCGAAGTGTTTATTCTATAATAAAGAGGCGACCGAAAATAATAATAATAATAACAATAAGATAAAATCATCTTTAAAACATAGAATAAATTAAAATAACTGAATATATCTCTATCATTATAGAGAAACTCATTGAGAATGTTGTCATCATGCTAAACCAAATTTCCTAGTTGTTTCAGATGATCACAGGCAGTATGTTTCATTTATAGTTTCTTGAACTGAAATTAGATCCGTAATTTGGCCATTGGTCTCTCTATCTTTACCCACCATAACAAAGACATAGAAAAAGGATATGCAGTACAATAAGGATTAACGGGCGTAAAAAGCATAAAAAATCTACAAACATTTTACAATGGTAAATAGTATTACAATTTATTCGAGGAAACAGGTTACATACAATTAAATGAATTGACAAGGTATGAAATATTTAACATTGAATTTACCAAAAAAAGATATTTAATATTGAAAGAAAGAAAAAAGAAAAAAAACCAATAAATCCAATTGATAATGACTAGGTTTCAAACCAAATTATGTAATGTCAATGGAAAACAACATAAATATTAGTTGAGGGTGCTGCATATCTTTCTTATCACTCCAGCAGACCCTGTCAAAGGTTGAATATCTCCCATCTTTGTCATGGCAGATGCAAAGTCAGATTTAAAGGTTGTAGGATTTTGACTGTACTCAGAGACAATGCTATCAGTGGCTCCTCCATTAAATAGGACTTGATCAGATTGAAGAAGACCCTTCTTTTGAATTAAGTTCTTGAAATAGTTGTTGTCGAAGGAACTTGGTGTCACTAAATCCAGTGCAGCCAACTTCTTATCATTATCAAGACTACTCACTGATGGACAACCTCGGCGACGGGTACTAGCAAATCCAGCGTCTATATTGCTCGCATTGTTATATATTCTATCACGAAATGTGAAGCATTGAGCTTGTCCTATTGTGTGAGCACCTGCATTGAGTGATTTATGATATTTTGTTAATTATCCTTGACTATTTTTTTAATATTATAGATAATTGTTTTACACTTGAGAGCTAGGTTTTGTATGAGTGTGGCTAATGAATTACCAGATAGAGCAACCATGTCCCTTGCACCAAGCCCTTTCTTGCTAAATGTTGATATAAGAATATCAAGACTATCTGTGAATTTTGGAAGGTCACTATTAGCCAAGTCCTTATTTGCAGTGGTAGAATCTCTCCGGCCAAGTTTCACAGTCCATGATGGACCACCCACCTGATTATTACCATTACAATTCATAATAATAAGTCTAACTAGCTAATACTATAGTTTTAATTTAAGTATATATAACTAATATAATGAAAGTCGAATATGTGCTTACAGCAAATGATGCATCACGTGCTGCTACTGCTAGAATGTCCGCACAAGACACAACTCCAGGGCACACTTTCTCTACAGCAGTTTTAGCTTGATCAATGATGTTGAATCCTCTCACTGAGTTCAAATTAGGTAATGCAGTCCTTTCTCCCACGAAAGAGGCGCTGTCATCAAGCAAGATTGATGCATCACAACCCTGCAATTGTATGATAATATATTCATCATTTTTTCATTCCTTAATATAGCATCATATATGACGTAATTAACAGAAGAATAATTAATGCATACCTGAACAAAGCAATCATGGAAATGAAGGCGAATGAGAGACGCAGCCATCCTGCGTTCCTTGGATACTGCGGTACGAATCACGTTTCTGATTGTAGTAAGTGCATTCGGGCATGTAGTGTCATAAAACTTAGAAGACAATTGTGCATCACATATGGTGCCAAATAGCACCAATGTGATAGCAAATGTAATAATCGTGTTTGAAAATCTAAGGGCCATCTAATAATTAAGGTGTTGGAATTTGATGATTAGTGTAAATTGCTTGCTCAATATGTATATATAAGTAAAGGTTTAACGCGAGCGAGAAAGAAGGATTTTGATTTGTAACAAGAAAGAAAGAATGAATGAATGAAGAGGATGGAGAAATAGGCATCAATGGTCATCAATTTATAGGCATTCCATTGCGTGAGAATGTGTGCATGGTCACCAATGTCTGCTGCAACGCGGTACAATGTGATCAAGCAAGTGGCATACAAATATAGGAAGTGGGGACCTTACTAACGTTATGACCATTTCTCATTTGGTTGCCAGTTCACGGGGTATAAAGTGCATATTCTGTCCACCGAAAAGAAAAGTGCATACTCAAATAGAAATTTCAAAATTCTCTTTTAAACTTATCTTTAACTAAAGGGCCAAAACTAACTTATAAGCAGTGCGGCGAGAGCAATCTTCAACTAAAATGATTTAAAAAAGCTCTTCAATGAAACAAATCGTACCCTCAATCAGAGTTGACCTTATTATTATTATAATAATAATTTGGAACTTTGTTTTGGTCAAAATTGCACGGAACAAGACAAGAAAGTCTCTTCCAAGGAAGCTTACTCCTAATTATAAATAGGCTGTAGTTTATGAAGTGCACGTGAACTGCAAGATTATTGATTCAGATAAAAAAGAAGAGAGAGAAGAATGAAACTTTTCTATCAAAAATAAAAATTCCAAAGAACAAAATGTTACATTAATTACTTCCGTCGTGACTTTCAATAAGTCCTTTTTTTTTTTTAATTTTATAGTTATAAGAGCTCAAAACTTCCAGTTGGAAAGAGCATCAGTTAATGAGTACATCATGAAAAGTCAAAGCTAATATCAGAGCCAATCAACAAAACAGAAACAAAAAGAGCGGTTTAGGCCATGAAATCAAAATACATCACCAATACTCGATGTGTCACCCATGATGCGCTGATGCTCCTTAGCTTAAGAAGATCTCAGCTGGTTTTGCTTCCATTTCCCGACAGTAGACAGGTTTTGAGCCACAAAAGAGAAAGAAAATGGGAAGGATTGGCACCATCCTTTTGACTTTCAATAAGTACTTACGAAATTTTAATTAATCGCAGGCCAATAAGTATATATATGTTGTATATTCATTCACAGACGAAATTACTGAATATTGTTGAAGCATTGGATTATATTTACTGTATTCACAACACAACATTTTAATGTCAATTAATAAATATGTAATATAGATAATTTAGATGATAAATATACAGGTTAATGAAAAATCCCATTATTATATAACTCCAAAATACTATCAAGTTGTGAACATAATAAATACAAGAGAATTGACTTTTGTTACGAAAACGAAGTTCGTACTATCACCACCTTATATATATATATATATATATATATATATATATATATATATATATATATATATATATTTATATATATATATACACACTGGAGGGGCAGGGTTCGATCCCTTTGCCTTTCAGGTATGGCCAGAAGTGAGTCAAGTGAGCTTGTGAGTTATTTTAGTCTCGGTTCATTAATAGCTCAATAAATTGGGCTTGTCAGCTCATGAGTTGAGCTTGAGTTAGAGTTTTGAACTCATTTATTAAATGAGTCAAATTTAAACTTTATTATATTTAACTTATTAGCTTGTGAGTCAACTCTATATATATATGTGTGTGTGTGTGTGTGCATATAAATAAAATTATATTTTATTATTATTATTGCTGCTATTGTTGTTGTTAAGATTATATTCTTATTACTAAATATCCTATAATTTATTAATCCAAAAGACTTAATTTATATTTATATTTAACTTGAGTTATCTCGTTAAGTTTGAACAGCTTTTGAGATAGCTCGAATTCAATGAGCTTCTGGTGAGCTGAGTTTAAGCTCAAAGTGAGTCTAATTTCTAGACTCTTAGAACTCGAGTTTGGCCTGAGATTAACGAGCCGAGTTTGAGCTATGCCAAGTTCGGTATAGGTCGACTTGGCTCGACTTACTTCCGGCCCTACTTTCAGTTGATGCATTTTATTTTTTTGGCTCATCCCGCACACAGTTTACCCAATTTCTCTAACAATTTGCCACTATTTCGGGAAGAGATTAGAGATATGCACCCAAGTAAAATACAAGTACATTACCAAAAAAAAAGGTAAAATACAGGTATGTTTATTATTTTAAATGATAAAATAACGATTTTTTATTTTCTTTTTCAAGTTTTATTTATAGTATTTAGTAATTTTTTTAAGAATAAAAGTATATATTTTTACAAAATTCAAGAAAGAATAAAAAAATTATAAATAAAAATTAGTATAAATCTTGTAAATTATTAAATTTAATATGTTCTGTTTATTTTGTCTATTGATTGATATAAAAGTATATAACATAGTTATTAAAAGTATATAGCATAATTATTTTTTAGCCATGAATATTGTAAAGAACATACTTAGAAATAAAATGGAAGATGAAATTTTTTGCTGATTGTATTACTTATATTGAGAGAAAGATTGCCAAAAAATTTGACACAGATTCTATTATTGGCAAGTTTTATTATTTTAAAAAACACTGTACTAGACTTCAATAAATGTGTTGTTTATATGTTATTAATTTTAATTTTTGTACTCTGAATTTTTTTTTTATTAGTACAGATTATAATATTTATTTAATAATACCACTCGTCACTTTCGGCCATCCATTGTAATTTTTTTGAATCCATCCCTCAATCATGTGTTTTCCGTCAAACACTCTAGTTTTAATTTTATTTTAATATATATATTTATTTAACTACAAGGTGCCACGTCACATCCGTACTGCTTTCGCACAAAGTGGTTCGTGCCACCTAGCTGTGCAATCTTTCATAAGCATGTCATCAAAATCTCAGGACAAGCATTTGTATGATTGAAGAATACTACTATATAACTATATTTTATATAAAATTTATTATTAATATATAATTTTATACAAAATATATCAATATAATTGACATAATAACTTAGTGCTAGTTTGGATTTTGGATTGTATTGGTCAGAAGACTTTTTAGAAGAAAGAAAATAATTTTATATAATAAAATATAATATTTGATGTAGTTTTTTTTAAAAGGTCTTTTGGAGAAAAAAATATTTTTGAAATTATTTTTTATTGTAGAAAAAAATTTTTTGAAAAGAAATCTTACTATCACTTTTACATCAACAATTAAAAGTAATTTTATTTTATCCAATCCAAACAAAATTTATTCTCCTAAAAGGTCTTTTAATATATTCAAAACAAACAAAAATTATTCTTTCAAAAATAATTTTTTTAAAATTTTTTTTTTAAAAAAAATTTTCTTCTAAAAAATTTTCTCCCAAAAATTACTCCAAACAGAACTTAATATTCCAAAATATATAAGTATTTCTTGGATATGTACACCGCTGGTTGCTGTAAAGAATTGCCTTTCTCCTGTCAACTCTGACCGCGCCGTCTAACAATGTTGGCGGCAGCAAATAATAGCAATAGAAAGGTTCCCAATTAATTCGAGGTTGCACTTTTTCTAATATTATTTTCAGGGAAACCCTGTGGTGTTTGTGTCTCTAGCGCAGGTGATATTCATGCCAACATATGTTAATATAACTAGTTTTTCCCAAATATTTATTAGTTATTTATTTTTGAAAGAGAATAACTTTAACACAATGTTAGTGTAAAATATTTTATATGTTAATCAGTTACATAGTATCATATATATGATTTTTGAAGTAATATTATAAAGCTCAAATATATTTTGCTAACATATAAGTAATGGTTGTAAAAAGAAAAGTTTTACGCTAATAATAGATCAGAATTAAATTCTTCTTAAAATTAACTATAATTACCAATACACCTCCATTTATAATTATATTCCCCTAATTTCCCTTTGGGAGAAAATAAAGGATATTGGGACTATGGATTTTAGACACGGAAGGAAAGAAAGAGAGACAGAACACTTGATTTTTGTTTTTTCCCCATAAATGTTTTCTATACACGAAGGTTGATGTCTATTTATATACAAATGGGTAATAAACATAATTAAATACAAAATGATATAAACTAACATAAATAGGATTTCCCTAAAATACTGATTGGATGTACTGATTTGATATTGCTTAAAGATATTGATTTGTACTGACATTAGATGATACTACTAGCAGATTTGTCCCCCTTTTTTTTTAGATGAGACGGATCATAGAACATGAGCAAAAGAGAGTAGGCCACTTCATCTCTTTACTACTTTTTCTGTTTTTAATTTTCTTCTCTTCATTTCAGAAAAAAATTGATTAATGTTAATGGATATAAAGGAAAAGTCAAACAAAGTATGGTGTTTACTTTTATTAATAGATATATTCGTTAATTTAAAGGTTTTATTACACATTAGACCTTTAAATAGACTTTTACGTTAGATTAAATTTTTAAAAAGGTTAAATTAGACTTCAAAACAATACCTATACTTGGTAAATAGGTTAGACTCAAATTTTTTATTTACAAAAATCAGATCTATTTAGAACAAAATCTAGTTTAAATCTAGTCTAGTCTAATCTGTTTCAACCCGAAGGGGGAACACAATAATAATGGCATTCTATCTTCACCTTCAATATTTACATGAATATTAAGCTATTTTGTAATCAAATAATCATATTAAAATGATCCTAATGCCTTGCATTTTCAATTTATATAATTAATTTTTCAAATATGTTATACTTGGGGATATATATATATATATACGCCATCAATGGCCAAAGTGCAAGGTGAAATATGTTGATAATTTACTTCTCAAGTGTTCTTCCCGTCAACAGATCTAACATCTTTCTTGGTTTCTTTCGTAGCCATCAAATGCGTTATATACAATCTATGATGAATTTAGATATAATTATATTTTCTATTAGTTATCTCTACCTCAAATTTATCGTTGTTCAAGATATTCATCTTGATAGTGCTCTAACATTATTATTAGATTCCTTGCTAAAATTAACTGGTCATAGGATAAAATAATATAAAATAAAAATTACAAATTTAAGTCAATTAAAATGGTCGAATTGCTATTTGAATCAATCCACCTAAACAATATCTTTACTAATCAAATCAAGCTACAATTATTGTATACCTCTCTTTCTCTCAAACTCAAATCCGAATGATATGTTATGGTAATTTTATTTAACTTTGTATTTTACAAAATGATCATTGTCGTGTTGTTTGAAGAAAAAATTGTGAAATGATGATTCTACTCTTGCTCCTGCAATTTGGAAACAACATTCCCTCGAGAGGGGCTCAAATCACCTGTCCTTTTTTTTCCCCTTCTCTGTCTCAACCCTACAAAAAATTGTTATTTTTCGGTGGTTTTCATTGGAGGTTTATATTAAGTGCCACTAAGTAATACAATATTAATATTAATTGCTATAAACTACGTTTTTTTGACTTTGTGATTTAATTTACGGTGGCTTTTGTTATTTCGTCTACTTTATATCTTTATCATTTTTTATTTTTTATTTCTTTTCATCTCGAAATCTCTTTGACCTAACTGCCTCACTGTGCTACTCGCTCTTCTTATTTTTGAACTCATATTTCCTCATTTGCTCTCCTCCTTCGCTGCTTCAATAAGCCAACCTAATTCGTGAACCGATGTCCGAATCCACAACCTCCTTTTTCCTAATCTTCTTTGGATTCTGATTCCATTATTGTCAACCATGAAAGCTCTAAACTCAATCATGATCCGGTTAGTAATCACCTCTATTTTTCATTCTCTTGGCCTTCTTCTTTGTTTCTTCAGTAGATTTTTCTTCAACTTAGAAACTAGAAACTTCCTTGTTCTAGAATCTAATAAGGGGAGATAGAGTAAATCTAGTATGGTTTTTATCAGGCGCTCATTCTCATTTCATAAATTATAGATGTATATGATGAGTTTCTTTCTCTATTTATTACTTTTATTCATTCGGAATGTAGTTTTTGTTATCATTTAGATCATAAAGCTGTTGACAATGGTAAAAGAAGGCTGAGCCCGTTGAATCAAGTCATTCCAAAAGTTCATCTTTTGCAAAATTTAAAAGAAACAACTAATACTTGCATAAAGATGAGCATTAAGTAGGATAGTCAAAATAGATCAAACTAGTCCGACTGGCCACGTTTATGTGTCAAAATTAGGTGGGTGGGGCTTAAAAAAGCTTGTATCTGTTCAAATCAATTTGTTTTTAACCCGGTTCATATAACCCACGGATTAAATGAGTCAAACCGCTTGGTAACAAGTTGGCTCGTTTACCCATTTATTCTTTTTTTTTTCCCGCTTATTCTTTTTTTCTTCCTAAGTTGTTTCAATGCATTTTCCAACTCATTAGGTCAACAACCCATTGTATATGGAGACTTAACTTATCTAAATTTGGTTTATTATACTGCAACAATAAATAGGTTAATGTGCGATTTTACTTCTTGAGCAAATAGAGAATCTGATGTTGTATTTTAATTCTTGATATGTAATTGCCTCTCTATTTTTGATTTTGTTGAATGTTTTAATTTGTTTCCACGTGCAATATGAATTTTATGAATTTGTATTGCCAAAGAATGGAAAAGGATTAAATGTAATTTTTGTTGTTGTGGATTAAGTATAAATTTGAAAAAAAAAAAGTTAAAAAAGAAATGGGTATGCTTGTTTAAGCCCACAGGCTAACCTTAAATAGGTCGGGCCAACATATTAGTGATCCACGAGTTAAACGAGCCAATCCAGCCTATTTGATAGCCCTAGCTTTAAGTGGTGAATAAGATGCTTCAACTTAATGATGAGTAAGATGACAAAAAAGAATTTATATCCAATTAATGATAACTTGTTAAAATAGAATATTTTCCCCCATATTTATATACTGATTTTTATCAAGTTTATTCTCATTGAAATGATTTTTCTTGATTATTTTAATAAATCATAATTGTTGATTCTTTTAGTGAGAAATTATTTATTTTGGGTTTAATTGGCAAATATTCTCACTAAATTTATTTAATTGTAGAATAGATTTCTGGCATCAATAATTTAAGGATCAAAAGGGGATAATTGGATGAAGATTTGAAGAGTTGGAAGAGCAAAAATAGGAGAATTGAAATATTTGAGTCGAGCAAAAAGAGGAAAAAGATAGAAGAAGATTGCCCAAAGATTTGAATAGAAGAAAAAAAATTGAGGGAATCGGTTTTTTTGGCTAGCGCTAGAGCACTGTTAGGAGCGCTATAGCGCTAGCATTGTTAGGCCATGAGTTTTTTTCTATTTTGATATAAATTCTTTTACAAAGGGGGGATCCATGGTTAGAAGGGGAAAACATAAGCTAATGTCTGGAAACTTTGGAGAGCTATTACATGTCTCTTTCAGTTGACATGACTCTGAGATTTATTATTTTCTTTTCTATTTCTATGACTTGCTAAATTTCTTCTAGGTGTTTGGAAGATATAATTTCAGGGAACTTATTTTGCATTTTATTTTGTTATTTTAATTATCTTTTCAGTGTTTTACTTAATTTCTAGTGTTCTTAATGCTATTTTTGGCCTGATCACTCATTAATAACTGATGTATGGTTTCGTAATGTCAAAAGGGATATCACTTCATGAAATAAGCCAAACTAGAAATTAACATAGATTAGAGTAACTAGAATAGAAGTACTTATTTGTGTGGCCAATTGAATTCTTGTTCTTCATCCCTAGGATAGGTTTAGAATAGTCTAAGGAATTAAGCTATTCAATTTATCCTCAAATGGTCTTAGTATCAAGGAGTTGAGCTTTGACTGTAAATTATGAGTAATTTGATCAGTAATGATATTATCAAGTATTTAATTTAAATTGGGTAATATAAATCAGGGAACTTCAATGAAATCAACACCTAACACATACCTTCCATCCATTGCTTATTCCTATTGTGATATCCTAATCTCAGAGGAGTCTTAAAATGTCTATTCTTGGGCCTTGAGATGAGTAGGGAATGTTTTAAACTTGTTTTGGTGCATTTTGGGCTTTAGGGATCGCTTTACAATACAATAGGTTGTGCTATAGCACGATAGCCCTTGATCAATGCTATCAGCTCTGGAGCATTGCGGAGTCTGAAACCTCATTTTCCATTCCCCCTTTTCTCTCTAGGTTCAAAACTCTCTCCTTTCTCTCTAAAAATCTCTCCTCCCATCATCTTCATCCTCCACCTCAATTAGTTCCTTAAATTCTACACTTAATCACACTCCTTCTCACACCCACAACCTCAACACCTCTCCAATCGTCGCCCACACTCTCTCTAATACCTCCATTGTTGAGTTTGGAGCTTGGAAGAGGTGGTAGCAAAGAACCCTCCTTCCTTTTTCTGCGAAGGGTAACCATCTTAACTCATTTTCTTCTTTCTTTCCTTTGAGTTCTTAACTCCTTCATGGTGTGGGTTGTTGATGGATTATAAGAAACCCTAGGTTATGGATTTTAGGGGGGTTTTGAGTATTTTAGTGGTTTTGTGTTGATATATAGATTATTTAGCTCATATATGGTGTTGTTGTCATGTTTATGATTCTAGATTTCCTCTAAGATCCCTCTCTTGGCTACAGAGCTTTGTGGGTGGAATTCCACTTTAGGAGCAAAGTTTGTGAGCAAACATTGCGTCTATAATTGCGTCAATCACAATATTTATCAAATTTCTTGAAATTATGTTTGAATTGATATGACAACTACAACTTATAAAATTCCTTGAGTAGTTTATGATTTTGAAAATTAACACGAGGCAATTTACTGAAATGATACCTTTTGATTGAGTATGATATGATCATGAAAATGCTGAGGTATTTCTCATTGCATTATGAGATTTCATGGGAAATGATTTCATGCTAGTTAAGACTTGACTAGGAGTGTCAACGGGGCGGGGGATAGATCCCCGTTTCCTGCCCCATTGGTAAGTACCCGCCCCCGTCCCCCTCGGTACCCATACGGGTACCCGTGTTTAGAGACCCCTACAAATATCCGGGTACTTGCAGATATCCATGGGTACCCATCATATTCACTGGGTGACTTTTCATGGTCCATTAATTTAGGATCAAGATGAGGTACTACTGTACTAGCACACTCCATAACTATTCCTAAAGTGCAATCTACATTTCACTTTCACATCTGATAAAGAATAGGGTGAAAGAAGCTGCATATATCCATGGTATCTATTATCTTCTATTGAAGTATGCATCCCCAATTCATAACTTTGCCCATTTTATTATAAAGTATCATGCCATTGCTTTATTTTATTCTTGTGATCTGATTCCTTATGCCTGTAACAATCTCAAGAAGCACTAAAATATTGCTCTCTTCCTTACAGAAAAGCTTCTAGCCTAACTTCTTTTGTTAAAAGTCCTTTTAATGAAAGTTTTTTTTTTTTTTCTGCCATAAGATAGGATTGGTTTCTATATATATATATATATATATATATATATAGTAAAAAATAAACTAATACAAATATAAGTAATTTTTTATGCCAAACTACATTAGAATTAGTAGCTACAACTACCAATAATTATTGTTTGTAAAATGTTTTCTAGACAGCATAATTAAACTACATAACTAAATGGCAGAAACGAGAAAAGGGGGCAATTGCTCATCTTCGAGCAATCAAAAGCATTTACATATAAAAATCACAACCAGAAAAAGGGAAAATCTGTCAAAAAAAAAAAAAGTTCAATCCAATTTTAATTTAATTCAGATTCCTTAACCCTTGCTACAAATGGACTTGTTGAAAATAATCTAGCTGGATAAAGCTAAAGAGTAGTTGAACCATTAACTCAGTTAGATCAAAACTCATCAAAAACCAAAGAAAGACTATGAATCACTTCTGTTAAAATAAACCATCAATGAAACCAACAAATAAACAACAAAACTCATGATTAATTAATATTTGTGTCAACCCCAAAAATGATTCTGAAAATTCAGACCAAATTTCATAAGTTTTTAGTTGAAAAACCACTCATCAGAGATAAAGAGAGAGTATATGGCATACCTTTTAAGGTTTTTCTCTGAAGGTTTTAGCTTAATGAGACAATCATCAATGGCTTCAGCCACATTTGACTAACTCAGTTTAATTTTATCCAAATGGATTATTGAAGAAGTAAACAAGGGTACCAATGCTTCAGATAGAAATTCAATAAAATATAGCCTATGCCAAAAAACGGGAAAAGAATCCCTTGCAACATACACCCATAAAGAAAATCAAACAAATTGTGGATCAAACAATATACAATTCATTAAAAAAATGTAAAGAAAAAAGTTAAAAAAAAAGGAAAATGGTTCTGATCAAAGGAATTCGCCTTCATATCGGAAGAGGAGAAGAGCTTGAGCAAATGAGGGAAATCTCCGGCTACAACCTGGATGGCAGAGGAAGAAGGATTCACCCAAGGACGGCAGAGTAACGGCCTGGGATGGCAAATCTGGGACAGCGGTCTCGGAAAGGGATGGCAGACGAGGAAAGGACGGCGAACTCAGCAATGAGGGAAGGATAGAGCTCAGCAAGGAAGGGCCAATCATCAGTGGCTGTGAGGGACGAAGCAATGGATGGCAAATGGCAGACTTAGTGACGAGGGAGGGATGAAGTCGAAGCTCAGCAAGGGTGGGGGGGCTGGGGGTGACCTATTAAGCAAAAGAAAGAAAGAGAAGAGAGACAGAACGAAGCCTCAAAACAAAATTAGGGCAATAGGTTGGGTTTGTGTATGTTATATATATAGGGGTAGTTTGATAATTTCATACCGGGTACCCGAAGGTACAGGGATTATGATCCCCACCCCCGTCCGGTTTAATAAATGGGTATCAAATTCCCCACCCCCATTACCCGTGGGGGAAAATTCCTCCCCCTATACCCGCCCCGTCGCGGGTATTACCTGCGGGGCCGGGTAAAATTGACATTCCTAGACTTGACAAAAAATAAACAGAAAAGGATTTTATGTTTTATTTCAAAGTATTATGTTTTTGGGAGATCTCTGACAGAATTTGTAGCTAATGATAACAGGCATTAGCCTATGTGCACCTTGACTATTGATTATGTGTCCACCCAAGTGGTGGTGCATGATGAATTATATAGCCACTACATAGTGGTGCCTGACAAATACAGGGTCACACGGAAGAATGACTACCTAAGTGTGATCCTGACGAATCTATTCTGGATTTGACTCCCTCCTAATCATATGGAAATAGTTATTTGCTTACTTTGTGATTAATTTTCCTTCACGAATAATTCTATCTCAGTTTGTGAATTAATGTTCAACATTTATATTCTATTACTTGGTCCTTTAAAAGTTGTTTGAAGGATTGTCTCATGTGGGCTGTAGATGCCATATTTTTCACTGAGTTACAAAACTCACCTTGTTGTCCTTCTTCTCTTTCAGATATAGGTGTTGTTGAGGGATCTGATCTTCCATCTCCCCAATAGATGTGTTTTGTGTTGGCAAGCCCCTTTGTCTAAGGGCATGATATTTTGTGGTTGGAACCATATGGTGAATTCTTAGACTTGTTTATGCTCCATAGTGCCATAGGCAAGGTTCAACCTGATTAGTATTGTCATTTTGGGATTTCTATATACTTATTTGTAATTAGATATGTAACCTCCTTAAATACATTATGCCTCTTGAGTTACGTTTGGGTAAAGTATCACGTTTGAATTAAAAATTAAGCTTGTATGGATTCTAGATATTTAGATTTATATGCTTTACAGAATTGTTTGCATGTTGTGGGATGCGCTTTGAGAGTGCCTAGATTCCACAATGATCTAGTGTATGTGTTGTCTAATGCAGGTAGAGAATTTGTACTTGGGATTAGTCCTAGATACAAAAGATACTTCGCCCATTTTTCTGGAAATTGTATGCTAGGCTTGCTAGGAGTTGATTTTCCCTATGCGTTAGTCACAGCCTAGGTTGGGTTGTGACACCTATTTTCCATCGCTCGTTTATTTATGATTTCTATATTAATTTAATTTCCAAATTTCTCTTAATTGCATTTGTCTGAATAGTGATGTACCTAAGTGAAATAGTAGTTGGTTTTAGTATTCATGGGAATAATAATCTCGTACTCATCTTTTATTACTTGTGACTTGGTATACTTGCTGGAAGTAATTTTTTAAATTGGCTAATAGTCAACAATGCAAAAATATATTTTATAAAAAAACAAAAAATATATAAGCTCTTTGTAAAAAGCAAATAATTGGTGAAAATAAAAAACAAAAAAGGTAGCTTGCACAAGTGTTTCCAATGTGGAGTCTACATCCAATCTCTACTCAAGGTGAGATTTTCATTATTCAATTGAGTAATCTTTACAACTTCTTGCCTCTCCAAGTTAGGTACAATAGTAGCCCACAACCTAAGCCAATCAAGTAGTCTTTGTATCTATCATTCCAAATTAGGTACAATGGCAGCTCATAACTTGAGCTTTTACAACTTCTCTTTATAGCTCAACAGTGAACAAAACTCACCTTCGTTGGGTTTTGAAAAACTAATGCTCACAACAAGATCTTTAAATATTTTCTCTCAAGTTTTCAAACCTTCGACAAAACTCTTTCAGATATTTTAAATACATAAAAGGTTAACACATATAAGCTCTTAAGTGTGTATGCTCTTGCTTAGGTTTGAAAGGACTTAATGAAGCCTAAGAGAAGAAAGAAGTGGCTTTGAATGGATATTCCACGCATTATTTTTTGCTATATGTTATGTTGAAATCAACTACAATAGAGAATCTTTGTAGAGGGGAAAGGGTGACATTGGTGCCATTTGAAATTATGACTTCTAGTGAGATTTCTACCAAAGATTCCTTTTCTTCTCCTAGCATAACTCCTTTTTTCTTTTTCATTGTACAACGTAATTGTTGGTAGCTTCATTATCCTTTTTATCTTATTCTACAACATTATAGAAACTTATGAAAGTTTCTAGAATAAGCTAGACATTCTTAATAAATACCATCCTTTAGGTCTTTCTTCTTATATGATGGAGCATCCCATGTTTGACTTTATGTGAGTTCTTTACTGCTTCTAATTTTTCTTCTGTACAGTAGCTCTAATATATCCCTTACTACTTCGTTCAAGTCCTCAAGATCCTTTGATGCTTCTGTTTCATCCTTGAACTCTTCTTTAATTATCCAAGTCTTGATGGTTATATTGGACTCTTCATTCAAGTTTCACTGCCCTTCCTCATGATAGTTCATCTTAATCAATTATATCTTGCATACGCATATGACAAAGATCAAGTGCATATATCAAAGCCATCATGCATTATGTTTTGTAATCATTACAAACTTCATCTCAAATGAATATTTGGGACTAACAATTGGTAACTCTTGGTAGAACTTGTATTTGATTTAGATTTGCATTTATTTTGAGTGTTAATTTTTGTTGAGTATATGATTTTGATGATGAATAATAAGTGCTGATTTTTTGTTTCCATTAAAGGGAGATGCTATATTTAAGAATTTCCTTGTTTATCCTAGTGAATGATTTCTTTATTTAAGTCTAAATTCAATTTGAAACATATCTAATTTGAAATTATTATCTTACCTATTTTTACTCAGAAAAATCATGTTTAGGAGATGAAATCATGGAACCAATGTTCAAATGAGTGAATTGTTGCATGGTTATAAAAGCAAAGAGAAACAACAATTAAAGCAGCAACTACGGGTCAGGATCTAGCAACTATTGACTAGTTACAGTAGTTACACGAGACAACATCCTTTTGCTCGAACTCTAGCCACAACTCTCTCTAACAGGTAGTAGGCTTCAATAGGTTATCATCTATAAAAAGCCTTCAAGATTGAAAAAGAAAAACAAACTTTCCATCAAGAGAAATTAGAGATTAGAGTGTTATTCTTCACTTTATTTTTGCATTTGTCCATTCCACTCTTAGAGAGAGTCTAAGTCTTTTCTTGTAGCTTATATTCAAGAGTAATAGTTTGCTTTCATAATTGAGTTGTTCATTTTCTAGAGAGGAGGCAAGAGTGTAGCTAGCATTCTAGGAATCCTTTCCTTCTAGAATCACTCTACTTGGAAGATAGGTGGAGGAAGGTTGGTTGAAAACCTTATAAGATAAAATTCAACTCACAGTAAAGAAAATCCCAAGCTATTGGGGACTGGACGTAGGTTGTGAATTATATCCAAACTAGTATAAAATAGTTGAATATTTCTTCACCCTTATCTCTTTTAATTTTCTGCTATATTGTGTTTAAACCATTCAAAGCTTAATTCTAAATTGTTTTCTATTTAATTTTGTTTAAGTTTTTAAATTTCAATTATAGAATCAATTCACCCCTTCTTGGTTCTATCACTTTTGTTTTTACCATGTACAACACATTTTTTGCATGTCGTAGTGGTGTTTAATGAAATATCCCAATGAATGATACATAATATGTTATCTAACACCATTATGTAATTTTAACCCTTATAGAAATGGAACCGGCTTTTGTGTTTTGTTGTGAAGCACTTAAGTGTGAACCTTTTTTCAAGATTGAAATGCAAATGGCTTAGTTTTGCAGTCCAGGTTTAAATATGTAATTCAAATTTCTTGAGTTAGTTATGTACAAGCTTTTGTGGCAACAACCTAGAATAGGTAATTTTTTTTTTTAATCTTGAACCAACAAACCTTTTGTTTAGTTTCCATTATAAACGAAGATGAGTTACAAAATTGATTGACTTTAAATAGTTCACAATGTATTAGTCCAATATTGATATGTTTTGATATGAAGCTAGCAAGTGAAGATGTCTTGCTTGACATATGCATCAAATATTTACCATGAAATAATATAACTTGCAAGTTTGGATTAGTTCTATATAATGCCAACTTAGAACTAGGTATATATTTTATCCTTTGCTTTATTCTCAAAGCTATATTTTTTCCTTATCGAGTTCAATATCAAATTGTAGTGTACTCATCATTACTACATATAATTTCATGATCAATATTGCTAGTTATATGAACATTAATTCTTTTGAAAGTATATGTAAATTAATTTCTTCATAGGAAAGGACTCTTTCAACATATGGTTTTGAGGGTATAAATCTTAATTCTGGTTCTTTCAGATGCCTTATTTGTGAGGTATAAAGCCTATTCATCAATTGAACAAGAGACATGGATTTTTCTAGGTTGCTTCTCATGCTTGGCATTTGCCATTGATGGTTCTAATCAATTGGTCATGCCATAAGGCCTCGTGGAGGCCCTAGTGGTATATGAAAACATATTCCATTTTGTTTTGTTTACTATTATTAATTTAACCATCTTAATTATTCTTACACATTAGAATATGCATGCAACCATAAGAAAAAAATAACTATCTGAATCTTGGCCTAGCTAGATGAATCCAAGGCCAACAACATACAACGGAGAGAAACATTGTATTACGGTAACTGCGGCTGAACATGTTCCCAGGAGAATTACAGTGTTTGTGACCATGGTTCGAGAAGGTGATTTTGGCACACAACTAGAGACTAGAAGTGTTGAAGTTTTCAAAGTGACACAAATGTTTGCCCCAATAATATCTTAGAACCTCACGATTATTTCTTTTAGAATTAATTATAGCCTTATATTCATATTGATTATCCATTACACGCAACCTGCGTGTAGTAATATATATGAGAAAATAGTAGGCTATAATTAATTAAGAAAGCGGAAAAAAAGGTTGTAAGATATTACTGGGCAAAACTTGTGCTAATTCAAAAAATTAGCATTGCTAGTCTCTAAGTATGTGCCAAAATCAACTTCTAGAATCATGGGCATAGACATTGCAGTTCTTTTGGAAACATATTCACCTGCAGCTACCATAATGCAATGTTTCTCTCCATTATATGTTGTTGCCCTTGGATACATCTAATTAAGCCAGGGTTGAGATAGATTTTTAGTTTTTTTTTTTCCTGGTTGCATGCACATTCTACATGTAAGAATAACTATTTAGATAGTTAAATTAATAAATATATGTTCACATACTACTAGGGCCTCCACATGGCCTTCTACCACGACAAAATAATTAGAATAATCATCGTCAAATGGCAGGCCTGATAAGCAATCTAGATAAAGTCTATATCTCTTGTCTAATTGATAAATTAGACATCATAACCTACAAACAAAATGTAGAGAAAGGACTAGATTTACCATTTATACCCTCAAAACCATATGTTAATGGAGGCTTTTCCTAATAAGAAATTAATTTATGTATAATGTGTGCTTCGAAAATGGTTTATGGTTCAAATAATTGACATTATCGATCAATTAATTAATAGGCAATAACAATGAGTACACTGTTGCTAAATATTGCATAAGATAGAAAATAAATATAGCTTTGATGAAGAAACAAAAGATAAAAGACATAATGAGGTCTTAGTTGGCATTATATAGAACTAATCCAAGCTCGCCAGTGTATTAATTTTCCTGTAAGCAAATGATACATATATAAAGCAAGAGATATTCATTTTAGCTTCATACCAAAACACATCAACACATAATTGTGAACCTTTTAAAATCAATTAAGTTGGTAACTCATCCAGGTTTACAACAAAAATGAAACAAAAATTTTGTTAGTTTAAAATAATAAAGTATTTGTTTTAGGTTGTACTGTTAACACATAAGCTCAAGCATAGAAATCAAGAAGTAATTATACACATGAGAAAAATTAATTCAAGAAATCTGGATTGCTATTTTAATCTTGGATTGTGTTAATTAAGTCAACCACATTTCAATCTTAAAATAAGGTTCACACTTAAGAGCTTTATAGAAATACATACAAAAGTTGATCCTATTTCTATAGAGTTTAAAACATAGACAATGGTCATAGCTAAAAAATTCTATATTATTCATTGAAGCATTTGATCAAACAACAGCAAGACATTAGAAAATATGTGCTCTTCCTAGAAAAAATAGAAATAGGGCTCAAAATAAAAGTAAAACCCTAATCGAATCTACCAAATAAACATGTTCTTCTACAAGATACCGAGAAATGTACCATATAAACAATAACAAAAGCAACACTCAGAATCCACAAAATAAATAAAAAAGTAATAAAAAGCATTAGATATAATTTAACACAACAAGAACAAGAACCTAATAAAATCCATACAAGAGTTACTTTGTTCTTGCCAAGAACAAGGATGTTTTCATCCACCAAAAATCAAAGTGAGAGGCAAAAGAATGTAGAATGGAAGTGATTACACACCAGATCATGACTGGGTCAAAGCTTTGAGATTGACAATAATGGAATCAAAATACAAAGGAGATTAGGAAATGGTCAAGGTGTGGACTCATCGATTCCCAAACTAGATTAATAGAAAGAGTGAGTTATGCAGTGAAGCGGCGAGGTCGAAGATGTTTTTATGAAATGGAAAGATATTTTGAGATGAAAAGAAAGATATTTTGAGATAAAAACAAACAACTACCATTATTATATTATTTAGTGGCGTTTAATGTAAGCAACCATAAAAAATGGCTGAACAATAACAATTTTTTTTTGTGGGCACGTAACAACAAAAGTTTATACTAGTTTAACCTATAACGTAAAAGGGACCGATTTAGAGATAGATTAGTGACGGATTTATTTGATGAAGGGATGATTCTTTGCTATTAATATCAGTCACTAAATAGGTCGCTAAAGTCAAAATTAGTGATCGATTTAGTGACTAATTTTATATTATAGCAAGATTATTGTCTATTAACAAATTGGTCACTAAAATTAAAATTAGAGACTGATTTACTTAATGAAGGGATCATTCTTTGCTACCAATATCGGTCACTAAAATCAAAATTAATGACCGATTTATTTGATGAAGGATGATTCTTTGCTATCAATATCATTCAATAAAGTCAAAATTAGTGACCAATTTTGGTTAATATTGCATTTCTCCCCTATATATATATATGTGTGTGTGTGTGTGTGTGTGTGTGTGTGTGTGTGGCCTGAAGGGTGGAAGGGATCATAGGGGTAGTGAAGAGGGGAGGAGGCGGACTCCTATTTACATGTTATGCAAAATGAAATGCAATAAAATAAATTACAGAAAATAAAAGAAAGCCAGAGCACGGTAGTCCGTCGGGACTGTCTAAGGGAGAAAGAGATATGCAGAAATAAAAGAAAAAAATTTATTTCATAAAGAAAGTTTACAGAAGTATTTCATAGCACTCCTACAAATTCTCTTCTAAGTGTTTGAGATGGATTCTAAAGGATGCCTTACAATGAGGGAGAGCAATCCTTAAATAGAAGCCTAGTTTGACTATTACAATAGTTCCAGTTACAATACCTAAACAGTACAGGTTACAAACCGAGACTATTACAATAGTAAAAGTTTGGACTGACACCAACAGCGACATAAAGGGACCTTGGTGACAGAAGCTTTTGTCTGCTTTGCAGAAAGCAGATTCCTTCAGCTTTGCCTTTGCTGAAAGCAGAGTTGTTTGAAGTTATTTGCCGATAGTGCCTTTGTCGTTTTCTGCCGACTCAACAGTCTTCACCTAAATCGATTCCAAAGCAATCATCTTCATTATGGTAAAACCCTGATGACAATGCTGATGAAGAGGATGATGAAGGTAAATTCTGTTTGGCTGATGACTCAGCTTCATCTGTTTGGAGTAGCTTCAGGATATCCTTCAAGTTTTGAGTAAAGGATTTTTTGCTTGCAGATGCTCCTAAGGCTGCCATAATTTGGGACCTCTGATTCAAGAACTTACAATTTTCCAGATCAAAGGTCGACAGTAGTTTGGGATTCTTCTTGAACCAATCTTTAATTTTTTGAGGATTGATCCAGGAAGTATCAAATTCTGCCCACCATTTGACAAAAGCCTGTCTTTGAAGAAAGGGGAGTAAATTATAGTTTTCATGTTTTCCAAAAATATATATCCAGGAGAAAATCTAGGCTAATGAACATTTGAAATAAAAATGAAGATCTACTGGAAATGGATCTCCTGATAAATTGACCATTTTTGAAAAACTTTGAAATCCTTCTAAGGCGCTGCTAGGAAGGATTTGATCTATTGGTCTAAAGAAATTCCACCATTGAGAAAACCAATAAAGGAATTTGTATAAAGTATTCCTTTTAAAATAAATAAGCTAAGAATGACGGAAAGCTTTATTTTGGAGCCAAAATACGTTGGCCCAAGCCTGAATATAATCCCAGTAATTATATCCAATTGGATCAAAGTTTTGAGAAAATTTTTTGATATTGTTTGGATTTTTTCCAAAATCAGATGGTGTTAAAACCTTAAGAATTTGGAAGGTTGAATGAGTAATGTTTGGAGGACTGGCTTTGTCCTTGTAATGTTTGATGGACACTGAATCAGAATCTATCAGAATAAATTCATAATATTTTTGTGTCCTGTTTGGAGAAAAAGGTTTGAAATGAAAATCTTTCGGGAAGATTTTTGAGGGAATTTTGTTGGGATTTTTATCCCAAAATTTTGATTCAATTTGGGTTACTGGCATAAGTTTTTCTTTGGCCAAGTATTGGGTTTGGGATTTTTGGTAGAGGTTTGGGTAGTCACCAGTTGTTTGGACGAGCTTTATTTGGTGATCTGTTTGCTCAGATTTTGGATCATAAGGGATAATGGGTAATCCTCATCATCTTCGTCATTGTTAGAGGCAATTTCTGCCTAAGACTTTTTTGAGAGTTTGGTTAGGCCTTGGTCTTGAAAGGCTAACAGTGTTTGGATTGGGAAGGCATAGTCTTCCTTGGTCTATTTCTGTGTTTGTTGGGTAAATGACCTAGATAGGTTGGGTTCTTGGGTTGATGACCCAGTTTAGTTTTTTGCTTGTCTAGTTAGGACAATTTCTTTTCCTTTTCCTTTTCCTTTTCCTTTTTCTTTTGTTTTTCCTCCTCTAGAAGAAGATGATGACTTTGGCATTCTTTTCCCTGCAAAAATTCACGAATGAGGTAATCAGGGAGAGAGTTTGAAGTGCCTTTGAGATACTGATATCAAAATAAAAAATACTTAAAATACCTTGTCATCTTGCAAAAATTTGTTTTGATTCAAGGTTTTTAACATCTTTTTGCAAAATGTCTTTTACTGATTTACAGTCTACACGAACCAAAAATCTTTGATTCAATAAATCAGATTGAAATTTTGATATGTAGAGAACAATTGCTAAAACTTCTTTTTTAATTGTAGAATACTTTTGTTGAGCAGTATTCCAATGTTTTGAAGTGTATGCAATGACATGCTCTCTATTGTTTATTTTTTGTTTTAAAATGCCACCAAAACCTAAATCAGAGGCATCAGTTTCAATAATTTTGAAAGCTTGGGGGTTTGGTAGGTAAAGACAAGGAAGGGTTTTAACTTGGTCTTTAACTTGTTTGACAATGTTTGTATAAACGTCCGTCCAAGGAGGAGGAACCTTTTTAAGATGATCATGAAGAGGTTTGATAAGATTATTAAGTTGAAGGAAAAAGTCAGATACATAATTCAGACAGCCTAAAAATCTCTGTAATTGAGTTTTGTCAGTAATTTGATTAAGGAAATTATCCGCAAAGCGGATTGCTCGATCAATTGGAACTATAGTACCTTGAAAGATATTATGTCCAAGAAATCTGATTTTTGTTTGAAAAAGATCAATTTTTGTTTTAGAAATAGCAAGGCCGTTTCTTTTGATTATGCTCACAAAAATGTGAATATGTTTGAAATGTTGGTCAATGGATTGAGAAAAGATTAGAACATTATCTATGTAGATGATGATAAAGTTTGAATAAGAATAAAAAATATCATTCATAATTTTTTGAAACTCAGAAGGAGTATTTTTGAGTCCAAAAAGCATTACGTTCCATTCGTACTGCCCAAAAGGAACAGTGAAAGCTGTTTTGTAGCGATCACTTTCTTGAATTTGGATTTGCCAAAATCCAGATTTCATGTCAAATTTTGAAAATATTTTTGCTGAATACAAACAATTCAGAAGATCTTTTTTGTTTGGGATCAGATATTTGATCCATTGAAGAGCTTTGTTTAAAGGCTTATAATTTATAACAAGCCTTGGAGTACCACGCTCAATTTCTGCTTGTTTATTGACATAAAAAGCAGAATAAGACCATGGATTTTTGCTTTTTCGGATTAGACCTTTGTTAAGAAGATCATCGATCTCCTTTCTACATTAAATGAGGAGTTCTTCATTCATCTGTATTGGTCTAGCTTTTGTTGGAATTTGTCATTCATGAAATTCTTTTTCATAAGGAAGATTGACAATATGTTTTTTTCTTTGCCAGAAAGCAGTGGAAAGATCAGAACAGATTGTAGTTTGAATATGCTCAAGAAGATTTTGGATCTTCTTTTGAACATCTAGTTTGGAAAGTTGGGATTCAATATTTTTAAAAGAAATTTCTTCTTTTAAAAAATTGATCTGATTTTGTTTAGTTTGAATCAAGTTAAGCTTTTTTGAAATCGATTTTCTTAAGAAAGAAAAACTAATTATCTCACCTAGATATTTAGTAAAAATACCTTTATTAGTGATGTTTAATGGGAAAAGGGATCTAATAAAGGGTGTTCCTAAGATCACCGCATTACTAAGATTTTTTACCAACAAAAATGAGGTTTTTAATCTAAGGTTTTGATTTTCAATCATCACCTCAGATAGTTTGAAACTAATTTTGAGTTTTGAACCACTAGCAGTGCTAAATTGTTCAGAAGTTTTCTCAAAATATTTGTCGGAATAAGTCCTTCTTGTATGCAATTTGAGTCTGCACCAGTATCGAGCAATCCAACAGTTTCAAGAATAAAATCTTTTATTCTTATTTTCACATTGATGTAAAATTTTTGGATTTTTAACATATTAATTAATTCAAGAAATTCATCATCATTTGGAAGATTTTGAGAATTGCTATCATCAGAGACAGTATCAATTTTTTGATTGTTTAGCAAGGCATCAATGATTTTTTGCTGAGAATCTTGTTGTTCTTTAAGAATTTTGACCTCAGTTTTGAGATTCTGAATCTCATACTGAAGATCATGGATAGTTACAGGTTTGACAGATTTTTTCTCAAGCTTTTTGAGAGTTTCATTTAGACTAAATTTATTAGTCTGAATGGAAGGTTTGACTTTAGAAGAACTGGCTTCTAAAGTAGCTTTGAGTTTGTTGAGATAAATTTTTTTCTCATCTGGATCAAGAATGGCGTTTATGGCTTCAAAAAGAAGCTCTTATTCTCTGGTGAGGACGTTTTATGGATGATTCTTCAGTAGTATCTTCAGAAGGTACTACTTCAGTATCATCAGGCATAATAGAATCATCAGAGGATATTTCATATTCCTCTTCAGAGGTTTCAGCAAGCAGATTATTAATCTGCTCCTCAATATTGGGCTCAAGGTTTAAGGCCTTTATTTTTTCTTTGAGCCTACAGTTTTTGGCTATGTGACTTGTTTTACTACATTTGAAACATGTAATAAGGTAGTTAGGCTGTGAGTGAGTTTTGGGTTTCCTCGGTGGAAGTTTGACCCTTATGGGTGGTTTGGGCCTAGGAGGAGGCTTCTGATTATTTTTGGGTTTGGACCTTCTTTTTGGGTAGGGCAAACCAAATTGTTCGCAGAAAGTGCCCATTTCCCCCCTATTTTGAGTTTTTTCTTTGGCCAATTGATTTTGAATTTTATCATCTTGGCAGATTTTTAAGGCTACCTTTTGAATATAAGCAATCAGTTGACCTTAACTTAACTGCTCGTAATGTATGTTTCCGTCAGGAGATTGGTTATGAATTTTTTCCCTAACTTTATCTCCGAGTGATTTTGGAAGACCAACCAAAAACTTTTCTTTCCAGAAAGGTTGTTGACTATCTTCTCTAGTGAAGACTCTGGTAAGGAAAGTATCCCTATACCAGCAGAAGTTTCCAAGTGTTTTACACTTGAGGTTAGACAATAATTCAGCTGACTTATCCTTCCAAAGGGTAGGATTGCCAATAAAATGCTGAACAATTGTAAAAATTAGAGTGTTGACAGTATCAGGGATAGGTTCCCCATTGCTGGTGACTGGTGTTTCATCCGGTTTAGTTTTAATTGCATAAAGAATTTTTTATTTTTCAGAGTCAGTAAGATAATTATCCAACCAACCTTTCAACTGACTAGAAAAGCCAGCAACCAAAATTTCAACAATTGTTTCCTTCGAACAATTGAGGTTTGTAGAATACGCAGTTGTAACCATAGTCATATGTTGTAGAGTATTCATAATTTGATATTCAGTTGGACCATCTATGTTCCATTCATAGATGTTATTGGCGCTAAAAGACTTAATACTTAAAGATTTCTATTCAAGTAATAAATCAGGAGGAGTAGCACATTGATAGTAAAGTTTCGAAGGTTTTTTCCAATTTTGAGAAATAATCTGTTCAATTTTTTGATTTTCAGAATTTTCCAAAAAATCATTTGTTTTTTCAAGAGCACTAATAATCCTTGATTTAGAAGTCTCTTGTTGTGGAGTGTCAGGAGCAATAGTTTCTAAAAGTTCGAGTTTTTCATTGATTTTGTTTAAAAATTTGTTTTGAGAGAAACAGTTTTAGTCTGAATACTTAGCGCCTTACTAGCTTTAAAAGGTTTGAAAAGAGGTTTAACTTCTTGTTTTTCAGAAACAATCTTTGAGAAAGAAGGCTCCTCTTTGATTTTGACAGTTTTCCCAAGAAATTTTGGACCTAATGTTTGAAGATACTTGTTTGTATAATTAGATTGTTCCATGAGACTCTTGATATCTCTTGGATTTAAAGGCTCATCATCCTTTCTGAATTTGAAAGGTGACGCTATGATAGGTTTGCCATCAGTATCCTTAATGTTAGGAAGCTGAAATTTTGCTTCAGGAGGAAGTTTAGATTGAACCGTCTCATTGTTTTTGAGATGCCAAAGGACATCTAAAGTTTTTTCACTTAATTCTGTTTTCCAAGGGTAATCAACCTTATTTTTAACAGAATAAGCATGAAACTAATCAAAGAAAAATATATTTTGTTTGACCCTATTAAGAAAATCATAAAAATTTTCTTGAATGTCTTTTCTATTTTTTCCCTAATAATTTTGAAAAAACCAATTTCTTTGAGAGGCCAAATCCTCATAATAAAATTTTTTTCTAAGGGATTCTTTATCTATGGTGAACTCAGACATCATAAGGTTCATTCATAGAGGAATAAGTTGGAGATTGAATTGATTTTTGGTCTCCATCTTCCTTTTGATAGACAGGTCTAGGAAGATCAGAAGACATATCCAACCCACGAAGTTGGACATTTGGGATTTTAGTTTGTGAGGCTGTAGAAAAGGACTTTTTAGACATAGCCGAAGCAACTGTCTTGAAATCCTTAGAAACCTCAGACCTGGAAGAAGTTCCAAAGTGGAATGAGTTTCTTCTATCAAAGAATAACTCAACTTTTCCAGTGTCATATTGCCTAATATCCTGGAAGTCAGGAGTAGGCTTAGGTTTGGCTGGAACCACTTTGTCGAGTGTTCATTTTTGAGGAAAATTTATTTCATTCCATTGGATAGCCTTTGGCACAGTGACCTTGGTTTTAGTTGTGTCTGTGAGAAACAAAGTAGTTTCTCCATTTTGTTTTGGTTTAAGGACCCTAGAGATCATGGAGTTCATGACCTTATATTGGACCCTATAAGTTAAGTTTATAGGAATAGATCCAGACTTCATATCAAGTCCAGATATTAAAAGATTGAGAGTCAGTACATCGATGATATTTCTATCAGTGAGACTAACAGTAAGATCTGGAAAACAATTAAAGTAAATTGGCCCAGCACAGATACTAGTTTCAACAGTTTCAAGAAAAGAATCATGAAACTGTTTATGTCTAACATCACAAAGACAGATTAGGATAGAGGTGTTCATACCTAATCTGATGGTTGGTTTAAGGGAGACTTGAACGCACCCTATATGAAGAAAATTAAATTCTTCTCTATGTTTTCTGATTGATTTATGTGAAAGAAGTTGAAAAGTTTTTTTCTATTTCGTCCAAGGGGACGACTTCTTCTACAGTTCTGACTATGTAGTCAGATTTGGAGAAAAAAGTTTTCTTTTCAGTTTTGTAAATTTGAGTTTCAGGGATCTTGGGCATTTACCAGGTTCCCAGATCCTCATCGTTTATATCTTCAAATCGGATTTCCTCTTTGAAAATGTTGTTTGTTTTGTTTTTAGTTTGATGATCATTTTCATGATCATTGGAAGATGATGAAGAAGAACCAGTAGAAAAATGACGAAAAAGGGAGCGGAAAAACATTAATATTAAAATTCCCTTACTGATACTAGTTCCTTTAGGTTCAGTAAAGAATTATGATAAGATTTAATAAAATATTTTATCTGCTGAACTGAATATTAATATTCTCTTTCTACTGATAATTTATTTAATCCTATTTTAAAGCAACTTTCAAATAGTTCTTTTAAATCCTAGCCACTGGCTTACTGCCTTTCAACCATCACGAGACTTACTGCATGCTTCCAGATTACCAAGAACTATTAAAGTTTCTTTTCCAACCAATATATATATATATATATATATATATATATATATATATATATATATATATATATATATATTGGTCACTAAATCAATCAAATTAGTGATCGATAATTTAAAAGATTGGCTTTTTTCATGTGTTAAATGATTGGTCACTAAATCGGTCACAAAATAATTGTTAGTACCTGACTTTTTAGCAAAATTCTATGTTATTATTCGGTCGCTAAATTTTAGCGACCGATTTTTTTAGTGCAATTAAACTCTTTGGTTGCTCATGTCGTTCACTAAATTGGTCACTAATTCTTTATAATAGTGACTGAGATTTTTTAGTCACTAAATCAATTGCTCTTCCAATTAATTCTAGTAGTGCACTCATGGCCACGAGCTTGATACTTGAGTAGTTGTTGCTTGGCTAGTGGTGGCCACTAGAGCCAAAATTGGTTTTAATGGCTAAGTAGCAATAGGGGAGTGCTCCCACTCATTGTTCACCTCCTCATTTGAGGATGAATTCCTAGATGATGGGGTTTTTGATCTTACCATGTTGGAGACAACAGTGCTGCTCCTTAAAATCATATACTATGATTAATCTGATTTTTCTATTTTGACACTTTGTTTTTTGTTTCTAGTCCCATCAAGCATATCAATTTGTTTTCTTGATTTTTTGTCGACAAAACAAATAAATCGACAATAATCGGTCTGCTTTATGACTCTCAATTTGGGAAATGGAAGTGGTTACTTTGCTAGATTCTCAGAATTTTAAAAGTGTCAATTGATAAACAATAAACAAAATTTAAACAAAGTTCAATGAAAATAACAAAGTAATTAAATGCAAAATTGAATATTCATAAACACAAATTGTTAATGTTCAATAAACAAAACAAAATCTAATAACTAAAAAAGAGATGAAATAAAGAAGACATTTAGTTGAGTTATTGTACACTTTTCAATGTCACAGAAACATTTTGCCAGAGCTTTGATGTGTTTCAAACATAAAAATATCCGTCTTAAACTATAGTCTAATTCTCCTATTTATAGACAAGAAAGACCCCTAAAAATCAGGCCCATTAACCTTACATTTTTCAATTTCATCCTCAAGCCCATGTTCATTCACATCCAAACCTATCCATATCTTTCAAATCCATGTTTGAGGATTGTGTGTGGGACCCCTTACTCTTCCACGTCCTGCATCTTCTCGAATCCTTTACTTGCTTTTGGCCTTGTCCTACCTTATGTTGCTCCAGTTTCAAGTTCGACAACATCAATTCCTTTTCTTCCATATTTCGACCCAACTTACTATCCAAACTTCAACCTTTCTCAATACTGTCGAAATGTCGCCCAAATTTTGTTCCAACACAACGTTAAGTTTTCTTTTTCATATATTACTAGTATATTCTACACCCGTGCATGGATATATTAAAAAAGTTGCTTTTGTTCTTATTTGATTTAATGGCAGTTTGACATTTTTGTGCCGATGATGGAACAGTTCAAGTGAGGACCTGTAAAAGTACTTCGACTTTCAATTTAGAAGTAAAAATGAGTGGGATTAATTTGAATTGAAAGTACCGAGTTGTCTGGTGACTCTGGGTTTACTCCTATTAAAGGTAAAGCCCTCATCTTTGTCTTAACTAAAGAGGGACACTCCCCCTAAATTCTCGCTAAATCTCGGGATCTCTTTGCTTTGTGGAATAATAGGGAAGGTCCAGAATTTTCTGAATATTCTTAACGAATAGTTATGGTCGAACACATTTAAATAAGGTTGGCCATGTCTATAAATGCTTGGTAATTCTAGAAGAATTACCTCTACTTGGGAAAGCACTTGTGTAGCTATCCTCAAACATCATGGGTAAGCCGGGTCATCACTCAATACACAAACCCTATCCTCAACCATATGTTTTAAGACATGTGAGTTAAGCTTTAAACACCTAAGCTTTAAGCACCCAGTATCGAATGTTTGAACTTGTGACAGTTTGCATGCCAAACCGTTGATATACTCAACCATTGTAATGAAAAGATGTGCAAGAAACACAGCAGCCCTTTTAGTGGCTTTGGTTCATGTCAACTTTTAAATTGTAAAGATGGTAGTTTATTTCATATAAATTTGAGCCATTGAATTTCATGAAAATCCTCACACCATTGATCATTTGAATAATTAAGATGTGTCCATTTTTTGTGGGAAAAAAACAAAACAAAAACTTTCCCTTATAAATCCCAAAACGCTGCTTTTTTTTACCCTATAAATTGTTAACTTCATTCCAAAAAATTATGGGGTATCATTTCTAATGATATTTCCAAGCTTTGTCCATACTGTTCTAACCATGTTTGAAGTGTGTCCAAACTGAAAATGCGTGTCCAATATATATGTGGCCTACAGGTATCCTTGAGTGTCAACATCTGATGTGTCATATGGATATCCATGAGTGTCTGTGTGATGCATGTCAAACGCATAGACACGCCACTAAGTTGGCGTGTTTGTGCTTTCTAGCATTTGAGAGACAAAATTCTATTGAAGAGAACACAAGAAATATCTTTATTCACTACACCAAAGCGAAGTTCTAAATATAAAAAAAAAAATATCTTTTTCGGTGCTGTGTTGGTGTTGCTAATACAGCGGGAGCTCTTAGTTTGATTTAAAAGGGTTGTGGATCTGCTATGGTGTGTTGCTATCACTGCTACTCAATCTGTGGTACTATGTTGGGTGTATTTAGTTCTGTCGATCTCCTTTGTATCTGCCTTATATTTATGGTGCTTGCTTTTGTGTATTTCCTGCTCTTCACCTACGTTTTGGTGAATCGAGCCTTTCAATAATAACTATCGGAAAAAAACCATGCCTTTTAGTCTATCACGCAATTTTCTTAGACAGCAAGATTCAAGCCCCCATCATTTTTTAACTTTCCAAAAAACCTCAACTTATCAAGTGATCCCTCTTGAAGTCTCCAACCCCATATCACGGAAAATCTTACATAAGCTTCTCAATCTTATATGCTAGGCCACATCATAGCAAAGGATTGAGTAATTGAAAGATAGTAAGGCAAAAAAAAAAGACATATTATTGACAGGTTGAAACTAAAGTTGAAAAATAATAATTGTCAATCCATTTCCAATAAATCACCGTATGAAACCAGTGACACAGTGATATGAAACCAGAGCAGAGTGACCTCACCAGCGCGCGTTCGCTATTGACGTAACTGCTCTCGCATGTCTTTTAATAAAGCGAACAAATTAAAATATAATACAATGGACTGCGTTCATCCTAGTGTCCTAATCAATCTAGACTGATAAGGGAGCTACACTTTCCACATACTTATGAACACTAAAACATGAATTATGAATGTTAAAACCAGAATTTCCATTCATTTTAAACTGGCGCACAGGCTCTCCATCGGAGTTGTACAGCACCAACGGTCCACAGAGCCTTTGTCCAAGAAATCCAGCACCATCGTTCCGAATAAAATATAAGTAATATATCTCATCAAGTGCCCCAATGTTGTATATTTGAGCCCAACTGTCTTTATTCCGGATCCAAATCTCAATTCGAACCTTAAAATAGCGTACAATATATGCGAGGGAATCATTGACCTCAGCAATGTCGTCGGAAAAAGTGCTCGTAACCGAGTCAGTAACGATGAGTAATGGTGCCTCGAGTTTACGAAATTGATTATTGCAGACGTCAAAGCAAAGGATTTCTCTATAACGACCACCACAGCGGTTATAGAAGCTGTCAATCAGCCAGTGATAAACCCCATCAACTAGACCATTGTACATGCATGACTGCGCTGTACCGGGAACACTAGCAAGGATGCCATCATCAGCGATAACAGTCCAGGAATTGTTGTTAAGATTGTACACCTCAGCTGAAGTCGCTGGACCACGACGTTCATATGTGCGATCAATTAGGAGAGTTACAACGTTGATGTTGTTAGTATTAGGATCAACTCCGAAACCATGATTAATGTCAAGCCTTTTTTTGGCATATGTAAGGTAGTTTCCGAAGTTATCAAAGGAGGGGCAGTGAGGAGGAAGGGGAACAACCTTAACCTCCCTGGTCGCAGGATTCCAAAGAATTAACTGATGAAGAGTAATTAAATTACAAGTGTAGATGTATCCATCAAGACAGAAAATGCCGTTGCAAGGGCCATAAGAAAGAAGGCCTGTCAAGGCCCTGTACCTGCCGATGAAGGGGTATTCAATATCTTGAGCTGGGTGTGACGTATTGTCACCAAGCAGCGTTACGCTGGTCGAATTGAAGACTATGAGACGATCATGGGATGCAGATTTGTGCTCGTGTTTGGTCACGAAGGTGCGGGTTTTGAAGAGAGCATTCCAAGATTGTTGAACGCATTTGAATCGCATTAACGACTTCGCCGGAAGTCTTGCTAGTATCTCTATCAACAAATCAGCGGGTAGATTCACCACCTTTCTGCCCCCTTTCATGTCTCCAATCCATTCCATGGAATCACTTTCCTCGACCAAGGATTCGACAATCTATCGAAATCATTTACCTACCTATATGCTCTTGCCCTGCATATACGCGGGCGTGTGGGTCTATACATATATATATATATATATCTTTCAATTTAATCGTGAATGATGGAAAATAAAAAAGAAAAGAAAAGAAAAGAAAGTATATAAATTAAATAAGAAAGAGAATGAATATGATTTTATTAGTTATTTTATTTCTTAATTTTAAATTATTAAATTATATATTAACATATACATTAAAAATTATGCATCAATTACTAAAATAATATTTCCATTGAAATCTCAAAGAATTTTTTATTGTTCTCTCAAATATATTAAACAAAAATTTATATAAACTCTTTAATTCAAGAGTTAATTAACTTTCTAAGTATGGCATTATTAATTTAAAATTTTCTTAATATGACGATAAATGATAAATATATTACATTTAATTTGAATTATTCATCTACAAAAATTATCTTATCTACTATATATTATTCACCCATTATTGTCATGTTGGAAAGGAAAATTGTTTAATAACATGGTTATTATAATCAAATCATTTGTGAACATATTTTGCATGAAGATATAAAATTTAGGATATAGAGACTTCTTTTTTGGTCATTTACCACATTAAGTTTTCTTTTTCATATATTACTAGTACTCTAGACCTGTGCGTCGATAATATTAAAAAATACAAAAATAATTGTTATTGTTCTCACTTGAAGAATTGCAACTGGCTGTTGTTTGTTCCGTTGATGGAACAATTTCGATAGAAACCTTCAAGGACACTTCAACATTCAAGTCAAAAAAGTGAAAATAAGAGCGTAGTAATTTGAATTGTAGTGAGTTTAAGATTGTTTTAAGATTTTCCTGCAAATTTATTTTTAGAGCCTAATTCTCCAAATCCTTATTGATCCCAGCAGTAGAGAGTATTAATTTCATTTACAACGTACAGTAGTTTTGCAACTGAAACGTTGTCAGAGTACACTCTCAGAAGCTAACATCCTTGTCAACACAAGCAACTTTCTCATTCAGAGCCAGAACTTGAAGACAGATGAGAAAATACAAAAAAGATGTCACAACATAAGAAAACAAACCTTTTGAAAATGTTTATTTACAACACTTTAAAATGTTTAAATGCATCGCAATTCTTTCTCCATTGCTTCAAGTCATGTAGAATCATGGTTTTAAATTACGATCCACAATTATATTGTAGCGGTAATTGTAACTATATCAAATATATTTTCCTACAACTTTTCACATTGCAATGCAACCGTAACTACGACCACAATTGCAATTTAAAACCATATCTATAATAGTAATAAAAAGTAAGTCTTAAAGTTACATGTTTTGGGAATCATCTATATAGATGGCTCATACGTATATATGTATGTGATTGAAAAGCAAAGGATAGTTTATTATTCACAATGCTTGTAATGATCATTGATTAAGAATGAGAAAAATCATTTTTCTATGTACACGATTGAAAAAGGGTGGGCGAAGTTGAATGCATAGAGCATGTTATAAAAAGGAATAGTGAAAAGTTTAGCGTGCTAAAACCCTAATGCAACTTCACTCTCAAACTACATGGAGCTTAACGTGCTGATGGTGTGAAGTCATCTGCACGGGACTACACATGGCAAGCGTCTTGTAGCAACCATTTCATGAAACAAAAGAGTTATGGAGTGGACTGCCAAGTTGATTATATTGGTATGGATTTTGAAATTCAATTCAAACCTGGGCTGGAGAATAAGGCAACATACGCTTTCTCAAGGAAAATTATGTTTGCGGCTTTATCTGTGGTGCAAACCACCTTTAATTTTGGGAGCAGCTAGATAAAGAAGTACAAGCGGGTTCGAAATTACTTTCCATTCTCCAAGGTCTGCTGCAAGAAGACATGTACAAGGCAATCCCTGGCTAGCTATACCTTGCAGAAAGGGCTGCTGTATTTTCATGGAATTGTTTTACCCAGTCAATTCTCTCAGATTCATTCCAAAGTTATTGGCTGAGTTTCATGATTTAGCCGTGGGGGCATTCAGGTTATTTCATAACCTATAAGAAGATTTCAGGGGATGTTGTGTGGAAAGGGATGAAGAGGAACATCAAGAATTGTGTGACAAGCTTGTTCATATGCCAAAAGAATAAGTATGAAGCGTTAATGCGTTATCACTAGGGGGTCTTCTTCAGCCTCTACCTATTCCCCAGCAGGTTTGGTCTAAGATTCCTATGGATTTTATTACTAGGCTACCAAAGGCCAAAGGGAAAGACTCGATCATGGTGGTGGTTGATCGTCTCACAAAGTATGCCCATTATATGGCCCTTGCTTACCCTTTTACAGCAAAGGATGTGGCTTAATGCTTCATTCATGAGGTTGTTCGGTTGCATGGCTTCCCTTTGATCATTATTTCAGATCTAGATCTAGTATTTCTTAGCCAATTCTGGAATGAGTTATTCACCAAGCGGGCATTAAGCTGAAATACTGAGTCTCCTACCATCCCCAAATGAATGGGCAAACCCAGGTAGTGAATATGCATCTTGAGATCTATCTACGTTGTTCTGTGGGGACTAGGACCAAGCAATGGCTCTCTTAGTTAATTATATTGGGCAGAGTTTTGGTTTAGTACTGATTTAATGCCTCCACCCACTGCCAGAATTTAATAAGAATAGCAACTGATTTAGTAATTGAAAATTTTCGGTTGTTAGTTTGAAGAATTAGTTACTGATTTAGCGATTAATTTAAAAAACCAAAGAGTTAATTTGTATTTTATACTAGAAAAAATGAGGCACTAAATCGGTCACTAAAAATATATTTGTGACTAATTTAGTAACCAATTGTCTAAATCATGAAAAAGTCCAATTTTTTAAATTATTGGTCTCTAATTGTTAAATTAGTGACCGGTACTATTAAAGGGGAGAAAGACAATCTCAACCAAAATTGATCACTAAATCTGATGCTAATGACTAATTTTGGTAAATAAATAGTCAATTCCTTAAATTAAATTGATCACTAATTTTAGAATTAGTGATTGATTTAGTTACTGATTTTTTGTCAATGAAAATGCAATTTCTCAAATTAAATCGATCACTAATTTCAAAATTAATAACCAATTTGGTGACCAATTTTGTTGGAAGGAAGTCACAACTTGTATAATAAAATTAGTCACTAAATCGGTCACTAATTTTGGAATTAGTGATTGACTTAGTAACTGATTTTTGGTCAATAGATATCCAATTTCTCAAAGTAAATCGATCACTAAATCGGTCATTAATTTTAGAATTAATGATCGATTTTATTGGAAAGAAGTGACAACTTGTGTAATACTAATAAAATCGGTCATTAATTTTGAAATTAGTGATTGATTTAATGATTGATCATGAAAGACAAAAAATTTGTCTATTATAAAGAATTGATCTCTAATTTTGAAGTTAGTGATTGATTTAATGACCGATTTTATTAGGAAGGGTAACAATTTGTGTAATAAAATCAATCACTAAATTGATCACTAATTTTAAAATTAGTAACTGATTTAATGATCGATTTTTTGTTAATAAATATCCAATTCTTGAAATTAAATTGTTCAACAATTTTGAAATTAGTGACCGATATTTTGATAATTATTTCTTCTCATATTTAAAATCAGTTTCACCTTCCTTCTCACTTCCACCTTCCCCCTTCCATCCGACAGCCCATTTCCTTCACATTTTCGGCGACCACAGCGTCGTCCACTAGCATAGCGTCCGGCAGCCCAATGTTTGGAGTAGGTCCTGCATCCGCCCACCAATAGCATCTGACGCCGTCACGTGCAAGGTGAACTCTGTCATTGCCGCATCCACTACTTCCCGCGTGCAGCGTGAAGCTCCGTCACGTACAATATTTGTCGCCGCTGTGTCTGCATAGCCGCTGGCCTGTCTCTACATCTGCAGTGTCGCGCCGTTCTCCGTTGTCGACCGTGCCCAGAAATGGATGCTTTGTCGGACTCTTCCTCATCAGTGCATAGCATTCCTCACTCGCTCCTCTTCCCCCATTTCATTCATTCTTCCAGTTCGTTTTTCTTTCAGATCCCCATATCTACTTTTGAATTTGTTGGGTTCCTCATGCGATGTTGTACAAGTCTGATGGTGACATTTGAACATGGATGGAATCAAATCACGTCAGTTACTAATTATTGTACCATATCTAGTGCATCACTATGCATATGTATGAATTGTATTTTCAGAGAATTTATTTCTGTTCACACTTGCATCATGTCAAAGTCCTAAGTTTGACATATCTCAATTTTGTGAAGAAGATAGCTTAAAGACAAAGGTAAAAGATAATGCAAGTTTAGTCTGTTAAAGCTTTAGTTGATGAATGATGAATGATGGCCTTTTTTCTTATTTTTATTTGCGTGTGTGTGTTTATTAGTCAAGTTCGTAACAGCACCTAATCACATCCTTTATATTTTGGGTCTATGATCATATATATGTAAAGAAGAAACGGTGATGGAGATTAAATCATGGTGCATTGTTGACAAAGTGTAGAAAAGTGATGCGTGGTGCAGATTTATGAATAGTTAAATTATGTAGGGAGATAAATTGCATTAATCAACCTAGTAATACTAACATATCTCTTTGTTTCACTGGTTTTATTTAGTTTTAATCTTGTCAAGATTGGTGTGGATTGTGGGCAACCAAGTTTTTGTTTTGATATGTGTTTTATAATTTTATTTGATGTAATCATAGGCATTTGATATGGTAAGTCCGTTTCTTGTTAGCTGCAAGTAATTTGGAAATGTGCTACCGAAGTGTATTATTGAAGGATGTATGTTCAAAAGTTCATTGCCTTGGGACTCCATTTTCTTCTTTATCTTATTCTCCCCTTTATCGTGGAAATGGCTACTTGTTCCCTGGTAATATTGGGTGGACAGAGTCACATAACAATGATGTCTCTAATTGTGGAATTAACTTGTAATTAGACCTTATCTAGTTAGCAATCAAACAATTCAATGAAAGAAGCTAGAGAAAAGAATAAAAAAAGTAGCAAGCAAGGAGAATAATAATAATAATAATAAGGCTTCAATTTTTTTTTCAAAGTCATTCTTGAATAGAAATATGCTAAAACAATGTGGCTAACACGTTGCCATACTCTTGTGTTTGGATTAGTGTAACAGATAGGAGATTAAAAGATTGTTCAACTTGTATATTTAACTTTTGGTCTTAACTTTTAGGTCTCTAATATACCAATAGAAAGAACAAAATGATTACTTAGATTGTGAACAAAAGGAGTAATATGGTTGTATTTGATATTATGTCCATTACTTGAAAATTTGTTAGTTTTATAAGGTTTAATCCTATTTCAATTTTCATTTTGATAGGTTCCTTGTTTGGGTTTGGTGTGTCTGTTGTTCTTGGTTTGATCTTTTTTCTCTTTTTTGTGTCTAGTGATTAGAGAAAGTGAAGGAAGTGGATTAATTAGTTGAGGGCATTATCAATATTGTGAGGAATTTCTTATGTAAGTTCCTTTGTTTTCATTTTGATGGATTCTTTGTTTGGGTTTGTTGTGTTTGCTATTCTTGGTTTGATATTTTTTCTCCTTTTTATGTGTAGTTATTAGAGAAAGTGAAGGAAGTGGATCAATTAGTTGAGAACATGCTCAATATTGTGAGGAATTTCTCAACTCCCTCAATTATTCTAATATCCTTTACTCTAAGCATCAAGCAATTAAGCACCTCAGCAACAAGAACGAATAGAAATGGGAAGAGAATGCCTCCTTGCCTCAAATTTCTCTCCATTTTAAATGGAGCTGTAGGTGATCCATTTATGATAATGGACATTAAAGCAGAAGAGAGACAAAGATTATTCCATTTTGTCCATGTGGCTCCAAACCCCATAAGCTCTAGCACATCATCCACAAACTTCCACTTCACTGAGTCATATGCTTTGTGGGAGTCCAATTTTAGTAGAGTTCCTTCAACTCTCCTTTTCTTCATCCACCATACTACCTCATTTACAATGAGAGCATTATCCAAGATCTATCTCTTTTGGATGAATGCTAATTGAGCCTCTCTAACAAGTATAGGCATCACCTCCTTCATTCAGTTGGTAAGGGTTTTATTAATAATTTTGTAAAGGTAGCCAACCATGCTAATGGGCCAAAATTGATTCATCTCCACTGCATCACCCACTTTGGGAATAAAAACCACCCATGTCATGTTGATCTCTGCCGAGAATTAGCCATTATGAAAGAAAGACCAAACACATTTAGCTATTTCAACACCAATTAACTCCCACATATTTTTAATAAAATTAAAGTTGAAGCCCTCATACCTGGGTGATTTAGATGATTTATAACTCCATACGAGATCTTTAATCTCATTGAAGAATGGTCTTATCTCCAACCAGATTGCTTCTTCATTGCTGATTTTTGGAAGCAAGTCATTTGGCAACTTGATATCTAGAATAGTTGGTTGAGTGTGCAGATATTTAAAACATCTTCTCCTATATTCTTAATTGCTCTTGGTTCTTTTATCCTCCTTCTACCAATATTTAGGGCCAGAATTTGTTTCTTGCGCCTTTTCCCCGTCGCTACAGCATGGTAATATTTAGTGTTTTTATCCTTAAATTTGATAGAATTCTCACGTGCAAGCTGTCTCTAGTAGGACTTCTTGCAATCATACTATATCTTGAGCTACCCTTTTAGTGTTGTATGTTTTACCCATTTTGTTTCACCTAGCTCCTTAAATTCATTCTTCTATTCTAAGTTTCAATTTCAGCTTTGAATTTGCTTATATTATGATTGATGTCTCCTAAAATCTCCTTATTCCAAATTCTCAATGGCATTTTCAACTTCTTCAGTTTGTCTACGGCTGAGATTTGCCCAAACTAGGACCATTCCTCTCTCACTTTCCTCATGAATCCCCGGATGTGAAAACCATGCATCTATTGACTTGAATGGTTTAGGCCCCTGTCCTCCCTAACTATTTCCAATAACAATGGGCAATGATCTGAGATAGCCTTACCTAGTGCCCATAAGTTTATCTCAAGAAATTTCGTTATCCATTCAACATCCATTAAGCACTAATCCAGATTACTTTGAGACTTGCCCATTGGCCATGTAAATTTTCTCCCAATAAGAGGAAGGTCAATTAATCTCATCTCCTGTATCCATTGGGTAAAGTCTTCCATGCTCCCTGTATTTCCAGCACTCCTTTTCCTTTTTCCTTTCACCTGGGCTAAGTACCTCATTGAAGTCTCCAATTACCATCATTGGATAGTCGATGTTGGTCCTCACATCTAGAAGTGCTTGCCATAGACCAGCCCTTTTATTACAAGTGTGCTAACCATAAATGACCACAATTACACATCAAAAATCATTTTCTTTGACCAAGCCTTTCACACAAATCCATTTACTACCCTCAAAAGCTTCAATTCCATAAAAAAATTCCCCTTTCCAACTACATAACAGGTCCCCACTTCCTTCTACTACCATGACATGGCTCGATTCAACGTCAACCTCCCCGCCATCCTCTAATCCTTCTTCCATTTATTGTTGAGTGTTTAGTCTCAACCATCCTAAAGAAATCAGGCCTTTTCTCCTTTACCAGCTTCTAAAAAGTGGAATTTTTATACCCACCTCCTATTCTTCTAATATTCCATACTAAAATTCTCATATTCAGAAGTTTGAAATAACACCTGACCTAGGCCTATTTAATTCTTCTTTCTTGGTCTTCCTCTTTTTTGCTTGCTCTATTGTCCACCTCCACCATGGCTAGCTTCTGTTCTATTCTTATTCAGGGCTTTAAGCACTGCCTCCCTTTCGTCTGATTGTAGGCCCCAGTGCTTTCATGTTTCCCATGTTCTACGTGCTTCACCTTGATCATTATCAGTTCTCTACACGTCTTTGTTCACTGTATCTTCATATTTTGCATCTTCAATTTCAGCCCCAATATCATCTTCACCAATCATGTTGGGGTTTTAGGGATTGTCCTATCGTCCTGTGTTTGTTCAAGTCTTATTTGCATATTTTGATTCCCATATTCGAATAGGTTAAACCCTAGGGAAAAGGAGACTTCACTTTTGGCCCAAGCATTCTCCATCCATTGGCCCATGTTTCTTATCATATCTTCATCATAGCTAGTATAGGTTAGTTGTTAAGGCCTAATATAAGCTAATCTTTTCACACCACAAACCTCTTCGATCCTTTGTAGTACACTTAGTGAGATGGTTGGTGTTTTTGATGTTTTTGGGGTTTCCAAGACCATTATTTCAAAGTTGTCATTATGAGCTTCTCCCTTATGCATTGGCATTAATATCTTGTTTCCTTGCTATGACCTTTGGGCTTCAACCTTGCTCTGATGGGGTGTTTGATCATCTTTCCCAATAGCCCCTTTGGTCTGTAGTCTATCATGCATGCTTCTCCTTAGAAGTAGATATCTCCAAATTGCCCATACTCCAATATTCTCTGACATAAATGTTAAAAATTTCACCTTCTAAGGCAAAAGCAAGTCCAAGAACTTATACATGGAAAAAATCATAATATCAATTTGGATTCTTGCTCTTGTAAAGTCTTGCATGGATTTAGTTTAATCATCACAATCTACATATCTACCTGAAGCCTCACTAATGTTTTTGAAGTTAGTTTTATGCCAACCATGACGTGGTATGCCAACACATTCTAACTAGACCCTTCTCACATTACAATTTTCCTCTGCAGTCCATTCTCTAATCTCTTCCACTATTAGCTGGAGACAATCACTTCCCTTTGTCAAAATCTGCTCTTTTTCTTGCATCATCTTTAGAGTAATCATCACCTTATAACTGTCTAACTTGTAGAGTTTCTCAATGTCCAAGTTTAAAGATTGCAGCTTCTTAATCACTGCATCAATCACAATAGGCTCCAATCCTTCTCCAATCATGCTATGATTTAGCCATTCTTTGCTTTCCTCCAATGTTTCACCCTTGACAACAATTGTTTTTGCTTCCTTCTTTTCTTGGTCTTCAGTTTTTCTATCTTGTGTTGGTTTCTCTTGGTTTTTTGCCTTTTTGTTTTTCACACCCTTACTATAAGTTCGTCCATTTCTCCATGCCACCAGCCTTCTTGTGTCTTTCTTTACCATTTATCTCCTTTCTATTATCTTATTCCTTGTTGCCTCATACTTCCTTTTGAATTGATCCTTCCTTCCATACTTGGCCTCCTTTATACACTAATTTTGTAATCTCTAATGACTGTCCCATCCATTCTTCTTGCCATTTCCATTGCTTCCTTCTTGTTTAGGTATCTAATGAAGCCAAATTTGCTGTCTTTGTTTCTTCTGACCTTCCTAGACAGGTACACATCCACCGATCTTCCTTTGTACCCGAACAGTTGCCATAACCACTCACTAGGCATTAAGTTAGGTAAGTTGTCCATAAATAAGGTGGTGACATCCCTCGTACTTGAGCCATACTGACCAGGTTTTGGTTGGTTGATTCTCCTTGAGCTCTCTTCCATCACAGCAATCCTCATCATCTTTACTAGTATAAATTCTCTATGTGATCTTTCTAATCCCTTTCTCTCCTTATATTTGTGTTATATAACCTTTTAATTCATTTCTCATCACCCTCAATTAAAGGCTTTCATAATACAAGTAATATAGAGTTTCCTAAACGCAATTCTAAAGCTTAAGTAATTTAAATCTAACTTATTCGTTTTTCCCAATCCAAGTTGAAAAATATTTCGGATATTTGTTTAGGTTTTTAGATTTGAAAAATTTTTGAAGGCAAGATTCAATTTCCTTTCTCAAGTCGCAAGTCTTGAAACACATGGATGACATGCTTTAGCTACAAATTCTGCACATGACCAACCATAAAGGTGGTCCAAGCTACAACATTTCTTCTTCTTGTTAATTGTCGATGTTATAGACTATGCAAAGTCTCATAAAATTTCCTATAAGTATCCTATATATTTTAGAGGTTGATGAGTAAGAAGAAAGAAATAAAATATTTTCTCTATCATATATGTATCTATTCATGTACTCCTTTCCACTTCAACAGAAAGAGCCTTCAATGTATTGAGTAAGGGAACGTATATGGAGATCACAAAAATCAAGATTACAAATTCTCTTATTTGTATTGGAGGAAAACAAAGTAGAATCAAGTAAATGCAGAAGGGCTTGTAATTCCTTAGCTTCTATATCATTCATATTTTGTGAATCATCTGATCTACTGATCACCTGTTTCTAAACTATTAAACTTGCTTAATATGTGGCTCGAGCTCAAGTTCACGTAATAGGCAAAGCAGAAATCAACCCAAATAAAAATGGTACACTTTTGTCCTTTAATTTGCATTCCACTTTGAAACAACAATGAAGATTAAAGTTTCACACTTTTTGTGACGATGATTTATCATAGATTTTCTAGTTAAAAGTAATAAGGAAAAAGAAAAAGAATGGAAGACACAAGTTATTTTATTTCCATGACATCACCCTAAACATAAAATGATTTAGAAACAAGAGTGGCCTCATTAGAGTTTAGTATTAATTTGCATAATTTTTTTTTTTTTTTTTTGATAATTAGATAAGGCCCAACATTCAAAGAGAGAGGACTGAAAGAGTATATCAAACATCTCCAAAAAGAAACGTGAACTATCACAACCACTTCACGAGAACACATCACCTAAAAACCCAACTTGATACCTGAAATATGGAAACTCAAAACACTACACAATTCTTGATACTCAATATTTGGAACATGATACTTGAAACACAAAATACAAAACTCTTACCCTGCACCAGCACGAGCCCCCAAGCCTCCTTCTATTAGACGGTCTGGCGGCATTAGCCTCGCAACCCCAACACTAGTATTTGTATAATTGTTGCAGCTGATCCTTCTTAATGGAACAAATAGTAACACGAATGATTAATGATCCTAGTGTCACTAGCTAAACTGATAAGGGAACTATGCTTTCCTCATATTTATGAATTCGGAAAGATGGATTTACATCAATTTGAAATTGGCGCACAATATTTGAGCTAGCTGACACTAATGGTCGCCAGTATTTTCCGCCAATAACTTCAGTGCCATCCTTCCAAATACAATATATATAATCCATCTGATCAAGTGGCCCAATGTTGTATCTTTGAGTCCAATTATCTTCATTCCAAATCCAAATCTCAACCCGGACCTTATGATAGTGTACAACATATGCAAGGGAATCATTGATCTCAAAAATGTTGTCCGTGTGAGTTTCCCACGGGTCAGGCGAACTAGGAATGGCAACTGGCCCCTTAAGTTTGCAAAATTGTTTGTTGTCGAAATCAAAACGAAGGATGTCTCTGTAATCACCAGCATAAACGTAGTCGCCAATCAACCAGTGATAAACCCCATTCACTAGAGCATTGCATATTTTTGAGGGTGCTGTAGCGGTAACACTATCAAGGACAGCACTGTTACGGATAATCGTCCAGGAATTGATGCTTAGATCGTACGCCTCTGCTAAACTCACTAGACCACAATGTTCATCACTATAACCAAAGAGCAGGGATACAACCTCAACATTGTTACAGTTGGAACTAACACGAAGACCGTGAACGATATTAACCATATTGAAAAGAGGATCATTATAATAAAGGTAGTTATCACGGGAGGGATTGTGAGGAGGAGGCGGAATAACCTTAACCTCTCTGGTGGCCGGATTCCACAACAGTAACTGACGAATCAGGCCATCATAGTCATGATTCGTGTGATTCATGTTGTAGTATACGTCAAGACAGAAAATGCCGTTGCAAGGGCCATAGGAAAAAGTCTTACTCATGCGCATGCCGTTGTTGTTGGTGACAGGACGCTCAATATGCTGAGGTGGCTGTGAGGGATCATCACTAAGCAAATTTGTGTGGATCCAATCAAAGATCATGAGACGCTCTTGGGATATAGATTTGTGCACGTGCGCGTGCATGGCCACGAAGGTGGGAGTCCTAAGGAGAGCATTCCAAGATTGTTGAACGCATCTAAATCGCATCAAAGACTTTATCGGAAGCCTCACCAAGATCTCCATCCGCAAATCGGTGGGTAGTGCCACTAGTCCAGGGTTCTAAATTGCGGACCGCATTAGATGATGCGGCGATAATGCGATTCTTGGCGTTGGCGCAGCAGCGTCGACCGCAATTGCGGAGTGACTCCGATTCACAAGAATAACCGCGACGCAACGGCATTGCAGCTGCAACGTAACGGCGTTTTGCGGTCGCGACGGAACGCAACAGATCCGTACTCGTCTTTTCGTTCTTCCCCTTCCCTTTCCCGGTTCCGTTTTTCCCCTGCCCTTTCCTGTGAGTCAAATTTTGTTTTTTTTTTTCAAAAGCAAAAGATTCTCATACAATAAAAATGACAAAAGACAAAAACTAACAGCACATAATATTAAGTATCAGTATATGCTATACAACTACACATTCAGAATTACAGATTAATCAGATCAGATCTATTGTACTCACAAAAATTTTTTTCTAGCTCAAGATCTATTGAACATCTTCTCTTCCACTTCGAAGCTCTTCCGTCTTCATCCTTTTTTTCCGCTTCCAGATCTTGAATCACCGAAGCAAAGTAAGCTCTTTGCCTCTTTGTGGTCTTTCTTTTGGTTTTTCGATTTTTCCACTATGTAGATTTGATCATATCTGTCGTGCTCTGTTTGCTGGGGGAAGGAGACATTGCTATTTGGTTTGTTGAGAGGGAGGGGGAGAGCCGGAGAGCTACTGTTGTTCTTTGATTTCTTGGGGTGGGAAAGTAATGAAGAAGAAGAAAGTGGGGATGGGTTGGGAAAGGGGGACGGCTGGTCCCCTTTCTTTTTTTTTTTCCCCCTTTGATTTGGCTGCTGACTGCTGTACGTTTGAAACTTTGAATGGATGGGTAACGTATAGAAGAGTGTGGAAGCAAGAAGAAGGTGGAAAGTGGGACGTTGGGTGGGTGACTTTTCCACCCCACTTTGGATATTTTTTTCCTTTTGGAATTTGGGTGGGAGTGGAACGTGGGTGGTGTGCCCTTTCATTTTTTTTTTTTTTTGGGATTTGGGTGGGAGTGGGATGTTGGGTTTGTTTGAGATGTGTGTGTGTGTGTGTGTGTTTTTTTTTTTTTTTCGGTCTTTTAGGTGAGGTTTTTTTTATTTGGGTTGGATTTTTTTTTTAAAAATATTTATTGAGTTTCTAATTTAAAAAAAAGGGGTTATGTATAATGTATTTTAAGAATATATATGTAATAATTTTTATCTAAAAATATATAATTAAAAGTTAGGAAATTAATAGTTAAAATAATTAATTATAAGTTTACATTTATGTATAATGTATTTTGTTTAGTTAAGCTAGTTAGATTCAATTAATTAGTATGTTATATCAAAATTATTGTTTAATTTAATTATTAGTAATTATTTCTATGAGCAGAAATTGTCAAATTTTACAATGCCACCAAGAGAAGAGTTTCCAGTAGGAAGATTGGAAGGTGCTCCAAGTGATGATATTGGATGACATTTTGGAGATCCTGTGGCTAGAAATCGAAATAATGTCAGGTGCAAACTTTGTGATAAAGTCATAAAGGGTGGCATTACTAGGTTGAAGGAGCACATTGCACATGTTAAAGGCCAAGTGGCAGGATGTGCTAGAGATTACGTGGTTCAACAAAGTATGATGAAGTTCCTTATGGATGCAAAAGCAAAAAGAAATGACTCCAAAAAAAGAAAAGAAGAATTTGAAGCACGTTTAAGGGGAGATGATGAAGATGAAATTGAAGACCATATTGATGAGCAGATAAGGCTAGCCACACAAGAAAGTAGAAGATCACATCGTGAGTGGGAAGATAGACAAAGATTTAGACAACAAACAGGAGGACTTCATAATATATATGAGCCTGGTGGAAGCTCTCATGCAAGTGCTAGTGGAGCATCAATGTCACAAGATGTCTCTTTTGCTTTGAGGTCTACTGATATTAATCTTGTGAGAAGCAAAGCACAAAGCAACCAAAAGTTAACACTCGGCTTTATAAACGCTAAGGAAGAAGCTCAGAGAAGTTGTAAGCAAATTTATTATTTATGAGCGTTTGCCTATGAATTTATCTAACTCTCCTTGGTTGCATAATTTGATTGTTGCTTCTTCAGTAAGTTGAGAGTTAAGTGCCCAACTCCTTATGAAATTTCAGATGTATATTTAGAAAATGAATTTCCAAAACATGCGGGAATGGATAAATAAGTTTAGAAAAGTACATGGAAGGAGAAAGGAGTCACGATAATGTGTGATGGTTGGACATGGATAGTATAAACCATACACACATTATGAATTATCTTGTAGTAGGGGACAATTTTCTTAAAATCTGTTGATGCTTCTAGTGTTGATACCAGAAATCTGATTATTACTTCAAAATTGCTTGATAAAGTTATAGAGGAAGTAGGAGAGAAGAATATGTGGTTCAAGTGGTTCACAGATAATGAAAAAGCACTGGCCGACAGGTCAAAATTGATGAAAAAGGCCACATCTTTATTGGTGCATGTGACTCCTTTGTTTGGATCTTTGCTTAGAAGACATAGGAAAAAGGAAAAATGTGAAAAAAATATTGGATGAAGCAAAGATAGCAGACATCTTTTATCTATAACCACATATAATTTGTAAATCTCATGAAAAAATACCTTTGGAGGCAAAAGATTATTAGATCACAGGAATTACGAGATTTGCAACACAATTCTTGCAACTTCAGCAATTGTGAAGCAAAAGCAAGGGTTAAGAAATATGTTCAACTACGAAGAATTTAGAAGATCTAAATTTGGGAGAGAGAAGAATGGACCGACATGTGAAGCACGAGAAACATTGTTGTAAGTAGTGAATTTTGGACCAAGGCTAATGAAATATACTAAAAGTATTTGAGCCTATAAAGAAAGTTTTGAGGTTGGTTGATGGTGACGAGAAGCCAACAATGGGTTTTATATATGAAGCCATTGATCGAGCGAAGCAATCTATTGAACAAAATTGTCGTTATTATTCCAAGTACAATGAAATAATAGATGAACGATGGAGATTCATGCATTGTGATCTTCATTTTGCAGGTACATCAGTTTAATTATTAATTTATATTATTTCTAAAACTTTATATTCATGGCTTTGCATACTTTATTTGATTAACTTCCTTCTCAGGACACTTTAATTGATTAACTTCCTTTTTAGGCTATTTTCTTAACCCACAATTTCAATATGGGGTTGAACATGGAACTGATGTTTATAAAGAAACATTTGATGGAACAAGGAATGTGATCCTTAAATTGGAAAGAAATTTAGATGATCAAATTAAAGCATTGAATCAGGTTAGTAATAAATGTTTAGATTAAAATTTAATATATTTATAACTTAATATTATATTTACATATTAACATATTATATTATGCTTATAGTTGATGCTTTTTAGAGAAATAGATGAGATATTTGGCACACCACAAGCTAAAAGAGCTTGGCATGAAATGAATCCAGGTAAACTATTATTTGTCTTTGTTTACATTTTGATAAAATAAATTTATTTCGACTTTATTTTTTATATAACTAATAATTTATTTATTTTGCTTGATTAATTAAAATAGCTGAATGGTGGTTGATATTTGGTTCATGTGCTCCTCAACTTCAACATGTGGCAATAAAAGTTCTTAGTCAAACAACTTCAGCCACAAATTGTGAGAAAGTAGCACATTTAGTTATATATCCATACGACAGGAATAGACTAAAGTACAAAAAGTTGCAAAAACTTGTCTTTACATTTTATAATATGAAGCTGAAAATGAGACATGAAATGAGAAGAAGTCAAGAAGAGATTGAAGCTAGTTTCAATCCAATTAATCTTGACTACATATTTCAAGATGATGATCCATTGTCACCATGGATTGAAGAAAGAGAAAATCCACTGTTAGAGGGAGTACAAAATGCTGAGTGGTTACCTATAATCGATTCTGATGATGAAAATATGGAATTTGGCAATGATGATGCTAATTCTAATGAAAACAATGATGGTTTAAGTCCACCAAGTAATAATAGTGGTAATGGTGGTGATAATGTAGAAGCTGAAAAAAGTGATGATGAGGATGATGGTGATGAACAAATACAAAATGATCCATATTAGGAGGTACCATACAATAGGCGTGATAGGAGCCTAGTGATTGATATGAGATCTTATAGGCCAGATATGCCTTACGATGGATTCACTTGGAGATAGTAGAAGGGGTGGATCACATTCTCAAAGAGGAAAAAGACAACAAAATATTGCAAATGAAGAGTCTTCCACTTCTAATATTGAACAAAGTTTCAGTGACTTTGGTATTGATGAATCATCTCAAAGTAGACAAGGGTATCCACCATATCGCGTATTATCGGCATTCTTATTTGAGCATATATGACCAATATACAGGTAGTCAAGCTCCACCCATACTACCAATTACCAATGGGTTACCAAAATCCTTTATTATCAACAATCAATGATGATTTTTCAATTATGTCTTTGGACAAGGAGATACACAAAGTGACAATTGGAATGAAAGTGGAGAATATGATCTACCGCGTCATTCTACCATGTGGTAATAAGCATCATGTAAGTTTTATTTGATTTATCTCCTATTTATTTTAATTAAATTATTTTGCACTTTATTTTTAATTTAAATGTATTTTTAGTTAATTATATTTATATTTAAAGAAAATATTGATTTTCTTAAAATCTTAAGATTCTAATTCTAATTTATTTTCATGTTTTCTGTAGTGAAGTCATATATCTAAATTGGTGGCTTGTTAATTGGATTGGACAATTAGGGACTTGATCATAAGCGAGTAAGTTGTATTTCTCTTACAATTTCTAATTTTATTGTATTATTCTAACAACATGAGAAGTTTATATTTGAATATATTAGAGACACAAGTTTGTATCAAATATGTTTGACACCTTATCTTTTAGTACTAAAATTGTTGTATTTCTTTTATTTTTACATTTTGTGCACCAAAAAAAAAAAAAAAAAATCACCGTGATCCGCAGCCCAGTGTAACACCCACAATCGAAACCACAACACAAATCAAACCTGGAACCATAATTTAAAACCTTGGCCACCACCTTTCTCTTTCGTTTCTCTTCTCCGTTCAGCTCCATTGATTCGCTTTCCTCAACCCCAGATTCTGCGGTATCTATCAAAATCTAGGAAGTAAATCGCCGACGTGGACACTTGACACACGACGCCGATATAAATACGAAGACACACCAAATTCGTAAAATTATAGAATACAGACATGATATATATATATATATATATATATATATATATATATATATATATATATATATATATATATATATATATATATATATATATATATATATATATATATTAAAAATTTAAATATTATAATATTTTTAAATATTTATAGATATCAAACTAATAATTTTTATTATTTTCTGAATTCCTCCCAAAAAAATAGAGTATTTTTAATATACGTCATGTATATTTCCTATACCTCTCCCAAAAAATATAAGGTATTATTTTCAATGATATCTCAAAAAAAAATCTTAAATGAACTTAGATTTTTGAGTCTTTGAATTCGTTTTTTATTCACAAATAATTGATAAAAAAGTACTAGATTATATTCTGGCCATATTCGAGTCATGTCTAATTGTATTTGATGCGTGTCCAAGCTATGTTCAGCTGTGTCTGACACATGTCTAAGTGGAAAAATAATATTTTTAAAATGAGACACATAATTCTGTGTGTCGAGCATGTGTCGTACTGGCGTCCAACGTGCGTCAATATTCCATTTATGCCTGATATACGGACATACCATCAAATTGGTGTTTCCATGGTTCATAGATCAAAATTATTTATCCATCCACATCTTATCACATGCACGCACATGCGCATATAGCAACTTCTATATTTTATTTTAGAAAAAAGGATCAGGATTATTGTTTATCAAATTATTTATTGCCTGTTTGGTTATATTTCTAAAAGGCTCATAAAGCTTTTTATTAGAATGAGAATTAAAATGTACAGTAACTAATATATTTGATATGTAAAGGCCTTTTTTTAAAAGGCCTTTTGGAGAAGTATTCTCAAAGTTACTTTTCATTCTAGAAAAAGGCCTTTTAAAAATGAATTTTACTATTACTCCCACATCAACAACCAAAGATAATTTTACTTTATTCTATCCAAATAAAACACATTCTCTTAAACTTACTTTTGATATATTCAAACTAAACAAAAATCATTCTTTTAAAAGTAATTCTTTTAAAAGTTCTTCTTTTAAAAGATCTTCTTTCAAAAGTTAAACTAAATAGATCCTTAGTCTTAAGCATATTTTTCAATATAATATCATTCAATTCAATAAAGAAAAAGAATATTTGAGGTTAATTATATTTCAAAGAAAAGGAAAATACTTAAATTTAATCTTTAATGGAGAGAATATGATTTTTGGTAATTATTCATATACGAGTTTAAATTATTAAATTTTTACATGTATGTTTATTACTAAAACAATACTCTCACGAAGATCTTTAAAGTTTTTAATTGTTTCTCAAATATATTAAATAAAAATTTATGTAAACTCTTTAATTAAAGAATTAATTAATTTTCTATTAGTACGATATCATTAATTTAACTTTTTCTAAATATGATAATAAATAATAAAGAAATATTATTTAATTTATATTATTCATTTACCAAAAGTATGTTATCTGTCAATATTATTTATCTATCTATAATATATTATAATAATACTAGAAAGGAAATATTTTTAATGATATACTGATTATAATCAACAAGAAGATGTGAATTTCAGGATATGAAGATTTTTTTTATTATTTGCCACGTTAACTTTTCTTTTTCATGTTATTTAGATTATTTAGATGTTAGTATATCTCTCCGGATTTAATTTTTATACAACTCCATATTGTTAGTCAATAGAAATTTAAGAAAATATTAAATCATAGAGAGTAACTATCTATTATGAAAACTATCCACTATAATTTGTTACTTTCTTGAATTTTTATTAGCCGATAGTATAAAATTATATTACACCATCAGTATACAGAAATTATTCTCTATCTTTCCTTATCTTTGTTCCCTATCATGGATTTTTCTGTATTATATTTTTTTTCATTTTTATGATGACAAATTACGTTACAAAATTTCATAGATATATTTTTAGGTAATCATTCAGCACCTTTGTTTTTAAAAATGATATCATTAATAGCACCCAAAAAAAAATTGATATCATTATTCTTTGTTGAAATCTTCCACTATCGCCTTTTGTGAAAAATACCACTTAACCACGTTTTTTTATGACTTAATAAAAAAGATAAAATAAGAGAAGTATGTCAGAATTCAAATTTGAATTTACCTCCAAAATAAATAACATTTATTAACTACTAATTAATTCGTTACCTCAACTAATTAGTATATTACTCTTTTTTATACCCACTAATTAGAATATTAAATATTCATTTAATTTTCTCTATTCAAATTGTTAAAATAAAAAGAATAATATACAGAAAACTTTTTTGCTAATGTGGTTTGTTGACATGAATGTTATGTTAGTAAATCAAAAAACTCGTGAAACATTGCAATAAAAATTAAATTTTATAGACTAAATTGAAATAAAAATAAAAATAAAAATGGAAAAAAATAACTTTATGAACAAATTTTAAAACAATTATTTTTAGTTACAAAAGTTTGAACACATTTCTCTAATGATATTATCATTAAAATACGATGTAGACTACCCACAATCACTAGAAAGTTTACTGAAAATGAATCACAATAGTTTTAAGATTTGATAGATAAAGTAATCATATAGAAAATTCAAATCTAAAATCAAAACTACTATCTCAAATTTTCTAAATGACGTGTTAAATTAACTCTTCCCATAACTCAATTGATGGTAGGGCTTGCGTAAGTTATAAACCGATCCGAGCTTGAGTTGAATTTGGCTAAACTCATTTATAAATGTAGCCCTTTTTTTTTAATCTTTTTCGCTAAAGCTAGTTAGAAAAAAGCAAAAAATCAAAACTGACACATTTTTTTAATAACTAAAACTTATGTTAAGGAGAAGAGTCACCTCAATCCAGGGTCCGGGCATACCTCCAAGCTCAATGAGCGCTTATAGAGATACTTACACGTAATATACTAACAAGGGAACTAAGGAGCTGAACCCAATTCATAATAATATATGAGCAGAAAGCCGATTAAGTGAGCCAACCTTCATTGGCAAAATCAACATATATTAAATCAATGCATCATGATTATTATTATTATGCTTAAAAATTAACTATATCTAATTGAAGGTGGCATATTGGGCTATCAAGCAAGCCACTCTGACCTATTTATGCTTGGCTTGTTTAGGCCTACTAGTTAAACGGGTTAGGTCAACCGTATAGTAAGTGTTAAAGAGTTAACATTTTGCTGGCCACGCCTATAAAGGGTAAAGCCTCATTTATGTCCCCTCATATTTTATAGCAATTTCAACTTAGTTCTAAAAGCTTTTTTTTTTTCTTTTCTTTACATCTCTAACGTTTTTGAAATGTTTTAATCTTGCCCTTTTGGCATTCAAATTATAAACGAAAAAAATTGATATGAAGGTCGGATTATAATATTAGCAATGATATATTCATTATTTATTTGAATAGGATAATATTGTTTACCATCATTTCTTCCCATATTTTTGTAGAATATAAAAGTTTTGCTTTTTAATTTAAATCCCCTTAATGCTTAATTAACCTTTCTCTTACTAAAACCCTTACTTAAAACTTTTCCTTAGAGGCAAATAATCGTTATTGGTGGTGTTTGAATATTGCTAACACCAAAATTTGATCTTAATATCAATTTTTTTTTTTCGTTTATAATTTAGATGTTATCTATTGAAATGACAAAATCAAAACATTTTGAAAATGTTAAGGATGTAAATAAAACCAAAAAAACTTTTGGGATTAAGTTGAAATTGTTATAAAATATGAGGAACGTAAATAAGGCTTTACCCAAAAATAAAAAATCTTAAACACTATTACACCTAATTCAACATCATACCACTCAAATTATATTCATTCAAACCAAATTAAACATCAAAATATAAATCAAAACAAACTAAACATCTAAATCATAATCAAAACAAACTACAAGAGAGATGATGTAATGTGAGTGGAACCTTTGATAATGTAATGGTTGCATTTTTTTTCACATATTTTCGCAATGCGATATCTATAAATTTCTTCAATTATGATGTAATGGTTCTATCTTATGAGGGCAATGAAGAAAATAGAGAATACATGTGACTATTAGGGTGGAGAGCGAGGTAGCACTGAGGAGAGAGGTAGGCGCAAACTGGGTGTCGACAACGAGGGGTGGGTCTCATGAGAAGATGGATTCAGCTTCCACTACGTACCGAAGTGACACATCAAGAATGTGCAAGCTTCCAGTGCTCTTGTGCAAGGAAGCGACCAGCTTATCGAGGTCTCGGCCGATGGAGCTCTCATGTCATAATGGAGCAAATAGTCGTGAGCCAACAAATGGGGCAACAATAGAGCAGAGAAAAAGAGAAACAATAAAAGAGAAAGGTCATGGGGTGTGGTTGTGCAACATCATGTAGTGTTGCCTAGGGTGAACTAGAGTTGAAGGCGATGCAACTTAAGATGAAGAGAAGAAATGAGTTGTCAGATATATAGATTAGGGCTAAAGTGTTTTAAAACTTTTACTTTTAAATTTTAATTTTTATATTGCAAGAAAAATTTGCTAGACTGAAACAGATCGAATTGAAAATGAATTGATTAAAACGGGTCATAGTTTTTTAAATTCAAATCACCTAATTTTGGTGCATTAACAAGGCCAACCCAATAGGTTTTACCCATTTTAACAGCCCTAGTGGCATAATTTTTGTTCATCATTGAGATAATGAAGACTTATATTGTATGCGTTAAGCTTGTATGGAGAGCGACATTCTTGGTTGAGACAAAAATGTTGAGTATTTTAAAGAACGATTTTGAAATGATGGTCAAGTGTGGTAGTTACTAAATAAAAGATAAGTTTGCCATTTTAGGTTTGCGTTCCAAGCATTTTACACAATGAGCTAGGAAATTTGGGATTGTAGCTATTATTATGGGTTAGTATTTTTTTCAATGATTTGTTTGTGAAAGAAAAATATGTGAAGGTCCAAAGCATAATGCTTTGATAAATACTGACTCTTAAGAATACAAGGTTAAGGAAGTCCAAAATTGTAGGCTCTAGTACTAGAAAAGATAAAACAATTGACTGCCAATACTTAAAAACCCTAAACCAGCAATCCCTCTTATCAACCCTCATGACATGGTAGATCAGCAGTCTTCCTCTAGCACATCCAAGGGAAGAAAGATGGTAACCAAACCACATCGTTGAACTTTCTTTTGTTCTCTATCAACTCTCAGGATATTCAGCAAAATCATATATTTTCATGATAAGGATGCACACAACTGCCAACAAGAACATATAACAAGGTGCATCTCCTCCTTTTTCAAGAAGACAAGACAGGCTACCCTACTTAGTCTTCGAACTTTATTTTCTTTGGAGCAGGCTGGATGTTACCCACCTGCAACAGCAATTCCACATAACATGAGTAAAATTCCAAACATAAAACTTCCTATTTCTGGGGTGAAAAAAAAAGACTAAGCAACCAAAGATTGATAAACGAAGACAGGCAAAAAGCTCACAATCTCAGGGCACTCATAATCAATGCCTGTCACCTACATCCTTTTTGGTCGCTTTTTGTCATGCTTCAAAATCTTTTCCACCAACTTGTTGTGCTCCTCCAATGTTCTTTCCTGAACAGACAATGCCAACGAACATAACAGACATTCTTTAATGCTGAGAATCAGACTTAAAAAAATCTAAGAGATATACCTATCCCTTCATCCAACTAGATACCTTGTCATGCTGTTCTCGTTCAATCTGGACTGCATCCACTGGCCTGTACCGGTAATTGAAACCTCTCCATCTACAAAGTGAAATCCCAAGTATTCATATTATCCTCTTGATACATATCATGCAATTAATTCAGTCAAATGTGACCAGATATACTGTTTTATCGGCTTGGTACATGAAAAGAGGGAAAGATGCTTGGAAGTTCTGCTCTGTTTCCTAGATACTATGTGGGTTTCAGCTCTAGGTATCATCTCAAGAAGTCTCTTGATTTTATGGTATTTTATTTTTTTCAATGTCAGAGCAATAACTTGGAAGGAAGACAGAGGAAAAAGGATATCACAAGGTTTCTAGCCAATTTTTCCTCTCATTTAAGGGAATTTCTGATCCTAGAGTGTTTTTTTTTTCCCCAATAAAATCTTTGTTTTTTTTAAAAAGGAAAGAAAGGAAACAGACACTAATGCTAAGATAACATGTGATAAAACCTTAGAAGAAAACATATGTGGAAAAAGAACCAATAACTTACAATTTCGGATGAACATCCTCAGAAGGTATCAAGTGGACTTGGAGAAGGTGTTCAAAAAGCAGATAATTGTGCATAGTATCAGCTACAACTTTTGCTACCTACAAAGCAAGGTGATATAGCACAAAGAAATGGAAACTTATGACAGATAATAAACTCAAGTCACAACACAGATCAGATGAAACAACTACTACCTCAGGAGATTCAAATTCAATGAACCCAAAATGTCTTGATTTTCCTGTCTGTTAAACATCAAGAAACAGATATGGTTAATATCAATCAACTATCATCGAAAAAATGTAACTAAAACAACAAATAGATATTATTGAGTTTGTGTGTTTATTATTGAGTTCGTGTATTCAACTACACACATAGCTTGATGGCTCAGGAACTATATGCCCTTCCAAAAGTCAAGAACAAATCAAAAGAAAAAATGATCAAAATATTGATCTGCACTAGCTTTATCTTCCAGGAAATGAGGGCCAAAGGTGAGGAACTGATACAGTCATACAGCTATTAACTATTAAGATCATTTTGAATATATATATTCTCTACAAAATAATCAATGGATTTATAATAACCATTTACCAAATAAGACTAATACAATAGATCAGTGTAAACTCGAACTCAGCAAGCCACAAATCATCATCAAGTTGACACAAGTGTAAACAGACTCACAGGGAAACAAGTTTACGGAACCTTACCCTTTTATTTCTTGCAATTCTCGATCTCTTGATGGTTCCAAATTGTCCTAAAAAACCTACAATTAAGCTTATTAGCAAACACATATCCCAGCCAAGAAATCTACAATTTTGAGGGAGAAAAAAAATGATAGAACAAAAGAGTTGCACCTTCCATCTCCTTCTCATAGAACCCATGTGGAATCCGGCCGACATACAAAACCATCACACCACTCTCCAACGGCTTTTGGTCAGGGAGTTTGCAAGCAGGTCCACCTTCCAAGGGCTTCACCAATTAACAAGAAATAATTAACCAATCGAACAAAAAATTAAAGAATAAAAAAAGGAAAAATTGAGAGCACATGAAGTATCATCAATGCGCATTCGCATGCATACCAAAAAATCAGGATCTTCTGATTTGTTGGTGGGAGCAGATGATGGCTTAGTAGCATTAGCCTTCTTCATAGCTTTCTTTGGCTTGGTCCCGATCTCACTAACCAAACCCTAAGCACAAAAAACTGACACTTTCACTCACTGTTGGTAAAAATCACAAAACCAGCTAAACCTAATTACTTCAGCTACCTCAGCATATGCAGGCACAGTAGCATGCATAAGAAGTGGGTAGGCCATTTAGGCTGGCAAGCTCAACGGGTCGAGCCAATACTATAGTAAATAATAATGGGCTGACTAAATGCTGGCCGACAATTTCTTTCTTTTTTTCTTTAAAAATAGATAAATACTGTAATTTCCCACAGTTGGCAGACTACATACTACATCCAAACTACATAAAATCAAATTTAAACTTCATAATTTACAATTACATATAGGGACGGCACCCACGCAGGGGGATGGCGGGGAGTTCCCGCCTGCTTCCCATCCCCACCACCCTATTGTCTTTGATTCAGCATTTTGTTCTTTCAAAGTAACTGAGGTTTTAAGATGTAAAATTTCAGGAAATAACATATCATGTTATATTACTGATTTGATAAATTTCCTGATAACATTAAAACAACAAGCTGAAAGGATAGCCTTCACCTATTTTTGGCACTATAACTATGTTACAACAACAAGGAAGCCATTTCATTGTGAAGGTGGAGAGCCCTTGTGTTGTCACCCTTCGGCATGTAGCCAGCAATCAATGTCTTATATATGGTAATAGTCGGGGTTAGCAAACGACTTTTCATAATCCTTAGATACTTTTCTGCATCTTCAAGCTTTCCACAGTGACATAAACTCTGAATTATTGATGTAAAGATAGATATTCCAGGAGACATAGACCTGTACTCCATTTCATAATATAACTTGAGAACTTCCTGAATCTTGTCCTTTTTGGCATAACCCTCTATCAGATGAGAGTATGTGATATCATTGGGTAAGAACCCCTTATCTAACAACACTGTCAACATGGTGTTGGCCTGCTCCATGTCACCCCTCACACAGAGCTTTTCTACCATCTTATTAAATGATAAACAACTAGGAATAAGCCCGATTCTCAACATTTTCTCACAAGTACTCAAGCACTCCTCCAATCGTTCCAGATTAGCGAAGCCAATGATAAGATGATCAAAAGTCTCACCATATGGCTTCAAGCCCCTTTCTTCCATTTCTTGCATCAAACCATCTGCTTCTTCAATTCTGCTCTCTCTGCAGTGTGCTCCTATAAACGATGTATATACAAAAGAATTTGCCTGGAAACCTCTTTTCACCATCTCTTGATACATCTCCCATGCGGAATCCAAACTTCCTAACCTAACCTTAGCATGAACAATTAGAGAGTAGGCAACTGAGTCAGGAATCAAATTCTTCTGCAACAGTCTTTTCAACAACACCACTACCATGCTTTCTTCCATTTTCCCCCCTTCTAAGACTCCGAAAATCAAGCTAGAATTGACAATCACCGAAGGAGGAGAACTCCTCTTCCCCATGATCCTCTCCAATGCATCCACATTTTTCTGCAGCTGCCCATCCTTGCACAGCGCATTAATCATGATCCTCAAAGTCGCTGCATTAGGATATGTCCTTTCTCGAATCATGTGCTCATAAACATCCCAAACTAGATCACACTGATCAGATTTCTGCACGACATGAAGCAAAGTGTTGAAACTTATGAGGCTGACAGAGAATCCATGTTCCTCCACAAAAAGGCAAACCTCAAAAGCAACATCAGTCATTCTCAACTTTGCATAAGCCTGTATCAACAAATCAAACACAAGAGGCTGCGAATCAGAAACCTGGTAGCAGTCAAGTAGTGTATCCACAACTGAAAACCTCGGGCTGCTTTCCTTGGTTTTGTTCAAAACCGATTCGAGCAATGCTCGAGCATCATTGAGCAGCCTGGCTCTAACCAGAATATGGATTGCTATGCAGTAAGACCGAATTCCATGTTCAAAGTTTTTCCTCTTTGTGGACCAATGAAAGAATCCCAGGGCGCATTTTGCATCACTGGGGTCCTTCAATTCCAGCAGCACTCGCTCCGCCACTGAGTCACTCAACACAAAGGGACCAAATTTGGTGCTTATGATGTCCCAGTTCCACCCCCTTCTAAATGAGTTGCATATTGCACTAACATCATCATTATTATCATTATCCTTCGACACCGTTTGCGTATGAATCAGCCGTAGATAATGCAAGTGGTGTCTGGAAGAACTAAACCTAGTGAAAAGATTGAAGGGCTTGGAAACCACTTGGTGCATAAAAGACATGGTTCTGTGGCCAACAACACAAGAAAAGCCTCCCCTTTGCTATTGTGCATCCTTTCTGTCCGCCAAAGAAATTGTTGGGTTCAATTAAGATGGCTTGGAAAAAATGTATTATGTATCATGCCTTCTTTCTACATATTCCACATAAGCTCAAAGGGTCCAAAAGTTAAAAATTAAAAAAATAAATAAAGAGTGTGGAACGCGAAACGTTCGGATTATGATTTGGAAGAACAGAGTAAAGGAGTGTAACGGAATGTTAACTAAGCTCTACTCCATGTTCTAATTTCGAAAAATGGAATCTATAATTTGTGCTTACAAGGAATTTAGTGAATACCTCTGGCAACAAGGGTGAAAACTTGAAAGAGCCTTTGTAGGGTTTCCGATAAGAAATACGTACCCAGCTCACTGAGCCTGAACTTGAATATAGAATTCCCCTTCTGCACCAATATGAGTAACAGTGTTAATAAATTATAACTCCTCAATTTAAAGAATTACATAACGGTACACTTTCCAGTCAGTCAGTATAATAATTATGGGGTAAAGAGCGCACAACAAAATTTACTCCACAAAAATAAAATAAATAATTTACCAATGCGTAAGGCTGAGTTAAGTGAGTCAAGTCAACAACGTGCAGGTCTTGGCTCGTCGTTACTGCTGTGACAGTGGCGGAGTTGAGTTGAGGGAGGCGGAGTTAGTTAATTATGGCTGGCTACAGCCTACAGGGAGGGAATCTGCAAGCGAACCACGACGTGTACGTGAGGAAGGTGGGTGGCTGCTTAGGGACTGGAGAGGAGAAGAGAGAAGAGGAGGAGGTGGCGATGACATGGGCCTTGGGCGCTGCGCTACAGGGGAAAGAGTGGCACCGGCAGCCAATATTGGAGTGAGCGAAGAGGAGAATAGATATTACTTAGGGTAAGAGAAACGAACGGGTATGGGCCCCAATTGTTTTTTTAATGGGTGGGTATGGGCCCACTCGTGCAGAGATAGGATTTAAATTTTAATTTTTTTTAAATTAATATAAAAACATAATATAAAAAAAAATTAAGAGTTTTATATTATTATTTAATTATATATTTATATTTATAATATTATTAAAATAATAAATAATTGAGTAAAATATTTTTATTAATATAATAATTCATAATTAGATATTTATATAAAAAATTTTTACATTAATAATATATTAAAATTAAATTTATCTAAATATTTGAAAATGGACATCCGGTCTTCTTTTTTTGTATGTCGTGTTTCAGATTTATATCTCTGCATGGATATACATGAATATAGGCTTTTGTAAATTTTTACTACAACATAGGATTTTAAAGAATCCGCGAACGGCGGATAATTTGGAAAAGAAAAAAAAGTGGCAGATTCATGTAATAAAAAGAAAAATAAAAACCGGCAATGGTGGATTCATAAAAAATAAAAATAAAAATAGAAATCACCATTGTGGATTCATCTGATAAAAAATAAAAAATAAAAAAAAAAAGTTCACCATGATATATTCATCACACTCTTAACTATATATAGACCCCTCCTCTTCATTAAGACCACACTGGGATCCATTACTAGCCAAAAAAATAAAAAGAGTGTCGGAAAAAAAGAGAGTGTAAAATAAAATTAAAAAAAATGTCAAGAAAGAGGGGAAAAAATAAATAGTTGTGTAGATATTATTATATATTTTAATAGTGATATTCTTATAAATACAAGTGAAGGTATAACATTTATATAAGAGGAATTAGCATATTTTTCTATTCCTTACACTATATTGTTTGTGGAATTAGAGGATGGACTTTGTCCATCCATAAATGTTGGCACTTTGAAGACAATGGCGAAAATAAAATACAGATGTCCAATCTCGATTTTTGGCAGGTCCATACAATATTGAGCAAGCCCAATAAGCAACAACAATAGTATGCAACAAATGTTTAGGATACATTGGTGCCATTAGGCAAACATTACTTCCATCGAGTTGTACGTCAATTCCAAAGAAGTTGCTATTGCTCAAAACCATCAAGCTAACAATAAGGCTTGTCCTAGTTCATTTACAGCTAGCCAACATTTCAATGAAGTTGAGCCGAGCATATTTCCAAAAAGAAACATAGAATGGGAAATTACCAATAGTGAAAGTGATGAAGAAGACTTCGAAGGAGAATATGGAAACAGCAACGATGGTGCATATGATGATGAGGATGATGATATAGATGATCAGGACGTATCAAACACAATGTCTAGTCAGCATCCATACAAGCATGGTTACTAAACTCTCGAGTTAACTCTTAAACTTTTACGAATTTAAGATCTTATCATACAAAAATGAGTTAACTTATGTATAAACTCTTTTTTTGTCAAACTCGTACAAGTTTAAGTAAACTCTAAAAAAATCGGTAAACTTTCAATTCTATACACAAGTTTACGAGACTAAAATTATACTTGATTTTGCTCTTCAAATGTAAAATATTAGTTATTTTTGTTGTGTACTTTCGATTACTTGTTTATTTTATGTAATATTTATTGGTTTTATTCAATTAATTTTATCTATTTGTTACTATTTAATTATGTTTTGTCGAACTACAAAATAATATATATATATGGAATAAAATATGGTATAAAAATAAAGTCATATATTGAGCTATATTTTATATATATTTTTCATTTATGTTGTTATAAAGTTACAATTGTATGTTCAATATTAATCATAAAAATGTCATTCAATTATATTTAATTACTAAAATATATTTTTTAAGTAATATTTTTTAAATATGTAAATTCTTATGAGTCTACGAGTCGAGTTTACGATTCGAGTTTGTCAAAACTTCACGAGTTTACCTAAATTCTCGAGTTTGATAGCCTTGCATACAAGGACTCATCTCTCATGCGTGCTTTAGATCTTGAAGCTATGTATGCACTTGAGTTTCTAGAATATGCAAACATGGGTATGTAGCACTAATAATTTATCTTTCAATTATTTCTAGTATTTAGGACGTATTGTGTTAAATACCAGTACTGGTACCTCTAAATCTGTCCTAATACATTTCTTCTTTTTAACTTTTATTGTTTTGCATATTTGGTTTAAGGAGTACATCCTAGACACTGCTTGAAATTGACTACAACTAATTCTTTTGTTTTATCTTGTTGCTTCGTAGGTGATCATGCTGCAAATGGTGAATTGTGTATTGCAATGCAATTTGTAACGTCCGAAAAATTTTATCGTTAATAACTGAGTTGTTCGATTTTTATCGAATAAGTGGGTTTAATCGGAACTCGATTAAGCAGTCACTAAAAGCCAATTAAGTATAATTTAGAAGTGATTAGGCTTGATGGAATTATATTAGGAATATAGGAAACCTCACAGAATTTTTCTAAAACCGGTTTGCCGATTTAAGAGAAATCGGTAAGATTTCGGTAAATTAAACTGTCGAAATCGAATCAATAGGAATTATATTGTGAGAATCCTAGAATGGATGGCCAAGATTTAGTCAACTTAACCATGCAAGTGGCACCATTTTAGCCCTCCATATGGGTTGTGTAATATCCAAAGCATTTTATCGTTAATAACCGAATTGTTTGATTTCCAGTGAATAATTGGGATTTATTAGAATTCGATTAAGTAGTCACCTAAAGCCAATTAATTGTGATTTAGAAGTGATTAGGCTTGATGGAATTAGATTAGGAACATAGAAAACCTCACAGAATTTTTCTAAAACCGGTTTACCAATTTAAGAGAAATCGATAAGATTTCGGTATTTTAAACTGTCGGAACCGGACCAATAGCAGAATCATTATGAGAGCCCTAGAATAAATGGCTGGGATTCAGCCACAACACTCCCACAGGTGGCACCATTTTCAGCCAAGAAGTAGCCACAAATCCAAGTTGAATAATCTACTCAAATCCACCAATCACACAACTCCTTGCTCCACAAGTTTGGGTTCAATTCCTTCTTTACCCTTGTGAATTTTAGTCAAGATAAGAGGCTGACTCCCTTTCATTTCTCTTCCATTCACATTCCTCTCTACTCCACCTTCAAGTCTCATCAAGGGTAGCTTCCATCTAAGGCACTAAATCAATTAAATTTCAACTAGGAAAAGTAGGAATCCTACTTCTCTTCTTGTTTTCCTTGGTTTAGAACTGTATGCTGGCCTTGGATATCTTATGATACTGATGAGATTTGAAGTGATGATGATGAATTATAATTGATTATACATGTATGTTATGATTAGAATTAGAATTGGTATGAAAGAACTTGAAGAAAAGAGAAAACTCAAGAAGCTGTTAGGATTTTTCCTCGGTAGTTCGTACAGAAGGGTGTACATCGTTTAACTTCCATGAATATATTTTTATATGAAACTAGACATTCAGGGCTTTCCATACATATTAATATAAGGCCATTGGATTAGTGTAGAGGTAGTTATGAATTTTTGAAGTTTGACTTAGAAATCAAGAAATCAAGACCTTCATCTGGGCAGTGTGAGTTGAGAAGGGTGTAACTCACCCTATACAATTCCAAATTGAGTGAATCTAACATTGGTTGAAAGATAACATATGAGGGAACATCTCATGAAAATTTTAGGGTTAGATAAGGTCCCGTTTGCTCCTAGTGATTCGAGGAAGTTGCCCTATGATTAATCCGGGCTGGAGCAGGGTAGTCCAGTAAGGTCAAGTTTTAGGGCTTATATCTCAAGTTATACTCATTCAAATGATATGCAACTTTTCCCATTTGAAAGCTTGGTCTGTTAGCTTTACATTGATATAAATTTTGCATGATTTCACCTAGATTCCTATTTTTGGTGAATTTTCTCCTATAAGAGTACAATTTTGGCTAGAAGTAGGGCAGTCTAGGATAAAACACAAATAACTTGAGTTAGTATCGGAACTCGGAAATCTAGTAGACAGAGAGCTAGATCGGGTATACTTAAGGTTGACCTCAGAACTTAGTAGACAGAGAGCTAGGTCGGGTATACTTAAGGTTGAACTTGGAAATCTAGTAGACAGAGAGCTAGATCCGGTATACTTAAGATTGAACTCGGAAATATAGTAGATAAAGAGCTAGATCGGGTATACTTAAGGTTGACCTCGGAACTTAGTAGACAGAAAGCTAGATGGGGTATACTTTAGGTTGAACTTGAAAACTTAGTAGACAGAGAGCTAAATCGGATATACTTAATGTTGAACTCGGAACTTAGTGGATAGGAAACTAGATCGAGTTAATGTCAGAAATTTGGAATTTAGGAAACATACTTATAAGAGTCATAGAAGAACAATGGTGGCATAAGGTCGGAGATCAAACATAGCCTTGGAAGTCAGAAATTATATAATCTCGGAAGATCAAACATAACCCCGGAGGTCGGAACTTGTATGAACTCGAAACTCAGACCCCATTTAATCTTGGAAGTCGAACTCGGGAACATTAATAGAAATTAAAAACTTGCATGATAGATTAAGACTTAAGATTTTAAAAGTTGCACCTATTAATATTGTTATATTCTTGGTATGAATATGATGTTCTGTATTGGATTTGCTATTTGATTAAAATTTCCTGGTTGTCTAGCACTATTCATAGGGAAGTAGACATGATTTGTTATACTGTCAAGATTTCGGCAGAGATCGTAATTAATATGAATTTACAAGTTATGCATGCATTGGTCAAAGTATTAGACAGGCAATGCTACCCTTATATGAATGAGGAAGGATTTTCATATGACTTGGGCTAGCCCCTGAACAAAGTTAAGGGGAATAGATCAGTGGGGAAGTCCGGGAAAGTAAACCCGATGACCCTGTATAGGAACGAGCTCGATCCTGAAAAGCGGACTATTACCTATGAGTTTTATGGCCAATATACTCCTACGGGACCAAGTATAGAAAAATATGAGTTAAGATCAAGTGCATTATTTCTTATGCATATCCACAGTTTCTGTTATCATGCATTGAGCTAATTGCACCATTGGATGTTATATATACATATATTTATTATTGTTCACTTTATGGCTATCACTTAACTATGTCAAAAACACAAGTCTGGTTATTTATTTCTCTATTTAATTTCTTTTATTTCCTTAAGTGAAACAAAGCTGTGTTTCGGGTTATGATTTCTATAACTAATTGAGTAGGACATCCTGTTGATGCAACATTTTCTTTTAATTAACTAAAATCCGAAACGACTGAGAATGACAGTGATGATAGATAGGTATAAATTTAGGAATTCCTACTGAGAGATCTTTATTTCTCACCCTACCATTTCCACGTCATTCCCAAATCATGGAGAATACGGCAACTGGAGTCCTGTTCATCGAGTTCTTTGAGCTCCACATCCACCTGGACTCGTTTCTAGATTGTATATATGTATCTGGTAGATGTCAGCTCCATTTTTACTTTTTCTTTCGTAGAGATTTTGCTGTTCCCCTTGCTCATCCACTCTTCGACCCTACTATACCTTACATTGCTATTCCGCTATATATGGCCCATCCTTTTCCACCTCCACCTGCAAAGAATGACTAAAGACCAAAGAAGACTGACCATGGCTCCGCCAGCCTCACCACCACAGCAAATACCCTCGGTCACGATGTCTGAAGAGGATCCATCTGAGGTAGTGAGTTCATCTTCCTCATCCTCTGCTCCAAGCGTGGACTACACTCCTGTGGATGCCGACATGGCGAATGGATTCCTTTCTTCAGAATCCATCTAATTGGAGTACCCACTGTAACAACAATAGGTGTACAAGATAACCCTCTTTTGGCAGTTTGGGTCATAAGCATATGGATAGGAGTTAGCAGTTGTATATGAAATGTCCCGTGGGGACCAGTTAGGGGACTGTTCATATAGACAGGCCGATTTATTTTGTGTTAGCGGTCTCATTTTTTACTACCCTGTATTGTCTTATATATCTTTTGACAACTTTGAAAAATAGATGTTTATATATATATGATGTAGTTTCCAGTATATCTATTTATTTCGCATTTTTATTTATGTTACTTTACTTCTGGTACATGATTAATTAATAATGAAACTGAAAATGGAACTTAATCAGCTAGTCACATGTAATAACTTATTAGGTAATATATTATGACTTAAGTATAGTATTTTGTCTGGTAAGATGTTACAGAAGACGAGACTTAGAATTCTCCATAGGTGACCTTGTGTTCCTTCGTGTGCCCCCTATGAAGGGCGTGATGAGGTTTGGAAGGAAGAGCAAGCTCAGCCCTCATTACATTGGCCCTTTTGAGATTTTGGATAGAATTGGCCCAGTGGCGTACCATTTGGCCTTACCACCTGCCTTATCCATGATTCATCTTGTATTCCATGTATCAATGTTGCAAAAGTATCTCCCCAACCTTTCTCATGTGCTTACTCCGCATACCATCTAGTTAGAGGAAGATTTAACTTATAAAGAAGAGCCTGTGGCTATAATTGATCGTCAAGTGAAGAAGTTACGCTCAAAGGAGGTGGCCTTTGTAAAGGTAATCTAGAAGAACCACTCGGGGGAAGAAGCGACTTGGGAGACTAAAGAAGCTATGCAGACAAAATACCCCTGCCTATTCGATTGAGGTGATTGTTGTTTTGTTCAAAATTCGGGGACGAATTCTTTTTGAGGGGGGAGTATGTAACACCCTTGAGGTAATTTCAAGTTTTCTATGATAATCCTATTTGATCGATGTGTTTAATCCGATTGTAATGGAAATTTAGTTGGTATGTGATGACCTTGGGTGTTGGATGTCATTTGGAATCAAAGAACCAAGTTTGGGGGTGTTGTAATTGATTACCGAAGGGCTAGTAATCGATTACAGGGCTCTTGTGTGCCTACAGGTTGAAATTTTCCTCGTGGTAATCGATTACCATATGTTAGTATATATGTGAAGACGCGTCCAACACCCTTATTTTCAAAATTCTCCTTCTCTCTCTAACCTAAATTCTCTCCTTTCCCTCTAGAATTTCTTTCTGCCACCATTCTTTACATCTATTACATCCAATCCACCATTTTCAACTAAATCAACAATAACAACATAATCCTTCCTCCATCTAAACACAAATCATCCATGCAATCTGATCTTCCTTCATTTTCCTTGCTTGGGTGGATTTGAAGTTGGAAAGGTCACCTCTATTCATATCCTCCTCATTCCAATTCTAAGATAATTTTCATGTCTTCCTCCTTCCTTTTTCTTAAGCAATTCCAACTCCTTGATTGTTAGAAGAATTCTTGAAACCCTAGGATAGTGAAATTAGAGAACTTATGGTATGGAGAATGTTAGTGATCCATAATTGATTCAATGTCGTATTGTGGTGTTAGATCATTCCAAGGAATTCCCCTCCAGCTTTGTGGTTCAGAGAATTAAGATTTTCCTATGATCGGTGATCTATGAGTAGATAGAATACTTTTGAATTACTTCTATTTTCAATTATAATTGTTTATTTACTTTAAGAATGCTACTCATGAGTCGATGATGGGAACAAATCAAATATTTATTTGAAATTGATGATTTATGAATTTGAAAGGATAGGAAAGTCTGTAACAGGAGCTGTCTGCTAACGGCAGTAGACGTTAGCCCTAGTGCACCTTAGATTATGATATTACACGGCCATCCAAGGGGGTGGTGCGTGATGGACATTATACGGCCATACATATAGTGCGGTACATACCTGAACTTCACGGCCTCTCAAAGAAGGGTGTATGCTTGATTTCGGGATTCACACGAAGGAATGACCACCTAAGTGTGAATCCTGCCTGTTTATCCTATTAGATATTTCGAAATCATTTTATACTTATATGTACATTGACTTATGAAGTTCAAAAATATTTTGTCTCTCACTGAGTTTCTTAAACTCACTCCATGGTTATTATATTATTTTTAGATACAGGTTCAGGGGAGCCGATCCTTCTGCTCAGCATCATTAGATTTCTATCTTTGGTGGGCCCCCAATAGTAAGGGCCTTGATTTGTATTCTATTTTTAGTTTGTAATCTTAGTATGTAGCTGCATACTACTACAGGCAAGGTCCGACCCTTGTTGGTGTATTAAGTTTATGTTTAGAGATTATTTAGACTGAGTTAGATTGACTATTGTATATTAAATTTGATGAATGGATCTGATTATGAATTGAACTTGGAAATGTATATATATATGATTGGATGAATATGTTTGATTATAAATTGTGTTGTATGCTGAGGGGTGCATTCTGAGAATACCTGGATCCCCTATGAAAGTGTGTGCTTGTTGAATTGCAAGATAAGTACTCGTATTTGGGAAATATCCTAAATATAGAGAAAACTCTGCCTAAATTTTGTGAAATCTTGACGTGTAAGGCTTGCTAGGAAGTGTGCTCTCTAAGCGCTGGTCACGGCCTAGGTTAGGTCTTGATATAATCAATGTGGGCCTCTAGGTTATCTATATATTTTGATTCATATATAGTTAAGTAATCATATGTAAACATTTCTAGTTATGCTCCATAATCCATGGGCAGGGTCTGGCTTCCGTTGTAATATATCTATATATTGTTGTAATAGGTTTTGTTTTGAAAAGAGTATTTATCCTTATGTATATCTTACATGTTCTGAATTTTGAGGGCATTCTAAGAATGCTTGTTGTCTTGAGTCTGAATTTTAAATATTGTTGCTATTCTGGTTCTGTGGCTAGACTTCATATTTCTAGCTTATAATGGGAACTTTTGTACTTCGGGAAATGCTCAATTTTTAGGGGAAATTCTGTCCGTTTTGTAAGAAATTCTTGGGTAGGCTTGCTAGGGAATTGTATTCCCTGAGCGCCAGTCATGGCTCTAGTTGGGTCATGACATTTATTTTCTTATTAAGTGAATTCTCTAAAATTTTGTAGTGTTTGTTACTTTCTTGTCCATTAGGTTTTATATAAAAAATGGATATTTTGAACCGCTGCAGGATATTTCAAACAATGTCTCACAAAATCGAAAAAATCGAACCAGTAAATTTCGATTCGGTTTGGTTTGGTTGGTCAACATGCAAAAAATTGAATGGATAATGTTGTTAATGAACCAATTGGTTTGGTTCGGATGGAAATTTCCCCAAAACCAAACCAAACCAAACTGTGAACACACCTACTCTGCTCTTACTTTCCCCCTATTTTTGGTGACAAGGACTTCAGAACTATCTATCTCCCCCAAGTCTTTTCTTTTGGTTTATTTATTCAACATACTATCTTTGACTTGGACTAGAGACAACTTTCGGTTCAAAACATAGTTACTTCGTGACACCACCAAAGTCTCCTAATTGTTTGGCAAAGAACTCAAACGTAACAGTACTTTTAACTAATCAACCAAACTAGCTTCATGCTACTCTATTGATTTACCAAATCTATCAAGTGTTTAGCAACAAATCTTCCATCTCAGTACTTCAGGTTCACTAGCTTCCTGATTGTAAACGCTTTATTTTATGCAATCTTCCTCTCATAGAGATATTCTAAAGTCTTCCATAGAGTGTGGAGTAGCATCTTTTTCTAGTGAATGCTTCTTGTTTGTTCTTACTTTTGTGATGATTTATTTATTTAAGTTATTTTTCAGATGGGTCTTCGATTAGTCAATTGGTTTATCAGTGAATGTTAATATGTTGTTTGGTTTTAGTTTCCTATTAAGTGAATTCTCTAAAATTTTGTAGTGTTTGTTGCTTTCTTGTCCATTGGGTTTTATATAAAAAAAATGGACATTTTGAACTGTTGTAGCATATTTCAAACAATGTCTCACAAAATCGAAAACTGAACCAAACTGAACCGGTAAATTTTGATTCGGTTGGTCAGCCTACAAAAAATCGGATGGATGATGGTGTTAATGAACCAATTGGTTTGGTTTGGATGGAATTTTCCCCAAAACCAAACCAAACCAAACCAAACTGTGAACACACCTACTTTGCTCTTACTTTTCCCCCTATTTTTTGTGACCAGGACTTCAGAATTATCTATCTTCACCAAGTCTCTTCTTTTGGGTTTTTTATTCAACATACTATCTTTGACGTGGACTAAAGACAATTTTCGGTTCAAAGCAGAGTTTCTTCATGCACCACCAAAGTCTCCTAATTGTTTGGCAAAGAACTCAAAAGTAATAGTACTTTTAACTCATCATCCAAACTAGCTTCATGCTATTCCATTGATTTACCAAATCTATCAAGTGTTTAACAACATATCTTCCATCTCAGCACTTTAGGTTCACTAGCTTCTTGATTGCTAAAGATTTATTTTGTACAATCCTTCTCTCATAGAGATATTTTAAAGTCTTCCACAGAGTGTGGAGTAGCATCTTTTTCGAGTGAATGCTTCTTGTTTGTTCTTACTTTTGTGATGATTTATTGATTTAAGTTATTTTTCAGATGGGTCTTCGATTAGTCTGTTAGTTTATCAGTGAATGCTAATATGTTGTTTGGCTTTTATTTTCCTGTTAAGTGAATTCTCTAAAATTTTGTAGTGTTTGTTGCTTTCTTGTCCATTGGGTTTTATATAAAAAATATGGACATTTTGAACTGTTGCATCATATTTCAAACAATTTCTCACAAAATCGAAAATTGAACCAAACCGTTCCAGTAAATTTCGATTCGGTTTGGTTTGGTTGGTCAACCTACAAAAAATCAAATGGATGATGGTGTTATTGAACCAATTGGTTTGGTTCGGATGGAATTTTTGTCAAAACTAAACCAAACCAAACTATGAACACACCTACTCTGCTCTTACTTTTCCCCCCTATTTTTTGTGACAAGGACTTTAGAATTATCTATCTCCACCAAGTCTTTTCTTTTGGTTTTTTAATTCGACATACTATCTTTGGCTTGGACTAGAGACAATTTTTGGTTCAAAACAGAGTTACTTCGTGACACCACCAAAGTCTCCAAATTATTTGGCGAAGAACTCAGAAGTAAAGTATTTTTAACTCATCATCCAAACTAGCTTCATGCTACTTTATTGATTTGCCAAATCTATCAAGTGTTTAGCAACATATCTTCCATCTCGGTACTTCAGGTTCAGTAGCTTCCTGATTGCAAAAGCTTTATTTTGTGCAATCTTTCTCTCATAGAGATATTGTAAATTCTTCCACAGAGTATGGGCATTTGTGTTTGTAGCCACATGGTGCAACATGCTAATATCCACTCACTACCTAATTGCATACAACTTGCACTTCTATTTTAAAATTTAGTATTAAAATTTTAATTACTAAAATCTTTTAGGCACCAAAATTAAGGTTAAAGGGAAGGCTTGTTTCGGTTCAGGGTTAGATATTTAGACTTAATGAGTGTTTATTAAGTTATTTATAGATAATCCACCGACCAAAGAAGTTTATTCAGTAGAGTGTTATTTTTGAAGAAATTTTTAAAGTGAAGTATTATTTTTAAAGAATTTTTGTGGTCATATTTTTTCAAAAGCTCATGGAGGATTTGTAGTTTTATCTAAAATTTCTGATCTCAATTTTAAAGATTTGACGCGACTAATATCGTAATGTGTTAATTTCACGTTAAATGCCACATAATCTGGTGGCAATAGTTGGACATTTTTTTTTTTTTTGTATTATAGCAATTTTAGACTTCTTTAATTATTTATTTTACACAAACTCACTTTAAAATAATTATTTTGATTATTTATATGCATTTAACTAATTGCTTAAATGCTTAAAAAAAAAAATAATCACTTAGGCTTATTCTTTGTTTAATTGATTCAAGTGATTCATTATTTGTTCTTTTTAAATAATTAGATATTGGTTTTGAGTCTTGTAAATTAAAAAATTTAGTGCTAGACAAGTTTTATCTCACAGTGACCTTACCTTACTTGAGCCAAATGAATTGCAGATGTTAGTGATTCAGATTAATAACTTTTTTTTGAGAGATTTCTTAAAGTATCCTTTCACTTGAGAGGTGAGACACTAATCTCCCAGTGTACGGTCAGGTGCCTAAGCAAAGATCCTCTCAACAATATTTTTTTTTTTCTATACACATGAATTCCAATATCGAACCCTAGATTACATACTTAAGGAACTCAAGCCTTTTCCACACGGACCTACACCTTGTTAATTAGTTAGACTAATAACTTAAACTTTTACAAGATTTTGATTCAAGAATGTCTTTATATCACTATATTATTCAATCATGCATCGGATATGCATAATTGCTGGTTTACTTTTATTTTGATTTATCGAAGGTATCCCCCCTCCCTATTACTAAGAAAGGATACTAATCCCTTTCGAGTATAGTTAAACTTGCTCTTCCAACTAGCGTTCTCTCTAGAAATTGAAGCAAGGTCCTCCCTGGAGTTGTAATGTAACTTTATCACAATAACATCACCCTTGTTGGCATTGGTTTACTATTAAAAAAGAGTAAACAATAAAATTGATAATTGAAGTTGTAAGAGTCAATAAAAATAGTTCTTGATATTTAAAATTTATTTAGTCCCTAATATGTAATTCGTAAATCAAATTAGTTTCTACGTTAACATATCATGAATTAATTTGATTAATTTCTTTTTGGGTACATATTAGACACTACCAGATTAAAAAAAAAGAAGAAGCCAAAATAAGACACTAATTTGACTTAACAAGAATGTAGGCAACTACTGTGCTTAAAGTCAGGGACTGAAACCATAATTTTCAAATGTTATGAACAATTTGTAACAAGTATTCACTGGCAAACAGTTTTGATTTAGCATTTCATTCAAACTATAATCTGCCTAAACGTTTTCAATAATTCAACCAAGTTCATGTCACAGATTAATTTAGTCACGCAACCATCTCCTCTGTTGTACAATCTAACTGAAATCTGCTTCTAGTTTGACAAGTTCAAGTCTTCGAGAATGCAGGTGAGTTCATACGTCGCTTAATTGAGGGAAGTTCTATCCTTTTTTATGGAGGAAAAAAATCCATATTTTATATATACCTTATAATCACAAATTTAATTTTTTACTATATTTTCTTTTTTTTTTTTTAACTATTGTATGGTTAATATTCATATGAAGTAAAAAAAAAATATTTACTCCATAGAATATTTAAGAATTTCCCCTTATTTGAGCACAACATTGCACATAAGTTTTGTGGGGTCAGCCTGAAAATTGACAGCTCAGCGTATTCATTCGAAAACAGGTTTGCAAGATGTTTGCGATATACATCGCGAACGTACGCATAGGAAAAAGGGGAAGAAAATATGGACTCTAGCTCAGAAATATGAAAATTCAAATTTCAGATGATGTGTAAGACAAGGAAAGAAAAGAACAGGAACACAAACCAAAAAGTTAAACATAGGCACCGAAGTTTATCATAAGGATGGATTATAGACCAGTGGATTATTTTGCATTTCATAACCAGTATATTTACAAGCATTGTTTATGATGAGAAACAGAAAGAAAAACAATATGGACATGTGAGTGATACTGCAAGATAAAAGTTACAAGTCACAGAAGTTTACAGATCAGTAGATTGTTTTTACCTTTCACGGTACGTATAATTAATTTATGAGCAATGTTTATGACCGGGAAAAACAAAAAGAGCAATTTAGGCATGTGCTGCGGTCAATTTTGAAGGTTTAGAGCCGGTTTGGATAAGGTTTTAAAAAGTGGATTTTTTTTTAAAAATTTTTTTAGTAGAGCTTTAATTTTTAAAAAAAATTATTTTATATTTGAATAGATATATAAAAAATATTTTTAAATATTAAAAATACTTATAAATTTATTTGGATACAAAAGAATAAAAGTACCTTTTATGATTAAATTATAAAAAAATATTCACAAAGAAAAAAAAGAAATAAGGTTTGATAAGTTATAAGAAATGAAGGATATGTATTATAATTTTAATTAAAAATAAAAGATACTTTTAAAAAATAATTTTATTGAAAATTACTTCTGTATCTGCCTCTTTTAGAAGTTAGATATTTCTATCTTTTAAAAAAATAATAAATTAATTTTTTTTAATTAAAGTATTTTTTTTAAAAATTATATCTAAACACTTATAAAAATTTATAAAAATACTCTTTTTAAAAAAATAAATATTTTTTCTGGAAAAAAAAGTCAATTCAAACGCACTCTTAATTTTGGTGGGCCTCTATCCACCTATATATTAGGGATACTGAATTTTCGATTTTAAGTCAGGCAAATACATGGGCGGCACCAGCATAAAGCTGGTAAATCCTTGCTTGAGACCGAAAACAATCTAGGCCTAAAAATTTGATATTATTTTATATGTAATTTATATGATCATTATTATTTATAATAAACTATTGCTCTTAACATTTTTAATTAATGCGCCAAATAAATTTTAACTATGCTCTCTCACATTGTTTTTGTTGATTATAATCTAATTTTTTTTTTTAATATCAACACAATTGCAAGCAACTTGCATGCACTTCTATTTTAAAATTTAGTATTGGTAGTTTTAATTACTAATTTTTTTTATATATACAAATTTATATTGAGAGGAAGATTTACCCTGACCATGGCCAAGACTAGATAACCCAAGTTATTACATGTATGAGCGATAAAACAACCAAATGAATAAATCCCGCTAGTATTCCAAATTTTAATTAATAATGGGACCTAGGCTTTACACTTAGCAACACTTTCCTATATGTGTGCAAAACGTTATCACTTTCTTTTTCATATATAATTTTTTTAGTCTTTTTAAATATATTAAACAATTTCAAAATAAAGAAATGATTGTTTTATGTATTTATTTTTGCTTTTCAATATCTCTATTTATTATTTACCATTATCTTTTTTATAAAAGTTCAATCTATCCGCACATTCAAATATATATCTATTTATCTATACATAGTCTATCTATGATCTACTAATAATCTATAATTTTGTAATATATTATAAACGTTCTTTCACTATCATTGCCATATAATTATATTTGATCTTGATTTGAAATTTTTAAATACTTTTAAATTATAATTAGTTATTCTTTAATTCTCATTTCTTCAATTGAAGTTCGTTCAGTATAATTACTATATGATATTTTTACAATTTTATTTTAATTATTATTAATTATATTTATTTTACTTTGATTTATTTTATTTCTCTCATTTATATCTTTCTTAACTTTTTATGTTTTGAAATCATTCACATTGTTTTAAAATTTTTTTAAGTATTTAAAAATTACAATTAAAATACACTCATTTTCATGTGTGTGTGTGTGTGTATAACATGATGATTGATTACGATTTTACTCAGTACTTGATATATTCAAGAGAGAAAAATGTTTCAAAATATTAAGATTGAATTAAAAATTATTTTTTTAAATACAAACGTAATAGTTCTAAATGTTTTCATACCCTAAAATAAGTCAGCTAAAATGTTATAGTACAATTTTTTTTTTCATTTATTTATGTATATAAGATTAAAAAATTACATATAAATATTATTCTAGACAAACACAAAATTTAGTCAAATAATTATTGAATTTTCAATATGAATTTTTTTATACTTTAAAATATTACAATTAGATTTACTTTAATTATTTATGTTAGTTAAAAATTATAATTTAATATCTATATTAAAATACTTTAATTAATTTTTTAAAATATATTTATTAAAAAATATATTTTAAAATTATTTATTATAAAAAATTATAACCGTAAATATTTAATTTACATAATCCATACAACCTACAGTATAAAACAATTAGTTTAACATACTATGCTATAAATAATGTTACTCTTAAAATTAACATTGGCTAGGACCAATCACTTAGGGTCAAAATATATATATATATAATTCACACATTCACCAACTTAGTCATCCATGATGTCTTTTCATCCCACATTCATTGATAGTCATCCATGATGTCTTTTTCATCCCACATTCATTGAACTAAGTAAAGGTCATGTACATACTATTCCAAAAAAGCTAGTGGAGGCTGAAAATTACTTGGGATAACTGCATTCCATAGAGGCATTATGCCAATAACACAACAACAGGAGTAAGTAAGCAAACTTAACGAAGAGAATCAGCTGTAGTTAGTTAAGCTGAAGTGAGTAAGCTGTAATTAGTTAGAGAGGTTATCACAGTTTGCAACTAATCATATTACCTAATCATAACTTCTCAAGCACGCAACCCTGATCTGTATATAAATACCCCATTGTAGTCATAAATATTCATTCAATACATTCATCTCTTGCCACTCTAATACCTTTCACCTAAACCAATTAGACTAGTGAAAAATGAGTTCCAATAATTCCAAACAGAATCTTATTTCCAAAGAGGTAGCTAAGGTCGATGATGCTTACCTCTCAGCTTTGTTACTTACTTTTAGCCGGATATTTCCTGCAATCCTAAATGCTGCAATTGATCTCAATTTGTTTGAGATCATATCTAAGGCAGAGAGTACTTTAGGCATGTCTGCCTCTGAGATTGCCTCAAAGCTTCCAAATCAACACCCTGACTTGGCTAATAGGCTTGAGCGAATGCTGCCTTCACTGGCCAGTCATTCTCTTCTTACTTGCTCTATTCGCACTAACGAAGACGGTAAGAAAGAAAGAGTTTATGCTCTCTCACCCGTTGGAGAATACTTTGCACGTGATGCAGATGGAGGCTCTTTGTGTCCATTCACAACTATGGTGCATCGAGGATTTCATGATGTTTGGTAATTGGTTATATACTTACTTTCGGCTGTAAAATTCTTTTACAATATTCTCAAACATGTATTATTACTTACTTATTAAACACAAAGTATACACTGAGTGTAAAGATTTTTACATAGATATCTAATAATTTTGATATATTATTAGTATTTAACTCTTACAATAATTATCTTAAAAATTATATTTATGATATTATATGATTGATTGATAGATTATATTGATAGTATATCAAAATTAATCTCATAGAAGTATTTCATTATTCTAGTAATTATTTGTAGTTCATTTTGGTTCACTATTAGTACAAAAGCTTTTTACATAATTATTTAATCGTATATACTCATCTTATCAAAAGAGTTTGACTCTTTTCATAATTACTTAAAAAATTATATAAAAGATAAAATATTATTAATTGATAATGTAAAATATTTCATATTTTAATATAACAAAATTAATCTCCAATTATTTTACAAGCTAAACAAAAGTTAACATATAATCATTGACGGTAAAAAAAATTTTATACTAACATTATGCAAAATTAAATTCATTTCTTAAATTGTTTTCCAAAAGAAAGATCATAGATTTGATACCATTTTTTGTGTTGTTTCTTATCAGGAAAGATGTGAAGGATGCAATTGTGGACGCAGATAATAATAACCATTTCGAAAAAGTGTATGGAATGCAACTTTATCAATATACGGAGAAAGAGAAAGAGCTGGGTCACATTTTTGACCAATCAATGGCGCAAATCAGCCCACTAGACATTAAAAGGGTCCTTAACCTGTACAGAGGTTTTGACAAAATATCAACATTGGTTGATGTAGGAGGTGGAACAGGACAGATCTTAAAGATGATTATTTCTAAGTATCCTTCAATAAAAGGAATTAATTTTGATTTGCCGCATGTGATCCAAAATGCACCTCCTCATCTAGGTACATATATCAGTTTCTTTTTCTCTTTATGAATATGATATTTTAGTGATGGCATAAATTCATTTTGCCAACATTATTAACTAGAAATTTCTCATTTTGCATGAAGGCATAGAGCACGTTGGAGGAGATATGTTTTTAAGTGTTCCAAAGGGTGATGCCATAATGCTAAAGGTTAATTAGTACCCTAGCTACATGAGGCTTCAACTTTATCTTTTTAAAATAATTCAGCATGGCATAAAAAGTTCGAATAACTATTTTTCGTCTTTCTATCTCGTTATTTCAGTTTGTATGTCATAATTGGCCTGATGAAGAATGTGTCAAGTTGTTAAGAAATTGCTACCAAGCTTTGCCACAACATGGAAAGGTGATTGTTTTGGACTATATAATGCCAGAAATTCCGAATTCAAGCAGTATATCTAAGCATACTTGTGCTATCGACTATTTCATGTTTATAGTTAATGGTGGAAAGGAAAGAACTGAGAAAGAATTTGAGAGCTTATGCAAGAGCTCTGGATTTTCCAAATTTCAGGTTGCTTCTAGTGACTTTCCGGCTTTGTCAGGAGTGATGGAATTTTACAAATAAAATTTACTCAATAGTCACTTGCCACATAGATATTGTTAGTAGTCTTGAAAAATATTCTAGACAGAAAAATAATGTAGCAATATGAAAAAAGACATTATGACTAGTCAATGAATAATTTTCATTTTGTTTTATTTCTCGTACATGTTTCCTTTATTTTTGTCATATATGATGTTACAAATAAATTATGAGTTATACTATTTAGTATTTACACAAGTAGATTTACTTGTGGAATAATGTGGGACGCTCATACTTATATGTATAACTTTCATCATATTAATTATTATAATTGATTTTATTTCATTGTATATATGCATATAATCTGATTTGTTCATTTCAATAGATATTATAAGATGTGATCTTATCATATACATATACTCTCAAGGGAATACTTGTAGTATTGATGTTATCAATGACAAGAAATAGCAATATATTGATGTTAGATAGCATGGGGCTGGCAAGCCAAAGATTTTAGCTGACAAAGGAACAGTGGAGTTATTTACGATAAGTTTCATAGCTGCAATGCTAAGGTTATAGAAGAAGAGCTCTAATTTAACCAAACCATGGATTAAAAGTTCTGAAGTTGCATAACAACAATGTTGATGTCACTAAAGGAAGTTCCAACCAAATAATGGAGTTACATCTTAAAAGATGTATAACAACAACATTGATGTTATTCTATTAGGAAACTACCAAATTGCCTATGTTATTAGAAACTAGTACTTATACGTTACAAAACGTCAGTACTGATATTATCAATTACTGGATTAAGATTTTGCTAAGACTTAACCAAAAGAGAGCCTATTAAGTCTCCTATTCTATGATTACAAACGTTAACTTAATTGACTTATTTCATTTAGTTGTGTAGGAAAAAAAATCTAAAGAAAGGTCAACATAAAAGAGGCTAGACACAAAAGGGTTAGTTTATGCTAGGCTTGTAACAAAGGTCCAGTTGTGGTTGCTATCTTTCTTACCATTATATTGGATTGAAAAAAATTTTATTTACAAATTATCCTTTTTGTCAATCTAAAAGTTAAAACAACAATGACTATGAGTGTATTTGGTTTGGCGTTTTCATGCCTAAACTCATGTTCATATTTATCATTGAATGCTGCAACTTTTTGTTTGGGTGGTTTGAGGCATGGACAACTTGAACGGGTTTTAGCCTCTTAACCCAAGTTCAAAAATTGTTGCTTTTCAATTACATTTTGGTTGGTGCAAATCCCAAGGTTAGAAATTAATTCTTATTTGCCATATTTATCCTCCACTAATACTAAGAGTTATTCAAGTATTCAAAAAATAATTTTATTTATAATAATATTAATATAATTCTTTTATAATAATATTAATATAATTTATTTAAATATCTAAAAAAATAAAAAATGAAACAAAGGGATAATATTAAAAGTATAATATAAAATTCATGTCCTTATTAGTAATTACAAATCCAAAAGTGATTTTCATTAATATCATCTAAACAATATTTATCTTATCATAATCATATTTGAAATAAAAGTTTCTAAATATAAATCATGTTGATATCAATTCACTTTTGATCAAAATCAATTTTGTAGAATCAAGTTAGTGCAAACTTTTGTTTGCAAACTCTAATCCAAGCACACACCCATCACTGGACCTTTATTTCAAGGTTCAGAATGAACAAACCCGACATGAAAGGTTAAGACAAGAAGAAAAGTGACAAAGCACTATGTATCCGTGCAAAAGCAATAGATGCACTATGCCACTTAGAAGGAATGTTCTAAAATAAAATAAAGGAAAAAAAGAAAGGCAAGGATTTAGTATACACTAGTAAGTAAAAAGATATTCCATTTTTGTGCTACAAGGACAAATAAAGAATATATTGAAAAGTACATATTCCTTAAATGATTAAAAAGGAACAATCGTGGTCCTTGCAATATCTTTCTCATAGCACATATACTTTAAAATAGAAGACTTGTAGAATACAAGCCATTATTACTGCATTTGATGCCTGAGCATACTATCATGTCAAGGCAAAAACTTGTGGCTGACCTTTGCTTTGGCTGCCAGAATCTCTACCGAGTACTCCTCCATCCCTTCCTCTACTAGAAAACCTAGAAAAGCCCTCAGATAACAAGGCAGAAAAGGATGATGCTGGTGCTACAAGATATGTTGAACTTTACCCAAAACCTCCCCTAGAGTGGGGGTAATATTTCCTTATGCGACCTGGCTGATCAGAACTATAACATACTCCCATAGCCTTAAGACATGGCTTGGAGTGGGAGTTACTGTAGTGGCTACATAGTGGCCTAGAGTAGCCTCACTGCCTAGACCCTTGAATACTCGACTATGACACACTACTAGCATTAGACCTCAAACAAGATATACTCATCAGAGTGGGTCTTGAAGATGTGGCCCCACTCGATGATGCCTATTGCAAGCCCTGATGGCCTTAAGCTCACCCAGAGCTAGAACTTCTAAAAAATTGTCCTCTTATCTTTGGCTTATTACCGAAATCTTTGGTGGCCCTTCTCTTCTTTCTCCCAGCCTCAATGCCAAAAGGGCATTCATCACCTCGGCATATGACATCCTCTCTATCTCAGGGGTGAGGGTTGTGATATCAAATCCATAAGTCCCCTAACAAACCTCCGTACCATCATGGTCTCTATAGCAACTAGATGTGATGCATATCTAGATAAGTGAGTGAAGTTGGCGTCATTCTTGGCCATGGACATCCCACCATCTGCTTCAACTTCTCAAACTCTGTCGCTAGATTATCCCTTCGATTGATTGGAAGGAACCTTGCTAAAAAGGCTCTAGTGAACTCTTCCCATACAGGGGGAGGCAGCCTATGTGCCATCTTGCTCTCAAGGAGAGCCTCATACCATTGCCTAACCAAACCCTAAAGGTTGTATGCCGCTAACTCACCTGCTTTGTCACTGGCACCTTTGAAAGCTTGGAGGGCCTTCTTTTTCCAATCCAAAAATGTCTGAGTCCTTATCCATCGAATCTCCAGAAAAGTGGGCTTATTTAGCTTAAGGTAAAAGTCACTTTCACTTCCCTGAAGGGTTGTGGTACCCCATGAGTAAGTGGAGCTGGTTCTATAAGAGGTAGTGCTTCATCCCTCCTTTAATTAGGCAATAGTTCCACCAAGTGTTAAGGGTTTGATAGACCCTTCTCATCTCAATAACCAAATTGACTGGCTCATCTCTAAGGGCAAGTCACCCAGCTTATTTGGCCGTTCTTCCCCAACTTCTACCTGGACTGCAACCTCTCCCTCTTAGTTCAGGAGAAGGACCCTTCTCGGACTCTATATCAGAAATCCCATTGGTTCTCATCCTTGGCATATGAGTGGTTCTTTTAGGTGGCATATCACCTAATTAAGGAAATATTAGGATTAGAACACAAATGAGGTTAAATCACAGAATAATTTAGAAGACATTTCTAAAAGCCTTTGGTAGCTTCACACATCGTGAAAATGGGTCAACTTCCATTTACACAATCGTGACTCTACTAAAGAACACTTACTCCATTATGTATAGAGAAACCTAAAGCTCTGATATCAACTTTATAACGATCCAACCAAGGCCACAACTGATGCATAGGGTAAATCCACCCCTAGCAAGCCTAACATATACAATTTTCTAGAAAAAAATGGGCGGAATCTCCTTTGTATCTAGAACAGGTCCCAAGTACAAATTCTCTACCTGTATTGAACAACACATATACTAGATCATTGAGGATTTAGTCACTCTCTAAGTACATCCCACAACATGCAAGGCAATTTTATAAGGCATATAAAGTCTAAACATCTAGAATCCATACAAGCTTAATTTTTAATTCAAATGTGGTACTTTAGCCAAAGGTAATTCAAAAGGCATAATATTTTTAAATAGGTTACATATCCAATTGCAAATACACATATATAAATCCCAAAATGACAATACTAATTAGGGTGAACCCTGCTTGTGACATTATAGAGCACAGACAAGTCTAAGAATTCACAATATGGTTCTAACACAAGATATCATGCCCTTGGACAATAAGGGCTCACTAACACGAAGCATGCCTACTGGGGAGCTGGAGGATTAGACGCTTGACCATCACTTGTATCTAAAAGACAGGAAAGGCAACGGGGTGAGTTTTACAACTCAGTGAAAGACATGGCATCTATAGCCCACATGAGACAACCCTCAAATAAACTTTTAAAGAATCATATAATAGAATGTAAATATTGAACATTAATTCACAAACTAGCATAGAATTAATCTTGAAGGAAAATTAATCATGAAGTAAGCAAAAAATTATGTCTATATAATTAGGAGGGAGTCAAATCTAGAATGGGTTTATCAGGATCACACTTAGGCAAACATTCCTTTGTGTGACCCCGTATTCGTCATGCACCACAATGTAGTGGCTGTGTGTTTTGTCACGCACCACCACTTGGGTGGCCATATAATCAATAGTCAAGGTGCACCTAGGCTAATGACTACTATTGTTAGCTACAAATTCTATCAGAGATCTCCCAAAAACATAATACTTTATAATAACAAAAACATAACATCCTTTTCTATTTACTTTTCACTAAGTCTCAACTTTGATAAATTGTTTCTCAACAAATCTCATAATATATATTGAGAAATACCTCAGCATTTTCATAATCATGTCAAACTCATTCATAAAGCTTCATTTTAGTAAAATTGTCTCACTTGTTAGTTGTGATTGTCTTATCAATTCAAACATAATCTCAAGAAATTTGATAAATATAGTGATTGAAGAAACTATAGATGCAATGTCCACTCACAAACTTAGCTCCTAAAGTGAAATCCCACCCATGAAGCTCTGAAGCTAAGAGAGCAGTCTTAGACGAAATCTAGCATCATCAACATGACAACAACACCATATATCCATATATCAACATAAAACCACTAAAAGACTCAAAACGCCCAAAATCCAAAACCTAAGATTTCCTACAACCCCTCTTTCTCCCTCCCCCATTATAGAAGAACCATATCTTGCAAGAAAAGATGTTGAAAAGAAGTTTGGAAGGTTATCCTCGGAGGAAAAAAGGAGAAGAAGGAGGGTTCCTTGGTGTCACTTTCTTCAAGCTCCAAGCTCTATCAATGGTGGTGGTGGAGAGAGAAAGTGATGGAGGTTGATGATATTTTGAGGTGGAAGTGTGACTCGATGATGGATTGAAGCTAGATGTGAGGGAAGATTAAGATTGATGATGTTTAGGGCTAGGAAAGGAAGAAATCGTGACCCCAACAAGAATAAAAAACAACAAAGAAATGGGGCTTGAACGCAAGATTCGTCGTCATACTCGAGCGCACACACCTGTGCTCAAACGCAGCCTTAAAGTTCCAAAAATGCTGCTCTCGAACTTGATCTACACTGGAGCACGCTACTCTTGAGCCCCAAATTTGTGTTTTCTTATTTCTTTGACATTCTTGACATAAACTATACAAATAGTTTAATAAAATATTAATTTCTTTATAAAAATCATAAATAATTATCATTAAACATTTATAATATATTTGTATTTCCACTCTATTATTAAAAAAATATATACTAATAATTAAAATAAAAGTAATATTACTATATACTAAATAAATATTGTGGCAAAAAAATGCCAAGCAAATATATTTTAATAATAATTTAATAAAATATTAATTTATTAAAATTCATGAATAATTATCATTAAAAATTTTAATATATATGTATTTTTCAAAAAAAATACACTCTCTATTTGGGTTATCCCTTAAAAAATAAATCAATTATTATTAATACATATAATATATGAATTATGTTTAAATAAGTTGCAATGTGACTTGTTACATTAATTAGTAATTAATATTTTTGAAAAATAATTCTAAGGAAGATCTTATTGTTACTATAATACTAAATATTTAATATCATAATACCTTATTCAAGATTAAATTTTTATAATATTAATATAAGATAATCATAAGAATTTAATATTAATATAATGTTAATACATACATACATATATATATATATATATATATATATATATATATATATATATATATATATATATATATATATATATAAAATAATTTAATATTTTTTTTTTATAAAAATTTACATAATATTGATAATAAATCAAAATTTAATTTTCTTTTATAATGGATAGATATTGATTTTGCCTAAGTCAATCAAGCTCTATCAACCTAGCATCATAGCTATCGACTTTGTCTAACATCAAGCTCTGTCAACCTGTTTAAGCCTCACCAACATATTATCTAATTGTAATTTTAATTTACTCCTTCGCATATTATCCTAAGCATGCACGACAAAAAACAGAGCATGAAGCAATACTAAAGAAAATGGTAGAGGAGAATAGTGCGCTTCTAGCTAGATTAGAGAATAATGAGAAGCAATTTCAGGCCACCAATCAACTTATGCAATAGATTATGTAGCGGATGAATTTCCAACCCCCTGATTTGCCAACCATTGCAGACCGAGTTGAGGATAAGGGAGAAGAGTCTGAATAAACTCTTGACATGCATTTCTTGTTGACTGTAGTTTGGATCATATGCTACTTAGTATCTTTATTTGCGTGTTATAAACTTTAGATATTGGTCTTTATGCTTTAGGATGTTGTAGTATTAGATAGTAGTACTTAATTAAATGTAATATTAACTTCTTAGCTTATGGATTTCTAGATGTAGTTTTTTGGGTTGTTGTTGAATCCAGGTTATGAAATATGGAATTCATAAGATTTTGTTTTTTCCTTTTTTGTTGCTGGTTTAAATTTGCGACGATAAAGTCTTTTTTTGTGGTTGAAAAATCAGTCATAAATTTGCGATCGCAAAATCAGTCACAAAAATTTACTTTTACGACCGATTTTTCGGTGCAAATTCTTGAATTTGCAATCGAAGGTCAACAAACGACCAACCCAATCACTGCATAAGGGTCCCCAAAATCGATCGCAAATTTTTGCAACCCAAAATCGGTTGCAAATATATTTTCAACCTGCCTAAATGCAATTGAAAAATCGGTCACAATTGGCCAATTTTCTAGTAGTGTCATATTTTGAACACTGCAACTTTTTGTTTGGCTAGTTTGGGGCAACTTTTTGTTTGGCTAGTTTGGGGCATGGGCAACTTGAATGGGTTTTAGCCTCTTAATCCACATTCAAGCTAAAGCAACAATTTGTTGCTTTTCAATTGCATTTGGTTGGTGCAAATCCCAAGGTTAAAAATTATTATCCTCCACTAATACTAAGAGTTATTCAAGTATTCAAAAAATAATTTTATTTATAATAATATTAATATAATTTATTCAAATATCTAAAAAATAAAAAAATGAAACAAAGGGGTAATATTAAAGTATAATATAAAATTCATGTCCTTATTTGTAATTACACATCCAAAAGCGATTTTCATTAACATCATCTAAATAATATTCATTCTATCATAATCATGTTTGAAATAAAAGTTTCCAAACATAAATCACATTGATACCAATTCACTTTTGATCAAAATCAATTTTGTAAAATCAAGTTGGTACAAATTCTAGTCTACAAATGCTAATCCAAATACACACTATTACTAGACCTTTATTTCAAGGTTTAGTATAAACAAACTCGACATGAAAGGCTAAGAAAAGAAGAAAAGTGACAAAGCACTATGAATCCATGTAAAAGCAACAGATGCACTATGCCACTTAGAAGGAATGTTTTAAAATAACATAAAGGACAAAAAAGAGAGGCAAGGATGTAGTACGCACTAGTAAGTCTAAGGATATTCCATTTTTGTGCTACAAGGACACATCGAGAATATATTGAAAAGGAGATATTCCTTAAATGATTAAAAAAGGACAATTGTGGTCCTTGCAATGTCTTTCTCATTCTATAAAAGGAAATATTTTGAAGCCTTTGAAATTTAGAAAAGAGAGCATCCTTTTCTAAGGTATTTCACGTTAACTCTTGCAACCTGAGCTTTCATTGTTTTTTTTTTTTCTCTCTATTCTCATTTCTATTTTCGTAAGGAAGACACTGTGAGCATGCTTTTGAGTTGTTGAGCGAAAAGGCTAGAGAGATCTAGCGAGTAACGTGGAAAAGAAAAGTGTGCCTAGCAAAAGCTATTAAGTGTGTGTATCTTAGTTGATGAGATTGAGAGCTCTTGAGTGTATGTGAGCTTGGAGATGCTATTGTAAAAGAATACTCAAAATTTGTGAAAAATCTCACCTAGGGTTGTAAGTGGATCGAATTGATCCAATGAACCTGAATAGAATTAGTTCGGATCAGTTCAGACAATTGGTTCATTTTAAGGCAAAACCAAATCAACCAAATTATTATTAGTTTGATTTCAGATTTATGATTTTTTAACCCGATCACCCAAACACCCATCCTGGTCACCTGATTAACTTTTTTTTATTTTATTTCAAATCTTTCAAAGTTTTGCACTTAAACTAGAGAGTCACTTTTTATCTTATTTGTTGATATTTGTTTAATGAATTTATTATTTATACTATTATTAAGTATTATGTAATCAAGCTTTACACTATTGTTAATTGTTATAAGAATAAAAATGTTTTTAGAAAAATACAATTTTTTTTTTTTTTTTACTTTAACTCGATGACTTGAATCAAACCAAACCAACTTGATCTTAATTGGATCGATTTGGTTTGGATTGTTGAAAAAGAATTTTAAAACCAAACCAACTAACCCAATTAAATTTGATTGATTCACACTTATTTTTCATTTAAACTCGAATCAAACCAACCTGTTTACACTCCTAATATCAATTAGTGGGGACTTGATGTAGACTCCATGTGTAACATCCACATATAACACAATAGGAAATAATGAAAACGTCATTGGGTAAACTTTTATTATTTACAGTCTTGCCGTTGAACTTTTTAGAAAATGACATTTAGGTCCCTATATCAATAGGATTAATAGAATAAGGTTTTAAACGAAGCAGAATCACGTAGCGAAAACGTAAAAACCTAAACCTCGGCTGATTGAGCCACGGAGGTATCCATATGTGAAATAATGCAGGATGCCCTTAGACGTGCCCATAATTACGAAAATACCATTAGCCATGGAAAACAGAAAACAGAAGACCCTAAATTTGCAGAATATTTGAGTTACCCTGGTAATTGATTTATCTGACTTTATTGAATATGTAGAATTAACTAGAAATTAATTAAAGGTTAATTAGGAGATAATTAAGCGTTAATTAAAGAGGAGACTTGAGAAAAACTAGAATAGAGAAATGGAAAATCTCATAAAGTTATTTAGAAATATCTTGCCAGTTTGAAGGAAATCGGTAATGATTTGGTATTTTAAACCACCGTAGCCGAATCAAGAGAATTGCATGTCAAAAACCCTAGGATTAGTGGATAAAAACTTAGCCACAGTTCCCCCTAAATGGCACTACCAATCAACCTTAAGGGAACAGGAGAGTTGGCTCAACACTAGCCATATAAGTCAAGAACCAATAGGAAGCTAGTGTGCCAACTACCACCTTAATTAACTTTATTTTTTTCCTTTCTCTCCCTCATTTCTACGCCCCAAAAGACAACAGCTCTCTCCCTCTTTTCTTCCTCGATTTCATCCTATCTTATCTTGCTTTCAAGCTCCAAGCACCTCCAACATCACAACTCTTCATCTAGTCAAGCTATCTTTCAATCTAGAGGTAGAGATTCAACCTTGTTCTTGTTCTTTTGGTTATGTGTGGCTGATTTGGGCTCCATTTTCTCACTTATTGATGTGATGATTGAATGAATATGATGATCTTTGACTGGTTTATTGGCTGTTTTTGGTGTTTAAATCGATTTAGAAGTAGAAAGGAGTGCAAGTAGGATGCAAGGAGGGGCTGAAAGGTTAAAATCCCTCAGCAGTCCGTACGGCGGACTATACGGCTCTGCCTACAGCCGTTTAAATTTGATGAAACTATTTTTATATGAAACTAGACATTCAAGGCTTTCCATAAATATATAATATAAGGGCATTGGATTAGTATTGAGAGAGATATGAATTTTGGAAATTTGACCTAGGTTTTTGAGTTTGATTCTGGGTAGACTAGGTTGTTCAGAGCAAAAATTGCCCTATACAACTTGGAATTGAGTGAAACAAACTTTGTTAAAAAGTTTACACATAGGAGAACATCCCATAAAAATATCAGAGTTAGATACAGTTCCATTTGCTCCCAGTGGTTCGAGGAAGTTGCCTTATGTCCAAACCGGGCCAAAACAGGGTAGTTCAGAAAGGTCAAATTTTGGGGTTTATAACTCAAGCTCTACTAAAGCAAATGAAATGGAATTTGTTGCAAATGAAATTGTCCTGTTAGCTTTAATATGATATCAATTTCGTATGATTTGAACTGGTTTTCAATTTTTAGTGGATTTTTACTTTTAAGTGTGCAAGTCTGGCCAGCTACAGGGCAGACCGAGATAAAACTTAAATAACTTTCGCTACATTTATCAAAATTAGATAGGACTGAAGAGGTTATAAAATAGACACATAACACTTCAACATATCCAGAATGTAGGTCAAAATGAGTTAAAATGAATTTAAAGCTCAATTTCTAGAAACAGGCAGAGTTGAAGAATATAAGCAAGATTTCCAAAATTAAAGGATTTGGCACCTTAATGCATATATGAGTTCAATTAAAGTCTAAGTGTTGCAGTTCCATGTTGCTGCTTGAAAGATTGATGCATTATATTTAATCTCTTATTGTGACTGACTGTCTATTGAAACTGGCACTATTCATGGGGAAACGGATCTGATCTGTTATGCTACCGAATTCTCGGTAGAATTATAAGGATATATGAAAGTAAGCGATGAAGCATATGCATGAGTGCATTCAGCATGTCTATGCATGATTATATATGAGAATGAAAGGATATGAATATATTAAATATGGATCCCTTCAGCTAGAGGCAGTTATAAGATTCCTCCTTGTGAAGGCAACTAAATAAGATAAGATTGGGTCCCTTCACTTGGAGGCAGTTAATGGGATCCCTCCCTGTGAAGGCAGTATAAAACTATGAGATCCCTCTACCTTGGAGGCGCATGGTCAGATGAGATCCCTCTTCATTGTAGGCAAGTGGCTAGCTGAAATCCCTCTATTCTTGAGGCATGTGACCAAGAGAGATCCTTTCAATTTAGAGGTACGTGGCCAAAATGAGATCCCTCCAAGATTAAAGGCACGTGAATCCCCTTGTAGGTTAGTTCTGTGTGATGACGATCATGAGTTGAGCTCACTCCTAGATCAGACCACCCAAGGGCAGTAAAGACTAAAGATTAAAACATATGCAAGCACCCTAGGGACGGCGATACGGCGCCTAGGTGTGCCAAGAAAAGAAAACAAAGAAAGTTAAAGAAAAACACCAGTGCATTTGTATGAATTCAAGTATAAGTATTTGCATAACTATATCTCATGTTTTATTGAGGCTGAGACTGTTCTATCTACTTATGCTGTGATTATTATTCCAAATAGGAAATATTGCCAATGTGACTCGAGTGCGTGAATAAAATGAACTCTACTTCAGACAATATATTTTCAAACTATAAAACTGAACAGTCTAGTTAACATGCTCACACTCTTCATAATAAACCGAAACAGCTGGAGATAATAACGATGACACAGCACATGGTAGTTTAATGAATCCTACTGAGAATTTATAATTCTCACTTCTATGTTTATTTCTGTGTTATCTCCAGATAGTTTAGAAGTTCTGAAGAAGGTCCTTCGAGGCGGAGTTGACTGGTACGATTGAAGGTGGCCGAAGGTTGCTACCAGACAAGGTCCGATTAAGTGACAGTAACAACTCCTAGGTGGGGTATTATGACTTAAGCATAGTACCATACTTGGGAAGGTGTTACACCATGTTGGAGATCAAACCAATATAAAAATCACTTGTGCAAGCTCCTTTATCCCTTCTCTTTTATTTCAGTAATTTTCATTTTAATTTGTTTTCTAAATATCATCTGCTAAATATATCTTTTGACTGACGTATTAAGATTTACGTTCAATTGTAGAAATTAGTTGATTTCTTGTCTCATAAAATTTTAGTAGACATCTCATATTTTCTTATAAGATATAAGTAAACTTTTTTCACTTGTGTTTTTAAGTGAGCAAAAAGTTTTAAAAGGCCAAGGACCTAGTTCAAACCCCTTTTCCCAACTCCTCTGGTATAATCAGAGCTACACGATAGGCACATGAATTTATTGTTGGGATCAAGGACTGATTCACAATGTAAATTAACTGATATTGCACTATTGCAATAAGCACCAAAGTAGATTAGATTTGGTAGGGGCAAACCTATTAACTTATGCAATACAACGATAATAAATATGTGCAAAGCATTCAGAAAAACAATACAAATTTTTAACATGAAAACCCTCAAATACTAAGGGAAAAAGCCATGTGACAAACACTAAATAATGTTTTACTATATTCAGGATAATTACAATATCATTTCTATTAGCTCCATAACTTTATAGAAGCCACTAACAATGTTTTTTGATGTTTATTCTGCATGATTTCGATGAATAATAAACAATCTCAAAATATCTACTTTTAACCGTTCCCAACATCATCAATAAACATTGCAAAATATCTGCTACCATCTAGAGTGTCCAAACCCATGGGACCGCATACATTAAAGTAAAATAAATCCAATATATATATTAGTGTCGATGTTTTGTTAAAAATAATCATATGATGCTTGCCAACCAAAAAGTGATCATAAGGATTTAATTTTGTGCCTTTGGCATAAGGAATAAGGGATTCCCTTGCCAAAATTTGCAATCCTTTTTCATGAGCCAATCTTTTACGTCGCACGTTTAGCAAAACATCATCTTTAACTGCATTCAATCCTCCGATTTGCTTAACTTGAGACTTGTAAATGTATTATACACCATTCATCTAGAAACAACCATCAAACCTTTGGAAAGCTTCCATTTACCATCACTAAAGTTGTTATGGTATTTAACTAGATCTAGAGCATGCTTGGAGATCAGGTTTAAACATAAATCTAGCACATGCTGCACGTCCTTCAATGTTAGTGTGCAACCAATATTAGTCTAAATAAACACATTACTAACTCCTACAGTGTTTGCATTGTTATGTCATGACCCATTCCTGGGCTGTGATCGATGCATAGAGAGTTTCAATACCCTTGTAAGCTTCACCAGCATTTGTAGGGAAAAAAAGATGGAATTTCCCCGATAAGCTATCCATTTCTAGATTATTTGATGTCTTGATAATAGCTAAACAGTTTAAAACGTATAGGAGCAACCATAGGTCGACTAGGCTTTCTCAAATTGCCTTCTGCATTCAGGATGTACCATACATCTACATTTTTATGTATACAGGTGTTCATACAGTCACTCACTAGTAAGCCCATCACAACCAACTACTTAACAGAAGTAGGGCGGCCCTGCCTGTAGGTCTATGGAGCATCACTAAAGGTTTGCCAAATCAAAGAGACAATAAAGCTTTAAGCAAAAGGCCTATACTTTAGTGTTAGACTCACCAACAAGAAGACAAGCCGGGACTATAGTGAAAGGTTGGCCTGAACATGTACCTATGCTTGTATCTAAAAACATGGGAAAACAACAATGTCAATTATACGACTCAATGAGAGATAAACTGCCTACAATTACACAGAATTAGCCAGTTACATGTCTTATTCCTTTTTTAGCAAAGTATACATTTAGACATACAAAGCACTTTTCAAACCATTCACATAGCATAAACTTCATTAAATACAAATTTTAAGAACAAAAACATACACACAGCTGAGTGTACCCCAGGCCATCCTTAGTGTGACATGTAAACGGATGTACCCAGGACTTAATAGGTAACTCCTGGATTCCTTATGATCCGTGGCACATTGGCCCCTGGCCTTTCTAGACCTTAAGAGGTGGCCCCCCAGATAACTCATAAAATCTGTGGCATGTTGCACCTAGAAGGTAACATATATCACATCTTTATTCGTTACATCGTTCAGAGTCTAAATAGCAGTTCTAATATCATTTTATTATACAAGGCAAAATTCAAATAGACTCGCATACCAATCCAATCATACAATTCAAATCACACAACAATTCTCATACCAACATAACCCAAGTTTCATCCATACACATAGTCTATACACACACACACACACACACACACACACACACACACACATATATATATAGAATTATAGCAGGAAAACTAAATCGTAGATATGTTATCTACTCACAGTACTCTGGCTAGAAAGGTAGGAGCTCCTTAGCGTAATCACTAAGTCAACTAGTCGCTCTCGGAATATATCTGACACTACAATATGACAATATAACTAAATCTTAACCATAGCGATAAAAGATTAACTTAAACTACTTTTAAACTTGAAAAGCCCTATGATTCCGGACTCTAGGGCTCCATATCCTAGCCCAAGAAGTAATCCTACATGAAAAGCTTTTATGAATCTTGAAAGTAGAAAGTATTTTAAGCTTAAGAATCACCTCCAAGCACCAAAGAATAGAAAAGAATGACGTGAAAAGTCTAGATCTCCTTCTAGGGCTTCCCAAAGCTTTCCTTGACTCATCAAACAAAGTTTTCAATTAGTAGAAAAGTAGAGGATCTAGCTGCCAACGAGTAGGCAAGAGATAAAGGTAATATAGGAAGGAAAGAAGATGATAAAAATACCCAATAAAAGGTGATTCTAGAGAGAGAAAAGAGATAAGAAATAAGGGAGGAGAGAGAGAGAGAGAGAAATGAGCTGAGAGCCCTTTTTTTATCTTTTGCCATCAATCCAGTTGTACTGGATCATAACTACCATGCTTCAGCATGGCTAGGACCCAGAATCCTCCCCCACTCTGACTAAGGACCGCGTTAGAGTGCGGAGGGTTGAGCTTGAGCATGACTAGCTGGTCCCAAAATTTCAGTTTCCTTCCCTTTCTGATCTCCAATGCCACTCAAGCCAAGGTTTTACTCCTTTGTTTACTCTCTATTATTTTTAAAACATCTCTTATTTGAATTCAATGAAAATATCAGAAAAATCAAAACCCTTAAGAATCAAAATCCAACTTTTGTATTTTAGTACATATTTATGAAAACTTTTATTTTTTATTAACTTTTGGACTAAAAATGGAGGAGCTAATGGCTTCCTAAAATTTATTAAAAATCGATCTCTCGATCCTTTGATATCCAAAGAACAATTACCGGGACTTTTATTATCAAGCAAATGTCCCAATCAAATAGCTCTCGAAGGAGGCATAAAGTATAAACTTATAAATTTTTTGAGGTTTGAAAAGACAAAGAACCATAATTCCTATGAATCTTGATTGGGGTATTACATTCTACCCCCTTAAGAAATTTTATCCTCGATCAAATTTCAAAAATGGAATTCTAACTTTTCTACCTTCATCAATGGATATGTTAACATTGATGGTCGTTAACTCTCTTACCAAATATGTCTTTATTAGATTGTCATCTATACCCTTTGTATTCATCTAGCAAAATTTCAGGACTAACTTTGCATCCAAAGGTCATTTCCCCTATAGTTAAGGACTCTGAAGTCCACTGCAAGTCATTATCAGGAGCACTTCCAGTCATATTTAGCAATTCTGATGCTAATCATACCATCAGTTATAAGAACCCTCATGGGGTTACCCCTTCCACTTACTCACGAGAGGGAAATTTTCACTGTAACATATTGTAGTCGGAATTAAATAAATCCCCGAAGAGAGATTCCAAAGGTTTGCAATCCTTAGTATAAGATAATTTAACAATCCTTTCTTTGTTCAAATTTAACATTCTCGTAGATAAACTTCAAGTTGAAACTCTATCCGACTTCCTTCAATCCTTTCTTTATTCAGATAATCCCCAAAGCATGCAATGATCCGAATTTCCCTCAATTATCATTTCTATGTCCAAATAATACCATATGTTCAACTGCATATCAAAAATCATTCGTGGTAAGTACATAAGATCTAACCCAACTGAAACCCATTGCAGAAGGTGTTTCAATCCATAATCTTGACCTCCATCATCATAAGGGCAACTTCTTCCACTGCCATCTATCCAAAGAAAGGAATTGCAGATGTTAAGTTCTCTAGCTTAACATCTCTTATCTGATAACTATGTCCTACTTATCCCCCAACCGATCCCTTACCCTTTTCCAGTTGCACGGTCCTTATAATCTTGGTGAACGAGGAGTTCCCGCCAGTCCTAAATTGTCCCTTACTGCTTGGGCATAACTTATCGAATTTAGGCCCTTAAAAATGTATCGTACTTTATTGCTACCTTTACTTATAGGCAATAGTTATTTTAGGGGGTACAAACTTCCATAAGGGACGTTCGAGCATGCAGGGACTCTTCTAATAACTCCAAAATGCTCCCTTAGCTTTCCTTAGGTACCCTAAGGTGGTTCAAGAATCTACATGTCACCTCACCAATTGTTGCCCCCAATTTCTATCCTTGGAATTCCTCCCACAGAGTCTATGCTTAAACTCACTCTTGAGGGTGAAAATCCTAAGGTTTAACTCTATACCATTCTTTGTTCTTATTCCTCCTGAAACCAAGGTATAACCTAAAATAATCTCTCTATTAAAGCCATCTATGCATTCTTATTCCTTATACTGATTTAAAAAGTCAACACTTAATTCCATATACAGCGGATCCCAAAAACTTACAGATATCTAGCTAGATGTCTTAACTTCACAAAGAGTCATTGGGCCAATGAACAAAAAGAAAATCCTTAGAATTTGTTACCCCCAATCTCTATCCTTAGAATCTGTTATGTAACATCCCCATATAGTATAATAGAAACATTCAATTATTTCACTTAAGCAGTGTGAGAATTACTCAGGTAGTGCTATGCGACGACAATCTTCACACTTAGAATTATAAGGTAGCATAACACTGCAGTTGAAAATATGGCATTGTCATATACTAAAAATTAGGAAATTACAAAAAAACACCTATGCAAACTTTTGTCATTTACAGTTTTACCCTAGAACTTTTAGTAATTATATATTGACCCCTAAAGATTCTTTCCATAATTACCCCCAAACTTTTTAAGAAATGACATTTAGGTCCCTGCACCTATAGAATTAGCATAATAGAGTTTTAAACCGAACAGAATCACGAAGTGGAAATATTGAAAATTAATTCTCAGCCAATCGAGCCACGGAGGTGTCCACATGTGGAATGATATGGGATGCCCTTAGACTTGTTCAAAATTACAGAAATACCATTATTTAAAGAAAACAAACAGAAAATACTAAATGATTTACGAAAAGTTAAAAATTATAACAATCTCGAAGAAACGGTGCTTCTGATTAGCATTATTAATTGAGTTACGATTGAAATATAAACATTAGAGTTAGAAGAAAGTTGAGTCATTATGTGGAAAATTTAAGAAGACAAAGACAATATTTTGAGAATTTAAGAGAAATCGATAAAGATTTCGATATTGTATACTGTAAGAATCGAGTCAGTAAAACTTATACTGTTAAACCCTAAATTTAGTGGCTAGAATTCAACCACAAGCACCCTAAAAGTGGTGCCACCATCAACCACAAAAGCAAAAGGGAAGAGACTTGGTTGAATTTCAACCACATCCACCAATAGCCTTTTTCTTATCAATGATTCAAAGATTAAAGACTCTTTTCTTTCTCATTTTTCGTGCATGAAGAGGCTGGGCTCTCTTCCCTTATTTTTGCTCTCCATCCCATCATCTTCTTCATGCCTTTTCACCTTACACAAGCTTCTACACCTATGGCCTTCATAGCTCAAACTTCAATTTTGAGGTAGGATTCTACATATTCGCTTGTTTTTGTATCTTGGTGACTGTTTAGGATTTTCATTTCTTCTCTTTAAATTGATGATATGTTGTGTTTATATGGGTTTTTATGGCTGTTTGAGCATGGTGACATTTGGTTTAGGTTAAAAAATTAGTGAAAAACTAAAAGGAGTAGCTAACTTAAATTGCTTGAGCTAAAAAACCCTAATTTTAGATGAAACTAGACATCTAGAGCTTTCTAACCATATAAATTACAAGGCCATTGTATCTATAATGAGTGAGGTATGAATTTTTGAAGTTAACCCTAGAATTTTGTCTTTGCTTCTAAGCAAACTGGATTTCAAGGAGCATAACTCGCCCTATACAACTTCAATTTAAGTAAAACCAATTTTGTTAGAAAGCTTACATATAAGGCAACATTTCATACAAATCTCAGAGTTAAATTTGATCTCTATTGCTCCCAATAATTTATTGAAGTTGCCCCATGTCCTGATTAGACAGAGATAGGGCAGGTCAATTTCACCAACTTGGAGAGCCCATAACTTGAGCTCTGCCCATTCAAATGAAATGAAACTTATTGGACATTAAAGTTGCTTCTATTAGCTTTGCAATAAGATTGACTCAAATCCAATAAAATTTCTATTTTTGGTGAATTTTTATATTTTAAACCTCTATTATGTCTAACATAGGGCAGACCTAGGTAAACTTCCAATAACTTAAGTTATATTCATCAAAACTTAATGGGACCAAAGAGAATAAAACTAAACAAATAATACCTCAATATAAAAAAATTTAGATTTAAATGAGCTAAATAGAAATTATGGCATGAATAACAAAATAGACTTGAGTGAATGGCTATTAAGACTTGAGTAAAGGTTTAGCTACCTTAGCCTATGTATGAATGGCTATTAAGACTTGAGTGTTGCAAATTTATGATAATACTAAAAGGTTAATATACTAGATTAGCTTTGCTATTATAATTGATTATCTATTTAAGCTGGCACTATTCACGAAGAAGTGGACTTGATCCATTATACTACTGAAATTCCGGCAGAAACATGTGAACGTTAAGCATGTTTATATGTTATGCACATGAAGATATGTCACGCAAGCATGAAGTTTGAAAATAAGGTATGGAGCATGTGCATAAGTCTCTCAAGCATATGTATACATAAATACATGAGCATATGAATGATAAAGGATTACGAAGGACAAAATGTCCCTTTACTTGGAGGCAGTTTTGGGTCCCTCTCTGTAAAGGTAATTAAATAAGATAAGATGTAGGTCCCTTCACTTGGAAGCAGTTATTTGGGTCCCTTCTTATGAAGGCAGTTAAACTATGAGATCCCCTACTTCAGAGGCGCATGGCCAAATGAGATCCCTTCGAATTAGAGGTACATGGATCCCTTGTAGGTTAGTTCTGTGCGACGCTGGTCACAAGTTGCGCTCACTCCTAGATCAGACTACCCAAGGGCAATAAAGATTAAAGATAAAGACATATGCATGCAGACACCCTAGGGATGGTGGTACGTAACGCCTAGGTATATTGAGTAAAGGAAGCAAAGGAAGCATAAATGCTTATGCATGATTTTGTTATTATTATGAAATTGCAAATTATGGTCTTGTTGTTACTATTATGAAACTGCTTTCTCAAATAATAAGTGTGTGAATAAAATTAACTTGCTTCGGACCATATGTTTTTAAACTATAAAACTGAATAATTTATATAATATGTTCACTTTTTTTAATAATAAACTGGAGTAGCTAGAGATAATAATGATGACATAGTATGTGGTAGTCTAGTGAATCCTACTGAGAATTTATAATTCTCACTCCTATATATATTTTCGTGTTATCTCTAGATAATCTTAGGAAAGCTAGAAGAAAACCATACTGGGCAGAGTAGGAAGATTGAAGATGGCCGAAGAGCACTATCACACAAGGTCCGATTAAGTAATGGTAACAACTCTTAGGTGACATATTATGACTTAAGCATAGTACTGTATTTGGGAGGGTGTTACATATTTCACCAAGTCTATGCTTAAATTCACTCTTGACGGTGATAATCCCATGGTTTAACCCTATACCATTCCTTGATTTTGTTCCTTCTAAAACCAAGGTATAATTTGAAATACTCTCTTTACTAAAGCCATCTATGCATTCTTATTCCTTATATTGATTCGACGAGTCAACACTTAATTCCACATACAGTGAATCCCAAAAACTTACATATATCTAGCTAGATGTCTTAACTTCACAAAAAGTCATTGGGCCAATGAACAAAAAGAAAAGCATTTAAAGATTTATAAGTTTGGAAGCAATCAAGACATAAAGACTAGAAATTAACATGAGTGCATACCCTTCATCATCGTATTGGATGTCTGAGCACCTCCTTGCCTTAGAGGGCAATCCTTTCAGAATGTCCTTTTTGGCCATAAGCAAAACATGGACCCATTCCGTTGCGACATACCTTGTGGTGTTGTCTCTTGCAATCATGACAAGGTGGCTTTAATTTGCTCCTATACTTCGAATATTGCACTTTTGGCTTCTTAACTACTTTCTAGTAGGCTTTTCGCTTTACCCTCCTAGACTTAATTCATAGAGCTGCATCAACTACCTTGGCATATGTCACTTGGCCAACTTGGGGTGCTAATGTAGTGAACATTGAATGCACCATTCCCTGAATAAATCTCTCAGCTCGCAAGCCCTCTATAGCCACCAGATGTGGGCCATAACGAGAAAGTTGGATCAACTAGGCATCATAATTTGTAACTGACATCCCCAGTGCTTGCTTTAGCTTCTTAAATTTTGTAGCAAGTTCTGCCCTTTATCTAGTAAGAAGAAATCTAATCATAAAGGCTGTAAAGAATTCCTCCCAAGTAAGAGGAGGTAAAACGACTGACCTTTCCATACACAGAATCTCATACCATTGCTCTACTACCCGTGTAATGGAACACCCGAGAACTCGAATAGCCTTATTGATCTTACCTAAGAATAGTTGAGGGTCCTTTACGGTAAGATCTCCTGAGAATATGGGTAGGTCTAGCTTTAGGATATCTTCAACTGATACATTCACCCCTACTAGAGGCAAAGTTTGCCTCTGGATAGGTGGAACTGGTTTGATGCTCCAACCCTTCCCTAGTTCATCATTAACCATGCTAGGTTCTCAATGGCTCGATAGAGTCCTTGTATCTTTGTTGCCATCTCTACTATGCCCTTACTGGGGGCAGGCCCCCTAATAGATCTAACTATTGTTCCTTGACCTCTTCTTCCCCTATAGACCCTTCTTCTCATTCTCGAAAAAGAGGCCATGCTTGTCCAATATCAAGAGTAAAAGTGGAAGTAGCATGAAAAGAGAGGTTGAATCGCGCTTTTTAAAACTTTTTCAAAAACTGAAAACTTTAAATAAATTTCTCAAGTCTTTGGATTTGGATTGTGGAAGCATTTAACCATTAAAATCAAATATTATTGTATTCACAACAACTTTGTTAGATAACTAATAGAATAAGCACATAGAAGATAAAAAAGAATAGAAGATAGGGATAGAGAATCATACAACAAGATTTATATTGGTTCAACTAACACACTTGCCTATGTCCAATCCTTAACTATTAGTTGAGAATTTTATAGCCACCAGTATTCTTTTACAAGCTTCTTTAAGCCTACAACAGAGTAGTCTTTTCCTAGACTTGCCAAGCTAAATAAGTCAAGTAGTATTGTCCTACCCTCTCTAAGCTAACAACAACTAACATTAGGTTAAGTTGTAATAAAAGATTTTTGGTTTGTGTTTGATAAACACTTACAATAGATCACTCAAGGTGTATAGATCAATTAAGTACAAAGTAGATTGTCTTCTCACAAATATCACTAAGAGAATATTTGCTATTGCAAACCAATGAGAAGATTTTCTCTCAAGAAGCTTCAGAAAGAAAGTTTCTAGTCGTTTAGAAGATTAAGAAGGATAAAGGCTCTTTAGGATTTTCAATCAATAGAATTCCAGCTACTTCTTCTTCATCTTCAAGATTTATATAAGCTTCAAAATCTAGCCATTGAGACTTCAGACCTTGAGCCTAGAGCTTTTAGATTCAATGGTCTTAAACTGGAGAGAGAATTAGGTTGCTTTCTTTCTCGACAAGCAAGTACATCATCAAAGAGGAAAACAAGCCGTTTGAGTCAACCAGCTTTTTAGTGTGTTAGCACCCCTTTTAGATCTCTATCTTGTCAAGTTTGACCTTTAGAAAATATCCATGAATCATGCAGGGCAAGCTTTAAGAGTAAGGTTTTCTTTACTTATACCAACATTCTGGAGATTACCATTCTGGTTGAGCCTTTTGGATAGGTCATCCTTGTGATGTGCTTGTGTTCATTCTGGAGACTTGGTATCCTTCTAATGACATAGTAATATCCTTTTGATACTTCTAATCTAGTTTTATGAGAGATAGGATCTCTTGAGCATGGATTCTCTTTAAAAAAACTCTTTTTCATTCGATTACATTCGAGATGTTCAAGAACCTTTAGAGAATTCATTTTTAAAAAAAAAATGTTGCATGATCCATTTCTTTCTAATAAGTGTATAGAGTGATCTATGTTTTCTAAAACAAACACTTGATCAAATTGTTAATCCATATAAAAGATTTTCATTAAGAGTTGGTTTGTTTTCCAGCAAAACCATTAAAGATAAGCTTCAACAATTACTTGGTGACTTATAAAGGGTGTTAGAGTTTATAAGGAGCCTTATGACTTATGGCTTCTTGAGCTCGAACTTGAGATCAAAGTGGCATCTCGACATAGCAAAATGGAAAAATTAGGTTGCCAATTAATCATATTTCGAAAATAGCAAGGAAAAGGGACGATTGACAAAGACATACACATACACATGGCAGAGATTTTCTTAAAGGCTTATGGTTGTCTCACGATCTATGGAAAGAAGCCGACTTCTATTTACTTAATACTAAAGGACACTTGCTTCATCAACCACAGGGAAATCTAATGTTGTGATACTATATTTGTCATGACCCTCTCTTGGGCCATGACAAGCGCATAAGGAGTGTCGACCCCCTAGCAAGCCTTACTAGCATTTCCTGGGAAGAAAGACGGAATTTCCCCTATAAGCTATTCATTTCCAGATTATTTGATGCCCTAATAATAGTTAAATAGTTTAAGACATAAAAGTAACCATAGGTCGATGGCCATTCTTAGATTGCCTTCCGCATTTGGGTTTTACCATTTATCTACATGTTTATGTATGTACTTAAAGGCATTCATACAGTTACTCACTATTAAATCCATCATGACAACTATTTAACGGAAGTAGGAACCTGCCTATAGGTCAATGGAGCATCACTAAAGGATTGCCAAATCGAAGAGACAACAAAGCTTTAAGCGAAAGGCCCATATTTTAGTGCCGGGCTCACTAACAAGAAGACAAGCTTGGACTTTACTAAGAGGCCTAGTCTAAATAGGTACCTATGCTTGTATCTGAAAACATGGGAAAATAATGGAGTGGGTTATAATACTCAGTAAGAAATAACCTACCTACAGTTACACAAAATTAGCCATTTACATATCTTATTCCTTTTTAACAAAGTATACATTTAGACATACAAAGTACTTTTCTAACCATTCACACAACACAATCATCATTAAATACACATTCTCATAACATAAACATATCTACAATTGAGTGTACCCCAAACCATCCTCAGTGTGACCTATAAATGGACATATCCAAGACTCAAGAGGTGGCCCGGAATTCCTTATGATCTATGACACGTTGCTCCTGGCCCTTCTAGACCTCAAGAAGTGGCCCCCAAATAACTCACAAAATCCGCGGCATGTTATGCCTAGAAGGTCAAGACACCTATATAGTAACATATATCACATCTCTATCTGTCACACCATTCAAAGTCCAAATAACAGTTCTAATATCATTTTATCATACAAAGAAAAATTCAAATACTTGCATACCAATCCAATCATACAATTCAAATCACATAGCAATTCTCATACCAACATAACCTAATTTTCATCTATGCACATAGTTGGCTAGAACGGTAGGAGCCCCTTGGTGGAATTATCAGGCCAACTAGTCGTTATAGTATAGATTTGACACCACAATACAATAATATAACTAAATCTTAACCATAGAGGTAAAAGATTAACTTAAACTACTTTTAAACCTAAATAACCTTGAGATTCGGGACTTTAAGGCTCCATATCCTAACCCAAAAGCTACTCCTATAGTAAAAGTTTTCTAAATCTTGAAAATAGAAAGGATTTTAAGCTTAAGAATCACCTCTAAACACCAAAGAACAAAAAAGAATGAGGTGGGAAGTTTTGATCTCATTCTAGGGCTTCCTAAAGTTTTCCTTGACTCGTCAAATAAAGATTTTAATCTGTAGAAAAGTTGAGGATCTAGTTGCCAAGGAGTAGGTAAGGGATAAAGGTAATATAAGAAGGGAAAAAGATGATAAAAGTACCCAAGAAGGGTGATTCTAAAGCGAAAGAAGAAAGAAGAAGCAAGAGACAAGAAAAAGAGTGAGAGAAACAGGCTGAGAGCCCTTTTTATCTTTTGACGTTGACACAGTTGTGTTGGAGCACAGCTACTATAACACCCTCCTAAGTACAATATCATACTTAAGTCATAACATCGCACTTAGGAGTTGCAACTAATAAATTAGGACCTTGCTTGATTATTGACTGTATCATTGAGATATAAACATTTACATTATAGTGGCATTTGCCAAGTTATATAATAAGGCTTCTAGTCTTGTTTAATAGTGTCTCAAAATACATCAAAGCACTCTATCAAGAGCTTCCACTAGTCAAATAGTTCTTTATTGCTAATACGTTTGACAGAATCTTTAGTAGCTAATCCAGCCTTGGTCGAACTTTACTAGGAAGGTCACCATCAGGGTCTTGTGACCTATCTGAATACGACACAGGAACATAGGAGTGAGAATTAAAAATTCTTAGTAGGTATTCCTAAACTACCATATATAATGTCATCATTGTCATTCCAGTCACTTCAATTTATTTTAAGAAAGTGTGATTTCATACATAAGGGTAAAGATTCATTTATTAAGTTTAGGAGAGCATATCCTTCCGATGTGGGTTAATTTTAATCATAGATTTAGTTCAAGCATGGCAACTATCACATAACTGATAATGATGCTTACTCCTAACATATTAAGCTATCAAATGAAAGCAAATAAGCTACATGCTCATGAATGCATGACTTGGTGCACTTTCGTATTTACTTTCTTACTTAGCATATGCTTTTAATATTTACTCCCCTTGGATAGACTATTCTTAAAATTTTTGTAGTGCGGTTAAAATTCTCTTTCGGTAAAAATTCTAGTTGTATGTTGTTATTTTATAAATTTAGAGTCACAACCCATCCTAGGTCGTGACTGGCACATAGGGGACAAGTCCCCTAGCAAGCCTTTATCACACAATTTTCACCAAAGTTAGACAAAGTCCCCTTTGTATTTAAGATGATTCCTAAATACGGGTCATCTACTTGCACAAATAAACAATCACACTCATCCATCAAGGATCCAGACATTCTCAGAATGCACCCTTCAGCCCACAACATAATTAATTATCAAAATAGGATCAATCAGATGGATACGCATATATAAATATCTTTTGAAATAACTTTAATCCAAATACATAGTTTCATTTCTTTATAAATTCAACAATTTCAATACACATAACTACAATGCAGACATCATCATAATCTAGCAAAGGTCGAATTTAAATTTCTTAAAACCCATAGGAAACTGTCTAGCATAGGATAATCTGTCAGGTTCACACTTAGGTGGCCTTTCCTTCATGCGATCTCGTAATCCATCATGCATCACACTATGTGTGGTTGTGTAATTAATAATCCAAGATGCACCAAGACTAACATCTACTATCGTTAGCAGACAGATCATATATAGACTTTCCTAAATCTTTTCCTTACCTACTATGCAGAATCTCTACAGAGTTTGCCAAAATCCAATTCATCAACTCGTGTAAAGTTTTTGAAAACAATACCATTATGGAAATAAATGCTCAAACTTCATAAATTACTAGAATCCAATATAATAGAGCAATTTGAAATATAAATTAAGTTAAGGATATCTTATTTACTCACAATTCTAACCCCCAATAGAAAAATTTTAATTGCATGGAGTCTTGGAACCACTCACGGGATCTTTGGAGCAATCTAATATCACTACCATGATAATTTGTCCAAAAATTAGTTATTTGGATTAAGGGTTAACATATAGCACCCCCAAATATCAAAGTCCCTAAATCACCTAACCTAGGCTTTTACAAGGTTTTACCAAAATCCCACTAAAGTAAAAGATTCAAATTTCTATTGTAATAAGGAACAAAATATATTTAGAGACTTACATATTGATTGGAAGTGGAAGAAGAAAGATCCAAGTGCCTTGGTGGCACTGTCGGACTTCAAATCTTCCTTCCTTAGGGTTAGTTTTGGAGGAAAGGATTAAGAATTTTAGATGAGAGATTTATGTTATAGGAAGAATAAAGTGTGTGATTTGAATGAGAAAATTTGAGATAAAGGCAAGGGAGAGTGAACGAATGAGTTTAGAGAAATAGGAGAGAATTTGAAAGGGTAGAAAGAGAAGGAAAATAGCAAAATAAGAAAAAGGGATGTGTCCCGGGGCCATATATAATGCCCTGGTAATCGATTATATGTAATCGATTACCATAAGTGTAATCAATTACAACAATGAAAAATTTAGTCCGTGGCACATAGAGAGGACTGTAATCGATTACCAGCCAAAGGGTAGTCGATTACATTGTCCAAAACTTAGTTCCCTACTTTCAAATATCATCTAGACCTAGGGTATCACACACGCTTATTTAGTTAATGTTCTCTTTAATTTTACTCTCCATTAACTTTAAAACATAAATGTAAATAAGGGAATACCTCTGTCACGACCCTCCATGGGCCGTGATCAGCGCATAGGGAATTTTCATTTCCTAGCAAACCTAACCAAAAACCTATGTAAAAACTAACAGAGTTTCCCCTAAAACTAGGACATTTCCAATTATACAAAACCTGCAAAAATTATCCAAACAATCCAGCACAGCTCAAATACAATTATCTATATATAGAGAGAGTTTGGAAACGTTTACATATACAAGGCTATCAAGGAGCTAATTAGTTCACATGAAATTCAACAAAATATACACCTTTGCTTTAAAAATTCAAAATGAAAAGCAACAGCTTAATACTAGACAACTGATAGCCCAACAATAAAACCCTGTTTGTGTTTCAAGGAGCACTATATCATCATAAGTCATACTTGGCTATACAAAAGATATTCCAAAAGAGAAGTCAAGGCCCTACAAGTGGGCTCACCGTATAGTTTAAGCATAAATCCTACTAAGCAGGTGGAGTAGAACCCGCATCCACGGCTGAATTTGAAATAGATAAGGGAACCATAGGGTGAGTTATAAAACTCAGTGAGAAAATAATATACTCATAGGCGGCATGAGACAAGCAAAAATATCCAAGCTATACTTTAAATTATGAAAACGGAATACAAATATTTTCTCTTAACAAAGAATTATTAAAATATTGATTTCATATCATAAAAAAACTTCAAGGAAGGATCCTATTTCAAAAATAGTTGCCTGACTAGGTGGCACTGTGACATAACTCCAACAATAAATGATAACTTCACATTTGTGCATATCTATATCTTCTAGACATGTTGGCCGACATGCCGGGCAAGCAATCACCATGCTAGCTGGGTTATTCGAGGTGCACCAAGGCTAATGTTACTGTCATTAGTAAACAGTTCTGTTATAGTTTCTTCCCTTTTGAAAAACTTTACTCATTATAAAATCCTTGTCAACAAAGTTCTTCTTTCAATCTAATATATACATTCTTACTATAAAATTAATGCATAATGATAATTTAGAAAACTTCCACATTCTAACACATGTAATTCTTAAGTCTTGTCTCATGCTCATAATATTTAACATCCACTGAATGTAAGTTCCAATTTAGTGAACTAGAGTTTAACATAATTTCATAAAGAATTGAATTCTAAACTAAAAGCAATATGAACTCATATTATATATGTGTATAGATATATATAACTTCACATAAGTAATTTAACTACAAGTACACTATTCACTCATAACCAAGATCCCAAATCAAGAGCATAAGTGGGTGGTGCCTCTGAGCCAACTGGAGCCTCCCTGGAAGAGTCCAAAGCTACAAAACATATAAAACTAACATAAATAAGCTTCTAAGAATCAAACTCATCTCCAATCAATACCCAAACTCAAAATCCCTAATTTTGAGCCCTAACTTTCTTCACCCCAAAACCCAAACTCAATTCCATGAAATAAATTACTAATCTATGGCTAAAAGGAGATAGAGAGTTAATAATTTACCTTAAAGCCTTAGAAGGAGGAGTGGAGCAAGAGAGGTGTGGTAGGTCTTCTACACTTCTCACTTTCTCTCACTTCAAGAAGGTAGAGAGAGAGAGAGCTCAAGGAAGAATATGATGGTGATGATGAAGAAGAAGATGTGAAAGGATGGATTTGTAAGGAAATCCAAAGGCAAAGATGATGGATTGATGAGATATGTAAGGGTGGAGGGTTTTTGAAGAAAGGAAACCAGGAGAGAGTGTGTTTGAGTGAAAATGAAGGAAAGAATCGAAACTCACTCAAAAATCGGATAGCGCGTGCCTGGGCGCCCAGCAGCCTGAAATGCCCTCAATTATGTTGATAGCGGGCACCTGGGCGGCAGTTTTTGGCGTCTAGGCGTCCAAAACCCTGAAACCCAACATGCTGATAACATACTTGGCGCCTAAGTGCCCAGTACATTTTTTTTAAAAAATTAAAGTTCACATACATTTCTAAGCATATATCTAATCCAATAACTTCTAAATATGAAAAAATACTAGTCTGAAAGATTATACCTAATCCTTAGGCATAACAACCCCCCATTTGGATTCTATAAAAATATCAAATAAATCAAAATCCTTAAGAATCAAATTTTAACTTTTGGGTTTTAGTACAATTTTTCGAAAACTTACATTTTTATAAACTCTTGGGTTAAGAACTATTACTAGAACTTTGATCTTATGAAAATGTCTTGATCCTATAGCTTTCCAAGGAGGCATAGGTTTCAAACATAGAATTTATTAGGATTCAATATCGACAGATAGCTGCAACCAGTATTAGGATATTGCATTTAGTATTAATTAATCTTTATAATGTTAACTATAGACATGGTTAAATCGGGGTGTTACAATACTACCCACCTTTTAAAAGAATTTTGCCTACCAAATTCACTATCTATAAACAAGTCTAGATGTCCTTTCTACATTCTCGATTCCAATTTGACAATAACCTAACATTACAAAATTTACATACAGGCACACGGAGATTGTAGGTTCAATTGGTATGGTCGAAGAAAATGCAATGGGCTTATTTGAATATTCAACATAACACGGTTAGCCAAAAGCCTATCCATGCCCTAGATTATATCTAATCCCATATTAGTTCCTTGGAGTGAGTTGTCTCTTCAGCACTCAAGTTGAAAACCTTTCCTTGATATTGCGGCTTAGAGGCGGGTGGCTGGGGCCTATATGGGCATTCTCTGATCATATGCCCCCCACATCTGAAATACACATGTTGTTCGACTAAGCAGGGTCTACCTCCATGGTCTTTTCCATATTTAGGGCATTCTTGCTTCATGATCAGCTTTTGCAGTTGCTTACCCTCATACCTACTAGGTTGAAACTGCTTCTTTAGCGGTGAAGTAGGCTCAAATTCCTAGTTTTCAGGTGCCAACCTCTTTCTATAAGTATAGAACTTGGTGTCAGCGAGCTTTTTATTATAATCCTCCACTAGTCAACTCTTATTCACCAATGCAACAAAATCACTTATTTCCATTAGACCTATTTTGATACTAGGATATCCTTTCTTAATCCACCTTCAAACTTGATGTACTTCCAATTTTCATTAGGATTATGCTAATAAATTGTGGAAAACTTCTAAAGCTCTTCAAATTTAGCGATATATTCTAACACACTCATGCTTCTCTACTGGAGTTTCATGAACTCTAACTCTTTAGCATTTCTAATAGAAATAGTGAAATACTTTTGGTAAAACGCATCCTTGAACACTTCCTAGATGATAATAGTCTAGGAACTCTCAAGTAACCTCCTCGTGGTGGTCCACCAAAATTCTGCGTTCGCTTCTAACATATAGGTAGCGAATGCCACCATCTAATACTCAGTACATACTAGCATTGAAGAAATCTTCTCCATAGCTTTAATCCACTCTTCAGCCTTATCTAGGTCGAAGGTTCCCCGAAGAATAGGTGGATTAGCTTTTCTAAACTCTACAAACTTTAAATATTCCAAATCAACTTTCGCTCCATCTAGATCTCCTCCATGACCTTCTTCACCTTGTCGTTCTAATCATTCCATCATCCAATCAGCAACTGCAGCTTGTTCTCTCATGGCAAAGGCCATCGCTCGAAACATGCCATAATGTCCTCAAGGTCTTCGTGAGCAATGTAATGTTCCGATTTAACCTTGTCTGTAATTAATACTAATAAGGATTAATTAATACTAAATTCATAAATACAGAGGAGAATATAGAATAATAAAAATCATAATGTAATAAAATTTTTTAGAACATTTTAAGAACAATTTTTTTAGAACACAAGAAATCAATCTGGTAAGGGATTTAATATACAAGAAAAGTTAATTACCATGAGGCAAATAAATTCAAGTGGCCATAAATTGACCACCAAGGTCAATTCATGACCACTAATTTAGTAAAAAAGTCCACATTTGCTTTATTGAAAAATTGAATTTATAAATCAAAGAAAAAAGAAAGAATGAGCACATTTTTTGTCATCATCTTCTCTCTCTTCTCTCCCAAAATTTCGAGTTCTTCCTCCTCCCTACCTTCCTCCATTTTCAACTCCTCCAAACTCTCAAACCTAGCTTCCTTCTTGTACCACCTTGAGCCACCACCCTAAATAACCTCCACCATCATCAACAACACCTAAACTAAGCTCAAAATTTCCTCCTCATCGCCATTTAAGCTTTATCTGTTGAAAGGGGTTTCCAAGGAGTTTAAGTGCTTAAGTTTTTTGGGAGCACTTGGAGGTTTAGGAAGACCAACTATAAGTGGTGATAGCTTTGGAAACAAGTAGGAGCCTTAGACACTTGTGTTATATTGTGTTATGTTATGAAGTTAAGGTTTTATATTCCTTACTTTCTATGCTTGTTAGTGACTAATTATGATCCTATGTGGCATTGTCTTAATCCTTTAGAGCTTCTGAGCTTAAGTTAGTGAGTGATATTGAATTAGAGAATCAAATGAACCTAGTAAAATTGGACAAACTTGAACTCAAGACATATCACTCAAGCTAGGAAACTCAAAATGAGGTAGAGCTAATTTTAGTTGAAACATGACTCATAAGAGAGTATACCCACGAAATTTAAGGTCCATTAGACTTAAGATGAATAAGTTATGAATTTTTTAAGTAGGCTATAGGTGGAGTAACACAGACTAGAGTAGCATGTGTTCTAATAGGCATAACTTGCCCTATAGACCTTCATATTGAGTGCAATTAATTTTTTTAGAAAGCTAATAGGAAAATAAGCTTGTAAGTTTTCATAGCTAAACTCTAAGTTAGTTGCTCCTAGTAATTCCACGAGGTTACCCTATGCTCTATAAGTGTTAATACAACGCAGTCCCAATATAGAGCTTATAATTTAAGCTCTGCTTAGCTAAATTAAGTGAGACTTAATTTGTTTGAAAAAGGGTTCACAAAAGTTTATGTCCAATTTAGGGCAAAAAAATGTAAGATATATTTTTAGCGATTTTCCATTTTTAAGTATCCAAGTCTATCCCAAAATAGGATTGTAGTGGATTAAACTTCAATAACTTAAGTTATACTTATCAAAATGTAGTGAGACCAAAGAGGTTTGAAAATAGACTAATAGAGCAACAACCTTGTAGAATTTGAGCTAAAAAGGATTTAAGCTAGAATTTTGGTGCACTTTTGAAGTTTTGGGTAGAATTGAGTAATTACATTTAATAACTTGTAACGTAAGTGATTATAATTCAAACTATAGGTTCCCAAGGGCCTTGGGGCCAAATCTACTTGGAACATCTTATATGATGCATTGATTTTGTATGATCTAGACATATTCAGTATACAGTAACTAGTCACTTAGGAATTGTGAAGTCTAGTAGCTTATTGCCCTACTTATTTACATGTATATTGAAAAGTTACGATATACCATTGATGAAATGTAATTCTCTGGATTTCTGGCTGGTCTGTTGTCTATTGGAATTTTTGGAAAATTCCATATTTCAATCATCATACTATCAAATTTTTGGTAGTAATACTCTGATGTGAGGTCATAAAGCATGAATATAAGTGCATCAAGCATCATTATATAAATTATGCATATAAGATGAACATATGAGAATATAGTTACATGAAAAGTATATAGTATGAACAGGAGAATTTCACAAGTTAATTGAGTGATGTGTTAGGCCTCCACCAAATAGTGGGCTAGGATGATACGATCACAAGTGACATGTTGGCCTCCACCAAACAATGGGCTAGGACAACACGATGACACATGATGGAAGTTGCTTATTGAGGATAGTGATACATAACGCTTAGCCAGCGGCAAGTTATTATTTTGGAGACAACGAAGTGTAATGCCCAATCATATAAAGAAGATTGCCTACTAGGTACGGCGATACATAACAATTAGGCAAGCATAAGTTGATATTCTGGCAAGAATGGAGTGTAATGCCTAGTCATGTAAAGAGGAATGCATTCTGAGGACAGCAACATGTAACACTCAGGCATGTCTAAGACTGTATTTTGAGAACGACGATACGTAATGCTCAAGTGCATATACATGTTGACACCCTAGAGACGGCAAGACGTACTACCTAGATGTTGTCATCAGGGAGAGTGACCTTGACCACTTACTAGATCCCTTAGCTTATTTTAGAGAAAGATGTCTAACCTAAGTTAAGGTATGATAACTAGGCACCCTAGGAACAGCGAGACGTAATACCTAAATGTATTAAGCAAAGAAGGTTAAAGACAGGTAAAGAGGACAAGGAATATTATTTCGCTTTCATAATCATCTTTACCATACTTTCAAACCATGATAACTAGGGTTTGTTAACTGTTAAGTCATTTGGATTAAATGCTTAATAAAAGAAACCCATTTCAGAAGATCGTGTTTTCAAACTTTTAAAATGAATCTTGTCTTTTTTATTTGCTCACCTTTTTATAATAAGCCAAAGTGGCTGGGGCGATGACGATGGCACTATTATTGTTAACCTAGGACTACCTACTAGGAAATTATATTTCTTACCCCTATATGTTCACATGTCATCTCTAGATAGCATAGGTGACTCTTGAAAGGAAGTTTCTAGGCGGTACTGACCAAGACCGGCTCATCAGTGAAGGGTAGAAGTCAAGCATGTGTAATATAGGACTAAATAATCGACATCGTAGTTGAAGCTCATAGTAGAGCTCTTCTACTGAGTTTTGGAAATGTTATTAAGTAAAGCTACTGGTTGGTATGTATATAAATAATCATTATTGAGCATACTCTCTTTGACTTGGAGTAGAGACAATTTTTAGTTCAAAGTAGAGTTACTTAGTGACACCACCAAAGTCTCCCAATTATTTGGCAAAGAACTCAAAAATAATAGTGCTTGTAACTCATCATTCAACACTAGCTTCATGCTACTCAACTAATTTACCAAATCTTGGAGCTCCACATGTTCAAAGTAGATCTTCCATCTCGGTACTTCAGGTTCGCTAGCTTTCTAATTGCGAAAGCTTTATTTTGTGCAATCTTTCTCTCATAGAGATATTGTGAAATCTTCCACAGAGTATGGACATTTGTCTGTATAGCCACATGGTGGAATATGCTAATATCCACCCACTACCTAATTAATCCAATGGCCTTTTGGTACATCTTTTTCCAATGGTTTGCTATCACATTGAGTAGGTAGTGAGTGGTTGCTGGTTTTTGTCTTAGATTTTGAGGATGAATTTGGTTTATAATGGGCTCTATTTTGATTTTCTAAATGTATTGTGTATAAAAAGAAATATGTAATGATAACCATCAAAGCAAGAGAGATTAGTTTATCTGACAAAACAAAAGTTTAGTTATAGCATGATTCACCTCTTGTAGAACTGAAAATTGCTAGCAAAACTGCCAAACATGCTCCTACAATGGCACTCTAACACTCAAATAGAGGCTTTGTTCGATGCTCAAATATAGTCTATGGATCTGGTGATTTGTTGTTTATTTGTGTATGCCTTTTCCCTAAAGAACTACACTTATTTATATAGTTTTTTGGTGTTAAAAGTGATAAATCACAAAATGATTTAATTTAATATTGATTGATCGAATTTAGAATTTGATTAACACTAAGTGATGAAATTTTGATTCGATTCACACTAATTGATACTAAATGATGCAATTATCCATCTTATTATTTTTTATTTTATTTTATTTCATTATTTTTGGAATAAGAAGGGTTAATTATGAAACTTGGACTAAAAAGATTGTGCCTTTTTCATCTTTTTCTTTTTAAATTTTCTTTTATTTTGGTTTAAGTAAGTTTTTGGTCTATATAGTTTTCAATGATTTTTTCTAGTCCCTATAATTTATTTTTATTTAGGTTTTAGTCCTTATAATGTCAAAAACTTGTCCCTAAAATTAATTATTGGTTTTGTAGTTTTTATTTTTTTAGTTTTAGTCCCTATAATTATTATTTTTTTAATAAAGGATTGGTCCGTATTTGTCATGAAGGATGTGTCCTTATAATTTATTTTATTTTGATTTTGGTCCCCCAAGGATCAAAACTCAAATATCAGAAAACCCAAAATCAAATTTTTGGTGTAACTATAGAGGTCAAAATGATATTTAAACCATTTATTTATTGAGGTTAATTTAGGTGTACTCACAATGTAAAAATTTTTAACATTGTAATCCAATCAAAACCTTCTATTTGCATGACCATTCAAGTAGTGGGTGATTATGTCAAAGAATTTTACTAATGTGGCAATTTATGATTAGATGTTTGTGCAAAAAAATTTTATACTGACAGTACATTCATATTAAATCTTTATTTATTATTATCACTTTTTTTTTTAAATTTGGACAAAATATAGTATTTTTGGTTACTTAGAGACAATATGAATGTTCTATAAGTACAAAAAGAAATGATCGAATGCATTTAACCCCCCAATAAATATATCACATCTATATAAATTTAAAATAAAGAGAAAATTAATGTTAAAGACCACGAAGAAGGAATATTTTAATTTTAAGGAATGTAAAATATTTAAATTATTGAAATGTATTATGTAAAATTTATTTATGAAGAAAAACTATCATTGTTTACTTAATAGACTAAAATGCCCTTAAGAAAAATATCAATCATTCATTGGAAATGAATAACCACAAATTAGAAAGTAATAACTACTCAAAAAAAGTTTATAACTTCATATTTTTAATCAAAAAGAACTTTATTTATTTCTCTTAGCCACTAGCTAAAAATAAATGACTACTTAATAACAATCAATAGTCATTTATAAAATTTCTCTAAATAATAAATCTAATATACAATTTTATCTAAAATTACTCGCCAATCAATTGAAACAAATTAAATAACCACTTTCAAAAGTTATATATAACTTCTTCTTCTTTTTCTAACAATTACATGATAATTTAAGAAAAAAAATCATGTATGAAAAATATTCACTTCATGTGAATAATAAATAATAATAAGGGTGGATTTGCTATAAAGATAAGATGGCGTGCAAAATTTTATGGATGAAATTCATAAATTTCATCCATGAAATTTTATACTCTACTCTTATTTATGTACCAAACACAACCTAATAATAAAATTTTAAAAGAAAGTTACAAGGACAAACCTTTTTGTCATATATTTATATTTTATTTTATTTTAATCTGATTTCAAATTGTATTTAGTAAAATATGCCATGACTTGATGAAATAACCGTAATAAAGTTCAAGAAGAGTGGAGTATTGCTTTTGGGAAAAAAAAATTATAACTTATTGTATATTTTGAAAATTTCAAAGAGGGGATTATAATTTTTTCTAAAGATTTTGGTCTCATTTTTAAAGATTAGTCGGTCATTTTTGTTATATATATGTATAGACTTCTTTACTAGTTTATTTTACACAAAATTATTTTAAAATATTCTTTTTTAATTATTTATATGCTTTTAATTAGTAACTTAAACTTGTTTTTTATTTGGTCTACTCAATTGTTTCAGCACTTATTTATCTTAAATAATGTTTTGAATTTGAGTATTATAAATAATAAAAAATAACAGTAACAGAGTTTTACTTCAAAATAAATCAAACTCAAACTAATAATCGAGGTCATTTAAAATACTGATGATTTGTACTAATACGTTAAACTTTTACGCCACTCGGATTCATAAATGACTTTATGTCACTATATTATTGAATCATGCCTAAGATATGCCTACGAATGCGCTCGTTTACTTAAAAAAAATGTTTGTAATAGCTTTGATTTACTATTTCATTTTGGCTCCGTCTACGTTTCGCGGTACAAGGTGATTAGTCTATCTTGTAATCAAATAGTTAAAATTTATGAGGTATATTAATATATTAATTATATATGATATATTTTAATAATATATTAATTTTAAATAAATTTAAAAATATAATTAAATATATTTAAAAAATTAATTTTTATATATTAATAATATAAAATTATATTAATAATATAAAATAATTTTATATTATCAATATAATATTATACTTACAGATAATATAAAATTATATTAATAAAGTAAAATTATATTAATAAAATTTTTATAATTTTTAAAAATTAATTTTTATATATTAATAATATAAAATTACACTGATAGTATAAAATTATTAATATAAAATTATATTAATAAAATAAAATTATATTAATAAAATTTTTTTAATTATATTAATAATATAAAATTATTTTATATTATTAATATAATTTTATATTATTAATATATAATAATTAATTTTTAAAATATATTTAATTATATTTTTAAATTTTTTTAAAATTAAATATTATTATAATATATTATAGGTGACTGATACATTGATACACCTCACCATCCCACAGTCAAACTTGGCCAGCGAAAACACTGTAGATGGCGCCTTTCATTTTGGCCATAATTTGACAAAACGTTTCAATCCAACCACAGTCATCACAGATTAATTTAGTCACGCAACCAGCTCCTCTGTGGTACACTCGTCACTCCGACCCAACACCTAAGTATTACTTTAATCTGCTCGTAGGTAGACCAGTTCAACTCTTTGCGATAGGCATATGATGCTGCAAGCTCATGTGCAACCGCTGAAAATTAAGATACTTACGGTCAATTTCTTTGACTAAGTGCTCTATATATATATATATAAATATAAATATATATATATATATATATATATATATATATTATAAGATGTTGACATGTGAATGTTTTAATTAAGAATAATATAAAAAGAGGTAATGATTTACATAAATTATTTTCAAAATCCTCTTTATTAGTCTCTTATATATTTTTTCTCTTACATATTTTTTTTATTGCTATTGATTTTGACTTAATCAACAGCACTTCTGGAGGAATCCCTCTTTGAATAGGGGTTAGCATCACTAATCTTGGGTTTAGGGTTTTACTCCTAATCTTGGTGAAGCTCTATCCTCCTATTCGAGCGTCACGAACATATTATCTAATTGTGACTCACTCTTTCCGCATATTATCCTAAATATGCTCGACAAAGTAAAGGAATGTTAAATTTTCAATATCAACCGAGGCAAACACACGGGCGGCTCCAGCATAAAGCTGGTAACTGGTATAAGTCCTTGATTGAGACGGAAAACATTTTAGGCCTAAAAATTTGATACTATTATTTCGTATGTAATTTATTTAATTATTATTTATTATAATAAATGGTCGATTTTACCTTCTTTTTTTTTCATACAGACACAATTGCATAGTATTTAAAAGGAAAAATATGGTCCTTCTATTTTCTTTGCCATTGATTGGTCTATATAGCAATTAAAAACCGTATGGTATTTTGGATAATTATCCCTCGGATTGGAAGTTGTAGATGCTACAAGTAAACTGTGCTTGGGTGTTTGACATAGACTTGTTTTGTGGTGTCAAATTTGAAGGATATAAAGGAATGATAGTTTAAAAAGAAGGCGATACCAGGAGTCTAGATGATGTCACTGAATCATTTGTTCCGTTTTTCTTTGTTGCTAGATGCTGTTTCTCCATGTTTTTGGTTGTATTCTCATATTTTTTGCTCTTTCCCTTGTTGGAAGTTTGTATTAACTAATGCTTAGTATTGGAAATGGAAACTTGAATCTTATTAATGAAACTAATCAGATATATATATATACATAAGCGTGAGTGCACTGATGCTGCACTTGCACATGGACATGATTACATGGGAGCAAAACTTGACTAACAGTACAAAAATAACTAACCCTTAGCTGTCACTTAGTTGTCCTAGGTAAATAACACTAACGGCTTAGAATGAGAAACATTCTTAACTCTAATACTCCCCCTCAAGATAGGAAGTAATTGTCTTTTGATTCATTTTGATTCCTGGCCTGGACATGATGAATTTAAAAGAGGTAATATTAAGAGCTTTGGTCATGACATCCCCAAGCTTATATTGTGTCTTGAGATGAATCAATTTTAGTAACCCTAATTGCACCCTTCCCTTTACAAAATGACAGTCTATGTCAATATGTTTGGTGCATTCGTGAAATGTTGGATTGGAAGCTATGTGAAATAGCAGCTTGATTGTCATATAGGAGTTTGACAGAACTAGTAGTAATTAACCCCAAAATCTTCAAGTAGCTTCACTAATCAATCCACTTTACTAGCAACATTTGCCATTGCCCTGTGTTCAACTTTTGTAGATGACCTTGTTGTGGTAGAGCTTTTTATTGGACTTCCAAGATACTAGGCTTTCACCAAGGAATACACTATCCGGATATTATGATGTTATTGTTGCGGATCCAATGCTGAAATTGTTGTGGTTCTTCAGTTGCATCAGGACCACGAAGAGATCCATCAATAAAGCCAACTTTATTCTTGACGGAAAGTGCAAGCTTGAACGGTCGACTGCAAGATCCATAGTTTTCTCCAGTGAGGTGCTGAGACAAGAACCAAACTAGGATGATCTGAACTATGGAGGAAGAAAGGACTTGTAGGATCATCCATGGAAGAACACAGCGAAGAATGAAAAGAATTTTAGAGAAAAAAATGGAAGAAGATGAGAAGGAGAGAGAATGCAAAAGAGAGAATTTAGTCAACCAATACCATGTTGACTAATGCTTAGTATTGGAAATGGAAACTTGAATCTTATTAATGAAACTAATTTGATATATATACATGAGCAAGAGTGCATTGATGCTGCCCATGGAACGGTACAAAAATAACTAACCCTTAGCTGTAACACCAATTCATAATAAAGCTAATGGCACAACTTTGTATAGAAAGTTCAAAGTTGGACATTAATATACATTGATACAGCACAGAGTTTACTTGCTCACCATAAGCTAAATATTTTTAAGCTAGATAATGAAGCTACAATTTATTTAATTACAACTCCATATGTTCCTAGCAACTGGAAGAGTTCATCTTCCTCTAAGGTGCTACTTGTCTAATCTGAAACCATCAGAAATAGAGTGATAATTGAAAACTCTCAATAGATAATGAAGAATTTTGAAGCATTTGAACTATAATGATTCCAGCCGTATCTTAGCATGGAAATTCACATGGCTATAATATCCTAATCTTATCACATTACTTATAACCAAATCATACTTTATAACACTATGAGCAGTAAATGCTAAAAAAACTATATGCTATGCAACACATAATGCGGTAAATATTAATATTATTATAATCCTTTTTACTTTAATTTTCACTTCTTTGGTTTGCTTGTCTCACATATATCTAAAGACCTTCTTTTAGGAAATTCTCATTCTCTAGTGTTACTCTTGACATCGTGACGACAAAGCAAATCTTTTACGTCGTACTAACCAAGGTAGATAATATAAAAAAATTTTACATCTTATCTTTCTATCTTCTTGGTAGTTAGCAGCAAATCTTAAATGTCTTTCTTCCAAAATACTTACTTGCCAGAATGCATAAATTTATAAAATAATATACATATGCATAAACTTAAGCCATAAATATAACTTAAATAAAAGACTTAAGCAGCATAAAAAAAATAATAACTTGAATATTATAAATAAATTTATCTCATAATAAATTAAATAATAAAACATAGAATTAATAAATGAACAAATAAAGTGTAGAAGTTATAAATTAATTCATAAACTTAAACTAAATGAAGTGCATAAAAACTGAAATGATATAAACTTGAGTAAAATAAATAGTATGATATTTCAAAAAAAATTCTGAAAACATAAAGTTGTTAATTCTAAATATTAATTTCTAAAAGGACCGTATTTAAGATTATATTTATTTAATTTCTTTTAAACTTTCTTATCATAGTCGTTAGTATGTCCTTGTCATTGTAACGCATTTAGCACATATTGGTTTTATCTTTTCGAGAGTCACAATAATGTCCATAAGTCAAGAGTCATCATATTGTCCTTGAGTCAAGTATAAAATACCAAGCAAAGATATTGATAATTTAATAGCTCAAGTTTATGTATAATAAATTTTACTTGTGGTTAGATATAATATTTTATTATTAATATGAGTCCCCTAAAGAAATTATCATAAAAATTGACATCTCAAAATAATGTATCAATTTTAAATTATAATAATAATAGAAGTAGTAATAATAATAATAATAATAAACAATAGTATAAAGGAACATTAAATAAATTAACTTAAAAGGATAAATGAAATAAAACTGAAATAATAAGCGACAATATTAACATTAGATCAAATAACTTTATAAAGGTTTTGAGGGAATATCAACATTGGTTGATGTAGGAGGTGGAATAGGACAGGCCTTAAAGATGATTATTTCTAAGTATCCTTCAATGAAAGGAATTAATTTGGATTTGCCTTACGTGATCCAAAATGCATTTCCTCATCCAGGTACATATATCAGTTTCTTTCTCTCTTTATGAATACATTATTTTAGTGATGGCATAAATTCATTTTGCAAACATTATTAACTAGGCATTTCTCATTTTGCATGAAGGCATAGAGCATGTTGGAGGAGACATGTTTGAAAGTGTTCCAAAGGGTGATGCCATAATGCTAAAGGTTAATTAGTACCCTAGCCACTTGAGGCTTCAACTTTATTTTTTTGAAATAATTCAGCATAGCAAAAAAGGTTCTAATAACTATTTTTCATCTTTCTATCTCTGGTTATTTCAGATTGTATGTCATAATTGGTCCGATGAAGAATGTGTCAAGTTTTTAAGAAATTGCTATGAAGCTTTGCCACAACATGGGAAGGTGATTGTTTTGGAGTATATAATGCCAGAAATCCCGAGTTCAAGTAGTATGTCTAAGCATACTTGTGCTATCGACTACCTCATGTTTATAGTTAATGGTGGAAAGGAAAGAACTGGGAAAGAATTTGAGAGCTTATGCAAGAGCTCTGGATTTTCCAGATTTGAGGTTGCTTGCAGTGATTTCTCAGCCATGTTAGGAGTGATGGAATTTTACAAATAAAAATTACTCAATAGTAACTTGCAACCCTAATATGTTGTAAGCAATCTTGAAAAATATTCTAGAGCAGAAAAATAATGAAGCCAAGCACAAATAGACACTGTGACTAGTCTATGATGATTTCTTCCTTTTTTTGTTCCTTGTCCATGTTTCCTTTATATTTGTCTTATATGATGTTATAAATAAATTTTGAGTTGTACTATTTACACAAGCAATAGATTTACTGCATGTTTGGGAAACAACCAAAAAAGCTATTTCCCCCCAAAAAAAAAAGTTGTTTAGAAAATAAAATCTTCTTTAAGTAGTTTTTGTTGAAATAGATTATATTCAATTTTCAAGAATTTAAGGCGTTTTTGCGGAAAAAAAAGTTAAAGCTAAAAATTTGGACATTTTTTATTAAAAGCTATTTGTATAGTATACACAATATTATGTTTTTATTAAATTGACCCTAAATATTAAATATTATATAATAAAAATAATCATTCCATACCTTTTTTAGTAATTTTACCACACAAAATAACTTTTTTTATATAATTCAAATAAAATAAATTATCTTAAAATTATTTTTCAGCTAAAGTATTTAAACATAAATTGATTATCATATAAGCAATTACATAAAAAAATAATTATACGAATAAATGATTATTGAAATAATTTTATTCTTTCAGTTTTTCCAAATACACACACACTTGCGGAATAATGTTGCACGCTTATATTGCCAAATGAGATGTGGAGAGATATAATGTAAAACCTTTTCTTTTTTTATGGAAAGATAAATGTAAAACTTGTTACAAAAGGCTATAAGAAAAAACATAGAGTTGATTATGAAGAAATTTTTGCACCTATTGTTGTATATTACAATAGAAGAAAGTATACAGACACAAAATTTAATTTCATTAGAGAATATGTTGATATGAAGGAGATCAAGCCTAATTATGTGCACACTTTATAAAACTATTGATATTTTTATTAAGCCCCTTTTAAGTTTGAAGAACTTTAAAGATTAAGAGTAAGACGACATGAAGAAGACTTAAATTAAGGAGAGTGTTGGATAAAATAAAATAAAATATTAATTTGAAGTTAATGGGTGTAATATCCCAACTTTGAGAGTAGACCAATATAGAAGGAAGCCTAGACCTGAGGCAATGGCAAGACAGTAAATAGGTGAACTATATCAATAGAAATGGCAAAATTGTAATTATCATTTTACAATGGTAAATAAAGGCCTATAGCTGTCGAGAGGGGCGTTAGAGGAAAAATCTCCATTCCAGGAATATGTGGGTCCTACGACATTAGTAGATAAACAATATACGTGTAATACTTTATAGGTGATGTTTTAAGCACATGGTTTTATATAAAGTGTGGAATTACTTACACACATGAATATTATTTTGAGTGACTAAAAGCACCCGAATTGATCAATGGATACCTTGAATTAATCCTCAAGGGTCCCATATTGTCTTTGAGCGTGATAAATCAAAGCAAATAATCCTACAGAGATTAGATAGACATATCATAAGAGTAGTCAAAGTAAGTGGTCAGAAATGAGTCACACCCCGTGTTAGGTAAACGAATGGACATGAGAGTGCCGCACCAGCCCCAATCGGTGGATTAATCACCACCACTCCTTCCAACAAATATTATAACACTCTCATCATCTCTTTTCTCTCCCTCATCCATGGACACACACCCACACACACATACCATCATCACATTCTCCATCTCCTTCCTCATCACCACCATAGCTATACGTTTCAAGCTCATGGTTGATGGCCTTCTTGGCCTCAAAATACTTTGCTCCTTTAATGACAATTAAAGGATTCAAGTCACTTACAGAGCTCTTCCAACCCCTTGAAAGTTGCAACCATTAGAGGGGGAGAAAGGTAGGAGTTGCTTTTGAGTTCTTTGCTTCCATAGCTCCATGATCCTTGAGGTAGGTAGCTCAAATCCTAGTTTCTATTTTCTAATTTCTAGCGCCATATATGCTACCCAAACCCTAAGTCTGTCACCCGATTTTGATGATAGTTTCAATGGCTTGTTGTTGATTGATGTGGATATGTGATAGTTTTGAACCTATGAAGGTGTGTTGAACTTGTTTATGAGCATCGTTAGTTTATTATGTGTGTGAATGCTTGTTGTTGATGTCGGGCATAAATTAATGATGAAGGTTTAAGTTCTTGGTTGATGATGAGCTCCTTAGGCTCATATTAATGTATTAAAACGAGCAAGCCATGAGTTAGTGAAAAGATCAAGCCAAGAACCCAAAAAAACACATAAACAGAATTAAGTTAAGCTGGATAGTTTTGGGCAATAGGGAACTCGTGGACCATAACTTGAGCTAGGAACCTTCAATTAAAGGAAACTAAGTTTAGATAAAAACTAACTCATAGGAGAGTATACCATGAAATTTGAAGTCCATTAGACTTAAAATGAATAAATTATGAATTTTTGAAGTAGGCTGTAGGCGAAGTAATATAGACTGGAGCAACATATGTTCTAATAGGCCTAACTCACCTTATATACTTTCATATTGAGTGAAACTAATTTTGTTAGAGAGCTAACACATAGAAGAGTAAGTCTGTAAATTTTCAGAGCCAAACTCCTAAGGAGTTTCTGTTAGTAGTTCCACGGAATTACCCTATGCTCTATAAATGTCAATACAGGGCAGCCCAAATGTAGAGCTTATGACTTAAGCTCTGCTTAGCCAAATTGAGTGGGACTTAATTTTTTTGAAAGAAAGTCAAAGTCAATATAATCACGTACAATTTTAATACAAAATGATGAAGGATGGATTTTTAGAAATTTATACAAGCTAGCTACCTGAAATAAGAGTCTAAAGTGGTGATGTTTAGCAAAACTCCACTAATTGGTTGATCTTATGAGGTTAAAGCCATTTTTCACTGTTAGTTTAATATGAGTAGAGTATGTATACCAAAAATCTCATCCATCCAAGCCCAATTGAATAAGATGTGAATTTTTAGGTAAAACAGGACAAGACATAAGCAAAATTGTAAACCTTGTTTTGTGCAGTTAATATCTCAGTCCCTAGAGTTTGAAATTAAGTGAGACTAAGTTCATTTGAAACTTTAATCTAGGTAGAACCAAGCACGAAGGTTTTAGAATTTATTGAACTAAAATGGAATTACTATGAATTTTGCAACATTGCTTCCTAGGTTTGAAGTTGAAATAGAACGGCCTCACTTGAGGCAACCTAACTTTACTTATACTTATTAAAATGTAATGGGACTAAAAAGGTTGAGTAAAGGACATGATAAAGAATGCCTCTATAAAATATAGGGGTCAGATGAAGAGCAATAGATTTATGGTAAATTTCTAAAATGAGGGCAAATTTCAAGTATGATATACTAAGTGTCTTTAACCTCTAAGAATGTAACGCATGCAAATATTGTATAAAGGAAATGATGTATTAAGCCTCCACCAAGCAGTGGGCTAGGAAAATATGGTCACAAACAATGGATGCTTGATGTCATGAGCATACATTATATTTAAAGAAAGGATACTTTGAAATTAAAGTTATGAAGCATGTGCATAAGTATATACAATATCCTCATGCATAACCATGTATAAGAATGTATAAAGTAACATAAACTTGCAGTTAATTAAGTGATATATAGGTTCTCTCTCTAGTAGTGGGCTAGGATGATATCATCACAAGTGATTACTTAGGCCAGCCCCTAAACAGATTAAGGGGAATAGATCGATATGAGAGTTGGAGAAAGTAAATCTAACAATCACGTATAAAAACGAGCTCAGTCCTGAAAAACAGACTATTATCCAAGAGTAGAAAAGACCATCCACTTCTAGGGGATCAAGTACATGTGTTCAAGTTACAAGTTAAAGAAAGAACCAGAAAGACAAGTGTACTTGCATGATTCAGTTTATATGCAACTACATATGCATGTTCCATTATTTTATTGTACTATATTGCTATCATTATTATGTTTGGAAATTATACTATTATTGCTATTATACTTGCCTTGAAAGGTGCCAAGTGATGGTTAAAAGCATCCTGCTTCAAGAAATATTTTTCAAACTTAAAATTGAACTTGTCTCTATGTATCCTTGTCCATGTTTTCATAATAAACCGATGCAACTGGTGTAACACCCTACTAATTAACTATTATCTCATCGTTTATTTTATCTTATTTAATCCTAATAATAATTAGCCAACAAAGTATCACTAAATTTACTACCTTAATTGTACTTGGGTAAATTTTTTTTTTTTTTTTTTTGCCAATTGCCATTTCTAATTTTAGTCATTAGTTAATTATTTTATGCAGCAGAAGTAATACTATCACATGCTAGTCGGTAATTCCCACAATTAAGACAACCATCATATAGAGAAAACATACATTCATACTACACTACGTCGTAAAGTACACAAAGTAACAATTTATAATACATATCCAAAACATAAAAGGGGACGGGATGCCTAGAATATGTCAAATGAAGATGACAAAAAGGGCATCCTACGCTACATCATGACACACTAAAGTCTAGTTATTAATAATAGTAATGGTAAGGACTTTATCCATGACATGAATTAAAATCCTATTATTCAGCAAATTGGGTATGAAAGCCACATCCATCTCAATGTTGACAATGACTTGCGCCTTCTAGAAATACCAAAGAAAAATGGGTGAGAGAAATCTCCTAGTATGGTAGTGTTCCCAAGGAAGTCCCGCTTTATTCCAAAAACACTAAGAATAAAGGTGGCAGTGTAGTAATATGCATAACACATAATTAATTTAAGTGACAAATAAAAATATTAGAACATTTAGTCGAAAAATGACACATAATAAATCATAGGCAATTAATAAGATAAATTATCATTCCCAGCCATTATTAATGTCAAGCAAGATCGAAGTGCATCATAATAATCAAATCAGTAAAGTAGTAATATAATCAAAACAATTAACAGAAATAATGGCAAATATACTATTAATCCTTTTTACAGCTTCCTATTTTCTTTGCTATTGGCTGAAGTCTGCAGGGTCTATATCAATTGTCCAGATCTACAAGAGCTATCACGGTTAGGGCGTCCCCTAGGCAAATCAGTGATTGCCAAGTCCTTATTCGTTTGCATGGCGGGGCCTAAACCATCACTTTAACGAATACCAAGTCCTTGTTCGCTACAAGGCGAGACCCGAGGTGTTGTTTTAGCCACTGCAAGACTATGTGATCACCAAATCCTAATCCGCTAGCATGGCAAGGCTTGAGGTGTCACATAACGACCACCAAGTTCTTGTCCACTAGCATGGCGGGGCTTGAGGTGTCATTTATTTATTTATTTATTTTCACATAGCAGCCAATTTACATTGTGCACATACTCAAATTTATTCTCAATGCATAGTGCACATATACAAATTCAGTCTTATCACGTAGTGCACAATAATCTCATAATCATCTCAATATGTCATAAGTACAGACTCCAAAATTCCATCAAGAAAGTCATATCATAACCATATCTATGACTCTAATAATTTCATATTATATTCAATTTATGGTAAATATCACCATTTCATCATATCATGTACAATTCAAAGCATATAAACATAGGACATCTTGGCTATGAATTCATATCTCTAGTGCACATATGACAACACACATTCCAAGCCAAACTTTTCATGCTCATATTCGAACATACATAAGGCAAAAGTAGGCATATTTTCATACAAAAACAAATCCAACAAAATCTCAAAACAATTCTCAAAGAATAGTTCAAGAAAACACTTATTCTTAAAACAAAACTTAGAAAACCACTTCAAGCAAGGAACTAGTTAGTTCATATGACATTTCTAATGGGACCTTAACTTAAATATTTATAATTAAGATTTATTAGTGTGATAAAAAGTGTTATTAAGTCTAATCTTCATAGTCCAAAGTCCATAGTCCAATGTTTAAGCATACATACTCCAATGCATAGCTATGACCATAAAGGTCTCAATTAGGTCCAAGGGAGTCTCAAAGACTCATAATAGTCCAAACAACTACATACAAAGTCCAATAGCATAGTTATAAGTCCTTACAGTCATAAACTCCAAGCATAGGTCCGATTTATTTTATTAAGTGTCTTATTAAGAAACTATTACACAAACCACACTAATTCAACTGTGCTCAAAGGTTTGAAAACATTTCAATATAGCCAAATAATTAAAACAACTTCTATATTAAAAAGAAGCATATGGCTGCAACCATATATATATATATATATATATATAGCCAAAAATAAGGTATTTTGCTTCAAAACTTCTCAAATTTGTGCATAAAGCTTTATCAAGTAAAAATACATGATATAAGACATCAAACTAAGTTTATATAACATTTAAATGTGCAAAATAACCTGAAAAAACTTGCTGCCCAGAACAGGGTAAATTTGAAAACTCAACTTTTAATATGTGAAATCAACTCCAAATTTTAAGAATCTTGACATATAAACTCATAACTTGATAATATAGATTCTTTATCTTTTTCTCAATTTAAAAGTTTTCACATAACCCATAACAATCTCTAAATATAACCTCATGACTCGAGCATAGCGAATATTTTTAGGGGGTGTCGCAATGGGGACTATTATGGTTTTGGAAGTTATGTGACCAGCATTAATAGTGTGTATTATAAGAAATTATTATGTTAATTATTGGTCTTGCTCATTAGGGAGAATAATATTGGAGTCTTCTTTCGATAATTTAATATGATACTCGACCTACATAGTGAGGAGTGAAGTCACGAAAACAAAAGAGCAACCACAAAAATGTACCACAGCAAAGCTGTAGAACATCAAAATAGAAGCTAAAAAAGCACCAAACAATGGACACATCACAGACTAACTAGATCCAACACCGATCAGAGACATAGATTATTGTACATCCGCAGTTGCTAAGATTGGGTACCCAAAAACCAATCTGTCAAAAGCCCAACAACACCTATCCTTCCATGTGTTAACTAAACAAAAATTGACTTTCAAGCCACTAAGATGAAAGCAAGGTAACGCTTTTGATCACCAAGAAGGACATCCACGAGCAAATTCTGATAGGAGAAAGCTTTGTAGACCAACAAGCTTTCTGTTTGTGCATATAATATAGACCAAGCCCCAAATCATTTATACTGTGATCTCCTACTATGTCATACCACCATGTTTTTAAGCCAATTCTTCTTATTGAGAAATAAATTCCTTATGAACCTCAAGTCCCAACCAGTTTGTATATCACCCTTGAGCCATGAAACTATAAGTGATGATTGAGTTTTGATTTCTAGCTCATGCTCAGAACAACTAATCTCCTCAAGTACAAACTGAATTGACTCCTCCAATGCTACTATCTGAGCCTCATATTCCGAATTTGCTAAAAAATAATCACATAAAAAGCATTTCAGCCTAGAATCCCTATTAGTTAGGTAACTTCCTATTGCATTCTGGTTTCTTGTCGCGATGAACACAAATCCACTAGATCCAACTCCCACATTCTAGAGTTGATGTTATTGCTAAAAAAGGACTCCGATCCCCTTTTTTGTTTTTTATTTGCATCCTTCATTAGGTGAAAGCCTAAGAGCGTGTTTGGATAAGTTATTTCAAAATTCCGGAGAATTTAAAATACAAGGATATTGAATTGATTCAATTCAATTTCCATAGTATTTAGAATGTCTTGTTTGGATAGACATTAATAAAATTGTAATTTAAAATTTTAATACAAAATAAATAGTGCATATACGCAAGTACATAACTGGTTTGAATCTAGCTCATATAGCTGTCTTACGATTTACAGTGCCTCGATGCAAATTGATGACTAAAGGGAGAGATGCCATTGATGCGAATTGTAGCCTGCCATCGATGGTGTAGTGGGGAGTGCCATTGATGAGGTCCAGTGATTTTGCCAAAACCTATGACAAGAGGATCAGGTGTCATTTTTATCTAGTAATTCACATTGTTGGTGGCACGACACGTAAGGGCGACAGTTGAGAAACAATCAACTATGGTGAAAGCGATGGAGTAGAGATAAGGCGAAAATTGGTTAAGGATTTTCAATTCAATTTATCAATTTTTTAGTTAAACATTACCTAATTAAATGAGAGGTGCAGTAGGAGAGTCATAGATGGCCTGCTTGAGGGTGGAATGGAAGCCATGAAGCTGAAGTAGATATGGAAGGTCACAAGATTCCTTAAATTACTCCTTTTTTATTTTTTTTGGGGGGGGGGGGGGGTGTGCAGGTGCTAGAGAAGATGATGGTGTTTTGACAATGCAATTAATGTGTTGATTTTTTGGTGGAAGGGTGGGGGAATTTTAAAATTCCACCTATTTAGGTGTCTATTGTAAATCCTCAGTTAAATTTTCTTAAATGAATACTATGAAATTTATAAATGCTTCCAACTAAATACCCAAACAAAGTATTTTGTGCAAAAAAATTTCAAATTCTCTCAAAAATTACATTCTCTCATTCAAGTACTTCATCTAAATATATTCTAAAGGCAGAAACTGACACCTCATCTTTGCACCATTTTACAGACCAAATATGCCACCAGTATTTAATTTGTGCACTCTAAGAGTCTCCCAATTTGCATCTTCCTTTTTAAAGATTACTTTGTTTCTGTGTTTCTGGATTGCCCACACTACAAATAAAAAAGTCCATTTTTTTTTTTACTTTGCACCTCTGAATTCAACCCCTAACCATGATTCAAATTGTCCTTTTAAATCTCTAAGCATAGACCACATTCATCTTTCCCATGAAACACACACATACACGCGCACCAGATTCTCCATGTAAAGTTGCATCACCAAAAACAGAAAAATGGTTGCAGGATTCTGGTTCAGAACAACATAAAGCACACCTAGAATCATTTCCTTGCAGAATATTGAGTCTTACAAGACTGTCCTTGTTTAGCTTGCCAATGATAGTAAAGCAAACAAGCATCTCCACCCTCGGAGGGGACAGACCACACCAAATGTTGCTAAAAAAGTGCTGAGATTCACCTAAAAATGTTATAATAAATATAATAATTTTTCATTTATTTGTGTATATAAGATTAAAAAATTACATATAAATATTATTCTAAAAAACACAAAATTTAGTCAAATAATTATTGAATTTTAAATACGAAGTTTTTTATACTTTAAAATATTATAATTGGACTTACTTTAATTATTTATGTTAAATATAAATCTAATTTAATATCTATATTAAGATCCTTTAATTATTTTTTAAAATATATTAATTGAAATATATATTTAAAATTATTTATTATAAAAAATTACAATCATAAATATTTAATTTATATAATTCATATATCGTACAATATAAAACAATTAGTTTAACGGTAAATTATAGAATGCTCACCTTCAAATATGAATATTAAATGTTCACCTTCCTTTTACCTGTTATCGGTAGTTACTTTATTTTAATTATTTAATTGATACTGAGTTCCGAGTTCCAAGTTCCATGGATACCGAGTTCTGAGTTCAAATACCAATGTAAGGACACCGGATTCCGAGTTCCGAGTTGGGTCTCGTATTAACAAAATATACAGACACCGAGTTTTGAGTTAGACATTGACAACAGGTTACTTGATGCCAACTTGATGGATTATAATATTCTAATATTATGTATTAATATATTAAACTTATTCTATCATTCTCTACCATTAGATTTGTAAATAGCTTTAGATCAACGATTTAATTTTAAGTGAACATTTAATATTCATATTCTATGGTGAGTATTCTAAACGCTATCTTAGTTTAACATATTGCCCTTTTTCACTTTTTGCCCTATTTATTCAATCACTTATGTCTTTTTTTTTTTCAATCAAAATTAGAGTAATTTTATTTGTACATAAAAAATCGACATTTAGAGTAGACATTTAAAGGAGAGAGTGACATAAAATCTTCATCACCACTTAGCATCATTAAATACTTTATATCACTCTCTCTTTTATTTGTCTACTCTAAATGTCTATGTTTTGTGGATAAATAATATCCGTCTTAAAATTAACATTTGGTTAGGACCAATCACTCAGGACAAAATGCATAAAATTCATACATTTACCAACTCGGTCATCCATGATACATTCGTTGAATTAAGTAAAGGTCGTGTACGTACTATTCCAAAAATACTAGTGGAGACTGAAAATTCCGTGGGATAACTGCAATCTGCAAACGATAGAGGCATTAAGCCAATAACACAACAATAGGAGTTAGCAAGCAAACTTAATGAAGGGAATACTAGTGCATGCAGCTGTAGTTAGTTAAGCTGAAGTAAGTAAGCTGTAATTAGTTAGAGAGGTTATAAGAGTTTGTAGTCATAACTACTCATTCAATACATTCATCTCTTGCGTCTCTAATACCTTTCACGTAAACCAATTAGACTAGTAAAAATGACTTCTAATAATTCCAAACAGAATCAGCTTATCTCCAAAGAGGTAGCTAAGGTCGATGATGCTTGCCTCTCAGCTTTGTTACTTACTTTTAGCCGGATATTTCCTGCAATGCAATTGACCTCGGTTTGTTTGAGATCATATCTAAGGCACAGAGTTCTACAGGCAGGTCTGCCTCTGAGATTGCCTCTAAGCTTCCAAATCAACACCCTGACTTGGCTAATAGGCTTGAGTGCATGCTGCCTTCACTGGCCAGTCATTCTCTTCTTACTTTCTTTATTCGCACTAACAAAGATGGTAAGAAAGAAAGAGTTTATGCTCTCTCATCCGTTGGGGAATACTTTGCACGTGATGCGGACGGACGCTCTTTGTGTCCACTCACAAGTATGGTGCATCGAGGATATCATGATGTTTGGTAATTGGTTGTATACTTATGTTCGGCTGTAAAATTCTGTTGGAATGGGCTGAAGTTGCTGTGATGTTTTTGGCCCATAAAGTTTGTCACGTGCTAGTCATGTGATATCTAAATATCTCTTTTGATTGTTTTTGCTGATGTATCCTTTGTAGCTTTGGCTAGAAACTCAATCTTATAGCTGTAAAGATGTTTAAAACAGTCCAGATTTTTTGTTGCTACTGATACTTTGCATTTTTTGATGACATACACAGAAAATAGAAGTTGAAGTTCGATGTTCTGCAGCACTTATATGTCCTGTTTTCTTCTCTGCACTTTTGCCTTATGTTCTGAATTTTTACAGCAATTTGCACTAGTAAAAGTGTGTCTTTAGAAGCTTAGATCTATATTTGGTATCCGAGCACAATTGATCTTAAGGGCTGTGGAGTTTCGTCAAAGGTTAAGGTGCATTTCTTGGTCGTAGAAGATGGCTTCCACCAGTCTTTCCTTATTCGCTGCACCAAATTTCTCTGGAGACAACTATGATTTTTGGGCAATCAAAATGCAATGCTTCCTGATGGCAAGTGATTTATGGGACATTGCGGAGAAGGGTTTTGAAGCTCCAGCACCAGATGCAAAACCGATAGAGGAGCAACAAAGAGTCCCAAAGAAATTCCTTCAAAGATGCAAAGGCTCTCTTCTCCAATCTGCAGTCTTAGATAAAATTTTTCCAAGCATTATGAATGCTACTACAACCAAGCAAGCTTCGACTATATTGCAGCAGGAGAATTAAGGCACAGCTGAGGTAAAACTCATTAAACTTCAAACTTTAAGAAGTGATTTTGTGAATATGAAGATGTCTAATTCTGATTCTATTAAAGATTTCTGTACTGAAATTTTAGAATTTACAAATCAAATGAAGTTGTATGGAGATACAATATCTGATAAGGAAGTTGCTGAAAAATGTTTATTTCGTTGTCTGCTAAATTTGATCCCATAGTCATGCCATAGAACAATCTAAAGATATTAGTGTGATGTCTGTGACTGAGTTAGTTGGTGCTCTAGAAGCACATAAGCAAAGAATGAATAGACGAAATGAAAGCTTTATTGAAGGGGCATTTCAATCTAAACATAAATAGAAGACTTCTTATAGTAAAGGAAAGAAAAAGGTGGCTAGAGATAAATATGCCAATTTGAAAAAAGGTTCTTTAAGCCTTAAAGAACCTACTTAAAGAACCTAAAAGCATGGGAAGTTTTCCTTCAAGTGTATATGTAAAAGAACTAATCATTTAGAGAAGGATTGCTAGTATAAAGACAAACCTCAGATATAATGTCATTTTTACAAAAGGCTTGGCCATGTTGAGAAATTTTGTAAGCTAAAAAGCAAGGCCAAAGCTCCTCAAACTCCAAGCTAAATCAGCAAGCAAATGTGTTGGAGAGCAAAGAATGTGATGACCATCTGCTTGTGGCAGCATTGTTTTCTAGTTTTGACAAAAAAGATGCATGGATAAGTGATAGTGGTTGTACTAACCACATGACTCACAACTTAAAGCTTTTCAAGGAGCTTGATACTTAAATCAATGTCTCTGTCAGAATGGGGAATGGTACTATTGTGAAATCTGCAGGAAGAGGTACAATTTCTATTCCATCAAAGAAAGGTATGAAGCTTATTAATGATGTGCTACTTGTGCCTAAACTTGATTAGAATTTATTGAGTGTCTCTCAAATGGTTTCTCATGAATATTCTCTTATTTTCAAGAATAATCATTGCACTATTTTTTACCCTGCCAGAAAAGAAATATCACGACCCATCCCGGAGTTGTAGCCGGTGCTTAGAGGTAACGGACCTTTAGCAAGCCTAGGATGTCAAATTTTTCATGACAAACGAACTAAGTTTCCCCTATTTTCTGGCTTCCCCATAGTAGCCAGGCCTATATCAAATAGTCAACCAACATATATCCAAAATTGAGGCTCTCAAAGCACTTTCAAATAGTTTGTATACATATTAGGCATTCCTTTCTCATAATAGCAACATATTTAAACATATCCGTTCACTTCCACACACACACACACACACACACACATATATATATATTTCACCATAGGTACTAAGGGAACATTGTTCCAGAATAGAAAGACTCATACACAAATATCCCATCCAAAAAGAGTATCAAGTAGTAGGATCCTGTCTGTGGATCGTAGAGCAACTCTAAAGTAGCAGATATATCCAAAATATCAAAATAAGAGTCTACGGAAGGCCCTCATGGGTAGAAGGGCTATCAAAAGGTGTCTGCACTCTATGAAGCTGGAGGAACTAAATCAGGTGTGGCACTAGGATCTAAAATAAGAAGGGAAAGTGGGTGAGTCCAATCAACTCAATAAGGGATAATGAAACTATAACATATAAGGACAATATCTAAAAATAAAGCAAACTATGCTTAAATAAAGAATTAGTATCATGAATTAAGCTTAAATAAGAAATCATCATTTTAAATAATATATACATAAAGAATCAATGTTAGAAACTATGTATGTAAATAAAGAATTAACATTGTTTCATAAACTAGAAAATATATTTATCAAATATAACTACCAAAGTAGAGAGGCTTCTAATTCCGAGAAATTTCCAATTAAGGGTTAGCCCCTTTAGATCTAACTAAGTTGGTGGTGTGCATAGGCCGCACACACGCACACATATACACACCGAGTTAGCAACACCCCTGCTAACTGAGATCGAACAGAGGTGCATCAAAGCTAACATCAGCGATCGCTAGCTACTAATTAACTGAGAATCCTCCCATAGAATATCAATAAAATTTCCAAAATATAAATATTAAATAGAGTTTTCAAAAGCGAAAATACCAAATAAGGTTTCCAAACTCAAAATAAGATTTCTTAATAACTCAATTTAGTAATTTAAACAACTGTTCAAAGAGCTTGTCCTAACATTTATAAAGTCCACAATCTTTTTCACAAAACTCTCGAACATTTAACAATTACATACTAGTAAAATTTTCTCAAAACCAAAATAGACGTCCTCGAATAGATAGATATATTAAACTATATGACAATTCTACCACTAAATAAAATATTCATAATTAACTAGATACATAAAAATAAGCTATCAAAATATACTAAGATCAAACCAATATTGATTGTATAAAGAAAATCGTATGCTATAGAGGTATTGTCCACTCACAAAACCTAAGGGAATGTCTTATGTCCTGGGGGCCGCTGAACTTGCAAGTTGATCTCCTGGGGAATCTGAAATCACACATAAGCAATTATTTTCAATTTAAACATAAATTTGGTTTAGAATCTAATCTCCACCCTCTTTATTTAACCTTATAAATAAAATTTAATTAAAAGCTATTATCATATGTACAATAATAACTTTATAAAATATCAAACTATATAACATAAGAATTTAAAATCTACATATATGAAGGCTTAGTAATTAATGCTATCTTCCTATTAACTCCTTTAGTGGCTAAGGCACTTAATAATTCTAACCATAATTTCAAAGAATTAAAAAATGCAAACTATTAATCCACTGACTACTCCACACCAAAATTAACATTACAAATCAAAGCTTATTTCACATGGATTGTCTAATTTTTTTCCAACACCAAAAGAGGAACAACCTATGTCCATTAACTTTTCAAAGGTGAGAAACAAGGCATAAGGAGAGGGGATGGCTCACCACTGTAGTGGCGATTGGTTTGGGGAGCAAAGACCTGATTCCCTTGCAAATGGAAGCACCCACAGCGAAGAAAGTGAGTGAAGCAAGAGGGAGAAAGAAAATGACGTGAAAGAGCGATGCAAAGAGAGAAAATGTGAAGGGAAGAGGCTCCGTGGTGGTGAAGGTGGCGAAGAAAGGAGCGGTGTGAATGATGGCTGGTGGGATGGAGGGAGAGAAACACAAAAAAGTGAGAAAGTAACAGAGAGGGAAAGATGGTGAGTGAGAATGTGGTGAAGAATAGAAAAGCAGGGGAGTGGGACGTCCCAGAATGAAGAAGAATAAGAAGGGTGTTTAGGGTGCGGAACACCACTTAACGTGTTGCGTGGTCCCTCCCCTCCTTAATCCTTTGGTTTATTTTAATCAACATTTCACTTGAATAATTTTAATTCCTCTATCACTAAATTCTTAAAGGTGAATAGAGAAAATACCCAAAGACATAAGCTATGTAAAATTTGAAAATACCAAAAGATATAAGCTATGTAAAATTTTAAAAATTTTTGGTTATCAATATTTTATTCTAAACAGATATTTTATTTTAAACAGGGCATTACAAGAAATTACTAATGTTGCTATGGAGAACAAAAGTTTTTCCTTTATGTGGTAGCATTCATGTGATGGTTTAAAAGCCAGAGTTGATGAGACTTGGCTTTGGCATAGGAGATATGATCATTATCATCTCAATGCATTGAAGCATCTTCATGATAAACAAATGGTGAGAAATCTGTCTCCTATTCAAGTATGTGATGATATATGTGATGCTTGTTAGCTGGGCAAGATGTATAGACAGGCTTTTCCTATTGGGAAAGCATGGAGAGCTAAACAGAAGCTTGAGTTAGTTCACACTGATTTGTGTGGTCCTATAGGGACTCTTTCTCTTAGTGAAAACAAATATTTTATCTTGTTTATTGATGATTTTACTAGGATGATATGGGTTTATTTTCTGAGACAAAAATCCAATGTGTTTCATGTTTTGAAGAATTTTAAGAGTTTAACACCCTTCCAATTACAGTACTATACTTAAGTTATAATACTATAACTAGGAGTTTGCCATGTGTGGAGGTCTTAGTATTTTAACTATGTATTTCTTAAATCTGATTCCTGCTGTGCTATTTAAATAAAAATATATGCGAACTTTACATCTTTGATGCATGTTACTTAATTAAACTTATATATGTAGGGAATTAACCATAAACAAGAAGCTATAGTAGGGAATCAAGTATATATTGAGAATAATTAATTTATATAACATTCAATATCATATATACATCTCACTAATATTGTATTTACAAGTCTTTGGGTGCACTTGAGGTGAGACCTCCATCTAACTCACATCAAGTAAACGAGGACTCAAAAGGGTCCATGTAGGGACATTTATCAAATAATAGCAGAACAAAAAGAAATAAAATAGGGTCATGATACTGCAGCCATACCTGAACTTAATGAAGAAGAATAACACATACATATACAAATAGGCATGAGAATTCGAATATTCTCAATAGGATTTCCTAGACTATTATATAGTGACATCATAATCATTTTTAGCTGTTTAGGTTTGTTTAGAAAAGGTGGACAATATAAATGATAAAGCATACATTCCAATTTTATAGTTTAAAACCATATCATCCGAAGCAGAGTTCATTTTATTCACATACTTAGTAAACAAAGAAAGAGTCTGATCATTAACATAGTAGAATAAAGAATAATTGAATAAAATTTATAGATGAATGCAATGACTTCTTGATGCACGTGCACTTGTCTTTCTTTAACTTTGTTTACTTAACACACCTAGGCATCACGCATCGCCATCTCCAGGGTGTTTGCTTGGGTCAACACATGAGCATTACATATTGCTATCCTCAAAGTGCAACATTTCTTATCTACCTTTATTTGGTCCCCTAGAGGTGAATAGCCTCTCTCACCTATAGGTAATATCCCGCTTTTCAGGATCGAGCTCATTCCTCTATAGGATTGCCGGGTATATTTTCCTCAACTCTCCCACCGACTTATTTCTCTTAAATCTATTTAGGGACTAGCCCAAGTAATATGGAATCTTAATTATATCATGGATCATATATTCACAAGTGTATATGCGTGGAGAATTCATAATCATGATGCATGATTCATATATTTATGCCAAAAAGCTGGCAGTATAACGGCTAAAATAAGAGACTTTCGTGTAAACAAATAGTATCATGTTAGCCAACTAGTCACAGTAAATAGAATTGTAGTATCAATATATCAATATCACATTAACATAAGACATTATCATTTCAGTCAGCCAGTCCCAGTAAACAAAAGCATCATATTTATATATCAATATCACATTAATATAACAGGAATTACATCAAAAGTTCAACCATTGGCTTTTTATGACTTATAAAGTTTCTAACCTTCAAAGTTGGCAATGCACCTTAAATTCTTCCATTCTATCCTATTCTTATGATTTGCACCAAAATTCTCTTTTAACTCATCTTGATCTGAAAATTTAATATGTTGTAGTCTTATTAGTCTATTTTTAAATCTCTTTAGTCCCATTAAGTTTTGAGATATATAAGTTAAATTATTAAAGTTTTACAATTGTAGCTAATTGAATTATCTTTCAATCCCAATAAGTTTTGCACTCATTGGGTAAGTTGAGCTCAAGTTATCAGCTCCTCAAATAGCTTGCCCTGTTTCAACCTGAACAAAGCATAGGGTAAATTTGAGGAATTACTAGGAGCAATGTATGTAAGATCTAAGCCTGAAATTTTTATTGCATGGTTATCTATGTGTTGGCTTCCTAACAAAATTATATAAGACGAGTTATGCCCTTTATAACACATACTGGTCAAGATAGTAAGTGGATTTCAACACCTTATTTTTAAAAAATTATAACTCTCTCGTTTTAAATCCAATGGACTTATAATTTATATGGTTGGAAAGCTTTTGAAGTCTAGTTTCATTAAAATTGGTTTTACTCAAATTTGATACCTATGGGTGTAGAAACACCATTCGCTGTACTAATGGTTACCCTAGGGTTTTCTCTCATCTTTTCTGTTTGTGTGTTCTTTTGATATTTTGATCAAATCTTCAACCTAGACCAATGATTCCTATCTTAAATCATTCAAAACAAGTCATATTAACATCAAATATCATCAAAAAAAGGATGACATATGAAACCATAAGAAACCCTAATAGCCATATAAACCATAGAAACTCATTAATCTAAGAAATCTTACCTAAAACACCACTTGTAGCTTGTAAATTTGGAGATTCTTGGTGGCTTTTCTTCAATAAGGCTTCAAGATGGTGATCACCTCTCTTGTTCTCCTTGGTGGCTAAAACTATAGGATCCAAAGGTAGGGAGATTATGAGGTGTTATTGAGGTTTCTTGAAGGAATACAAAGAAAGGGTGAACTTTTTGACAAGGCAAGATTTAGTTGGAGGTTTAGGTGGGTATGAAGAGAATGGAGAAAGGAATAAAATGGAAGAAATAAATGAAGGATATTGGTTTAAAGGTGGTGCCAAAATTCTCATGGGGACATGGGGGGAAAATTTTTAACTAGTTGGAAGAATTGGAAAGTTATATGATTGGTGGACATTAAGGGTATTTTAATTTGTTTATTCTTCAAATGGATGGCCATGATTTGGCCAACAAACATAGGTTAGGTGACTAGTTTCTTACCACATATTTTAAGATTTTCAACTGATACTCGTATCATCCTACAATACAAATTCCTATCGATTCGATTCTTGCACTACAAAACTTCGCAATTCAACCGATTTCTCATAAACTAGCAAAATATTACTAATTGTCTACATAAAATTTTTCTATAAAGAATACTCAAATTTGTCTAACCCTAATAGATGCATTTCAGTGTTGATTACTTATATATCTATAATGCATCGAAATAAATTGATTAACAGTACTAGTCAGACGTACTATTCTTCAGGATGTTACAAAGAGTTTGGTTGAAACTCAAAGTGGTTGCAAAATTTAAAACTTAAGATTAGATCATGGCAAAGAATATACTTCCCTAGAATTTGAGCAACTTTGTGAAGATGAAGGCTTACGACACCAATTCACTATTGGTTATTGTCCCGAACAAAAATGGAGTTTCTGAGAGAAAGAACAGAACAGTTATGGAGATGGCAGGGAGCATGTTGGCTGAAAAGAATTTGCCTAAAATTCTAGGCAGAGCTCTCAATATGGTTGTTTATCTACTTAACAGGCTGCCTACAAAAGTAGTCAATGGCAAAAAAACCTCTAAAAGCATGGAGCAATCACAAGCTTTCAGTCAAGCACTTGAGGGTGTTTGGTTCTATTTGCTATATTCATGTACCAGTTGAGAGAAGACACAAGTTGGAGGTGAAAGCTAAGAAAGGCATTTTTCTTGGCTAGAGCACTTAGTCTAAAAGCTATTGACTGTTCAATTTGAAGTCTAAAAAGATTATTGTTAGCCATGATGTTGACTTTGATGAATTTAGTTCATGGAATTGGGAGGAGTCAAAAGTTGAGACAAGACCAACAATTTTCCTGCAACATGAATCTATGCAGCCACCATATGATCATGATCATGTTTCTGATGATGGAGACTCTAGCAATTCAAATTCTAAAGAAATTATTCCTTATTCAGGCTCATCTAGCCTAGGTTCTTCTTCTCTAAGAGATCACTCTTCTTTTTCCTCACCCAAGTCACCAGTGAGAAGGATAAGAACTCTTGTTGATGTTTATGAAAGGTGCAGCCTTGCGGAGCTTGAACCAGAAAATTTTGATGTTGCTTCAAAGTATGAAAAATGGGATGTAGCAATGGAGAAGGAGATTAAAATGATTGAAAAAAATGATACACAACAGCTAGTTGAAAAATCAGATCATAGAAAGGTGATTGGATTAAAATCAATCTATAAGACTAAACTAAATTCTGATGGTTTAATAAACAAGCACAAAGCCATTGGAATACTCATTGCCTTACTAGCTCAAAGAAATTGGACTATTTACCAATTAGATGTCAAATCTGCCTTCTTGAATGGAGTATTGGATGGAGACATTTATGTTGAGCAACTTGTTGATTTCCTTGTAAAAAGAAAGGAAAATTATGTTTATAAGTTAAAAAAGGCCTTGTATGGCCTCAAACAAGCTGCAAGAGCTTGGTACAGCAAAATTGATTTATACTTCATTGATAATGGACTCATGAGGAACATGAGTGAACCAACTCTATGTGAAGACTTTTTCAAAATTTGATATTATTATCCTTTCTCTTTATGTTGATGATTTATTGGCAATCGGGAGTAATGTACAACTCATCGATGCTTTTAAGAAGCAAATGAGAAATGTTTTTGAGATGATAGATCATGGTGTCATGAGTTATTTCTTGGGAATGGAGGTTTATCAATCTAAAGAGGGAATTTTTATTTCCCAAAAGAAGTATACCTTAAAAAATTTAGAATGCAATGTTGTAAATCAGTTACAACACCTCTCCCCATTAATATGAAGTTGTCCAAGAATGATGGTTTAGAAAATAGATGAAAGAAGATATAAAAGCTTGGTTAGCAGCTTGTTATACTTAACAGCAACCCCAACCAGATTTGATGTATGTTGCAAGTTTGCTTTCAAGATTCATGAATGCTAAGTCAAGCACATTATGGAGTTGCTAAAAAGGTGCTGAGATATATCAGAGGAAGTGCTGACTTTGGTGTATGGTTTCAGTCATGTAAAAATGAACATTTGGTGGGATTTGTGGATAGTGATTGGGCTGGCTCTGTTGATGATATGAAGAGCATAGTTGGATAAGCTTTTTCTCTTGGTTCTAGTGTTTTCTGAAGGAATTCCAACAATTCTATTGTTGCACAATCCACTATAGAAGCTGAATTTATTGCAGCCTCTAGTGGTGTGAATCAAGGCATTTGGCTGAGAAAAATTCTCAGAGATTCAGGATAAAGTCAGTAGCAACCTATTGTCATAAATTGTGATAACAAATCTACTATTTCCATGGTGAAAATCCAGTTAACCATGGAAGGACCAAGTATATGAAGATCAAATACTATTTTATTAGAGATGCTTAAAAGGAGAAAGAAGTCTCACTTATTTACTGCCTTACAAAGTATAATGTTGCTTATATGTTCACCAAATTACTTCCAAGAGCAAGATTTGAATTCTTAAGATCCTTACTTGGAGTGTCTAGCAAAAACATCAAGGAGGAGAATGTTGGAATGGGATGAAGTTGCTGTGATTTTTTTGGCCCATAAAGTTTGTCATGTGCTAGTCATGTGATATCTAACTATCTCTTTTGATTGTTTTTACCGATATATCCTTTGTAGATTTGTCTAGAAACTCAATCTTATGGCTGTAAAGGTGTCTAAAACAGTCCAGACATTTTGTTGCTATTGATATTTGTATTTTTTGATACATAGAAAATAGAAGATGAAGTACGATGTTCTGCAGCACATATATGTCCTATTTTCTTCTTTGCAATTTTTCCTTATGTTTTGAATTTTTACAACAATTTGCACTAGTAAAAGTGTGTCTTTAGAAGTTTAGACCTACAAATTCTTTTACAATATTATTAATATGTATCATTACTTACTTATTAAACATAAAATATAATTTTTTATATATGTCGTGAGTGTAAAAGTTTTTTACATAGATATCTAATAATATTGAGATGTTATTAGTGTTTGACCCTTATAATAACTATCTTAAAAGTCATATATATGATATTATATGATTGGTTGACAGTTTACTTTGATAGCATATTAAAATTAATGTCTTAGAAGTATTTGATTCTTCAAATAATTATTTGTAGTTTATTTTGATTCTAAGCAGTACAAAATCTTTTTACACAATTATTCATTCATGTATATTCATCTCATCAAGAGAGTCTGACTTTTCTCATAATTATTTACAAAATCATATAAAAGATAAAATATTATTATTTGACAGTGTAAAATATTTTATATTATAATATATCAAAACTATCTCCAATTATTTTACAAGCTAAACACAAGTTGATACATAATCATTGATGGTATAAAAAATTTTACACTAATGTTTTGCAACGGAAAGATCATTGATTTGAAACCCTTTTCTATATTGTTTTTTATCAGGAAGGATATAAAGGATGCAATTGTGGACACAAATAACAATAACCAATTACAAAATGTCTATGGAATTTTACTTTATCAATATATAAAGAAAGATAAAGAGTTGGATCACATTTTTTACCAAGCTATGGCATAGTCCGGCCCACTAGAAATTAAAAGGGTCCTTAATTTGTATAAAGGTTTTGAGGGAATATCAACTTTAGTTGATGTAGGATGTGGAATAGGACAGGCCTTAAAGCTGATTATTTCTGAGTATCTTTCAATAAAAGGAATTAATTTTGATTTGCCTCATGTGATCCAAAATGCACCTCCCCATCCATGTACATTTATGTGTTTCTTTTTCTCTTTATGAATACAATATTTTAGTGATGGCATAAATTCGTTTTGCTAATATTATTTACTAGAATTTCGCATTTTGCATTAAGGCATAGAGCATGTTGGAGGAGACATGTTTGAAAGTATTCCAAAGGGTGATGCCATAATGCTAAAGGTTAATTAGTACCCTAACTACATGAGGCTTCGACTTTATCTTTTTAAAGTAATTTAGAACGGCATAAAAAGTTGTAATGACTATTTTACATCTTTCTATCTCTGGTTGTTTCATCTTGTATGTCATAATTGGTCAGATGAACAATGTGTCAAGTTTTTAGGAAATTGCTACCAAGCTTTGCCACAACATGGGAAGGTTATTGTTTTGGACTATATAATGCCAGAAATTCCGAATTCAAACAGTATATTTAAGCATACTTGTGCTATCGACTATCTCATGCTTATAGTTAATGGTGGAAACGAAAGATTGAGAAAGAATTTGAGAGCCTATATGCAAGAGCTCTGGGTTTTCCAAAATTGAGTTTGCTTGTAGTGGTTTTTCGACTATGTCAGGAGTTATGGAATTTTACAAATAAAAGTTACTCGATAGTAACTTGCAACATAGATGTCGTTAGCAGTCTTAAAAAATATTCTAGAGGGGAAAATAATGTAGCAATGCATAAAAGGAATTGTGACTAGTCAATGAATAATTTTCATTTTGTTTTGTTTCTCCTACATGTTTCCTTTACTTTTGTCATATATGATGTTACAAATAAATTATGAGTTATACTATTTACACAAGTAGATTTACTTTGTGGAATAATGTTGCATATTCATACTTATATGTATAACTTTTATCATATTAATTATTATAGTCGAGTTTATTTCATTGTGCATATGGCGCATTGTACTTCGGGATGTTATAGTAAAATATCCTTAAGAGAGATAAGAGTGAGGTAGCCTTTGCATTGGAGAGACTTATACACTAGAAGTAAGGTATCTCACAAATGAGAGTGCTCCAAAATTCTAGAGGCGCATTCAACGTGTTGAAGTTTGTGATTAGTGGAAAAATTCTTAGTAGATCACTTGGGAACTAACCATAGGTCACAAGGACCGGCTAAAAATAATTAATGACTGCAATTCGCTACCCTCTCTCTTTAACCGTTGCAATTTAATTTTAAATATCTTGAATACTTTCATTCCTGTTGGGTGTTTGAAAATCTTTTGTGAGAACTTTAACTTAAATATATTTTTAATCCTTATAAATATAATGAATTCCAATTTTGATCCCTAAAAAAATTTTAGTTTAATTTTGATCCAATATTTTATTTTAAAAATGTTTAATTTTTGTTCGTATCTCATTAGCCTAATTGTTAAGTGGTAATATGGATAAGGACTAAAAGAACATTCTTAAAATATTTATAAGAACCAAAATAAAAGTTTTTCAATATTTTATAAGTACTAAACACATATTTTTAAATACTTATAGGGTCCAAAATTTTGGACAATAGGGACCATAACTGAATTTTTTTTTAAAAAAAAAATCAAAACCAAAGTAAAAATTTTATAAGGACCAAAATCGAAATTCATTATAATTTTAGAAATAAAAAATATATTTAAATCGAGAACTATCTATCATTATTCATCCTCTTCTATCTTCTATCAACAGCTTGGAAAAAGACCTCAAAATTTGTTTTGCAAAAACATTTACAAAAATTTTATAAAATTCAATTCATCCCCTCTTAAGTTTATAATTTTCTTCAAAGATCTTGATCTTACTTTTAAATATTTGACTTTGAGTGGACAAATGCGATGGTGTTAATTCCATATAAAATGCCACATAATTTGGGCAGCAATAGTTTGATATTTTTTTTTTTTTATGTACAACATTTTCTATACTTCTTTGCATGTATATTTTCCACAAACTCACTTTAAAATATTTTTTTAAGATTTAAATATATTTTAATCTATATAAGTATAGATCTTTTGATTTTAGTCTCTGATAAAAATTTCTTGATTTTTAGTCTCTCTTTTTTTTTAATATTATATTTTTAGTCACTATCGTTCTAAATTTTAGTTCAAAAAATTATTTTAAAACATAAGTTTAACATTTATAAATATTGAAAATTTTATTTTATCCTTATAAATATTTTAATAATATTTTTTTGATACTTATAAGTGTCAATTGCTTAATAGTATTAACTGACGATAGGAACCAAAAATATAATATTAAAAAAAAGAAGGACTAAAAGCCCCCAAAAAAAATTAGAAAGACTAAAACTAAAATAATTTTTATTTATAGGGACTAAAAATATATTTAAGTATTTTTTAATTATTTATATACTCAATAGCTTCAATTTGTTCTATATTTGATTGATTTAATTGGTTTAACATTTATTTCACTTAAATAATGTTTAAATTTGAATGTTGTGAATGAAAAAAAGAAATGAAACAATGTTAAGAGAGAATTTACTTCATAATGAACCATCATATTTTTGAGCTAAATTAGTTGAGGTTATTTAAGATAGTGGTGACATGGACTAATAGTTTAAAACATTTACAAGACTTTGATTCATACATGACTTTATGTCACTATATTAATCAATCATGCCTAAGGTATGCTACGTACGCGCCAGTTTACTTTAAAAAAATGTTTGAGACAAGTATTAGCAAAGCAAGCCGCTTTGACTCGGCATTTCATTCAGGCCATAATTTGACAAAACGTTTCAATCCAACCAAAATTTAATATCACAGTTTAACTTAGCCACGCAACCAGGTCCTCATCAGCAGAGAAAAACTGCAAGATGCTTGACACATGTAGTAAACAGCAGAGAAAAGAAGGGGGAACAATATGGATTGTTGCGCAGAAAAATGAAAAAAAATTCAAATCCGGATAACAAGGAAAGCTAAGGAATAGAACGGCCAAAAAAAACAACCATAAAAAATAGACGCACAGAAGTTTACGATATAGATTAGCGTGTTTGTTTCGGCGTTTGAAACCCCAAACTTGCGTTCAATCTTGAGCGATGAAATTAATATGTTTGGATATTTTCCCGTTTATTCTCTTTCAATGAGTTTTCACTCTCCAACCATGATTTTAGCTGAAGCAGATTTTTGGAGCTTGTACGTTCGATTTTGAGAGTTAATAGTTGAGGATAAAATTTGTGGTCATAATTGCCCTTCACCTCCCATCACCTAAATCAAATCTCTTACCAAAAGCAACAGCATTTAAGTAGATAAAATAAAAATAGGAAGAAAAGAAATGTGAGGTAATAATATTTGTAATATTTTATATATAGTATTTACATAATATATTAAAAAAACATTAATATTAATATATTTTATATATGATACTATTCATACAATTTTATTGATAATATTTACAATATTTTATTTTTAATATTTATCTAATATCTTAAAAATAATATTTATATAATTTTATTTATAATAATATTAATGTAGTTTATTCAAATATTTTAAAAATAAAAAAGAATAAAAAAATAAAGAGTAATATTATAAGTATAATATTATACTCATATCCTTTTAAGTAATTACACATCCAAAACTGATTTTGGTTAATATCATCCAATAATATTCATTTTGTCATAATCACTTTTGAAATAAAAGTATCCAAATATAAATCACATTAATATCAACCCATTTTTGTTCAAAATCAATTTTGACAAACTCAAGTTAATACAAACACCAATTTACAAATATCAATCCAAACACATTATTTATTCCGCATTTCACAATCAACATAATTAATTTATAAGCAATGTTAATGATGAGAAAAAGATAGAAAAACAATATATACATGAGATGCTGCAAGATCATGTTCAACAAACACCATAAAACTTAAAAGTCGACATAGAAGTCTACAATATGAATGGATTGTTGATCAGTACATTACAGTGTTTTACCTTCCGTGATTACGATAAGGAAAACAAGAAACAATTTAGCCATACGATGCTGCAAGCCCATGTGCAACTCCTGAACATTAAGATGCAGTCAGTTTCTAAGATAAAGAAAACACACTCAAGGGTAATACACTTGAGTGTCTTTTTAATTATGGAATTTAATATTAAATCTTATGAAAGTTGTAATATCTCAATATGTTGTGGTTTATGGGTCACCTTCATTTATTGAAGTAATACACTTGAATGTCTTTTTAATTATGAAATTTAATATTAAATCTTATGTTATTGGTGCCTTAAAATAAAGGACATAAGTATTCTTCTTTTTTTCTTAACAAAGTTACTATCATTATTCGTTACCATTATTTTTAAGTCCATGAATTTAGTGAAAATCCAGTAACATAACAGCTAGACCAGGAATTCCTCAAAATTGCAAGCAACCAATTAACAACTACAGAAAGCATTCACATCAAATTATTTGTTTTATTTATTTTTTTAGAATTTTGATGCACAAGTACACATTTATTTTCTCGTCCTTGTTTTGGCTTTTATCTATAATTTTTTCCATCACCTATGCCTCTTTAGAATAGAATTAAAAAAAATAATAAATTAATTTTATTAAATAAGCTATAGGTACTCATACTAAAATTTAGCTTTAAGCCATGAATTCTATTAAGTAACCCCTGAGCAGACAAAAATAAACCAATTAACATTTGCTTGCAGCTAAAGTGCCGTGGTCAAAATATTCTCAATGTACAATTTAATAAAATTCAATATAGCTCAGTCATCAATGATGTCATTTCACCCCAACATCCATTAAAGTAACCAAAGGCTGCTGACTATTGAGAATACTAGAGTGACTAGACAATTCCGTGAAGCATTGTGCCAATATAAATGACACCATAAGTAAGCACACAACAATAGTAGTGAATAACCAAAATCATACACCAAAGACTAGTAGCAATGAGTTCCAATAATTCCCAACAGAATCAGCTTATTCCGAAAGAGGTAGCTAAGGTGGATGATGCTTTCCTCTCAGCTTTGTTACTATCTCTTAGCCGGATATTTCCTGCAATACTAAATGCTTCAATTGATCTCAATTTGTTTGAGATCATATGTAAGGCACAGAGTACTACAGGCATGTCTGCCTCTGAGATTGCCTCAAAGCTTCCAAATCAACACCCTGACTTGGCTAATAGGCTTGAGCGCATGCTGCCTTCACTGGCCAGTCATTCTCTTCTTATTTGCTCTATTCGCACCAACAAAGATGGTAAGAAAGAAAGAGTTTATGCTCTCTCACCCGTTGGAAAATACTTTACACTTGATGAAGATGGAGGCTCCTTGGCTCCACTATCAACTTTAGTGCATCGAGGATATAATGACCTTTGGTAAGCATACATTGCTCTAATTTAATTTATCATTTCTTTTTAATGTGAACTAGTGAGTTCTACACCGGTCATCCCATAAAAGACAAAATTAAGGTAAAATCCTTGGACTCAAAAAGCACTTAAAAGAGAGTTACAAAGATTGTTCATTAAAGGATTTCCCATATCAACAATGGTAATTAAATTTAAGTTCTTGTAAGATATTGGATTGTTCTTTACCAACTGCATCAAACTTCATTGATGCGTTAATTTAATTTTAATGTTCTTTAAGTGTATATATATATTTTTGTTTAATCATATATATTATTACATAATTTAACACAATTTTTGATATAATTATTTTAAAAATAATATGAAAAAATATATAATTGATTGATGTAATAAAAATTTATCATGAATACTACATCAAAAATTAAACTATTATTGTTAAATTGTTTTGCAAGTGAGAAATAATGGGTTTAACACGATTTTTTTGTGTTGTTTCTTGTCAGGAAGGATGCAAAGGATGCAATTGTGGACGCTAATAATAATAACCATTTCCTAAAAGTGTATGGAGTGCTGCCTTATCAATATATGGAGATAAATAAAGAGTTGGGTGACATTTTTGACCAAGCAATGGCCCAATCTGGGCCATTAGAAATAAAAAAGGTCCTTAAGTTATATAAAGGTTTTGAGGGAGTATCAACACTGGTTGATGTAGGAGGTGGAATGGGACAGGCCTTAAAGCAAATTATTGATGAGTATCCTTCAATAAAAGGAATTAATTTTGATTTGCCTCATGTTGTGCAAAATGCACCTCCACATCCAGGTACGTACATGTATGAGAAAAATTTACACAATTAGAATTTTTTTCAAATGTATTTGCTTTTATAATATAAATATATATTGACTATTGAATTGGTAAGCGAGCTATATTATTTTCATTGTATGTAGCCTACAATATTTTAAATCCTGGAAGTAATCCATTTTGCCAAAATTATTCATTAGAAAATGCTCATTTTGCATGAAGGGATAGAGCATGTTGGAGGAGACATGTTTGAAAGTGTTCCAAAAGGTGATGCCATTGTGCTAAAGGTTAGCACCATAGCTACATGAGATTTTCAAATTTATCTTATTAAAACAATACAATATAACATAAAATGTTTCTGATAACTTTTTCTTTTCTTTCTTTTCTTTTTTTGTCTTTCTCTCTCTGGTCATTTCAGCTTGTATGTCATAATTGGACAGATGAAGAATGTGTGAAGTTTTTAAGAAATTGCTATGAAGCTTTGCCACAACATGGGAAGGTGATTGTTTTGGACTATATAATGCCAGAAATCCCAAATTCAAGCAGTATATCTAAGCATACTTGTGATATCGACTATCTCATGTTTATAGTTAATGGTGGAAAGGAAAGAACTGAGAAAGAATTTGAGAGCTTATGCAAGAACTCCGGATTTTCCAAATTTGAGGTTGCTTGCAGTGATTTCTCTGCTATGTCAGGTGTGATAGAATTTTACAAATAAAAATTATTCGAGATTAAGTTGCAACCATGATATGTTTTTAGCAGTCTTGAAAAATATTCTGGAGCAGAAAAATAATGAAGCCAAGCATAAACAGACACTATGACTAGTCTATGATTTACTTTTTTTTTGTCCATTTTTCCTATATATGATGTTATAAATAAATTATGAGTTGTACTATTTACTCAAGTACCAGATTTACTTGCGGAATAATGTGTATTATCAAAAATTATTGTGTTAGTTATTGGTCATGGTCATTAGAGAAAATAATATTGGATTTTTTTTTTATAATTTAATACAATACTCGACCCACATAGTGAGGAGTGAAGTCACAAAAATATAAAAGCAACCACCAAAAAAGTAACACGGCAAAGATGTATAATATCACAACAAAATATAAAAAAGCACCAACAACAATAGACACATATCGCACACTAACTAGATTCAATGCCTATAAGAGACATAGATTATTGCAGATCCAAAATACTTATGAGGTTCAACATTTCGAAAAATAAGAACCAAAATCAAACATTTTAAAAAATTTGGATCAAAACCAACCTAAAAATTTTATAGGGATCGAAATCAAAATTCACTATATTTTTAAAAATAAAAAATATATTTAACCGAAAAACTTTCTATTATCATTCATCCTTGCCACCCCCTTTATCAATAGCTTCGAGAAACACCTCAAAATTTGTTTTGCGATAAGATTTGCAAAAATTTTATAAAATTCGATCCACCCCTCTTAAGTTTATAATTTTCTCTAAAGATCTTGATCTCACTTTTAAATATTTGAATTTGAGCAGACAAATACGACGGTGAGTTAATTCCATATAAAATGCCACGTAATTTGGGCAGCAATAGTTCGACAATTTTTTTTTCAGTTAGCTCGAATATTATGAGTACGAAAAGTTACGAAGCAAAGATTAACCAATCAACATGTTGCATTACTAATCATGGGAGGGGTGAGCCCATAACTTTCGTCAAACAATTTGTACCTAAAACGTTCATATCACGCACAAGAGGCGTAGCTCAGATGGCCTATCATGCTGCTTCTATAACAGTGCAACTGGGAGTAAGCTAGGAATCGCAGGTTCAATTCCCAGGATCAAAGACCTTGTCCCAAATGACTTAAAAGAAATATTGGTACCATTTATCATTTTTCCACTATTTATATATATTTAACCTGTTTTAGATTCACAAACTCACTTTAAAATAATTTTTCCATTATTTATATACTTAATAGCTTCAACTTTTTTTGTATTTGATTGGTTTAATTGAATCGATATTTATTTCTCTTAAATAATGTTTGAATTTAAATGTTGTAAATGAAAAAATTAAAACAAAACAATATTAAGAGAATTTTACCTCTTAATCGACTAGCATGTTTTGAGCTAAATTAGTTGAGGTCATTTAAGATAGTGGTGATTTGGAGTGATAGTTTAGAACATTTACAAGATTTTGATTCATAAATGACTTTATGTCACTATATTATTCAATCATGCCAAAGGTATGCTACGTACGCGCGCTGGTTTACTTTAAAAAAATGTTGGAAACAAGAATTAGCTAAGCAAACCGCTTTGATTCAGCATTTCATTGAGGCCATAATTTGACAATATGTCTCAATCCAACCAAAATTTAATATCACAGTTTAACTTAGCCACGCAACCAGCTCCTCATCTGCTTATAGATAGACCAGTTCAGTTCAACTATTCGAGAATGCAGTTGAGTTTATATAACGTTTATTCAAACACAACAGCTCAGCGTTTTCATTAGAAACTGCAAGGTGTCTGACATATGTAGTGAACAGCAAAGAAAAGAAGGGGGAAAAGTTTGAATTGCTGCGCAGAAAAATGAAAAAAAAAATTCAAATCCCGATAACAAGGGAGGCTAAAGAATAGAACGGCAAAAATAATAAAAAGAAAGGAAAAAAAAAACCATAAAAAAAGAACTTAGGCACAGAAGTTTACGATATGGGTAGAGTATAGATCACCAGATTATTCTGCATTTCACAATCAATATAATTAATTTATAAGCAATGACGATGAGAAAAAGATAGAAAAACAATATATACATGAGATGCTGCAAGTTCATGTACAACAGACGCCATAAAACTCAAAAGTCGACGTAGAAGTGTACAACATGAATGGATTATAGATCAGCACATAATACATTGTTTTACCTTCCACGATGCATATAATTAATTTATGACAATGTTTACGATGAATAAAAAAAAGAAACAATTTAGCCATATGATGCTGTAAGCTCATGTGCAACAACTGAACATTAAGATGCAGTCAGTTTCTCAGATAAAGAAAACACAGTCAAGGGTCAATTTTTTGGACTAAGTGGCCAACATCATTTTTTGGCATATATATATATATATAGTCAACAACACAATAAAGCCTAGTTTGGTAGTACTTTTTGAAGAGAGACTCCTCTTTCTAAAAAGTATAAATTAATTTTTTCTATTTATAAAATAAAAAAGTTGGAGTACCTTTCTTCCTAACTTTTAAAAGTCAAGGGGTACATTTCAGAATTAGTTTGTATTCTCTAAAATTTAAAATATTAATATAACTCTACTCTCTTAATAATAGTGAAAGTTTTAATACCCCAGTATAAGTTGTCATTATCGGTCAATTTGAATCTCGAAAATTCTAAATCTGAACCCTATGCCTCCTCAGAGGACTATAAGATTAAGACATTTTCATAAAACCAAAAGTCTCAGTAATGATTCCTTGGATATCAATAAGTTAAAGAGCAATTTTTAACGAATTTTAGAAAATTGGTAGCCCCTCTATTTTTAACCTAAGAGTTTATAAAAATGCAAATTTTTGGAAAATTGTATTAAAACCCAAAATTGGGTTTTAATTCCTAGGAATTTTGATTTGTTTAATATTTTTATTGAATCTAAATTGAGGTATTTTTCCTTATTTATTTTTATGTTTTTAAGTTAATGGAAAGTAAAATTGAAGAGGAAAATAACTTAAAATTAAGAAATATAAATAAATGTATATAATATCCTGGTCTCAGATGAGTTTTAGAGTAAGAAAACCAAATTTTGAAGGTTGGGAATCAATTACCCACTCCTGACCACCCACAAGGTGAAATTTTGAAGGTGGGAATTGATTACCGATATGTTGGGATAATTGTATGAGTAGATGGTGTATATAAAATTATGCTATTGAAATTATGCATTAACTCTAGATAACTAGAACTGAAGAGTGAATTCTTTTCTTTATTTATGTTTTATGAAAAAACTATCACATGGGATGATGAGTGGATTTCTGTGAAACAATGATAATGTTTAATATGATGGATACCATAGAGAATGTTTTATGAATGCATAATATGAGTTTATTTCTGAAATGTTTGTTTTCTTCTAAGCATCCTTTGTACTATGGAGTTTGTGGAAAGAGTAAGTAAAATAAAATATTTTCTTCAAAGTGTGTGTCTCTTCCTATACTTCATTCACCCTAACCTAACATCTTTTATAGTATCGATGTTATTAATGACAAAAAGTGACAATGCTGAAATTACCATATAGTTGACAAGTCAAAGAATTTGGTTGACAAAAAATCAATGCGGCTGTATACGGCAAGTTGCATAGTAGCAATACTAGTGCTAGAGATGAAGAGCTTTAATTTGATCCAATCATGGATTAAGAGCTTAAAAGTTGCATAGTATAGCAACAATATTGACATTATCAGAAACTACGAAATTGGTTAAGTTCTTAGGAAATAGTACTTAAATGTTGCATAATGAAGATATTGATATTGTCGATTAAAGTTTTGCAAAGCCAAAAGAGAGTCACACAATCAGCACAAACTTTATATATGATCTTTAGTTATAAAAGCGCATGCCATGGGCAAATACACATGATGAGAAGTTAATTCTACTACTCTTCACTCTTTAAATAAATGAATGCACAATAGAAAAATCACACACGTAGAATAAAGTAGGTAACCACCAAAGATATGTGGCTTTGTCTTAATGGGCATCAAATTTATGTAGGATTGTTAGATGCATGGATTGATTGCTATTTTCCTCTATAAATAAGAGATTTTGGTAATATTGCAAAAGGTCATAAACACTCTACACACTTCACTCTTAGCAAGAAGACGAGTTTACCAATGACCAACCGTATTTTCATTTTCCTTACTATAACTTTTTAGCTTTATCCATAAGCTCAGCCTTAGCTATAACCATAGTTGTATAGGAGTACTTTGCAACGTACGTACTATGTGAAAAGTTTGGATATGAATTGGGGGCAAGAGTGCAATTCGCTTCACAGTCAAAGGTGTACGGTACATTTTGTGATCGTAGCATATTTAATGGATTAGATTTATGAGGTGTATCGATATATCAATCATCTATGATGTACTGTAATAATATATTAATTTTAAAAAAATTAAAAAATATGATTAAATATATTTTAGAAATTAATTTTCATATATTAATAGTATAAAATTATACTAATAGTATAAAATAATTTTATATTATCAATGTAAAATTACACTGACAATATAAAATACCCTAAAATTATACTGACAGAATAAAATTATACTGATAAAATTTTTCTGATTTTTAGAAATTAATTTTTATATACTGATAATGTAAAATTACACTAATAATATAAAATAATTTTATACTCTTAATGTAAAATTACACTGACAGAGTAAAATTACGCAGATAGAATTTTTCTAATTATACTAAGTGTAAAATTATTTTATACTGCCAATATAATTTTACACTATTAGTATATAAAATTAATTTTTAAAATATTTTTAATTATATTTTTAAATTTTTTTAAAATTAGAGATTATTATAGTGCATTATAGGTGATTAGTGTATCGATGCACCTCACAATCTCACCATCAGATTGCAAAGTGCACCACGCTCCTTGACCAGCAAAGTGCACCGTAGAACGCACCATGAATTGGAAGTATAATTTTAAGTTATTACAAATTTGAAATGTTAATTCATGTTTCAATTGCTCTTTACATTTGTCCATTCACTTATAAAGTCTATATTAAGTTCCTATCATAAATGGTGATTCCTCACACCTACCTCTAAAAGAAAAATAAAGTTATAAGCAACACCCTTCCCCTGCACCAGACAACACCCTTCCCCTGCACCTTCGCGTTATTAGCACTATACATGCAAGATGAATACATGATATGTGGGAGTTGGTTAGAGAAGTGAGGAGAATGAAAGGAATATTTGGCCTGTGTATATTTGAATAGGATTCTATTTTACTATGATATCTTTCAAGGAATTGTGTCATTCATATGTCATATAGCATGTGTATATACGTATATCCACGGAGAATTCTATACAAAGCAATGAGAATTAATTTCATGCTTCAGTTTGAAGTTTCTCTACTCTATTCTCTTTATTTTTCTTTCAATTTCTTGGCTCTAGCCATGTTATTCAACATAGTATCAAAGCTCCCACGGTATCCACCATGAGGAGATCATACCTTCCGCTGTATTAAGCTTTATAAAGAGCTTGTATTTCCTAGGTCCTTCTCCCTTTTCTTTCTTTCTTCTCTCTTATTTTTCTTTTATCGAAAAAAAAGGACTCGTTTCCTTTTTCACCTAATGTATTCCTATCTTTGAAGCATCCCTTTCACACTTTTATTTACTTTGCAAATTCTCTCACTCTCTCTCTCTCTTTTACTTTTCCACTATTAACACTTTTGTCCTTTTGAGAAATCATATATGAACTTGTTATAAGTGATGCATATGTTCAAAAACGCAAGAAGAATTGAACGCATATGCAAAAGGAGGAGATTAAGGTGGACTACTATGCCATTGGTCTACGGTGGTTAATATGGAGCAAAAGTTTGAAAAAAAAAATCGTGAGAGTGCATCCCTCTGGAAACATTCTGAAGCAACCCTTGTACCCAAGCGTTATTCCCCTTTCTCCCGCCATGTGGTTTGAAACAGCAACACTCCCCATTCACCCCTCATTGCGAAAACCGTGAGCTTCCTTCCTGTCTCAACTTTGAAACACTTTCACCCCCTATCCCCAATCTGTGGCCTTCCCTTCTTCCTTTCTCTCGTGGCTCGTGTCTCTGATTGAACGCAAGTGGAGAATAGAGGAGCACCACAAGACCAGTTTCTAGGTTTCTCTCTTTCATTTAGTTTCCTTTACAAGGTAAAGTTCTGAATATTTTGTTCCATAAGACCATAACTAAATTGTTTTAGTGTTCTTTGAGTTTGTCTTTAGCACTGCACTCCCTTATCAAGCTCCTTTCTTTTCTTCAGCAGCCTCATTTATCCTTCTACTCCTACCGTACTAAGTTAGAAAGCTTCTAACTTAAACTAAAAGACCAAATTGGTAACATAGACCTCTCTGCAAAGTGCACACAAAGTAAATAAATAAATAAAAATTGAAAACTGCAAATGCTTGTTCACCATGGGCCAAAATGATCTTTAGCCACCTTTTGTTTCAGTCTTAAACCTTTCTTGTAGCGAGAGTGGTTGTGCTGGTTATTTCTTTGCTTCAATAGTTTCAATTTCCAAGGGTTTGTTTAGTTGAGACTTAACAGTGAGAGGTCAAATGTGTAGGCTAAGTGAGACATGAGGAATGAGTTCCTGTGTTATACAAACTAGCACCATTCTTCTTTTAAAAAGTAAGAAAATTTGCTGCTTGTCCCAAAATAAATTGGTCGATAATTTATTTTTCATAGAAATCCTCAAAAAAAAATATCATTGGCAAAATTTTAAGCCTATCAATCAAACCTTAGCTATTAAACTGGAATAATAGACTTCGACATTTAGGAAGTCTTGATAAAGCATTTTGTGAATGTTTTATTTTTTGGAGGGTAGCTTTATTTGATTTTTTTTAAAAAAAAAGTGTTCATATGCATATAATTGCTATATGAAATTGCTTATTATACTTAAGACTGCCGTTTCTGAAATATTTATTCTTATTCCATTTGATAATATTATGCTATTTTTCAATTAGTGAATAACATGTTATGTTCCCATACTAAATGCATTTATTGCTAGCCATATTGACATACTTTGTGCTTCAATTAGGGGGACTCTAGATGGGAGTTAAGTTTCACTTCTGAGTTCTGGTACAAAGATAATTTATTCATTCACTAGAAAAAAATGTAAACTATTTTAAGTATTACCCTAGGTTAATCTTATTGTTGATAATCATTGTAGTGTGGTCCATCCTTCTTGACGGGCTTGACATAAGAAGGTTTTATGATTTTTTTTTTTTTGTTAGGAAAAAATGAAGTCTTTTATAGCGTATGGAATTAGAGGAAAAACCTTGCACTTGGAGTTGAAATATGTGAAAGCATGAATCATATGCAACTTGTTAATATGTGAATGTAGATATATGTAATATGCAAAGTGTACTTTTATTAAACTAGGAGTTCATCAAATCCATGAGTAAAAACAAAGACTATATAATATTCAAATCCTAAAAGCATACAATAAGTAGTTATATATACTACTATGTTGATGTTCTATGTTAGAACTGCTTAACCTTGCACTTTGTGCATAAGATATATTAGAATGTGATTAGGATTATGCAGAACACTTTCTGCTATCATCAATTTATTTATTTTGGAGGTGAAAGATACCTCCTTACATATTTTTTCCCCCTCCATCAAGAACTGTGTTTATGCCCCCAAAATGGTCATTAGGGTACCAACAATGCCATTGGAGCTACTTATTTGAGCAGAGGGTTCTAGAGGTATTATGCTACTCTTACCTTGTCTCTCTCAATAGTGATGGCTCCAGGAGTAATTGCATTCATTTACTGACTTAGTGGCTTTTGATAAAATATGATGCTTACCTATAGAAAGCTTGAGATGGAGATATCGAATATGGCATTTGTGCTTTTGTTATTGTCTTTTTCCTTTAACATTTGTTTGGACAAGAAAAAAGGAAATCCTTTTAAGTTATATTTGGTGTGCCTGTATCTAAATATGTAAGATATCCAAGATTGTTGGACATGAATATAGCAAGCCTATGGTTAGTATTGGCCTGACATGAACATGATTGCTCATGTTTGCCTAATATATATCATTGTATTCCATTCTTCTTGAGGGACTTAACCTAAGAAGGTTTTATGAATTTTTTTTTTTTTGGTAAGGAAAAAATGAAGTCTTTATAGTTTATGGAATCAATAGAAAAACCTTGCATTTGGAGGTGAACTATGTGAAAGCATGAATCATATGGAACTTGTTAATATGTGAATGTAAATATATGTAATATGCAAAGTGTGCTTTTATTAATCTACGAGTTCATCAAATCCATGACTAAAAACAAAGACATTATATAATATTCAAATGTAGAGAGTTTAACTTGTTCACTAACCCACCCTAACCCAAATTCACATAAGGATTCTACTACTTTAAAGATTAACAAATCCTAAAGAGTGACCAACATTTTGAGCCAATTACCAATATCTTGAACTAAAGTTACTAACATTTATGGGCAAGTTACCAACCTAGTGTTGGAAAATTATGAAGTCACTTTGCAAATATGAAGTCACTCGAAGGTTTAAGAACCTTTGTAGATGCAGTTGGACAACAAAATCTTAGATTCTAGAAAAGTCTTTGGTTGATGGAAATTAGAAAATCTTTGTTGTTGGTGGTAGTTTGTCTGGAGCTTTACTTTAGGGTTTGCAAATATAAGTAAAGGAAAATGAACTAGTGCATGCTGGAATATCAAATAACAAACTCATTGTAGAATTGATCTATATAATTTAATTATTAGAATAAGAACCCTATGATGGTTACTAATATGACTCATATATTTTTGTTGCTTGTTTATGGGCAATGTACCCGTTTACTGTTTGAATGGTAAGTTTACTATCTGTCCTTTTCCGATTGAGTTAAGTTATTTTTTTTTTATATTTTCTATAGGTGTGCCATGTGTCTATTATTGAAGTATATAGAGGAAGCAAGCAATCATGATAAAGCAATTGTTGTTGAACTTGGATGAGATGCTGAGGGCTTAAATATCAACTCTGAAATCTTGGAGCCAACAAAAGGATTGGAGTTTGATTAGATAAATGCGATCAAATCATTTTATGGAACCTATGCTTGTAAAAAGGGCTTTAGATGGAAAATAAGAGATTCAAAAAAAGGACTGGATGGAGAACTACATTATTTGGTTCTAGCCTGCACACGAGAGGGAAGTCGTGTATCAAAAATACAATCGACACTGAAGACACTCCCATGTAGTGTATCAAAATGTGATGCAAAGGTTGCAGCAACCAAGAGACAAGATGAAGTATGGTACATCAATAAAGTTGTTCTTGAGCATTCTCATAATTTTAGTCCTTGAAAAGCAAGGAAGTTAAGAGTGAATAAGAGTATCAGCTTGCACGTTCAGAGAATAATTCTAGTGAATGATGATGCAGGGGTGTAGATCAATAAGACATTTCAATCTTTTGCCTAAGGTGCGGGTGGGTATGACAATTTACCATTTGGTGAGCAGGATGTTAGGAATTATATTCAGGAGGAAAGGCATGCAATTGGAAAAGACGGAGATGTAAAAGCCATGCTAACTTACTTTGGCAGAATGAAGGAATAAAAATGTAATTTTGTATATGACATAAATATTGATGATAAGTTCCATGTGAGGAATATGTTTTGGGCAGATGCTAGGAGCAGGGCTACATATAAATCCTTTGGAGATGTTGTCACCTTTGACACAACATATCTTATAAATAAGTATGAAATGTCCTTTGCTGCATTTATTAGTGTAAATCACCATGGGCAAACATGTTTGCTAGGATGTGGTATACTCTTATCGGAAAATACAGAGTTAGTTATTGAGATAGTTATGCCCAAGACTCAGTATAGATGGTGCTTGTGGTATATAATAAGAAAGATCCCAAAGAAGATTAGGGCATATGGGGCATATAAGAAGATAAAATATGCATTGAAAGCAGCCATTTATAAAACATTGATAGAGAAGGAAGTTGATGAGAAATGGAGCTCATTTTTTAAAGAAGAGAGAATTTTAGAGAGAAGTTAGAGGAGTAGGAAACTTAGAGAGAAAATAGAAGTTGAAAAATGAAAAGTAAGTGTGTGTTGTGTATGGCCGTAACTTTGAGTAGGGTGGATGGAAGATATTTTTGCTTCATTTTATGTTAATTAGTGACTAAGGAGACAAAGTGGATGATGGGAGAATAAAGCAAGGTCAAATTCTTACATAAAGTACTCTTGTCTAATGCTTTATGCTTTTATGATATCACTTTTTACTTTATTATCTAGTTGACTAAATTAAAATTTAATTATGTGATTAAATGCTCTTGCAACTTAATTAAGATGATTAAGCAAGGATTAGTGATTAACACATAAGAATATGATTAACAAAAATTAATCTTGTAATTAAGCTTAATTAATCTTAATTAAACTTGATTAAGCTAATTAAGGGTGATTAGTACTTAATTAAGCTATAGAGGCTCTGATTTACTTAACTAGATATTATCTAATCTTGATTAAGCATTCTCTTGACTTTTCTCATCCGAGTTAACTCATAAACTCTTTGTTAACCTCTTATTTAAGCCTTAATCTCATAATTTCTCATTAAGTGCCTAATTACTCAAGGTTACTGAGGTAATTTAGTACGACAAGAAATTGAGGATGTTACATAAAGATTCTTCAATAGATACAATTCTAACACTTTATATTTAGACACATTAAAAAAAGTGGGATTTATCTGTTTTATTCAAGATACAATCACTTGTATTTTTAGTCCCCTTAACATTTTTGTGTGTTCAAATTTTAGTTGTTAGGTTTGTATTTATAAAATTTTTTCCCCAAAATTTGATCATTGATTTGTGTAATATCATACTCACAACAACAAATTTTGTGAGGATTGGTCCTCCTTCTCTCAGTCGTCGAGACCAAAGACAAACCACTGTTATACTTGTAGTGTATTTTTAAAAAAGTTATGAGATTAAAATTATTGTAATAATTGATTATAAGCATAATTCTTTTTTTATAATTGATTATGTGAAAATAAATTTATATTTTGATGGGTTAACTTAAAAGTAATTTTAAAGTAGTGTGTCTTATTTAGATTGTGTTAAACACATTGATCTTATATGTTAAATTACTAAAAAGGTGGGCATGAAATGATTTGTTTATATTATGAGATTAATTTCTATGCATACTGACAATAGATAGTTATCCACCATGATTTGGGCACAGATATTAATTTTATATATTATATAATATTTGATACTTAGTGTTAATTTGGTAAAATTACTGTAATTCTAAAATAGTTAGGTTCTACTTATAATAAAAAAAAATTAAAAAAAAGTTACTTATAATTATAAGTTATTTTTCTATTTAAAATTATAATTTTTGTTTATAATTTTTTTACTTTTTTTTTCAAGTATAATAACCTATTTCAAAATAACTTTTATTCAAAAAAATATTTTTAGATTATAATCTTCTTCCCTAAACACATTCATAGCTAGTAATATTTAGTTAATTTAAGTAATTCGACATTTATTCTTTTTGAATAAATGTTTTAAGTCTAGTGAATAAAAGGAAAAAAAAAAATAATAAGACAAAAAAGGGTTAAACCTAAATTTTGGTCCCTATATGTATTTCTAGATTTTGATTTTAGTCTCTATATTAAAAAAATTTTTTGTTCAAGTCCCTATATACTAAAAAAAGATTTATTTAGGTCCTTATATGGAGTATTAAGTTAATCCTTATTATTTAAAAATTATTAGATAATGTTAATTTTTGTTGATGTGATTAAGAGAAGTTGATATGAGATATGATGAAACTTGATTAAAGTCGTTTCGGCTAAAAAAATACCATTTTGATGCTTTTGTAATCATTTTTCTACTTTTGAAAAAAAGATCTGTTCAAACATTAAAAAACTTAGAAAAAGTTGTTTCATGACTATATTAATAACACTCTCTAACACTAGTAAAAATTTAGATCTTATTAATTACATTAATAAAAATTAACACTATCTAATAATTTTTAATACCAAAAATTAATTCTTTAATAAAATACCACTACAAAGACCTAAACTAAGATTTGTTAATATAAGACTTATGTAAAGGACAAAAACTTTCCAGCCAAAAAAAAAAAAAAATCGCACTCCGTTCAAAAATTTGAAGCGGAAACGAAACACAAAGGATACAAACAGCATCAACCCCGAAACTCAGAGCAAGCAAGAGCTCCGAGGGACAGTGTCGCCACCACCACCACCTTACCACACGGCGATGGGCCCACCGAAGACGACAGTGCGTTCGATCTCACAAGAAGCATTCGACGAGCTCGTAAAGGAGAACATCGACGACCTCGGAATGGACCCCACCGAGGCCCTCCAAGACGCCATCCAAACCCTCACTCTCCAAGGCGTCGATCTCTCCGGTCTCTCTCTCTCTCTCTCTCTCTCCAAAGCTCAAATCACCGACGCATCCGATGGATGCTAGCATTATTATTATTGTTTCCATTTGCGAATTGTCACGTGCTTTGTAGGTATTGTCACGTGCCTTCCGGGAGAGAGCAGCCCCGTCATACAGTGCCTCGACAAGTTGAAGCAGCTCGGTTCTGAGCTTGGCGATCCGAAACGCGATGTCGTTTGGAGTGAGATGGCGGTGTTATTTGGCGAGCTTAATGGGTTGTGTGCTGATAAAGGGAATGCGGCTATTGCGACAAAGAATGGAGCGGTAGAATTGGTTTGTTCGCTTTGTTCTAAGATACTCGGTGGTAGTGGATGTGAGGTTGCACTTGTTTCGGCTTTGAAGGCTTTGGCATCGTTGCTTCATGGTGAGGCAGATCTTTGCATTGATTTTATTTTATCACTTGATGTTGATGCTGCCTTAGCTGTGTGTATAGCAAATAGCCAAATATAATAACATCTGCCTCGTTTTTTTTTTTTTTTTTTGTAAGTTTTCATTTATTATTAACTCTGCATAATCTTTACATAGTTGATCCCAAAGCCTTAGTTGTGTTAGACAGTCAATAGCCAACATAAAGGTTCGTCGAATTTTTATGATATATTGTTTTGAGGAATTGAGTAATTACACTTCAAATGGTTCCGGTTCTGTATGTAACTATAATTGGTTATGTATGATGATGATTTCATGATTTGAGTGAGATGATTGAATGAGGGCGATGAGATGTTCAAATGTTTGTTGACTTGTTGGTTATGGTGATGGATCAACTAGATGACCAAGATCGGTGGTCAGTTGAGAGAGGGGAGGGGGGTTACAAAGGGGTAGAGGATCGGTCGGGCTGGGATTCTGCTAGAGAGAATTGAGAATAGAAGAGTTGCAGTAGGTGAATTATGAATGGTTTATGAATTGGGTATAGTTAGGCCACTGTTAGGGCAGTGGATTAAGGGTGCTGTGTTCATTTGGCTTGAAAGGTGGCATGAATATTTGGCAAGTGTGTATTGCTTGGAGATTGACTAGACAGTTTAGTGGTGGTTACTAGATGACTATTTTGGAGGGCTGATCAGGTGTGGTGCTCATATAATGAGGATGATCTACCCAATGTAGTATGAATGACATCTTTCTTTCCTCTTATGGTAACCATATCTAGGATATGCTGCCATTGTTCTTGCACAGAAGTATGTCCATTACGAAAGTTGGCAATGAGGTCCACAATCACTTCTCGGTTCATTGGGGTTAAAGTTGTTTAATCTGTTGTTTGGTGGAGGATGCTAAGGTCGTTTTTCCACCAAAGTCCTATAGCATATAGAAGAATGTAGAACAGGAACTTCAAATATTAATCACCACATTCAATTGTGGAAGCATAACAGAAATAGAAGGCTTTTTCCTTTTTTATTTCCTTCTCTATCAGCTTTATGCATTTTTTTGTGGGATTTCTTATTATGTCTTGTACTTTTTCCTCCCTCTTTAATAATTTTTACTTTTTGCATACCCAAATAAAAGCAAAATTGTCTTACTGAAGTTGTTATGTTTTTCATCCTGCACTCTTTTCTTTATTGGCTTCAGCTAACTCACACCGACCCCCACTTGCTCAAGCAAGATTTTTTATGGTTATTTTTGTCTTGTTTTATCAAAATTATCACATCACAGAGCTAACTGAAATTTCAATTTAAGTCTCAGAACTTTGTCTGGCCTTAATAATATATTTGATTTTGGAATTTAATAATCCTCAAATTCACTGAGTATTGCATAAATCATGCTTCTTTTTACCATAATATCTTTGTCTCTGTTACTGCAGATATTCAGAGTACAGGAACATTTCAGACCAGCAATGGACCAAGGATTATAATTGGTTTCCTAAATGATAACAAGCAAAACATAGATGTCTTGAATAGTGGCTTTGGTGTTGTGGCTTCGGCTGCAACCGGTAATGAGATTCTCAAGGAGTCATTCATGGAGTTGAAAGTTGATGAGCTAATTATGGAGATATTGTCCATACATAAGAACACTGGCATTCAAAATTTATATGATGCTATTCGGGTACTGTTAACACCTGATGATAATCGAGTTGTAGCTTCACAAGTAAGTTAAGGCTCCTTCAATATGCATATGTTCATATAAACGGAAGAAATAGTGTCATACACACACACACACACACACACACACACACATAGAAAGAGGAAAAGTATGCAAATTTAGAAACTTAATTTGCTGAATAGTGAACAGGGATTCACCTAAATTCAGGTCTTTCAAAAATTGGAAAAGTGGCATGTTTTAAGTTATGGTACATCATGACTTCCAGTATCCATTATATTCCATTTTCAGGTATATGGTTATGCACGAAAATTTGCAAAGATTGGTGTTGCAGAAGCCCTCATGGATTCTCTGCGTGCAGGACTTAGCTCCCTTGACCTAGTTTCTGCATGCATCAGTTTAAAGGCCATTGCTGTAAATGTAAGTGAAGTAAAACCTAATTCTACATCAACTATGCAATATTGAGTTTTTGTTAAAAACTCATGGGAAAATAACCATTGGTTCAAAATAATTTAGTTAGATTGTTTTAGACGATATTTCTGGTGACTGGTCCTACACAAATTGTCACTGTCACCCTTGGTTGTCAGTCTCAAAATAGCCATTGAAAGCCCATAATCTTGTATGCTCTGTGTTTCTCTGTATGATGCCAAAGGTTGAGTTGCTGCGATTTTTTTCCATTCCTTTTTTGTGATAGAAAGTTTCACTAAGCCCAAGGGAAAATTTTACCTCACAGCTACAAGATTTGTGATGTTGTATGAGATTGAATGTTGTACGGTAATAAGCCAACAAGAATAAGATAAATGTTGCATAAACAAGGATTTTGTGTTGGATGAGTAATCACATTTGATAAGAAAGAAACAGGAATGAATGCATTAGAGAGAGTTGGTGTATTACCTATTGTGGAATTGGTGTATTACCTATTGTGGAAAAGATGGTAGAATATTGGTTTTGATGGTTTGGGCATGTGTGGAGAGGGCCTGTAGAAGCTCTAGTAAGGAGAATAGATCAAATGAAGGGTAATCTAATAGTTAGAAGTAAAGGGTGATCGAGAAAACCATGGGCGAAGTCATTAACAGGTTTTTAGATTTTAATGTTTTGACTATTGACCTAGTTTATGATAAGACATTATGGCGTCGTTTGATTTATGTAACCAACCCTACCTAGTGGGACAAAATAACCTTTCTGAAGGCATTCTTTTGAGATTTCCTTCTAGGTGAAGAAACTGATTGACAATACAATTGAAAACGTTAGTGGAAAAATAACCTTAGGGATAATGGTGGGTAGTACTTGCTACGTATCTTTATGTAAGACAATTACATGAAGTTTGCAAGATTTGTCAATATGAATGGCTCTATCTGTGGCTTTGGTTTGGTTTCCCTCTTATATTTTTAATGTTTTTCAATATTTAGAGTCGTTATGTCATGTTAGACTTACTAACTCGTCAAATTGAAACACAATTGTGCATTGTCTTGTGCTACTTTTGTTAAGTATTTATATTCTATGTTGCAGGATGAAATTTGTAAATCCATTTCTGAAAAAGGTGGTATTGATGCAATACTCAGATGTTTAGATGACAGTGGTGAACAAGGCAACAAAGTGGTGGCCAAAGTGTGTTGCTCATTACTTTCGAAGGTATAAGTTGAAAATGTTTCTCTAGATGCCACCTGGACCTTTTTCTTTTTATAAGGAAGGGGGGAAAAATTACACTATTAGCAAACTAATACAGTTTTCCACTGCCCATGGACTCTGGTTCTTTGTAGGGGTTGAGTTGTATGGTTTTCTGCCGCCGTGATGGTTATTGTCCTACCCTTTCTTTTGAACTGAAGTTTTCTTGTAATCTTTATATTTTATGTGTCATTGAAAAATTTTATCACTTGGAGCTGAGTCTGTTTTATTCATATCCTAGATGTCCATCGCATCTTTTCTTTATGTTACATTTAAAATAAAAAATGCTAGACATATACCCATTTTTGGGGAAAATAATACGGTTTTCCACTGCCCATGGACTCTGGTTCTTTGTAGGGGTTGAGTTGTATGGTTTTCTGCCGCTGTGATGGTTATTGTCCTACCCTTTCTTTTGAACTGAAGTTTTCTTGTAATCTTTATATTTTATGTGTCATTGAAAAATTTTATCACTTGGAGCTGAGTCTGTTTTATTCATATCCTAGATGTCCATAGCATCTTTTCTTTTCATTACATTTAAAATAAAAAATGTTAGACATATACCCGTTTTTGGGGAATATCTTCCTAAGCTTCCGTAAAAGCTGGAGTAAGCAGTGGAGTATTTCATATTTTATCCACTCCAACCACTATTACGTTTCTCTTGAACAAAATGGCCTCCAATACTACTTTGGCTTTCATTTTCTCATTCTTGTCTTACAGTATAAATTTATAATATGATGTGAACCATGTTATACTTGCATAATGTGGGTAAAAATTAAGTAACCTTAAACATATTCATTACATGATTGCTTCTATGTTCTACGGTTCAAACAGAGGCCATCCTCCACTACACTCATCGTTGAAGATATTGTCAGCTTTAGCATGACATCTTTTTCACTTTGAATGTAATAGAATTCTTTTCTGATGTTGAATGATTCCTTTCATGTGTTCAATTGATCAGTTGGCTGGAAGTGACACAAATAAGAGTGAAATTGTTGGGAAAGGTGGTATGGATAAGCTAATCAAACTTTCAGCCAGATTTAATGATGACCCTTCTGTTTTGCAAGAGGTGAGAACCTGCAATTTCTGTTTAGGGAGCCTGTGTAAAATAGTTCAAAGTTCAAACTATCAGTGATAGTGATTTACACTGATTCAGTGTAAAACATCCTGCTCCAAGTGGTTTTTATTTAATGATATTTTATCTTTATTCAATATTTGCTTAATGAATTATTCTTCCATTTTAGGATTACTATTTGGCTTTAGTAATCCAAAGGATGGGCATTTAACTATTTTGACTATTGCTTTTGAAATGTGGAAATGCTATAGTGTCCTGACTACAGGTATAATTGTTCCTTACGGGTGCCAACATTTATAAAATTCAGGCCATATCCTCGACAGATTTTAGTTGTAAAATTCCTGATATACTTGTTTTCCTTTCACCTTGTATCCATGCATCTTATGACTTTATCATCTTATTGGTTTTATTTTTGGCACAGATTATGTCCATTATTTCTGTGCTTTCATTAAGATCCCCAGAAAATGCTGCCCGCGCCATTGAAGCTGGTGCAGGTGACCTTGCTATTCAGGCCATGCAGAAATTTCCTGCAGCACACCAAATGCAAAGGAACTCCTTTCTTATGATCAGAAATCTAGTAGTGAGAAATCCAGAGAACAGGCAAGTTTATAATTTATAATATAATGCAAGACGTCTAATTATACAATGCCTACTGTAGAGAAGATGGTAAAATTTAGTCTTAAGTGGTTTGGACATGTGTGGAGAAGACTTATAAAGGCTCCAGTAAAGAGAGTGGATCAGATGGAGGGTGGTCTAACAGTTAGAGATAGAAGGAGACATAGTAAAACTATAGGTAAAACTATTATAAGAGATTTAGATGTTAATAATTTACATAAATATATGATGTATGATAGATCACTATGACATGTAGCTAATCCTATCTAATGGGATAAGGCTTAGTTGTTGTTGTTGTTGTTGATATTTAATTATACAATGCAAGTCGTTCTTTCTTTCTTTCCCCACGTCTCTCTTTTCTAGTTTTCCAATCCTTACCTTCCAGTAGAAATTGAATTTTGTCAATCCCATTACCACATAATGGTTTAGCCACTAACAAACTTTATTTTGGACAGAACTATCCTGCTTAATAATGGAGTTGAGAAATACATAAGGAAGGCCAAGCAAACACATGCCAACTGTAAGGATGCTGCTACTGACGCGTTGAGGGATTTGGGGGTTGATGGTTACAACTTGTAGGTTTCTATTTGACTTTTATATTGTTTTGTCAATGTTCTTTTGTTAATGAAGAATACCTAGTGTGTATTTTTTTTTTTCCTTCCTTTTTTTTGGGTCCGGCGAGGGGGTATATCTTGGGGGTGAGGATCAAATCCCAGTGTACGTGGTATTACAAGAGTGCAGTTTGCCACTTTTGCTATGGCCTCATCCACGAGTGTGGGTGTATGACTATGCATACTTTCATCATCTCTAGTAGAACATTGGCTATGGGGAATTCTTTGTAAGACGTTGAGGCTAAACCTAAAATTATATGTTGTTATCAATCATGTAGCTGCGTAATGGATCCAATAGTTATCAGCCATAAATATGAGAGAGAGAGAGAGAGAAGGGTGGGGTTGTGTGGGTGCTCTGCACCACTTATCCGCTAGATACAAAACGAGTTCCTTTGTTTTCACGAGGCGCAGCAGTAACCACTCGAGGCACGGCCTCGTCTGCGGACGAGCATGTTTATGAATGTATCTTCCACTCTTGGTTTCCTAGGACACTGAAAATCATTTGATAGTACAGCATCCCCCAAGACGAAGGAAATAGTCTTGATGTGCATTTTGGACATGTCTGTTTGTATCATTTACCAATAAAATGTATGTTAAAATTGAGTACTCTTTACATGTGAATTAGGAAGCAAGGAATTAAAAAAAAAAAACGAAAAAGAAAAAAACTACCATCGACATTGATTATAGTAGTAACAAATCTTTTGGAAGTGATTTTATGGCAGCAATAAAAAAAGGATTCATTATTATGTCTGCCATCTTTTGCTTGCCCTCTTCATCAATCTTGAAATAGTCAGTGTTATTGGGACTTGAGTTTGAGATAGGTTATTGAAAACGTCTTTTGAAGATAAGGGTTTGACGGAAATTTATTGGGGGTTGTTTCGTTTTCTGTGGTGATGTATGAGTTATGATATTGGTTAGACAGATTATGATTACAAATCAATTTAAAGATTAATGTAAGTGAATTACATGCAGTAATGCATGTTACAAAAAGCAAAGGAATATATATATATTTTAGGATTAAATATTATTATTATTATTATTATTATTATTACTAAACATTATTTTGTAACAATTGCCTAGTGAACCATTATTTTATGTAACAACCAAGGTTAAAAAAATCAAACAAAACATTGAACCGGTCAAAGTACTAGTTCAAAGATTCAATAAATTCAATTGGGGATTTGATCGAAATATATATATATATATATATATATATATATATATATATATATATATATATATATATATATATTCATTAACAACAACATAAGCAATATAAAATAATATTTACTATGGGATACTATTAAATATTTCAAATATAAAATTCATTCACTTTGTGTGTGTTTAGGAACCCCAACAAACAACTATTTTTCAAAAATAATTTTGTTTGGGTAATTTTCGTATAATAGATTATAATCAAAAGTTGATTATTTTAAACTAAAAAATAGCTTATAAATATAAGCAAATTTTTTGAGCTTATAATTATAAGTTGAAATTAATTATTTCAGAATTTTTATATTCTTATCAAATTGACCTTAAATATTACATATTATATAATATAAACAATCATTTTATATCTTTTTAGTAATTTTACCATATAAAAATAACTTTTTTTATACAATCCAAACAAAATAGATTATCTTAAAATCACTTTTCAGCTAAAGTATTCAAATATAAATTAATTCTCATATAAGCAATTATATAAAAAAAATGATTATATAAATAAGCAATTATTAATATAATTTTAATCTTTTAGCTTTCCTAAATATGCACTTTAATCTTTACTTACATTTCTTTTAAAAAATACTCTCTGGTAGCACAACAACCATTTTTAATTTTTCACTTTTAAATTAATTTAAAAATATATAACAAATAAACATTACAAAAGAATCAAATTTTTAAATAAAATAAACTTTTGCTTTGACTAAACTTCTAACAAAAAAATAAATGATAACAATTTAACCAAAATTGAAAAAAAAATAATCAACCCATCCAATTTGCACCTATTCACCGATTTTGCTCAATTCTAGTCAATGTCTCACCAATTTTGAGAGCAAGCAATTCAAAGGTAATGACTACAATGGCTTGAGGTTCAATTCCCGATCAAACCAATCTGACCAACCGGCCCAGTCCAATTTTCTTAACAATAATAAGAACTAAAATTGTTTGCAGCCTATTTTACATACATAGGTTGTTAAACATTCAAAAAATACGGCTTATTAATCATATTACATGTGGATAAAAACTTATTATAAGATATTTCTTGATACTTTAATTAGTACTAGTGTGAAATTTAAATTACTGTGAAATTTAATAACATGATTTGAATTTACTAGTGAATTTTGTCAAAATGTTTTTTGAAAAAACGTTATTCATTATAGTAAGAATAATTTTAATTAATTAACCTAATAGTCCTCTAAATCAAATCAAATAAAGAAACGGGAAATAAAACCGAACAACCCATTTTCGATGGCCCATTAAGCTGGACAGCTTTTCAATAGCCAGAATCACCACGGAAAAAATTGACAAAATTGTTGGCTGAAAATTTCATAACGGAATAGTACCAATCCATAATCCACTTGTTTCTCCTCAATTTAATTTCCAGTACTTTAAGTAAGAATGGGATCAAGAGGGTATCTCTTGCATTTGCTGTGGTGATGTAGTTTTCCCCTGTTTAAGATGAGCCTGAAAGACACACAATTACACATTAAGCACACAAGGCTAGTTTAAAAACTGTTAATTTGAACCAAATGATTCATTAGATGATGTTGCATTAGAATTGCCATAACATAATTCAAAAATGAAAACCTTGGGACCTGTTTGGTTTCTATTTTTATTTCCTGTTTTCGGAAATTTGTAAAAGAAATAATGAAAACAGTTAAAATAACAAAATCTTGTTTTCTATTTTCATTTCATGTTTTTTTAATATTTCTTTTACAAAATCCCGAAGACCAAAAACACAGGAAATCAAAACAAAAACCAGACAGGCCCTAATGATTGCTTCACATGAATTTCTTTGAAGATCCAAGACAAGTGACATGCAAACGCAATATCATTACATTAAAAATTCTTTTAGGTTTAAGTAACTCATATTCCTACGTTTATAAAAATTTATTTGCAAGTGTTACCTTGACTGGCTTAGCTGAGACATACCATAAATGCTTACTGAAACATCTTGCTATATGCCTTTTTCTCCTGATCACGCCTATCAGCAATCTACAACAAACATAATCTATTAAATTCCCACTAAGCATAAAATGGCATAATGCCTTCATGCTTGATCGATCGAGATATACACTCACCTTCTTCCTGGCAGCAGCAAGTTCCTTTTTAATCGCAGCTGAAAATATCGAGATGTCAAGTAAGCTATCAAAAACTTTTAGATTACAATACCTGCAGAATTTTAATTTACGGTTCGGTTAAAAATAGCCATTCGCTGTTGTCGTCGTTGTTGTTGTTATTATTATTATTGGTAAAAGGCCATTCATTATTTACCTGTTCAAAAAATAACCATTAAGTTATTTTCATCTTTACGTTTTCCTTATATATATCACCTCTCTTCATTTCAATTTCCTAACACATCAGTAGCTTCATCAAAACTTTAGTTGCCTATATCATTCCAACATTTAATTTTCAGCTTGCAGTTCATTAAAAAGGTTTTCATCTTTTAAATAAAGAACATGAAAATCGAATCCTAATAATACATCAAGAACCTACTAGATAGATCACAAAATCAAATGTATATCTCCATGATTATAACATGTAGAGCTTATGACAAAGGCCTGATTCCAAATCGTAACTTACCATCATTTGGCTCTAAGATCAGTGCATTTTTAAAGCTTTCAACTGCAGCATCAATGTCATGGAGTGCCATGTGTGCCTAGTAAGTTCAAAGCAACATAGTTATCGGAGAGGAATGCGTTAGGTTCGATATATCCAGGAACAAGAAGCCAGTCATAGGGGTAATAATTAATAAAAGCTCATAACTTTGACCGAAGGCTCCCTAATCGGGACACCAACCTGTCCTTGCCGGAATAGAGCTTTGACATTGTTATCTTCTTCACGCAGTGCAAACTCTGCATCAAATAGTGCTCCTTTGAGGTCTCCTAATTTCAATTTACATGCCTAAAATATTACATGGAAGAAACAAACAAATTAAAGGGATACACAAGCACAACATAGGGAAATATAAACAGTGCTTACATGCAGGTTAGAAACAAGACTCAGCAGAAAAATATAATAAAATCAGTTATAAGTGTTTAAATTATATGCTGCACAATATACAAATAGTAGTTTTAACTTACAGAGCTGTTTGTAAAAATCTGAGACTTTGTTTTCCTCAAAGCTACACTTTTCTCTGAGAAGGCATAAAGAAGCCTATATTATCACATGGACGACATAGTGTGCATTGCAGCATAATCACTATACAATCCAGTCAACTGTAGCAAAAGTTAATATACCTCCATCAATCCCTTCTTTCTCCCAACAAGTATCCAGGTAGCGCAAAGCCTTCCGATACTTCCTTTGGGCCATTTTATAGTCTTGTTCCTATCAAAAAAAAATTAATATTAATTTTTTGCCACAAAGATTCACGGGAAAAAAATTGAACCCACAATAATAAGCACCAAAGAACCATTATGAGGCTGAACACCAATCTTCCATTCAAACTAAGCCTTGTCCCACTAAATGGAGCTGGCTAAAATTAAATAGTTCCTTCTGTTCAAACTCTTAGAAAATTTACTATAGTTTCTTTAACAGTATGGCATAATACATCAAATTAATAATATGAGATGGACTATAACAAAGCATCAATACCTTGTAATACCCATTTCCAAAAGTTTTAATGGAGTCTACAGCATTCATCCACCACTGAAGTTCATCAGGTCTCTCATCAAGGTCTGCTGGCCAATCAGGATAAGTATCACCATCTTTGTAGAAGTTATGTATTCCATCATCTTCTCCTTCAGGAATCTCTCCACAATCCACAATTTTAACATCAAGTGCGGGACGGTCATGATCTCCAGTTGTCAAATGCTCAACCGAACGGACTACCCCCATTCCTTTAACTACTTTACCAAATACAACATGCTTCCCATCTAGATGAGGAGTTCGGGTAGTTGTGATAAAAAACTGAGATCCATTTGTATTGGGGCCACAATTGGCCATTGATAACATCCCTTTCCTTTCATGCTTCAACTCAAAATTTTCATCTTCAAACTTCAGTCCATATATAGATTCTCCTCCACTACCATCTCCAGCAGATATATCACCTCCTTGGACCATAAAGCCTTTAATAACACGGTGAAAGCAAGAACCCTGAAAAGACAACAAATATAAATTGAGTCCAAGTTTTGAATTAACTGTTTTTCAGAGGTAGCATCCTAAGAAAGAACCATCATAACTTGGTATCAATACTGTGATTTGGGCAAAAGCTGGTCTCTTTTAGCTTTCACCCAAACCATGATCTCGAGGTTCTAAATGGAAAATCAGACATGCTATTAGTTTCCAGATTTCCAAGAAGGCCATTAGAAAGTAAGTAATAAGAGAAACTACTCTGTCCATTTGTATTATTATCAGCAGAGCAAAATGTATACAATGTACTAAGTATTAACTCACTGATCCCCTCACAAAGAAACAGGTAGAAAAATGAGAATTACTTATCAGTTATAAATGCTTTTTACCAAAAAAAAAAAGGGTTAATATGCTAAACAATCTTGTGTACCAAAGCCAACAGATTCAAACCTGCCCCACAAAATATAACACTACAGAGCCAACAAAGCAATAAAACCTTGCATGCATTTCTATCCAGTTTTGTGTTATCAGCATCCTTTTCTTCCACTTTCGCATTGCTGATACCAAATGCTCAGACAGAACTAATCAAACTTTCATTCATTGATGATAGAAGTTGGCTCAACTTTTGTTATCATGTATATCAACAGTTCTTGCTTCGCATATGATAGCAATATCATAGACAGAATATATGGCATTTTACCAAAAAAAGAATAACTTTAAATACTTCAAATTGAAAGACCCATAACACCCATAACTTTAATATATTGTTTAGTGTATATTGCATATTTGATGATTATTTTATTTTCCACCAAAGAATAGTTTTCCAGCAAAGCTCTCTCATATTCATCATTCACATGACAATCTTTCAAAAATAAGCTAGTATAAGCATATAATCAAGGGCACGGCCGTCCTTTTCAAACTCAACTTTCAAAAATAAGAAAAAGGGGCACCTTCAACTACAACATCAGCCCTTCCATAACTGCAAAGGCCAAAGCTTTATAGCCGCTAAAGCAATGAGACATCATAAACTAACCAATGGAGAACAATTAATACTCCTATAACTTATTTAATCTTCATAGTTGCAACAACCCCATTAAATTTTAGTAACACAACACCCCTCTCATTCAAATAGCAATAGACTCTTAACTCATAAATTTGGTCAAAAACCAAAAAACAAAAAATCACAAGATTTTAGCGTGTGCCCATGGCCTAAAGATGCAAAAATCAAGCAAAGATAGAAAGTGAGTGTGCATGAAAGAAAGAAAGAAAGAAAGAAAGAAAGAAAGAGTGTAAGAGAGAGAAGAAAAAGAAGACCTTGTAATGGAGGGGTACCCCAGTATTCGGTCCAATGCCTTTGTGGCCAGTACAAAGAGCCCTGAAGTTCTCGGCAGTTTTGGGGACAATGTCATCGTAGAGCTCCACCAGTATTCTGCCTTCTAAGTCTTCTCCAATGCTGATGTCCAAGAAGCACCTCGGTCTTCCCATTTCCCTTTCTTTCTACCTGTTCGTGTTTGTGATTCACTGATGGAAAGTGACAGGGTTTAGTGACGTTTGCTTTAGTTTGTGTTAGGGTAGATCAAGAAGAAGGAGGAGGAGGAGGAAGAAAAGAAAGTGTAGAAGTTTAGAAAGACCTTCTAGAATCTTCGGTCAAAGTTGGGCTCGCTCTTGAAATACAGACAGACGCACAACGGTGTGAAATTTAAAATACTCTTTGATCAACGAGGAAACCAAATTCGTCCTAAAACAAAATAGATATATGTATTTAATTTGTAAGCGCGGTAAATATAAAATAATTTTAAATAAATATTATTATTATATTATTAAAAATATTTAATTTAATTATTTATTAATTTAAAATATTCCTAAATAAAATTATATAATTAAATAATACTATAAAATTATTTTATATTATTGGTGTGTTAAAATTAATTTTTGAATATATTAAGATAATTGTTAAGAAATTATTTATTTTCTAAGGAATAATATGACTAATAGTTAAGAATTTAAAAAGAAGTTGATATTTTTAATTTTTAAAAATTATGTTACAATTTTTATTTGATAAATCCCAAAGTTGGTTCCTATAAAAAATAGTGCTGGACAAATTAGTCTTTCCAAAAAAATAAAAAACACATATATCGTGATTTCTGAACATTAAAAATGTAAAACAAGTTAGTTTCTCCTCAATTTTTTGTTGGACCTTTTTGTCTCTCTTTTTTTAATTAGGAACTAATTTGAACTATTTATAAATTGTTAGGAATCAACTTATCCCAAAAATCCTTTGACATATTAAAGAGAGACTAACTTGTTTGATATTTGAAATTGGTAAGGACTATGGATTGATTTTTTTTTTCCCTCTATAGGGGCCAATTTATCTAATGAAAAAATTAAGAGGGACCAATATACGGGATTTTGCCCTTTTTTTTTTCAAAAAATTATGTATTCCTATTTTAATAGTCTTATATATGACAAAAATGTATCTATTTTGAAAGGAAATATTATATATTTTTCAAATTGCAGCACTTTTCGTGTTAATCTTCAATATGAAAGATGCTTAGACATTAATAGTTTTTAGGTAAGAAGTAAAGCATAGATCATTGGTTAATTCAGAGTGTAGAATGTACTAATTTCTTATTAAATTTAGATCTAATATATCTTTTTTAATTTATAAGTGTCATTAGATTTCTTCATAAATGAAACTTTTTTTTTCATTAAAAAAATTATAATTGACACTATTTAAAACAATAATAAATTTAAAAATTTGCTCTTAATTAATTAGAAATTTCTCCAATATCCCTATAAAATTTAAGGATACTAATATCCATTAGTTATTTTTGTCTTAAAATTAGTCACATTTCCCACAAGCAATCCTAGAGCTTAGATGATTTGAAACTCACTGTGGCTTTAAGGTGTTCTTATGTGTAGGTGGAAGTAACTATCAGTGACTTTTTTCCTTGAGTTGAACACACACCTCTTACTTTCTCCAAAGTGCACTATTGCCAAGGCTCAATGGCATGAACCATTTGTGCAACAACTTGTGTGCATTAGTGGCTTTTTTTTTTTAGTCATGAAATCAACTTCATTGAAAAATGGGGCATGTTACATTACTCCTGTTTAACTTTGGAAATAACTTAGTCCTTTTAAAAATGTTAGAAAGTATATTGCTAAATGAGTGTCATATACTTTTTCTTTGCAAATAGAGTCATATCCCCCTTATCTAGCCATAAGTATCCTCCATCCCTTGACACTCTATCCACATCAAACACAAAAACTCCGTCATCATCATCGGAATCCATCGATTCTCGACACGCTCGCACTGCACCAAGTCCACCACCCCCTCAGTGCCACTACCTCGTTGTACGCTCGTGCCGACACTTATCGTCATCGTCACCACTGTCACATTGCGAAGCTTCATTGTGGCTATGAAGGACCCCATCCCGTGGCCAATGTCGATCCCCAACTGGATCACCAACTTTGCGATTTTGCAATCTGAAAGAGCTGCGAGATCGAGAATACCAATTTTGGCTTCAGTTTTAGGTGGTTGAGAGGGGCCGGGCAGAGTTTGAATAGCAGGAGTTGGTGGATGGGTTGCAATGGCAAGGTGGTCATTGCAGGTGAACGGCAGTGATCGCAGTGGTCGAAGCTTTGGTCACGGCTGTTAGGAGCAGTTTGCAGTTGAGGATAGTGGGACGAGAATGGTGGCTAGATGAGGCGCAGTCTTTGTGTTGATGGAGGGCAACATAGTGCTCCTGTTTTGGTTTTGCTCAGTGCTGTTGCTGGTTTGGGTGCCATGGTTTTTGGCTCTATTTTCGGTGGGTAAAGGAAGGTGTTGTGCTGTCTTCTTCTTATTTCTTTTTTTTTTTTCAAAAAAAAGAAACTATTGTTAGTTCTATTCTATATAATTGACTTGGCGGTGATTTTGGGATATGGCTTTAGAGCCGTGTGCACATTTTCCTTTCAGGAATTTGTTCTCTACTGCTTGGATTTCAGAGGAATGGAAATGGTGGGGATTGTGGATGTTATGAAGAAGATGGATCTATTCTGTAGGAGATTCAAGATAAGCCTCTATTTGCAAATAGAATTACAAAACACCCTTTTTGCAATATTAAGTGAATTTATTTTATAATTTTAAGCATTGGACTAACTAACTCCCAAACTTATTTGGGACTAACATAACACGAGCCTTGAAAAACAAAAATCCATCTACAAGTGAGAGAAAACATAAGAATAAAGCCCAAGCAATCCATAGTTAGGGACAATGCCAACAAGGGCACTATAAGCAAACACTTTTATCTATTGTTTCACATTATCTAAAATAATGGAATATTCTGTTTTATCTCACCACATCATAATGGTGGAGACTTGATTACAAATTTTAATCAATAGAGAGATCTAATTATAAATTTTTAAATTATAAGGACCTTTTTAAAAATTAAATAAAATTATAAAGACTTATAAAGTAATTAAACTTTTAATTACAAGAAGCTACAAGCTTAACCAAGTCAATAAATTTTTTCCTATTTAAAGATTAAAGATTTTCACTATTATCTCTAAATGCACATGCTTGAAATGTGAGCCATCGAATTGGATAATAGAAGTCTTTAACTGCAAAATGGATATTTGCAATAACTTTAGCACTTTGCTTATGAAAAACCATTATCTGTTTGATGAGATTGAGCCATTAAATCATCACAACATTTCATACTTATATTATGGGGAGAATTAAGACCAAAATCTTCATGGCATAGAGATACACAATTTTTTCCTTTACTTTCTTCCAATTTTTAAGTCCTAATTCTGAAAATGTATTACTTCCATCATTCTAGGAGCCATAACCTCTGAGTAACATGACAAACAATAATCAACATCTCTCTCGAGTGAATAATCTAACAACCTTGGAAACTTTATATACTAAGAAGATTGGAAAATTTTGACAATGATTGTCATTAACAAAAATATATTCTAACCAAACCAACACATGAGACTTCACCACATCTAAAACACCATACTCATTCACCTTTAATAGTTCCTTGCACAAGACTCCACAATTCTAATTGGTTGCAACAATTTCATTTAGGAAAACTCTAATTTATCCTCTTCAACTTAAGGTCATGTCATAACCGAACCTAGGCCATGACCAGCACATAAGGAAAATTCATCCCTAGCAAGCCTTACATATGATTTTCCATAAAAAAGGGGGCAAAGTCTCATTTGTATTTAGAATTAGTCCTAAGTACAAATCCACCATAGTTCCTTGCAAGGATCTTCAATAGTTCTTTGCACAAGACTCCACAATTCTAATTGGTTGCAACAATTTCATTTAGAAAAACTCTAATTTATCCCCTTCAACTTAAGGTTATATCATGACCTAACCTTGGCCATGACCGATACATAAGGAAAATTCATCCCTAGCAAGCCTTACATATGATTTTCTAGAAAAAAGAGGCAAAGTCTCATTTGTATTTAAAGTTAGTCCTAAGTACAAATCCTCTACCTACATTAAACAACATACACACCAGACCATTGAAGATCTAGCCACTCTCAAAGTGCACCCCACAACAAGCGGAGCAAATCTTTAAAGCATATAAAATCCAAACTTTTAAAATCCATACAAGCTTAACTTTTACTTCAAATGTGGTATTTTAGCCATAGTTCATAGAAGAGGCATACATATTTAAATAGGTTTCATATCTAGTTACAATTAAGCATATACATAAATCCCAAAATGACAATACTATTCAAGTCGAACCCTACTTGTGACACTATGGAGCAAAAACACGTACGTCTAAAGATTCACAATAAGGTTCCAACCACAAAATGTTGCACCCTTGGACAATAAGGGCTCACCAACACAAAGCACATCTATCGGGGAGCTGAAGGATCAAATCCCTGAGCAACACCTGTATCTAAAATAGAGTAAGGATAGTAGAGTTGGTTTTACAACTCAGAGAGACAAAGCATCTAAAGCCCACATAAGACAACCTTTCAAAACTTTCAAAGGATAAGGTCTCGGAATATAAACATTAACATTAACTCATAAACTAGTATTGAAATATTCATGTAAGAAAAATTAATCATAAAGTAAACAACTAATTATTTCCATATAATTAGGAGAGAGTCAAATCTAGAATAGGTTCATCAAGATCACACTTAGGCGGGCATTTCTTCGTGTGACCTTATATTTATTATGCACCACTACTTGGGTGGCCATATAATCATCAGTCAAGGTGTATCTAGGCTAACGCCTACTGTCATTAGCTATAGATTTTGTCAAAGATCTTCCAAAAACATAATACTTTATAACAATAAAAATATGACATCCTTTTTTGTTCACATTTCCTCAAGTCTCAAATTTCATAAATTATTTCTCAAGAAAACTCATAATATATTTAGAAATACCTCAGCATTTTCATAATCACATCAAACTCATTCATAAAGCATCACTTCGATAAAATTGTCTCATGTGCAAATTTTCAAAATCATAAACTATTCATGAAATTCTCTTTTGAGTAGTAATCATCATATCAAATCAAACATAATCTCAAGAAATTTGATAGGTATAGCGATTAAAGTAACTATACATGCAATGTTTACTCACAGACTTAGCTCCCAAAGTGGAATTTTACCCACGAAGCTCCAAAACCAAGAGAGCGGTCCTAGGGAATATCTAGCATCATAAACATGACAACAACATCACTTATGAGCTAAACAATCCATATATTACCATAAAACCACTAAGAGAAACAAAACTCCCAAAATCCATGACCTAGGATTTCCCATAACCCCTCTTACACCCTCCCCTATTGTGGAAGAACCACAATCTTACAAGAGAGGTGTTGAAAAGGAGTTTAGAAAGTTACCCTTGAAGGAAAAAGGGAGGAGGAAGTGGTGGGTTCCTTGGTATGTCCTTCTTCAAGCTCCAAGCTCCATCAATGATGGTGGTAGAGAGAGAAAGTGATCGAGGTTGATAAGATTTTGAGGTGGAGAGTGTGATTTGGTGATGGCTTGAAGTTAGATGTGAGAGAAGATTGAGATTGATGATGATGGGTGAAGGAATGGCAAGTTAAGGGATGGAAAAGGGGAGAAGTTGTAGCCCTAGGAGAGAAAGTGGGTAATAGGGAAATGCAACTCGCGCCTCTCTTAAAGTGCAGGTTCCACCTTTGCACTTGAGTGCAGCTTCAATGCCAGAGAATGTTGTTCTCTGACTTGGGCCACACTAGAGCATACTCACTCGCACTGGAGCATGCCCATTAGCACTAGAGTGTGCTCCCCTAAACCCCAAATTGTGTTTTTCTTGTTCCTTTTCCCAATCATCATGATCCTGGACTCATTGCTGGATATTCCTGACATAATCTACAGTTGGGTTATTATATGTCATGTGCAATTGTGTACTTTGATCCTCAAACTTTAAAAATATGCAATACAACCCCTAAACTTTCTAAAGTGTGCATTTTGATCCTTTTTCATTTGATTTTCCCTCACACATTACTGAAAATTGTTACAATCAAGTCATATAATTATATTTCATACCAAATTTATTGATTAGAAAAAGGTTTAATTTACCTCCTTCAACTTATGTTTTAGTGCACTTTAGTTTTGAAACTTATAAATGACAAATCCAATTAGTGTTTAACGAAAAATTTAATGAAAGGACTAAACTGCACATGTTATAAAGTTTAAGACTTGTTGCACATTTTTTAAATTTAAGAACCAAAGTGCAAATAATCTAAAATTGAAGGGAGTAAATTAAAATTTTCTCTTTCATTTATTATAGACATAGTTGAGTCAAACTGAGTTACTATAGCATTGAAAATGCAGATGCACTTTTTCGAACAACTAATCTAGTTCAGCTAAAATAGTATTCCAAGAAGAGATATTTAAAGAGATATTTAAAGATATATGATATTGCCAACAAGGATTAATAAGATGAACTACAATGAATTAATAATGAGAATTGAAAAAGCTGGAGGCAAAAGTAATATTTCTCAAACACTAATTGTAGAGTCTCTTTCACAATGTCTTTCACAGATCGCATTACCACCTAACACGAATAGTATAGGAATAATGGAACTTAACATTCTTTGATTGTATCCTGTATAGATATAGATAAGAGATTTTTTTTAAAAGAGAAAAAAAAAAAAAGAACTACAGCTGTTGATTGTTGACGATGAAGGTTAAATGTGTACTTCTACAGGTATGTATTTAAGTAAGTATTCAGAAGCTTGTCATAGGTGTGATATGTTCTTAAAATTATAGCTTCAAATAATTGTTCATATACTTTTGTTAGTTGACCTTTTTTGCATGGTATGAAAATAAGAATCCTATCGTTTGTATCATATTTTGAAATGTCATCCTTCTTGGCCGTGTTGCTATTTTTTCTTACATATTCCATGGTCTCGTTTTGTTTAATCTTAAAAATGACTTCAATTCAAATTCATTCGTTATAGAGTAATTTACATATTTTTATGAGTTACGATATTTTTTTATATTAATTATTCTAGATTTTAATTAACTTATTATATTAAATTGTATCTTAATTATCTATTATTATAAAAGTAAGTCCAAAAACAAGTCCTATGCAACAAGTTCAAAGAACAATTATGAAGCACCCATGTTTTATGGCACATCTCAAGCCATAACTAAACAAACAAATAAGGGCCTACTTCTCTAATGAAAGATTTAAAATCTCATTAGTAAATCAAAACCATTTAAGATTAAAATTTATTGTAATGATTGATCCTTGGAACATAAACTTCTCCCATGTTCATGAATGTTCCATCACAAGATTCTCCGAAAATTAAAAAGAGACACACACAACACAATCAAATTTCACAGAGATTTTGGATGGCAAGCCAAGAACAAGTTAGATCAGGAAATTAATATATTTGAATGTGTGTGTTGGTGGGTAGTGGATGGGCTTTTCGCCAAAAGCATATGTACGTCTAGACTTTTTTGTGGCATTTCCTTGTCTTATACTTTTGGTATTGTGTGCCATTTTCTAATTTATTTCATGCACAGATCAAGATGGATAACTATCACTTGGCTGGTCTTTGAAAGAATTTGCCTGAGAACTCGTTTATTCTCATGTGGGACCAGAAGATCTTTTTTTTTTTTTTTTTCTTGAGGCAGTGATTAAGAATTATTTCTAAGTAATATTTTTGGGGAGGGAGTAAGAGTTGAATATGAAACATTTCAGACTCAAATAAAATATACAAGAGACAATTATTAAACTATAGGTTCAATCATGGAACAAAAGTTCATTTATAACATTATGCACATAATTTTTTATTTTATTTTTCATGTGATTTTCTAATTTTCATATTTATATATTACTATTGTCTACATATTATAATCAAAAGAGGTATAAGAAAATATTTTAAAGATTTTTGAAATCTAGCCAGCTACTTAAATTATGGCAGGGGGCAGCTGAGCCAGGTTTAGAAAGTGAAGATTATGACTGAGATATCATTAATTACTTGCACATTTCATTCACCAAACAGAGAATGCATACCATAATTAAAATGGGATGTCTTCATTCTGCAAGAATCTCTTCTATAATTTTGCTTGTGAAAATGACCCTTTTGTCATTTATCTTTCAATCCAACAAGATAAAGATTGATAATTTAGTGTGTTTGTTTGTTTTTGTTATTGTTTTTGTTTTTTTTTTCTCAATGGATACATATGGGTACAGATGGCAAAACGGACTTAACTCACCGAGTTGCCCTACCAAACCCGTCAAAAATAACGAGTTAATTTGACATATTTAGCTTGCAAAAAATTTTTGGCCCACCTAATCCGCGAGCTCTGGCGGGTTGGCCTGCCGGGCCAATCTTGTCTCTTTTTTTTTAAGGTGTAAGAGTATTTTTTAAAGAAAATTTTAGGTTTTTATTATAAATTATGTTGTTATTATATTTTTATTAATTTGTGAACTTTATACTATAGACTTTATGTTATAAAATTATAGTTAATTATTATTTATAAACTTATTTACATATCCTAATTAGTTTTTTATATTTGTATTTGAGTTAAATTTGGATACAAATTATGTAATTTAATTATTTTGTTCTATTTTATTTAAGTAGATTTTTTATTTAATATATTTTTCTAATTTTTAAAGTAATTTAACTCATAAAAAATATTAAAATAAATATATTTATATTTTTTATTTTTTTGGCGGGTTGGCTTAAATGGGACAGGATAGAATATTGAGCCCGTCTTCCTAATTCAGCCCACCTTGCCCCGTCCCACTTTTGGTGGGTTGGCCCGGCCTGCTTTGCCATCGCTACACATGGGCTAGGTAAAAGGATAAAATTTAAGGGATTAGAGTTTTGAACTTTTTTTTTAACAGATCTAGGTTTTACTAAGTAAGTTTGAAACATATAATAAGTTGATTGGCTACTGTCTTGACCAATAAAACTTTGCCTATTTTTGTTTTTCGGATAAAAGATCGATTAGAATCAAGGAGACTTCTCTTCATTTTAAGGTTAGTAATTAGTATAAATCACTAACTTCGCAAAAAAATTTATCATAAAATTACATACCGTCTAGTAATGTGGGACTCCGAGATATACTCCATTTGATCTATATTACTAATAAAATAAAAAGACATAACAATAAAATTTTTACACGTGCCACAACCAAAATAATTTCACATTAAATGCATTTCTTTAAAAAATAAAAAAAATCAATTAAAAAAGTTATATTTAGAAAAAATATCATTCATTTAAAAGGGAAATTTTATAAAGAATTCAAATATAAATGCATTTATATTTAGAAAAAATTCAACTATTAATGCTTTCATTTAAAAAAAATTTAGATATTTTATTGATATGAAAAATTCAAATATTTTTTAAAAAATAACTTTATTAACTTCTATATACTAATGTACTAATAGTAATAATATTTCAAAATCCATAATGTGAAAAGTTTCATATGTGTCATAAAATTGTGCATTTATAATTCCACTAACTAGGAATCTTTCTTCATCTAGAAAGATTTTAAATTTTTGCTTTAAAAATAATTTCAAAAATAAATTATTTACTATTATAGTCATTGCTCCATTAATTCTCATTCATGTACAATTTAAATTTTAAATGAAATATACCCTATTTGAAAACTCATTCAACAACTTCTTCATTTTCTAAAAAATCATTTTTAACCCTAAATAGAACGATTTCTCTTCACTTTCTTCTCTTATATTTTTTGTCATAGAAATTTCTTCCATTTGTGTGTTTCATTCTTAAGAATCTCTTCTTATCCTTTCTCACGACCCACCTGGGCCATGACTGGCGCATAGGGAGCATAAACTCCCTAGCAAGCCAGAATGGAAATTTTTACAGAAAAATTGATGAAGTTTCCCCCAAAATAGGATTGTTAAAAAAAGGGGGAAATTTTAAGACAAGATTACTAACAAAGTAGTATACAAGAAGTGGGACCCTACCTGCAGCTAATGGAGCATTTCCAAATATTATATATAACCGAGTTTTCAATGATACAAAACAATACACTTCATGTATACAAAGACAAGGCCCATACAAGTAACAGTATAGGCTCACCAAAGATTCAATGCTTCTAGCTAATTGGGGAACCTGAGTACGGACCTATATCTATGCCTGAAACAAGGGAGAGAAAGAGTGAGTCATGCAGACTGAAGGAGAGATAACATAATTTTAGCAAAATAGGGAACATAACTAAAATACAACTATCAAATAGGTTAAATAAGATACATTAATTGAAACATGCCAAGTACACATTTATCAGGTAAGTATCTAGAGGGAGGTCTCAATTTCCAAAATATCAATCACACCTGAATTCACAACAATTAAATATTAGAATTCACAGCTTAAATAACATAATTACGACTCAACAGGTGGCCCCCGAATACCTGTTTGGCCTATGACACTTTGTTCCTAGCCCTAACCAAGACTCAAGTGATGGCCTCTGGATACTTTATCACCATGGCACTTTGATCCTAGCCTTTACCAGGACTCAAGTGGTGGCTCCCAAGTACTTTATCACCCATGGCACTTTGTTCCTGACCCTCCTAGGTGCCCCCCGGATAATTTATAATCCGTGGCACTTTTCTCCTATAAGGTCATGTGCCAACTTGATTAGTCAATTCTCATCCCAATTCTCATTCTAACCCAAAGATACAAATCAAAGCTCAATTAACAATTCAAGCTGCTTATCCTCTTATATAGCCATGACAACATAATTAATACAAAAATTAGTCCAAAATAATAAACAACAGTAAACCATACAATCACTTCACTTCCCAACATATCTAGCAACGCTTCACATATATTCACAGAATTAACTCATTTGAACTTAACAAGAAAAAGGGTTGCTGTAAGCAATTACGTTACCATAGGAAATTAAGCTCTTTAGTCATAGCTTTAACCTTCAATCCTTTAAAAACTTGTATAAAAGTAAAACTGGATATCTAATAGAGTTGAATTCGAATATATAAAAGAAAGATGCTATAGACATGTTATCCACTCACCGACAATAGCAAACATCAAATCTACGTCCTTGGGCCATCAAACTCGAGAGTTGATTTCTCTGGGAATTTGAAATTGACACATGATCAGGTATTCCTAATTTAGCATAACAATGGTTTAGAGTCTAAATCCTAATCCTCTTTTCCATTCTTAGTCTTTTGTAAGCATAATTATAACTCAATGCTTTCCAAACATATCCTGCTAACATAACAATTTGTCCATCCTATGTACGTAAATGATATCAAGGTCATGAGGGAGAATTCTTTGTACAACATATTTGTCCTTTGAGAAACAAAGCATAATTTCATATCATAAACACTTAGACTAAAGTTTAGAGACAATGAACTTAATTATTAAACAAAATATTCCAACTCAATTGACTACATGGTATAACTCCTTGGTCCATACGTATGTAAAGCAAAATTTGGTGCTTAAATCCATTTACAATAGATATTAATATTATATAAAAATTATTATTATTATTGTTAATTTCTATATTCATTATTTAAGCTATTATATTTGTTTACAACTTCACATAGTATTAGACATTTTACTTTTAATTAAATGTTTATTTTTCTTATCCCGTGCATTGCATGTGTTCAAAATACTAATTTAAAATATTTGTCATATGAGGTAATTGCACTAACTTTAAAAAAGTGATTAATTTTACTTTTAGCAAAATGTAACTTTATCTAACTAAATAATCTTCTATTAAAATACTTGAGATATTATTAATTATTAATCGACTCTCTCATTTTATGTAAATATATCAACAAATAATGGTAAAGTTAAAAAAAAAAAAATTCATACTTTCTTATTGTTCTAAAAACATATATAGATTAGGAGTAAATTTATACAATTCACATATTTTGAAATAGAGGAGTAAATTCTTATAATTTTATATAGAGTAAACATGCATTTTGATTTTTGAAAGATTTGTATGATATTAATTTAGTTACTGAAAGATTTTTGAGATCAAACAAGCTCCTAAAAGCTAACATGTAATATCACATTAATCCTTGAAAGTTATTCGACATCAAATAGGTTTCTAAAATTTAAAAAATGTGACATCACTTTATTCCTTAAAAGATGCATATGATAATGAATAAGTCTTTGAAAACTTCTTTTAGAAGGACTAAGGTGAATCATATTTTAATTTTTAAGAATTTATTTGATGTCATATTTTAACTTTTAAAAATCTATTTGATGTAAAAAAATTTCAAGAAGTAATGCGATGTCACATTTGACCTTTCAAGATGTCACACAAATTTTTCTAGGATTAAAATGTATGTTTACACTTTATATACCACTTATTAAGAAGAGTTGCCGAACTAAACCTAAAAGCAAAGTTCTTTTCTTACCAGTTAAACTAAAAGTCTAAAGCCCTCTCAAATGTTTTAATTTTAAAATTTTCAGTTATAGATAAAATTAAGTAATGATTTAAACAAAAAATTTTGATTTTTTGTCGAAACTATATATATTCTCTTATCGGAGGCAATTTTATATGAATTGGATATGACTACTTAAGCAGCAAAACTTTCCCTTTCGAGTCTCAACGCAGCTGCGTACTCGGGACTCAAACCCGAGATTTCTAGTTAAGATAGACCAGTCTCCCATCAAGTGATCTATGCACTCATCAATAACAATTTTTTTGTTGAATCAATATTAAATGAACTATTTGTATTAAACACAATAATTATGTAATATTAAAAAAACTATGTAATAAGTTAAATAAAAAAGAAGTTGATGATCAATTTCAATATCTTATCTGTTAAATAGTTTTTACATTTTTTCGTTTGCTTACTTTTAGTAAGTATCCAACAAATTGCTTTCATTACTAAAACTTTTCGCATTCAACATTAAACTGAACTATGATGTAATCTTTTAAAATGCTATTGCCTCAGGTCCACGAAGATGCTGCAAATTGGAGAAAATATGCAGAAGAGCAAGAGAAATTTGTTCTCATGGGACTCTTCTATTTCTTATTCCATATGCTGCATGTAAATTGGACTCCAAATAGAATTGAATTGATGTTTTTCCTTCTTACTTCCTCTTCCACTGACCCAACTGTGTACTTCTGGTTTGCCTGAATTTGGTGACACTGTCAACCTCTCTTGTGGACATGTCATCAGAATAAATATAGACAACAAGCCTCATTATTGATGATTGATGGAAGTACCTTAGACACAAGATAATTCAACACTGAAAAGACGACTTTTCCTGGCACTGTCTTCATGTACCTCCAGGACAATCGCCATGTATCTCTGCTTACTCAATAAATGAAGAAGGAGCTCCAACTCCGCAATAGCATAAAAAGCCTTTTGTTTTTAATAATTTTTTGTTGAAATACACGCAGAGCTTCTACTTCATTTCTATGTTATGTGATATTACCCATATAATCTTTTATCACAAATGACATATAATCATTCCAATGATATAGCACCTCAATCATATAATTTTATATTAACAAATAATCATTTTTAATTCTTCATACTTTATTGCAATAATAATAAAATTTCCATTTTTTGATTTTTTTTTTAACAGTGCCATGGACTTAGTTCACATAATTGTGCTGAGAATCCCCCCCCCCCCCTCTCTCTTTCTCTCGCTAGCATGCTATATATACATCTGATCCTGTTAAATTTCATAAATTGCCCAGTCTACACCAATAGAGAATCAATCATGGTCTTTCAAGTAAAGCTGAACAATGCTTAGCAGTATTTTGAAATAGGAAACAGGCAGTAACACCGGGAGAGTTACAGAATGGCTTTCAAAGGCCCTTATTTTGACACCATTGCCAGACTTAAGAAAATGAATGATCCAACCTATTAATTGTTAAAGTTCCCATGATAAAAAGAAATGAACACAATTCTTATGATATGGAAAAGATGAACTGCTCTTGCCTATTAATGTTCAAACTGCAAACAAAAGGTTATTGCTTCCAAGTCTTGTTCAAAAAATTCATTGGATAAAAGAAAAACTAATCCTTGCAAAATTTCAAAAGCCTCTCCATGGATCCTCCGTCCTCTATGTCTCATGTGTTATTCTTATGCATGTAATTTAAGACTTATCCCATCTCATGTATATTTTTATCTGCAAAATTCATGGTCATGTGACTTTTTCAACTATAACTCAGATTTTTCATCTTCATCATCTTCCATGTTGTTGTCACCCTCAATTGGGGATGTTCCTTCACCAGGTCCTGCAGCTAACTGGAGGGGTCCTTGAGGATAACCAGAACCAGAATTGATACCCTTTGAGGAGTCATTGAACTGACCTTGGAAAATCCTTAAGCTACCAAGAACTGCAACAGATTGATTAGCAGTTGCTGCATTTGTTGGTGGAACTCTCCGCGTATGAGGTCGGTATTTCTGCAATAATAAAGAACCATAAGCATTAAAAATTTAACATCCAATCCAAACTTCACTAGTCATTTAAACCTCACATCCTTTGTGAACTATGAAGGCAGTAAGGATAAACAGAACACCAAGGATTTACTTGTAAATAGCTCTTCACTTCATCATTGGTCAGGCCATCAACTTGCATGAGTTCTCTAATTTGCTTTGGAGTAGCCGCTGCAATTGAAAGAACCAAGAAATGAAAATTTGACATAAGGAACCAAGAAATTCTTAGGTACTCGTTCCATCAACTTACCACTAACACACTTATCTATATATTTTTATTTTTTTAAAAAATAAAATAAATAATTAATAACATAGGTATATGTGTTAGGGATGAATCCCATCATAACTATATACTAAATTGGCATGCAATAAATGGAATAAGTACAGTAAATGAAATAAGTACTATCATATGTGACATTTCAGAAATGTAATATTCGATTTAAAATAAAAATAGATAACAAAAATTTTAAAATTTTATATAAATTGAGTTTTTGGGATCTTTTCTCTATTCACTGTAAAATTCTATAATAATGGAGGAATTAAAATTAATGGAGTGAAATTTTTTTTTTTTTATATATATAAGAAGATAAAAAAAAAAAAAAAAATGAAAAGAGAAAGACCACACTACACTCTCAAATTGATAGACTACATTACTCCCCTCACTTTTCTCCATCCTTATCCCCTCCTCTATGTGTTCATCGTCTGCACATCTCTCTTTCAGTCTATTATTATCTTCTTCTTATACCAATTGAAAAAAAAACTCTCTCTCTCTCTCTCTCTCTCTCTCCCTCTCTGATTTCGGTTCCTCCATGGCGCGACCAACACCGCGCATTTATTTATCATCACCACAACCATGGTCCACGAGTCTATCTCTCTCTCTTTCTCTCTGCCATTTCTCCCTGCTCTGTTCCTCTCTCTCTTTCTCTGCTCGCGGTTCTCTGCCGCTGTTCACTGCCGTCGCACCCCCCTCTACCCGGCTCCCTCTCTCCAGCGAGCTCTTTCTCTGGTGGTGGCTAGGCTTGGTTTTGTCTTCCCCTCTCAAACCCCAGCCCTTGGTGAGCTCCTTTCCCTCAAGTTTTGTGTCCTACTCCTTTGAAAATTGCATTATTTTGCCCCCCTTGATTTTTATTGTTGGGGAAGAACTTAACAACCCCAAAGGAGGAGATTAAAAGGAATTATGAGTTAGCTAGTTTAATTGGGTGATATGTATGGATTTATTTTAGATAATTTCAATTGTTATTGTGACCTTCTCCTTGGTGAAATCTTGTAATTGATAAATTATGAAACTAATTTAGCATGAAACTCCATCTTTTAGAAAACAATTTTGTTATAATCGGAATATTGCCTTGCTGATTTCGTTGAGAACAATTTAATTCTTGGTTTCAGCGGCTAATGTTTGATTATATAGCCATGTCCTTGGGGTTAGAATCTTTTTAGGAACAACACTTTGGCTTTGGGACTTCGAGGAACTACTCTATTGCCTTTTGGAGTGCACGGTGAGTAGATAATATATCTATAAAGTCTTTCTTTTATATATTTGAACTTAACTCTATTAGATATCTAGTTTTACTTCTGTATAAGTTTTCAAAGGATTGGAGGTTAAAGCTATGGCTAAAGAGCTGATTTTTATGGCAAGGTAATTGTTGCGGCAAAATTTTATTATTATTTATTTATTTTACTTGTTGGGTTTAAATGGGTTAACTCTGTTAGTAATAGAATACCTATAACTTATTTAAGGTGTTATTTTGTAAGAGCATGTTATTATTAATGATAATGTTTAGTTCGTGAGAGTATGATGTGGTTGTTCTAGTTAGTGTGTTTATTAAATTTTTGAATGATGCTTATTACAGATGTGAATTGGAGTTTTGAGGATGGGACAGGCTCTTATGAAATGGTATTGGAATTGTTGTCTGAACCTTGATTTGTATGGTATTATGAGCCATGATATCTTTATAAATATGTGCAAAGCGTGAATTTTGATATATTGGCTTTATGACTTTCTAGGATGCAAAGTGCCACGGCTTATAAATTTATTCGGGGGCCACCTCTTGAGATCCTAGAAGGGCTTAACCTCCTAGGAGCAAAGTGCTGTGGACCTAACAGGTATCCAGGGGCCACCTCTTGAGTCCTAGGAGAGCCAGGAACAAAGTGCCACGGGGATAAAGTACTCGGGGGCCACCTCTTGGGTCTTGGTCAGGGCTAGGAACAAAGTGCCACGGACCAAATAGGCGTCCGAGGGCCACCTCCTGGGTCCTGGTCATGTTATGTAAGCTGTGAATTCTAATACTTGATTGTTGTAAATTTAGGTGTGTGATATTTTGGTAATTGAGAACTCCCTCTATATCCTACTTGATAATTGTATTCCTGGCATCGTTCAATTACTGTATCTTGATTCACCATACTAGATAGTTATATTTTAGACAATTTCCATATTTTACTATAGTTATGTTATCTCTTATTGAGTCTATTGACTCACCTTTTCTTTCCTCTCTATCTATGCTTCAGATGCAGGTACCAATCCATGCCCAATTCTTTCAGTTACCTAGAAGTACTTAGCCTTTGGTTATGCTCCATTAGCTCACAAGCAGGGTTCGATTTCTCGTGTTGCTTTATAAAGTGTCATAGTTTAATATTTTTTTAGCTGCTGTAATATATTATGAGGATGCTTGATTGATTGTGAGTTTGTACTAGTATTATGAGTCCACAGCAAGAACTTTGTATTCATAGGAATTGTTTGAGTTTAGAGGGATTTCTGTTCGTTTTTCTAATCATTTTTCTGCAAGGTTTTCAATAGGCTTGCTAGGGGATCAGCTTCTCCTATGCGCCAGTCATGACCCCTAGGTTGGGTCGTGACAAGGAGCACCCAAGAAGTTTTCGAAGGAACCAAACAAGAGGTAATAAAATGATTATGAACTGCCAGATCCATGTTTGCAAAGAAGAATCACACAATAATATGCAATATATAGCATTTCTATGTTCCTGTTGATCCTGACTTTTCCCAATTTACAACTTCAATCATGAATTAAACAGAGAGGGACAAAAAAAATAAAAATAAAAAACTTCATATCCTCTCAATTCCAGCATCAAGTCCCTCAACATTTAAGACTAACATGAATTGTCGTCACATTCATCAATTTACTAATCTATACACGGTGTCCTATTATCCTGTCATTCAAAGTACAAGTTTGATAAAGCCCCATATTCTAAGAATATTCTAAGAAGTAAAGTAATTGTACACTTCAAGCAGGAAGGTGAAATCTACATCCATTTCCATGACTAGTACTAGTTATTGAAATTCATGTGAAAAAAGACAACATTGATGTTAGTTCCAAATTTCTAACCTTGAGAGCCTCCTAGCTCCTCCAAAGCCTTAATGAATTGACGATGCAACTCCGGCAACCGGCACCTCCTTTGTTTCCAGCCAGTTCAGTGCCAGAGGCATGCTGGAAGGAGAGGAGGAAATAGCCTGGCTAGAGCTGGTTCTGGATCCAGTGGAACCAGATCCCTCCCTTGAGTTTTTCATTAGAGTTCCAGGGGTCAGAAGAGAAAGTCCATTGATAACAGAATCTTCTTGCTCTTCCTTTGTTGAAGAGTAGCTCTTATAAGGCATAACAAACCCCCTGATTCCATTTCCATTTCTACCATATTGGAACAAGTCTTCAGCCACGTATTGTCTTTCTTCTTCATCATTTTCCTGTTATGACCAAAGAAATGGGGAAAAATAAATAAATAAATAAATAAACCTATGTGAATTAAAATGGTTCATTTTTATTTTAATATAACCGCACAAATTAAATTCTCATCTTTCTAATGATGGTACCTTGTTTTCTAATTTATAGTTTGGTTTTTCATCATACTCATATCCATAGGCACTAGTATAAGTGTTCCACAACTGAACAGAACTCATCCAATTCTTCACTTTCCTCCCTCTCATTACACTCTTTCTTCGAGGGAAAAAAACTCTTCCAACACTGGCTCAGACTTATTATGTGCATTGCATTTTGCTGATTCCACCTTCAGAGCTAAAATTGCTGCAAACACAGAGAAACAACAATGCATTAAACTCCAAGCTCCAAAGCTGAGAAATTTATTGTATTTTAAAATCATTAAACTTCAAAAGAAAATAAACATAACCCATGTTCCAGAATCATCAAAATAGTGTTCCTGATTTGTAAAACAAAAAAAAGAAAAAGAAAAAAAGAACCACCATTCAAGAGAAGCATGCATGGACGAAGCTCGCGCTTGAACGGGTCAATTTTGGTCAACTCGAGTTCCAAGCTGGAGAGGAAATCATGGAGTGTGGACAACTTGTGGGATGCATTTGGAATGGTGGAAAGGTGGCAGAGAAAATCAGCGACGGTTTTAGGAACAAAAGTGGGTCTTAATCTTAAATCCATCCTCGGTTCTGCAAGAACTGAACCCATATTGCTGTGTTAGTGGTTTTGATGCTTTTAAGATTTTGGCTTACAATGAGAGGTTTCTTAGTTTCTGTGACTTGTAGTTGCAACAAGGAGTCTTTTATTTTTCCTTTTTTTTTTTTAATATTTTGAGGGTCAAAAAGTAAGAGAAGTGAAATGGTACAGGTGTAGAGATGGAACGGGAAGTAAGTAAAGGGAATTTATAGGTGGAGGAATTCGTGGCTTTGGATTGGGACGGAAGAGAGTGTGACTAGGAGTGTCATAGATTTGGTTTTCCATACACGTCTCATTCGACCAATGAAAAATTAATCTCTCCGGCACAGTTAGACGTCTAAGTGCACCCTAATGATGTTTTTTCTATGCACAAGAATTTCAAAATTAAATCCAAAACCACATGTTTAAAAAACCCAAATTTCTTTAAGCCAGACAAATATCTTATTGGTTATTGTGAGTCAGAGTTGTTTGTAAAAGAAATTGAAAATAATAAACAAAGGAAATATAAAGAAAATGGAAGTGGAGGTTGGGAATGTGAGAGTGAAATGGAAATTTCTCAAAACTTCAAGATTCCTCAAAAAGATGCAAAGGTAGAGAAAAAAAAAAAGAGAACAAAGCTACAATTTTTGGATGAAGGATGCTATGGTGCACCTTATTAAATATGGAGCAACACACACTTTCATTTAGCCATACTTTTAAAGTGCGGATAAATGTATTCAAAGTGTAGCAGAATGCATTTAGTCACATTCAACAATCTGTGGCTAAATGCAAAATTATTTAGTGTGGCTAAAGTATGGTTAAACAAAGGTTTGTAATATGCTCTTACTTGACTAGGGTGCATTTTAGACAATCCTTTTTTGGATAGTCGTATATTTGTAGTATTTATATTATATTTCATTTTCTCAAAAAAAAAAAAAATTAAACGATAATTTTGACCCAATTGACTTATTTAAAGTAGGTTTCAACTCAAGTTATTTTTGGGCCAAGCCAAATCAGATTTATTGTTTTAGATTAGCATTTCATCAACTCAGCTTAACCCATTGCAAGTTGTGGGTTTCAGGGCCAAACTATCAATTTACTAATTCAATTTTTATAAAAATACTTAAATCGATAAAAAAAATTAGGATATTTGAACAAACAATTAGGATTTAATTTTAATTTAATTTTTATGTACTGACAATATAAAATAATTTTATATTTTTAATTAGTAAAATTTAAGAAAAATGTCAAATTATGATAAATAACTATCAAAACATGATAACTATTTACCATAATTTGTGATTTTTTTTTCAAATTATATTAATTGTGGCACAACCTAACCTAGCCATGACTAGCGCATAGGGAGCTTTGACCCTTAGCAAGCATAACAAAATTCTAAAGAAGAATGGATTGAGTTTCCTCTAAAAACTGGACTCCTTAGAAGTTGTTAGACCTATTTAAATAGACCATCATCAAGTTAGAATAGTATATAAACGTATTTATATGTACATACACATTATTCTTTATATTTGAATATATATAAAATCCATTACAACTTGTACAAAATGTAGGGCATTACACAATCACGCCCATAACCCCAAATAGATCTGGACCTTGCCTGTTGTTCAAGGAGCTCTAACAGAGTATACAAAAGAAGGCCTACACCGGTGAGATAGGCTCATCAAAAGATAGCAAATAGCTATTTATGGAGCTAGTGGAGTTGGACTTGAGTCTATACTAGAATCTAAAATAAAGGGAAACAATTAGATGAGTTAAATAACTTAGTGAGAGATAATCTATTTATAATTAGCACAGGAGTAGACAAAAGTATATGTATGCATATGGGAATCACTTGCATTAGCAGAAAGCAAATCGAAAATCTTATTTTTCTTGAAATCCCATTGAAATACATTTTTCATTAAAACATGGAAATTTAAAATATACATTTATAGCTGATAGAAGGGCATAATTGTAGAATTCCTGCTTTACTATCTTGAGCAGCATCAATAGCTAGCCCTTAGTGAAGCCACAAGACGGTCGTATCATCCTAACACGACAGGCTAGCACTTTCTCTACTAGTTGGGGTTCGTACGAAGTACACTAAGTCTAACATCTACCGCTATTAGCTATGATCTTATGAAAGGCCTACCCTACAAACCTTTTTATTTACTGAATCTAGCCCAAATCCCTTTTTTTGCATAACATACTTAGAAGATAATTCGTTATTCTCATGTTAACAACCATATAGTATTCAATTCATAACAATTTCTAGGTAATTTGAAAATTAGCACAAGTCACATCTCATGAACTTTTCGCAACATAAATTCATATTAATTTCTTTTCCCTCACAAGCTATCGGGAAAATATTTCATTAAATATACATAATCATAAATAAACTATCCACTCACTGTACTCAAACCACAAAGTAGGAGTTCCTTTATGGAGCTACGGGACCAATGAGCTACTTCTAGAATGGATCTAACACCATAAACATGACAATATAACCATATATTAGCCATAGTGGCAAAAGATTAATATGAGTTACTCTTACATCCTCAAAAACCCTAGATTTATATCTTTAGAATTCCACAACCTAGCCCAAAAATCAATTTTATAGGAAGAAGTTACCTAAATTCTGACATAGAGGAAATCATAAGCTTAAAGGTTACCTTAAGTGTTAAGGAACGAAAAATAACGAAATAGGGAGTTTAGGCCTCCTCGCAGGACTTCAAAAACTTTCCTTTACTTGCTCACAAAAGAAAATCAATAGGTAGAATCGCTAAGAATATAGCTGATAAGGAGTGGATAGAGATAAATGGTGATATGAGATAATAAAAATATCAAATAGTGGTGATTCTACATAGAAATAAGGATAGAGGGGAGAGAAAGTGTTTCTCTCTTTTCAGGAGGTGGAGCCCCCTTTATTTTTTTTTCCCACCACCTTTGCTGTGTTTGAGTGCGGCCTAAGGCCAAAAACTCCCTTTTCTCGGATTGGTCTCACGCTCAAATGCAGCCTCCTGGGTCCAAAATGTCCAAATAAGTTCATTTTGGTGTTTCTACCTCCAATGCTACTTAAGATAGATTTTAAGTTAATATCCCTTTAATTTTACTCTCCATTAACTTTAAAACATAAATAAAAATAAGAAATACCCCTACTTGAATTCAAATAAAATATCCCAAAACATAAAAATCCTTAAGAATCAAAATCTACATTTTGGGTTTTATTACAAATTTATGAAAATTTGTGTCGATTTTTACTTCTTTGATATCTAAAGAACAGTTATCGAAACTCGATCTCCAAAAATAGTCCCAATCATATAGCTCTCCAATGAGGCATCAGATTTAGACTAAGCAATTTTATAGTGTTCGATAGAACCAAAAACCACAATTCATATATTCCTTGATTAGGGTATTACACACTAAGTGCATAGAAATTAATCTCAAACAATTATAAACCAACTACAAATAAATTTGATAGTCAACCCAATTACCAATAGCTAATAGTAATAGTGTCGCTCAAATGGAGTGCCAAAATTTCATGAGTCTAGAATGGATCTAGGTCCCACTTTCTTTTAATTATAGATAGAGATAGCAAAATGAGTTTAACCCGCTGGGTTGGCTCAGTAAACCTGCAAAAAATAGAGGGTTAGGTTGGTATATTTGGCCCACCAAAATTTTTTGGCTCGTGAGCTTTGGCGAGCTGGGTGGGTTGGGCTCGTGGGCCAAGAGTTGTCTTTTTTGTTTTTTCTAAGTACATGTTTTTTATTTTTAAAATTTTTTAATTTTTGTTGTAGACTATATTGTTATTATACTTTATTAATTTGTGGACTTTATGTTATGGAATTATATTTAATTATTATTTGTGAACTTCTTATTTATATATCCTAATTAGTTTATTATATTTATCTTTGAGTTAAACTTAAATATAAATTATGTAGTTTACTTATTTTGTTCTATTTTATTTAAGTGAATATTTTATTTAGTATACTTTTTAAATTTAAAATTTTTTAAGGTAATTTAATTCTTTAAAAATATTAAAATAAGTTTATTTATATATTTTTTATTTTTTTGACAGGTCAACCCACCTATAAACATGAATTTTTATAAAATCAAAACCTAAATTAGGGGAGAACAACTCGTGTAGTTAAATCGAGCGCAGTGGCCCCCAAAATAAAAATATTTTTCTTTTCAAGACAAATATCATATTTAATTTTTTACATAAGTTTCTATATGAGTATGGAGATATTAACGATTAAGGATACAAAAAAAAAATTCTAAATAGGTGAAAGCTGTCATCATCTCTTTTAGGATATTACAAATGTATGAAAAAGGAAAAAAAAAAAAAAAAAAGAGTTCCTCATCTAGAACTTTTTTGGGCGATTATGATATCCTAGATATGCATCTCATTTTGATTATTTGAACATCGCAATTTAGAATGCTTCTTTTGACAAACAATTTATAGAAAGGAAGGAAACGATGCAGTCAAATAATGATAAGATATGTTAGTCTAATATTCTAAAGTCTGAAGTACCTTGCATAGTTGTACCACCCGTTTTGATAAGTCAAGAACCACCTGCTTTTGGAGCCAGGATGGCCACCAAAGGTGGAATATATGTTCACAGAGATTCCAAAAGACGTGTATTCTATATTTATGTGCTCCATTTTTTATACTTAATTAATTGTTTATACATTTCATGTGTGTGATTTCTCATTTCATAAGAAAATTGACACTCTTTTCTACTTGTCTTTTGAAATGATTGTAACATCAATGGCATAAAGAGATTCTATAAATTTTAATTATTCGAAAGCAAGCTTAAGTTAAGAAAAAATAAAGATTCTACAAAAACAAAAAAAATCTATATAGTAATGATACACATATATTACTAATACATACTTTTAGTCTCACATGGTCCTCCGTCGCTTTATCTAACTAGGAAGACCGGTTCTTTGATCATATGGTTAATTTACAAGATTGGATTTTTTACCCTCTCGATCTTTTATGTATCCAACTTTTTATATTCTTGCCAGTCATAATTGGCCCATGCTTTACGAATAAATGGAAACATAATGAAAATTATACATCTTAGTTGTTTACAATTCTCAAAACATAATTAACATATTCTCAAACCATGTTAAAATTAGCTAATTGTCTAGTAACTCAATCCTTTTTTCGTTATATGGAAAAGAACTTTGTTAGCAATGTAAGAGTAAGTACTAATATTTTAACTATTGGTCTAATTGTACACGACTAGAGTACAACTTACATGAAACGAACAATGTTTGTCAAATTCAATCGAACTACAAGAATTAGTTCTATGTTAATTTGCAATATAAGGAACAAACCAAGTTGCTTCTCAATTACCTTAGACGTAAGTTCAATCAAACTAAGGAAAATGAGGGAACTATCATGTTGTCATTCAACCAATTTTATAAATAAATTAATAAAAATCAATAAATTTCTAACAGTCCAACCTTGAGTCAGACCGAGTTATGATAATGCCATCAATAGAAAGTTATTATATTCCTTAAAAAACAACTTGAGATACTTTTTCAGTTTTTATTTGAGTTTAATTTTGATACAAAGAGCTAGTTAATCATATTGTTTTATTTACATGACCATTTAGGTAGTGAATATAAAATTTAACCATATGTTACTAATATTGGATGATAGTATTTTTTTATATTAATAATATATATGAATTAAATCCTTTTCCTTTCTAAATCAATATTTTAAAAAAAATAACATCGAACCGACTTATAAGTCAGTTGGATTGTAAACTGCTCATATTTTTAGTTTAAATTCTTCATTCAACCATGATTTAATCATAGTTCAATTACAAATTTAACTTGTTGAACTATAAACTAGTGCTATTAGGTTTTCAAAACATCGTTCTTCATACACAAGCAGATCATCAAGTATAGCCATAACACGAATGCTTGAACAATAAATCTTTCAACATTTCCATTAACAAACGTTCACAGCCCTTGGACGCCCTCATCTCAATATTGTCCTAAATAACTGAATTGAAAAACTGATATCAAACGCAATACGAATGCTCGTTAGTCACACCCAAAATAATTTACAGTCAGAACTCTAAATACTCTACAGATGTATTCTGATTAGTTATTCGTACCTGATTTGATTTCAAAAGGACCTAGCGAAGCATAATCTGCACCAAGAAAACCGAAACTGATGTAACTGATGTTGGCTTTTATTTTAGATGGTCAGGTACTGTCACCTGTAGTAGAGGGTAATTCACAATTCCCATTTAAAGAATTTAACTGCTGAAAAGAAGAATCATGAGCATCCCAAGCTATGCTACAACCAAGTTAAAGGAAAACATTAACTTGATTAATAAGTAGCATAACAGTTTTTTTTTTTTTTTCCATTTCTTCCTATTTTTTTTTTATTCGCAGCTTAAGCCGATAATACAGAAAAGTCCATACTACAATTCTCTATGCATTGGGAATTAAGAATATACAACTGGCGTATTTCGGACGATAGTTACCAAAATATTCAAGAAAGCCTTCATTTTGCAACATAGCACTCACTTCAGTGAAAAGAATCACACGAAGTACAGAAGTCAAATATGCTCTAGCTGGCATAATCTGGCTAGACAAACTCTTCCAAATCTGATCATAAATGTAGTATCACCTTTTTTTCATCAATCCGAATCACTATTGAAATTAATCTTTTCAGTTTCCACTGAATCCTCCTCCAATCTCTGATCACCTGCTTCAGGAAACACTCTTACATCTTCTAAAATATACGGTTCAACCAATTTCCAGAACCAAGTTGCATTGCTTCCCAGAAAACCAATCCAAAATACCCTCCCTTTCCTCTTTACTTTACAGTTCAGGGACATTGCTTTAAACTTTTTGACAATGTTCTCAACACCCTCACGACTCCCCTTTATCTTCAGCAAGATATCCCCCAATGAATTTCGACAGCCTCCGTACATGTACCAGTATGCAAGAACACATGGTGACAACCACCTATGGACTAGTTTTGGAATTGTAGGCTGACCCTTTGACCAAAATTGATCTGCATAGAAGCCAAAATGAGAGCTTGCAATGGTACAAAACTTATCTGGTATGTTCTCACCGTCATCACTTGGCTTACAAGAAGGATGCAGCCATTCATAAAACTGGCGATGTATATGACTCTTCAGGACATGATGGCCGTTAGAATTACAATCAAAATCAAAATGGATAATGTGATTCTTCCGTTGGTCATCAGAATCAATCTGCAAACCACCAAAAAGCAGCCCAATTAATATTTCTCTCTGCTCTTTGGTTAGCTTCAGGCTTATTGGTTTTCTAACAACTTTCCTGCTCAAGCTCAGTATATAGTCAAGCTTTTCCATTAACGGGGCATCAATTTCATACTTTTTTAGGCACATAAAGTCATAGATCTTCTCAGCCTTTAAGTAATTTCCAGAGGACAGATATCCACTTAAGATGATGTTGCATGATCGACCATTAACACCAATAGTCCCATTATGATTCATTTGGTTAAAGATATCCTCAGCCTTCTCAAGATTACCAACCTTCACCAATGAATCCAAATATATACTGTATATGGTACAACTAGGACGACATTTCTCCTGGTACTGGAAGAATGCCTCTTCCAATTTATCATGTAATTCCAAATTGAAGTACATGTTTAGTAAATAAATGTATGCTGGTGTAAGGGGCTTCAAGCCACTGTTGATGAAATCTGTCATGATTGATTCTGCAAATTCCAACTCTTGTGCTCTGCATAGTATCTCTATTATTTTATTATATGCTGCAACACTTGTCTTCCCTAGTTTCTCCTGCATCTCCCGAAATATCTCCAAAGACTTCAGAGGCATGCCAACCTTCGAGTAGACTTCCATTTTATACACAAAAGCCTGAGGTGGGAGATTGCTTTCAAACTGGAAAAGTTTGAACCAAGTCTTCTCTGCTTCCTCCACCTCCCCTTCCCTTGCACAAGCCCTCAAGATGGATATTAGCACCGCTTTTCCCTCCTGAATTCCAGCATGTAGCATCTCTTCCCTCAATGCTTCTATCCTTTCTTTATCTATAGAATCTTGATAGCTATGTAGCCAAATTAGGCCACCATAAATATCTTTATGTACTTCAAGTCCACTTGTAACCAAATGATGATATATAAACTCAGCTTGCTTAAGGTAATGCTTCGACAACGTCCCTGGTTTACTTACAAGAGCTCTGAAAAGGAAATTATGCAAGCTAAGACGGGGCTGGTAACCACCCAACTGAATCATAAGATTGTAAATGCTGCATGCTTCATCCAAACAACCTTGAACAGGAGCACTAAGATAAGCAACAATTAATATATGGAATGTTGACTCGCTAGGAACGCGACCTTGATTGATAATATCATCAAATACCTCACGGCACTTCGAAAACTTTCGTTCTTTACCCAGGTAATCTGCTAGCTTGGTAGCAAGAGCAAAATCAAATTGATACCAACTTTGTTCCATCATCCACTTGTATACCTTTACAGGGAACAAAAGTACGTAAATTTGTGAACAAACTCCAGCTTATGGTGAGATTTCGTAACATGTGCTACTTAAGTGATCAAGCAGATAAATAATTACAGCAATTTGAAGCAGTAGAAGAAACATCAAGTAAACAAGCAATTCTCGGGAAGGAGAAAGGACAGAACAGAAAAATAATCCATGACAAATAACAATGTTTAACTAGTAACAGGGAAGCCCTATACCATTTACTAACCCGCATTCAAAGTTAAATTAGCCGTAACAAGAACAGAATGAGTTTCATTCAAGATTAGATTCACATCAATTTGGAACCTAAACAACAAACAATATCAATTTAGTTCTCCAAAGAAATTGATATCAGCTTAGTCCCTCAATTACAGAAAAATTACATTAATTCATCACTCAATCGAAAAAAAAGCAGACATCAATTTATTCCTTTTCATAATAGAAAATGACATCACTTTAGTCCCTCAATCCCACGCTTTGTGGGATTTTGATGCTCCTTTCTAATTAAGGGACTAAATTGATAGCCACTGGTCTTTCAAGGACTAAATTAACGTTAACTCAATCTTTCTTTTTTCTTTTTTTTTCGGATGGAAGTTAACTCAATCTTTCAAGTACTAAAAATTGTAATTTACTCAAAACAATAGGGTCAAGCACATTAGTCCTTGATGAGGGTTAAAAAAAAAAAAAAAACACTCCAACATGACTTTAAGAATTAAAAATGTCAATAATTAAAAATTAAAAATATCTTTCATATTAAATTCTATTTAAAAATTAATGCATGCAGTGAGTAAGGACTAATGTGACCAACATTTTTATGCTAAAGAACCATGTTATTAGACTTACATAATTTCTCAACAACAACAACAAGAGGGAAGAAGGAAAACTGACCCTAAACGCGGTCTCATTCTCGCGAATCCGCATGCAATGGACGGCGACATACGTGGCATCCTCCTGCCTCAACCACTTCCTCTGCCCATTCAGTATCCTCACAGCAGTCGACTTGTGCGGCGGCAGCTCCTTGCACAGCCACGCCAGCCTCGCCCTCCTCCACTCCTCCGGCAGTTCACTCAGCTCCTTCACCTCCACCTCCACCTCCGCACTCGATAGCTTCTTCAAATCTGCCTCCGTCCTCGAACTCCTCTCGAATTCAAAGGCCTCGTTTTCCAGCACCAATTCTTCTTCTTCTTCTCCTTCTTCTTCTGCTCGTCCGCCGTGGCGAACCGGCTGCTCGACGGTTGCTGCGGCCGAAGTGCCGGAGGAAGCGGAGAGGCGGAGGAGGAGCGGCGGCGGAAGCGAGAGGTGGCGGCGGTGGTTGTGGTGGCGGAGATTGGAGAGGGTGAGTGTGGATGTGCGCATGGAGAAGGAGAAGGAGAAGGAGAAGGAGAAGGAGGAGGAGGAGTTGGGATTAGGGTTTGAGAGAGAGTTGAGGGAAGAAAGAGTAGGGAGTGGAAGGAGCTCTTGACCTCTAACTCTCACCACCATGTTTCTGTCTCTGTCTTTCGCTTCTCTCTTCCTCTGCCCGTGCCTCAACTTCGTGATCTTGTTTATTTATTTATTATTTAATTTTTTTTATATATTTATTATTTAATGATTAATTAGTAACTATTAATTGTGCCTCCCATGAAAAAAAAAAAAAAACTATTAATTATGCCTCGTTATCTCGCTTTCTTGAGTTTGCGTATATTTTTTTTTAATAAACTCTCATTTTATTCTCTAAAATTATGAGAACAGATCATAATAACCAATAATCTTTATCTTTAATAAATTTATTTTTAAGCTTGTGATCCTTATTTCATAGTCAAATTAGTATTCTTTTCGTTAGTCGAATTAATTCTTAATATTATATTTTTATTAATAAAATTAATCTCCGTTATAGCGTTAAAAATAATATTTTTAAAATAAAAATTTATTACAATCGATTATTTTTTTTTGTCATTATTGCAATCGATGTTTAAATTTTCAGAAATTAAAATTAAAATGTCGTGCACAAGTTGTTTGTTGGGCTTGTGGCAATGTCATTACTTCAGCACATGTGGTAGGCCCTTGGGCTTGATTAATCTTCATAGCCTGATGTCGTATGTGGTTGGCCAGAGTATTTCTCAGAAAAGGTGGAGGATCTGCATTGAAAAAACAAAATGATGTAGGATTGTTTAGTTTGTGATTTTCTTTGAAAAGAAATTATATATCTTTTCATTAATATATTTTATTCCAAAATAATTAAATAATTTCTGTTTAATAAAAACAAAAGAAAGTTTTAACATTTTATGTATAAATTAAAGTAATAAATTCAAAAAATATATTGTAAAATATTTTTAATCTTACATAAACACATTTGCAAACATAAATATTTTATTGTTAGTGGAATCAATTTGTTGTTAATTTAATTTAAGTGAAATGTGAGAATTGTACATAGGCATTTTATATTTTTATCCTTTTTAAATAGAATACAACTTGTATCAACTCCTTATATTCATTTCAATTAATTTACAAATAAAAGAATGACATATGCACATTTTTCTTGAAATGAGTAACTTAAAATTTAAAAGTGTACACTCTTTTCAATAATATGTCCATTCTTTGATTTGTAAATTGGTTTAAATAGATATAAGAAATTTAACCTAAGTTTTTTCCTTTCAAATAATCTAATCAACTACGATTAAAAAAAATAACAATAATAGAGCTAGGAATCCAAAGTACGAATCTTTAAAAAATTTTAGCTACTTATTAAATATCATTTAGTCAGACCGGCAAGACTATATCCGTAATACTTAAGCGACTAAGCTGGAAATGTTTGTTTTTTGAACAACCAACAACTTACTAGACTAAAGAAGATGTCTATAACTATTCTTGTATTTTTTGTATCTCTAATGAGGTATCATGTATTTATAATGAATTTGACTAAAACACTCACGTTGCATAGACAAATAAAGTGACCAAAATTTTTTGTAGTTAGAAAACAGAGACAAGTGATATTTATTATACCAATATAAGATTGATTTAGTTGATGTTGTCAAAATAATTTAGAGTGAAATAATTATGTAATAGGAAAAAAAATTATTTATTTATGATAAGATTATAGTGTGATAATATAAGTAAAATAAAGGCACGTGTTATTAATGATAATTTGGAATGTATTACACCCACATAGATGTATGATGTACAATTGAGTTTCATCATATTAATTTCAGCTGAATGTTTATCCTTTTATACATCTGTTTACTTTTTTGCACTTGTTTTTCTTTTTATAGTTGATCGATTTGCTTTTAGCGTTGTGTTTTCTTAATGCATTATCATCACAGGAATTAGAGGAAAGCAAATAATTGTTATTTATTCTAACACAATAGGAGCACAAAATGAAAAAAAAAAAAATACAAATATGTGGATTAGAAGATTGATGAATAGCACTTAAGGAAACAATAGTTAGTGCTCATTTAGTTGTATAATCATATATATACTTTAATATTCCATGTAACTTTTCATAGAAGTAAATTAAAATAGTGGTAGAATACATAAAGTCACTTGAGTGAATATATAGTTACATAGAAGTGATATGTCAAATAATATATTGATATGGCAATATTATAGGGTACTAAGATCTCAATGCCACCATTTGCATTTCAGGTTTTATATATTATAAATAGATTAAATATTTAACTCTTTATACAAGATAGAGAAAAAAAAAATAGAGTGAATAAGGTGGCTATGGCAATGAAAGATAAAAGTCAGAGTGTGATTTATTTCAATGTTACGATAATATCTCTCATATAGTAAACTTACTCTCACATTAAGTAGTCATTACTCGATAACAAGAGTGGGCAAAATTGTGGTCATAATTGATAAGCTTTTGAGTAGAAAATGTGTTCTTTTTTTTTTATTTTTTAACCTAACGATAAGATAGTAAACAAAGCAAGATGTTTGTAAGTGTCCTTGTGTTTTTATATCTCAAGTGAGGATTTGTGTATTTATATTGAATTGAATATTTTGCTCCTTATATAAGAGAGAGAGAGGGGGGGGGGGAACGGAGAGAGAGAAATGGAGTTAAAAAAGTGGCACTGAGAATGAAAGAAAGAAGTTCGAATGTGATTGATACGATAACATTTCCCATATGATAAGTTTACCCTTGCATTGAGTAGTTTAATACTTGATAGTCAAAGTGGACAAGATTATATTCGTAATAGTTAAGCTACTATGCTAGAGATGTCTATTTTTTGACCAAGCAACAACATAATAAATTAAAGATGTCTGTAACTATCCTTGTATTTTTCATATCTCTAGTGAGAATTCATGTATTTATAATGAATTAAATGTTTAAAATTTTATACAAAAGGTAAAAATAGAGTAAATAAAGCGACAATGAGAATGAAAGATAGAAGTTTGAGTGTGATTTATTTTAATGAAGTAAACATGCAGTCGCATTAAGTAGTTTACTACTTGATAACCAGGGTGAACAAATCAAAGATAGTAATTGATAAGATATTAGGTTGGAAATGTTCACTTTTTTAACCAAATGACAACATAATAAAGAAAGAAATATGTATGTAATTATCCTTATATTTCTCATATCTCGAGTAAGGGTTTGTATATTTATAATGAATTAAATATATAACTCTTTATCTAAGAGAAAGAGGAAAAAAATGGAGTGAAAAAGGTAGCACAAGGAGTGAAAGAAATTAGCTCAAGTGTGATTTATAAGATAATATTTTTCATATGATAAACTTAACCTCGTATTGATTAATTTATTACTTCGTAATTAGAGTGGACAAGACTATATTCATTATAGTTAAGCTGCTGAGTGGGAAATATCTGCTTTTTAGACCAATTGACAATGTGAAAAATTAAAGAAGATGCCTATAATTGTACTTTTCATATCTTAGGTGAGAAGTTATGTATTTATAATAAATTGAATCATTATACAATGGGACGTTTGTTTTAAGGTATGTAAAATTATTTTTAGGAATAATAACTTGGGAATATATATTTCTATATTTGTTTCAAGTTTTTAAAAAATATTTTCAAGTACTAATCATTTCCAATAAAGTTATATTCTCATATTTAGATAATTTTTTATTTTCATCATTAAGGTTGGAAATAGAACATTACTAAGACATGTAATGAAAATTATTGCACAAAAATATTAAAATATTCCTCAATTAATAATAATAAATGATGGAATTAAGTATGTTAGGGCTATTTTGAGAATTATCATATATATTCCGAGAAATATGTATTATAAACCAAACAAGTTTTTAATTTATTCTCGAAAATCTCAACAAATATTCCTCGAAATTTTTAATGCCGAATAAATAAATTTTATAGAATACTTAGAAATGATATTCTTGGATATAATATTTCCAAGAATAAGAAATGCGCCCTAAAAGAGAGAAAAAATAGAGTGAAAATTGTGGCAATGGGAATGAAAAATAGAATTGCGAGTGTGATTTATTTTAATGAAGTATGCATGCCCGTGTATTGAGTAGTTTATAATTTGATCACTAGAGCGAACAAAACTATGGTCATAGTTTATAAGCTACTAAATTGGAAATGTTCGCTTTTTTGAGCAAAAGGAAACATAACAAGCAAAGAAAGATATTTATACTGTCATTGTGTTTTCATATCTCAAGTGAGGATTCGTGTATTTATAATGAAATGAATATTTAACTTTTTATATAAGAGAGAGAAAAGAATAGAGTAAAGAATGTAGCACTGGGAATGAAAGAAAGAACTTTGAGTGTGATTAATATGATAATGTTTTCCATATGATAGACTTGCCCTTGCATTGACTAGTTTATTACTTGATAACCAGATCAGACGAAACTATATTCACAATAGTTAAGCTACCAAGCTGGAAATGTCTGTTTGATCAACCGACAACATAATAAATTAAAGAAGATGTATGTAACTATCCTTGCTCTTTCCAGATCTCTAGTGAGGATTCATGTATTTACAATGAATTGAATATTTAATTCTTTAAATAAGAGGGATAAAAAAAAATAGAGTGAATAAGGTGGCGATGGGAATGAAAGATAGAAGTTTGAGCATGATTTGTTTTGATTTTATGATAATTTGTACATACCATATGATAAACTTACTCTCACATTGAGTAGTTATTACTTCGTAACCAAAGCGAATAAAACTATGGACGTAATTGATAAGCTGTTGAATTGGAAATGTTTGCTTTTTTGACCAAATGACAACATAATAAAGAAAGGAAGATGTTTTTTTTTTTTGGGTAGGAAAAAAACAAAGGAAGATTTTTGTAACTATCCTTATGTTTTTCATATCTCGAGTGAGGATTTGCATAATTATAATGAATTGAATATTTAACTCTTTATATAAGGGAGAGAAACAAATGGAGCCAAGATTGTGGCTTTCGGAATGAAAGCAAGAAGCTCAAGTGTGGTTTATAAGATAATAATTCCCATATGATAAACTTGCCCTTGAATCGAGTAGTTTGTTACTTGATAATCATAGCGGAAAAGACTATATTCATAATAGTTAAGCTACTAAGATGGAAATGTCTGTTTTTCTACCAACTGATAAAGTAATAAATTAAAGATGTATGTAATTATCCTTGTATTTTTCATATCTCTACTAAGGATTCATGTATTTATAATGAATTGAATATTTAACTCATTATATAAGAGAGAAAGAGAAAGAATAGAGTGGATTAGGTGGCGACGGGCATGAGATATAGAAGCTCGAGTATGATTTACTTTAATGTTATAAAATTATCTCCCATATGGTAAACTTACTCTCACATTATTACTTGGTAATTAGAGTGGACAAAATTGTGGTCATTATAGATAAGTTGTTGAGTTGGAAATGAAGATGTTTGCAACTGTTCGTGTTTTTCATATCTCGATTGAAGATTCATATATTTATGATGAATTGAATATTCAAATCTTTATATAAGAGAGGGAAAAAATATGGAGTGAAGAATGTGGCACTAGGAATGAAAGAAGTTCGAATGTGATTTATATGATATTATTTTCCATATGATAAACTTTCCCTTGCATTGAATAGTTTATTACTTGTTAATCGAAGCGGACAATCATAATAGTTAAGGTGTTCAGCTCAAACTGTTTGCTTTTTTGACCAACCGGTAATGTAATAAATTAAAGAGGCCTGTAACTATCCTTGTATTTTTTATTTCTCTAGTGAGGATTCATGTATTGGAATTGAATAATTAATTCTTTGTATAAGAGAGAGAAAAAATAATAAACAAGGTGGCAAAGGGAATGAAAAATAGAAGTTTAAGTGTGATTTATTTTCATGTTATTGTAATATCTCCCTTATGGTAAATTTACTCTCACATTGCATAGTTATTTCTCGGTAATCAAAGTGGACATAACTATGGTCATCATTGATAAGATGTTGAGTTGGAAATGCTCGCAATTTTGACCCAATGACAACATAGTAATCAAAGCAAGATGTTTGTAACTGTTGTTGTATTTTTCATATATCGAGTGAGCAATTGTGTATTTATACGCACGATGATGAGAATGGAATCATACGATATTAATAGATCTTATATGTATCATATATATATCAAAAGAAAAGAACTTTTCAAGAGAATCAATGATTCTAAAATTCTCTCTTACAAAAAAGCGTATCAAAAGAATCAGAATGATGTATTAATGTCATCAGAAAGACATGAAGCCATTAGCAGGATCACTAGCATATTAGAAGGATGAACTATCCAAAAGGGTTTGACTAAAAGGGTGATATCTAGAAAGTTGATTCACATGAAGTAACCTTATTCTGCATCATTTACGGAACATTCTTAAAGGTCAAACTTGACAAGACAAGATCCAAAAGAATCGCTAACAACTCTGAAAAGCTAGTGGAACCAATGGCTAGTTTTCTTCTTCAGTGATGTTTTTACTTGTTGAGAAAGAAAGCAACCTACTCCTCTTTTCAATCTTAAACCAATGGATCAAAAAGCTCTAGGCTCAAGGTTTGAAGTCTTGATGGCTAGATTTTAAAGCCTATATAAACCTGGAAGACGATGAAGAAGAGGTTAAGAATTCTGTGCATTTGAATATCTATCAAGCTTTCATTCTTCTCAACATTCTAAACATTTAGAAAATTACTTGTTGTAGCTTCTTGCAAAGAAAATCTTCTTATTTATGTTGTATTAGCCAATATCCTCTTTGTGAGATTATTGAAAAGTCACTACAACTGAAGGTAAGTGTTTCATCTATCTTCGAGTGATTTAGTGTGAGTGTTATCCAAATATAAACTATTCAGTCTTACTATTGTAAACTGACCTAGTAGTGGTCATTGTGACCTTGGAGAGGCTAAGAAAAACTACTTGATTGTAAAGCTTGGACAAAGAATACTTAGATTTATAAAATCTCAACTAAGTTGTTGGAGATTAGACATAGGCATGTGACTTGGTTGAACCAGTATAAAAACTCGTGTGATCTTTTATCTTTATCACTTTTTACAGTTTTCATACTTTGTGTTTTATTTTGTGTGCTTATGTTATTTGTTGTCTAATAATGTTATTATGAAAACAATAGCTTCTATTCCTAATGCAAAATGCTTCCGCAATCCAAGTCGAAAGACCTGAAAAAGAATATTCAATAGTTTTAGGAGCGAAAAATTCTTCAAGAAACACTATTCATGCCTATTCTTATGTTACTTCTACCTCCAATATTAGAGACTTAAATTTTATATGATAAATTTGTAGGTTAGAAGGAGGATGGGATTGCATGACTAAGGGAAAGCTTAGAGTTCCTTCCCATTATTTGGATTGTGTACTATGGTGTTGTGTGCTTGCATGATGGTAAAGGGATACGCTCTAGAATGATTTTTAGGATTAACTGGTTAATTTGTATGACTGCATGTGTTTGTTATTTGTGTTTGGTTGGTGAAACAATTTCTTTAGAGACTCCTAAATTAAGGGTAGACTTTTCCCAAATATTTTTGATCATTTAAAATAGTTTTTAAATTAAATAATTATTGTTATGCAGTAAATAATTGTTATTTGTGTTGAATTACTGAATTAATTTTTATGCAGGCTTTTGCTTTAAGGGAAGACTCTGCCCTAATCTTTTTGAACATTTACAATACTGCTTCAATTAAATGAATATTGTAAGTGTGGACTAAATTATTAATATGGACTAAAAATTTATTGTATAAATAATTAGTGAGGACTCCTATTTTACGAGGAGACTTTGCCCAATTTTTTAATTGATGTGTGATTGTATTGCTCTGTAGATGCTCTGTAGATGTGCGATATTGTTGAGATACAATGTTTGCTCCAAATCGAGCATGGATATATGATAGATTGCACCAAGTCGAGGGGGATTAAACTAGAATTTTATGAGGGGGTTGAAGAATTTATAACGGCCTATGTTCAAATAGAACAATTTATAGGTGAAGGGACAATTAGGTGTCCTTGTCATAAATGCAAATGTTGGAGATTTTTAGACATTAAGTCCATTAGATATCACCTATACGAGGATGGATTTAAGCCTGATTACTAGGTTTGGACTACACATGGGGAAGTCCCTCCACCAAAAAATCAATTCAATGTGGGTTATGTTGGAAGTAGTTCAACTGGGGCCCATGTAGGTAACGAAAAGGTTGGTAATGTGATTTAGGAAGATAACCTTAGTCATTATCAAGGAATGATTTTCAATGCTACTGGCCATGAGTTTGGAATGTATTCCAAACCTTCGGAAAAGGTTCCAAATCCTAATGATGAAAGATTTTATAGTTTGCTAGAGGTAGTGAATAGTCTTTTATGGGAAGGGTGTGTGCATTCCCAATTGCCTTTGGTGGTAAGAATATTGAGTAATAAGTCAGAGGTGAATCAAAGGCAAAGTTCATTTGATCAGTAGGCTTCATTAATAAGTAAGATTAATTTATATCTAGAAACTATCCTAAAGGATTTTTACCAAGACAAAAGGTTTGTTTCTATGCCTGGGTTGAATAAAGTAAAGATTGATTGCTGTTTGAATGGGTGTATGCAAAGATGATGCTATCCTAACTCATTGTAAATTATGTAGAGAGCCTAGGTTTAAGCCAAAGAGAGGGGGAAAATGTGGCTTCGAAAGATGTTTCGCATAAAAGAATTCACTATCTGCCCCTAATCCCTAGACTTAAAAGGTTGTAGGCATCTAAGAGTTCAGCAATTTATATTAGGTGGCACTATAAGAACTAAAAGAGTGATGGTGTGATAAAACACCCTTCTCATGGTAAAGCTTGGCAACAATTTGATCAAATTTATCCTGATTTTGCATCTAATCTCCACAATATTAGGTTAGGGCTATGTATCGATGGTTGTATTCCTAACAATGAATTTAATAAACTATATTCTTGTTGGCATATGGTTGTTACTCCTTATAAACTTTTGCCTGAAATATGCATAAAAGATTCTTACTTATTCTTAACTTGTATAATTCCCGGTTCCGATAATCCAAAGGCCAAGATTGATTTCTATCTCCTACCTTTAATTGATGAATTGAATGAGTTATGGTGTGATGGTGTTTTGACATATGACATCTCAACTGTAACACCCTACTAATTTAATATTATGCTTAAGTCATAACATGAAATTAGGTAGTCTGTGTTACCGTATTAACATTCTACTTAAATTTCGTGATTAGTATCACATCATAAAACAGACGAAATGGCACGCTGTTATAAAATAAACGTGACTAGCACTATAAAATGTAATAAGGTTTGATATGACATAACAGAAAAGATACTGATAAGTGATATATTATTAGTTGTATATGAACATATGTATGTTGGAAGCCAACGCTTCCGTCTATATATATATATGGATTAAGAACAGAGGAAACAAAGAAACAGCAAAATCCCTATTGCTAAAAAGCGGAGGCAGAAATAGCAGGAGCCGGCTATGTCCAAAATGTCCAACTCGGAGTCCTAGGACAGCTACAGGTCTGGGATCTCAATGAAAGGAGTGGCCGTTGAGCTCTTCGCCAGCATCTGAGAATGATACAGAAAATACAACATGGGGTGAGAATTTCAAGAAATTCTCAGTAGGGTTGTGTTTAGTGGTTACCTGACGTCACATTCATTCTCAGTTGCTTCGGGTTTTATGTAATTGTAAAAACATGTGTTCAAACTGAAGTATCCATTTTAATGAGTTCAAGAAAATATCTGGTCCGAGACAAGGTTTATTTTTACTTTAGACGGCACAAGAAACAAGATAGATTGCTAATAATAATGCTTAGAATAATAAGCAGAGCAAATAATAAACAGCAGTACGCAAACTTAATAGACAGCTGTAAACATCTTGACATAACTATTCCATGTATTCATGCATTCATGTAATCATGCAGACTCATACTTAAGCTTTCCTTCATAAACTTTTCATTTCCTTTCATCATTTTTCCATCTCTTGGTCCCCTGGGAGTTCTTGGCCATTTAGACTCCTGGGTAATAGTCTGCTTCTTAGGATCGAGCTCGTTCCTATACAGGAATGCCGGGTTTACTTTCCCCGACCTTCCCACCGATCTATTCCCCTTAACTTCTTATCCGGGGCTGGCCCAAGTAGCATGGAACTTTCATAGTAACATAATTCTTAATATACTTTCATAACTTTCCTTGAAATGCACATGTACTATCATGAAATTCATAACTTGTGCATGGGTTCTACCGAAATTTCGGCAGCATAATGGAACGTGTCCACTTCCCCATGAATAGTGCCAGTCAACCAATACATTTACACAATTTGCAATTTTAGTATAGAGCAGCAATTATGCACATACATTCATAAATTCATTCATTAGTTTCAACAAGCTTCAATAGGGCTTTTAGCTGATTATGCCTCAATCTGCCCGGTTATGGTATATCCAACCTTTATTGCAACTTAACTCCTTTAAACCTAATTTTTGGATATGTTGTAGCTTTATGTGTCTAGTTTCTAACTCTTTTGGTCCCATCTAATTTTGATATCTATAGTTCAAGATACTTAGGTTTTACCTTGGCCTGCCCAATGGCTAGCTAGAATTAGGCAACTAAAAGTAAAAATCCACTAAAAATCGAAAACTGACTCCAATTACACGAAATTGGACTCATATTAAAGCTAATAGGGTAACGTTTCATTTTCAAAAAGTTCCATTTCATTTGGCTTAGTAGGGCTCGAGTTATAAGCTTCGAATTCTAACCTTCCCAAATTGCCCTGTTCTGGCCCGGTTTGGACATAGGGCAACTTTCTTGGATCACTGGGAGCAACTGGGACCTTATCAAATTCTGAAATTTTTATGGAACATTCTCCTATGTCTAAGCTTTCTAAAAAGTTAGTTTCATTCATTTTCAAGTAGTGTAGGCCGAGTACTATCCTAAACAACCTAGTCTGCCCAGATTCAGAGTCAGAACCCTAGGTCAAAATTCAAAAAATCATATCCCTCTCAATACTAATCCAAAAGCCTTATATGATATATCTATGGAAAGCCCTGGATGTCTAGTTTCATTTAAAATTGGTTTCATCAAATTTAATCGGCTATAGGTGGAGCCGTACACTCCTCCGTACGGACTGCCGAGGGGTTTTGGGTTCTCCAGCTCTCCATCTCTTCCTATCTTCATTCTTTCTTGCTCCAAATTCGGTTTTAACCAAACAAACAGCCCAAAACCAATCACATATCATCATAATCATTCATTTAACACATCAAAGATCATGAAAATAATCCAAGCTCAGCCAGCCATAACCACAGAATTGATGTAAGAAGAGAACTCCTACCTTTGTTCTAGGTGATTTTGCTGGATTTTTGAGGGCTTGGATGAGTAGAGCTTGATGTTGGCTGGAGTTATGTGTGTGAGGAGAGAAAAAGAGCTGAATGAGAGGAGAGAAAAGGGCGCTGGATGTGGTCTGAATGGGAGTCAAAAGAAGCTGAAAAATCTGATTGCTTTTTGGGTGGTTTGGCTTGAATTTGATTGGTTCAAAATGCTTGGCTGAATTTCAGCCAAGCTTCTCCATAGAGTTTGGCCTTGTGGTGCCACTTTTATGGGGCAAAGTGGCTGAGTTATCAGCCTTAGATTCTAGGGTTTTAGGCTTGTAATTCTATTGGTCCGGTTCCGACAGTTTAAGATATCGTAATGTTACCGATTTCCTTTAAACCGGTAAATCGATTTTCAACAAAATTTTATGAAATCTCCTATAATCTAACTTAATTCTCTCTTATCTAAACTCAAGTAATTGCTAATCAATTGAGTCTAAATAATTATTTAACCGAATTTTAATTATTCTCAATTATTCAATAAAACTGAATAATTAGGCGAAAAACGGTGGATGTTACATCAACCAAGCATAATTTTATGCTGAGGGCAACATGGACTATTAATGATTTTCCAACTTACGGGATGTTATCTAGTTGGATAACGTAGGGAAAATTAGCATGTCTGATATGTATAGGGGATACAAAAGCATTTACTTTGAAGTATGGTGGAATGAATTCTTGATTTGATTATCATACAAGATTTTTAGATATGGATCATACGTAAAAGTGTAGTAAGTATGGATTTAAAAAGAACACTATAGAGAGTAAGGAGGCTCCTATTATACTTACTGATTAGAAAATTTCGGATAAGGTTAGGCAACTTCCTAAGATTTATAAAAGTTAAGAAATCTATTAGATTGCCTAACTATGGGATAGAACACAATTAGACTAAACAAAGTAATTCTGGGAACTATCCTATTAGAATGATCACTTAGTCCGTCACTATTTAGATGTGATATGCATTAAGAAGAATGTATTTGATAAGATTATCCACATTGTGATGAATAGTGATCGAACTAAAGACAATGAGAAAGCAAGGATAGATTCAGGGGAGTAATGTCGACACCCTGAGTTAAATTTATAACTCTTAAGAGATGGTCGTTGGTCTAAGCTTAAGGCTAGTTATATATTGACCTCTATGCAAAAATAAGATGTGTGTAAGTGGGTGCAAGAGTTAAGAATGCCTAATAGTTATGCCTCAAACTTAGATAAGTGTATGAATGTTGCATAAAGGAAGTTTTTTAGCATGAAAAGTCACGACTGTTATATATTTATAGAGTGTTTGCTGCCTAGTGTATTAAGAGAACTGTCTAATCATGTTTAGAGGCTATTAACTGAGTTTAGTGAGTAGGTTAGAGATTTATGTTCATTTTCTTTCAGGGTTGATGATCTCTTGGTGATGGAGAAGAACATTCATATTATTCTTTATAAGTTAGAGAGAATCCTTCCTTCTAGTTTTTTTGACTCTATGGAACACTTGCCTGTATACTTGGCATATGAGGCATGGGCATGTGGGCCAGTCTAATATAGGTGGATGTACCTGTTCAAGCAGGAAATATGAGGGACCAAAAGAATGGTAAAGAATAAAGCTAAAGTAGAGGGAACAATATGCCAGGGATATGAAAGCTCAATCGAACCAACCTTGTCAATATTCAACCAACTTGGCTATGTTGTTGGATAATACAAAGATCGATGGTTGACCGGGAGTGAATGGAAGTCTGCACATTTGTATATCTTGCTAAATTGTGATAAAGTAAAGTCATTCAAAAGGTAGCTGATAAACTATTTTCTTGTATTATTTGTTATCTAATTTCCCAAATTCTATATAATGATAAATTGTGGCAATGTGTCCTCTCTTGTACTCTATTCAATGTTTACAAGTATTTTGAACAACTATATGGTCAACAATCCATTGAACAATTTCCCGAATGGTTTAAATCATTTGTCTGTCACATAGCGAATCTATTTTACTGTTCATGTTTTTGTTTTTGTTTTTGTATTATTATGTGATTGATATTCCAATGTATATACTTAGGTGCATGATCAGAGAAATGATGTACCAAATCCTCACTTGTACAGTTTAGCTTAGGGTCCAAAAACTAGAGCTACAAGTTGGCCAATGTATCATGTTAATGGTTACAAATTTCATACAACTAAATAGGGAAGAAGGAAGGAAACTGACAACACTGAGATTTGTGTTAAAGGAGATACTGGAGATGGAGAAAGTGATTAGCATGGAGTGGTAATTAATGAAATACTTGAGTTGGATTACCCTAGAGAAACTCTTCAAAGGGTTGTGTTATTCGCTTGCGAATGGTATGATCCAACACATCTCGGGGGAATAGGTAAACACAATCACTTTAAAATAATCGAGATTCACAATAATAAAAAATATGGAAAATTTGATCCATTTATAATCGCCTAAAATGCAAGACAAGTTTATTGCCTTGCATATCCTAAAAGGTGCAAATCTAACTGGAGGGTGATAATAAAATGCAAACCAAGGGGTCGAGTAGAGAACTTAGAAAGCTCCTCAAATTTGGACACAAATTATCCCATGGTCATGTTTCCTTGCTTTAGCTATAGGAACTTAGTATTTTTTTTTTAATTTCCGACACTCACTGCGAAACACTTTACTAGAAAAGTAGTCTTGAAAAGTTCCTAATTTAGCAGAGTTCCTCGTACCTCTAATAGGGCCTTGGTGCCCTTCCACCAATATTTTGCCTCTCCAACCAGCATATAGGTGGCATAAGTTACCTTCTGCTCATCAATACATGCCATCGTCTCAAAAATTTTCTGCATTTGCATTAGCCACATTTCTGCCATGGCTAAGGAGAAATCTCCTTTGGAATGTGGGGCCTGCATCTTCTTAAACTTAGATAACTAGTAAAACTGCGGATTCAAACCTGAGACATCTTTATTTATTGCTCCATTATCATTACCATTCCTATTCTGCCTACTATTTTCTCTAAGTTGCTACAATATCCTATTAGAAAGAGTAACCTGCTCCCTAATAGCTATAGCTATATTCTCCAGGGCATCCCTACCTTCGTCTCCATTGTTAGGAGTGGCATATCTTCGTCTAGGTGGCATGTTATTTCTACATACATAGTTAGTTATATATTGAGGTGATCATGCATAATATTCCTACCTTGCAGCAAGAAAAACATACCATACAAAAACAAAGATGCAAAAGCAAAGTCCCTTTCGGAGCAATATGACATGCTCAAAATCTACCTACTGTCAGTTGCCTTCCGAGGAAAACCTGACTCTGATACCACAATGTAACACCCTACTAATTAATTGTTATCATACCATTTATATATCGAATTTTTCCTTGATAATAAATAGCTTGCAGAATATTACTAACTTCTTTCCTTAATATTTCAGAGGTAAATTCTTTTCACTGGTTGCAATTACTTATTTTAACTTATTCAATTCCTTTTTCATGCCAGAAGTATTTCTATAGTATACTAGTCGACATAACCTACAGATAAGACAACTCACAGTACACCGAATACATACTTCATCATTTTAGCTACTAAAATATGATAGGGAGTTCATAACATAGGTTTGAATACAGAAACATCATAGCAATTTGATTATACTCTAAATAGTTACTAACAGCTCTATCAAGTATATCTCGGACTAACAATTATAGTCAAGTTTGGAGCTATTTTCATCTTGACAATCATGTCAACCTACATTATTTGAAAACACCAAGAAAATGGGGTGAGAGAAGTCTCTTAGTAAGGTGGTGTTCCCAAGAGAGTCCTACAGCTATACAAAAATCCCTAATGAAGGAAACAAGAATGCAAGCAAGATGCTGCACATTTAATCACATAACTCATAGAACATTTAGCAGGAAAATGTGAGATAGCAAGGCTTTAAATAGTAATAAAGCATCATATCAGGATAAATTATCATTCACAGCCATATAATAATAAAAGCAACTACATATTAAGCAAACTATTATCACATATTTTAATAGAAAATCAATGCAAATAAAACAACACCATAATAACATATGAAATCTCCTAATTATAAATTAACTAAGCAAGTATACTATCATATCCTCATACCGTGTTTTTTGCTCCATTCTAGTGGTTGGATCATTATCATAAAACTTTGCTACAACCGGACATTATGTGTCACCATCCTTAGTGTGGATATGTCTGCAAGGTCTCACATTAGTATATATATCTGAATCTATAAGAGTTCTCATTTCTAAGGCATCCCTTAGTCAGATTAATAATCATCCCACCAATCCACTCTAAGGTGGAGCCAAGATATCACTGGGTAAATATCCCACTCATCCATTCCCAAATGGGGCCAAGACATTGCCAAGCAAATGTCTCACTTATCCACTTCATGGTGAGGCCAATGCATTACCATGTCTCTTGCCAAATGGTAAGCATATCCCTTGTCAACTATGAGGTGGCGGTCAACATGTCACTTTGGTAAATGCACCACTTATCCACTTTGAGATGGGGCCAATGCATTACCCTATGAATGTACCACTTGTCCATTCTAAGGTAGAGCCTATACATGCACTATCCTTTCACATATCTCACATAACAACCATAGAATATTTAATCACATATATGGACCATAATCCTCATAATTATTTTATCATAAATTTTCCTTTAACTCTTGTAGTGCACATATAGCTTTAAGCCATTACAATTTCATATATTCTCATCATAAGGTGAACACATTAAAAGTATTAGCTATTAGCCATCGAATCACATCATAAAGTGCACATATCATATTTCCTTGCCATAAGCTATCAAATTGTGCATATATCGTCACAATGCATATGATCACATTCACACACCCCATCATCAAGTGCACATAAATTATTAAACTATAAAAGCATCAAATTTGGCTAATGGCACATGTATTTCACTTCAAACTTCACATAATGCACATCAAACATATATTATGCCAAGGATCCTCATATCCATACATTTGAGTGTACATAATGCATGTTCTTCACATCATACTCTTAATTGCAGTTATCATAGCTAGCATACACATGGTAAGAACACTAATCACATGTTTATACACTCATGAGTTAGTACAGTATAGATATTCATACATTAAAGCAACTATACATAGTGATGTAAACTAATCTTGCCCATAAAGCATAAACAAGTCACATAGCCAAATCCTTTTGCTAACTCATATAGATGACACAAAAACATACATATAATCACACCATAAAATATGCTTGCCTTGGGTTGGAATATTAACATAGATTAAACATAATATATAATAGACGAAGGTGATGATTTTAACTGGGAACTCATTGAAAACACTTGAGCTTTAGAAAAACAGCTTTAAGCAAGGAACTAGTTAGTCTATATAAAATTTCTAATGGGACCTTAACTTAAATCTTTATAATTAGAGTTTATTAGTGCGATTAAGTGCCAATTAAGTCTAATAGTCCATAGTCCATATCCATGGCATAGGTACTCCATAGCAAAGGTATGACGATAAAAGGTCTCAAATAGGTCCAAATGAGTCTCAAGACTCATAATAGTTCAAACAAAATCCATACAATGTCCAATAGCATAGCTACATCTCCATGAAGTAATAAACTCCATATCATAGGTCATGGTTTATTTTAACAAGTTTTAAGTGTCTTTTAGAGTTTATTAAGTCTTAATGGTCCCAAAAAAAACTAACATATAAACCAATCTAATTCAAACATGCTCAAAGGTTTGAAAATATTTCATCATCGCAGAATAAATAAAACAACTTTCATGTTTCAAAGAAGCACATGGTAGAATTCAAGTATAAGGCTAAAACCAAGTCATTTTGTTTCAAAACTTTCCAAACTTGTGCATGAGGCTTCATCAAATAAAAATACATGATCTAAGATATTAAACCAAGTTTATAAAATATTTAAATAAGAGAAAATAAAATGATTCGCTTGCTATCCAAAACGGCGTAGTTTTGAAACTCACTTTTTAATATATGAAACCAACTTTAAAATTCAAGAAACTTAGCAAACAAACACATAACATGGTAATATAGACTCTCAAGCTTCTAATCATCATTGACACTACTAGAAACAAGCAAATTTCCGATGGAAAAGTAAGCTATATCCGTCAATGAAGTTTTTATCGACGGAAATGTTAGCGTGTTGGAAATCAGAAAATCAAATATTACTGACGAATATAGTTATCTATTGGTAATAGTGATTTTTTTTATTGACAGAATAAGACATCGAAAATAAAACTAAAAACGTCAGTAAATGAATGTCAAGGAGCCATTTATACCAATGAAGTAATGATAATTGCCAATGGAATAATTATCGGTGATTTAAGATTATTTTGTATACTAGTAAATTTTTTTTTGTATTGTTAAAAATTGATATTAATATTTAATTATTTCAAATTATTATTTTAATTATCCATAAGTTCACATAATTGCAAATATAATAAAATAGAATATATAAACTATGAAATTAAATAAAAATTGTTAATAATAAAAAAATAAAATAAAACTATTAATGTACAATTCTAAATACATAAAAATCATAAAAACTACGAATATTGACCAGTGTCAGTATCCGAAATATTCTCAGAGTCATCGGAGACGTGGTCATGTGGAGAATGCAGAGGCGGCAAAGACGGTGGAGGCTGTGCACCCGACGACGAAGTGCCACTCCGTATCTACTCGAAATAGGAGTACATTGTCGTCATCCTCTACTCAATGGACTACAGCTGCTGGCTCCATTGCTTCTTTTCCTTCGTGAGCTACTCCTGCAGCTCCATATACTGCCTATCGGACTCCTAGAGCTGCCTTTGCACTGATTCGTTCAGTGCATGCACCCGATCGCGACTATCCTCCACATCAGCACTAGCAGGCCTAACTTTAGACACAGAGATTGGAGAATAAGACCTACTATATGTGGTCCTCATACCATAAATACGACTTTTGTAGTGATCGCCAACCATTTGCGACCATATGTCAACGTCACTAACAAGCCGGTTGGCAAGAGTGCTTCGATCCCCCTACTAAGACTATTACGACCGGGCCTCGGTTAGTTGCTAGGTGAACTCATGCTATAATTGAAACAAACAAAATAAATTAAATTAGATTTAAATAATAGAAATTAGAATAAATTAAAAGTATTGAAAAATAAAATTACAAGTACTTACATATGTAGTCTCTAATCAAGTATCGACCCACTGGAACTTACTTTGCATCTAGGAACAGCTTCCTTTAAGTAAGCGGCCTAGTTATCGTCTTCTCTTACATTTCAAACAATTTTAATGTGATAATATAATATTTAATACAAAAATTAAATAACTAAATAAGTGTAAAGGATAATATTTACCATCCTCAACCACATGCCCTAAACAGTAGTGGATCCTCCAGTATGTGGCGATCCACCTCGGGTTGATCCTCTACCAGCCCGGGTCTTCGCTTACTTTGCCTTGTACTCAAGCGAGTCCCAGTATGCCCTGAGTACTTGGAGGATGTCCTTAGTAAGCCAATGCATACTAGCATCATTCTCGCGAATGCCGTGAAACATATCACGAAGGCACTTGTCGGCGCTGGTCCTCCATGCTTGTAGATCGAGACCTCCTTACGTGGATCAATAGTGAAGGAGCGTTGCACATAAGTAACACAATAGTTAGCTCCATTATAATAAATAAGCATGCATAAGAATTAAAACCAAAATTAATAACAAAAAAATAGTTATTTTATCCTCTATTCTCTCCACCACATCTGCTATGTAGCCTTAGGCGCTTACAAAAAACTCTTATACATGCCGTGGAAGTTTTACTGGAGCACCTCGATAATCTTGTGTAAGTCCGAAGCTGGTGGAGTCCAACTATGTCAAAAACAATAAACTAAGTTAGATATTTGTTAATTAAATTTTCTATCACAATTAAAAATTCATAATAAATTTAAATTTGAAAATACTTTCTAGGATTTACCGCCATATCTGAGCTCCACGCACTGGTTCATAGAGCCTTATGAGGGGGCAGACGATGTGGTCTAGGCACCCTACAAACCAGGCTAACTGGGGGTAGGAGAAATAATGGAACCATGTATGGATGAGGTGCTATGCTCATCTCCTAGAGGTAAGGGTGGAGATGGAGTGGGCCGAGGGGAAAGTAAAGGTTAAGATCTTGACTATATATGCCTAGGGTTGGGTATCATGATAAACCCCTAGCCATGCGGAGGGTGACCAAGAGAAGTGGATATAGTGCCAGGGGTGGGAGTGGTGGACGTCAGTGTTGTGGAGATGGTAGGTGGCACCTGAGTATAGGTGAGTAGACCATGCTTCCTTGGTCTATCTTTGCCTTGTCCGAAACTCGATCCTCGTCCTACTATAGTTGACCTGTACAATATCTGTGTAAATCAGTAAATGTATGCAACAAACATAATATATATATATACATTATGTGTGTGTGTGTGTGCGCAAATAATTAAACTATGACACCGAAATAGATATGCACAAAAAGATTTGGGCAGAGTCTTCCCTTGAATTAGGAGCTTCCACAAAAATTAATTTAACATTTTAACACATAATAATTATTTAATTCATAACAATAATTATTTAATTCAAAAATTATTATTTTAAATGATAAAAAAATATTTGGCTAAAGTCTCCCTTTAAATTAGGAGCTTTTACCAAAATTAATTTAACATTTTAATATAAATAATAATTATTTAATACATAACATAATTATTTAATTAAAAATATTATTTTAAATGATAAAAAATATTTAGGCAGAGTCTGCCTTTAAATTAGGAGCATTCATAAAAATTAATTCAACATTTTAACACAAATAACAAACACATGTAGTCATGCAGATTAATCAATTAGTCCTAAAAACGGTTCTAGAGCACATATACTTGCTTCACATAATGTAACCAAATATCATAGCATACAATTCAAACAATGGGAAGGAACTCTAAGCCTTCCCCTAGTCATGCAATCTTATCCTTTTTCTTCTATCCTACAAGTCTATTCTAGAAAATTTAAGTCTTTAATATTTAAGAAAACATAGAGTTAAAAATGGAGTATAATGTACATACCTAATATGCAACAATGCTCATATCAATGAGTGCAGAACAATAGAAGTGCTCCAAGTACTCCAAATGAGATATTTAACAATCAACATAACACAATAAGCTAAGTAACTAACTAAGAAACTAAAAACTTTGAGTAAAGAAATGGAATTAAAAAAATGCTAAATAAAAAAACTAAACTAATTAAAATGCTCAAAAACATACCAGGAACACAAGGATGGTCTCTGGGGAAGGAGAAATGCTCAGTAACTGAACATAAGGGTGAGAGAGAGAGAAAGAGAGAGAGTTATTGAATGAGAAAGAAGAAGAAGGGGCCTCGCATTTGTGTTATCATTACCGACGGATTTTCTGTCAGTAATGAATTAATGAAACGATTCGTTTTATTAATTCAATTTTACCGACGAATGTTCCATCGGTAAAAAGCAAACGAAATGAGTCGTTTCATTAATTAACACTTACCAATGGATTATCTGTCAGTAATGAGGAAATTGAAAAGGCGATGGTGCGTGATCCAATTTTTAAATACCAACAAAAAAATCTATCGATAATATTAAAGAAAACAAAAAATAATAAAATTATTACTTGTGGATATTTCTCCAATAACTTGATTATATTAATACATTTACCAATGGGAAACCCCTCAGTATATTTTCAGAATTGAAAAATATATATAATAAAAATTCAAAAAGATTACAGATAGATATTTCGTCAATAAAAATGTGGCGCCATTATGCGCGAACTTTTACCAACACGTTTACCACTGGATTATTTTTTCGTCGATAAATTACCATATGTTTTAAATTTTTTCTGTAGTTTAGCCGTTGGTATTATTGACAAAAATAATCCGTCAGTATTTTCCATCAGTTTTTTCTTAGTTTCGAATAGTGAGAAACATTAAATTACTTCAAAACCATGCCATAAGGTCACGGGTAAAATGTGGCAAAATTCAATCTTAAAGTTATTCACAAGTTTCAAGTGTATAAATTAGAAAATAAGCATGAATCTAATTCATAAGCTTTAACAAGTGAAAGTTCATTATCTAAAATACAAAATCAACACTCTAAAGGCTTAATATAAGTGAAATAAAAAGAACTATGGTGCTACCCAAAATAAGGCAACCCTCAAAAATTTCTCTGAACACATGTATAAAGTGAGTAAAACACTCGAATCTTAGGCTTCATAGCTTCAAAATATCATTTTTGCACACTTTAAATGTAAGAGAAAAATGCTGGAAACTAAAATAAAAATAGGGCAGCATATGAATTTCTCATGTAAACCAAAAGTCTTTTGACATAAATTGAAACTATTAAAGAATCAAGCTTCCATAAGTTAAAGGTAACATGTTTATGCTTTTATTCATCATCGATAGACCTTAAAACACACCAAAACTCAAAGGATACTCGACTGCCCTAATGAAGGCCATGGGGTTCAAGAAGCTAACAATAAGGATTATCAAGCTTAAATCATTCAAAACTCTCGGTAGCACATTCATACACATAAAGTACCTTCACATAATTATAGAAGCATCTTCAAAACATATGAAAACAAGTCCCTCACCCTCAGCCCAAGACAAGGTCGTGAGCTTCATAGGGTTTAAGATGATGGTTGCCAAGCTAAAATAGAAAAGAATCCATGTAAACTCAAATAAGAGCACAAAGAGCAACTAAACTAGCATGACTATTATCGCCATCACCCAAAATAACACAAGTTTCCCACAAACCCTAGTTGTAGCCTAGAGTTACATATGCATGAGCAAGAAAACATGTTTTTAAACATCAAGACACAAGAATACAAGATATTAGAGCTTAAATCCTTAAAAGAAACTTTTGAAACCTCAACCTTTTATAGAATTTTAGAAGCTTAAAGAATGAACATATATTCTAAAATATGAAGTTAAAAGCTTCAAATAACACAAAGAAGCACATAGAAAATATGTGTGAAGCCTAAAGAGTGAAAAAGAAAACCCTACATGGCTTGAGCTCTTGAACTTGATTTGTGCAAGGCTGGGGCAGCAACATCTTCGGCTTTTCTAACTCACATCTAAGGGTTGAAACTTGAGCCAAAGGGATGGAGATTGATGGTGCTTCAAGGTGGTGAGTGTTGATGAAGTTTGGTGGTGATTTGATGGAGTTTTCTTGGAGATTTTGGAAGAAAATGGTAATGGATGATGGATAAGGCATGTCTTGGCCAAGGGAGTGTGTGGAGGAGCTGAAGGCTGAGTTTCTAAAGTGTTGGGATGTGTGGGGTGTGGTTCTATTTATAGAAAAAATGCTATGATTGATTAAAGTTAATCATATGATTAGTTTTGTCTTAATTAGGTGGTTGAATTAGTTAATTGTCTCACCTTTAGTTAATTAATTTAAGAAACATTCTAAACTGATTTAGAGATGTATTAATACTCATCTTATGTGTCTTATAAAGATTAAGAAAGAGTTGAAGTGGTTTGATGTTTAATTAGTGCATAATTAACATTTTTGCTTAAAAGTAGATTAGGAAATTTATCCTTTAATTAACAAAATAATTTGGAAACAATTAAATTTCTTTAACCTATCATTGAAACCATGTTTATATATGTGTAATATGTCATCACTAAATTTTCATAATTTATTCTACAATTTTTAGGATTTTTAGTGCATTTTTACCTTAATTAAGCTTATTTTTGGGTTAATTAAAATAATTAATTATCTATAATTAAAATAGAAAACTTTCTGCTACAGCCTATGTGCATGTTGCACCGTCTTTATTAGGTCAAGGGGACAAAAATACTTGGTAAAAGGTTTGGGTCAAATATGGCTTGATTTAGTAACAGGTAATTAATGTAGGATTACTTGTTTTGGCTAAATTCTACTCTCTTGAACTCTCTTCAATTTTCTTCATTTTTTTTCTGAATTTTGGGGGTTGAATGGAGGTTGAGGGTGTGCAGTTTGGCTGAAGCCCAAGTTTGGTAATTTCTTGGGTTTTCAATTCATTTTTGGGTGAATTTCTTATGCATTTTTTGTGCAATTTTGACCCAAAGTTGTTTCCAAAAAGCTTAAACTGTTTTAGCAACTATGGAGGCCTAATTGGAGGCTCAATTTCGTGGCCCATCAGACCTAGGCCTGAAACTTTACTGATTCATTGTCGTATTTCAAATTAGAGTGGTCTTATAGGGTTTTTGAAGCTCATTTTATACCATAGTAAAGTTATTTTTGTGTAATTATACATATATTCTTCAAATTTGCTAAAAATTAGTATTTATCTTCAAAATTATATTAAAAATGTATTTATAATTTTCTTGGAATCTTTCAAGATCTTTTGAGTAGTTTTTGACTTTTTGTAAGCCCTTTAGTGTTTTTTGTCTGAGTTTCTACTATATTTTTTGTTTTACGTAACCAGTGGCATTTTCATAATTTTGGGTAAGTCTAAGGGCATTCCATGTCATTTCATACTTGGATATCTCTATGGGCTAATTGGCAAAGTTTTAGGCTTTTGTAGCTCCACTATGTAACCCAATTCTGCTTAAACTCTTATTGTAACACCCTAATAGTTCCATTCTATGCTTAAGTCATATTATGAAATTACTAATTGTTACTTTTGTTCGCGGAACTAACATTACCTTTTTTAAATTACTTTTACCTAAAAATAGGGGTAATTTTTTTTTTGAATAATAACGAGTAAATTGTTTTGAAAATTGAGAGCCATGAGCGCATCGTGAACGTGTAATACAAACGTCACCATCTCATACATACCATGCAAATGAAATAAATAGAAGCAATAAGAATCACAACAATTTTAGATAAATATAACATTCATTCCATAGCCATTTCATAGTCAATATAATAATAATAATACCAGAAGTCATCTACAAAGATAATAATGCGTCCAATACCTATTGTCAGCCCTACAAAGGAAATCTAACAAATACATCCGAAAAGAAAATATATAGGAAATCCCAGCCACCCATACATGCCAAAAGAAAATGATAACCCTAGCTACAACCAAAAGGGGCTATCCTCATGCTCAGCTCCACATGCAAATCGCCATCTCACTCATCTAGCGGGATGAAACCGTTCCCGAATCCACCGGGAGTAATATCACCACTCCCCTTCCTCGAGCACATCCACGCCCACGACACACAACATGGGTACGAATGAACCCGTGACCACGAATCGGGGATGGAGTGTGACTCGGGGCTGCTAAAGAAGAAGACGAATCGGACTACAGGCAAATCACAGACAAGTAGGAAGGTTCAGACGCGTCCGTCTCCACATGGTAGCTCGGATAGGACGGTTTCGAAGGATTGGAATCCAATGAAACTATCGATGTTAGACGGGTGTCCGAATCGGAATCTCCATTAGTGGAGTACCTCAGAGGATAGAAAGGCGGACGGACGTCATCCATAGTAATGTCCTCGAATGACTCGTGAGGGCAGAAAAATGGACTCATCACAGGTGCACAGAACTGGCGGCTATGGAACATTTAGACCCACATTGCTACTTGAGCAGTGAGCACAGATGCATTCAGCACCGAATTGAAGTGCCAATGCTTCACCGGGCACTCAATGAAAATCACCATCGTGCCCGACGCCGGCATCCTTTGGAAACGACATGGAAATGTAGGAGTAAGAAATACTAAATTTCTCAGTAGGATCGCGACTTTCTCAGTAGGATCGCGACTAGACAAACACCGTGTCATCCTCATTATCCTAGCCACTTTTGGTTTAATATAAAAACAGTGGACAGATTTCAGTTCAATTTTAATAATTTCTGAAAACATAAATCCCGAAGTGAATTGCTTTTAAGTTTATCATTATATTCATAATGTCATACATAGGCATACATGCTAATACACAAAATAAACACTCATAATGCACATAAGGAATATAATAACATGCATGACTATGCAACTCATCAACTTGACCATGGTTATACTTTGACTTTCGTTTTTAGCACTTGCTTAACATTCTTTTACTTTTCCTTTGAAATAGACTGCCTTTGTACATGAGCTCATTTCATAACCATCGCCACACAATACTAACCAAATCAGACTAAGCCGATATTGGTTCTCTCTAAGTTGGAGGATCTTCCATGTCACCCTTGCCTTCTCCATAGAGGTTTCCTGAGTCTTTGTGGATCACCGTCTTTCACTTCCCGAAAGTGATCGAGGGGTCATATCCCATTCTTTCATTCCTTATCATTATAAGTTACATGCATCATACTTTTTTGACTAGACACATGCAATGATGTGACTAAGTCCATAATTTTGACGGAAATCGGGCAGCATAACAGCTAGATTGAAACTTCCCCAAAATGCCAATCATAACTTCAACATAACAATCCATCATATTTATATCATATCATCACACAAATCATTCAATCATGAGACAGAGCTCAATCAAACTTGTCATTCATCATGTCAAATGGCATCATACATTCATACCCTAAAGGGGTTCATAGTTGTATTATTCTTTGTGAAGAATCTTATGAATCATCATATGATTTCCCGTGGTTACCCACGAATGAATCACATAGTTAAGATATATGTACATGTAGTCTTTTAATTACTTAGTTCTCATGTGAACTTATTCTTTACTTGAGTACATGTCTTATGGAACACTTGTTCAAATTAATTAAGTTAGGTGATTGTTTTCTTTCCTTCAGACAGTGTACTTAGTGATTCCTAGGTTCATGGTATGCTCAGAGGCCCTAATCATACTTTTATTTCCAAGGAGTTCGAGATCCCTCTAATCCTTGGGTCATAACAACGCATAACTAAACTTATGAACCTAATAACACCATGTTCACTAATCATCAAAGGTGATTTTTAACTTATTGAATTTATAAAGTTTTAAGCTTTTATTATCAACATAACAAGGTCTCAACTTACATATTATAAAAGTTATCATTCTTTATAAAGTAGTCATAAAGTTTTATTTTTTATGAAAGTAAGTGCCTCTAAAATTAAACTCTTGTCTTAAAAATTAGATCTTTATGAAATAATGATATAAGTTATTAGCTTTTTAACCAAAAAGTCTTGTTCTTTAAGAATATTGACTCTTTTAATTATTCTAAAACCATCAAGATTTCAACTTTATGATTTAAAGTTGTCTCTAAGTCAAAAATCTTCCTACTTTATGAACTAGTGATATAAAACATTAGCTATAGAGTTATAAAGTCTTGATATTTATAAAAGTTAACATTTTTATGATTTAAAAGTAACCTTTTTTATTCAAGTTTCAAACTTTATGAAAGGATTTGCTTCTAAGAATCAATCTTTGAAATATAAAGTGACAAGACATCATTTCTCTAACTCAAAAGGCTTATTATTCCAAAAAGATTATACTTTTACATGTATTCTTATCTTTAAGATAAAACAAAATAAGACTTTATGGAAGCACAAAGGCTGTGCCACCTTTAAGGTGTCAAGAAGCAAACTTTTTGAAGCTTTAAGTATCAAGAATGTTTTTAGTCATGTCAACTCAATAGGAAAATGATAAAGAAGACACCTTTCAACTCAACACCACCAAAAACATCAAGATCTCATGCATCGAGAATTAAAAATAGGAACGTTAAAGCATTTAGAGTGAGAAACTTTCAAAGGGTCAAGAACACTTGTGAAGAAGAGCATGAACATACCTTACCAAGAATGGAAACATCAAGAACACTTGAAGAAGAACATGAACACATTTTACCAAAAGTAGAAACATCAAGAACACTTTAAGAAAAACATGAACATATTCTGCCAAAAATAGAAACTTTTGCTCATGAAGAGCATGAAAGATTTTCTCAAGTTTTCACTTAAAGATCTTGGTCATGATGTCACGATCCACCCCGGAGTCGTGACCGGCGCTAGGGGTAGTAAACCTCTAGCAAGCCTACTATAACTATTCTACGAAAAATAACAGAACCTCCCCTATTTTTCTAGCTTCCCTGCATAAGCCAAACCTATTCCAGACCACCAATCAACAAATACAAATTAAGGCTCTCAGAGCACTTTCTAGTAATTCATATATAAATATTCACACATATATACTTGTTATTTGCATCCCATTCACTAAATAAAACAAATTCTAAAAAAAAAAAAACCCATAAGCCCTATATACATATCTTATAAAAATAAATTATCAGGTTACAAGATCCTGCCTGTGGTTTGTGGAGCAACTCCAAGAAGTTGAAGGAGCCAAGTTAGATGCTGGGCCTGAGTCTGAAATAGGAAAGAAAAGGAGGGAGTGAGTCCAACCGACTCAGTAAGGGGCAATACAACTATAACATATGAGGATAAACTCTAGAAGAAAAGTAAGCTATACATAATAAAGCATTAATATCACGAACTAAGCATAACTAAGGAATCATCGTTTTAAATAATATGTTAAGTAAAAGAAATCAACATTAGAAACTACGCATATATATAAAGAATTTACATTATTTTCATAGCTTTAAAACATATTTCTCAAATATAAATATCAAAGTAGGGAGGCTTTCAATTCTGATAAACTTCCAAATGAGGGTTAGCCCTTTCAGATCAGATCTAAGTTAGCGGTATGCGTAGGCCTCACACACACACAAACACACCAAGCTAGCAACACCCCTGCTAGCTGGGTTCGAGCCAAGGTGCACCAAGGCTAGTGTCAGCGACCGCTAGCTACCGTTTAACTGAGAATCCTCCCACGAGGTATACAAAAATTAAAGTGACAGATATTGATAAAAAGCTAATGTAACAAATATCAAATCAAATTTCCAAAGAACAATGGTATTCATCAAAGTTCGAAATCCAAAATACAGTATACTCAACAAATCAGTTTAGTAATCCAACAAAAGATAAGAGCTTGTCCTTTCATTTATAAAATTCGTAGTCTCTTCCAAAATGCTTTCAGAACACTCCACAATTGGGTACTAATTATATTTCCTCAAAACCAAAACTAATGTCCATGAACAGATAAATACATCAAGCTAGAAGATAGTTATATCACTAAATAAAATATTTAGAATTAACTAGATATATAAGAATAAGCTTTCATTATGTATTTAATCAAACCAATACTAATTGCACAAAATCATATGCCATGAGGCATTGTCTACTCACAAAATATCAGGGAGCATTCTATCTACGACCTGTGGACCGCTGAACTTGCGAGTTGATCTTCTGGGGGATTTGAAATCATACATAACTAATTATTCTCAACTTAAACATGATTTGGTTTAAAATCTAATCTCCACCCTCTATGTTTAACCTCTTCAATAGAATTTAATCAAAAGCCACTACCATATTCTTTCTATTAACTCCTTTAGTCACTAGAGAATTTAAACAACTCTATTGGCAAACCAAAAATTTAAAATTCTAACTATTAATCTACTCACTATACCCCCCCTAAAATTAACTTTATAATTCCAGACTTAATTTTGCATGGATTGCCTAATTTTTTCCAATACCAAAAGAGGATCAACGTATGTCTATTAATTCCTCAAAGAGAATAAACTAGTATAAAGAGAGGGAGTGGCTCACCACTACAGTGGTGGGCAGTTTGAGGCATAAAATCAAAATCCCTTTCTGTTGGAAAGCTGAACCGTGGTGGGGAAAGGAGCGCACACAACGGAGAGAGAAAATCGCAGATAGAGAGAGAGTGACGCTGAGAACATGCCAAAGAGGAAGAGACTCCCTGGTGTTGAAGGTGGGGGAGAGATAGACAGTGAAATGGTATCTAGTGGGTTAAAGGAGAAGGATGAGATTAAGGAGCAAGAGAGAGAGACACGAACTTGAGAGGGAGAAAAATGAAATACGTAACAGTGGAAAGAAAAAAAAACAAAGAAAAGAAAGGAAAAGCCGCAAGAGAAGGCTCTAGACAGGAAAAAGAAGGAGGCGAAGGGTCTAGGGTGCACCATATCACCTATGGTGCACCATGGTCCATTTTTTTCTTTCTTTTTTTTTTTTTTTTACAAACACTTCTAAAAATTTTATCTAACAATTTTCATTCTTTGATCACTATATCCTAAAAATAATTAAAGGAAATACCTAAAACATAAGCTATAAATTTTTTTTTTTTACAAGTTTTTGATTGCTAACATTTTTTTTTAAACAAACATTTTTTTTAACGGGATATTACACACCAAAAGAACCAAGTTTCAAGCTTTCTTGAGTAAATAAAATAACAAGAGAAGAAGAAGAAGAAGATGGTGGTGGTTTGATCTTGGAAGATGAGGAAACTCTTGAGTTCTCTTGAAATGATGTTGGTAGTATTTAGATCTTGTCTTCAAAGACCTAAAGATGAGGTCCTTGAAAGGCTAAGTGAGAGATTTTGGGTGGTGGCGGTGAAGAAAGGAAAAAGAAGATGAAAGAGTTTAGAGAGAAGTGGGAGGATTTGGTTTCAAGAGAGAGAATGTGAAAAGTGAAAATGAAATGGATGAGTGTAGGAGAGAGAGAAAGTGGTGAGACATATTAAAGAGGAAGAGTGGGATATTTTGCTTAATTTTATGTTATCTTATGATTAACGGGACAAAGTGGATGATAGGGGGACAAATTAAGTACTAACTCTTACATAAAGCATCATTGTCTTATGCTTTATATTTTAGTGACATCAGTCTTTACTTTATTGTCCAGTTGACTAAATTTGAATTTAATCATATGATTAAGCGCTTTTGTAACTTAATTAACATGATTAAGTAAAGATTAGTGATTAACATACAAGAACATTATTAACAAAAATTAATCTTGTAATTAAGTTTAATTATTCTTAATCAAACTTGATTAAGCTAATTAAAGGCGATTAGTACTTAAGTAAGCTGTTAAGGCTCTGACTTGTTTAATTAGAGATTTTATAATCTCGATTAAGTATTCTTTTGACTTTTCTCATTCGAATTGACTCATAACACTTCGTTAATCTCTTAATTAAGCCTTAATCTCATAATTTCTCATTAACTGTCTAATTATTCAATGTTACTGAGGTAATTTTGTATAACACAAAATTGAGAATGTTACACTTATTTTGCTAATTCTAATGTGCATGGACCTAAATGTCATTTTATAAAAGTTTTGGGTTCAAAATCTGAATAGTTTCAAGCATCTAAGCGTAATTACAAAATATATTGGGGTAATTCTATAAATAACAAAAGTTTGTACCATAAGGGCATTTTCATTTGTTTTCCTAATTTTTAGGACACCCATAATTTCAATGGCAGTGTCACACTGCCCTATAGTTTTCAATGTGAGAATTGTCATGGCATATCGCTGTTTGAGAAATTCTCACACTACTTAAGTGAAATAAATCAAAATTTCTATTATACTGTATTAGAAAAAACGAGGGTGTTATAGTTTTTGTTCCCCTTTTGTGGGTTTTTGGTTTTCCTTTGTATCTATTTTGATGATCTTATATATGACAGGTATGTTTAGATCTATTTTGAAAGGGAGTACAATACACTTTTTAGCCTGCAATACTTTTCGTATTGGTCTTTGATGTGAAGGATGCATAGATATCGATAGTCTTCAGGTAAGGAGCAGAGCTGTAGATTGGTTAGTTCACATTGTAGAATGTATTTATTTCTTATTAAATTTTGATTTGATAAATCTTTTTTCTATTTGTAAAAACTGTTAGACTTTTTATGAATGAACTTTTCTTTTTCATAAAAAAAATGATAATCTCATTAATACTTTAATTTATTGTCGTTTAAATTAGGCAATAGTAGGAAATATAATTAATCTTAATATTATTGATTATCATTTAACTGTATGTTTTTCTTTATGAGCTTGGACCAATTAAAATTGGTTAAACTAGTAGGTTAATAATTTTAAAAATATATTTGTGTTTTAACATTTTATTTTGGTTTTTTAGTGTATCTCTCACCAGACAGATAAGAAACCAATCTCTTGGGCTTTGTTTGGCAAAAGAAAGAAAATAAAAAGAAAGAAGTTGAGAGGAAAGAAATCGAATAAATTTTTATTTTTCATATGTATGTTTGGGTGAAATGAAAATGAGAAGAAAAGAAATAGAAGAAGAATTATTTTTTTTTGTTTATTTACGTGAAAAAGTTAAAGGAAAGAAAAAGATAATGATGTTAAATGACAATTTTACCTTTATATTATTATAAAAAGTTATTTCAATTATAAATATAGAGTCTGGTAAAAATTATTGGAAACATAAAAGTTAATACAATTTTGTAATAAATTTATCTATCAAAATAATATAAATAAATATAATAAAAATTGATCTTCTATATTTATATAAAATCATTCATGCCTATATTTTTTATTTATATTTAATAATTATATTAATTAATATCAAACAAAAAATTCACTATTTTTAATTTAACAAGTTTAGAATAATATCAACCTATTAAATTAAACCAATATTAATAAACTTGAATTATTCAAAATTATTTAAAATAAAATAATTATTTTAAATTAATCTAATATTTCAAAAATATTACTTAAAAATATCTTTTACGAACTAAATAATATCAAAAATATTATTTAACTATTATTTAAACCTTAATATAGCACAAAAGAAAATCAAAATTTATGTAATACCCTGTTTAAAATTAGATACTTGTTTAGAATAAAACGTTGGTAACCGAAAAATTTTAAAATTTTACATAGCTTATACTTTAGGTATTTTTCTATATTCATTTTAAATATAGTGATAGAATAATTAAAATTGTTTAGTTGGAAATTTTAGAAGTATTGATTTAAAAAAAAAATGAAATAAAAAAGAGAAAAGACCATACAACACCTTAAGTGATGTCACGAATCCTAAGCACCTCCCCTTCTTCATCATCTCACTTCCTGGTCTCTCTTGTTGCTCACTTTCTCTCTTACATGTGGAGTTTTATCACTCTCGACTTGACACCACTACTGCTGTCAGCAGCACTCCTCCGGCAATTACACCCTCCACATCTAGGATGATGTGCGGCAAGTCGGGGCAGAGGACAAAAGGCAACAGCAATGATCAAACCTGATAAGCAAGATTGAAAAATCAATTAAATCCCCCTTTTTCGCCGATTTTTTGATCGGTTGGGGTGGAAAATTTTTTGTACAATTTTGGTGGATCCAATTTATTATTTTGTATTGTTTATTTTATTTTTTCATATTTTTTTTCATATCTAAATAAAGGAATTTTTTGCTTTTCTTTCTATTTATTTTTCTTCTCTCTTTTTTTTTTTCAAAATCTTCCAACCAAATATAGTGTTAGAGTACAATCACGCACTCAAATGATGATCCCTCCTAATAATTTTTTTTATTTTTTTTATGCATATAAATTTTGAAATCAAATTCAAAAATATATATTTAAAAGATCAAAATCTTTTTACTTTAAATTATACTTTGTTAGTAGTTATTTTAACATTTTATTTATTTTATTAAATTGCATAAATTATTTTTTCGACATTTTCTAATTTGACTAGTCAACTTATCATTTTGAGCACGATCGAAAAATTTAACAAATTTGATTTTTGATTTGCCCTGCTGTCTGTGAAGTGTGAAGTCTCTTCCACTTTTCAGCCGGTAAACGTGGGCTACCCTCAACTTTTTGAGCCTTTTTTTTCCATCATCATTTGACGTCACAATCGCACCGCAAGGCTTGGTTTAGTGGTTTAAATGTTGGTCCTTGTAATAGGTGCGTGCATACTGGGGGCTAGGGTCATGGATTCGACCCCGCTCAGACCCCCACCCCCCTCCCCTGCGTGCGTGTGTAAGACAAAAAAAAGGTCACAATCAATCACAAAGTTGGATTTGATTTTCTCTCTCGTCCGTTCAACAGTGGGACAGGGACAGGTTCGCAAACTCTGACCAGCGACCAGAGAGTTCCAAACTTGCACTAGTTGCGTACGGTTAAGTGCCGTTTCTACTTTGACTTTTTGTACTTGCAGCCAACATTGATGACGCTTTTTATTAAAGACTAAAAATGAAAATGTACCTTTACCCAAAAAAAATAATAATAAGGAATATACAGAGATACAAAAAAAAAAAAAACAAAAAAAAGATATGACTGATGCACTTACATTTATCTTCATACCGGTAGTTAAAGAAGCAAATAAATTTAAATTAAGTGATTAAAATTTTTTTCATAATGTCAATTGAATTTGTAAAATAGCACTTATTAAGAAAGAAAAGTATACCCTTTGATTAAAAATTAACTTTACGTTCAATAATGTAAGAATAAATCCTTAAAATTAAGGAATTAAATAGATTCTTTTTCTACCAAAAAAGGATGATTCTTTTGAAATATTAAGAAAGTTATAACAACATTCAATCCAAACAATATCTAATTGTGTGAGTTTGCGAAAATTTTACGATAATTTTATTTGGGAAGGTATCATTTTCCAAATGAAGATATATTTGACATTGGTCTGATATATACAGAACACAATGCATGCCTGTGCCAATGAAGCAGGAAACTGAGAGGAAAGTACCCTGCAAGAGGTAGACCAGGTATTATGCATGTATGTATCTCATAAAAAATGGCCAATTAAATATTGATTTTCATTTTGCACCTAGCTCAAAACTGATGGGCTGAAAGATTGACACTTTATTGGAAAGGAAACAGCGTTTTCGGCTTCTCATTTGTCCTTACCAGAGAGTCACGCCACTCAAAGCCTAGAGTCTCCTTCTTGCTCTTCTGCTTTCATACGTCTCTATCTGTGATGTTTTGGCCCTGAAAGGTTCCCTTTTTTTTTTTTTTTTAATGTTTTGTTTTGCAATTTTTGATTTACTCTATGATCCTCTACTTTCATTCGTCTTCCTTAAAGTTCGATTCTTTGTGGTGATTTTGCTTCTGGGTCATTCATTCCTATGAGGCTACTTTTATGATTGGTTTTGAGTGGGGGAATTCTGAGATTTTGTTGAAGTTTTGCTCTTTCTGGGTTTTGTCACCCTGAACTTCTGCAAGGTGCTTGATGTTGAAATTTTCATTGGCTCCAAGCAAGAAGATATCATCATTGCTATGGTTTTGAAGGGTTATCTCACTGTGGTTCTCTTTGTGTCACTCTCCTTCACCGTGGAAGCCATTTCTCGGAATCACCACCACAGTAGTCTCAACAAGAATGGATCTTCTTTTGCTGCAATCAAGTTACCTGATCATCCAAGCTTCAATGCTCTTTCTTCTTCAGCGGATACTGGGTGTAGCTTCTCAAAGTCAGAGAAAGTTCAGCATAATGGAGCTACCATGACATCAAGTGATGAAACTGAAGGTGATGATGAAGAGGGGGAGGCTTTTCTAGCAGCAAAACATCACAAGCAATCTGTGAAACTCAGTTTGAGACACAGGTCAGTGGGTCAAGTTACTGAGCCTAAAAAATCTGTTGCTGATTTTACTGTGAGAGACTTGACAAGGATTCAGACCCTTCATGGGAGGGTCATAGAAAAGAAGAACCGAAACACCATTTCAAGGCTGCAGAAGGCACAGGAGCAATCAAACAAGTACTACAGGCCGACGGCTGCTCCGGCGGCAGCTTCGCCGGAATATTTTGCCGGCGGTTATTCCAACCAGCTTGTGGCAACCTTGGAATCAGGGGTCAGTCTTGGCTCTGGGGAGTACTTCATGGATGTGTTTGTTGGTACACCTCCTAAACATTATTCTCTGATACTTGACACTGGTAGTGACCTTAATTGGATTCAATGTGTTCCTTGCTATTCTTGTTTTGAGCAAAGCGGACCATATTATGATCCTAAAGAATCTACTTCTTTTAAGGATATAAGTTGTCATGATCCCCGGTGCCAATTGGTGTCATCCCCGGATCCTCCTCAGCCTTGCAAGGATGAGAGTCAGAGCTGTCCATATTTCTATTGGTATGGAGATAGTTCCAATACAACTGGGGATTTTGCACTTGAAACTTTCACAGTTAATCTTACTACACCTACTGGTAAGTCTGAGCTCAAGCTTGTGGAATATGTTATGTTTGGTTGTGGCCATTGGAATAGAGGTCTATTTCATGGGGCTGCTGGGTTGCTAGGATTGGGGAGAGGGCCATTATCATTTGCTTCTCAGCTGCGATCTCTTTATGGCCATTCCTTTTCCTACTGCCTTGTGGATAGAAACAGTGATCCAAGTGTCAGCAGCAAATTGATATTTGGTGAGGACAAGGAGCTGCTCAGCCACCCCAATTTGAATTTTACATCTTTTGTTGGTGGGAAAGAGAACCCTGTTGATACATTTTACTATGTCCAGATAAAGTCTATCATGGTTGGTGGTGAGGTACTAAAGATACCAGAGGAGACTTGGCATTTGTCAGCAGAAGGTGCTGGTGGTACAATCATTGATTCTGGCACTACTCTAACTTATTTTGCTGAACCTGCTTATGAGATCATCAAGGAAGCATTCATGAAGAAAATTAAGGGCTATCCACTTGTTGAAGGCTTGCCTCCCCTCAAGCCATGTTACAATGTTTCTGGAATTGAAAAAATGGAGCTGCCTGAATTTGGGATCTTGTTTGCAGATGGAGCAGTGTGGGATTTCCCTGTAGAGAATTACTTTATCCAGATTGAGCCAGATGACATTGTTTGCTTGGCTATTCTTGGGACTCCTAGGTCTGCTCTTTCCATAATTGGAAACTATCAGCAGCAGAATTTTCACATCCTGTATGATATGAAGAAATCCAGACTAGGCTATGCACCAATGAAGTGTGCTGATGTTTGACACCTTGTTAGGTTTGAAAGCTGTATAGGAGAATAACTGTGAACATGGCAATTCTGTGTTTGATATATATATATATATATATATATATATTTTTTTTTTTTTTTGGGTTTTCCCATAAATGATAAGTGATAGACACAGAAGAAGAACAAAAAGAAAAATCAGGTTTTGCTTTTTAGGATGATTATAGAACTAAGCTTCAGGTAATTACAGAAACTGGGGGTCATTACAATTTAGAGACTTTTCATTGCTTTTGTACAGATTTTAATTGCCTCAATTTTGAGTTTATTGTCTATTCCAATTTTGAGATTAATGAAGCCATGTTAGATCTTCTTATAGTTTTCATATTCTCATAGGGAAAATTGCTCCTTATACATTCAAGAAACATGGCTTCATTAACTGGAAATGGCAAGGCTTTTCATCCTAAGTCTCCACTCTCAAAATCGCGCAGGCCACTAAAAGCTTATTATTTGTTGCTACACTTGTCGTACTGTACTTTAATTTCTTGTGGACTGTTCCCTGTAAGGCTTTAGACTTGTACATTCTTTTTTAATAAAATCCTCCTTTTTCTTGAATAAATGGTCAAATGGAATATGGTTGTTTCCCATGTGCGACATGGCCCCCGTATTATTCAATGGCTCATCTGTTAGGTATGGTGCATAATTTTTTGACAACAATAAAGAAAATCTGCACGCAAACAAACAATGAGTCAACTCTATTGCTAGGTGACTTAGTATCAAACATTTTGCCATCTTCCTTTATTCTTTGGTAATCGAATTTCATGACAAAACTGTCTTGAGAGTCAATTAAAGCTACTACTAGTTATTATGTGCATTATTATGTCAACAAGTAATTAATCACATTATTAAATATCTATTAAATGGATTCACACCAAAAAATAAAATAAAATAAAATCTATTTATGGATAAATAAACTTCTTCTTGAAAATAATATGGATTCATTATTAATAAAATTGTAAACAAACATGTAACAAGAAAAAAATATGTAGGAAACAAAAACATAAAGATATGTGAAATTTTTATTTCATAAAAAAGTAATATAACAGCTACTAGAAATGGGTTAGTGGCAAAGAATTTATGTAATTTATATGAAATTATAGATTCAAATCTTTTTGCCACTGATATATAAGAAAAAAAAAAGTAACGTGATAAAATTTATTTATTCTATTTTAAAAATTTGAAGTCTCTTTTAAAAGAAAATTATTTTTATTGTAAAAGTTTTCCTAAAAACAAAATAAGTTGAATCAAGAGCTGAAAATTAATTAATTTTTCTCAATGTATTAAGATGAATGTTAGAAGTGCATTTAAAAAATTTCTGAACTGATTTACTATTTAATTCCAATTGATGCTAAAGTTGATTTAAAAAGTAAAAAACCTAGTTAATTTGAACTTCAACATATAGAATTAACTCATACAAAGCAATGGAAAATGGTTGATGTTAACGGAGCAGTAAATGCAACAACAGAAAATCAGGTATATAACTTATCAATGTCACAAAAGAAAAGTCATCAAAAGACCCAAAAGGCTATGCAATATAAAGGCCGAATAGAAGCTCCATATTAGGAAAGATCAATTGGGCCAAGTGTGGTTGGTCCAATTCAGACTCAAAGGGCTTGAAAAGAAAAAGAAGGGAAGGGAAAATTATGACTATTCGGAGGCATTTAGATTGGGAAGAAAAAGAATGATGTGGGGTTCATTGAAGTAGCTAAGTGCTTCAACCTTTTAATTAGGTATATCGAGTTTGAGTCCTGATAATGGGAAAAAAAAATGTCCACTTGGATACTAAAAAATCCCCTCTAAGACCTCTATGAGTAAAGCTAGATTAGTCGAGTTGCTGTTAATAGGGCCAATGAACCGATGGGCTTTACCAAAAAAAAAATGGGAAAAAAAGGATGGGAGGCTTTCCAAGTGGACAAGTATGAAAAATCTGTTCATCATATGCACTAGGTGGATACTAGTTTAGAGTTTTAGGAGTGGATGAAGAGGACAAATAACCTAGCTCAGGGAAGCTTTAACATTCCTATAGCTCCAAATAATGATGAAAGCTCTAGAATGAAGGAATTAACGAGAAGAACACAACTAAGTTATTGGTGTTTGTTAAAGTGTGGTCTTTTTTTTTTTTTACTGAAGTGTGATCTTATTTAAACATTACAACATAATATCAAATATAACACCTCTCTCACAAGCATATACATAACACTATATTTTTCTTACCTTGATATATGAGTACCTCAATACTCACGTATACTCACATTAGTACATGGTATATGCCGAGCTTTGAAAAGTACGGAGAGCATTTTCTGGGCTCTTTGCCAACACTATTGACTCTGATAAGTGCTTAAATGAGTGTAATGTCACTAACATGGGTTTTCTAGACATTTCGTTTGCCTGGTTCAAAGGTAATCTTTCGGAAAGACTAGATAGATTGATAGTGATTAATGCACGTTGTGTCTACTATCTCAATATGTTTCTTTTTTTCACTTATCTAGGTTTAACTCTGATTATGTTCCTCTGTGCCTATAATTTCATTTGAACTAAATGCTAAATAGAAATTGTAGACTTTTTCGCTTTCTAGCTTCATGGATTGCACATGAAGAGTCTAGATCAGTGGTGGAAAAGAACTAGATTCTTTGATGTTTGCTGCTGAAAGCAAAATGTTCCAAATTTCACTACTGTTGGTACTATCCTTCGTAATAGACTAAATCGGGTAGCTTGGAGTTTGATTAATGGCCAAACCAATTTTTAGAGGAACTATAAGCAAATCTGTAACTACAGGATGAGGAAGTTCTATTCCAAGAAGAATATTGTAGTGCCATTCTAAAACAGGGGAAAGGAAAAACTATAAAGGGATGGGGGCATGTTAGTCTTTTAGGGGGTTCAGTTGGGAAAAGAGAGAGAGAGAGGGAGAGGATTAAAGAAAGGTGGAATAAACCCACCGTATCATATCATCATTTTCTCTTTTTCCTTTTCCTCTATTCGAGTTCCTTCTTTCTTCTTCCTTCTCTATTTCTTTTTTTTTTCTTCTCTTCTTTCTTTTTTTTTTTTTTTTTTAACCTTCTTATTGCTACCATTAGAGCTCCTTTTTCTTTTATTTATCACAGAGCTTGATATTCACTAGCCTTTAAAGCTTGAGGTGAGTTTCTAATTTCAAACCTTTCTCTTATGGGTAAGTTTTAAAGGTTTTCTTCTTATTAGTGAGTAGTAATAAAATAATAGGTGAGCAGTATTTGGGGTTTTTACTTAATAAAGTCACTAGCTGTTAGATTATCTTCAAATGAATCGTCTAAGCTTGTCAAAAATTGTTTGTGTTGATCAGATCCTCCTAATACAATGCCAGTTACTCTTTCCAAAGCTGTTGGGAAGCAGCTCAGTTGATTCCTCTTTGTTGTGAGTGGTTATTTACTTAGTGGCAATAATTTTAAATTTATTTTTATGGGAGAAACTAACCTGTTGAAGCTAATAGTTTGATTCTATGCTAATGATTGAATTGGATAGTTATTTCAACTGATTGATTTCTCTTTCTAAAATGATAATTAAGTTTTTTTTTAATATATTGATAACTGATTTAACATTTTTGGTATCCTCTTGGTTATCATTTCAATACCACATGATGTTATTCTTTCTTATTTTATGGTTCATTTATAATGAATTATAAAAGTTTATTTCTCATAATAATTGGATTTTATGGAAGTTGACTTATTGAATTTGAGTAGTTCATTTTATAATAAATTTATGTTGAGAAAACCATGATGGATTCTAAGTTAAAACACTGTTCACCGCTAGCAAAGAGAAATAGCGGTTTCGTTCGCCGTTAGTGAAGAGATATAATGGCCTATGTGCACATAGTATATTCAGATGAGATAGTACCCGGCGAGACAAGGGCCCCGGCTTGAGATGAGCTCACATTTATGATTAGATGGGTTGAGACCACTCCCTACAAAATTTAGTTCTTCTTATGCAACCCTTATAGAGAATTTGTTTATTTGATGAAATGTTTCATTTTACTTTGATAAGATCTATACCTGAAATTGATTAAGATGGCATGTTGAGATTTGTTGAGGATCTGTTTATAAGTTTTTTGTATTATAAATGAAGGATGTGAATGAAGTTCTATTTATGAAAAATATTTTGAAAGACTCAGAGTTGATACATGGTTACCTCCACCAATGTTTTTCTTTTTTTCCAGTAATGTATACTTGCTAAGTTGTTTTCTTTTATTTTCAAAGCTCGTGCATGATTTAGTTTCTCCTTTGTATCCGCTTTGTCTATATGCCCTCACTGAATCTGTGTGACTCACCCTATTTCCTTTCCTTTTCTTCAGATCCACAAGGTGTTGAGTAGCAGGTTTCTAGGATTTGCTGTTCTACCCAGGATATTTCTTTTGGTAGGCTTTTAATATGGGAGAGGCTCCTATGTTGTTGACTATAGTATTTTGCAGCTATAGGGCATAAGATCGGTTATTTTTTTTTGGATTATGTATACAGCCAACATGTGTATATGACTCTTTAGTATAACTGATCTTTAGATCCCTATAACTGTTACTCTGGAAATATTCTAGCTGTTGCTTCTAGCTGTTATGATATAACACAGGTTTATATAATTTTTGGGTTGTTCAATTTTCAGGGGAGACTCTGTCGAATATTTGGCAGTCGCAATAATTAAGTTGCTAAATTATATGGATAGAATTTTGTCATTAGGCTTACCAGGTTAAATGAGCTAGATTAACCTGTGCGCCGGTCATGGCCTACATTCAAGGCATGACAAAGTTGGTATCAGAGCTCGGGTAGTAGGTTCTAACGGCTACAAAATATGGACAATCATAGAATCTTGCTTGTAATTTGTGTACCCGGGCACAGCATATAGGCAAGAGGCTATGAGTGACCATTGTTAAACTAGAGTCTTGTTAAGTTATTATAATCTGTTTAGTGTTGTCCTTATAATTCTCCTTCCTTGATTTTACCTATTTTTTTGTTCTTTGTTCATATCTTAGGTGATGATGCCACCAAGGACGAGACCTGCTAGGGAGCCTATTACTGATAAGGCTTCCACTTAACTTCATACAGCACCCCCATGAGGCTATGGACATGGTTATAGTCATGGGAGATGTGGACGAAGTGGTAGGATGCCTGTGGTAGTGGTTCCTACAGCTAGGCGTGGGGACCCCACTTTAGTTGAATTAGCTGTCGGGATGCATAATATGCAACAATCAGCTTAGCAATTAGTGAATATTCTCAATGGAAACCGGCAGCCTCAGGGAGATCAGAATTAAGAGGACTCCGAGTCTAGTCAAGAGACGACTCAAGCTAAGCTGCCATCTGTTCAACACAGGGGATAGAAGTTCCTTTGTTTGCATTCACGAGGCATAATCGTTCAGTATTTAGTGGTTCAGAATCAACTGAAGATCCTCATAAGTTCTTGGATGATGTGGCATGGATATGCAGAGCTTTAGGGTGTTCTTCTACTTTGATGGTTGATTTGGCAACTTTTCAACTACGAGACTTAGCTAAAGGCTAGTATCAGACTGTACTTCGTGGAAGGCCAGCAAGGTCACCTCCTTTAACATGGGATGAGTTTACTCATTTGTTCTTAAGTCATTTCCTACCAAAAAGTATCCAAGTTAGCTGAGCACGGGAGTCTGAGTCTCTTGTGCAAACAAACCAGATGACTGTAGCAGATTACCACATCCAGTTTAAGAGACTTTCTCAGTTTGCAGCACACTTTGTGGCTACAGAGGAATTACAAGTTCAGGTCTTTGTTGAGGGTTTGAGGCCCAACATATTTAGAGTATTAGCAGGAATCAATATGACATATGAGGAGGCCTTGAATAGGGCCTTAGTGATTGAGCAGGGAGGCAGAGAGAGAGGTGGATCTTCCTGTGACTTGCATAAGAGATCACGCCTAGATGTTGCTCATAGTGGCCACCAAGGTCGCAGCAGTGGTAATTCTAGAGGTGATGATGGCTAAGGTCATCGGGGTCAGCAAGGCCCCTCTCAGTCACAAAGCATACAAGGCAACAAACAGCTAGTATTGCTCATAATGGAGGACCCTCCCAGCATCCTAGATATTCTGATAGAGCTCTTGATACTTGCATCATATGTGGGAAGAGGCACTTTAGGCCTTGCAGGTAGGGTTTTCTAAGGTGCTACCAACGTGGTCAGATAGGGCATTTTGCAAGGAATTGTCCTATGTCACTCTCAGCCTTCTACTAGTGGAGCATCAGCACCAGTAATTCCAGGAGGACATGTTGGTGGTTCATGGTATCGAGGATCTAACAACACTCAACGAGGTGCTAGAGGACCAGGTGGCAGAGGTCAGGGGCAAACTGGTAGAGGGCAAGCTCGTGTTTTTGCTTTAACCCGTTAAGATACTCAGGCATCTAATGTTGTGGTGACAGGTATACTCCCAGTATTTTCTCATGATACACATACACTATTTGATTCTGGACCTACACATTCATTTGTATCCCCTTGTTTTGCATCTTGCCTTGGGAAAGATCCTTCACTTCTAAATGAGCATTTAATAGTAGCCATGCCTATAGGTGACTCTTTATTGGCTAATTTGGTTTATAGATCATGCGAGGTTCTAGTCAGAGGTAAACTCTCAATAGTAGACCTAATAGTGCTCGATATGGTAGATTTTGATGTGATATTGGGCATGGATTAGCTAGCATCTTGTCATACTATCTTAGATTGCCACAACAAAGTGGTAAAGTTCAGTGTGTTAGGTGAACTAACTTTCACATTTCAAGGTGATCGAGATTGGTTACCAAACAACTTGATTTCAGCAATGGTTGCTCAGAAGTTGCTAAAGAATGGTTCTTTGGAGTATTTAGCAGTGGTAATAGATACTAGTATATCACAGAGGAGTTTGGAATAGATTCCAATGGTATGTGAATATCCTGATATTTTTCCTGAAGAGTTACCTGGGTTATCACCTGAAAGAGAGATAGAGTTTTGTATAGATTTGCTTCCAAATACTCAACTAATTTCTATACCCCCATATAGAATGGCTCCAGCTGAATTTAAGGAGTTAAAAGAACATTTGAAGGGTCTTCTTGATAAGGGTTTTATCCGCCCTAGTTGTTCTCCTTGGGGTGCACCTATGCTATTTGTTAAGAAGAAAGATGGCTCACTTCATTTGCGTATTGATTATCGGCAGTTGAATAAGGTGTCAGTGAAAAATAAATATCCTTATTTGATCAACTTCAAGGATCCCAATGTTTCTCGAAGATTGATTTGCAATCTAGATACCATCAGTTGAAGATATGGGGTGAAGACATTCCTAAGATAGCTTTCTATACTCGCTATAGACACTATGAGTTCTTGGTTATGTCTTTTGGGCTTACCAATGCCCCTGCAGCTTTTATGGACTTGATGAATCATATCTTTAGGCCTTTCTTGGATCACTTTGTGATAGTCTTCATTGATGACATCTTAGTGTACTCTAAGAGTAAGAAAAAGCATAAGCAGCATTTGAGGTTGGCTTTACAGACATTGAGAGACCATAAGTTATAGGCTAAGTTCTCTAAATGTGAGTTCTGGTTGGAGAGCATGACTTTCTTAGGTCATATGGTGTCTAAAGAAGGGATAAGTGTTAACTCAAAGAAGGTAGAAGCAGTGTAGAATTTGCCTATGCCTACATCCGTGATAGAGATCCACAGTTTCCTTGGAATTGCTGGATATTATCGCCGGTTTGTCAAGGACTTCTCTAAAATAGCGACTCCTTTGACGAGGTTAACACAAAAGCAAGTTAAATTTCGGTGGACTATTGTATGTGAGCAAAGTTTCCAACAGTTGAAGAGTTGTTTGACATCTGCTTTGGTGTTAGCTTTACCTACTTTTGGTGGTGGTTGTGTAGTTTATTGTGATACTTCTAGAGTTGGTCTTGGTTGCGTGTTGATGCAGCAAGGGAGAGTTATTGGTTATGCTTCTAGACAGCTTAAGAAGCATGAGCAGAACTATCCTACGCATGATTTGGAGATGGCAGCAATGATAGTTGCTCTCAAGATTTGGAGGCACTATGTATATGGTGAGACATGCGAGATCTATACTAATCACAAGAGCCTCAAGTATATCTTTCAGTAGAAGGATTTGAATTTAAGGCAAAAAAAGGTGGATGGAGCTCCTAAAGGACTATGATTGCACGATTTTGTATCATCCAGGAAAAGCAAATGCAGTGGCCGATGCTTTGAGTAGGCAGTACATGTGTAGTCTTGCCCATATAGTTGAGGTTAGAAGACTAATAGTAACGGAGTTCCAAGAACTTTTAGATAGAGGGGTGAAGTTTGGAGTCACAAGTGCAGAGTCACTATTAGCTCAAGCTCAAGTTTATTCCACCTTGGTGGATAGTATTAAGGGTAGCCAAGGAAAAGACCCTCGTTTGAGGAAGATTATGCAAGAGGTCTGGGCAGGCAAAGTTTCTAACTTTGTGATTGATTCTGAAGGTGTCTTGCATTTTGGCAAATGCTTATATGTACCTAATGTAGCAGACTTGAAAAAGAAAATATTAGAGGAAGCCCATCATTCTCCTGACACCATTCACCCAGGTTCTACGAAGATGTATCAAGATCTAAAAGAATTTTATTTGTAGGAATGGATAAACAAGGAGATAGTTGAGTTTGTGTCTAAATGCTTGGTGCCAGTAGGTGAAGGCTGAGTATCAAAAACCTAGTGGTTTGCTCCAACAAATTGAGATACCTGAATGGAAGTGGGAGAGAATCACTATAGATTTTGTGATGGGGTTGCCTAAAACCTCAAGGGGTTATGACTTAGCTTGGGTAATTGTGGACCGACTAACTAAGTTTGTGCACTTTTTGCCTATTAAGACTTCCTACATAGCAGCTCAATATGCCAAACTTTATTTAGAGAAAATTTTATCCTTACATGGAGTGCCTTTGTCTATAATATCTGATCGAGTGTCTCATTTCACAGCTCAATTCTAGAGACCTTTTCAAACAGCACTAGGAATTCGATTAGACTTAAGCACTGCTTTTCATCCTCAGACAGATGGTTAGTCTAAAAGAATGATACAGATTCTAGAGGATATGCTCCGAGCTTATCTCCTAGACTTGAGAAGGAGTTAGGACCAGTATTTACCTTAATAGAGTTTGGTTACAACAATAGTTATCAATCTAATATCCAAATGGCACCATTTGAGGCATTATATGGAAGGCATTGTAGATCACCGATTGGTTGGTTTGAAGCTGGGGAATCTAAACTTGTTGGCCCAGATCTGATATAGGAAGCTATTAAGAAGGTCCAATTAATCTGAGAACATTTAGTGACTATTCAAAGTAGGCAAAAGTCTTATGCAGATCAGAGACATCGACCTTTCGAGTTTGGTGTAGGAGAACATGTGTTTCTGCATGTTTCCTCTATGAAAGGCATCTTGAGGTTTGGCAAGAGAGGGAAATTGAGCCAAATTGACTTGTGCATTGGTCACGGCCTACATTTGAGCCCAAGGTTTATTGGACCTTTTGAGATATTGGGGAAAGTAGGGCAAGTTGCTTATCCCTTAGCCCTTCCACTCGATCTTTCAAGTATTCATCCAGTTTTCCATGTATCAATGCTATGGAAGTATGTTCATGACCCTTCACACATTATCTAGCATAATTTGGTTGAGCTTGATGAGAACCTAAGCTATAGTGAGCAACCGAAGGTGATCATAGAAAGACAATGAAGCATCTATGATCTAAGGATGTTGCCTCAGTGAAGGTCGTTTGGAAGGGACCATCTGGTGAAGAAACCACATGGGAACCCAAGTGATCATATGAGAGAAATACCCACACCTTTTTCATACGCATGGTTTGTTGACATTTTAAAGGACGAATTTTTCTTTTATGGGGGGAAGGTATTGTAGTGCCACGCTAAAACAGGGGAAAGGAAAAAATATAAAAGGATAAGGGCATTTTTCGTCTTTTAGGGGGTTAAGTTGGAAAGAGAGAATGAAAGAAAGAAAGAGAGAGAGAGAAGATTAAAGAAAGGTGGAATAAACCCACTGTATCATCATGTTCCCTTTTTCTTGTTCCTCTATTCGAGTTCCTTTTTTCTTCTTCTTTCTCTATTTCTCTTTTTGCCTTCTCTTCTTTCTTTTTTTTTCCTTCTTCTTATTGCTACCATCAGAGCTCCTTTTTCTTTTATTTATCCTAGAGCTTGATATTCACTAGCCTTTAAAGCTTGAGGTGAGTTCCTAATTTCAAAACTTTCACTTATGGGTAAGTTTTAGAGATTTTCTTCTTGTTAACGAGTAGTAATAAAATAGTAAGTGAGCAGTATTTGGGATTTTATTCAATAAAGTCACCAGTTGTTAGATTATCTTCAAATGAATCGTCTAAGCTTGTCAAAAAATTTTTGTGTTGATTAGATCCTCCTGATACAGTGCCAGTTACTCCTTCCAAAGTTGTTGGGGAGCAACTCGGTTGATTCCTCTTTGTTGTGAGTGTTTATTTACTTAGTGGCAATAGTTTTAAATTTATTTTTATAGGAAAAACTAACTTGTTGAAACTAATAATTTGATTCTATGCTAATGATTGAATTGGAAAGTCATTTCAGCTGATTAATTTCTCTTTCTAAAATGATAATTAAGTTTCCTTTGGATAATGATAACTGATTTAATATTTTGGATATCCTCTTGGTTATTATTTCAATACCACATGATGCTATTTTTTCTTATTTTATGGTTTATTTATAATAAATTATAAAAGTTTATTTCTCACAAGAATTGGATTTTTGCGGAAGTTGACTTATTGAATTTGAGTGTTTTATTTTATAATAAATTTATGTTGAGAATGTAACACCCTCCTCAGTACAGTACTATACTTAAGTCATAGTACCATACCCTGGAGTTGTTACTGTTACCTGAGCGGACCTTGTTTGACAAAGAACTTCACTGCCTTGAAACTTCTGAAACTATCTGGAGACAATACGGAAATAAGAGTGAGAATTATAAATTCTCAGTAGGATTCTCTAAGTATCATAAATAATGTCATCGTTGTTATCTCCAGTTTGCTTCAGTTTATTATGAAAAAAGTGAACATGCTATGTAGACTATTTAATTTTACAGTTCGAAAATATAATGTCTGAAGCAAAGGTTCAGTTTTACTCATAAACTTGTCATTTGGGAAAAACCCATAAAAATCAATTCCTGAATGATATCATAGATAATAATTGCAACATATTAAACTACATATAGTATTTGCACATAACTTTATCTTTACTTGAATTCATATATATACATAAAATTTGCTTTTCTTTTTTTATCTCTCTTTTTATCATAAAATCTTTACGTGCCACATTCCAGAGTATGATCGCCATGTCATACCCCATCAGAACGTGATCGCCATGTCACGTTCCTTAAGAATATGGGATCTTCCTTTAGTACTTACACTAGCTGGTCATGCCATGCCTCGTGTAAGTTCTGTCCCCTGTACTCACACTAGCTGGGTCGATGCCATGCCTCATATGAGTGGGGTGCTTGCATATGCCTTAGTCTTTAGTCTTTAGTCTTTAATCTTTAGCTTTTACTTGGCACACCTAGGTGTTACGTATCGCCGTCCCTAGGGTGCTGTTACTGCCCTTGGGTAGTCTGGCCTTGAAGTGAGCTCGTCAACTTTACCCATAACCGTCGTCACACTGACTCACCCGCAAGGGGACCCATGTGCCTCTAGTCTTGGAGGGATTTCATTTTGGTCACGTGCCTCTAATTGAAGGGATCTCTTATGGTCACATGTCTCAAAATTGAGGGATCTCATTTGACCACGTGTCTTCAATATAGAGGGATCTCATATGACCACGTGCCTCCAAGGTAGAGGGTAGCTGCCTTCACAGGGAGGGATTCAAAGTGCAACTGCCTCCAAGTGAAGGGATTCATATCTTTATCTTTTAACTGCCTCCACCGGGAGGGATTCAATGTGCAACAGCCTCCAGGTGAAGGGATTCACATTTTGTCATTTAACTGCCTTCACAGGGAGGAACTCAATTAACTGCCTCCGAGTGAAGGGATCCACATTCAATATATTTACATTCTTTCCTTCTCATGCATAATCCAGCATAAACATGCGGGATATACTCATACATACGCTTCATAATTTATTCTCATATGTCTCATGTCGTACTTATGTCATTCTTGCATATATGCTTCATAATTTATTCTCATATAACTCATATCATACTTATGTCATTCTCGCATATAGAATTTCCACATACATAATCATAATTGTGTGGCTATTCATATCATAAATTCCTTGTAATCTAGACACTCATAGTCTCCTAGATTCCTGCCATAAATTCGGCAGCATAACGGATCAGTTCCGTCTCCCCATGAATAGTTCTAGTCCTCACAGACAGTTCAGTCATAACAATATAATCGATCTATTCATATATATGGATCAATGTAAAACTGGCAACCCTCACACAAACCTTATATGTGCACTAATACTTGTAAAATTATCAATTTGGCCATTCTGCCAATCTTACTCAGTTCTGCCCGGATTTTATATAATCTACCTTTATCTCTATTCAACTCATTTAAACTTGGATTTTGGATAGATCATAGATCTATATGTCTACTTTCTAACCTCTTTGGTCCTATATCATTTTGATTTATAAAACTCAAGATACTCAACTTTTACCTCAGCCTGTTCAATCACTAGCCCAAATTACACTCTTAGAGGTATAAATTCACTAAAAATCGAAACTAAGCTCAAATAATCCGAAATGGGTCTCATATTGAAGCAACAGGAGAACCTTTTATTTGCCACAAGTTTCATTCCATTTGCTTAAGTATACCTCGAGTTATAAGTCTCGAAAGATGACCCTCCTGAACTACTCTGTTTCGGTCTGGATTAGACATAGGGTAACTTCCTCGAATCACTGGGAACAATTGGGACCATAACAAGCTCGAAATTTCATATTGGGATGTTGATCTATGTGTAAGCTTTCTAACAAATTTGATTTCACTCAATTTGGAGTTGTATAGGGTGAGTTATACCCTCCTCAAGTCACGCTGCCCGGATGAAAGTCCTGATTCCTAGGTCAAACTGCAAAAATTCATATCTTTCTCAATACTAATCCAATAACCTTATATAATATATGTATGGAAAGCCTTGGATGTCTACTTTCATCTAAAAATAGTTTCATCCATTTTAACCGGCTGTAGGCAGAGCCGTATACTCCGCCGTACGGACTGCCGTGGAATCTTCACCAAGACAGCATCCTAATCTACCCATTTCTCCTAGTTTTCTTCTTCTAATTCTAATTTCAACTCAAGATTTCATATTAATCCTATCATATTCCTGTCATATTTCCATCATATATATTCAGTATATCATCAAACACATGAAGAAAAGTAAAATTTCATACAATCATATTGTAAAGGATTCAAGAACAGAATAGAATCCTACCTCTTTAGAATGTGATCTTGCTGAATTTGAGTTTGGATTGAATGGAGCCTTGACAAAGCTTGGAGATTTGATAGAGTAGATTGAGAAAGGAAAGGAAGAAGAAGAAGGCTGGAGCAAGAGGAAGGGGAACGTAAATCAGACCAAAATGGAGAGAAGAGTCTGATTTAAATACATGAAAGTTGTGATGTTGATTGGTTGAAGTTTTGTGGTTGAAGTTCGGCCATGTCTCTCACTTTTGTGGCTAAATTGCTCTCCACATTGTCCCAAAAGTGAGATACGCTTCCGGTCTACCTGAAATCGGAACTCGTCCCTATTAGCTTAAAGTCGGAACTCGTGCCATTTTGCCTGAGCTTGGGGCTGAAGCCGGATGTCGGAACTCGTACCTCTTGTTTGTGACTTGAGAAAATCATGTCTGGTTTATTTTGAGACTTGGACGTAAGGTCGGATGTCGGAAGTCCTCAAGCTTACAATCACATAATCTCGAAACTCTCAATTCAAACTCGAGAACGCCAACTGAAATGGAAGGTTTCTGGGAATAATCTCGGAAATCGGAACTCGTGCGTGACTTGGAAATCAGCTCAAAGATTCGAACTCATGTCCATTGAGTCCAACTCTAAGGCGGGAACTCGTTATATCAAAATCGGATGTTGGCACTTGTATCATTGTTTTAAAGCATCAACTTGGGTCAAATCCGAAGTCGGAATGAGAATGTTTAAGGTCGGAACTCGAGAATTCGAAGTCACATTACCAAACCCAAGTACTTAAACCCGGAAGTCGGTATTTATATACAGTATGGTTGATGAGATCGGAATCTAGGTATATTTTCCTTGAAACATGAAGTCGGATATCGGTAATCACGCCCGTGTTGTTTGTACTTGAGAGTCAAGTCGGAAGTCGGTAATAATAAGACGAACGTGGAAATCGGGAATGGTCTTCATTGAGGACCTGGACATTAGTTTGGAGGTCGGAAATCATGTCCCAATATACTTTAACTCGAAGTCAGTTATTGGAACTCGGAAACCACTCATTTAACTCGTAATTAGAACATGAAGTCAGAAATCAGGAATCACTCCATGTTGTTCGAACTTGAAGGTTAAACTCGGAAGTCGTGGAAATAATCCAGATGAAGTCGGAAGTCATAGACCAATGTGAGACTAACTCGGAAATCGGAAATTATCCATATTATGTGAAATTCGAAGATGAAGTCGGAAATTGGAATTAATCAATGCTGAGGGTGAAGTCGGAACTCGGAAATCGGGATGTTACAGAGAAAACCATGATAGGTTCTAAGTTAAAACGCCGTTCACCGCTAGTAAAGAGATATAGCAGTACTATTCACCATTAGCAAAGAGATATAACAGCCTAGTGCACATTCTATATTCAGATGATATAGTACCGGGGGAGGCAAGGCTCCCGGCTTGAGATGAGCTCATATTTATGATTAGATGGGTTGAGACCACTCCCCACAAAATTTAGTTCTCCTTATACAACCCTCATGGAGAATTTGTTTATTTGATGAAATGTTTGATTTTACTTTGATAAGATCTATGCATGAAATTGATTAAAATGGCATGTTAAGAATTGTTGAGTTTCTATTTATAAGTTTTTTTATTATAAATGAAGGATGTGAATGAGGTTTATTTATGAAAAATATTATGGAAGATTCAGAGTTGATACATGGTTACATTCACCAATATTTTTCTTTTTTTCCTGTAATGTATACTTGTTAAGTTGTTTTCTTTCATTTTAAAAGCTCATGCGTGATTTAGTTTCTCCTTCCTATCCACTTTGTTTATATGCCCTCACTGAGTCTGTGTGACTCACCCTATTTCCTTTCCTTTTAATATGGCATTCAAACCAACATATATTCCTAAACCTTTTAAATAGTTTTGGTTTCACATAGTTTGGAAACCTCTAAGTTAAGTTATGTACAGTTTCTCTACAAGTTAGATTTAAATCTCTCAATTCTGTCCAAATCTATAAATTACACGAAAATTTCAAATTAAACCCTTTTTTGTCATAAATTTGATGGGAATGTTTCTATATTAGTCTATTTTCAAAATTCTTCAGTTCCACTAAATTTCGTTGAGTATAGGTCAAGTTATTCAACTTTAACATATTGTTGCCCTGTTATAACATAGTTTCAGACATCTACAAGTGAAAAATCATTAAAAATTCATTAGTTATCATTTTACCCTAAAATTTTACTTGCTTATACTTACATAAACTCTCTTTCAATAAAACTAAGTTCCACTCAATTTGGCTAAGTAGAGCTTAAGTTATGAGCTCTTCATTGGGGCTGTCCTGTTTTGAAGCCTTTAGAGCATGGGATAAATTTGTGGAATTATTAGAACAACTATTGGGAGTTTGGATCTAAAAATTTACAAACTTATTCTTCTATATGTTAGCTTCCTAAAAAAATTAGTTGCACTCAATTTGAAATTTCACTTCAATTGAAGTTTCCTAACTCAAGATATGATCCACATATTCACTATTGCCCAAAATGGTCCAAATTTGCTTATTTTTGTTTGAGTATTCTTAAGTTCCTAGATTGTTTCTTTTACTAATTCAATTTTCACTAGCTTTAATACATTAATATAAGCCTAAAGAATACCATTTTCGGCCATGATATGTACGAAACAAAAAGAATGAAAACCCTAGCTTATCTAGCAATATTTTCACATGCAGAGTGGTTTAGGAGCCTACCTCACTTCCAAGCTCAAGAACACTTCAAATCTTTACTCCTCCAACTCTAAAACTCTCTTAGAATCACAAAACAACACCTAGGCTCTTCATTTCTCCTTCTTGGCTGAAGCTAGATGTGATCCGAAAAGGAGAGATTTTGGCTTCTATGTGGTTTAGAAGGTAACAAACAAGCTCAAGTGTTAGGTAGGTGTTGAAGAAACAAGGAGAAACCAAGGATTTGAGAGTTTGTGAGAGCAATAACGGAGGCGAGTAAGGGAAAGGGAGGGTTCGGCTAGTGCATGAGAGAGAGAGAGAGAAAAGGTACTGAAAAATTCTAGGGTTTTTGAGAGATATTTAGAAAAAGCAATGGTGACTCACGATAGGTGTGTCGCCCATACATAATAGGTGTAATATCCAAATGATTAAACCTTCTTGTATTTTAATTCCTACTGCATTAATTTATTATCTCTTGAGAAATTGTCAGTAAGATTTCTACCGTGTGGTTAAAATTTTATTTCCATAGAAATTCTAACCATATTTTATTACTACTTGTATTATTCTATATTCTCATCTCTATTTATAAATTTAGTGATAATTAATCTTTAACAATACTAATTATAGACACGACTAAATTGAGGTGTTACATGTTTGATGTCAAAAATCTTTTAAGAACTAAATTGATGTCATATGAATCTTTTAAGGACTAAAATACAAGTTCACTCCAAAACATATTGTGGGATATTTTTCACCCCTTACCCAACAATAAGCTGCCACAAATTTGCATATTTCTTGTAGTGAAGGCTCAGTTGAATCCTTGATGCTCTTGGTGTCGGTTTCAATTGGCATGCATTTGATGTTCTCTATTATGAGTTTTATTGGAAATATTTAGGGAGAACTACATGAACCTCCCTAGACTATGATGTAATGTAATATTTTGTTATTGTTTTAGGTTTGATGATTTAAGACATTGTTGCTTTAGTTTATGTACTTTTTGAAAAAATAAAAATAAAAAAATTGGTATTTGCCATTGGTAAATTGTTACCCAAATGATTTTGGTATTTGACGTTACCTATGGTGCAATGATGCTTGCCTAATTGCAAAACATGTTATTGCAATTATTATTATTTTTTTGTCAACACGTTATTGCGATTATAAAGCAATAAAAGAAAAGAAATTGTTCAATTGATAATCAATCTAAGGTCATAAATTGGGCTCACATCAAATTACAAAACTTTAACAATCAACCAATACAACTTGAGTATTTCATAATAATTGAAATTGAAGTTAAATTACTTGATCAACTTAGTCCGCTTTCCAGTTTGTGGAAAAACAAATAAAACAAAAACCCCATCATTAATCAAGAGGAAAAATCATAACAAAGAGGGTTAAGTTGTTGATAGCAAATTAAGGTATATTAGGTACTTATTACCAGAAAGACTTCGTGATGTGGTAAGCAATAAACTTTTATTAAGGTATGCAAGGTTGAAGCTAAATAAAGAAGTCTAAAATAACACTAAGGAAGGACAAAATAATTAGATTACAAGGAAGAGGAATTAAGAGACATGACAAGCATGCAAAGGTAATAAATCAAGTCTAAAGGAAATTGACTAGTAAGTACATTAGATTCTTATAATACTAATTTTAGGGAATTTTAATAAAAATTGAAGTTGGTTGAATAAATACCTCGAGGGTTCATACGCAATATAAATAAAGAATATAGCCTAAAAACTTGGGGTACTAATTGTATATGTAGAGACTATAAGTTAGTGTCACAAATTTAAAGAATAAGAGATTGGTCTTTATGATTTTAGTATGCATAAGATTTATAGCCAAGAGGAATAATGCTATATATGAGAAATCATTAGGGCTACCAAAAAAAAAATTCAAAAACAATTAGGGCCACAAAAAATAGTGACTTATATGATTTTAATATTTAACTGACATTATCATAATTGTGAGTTGTAGGATTTTAGTTTGAAACTTGTAACATCCCGAAGAAATGGTGCTTCTGATTAGCATTGTTGACTGAATTATTTCGTTTCATTAGAGAAATACACTTAATTAGGTTTAAAATATAAATATTAGGGTTAGAAAAGGTTGAGTTTGTTATGTGGAAAAATTAGGAAAACCATGGGCAATATTTTGAGAATTTAAGAAAAATAGATAAAGGTTTTGGTATTGTATAATGTAGGAACTAGACCAATAGAAACTTACACTGCTAGACCCTAATTTGGACAGCCATGATTGAGCCAAACTCATACCTTGATGGCACCATTTAGACCATCCAAATGGGCAAGCAAGCTAAATTAAAACATGCTTTGAGTACCACCAATGAGTGCCCATAAGTCCTCTTCACCATTTATGACTCAAAACATCAACAATTCTTCTAATTCTCTCCCTAATTTTCATACAGCCACCATCGGCCCACTCTCTCTACCATTTCTTCTTCTTCTTCTTCACCCCTTTACCTCTTCACCCTTATTTCTTCACCCCACCTCCATACCTTTACCCAAACTTGCTTCTTTTTGGCTTCAACTTAAGATTTGAGGTAGGATTTTTGAGTTTTTACTTGATAATTAGAGTTGTGTGGCTAATTAATTTCTTTTGTGTTCCTCTTAGTATAATGTTATATAATGATTTTATGACTTGTCCCTATTGATTGGGTATGAGAATTCTTAGGTAAGTTGCAAAATCTATCAAGAAACTCAAAAAGAACTCAAACAAAAATATTAGAAATAAAAACCCTAGGATGTGTTCGTATTGCATACTGTATGGCTTGACCTACAAAGGTCAAAATTCAATCTATTTTTAGATAAAACTAGATATCCAAGGCTTTCCAACCATATAAATTATGAAAGGATTGGATCAAAAATGAGAAAATTATGAATTTTTGAAATTTTCGCTTGAATTTAGGATTTTGACCAATACAGGTTGTGAAGCGTACAACTCATCCTACACAATTTCAAATTGAGTGCAACAAATTTTTTTTGAAGCTAACACATAGAATAATATGCCATAAAAATTTCAGAATTAGATATTTTCTTTATTGTTCCCAGAAATTCTCCAAAGTTGCCTTATATCCTATCTGGACTGGAATAAGGCAAACCATTTTAGCCAAATTTGAGAGCTTATAACTTGAGCTTTGCTAAATAAAACGAAGTGAAACTTATGGGAAATAAAATATAGTTCAATTAGCTTTAACTACATATAAATTTTAGATAAATCTAATGAAAATTTTATTTTTGGTGAATTTTTATATTTCAGTGTTTAATTTTGCCCAACAGCATGGCAGCCTTTGGTTAAGCTTCAATAATTTAATTTATACTTATTAAAACTAAATGGGACTTAAAAGAACTAAAAATAGACAAAGAATGCTACACTATATCCAAATTTTAGATTCAAATGAGTTAAGATGGAATTATCGCACATTTTCTAAAATGAGCTAGAATTAGTAGCTTTAGGTGCAAATTGCCAAGTTGAAGAACATCAACACTTTTAGTTCATTAATGATCTTTTATTTAATTTAAATGATGAAACTTCCTATTTTATTTTTGAATTATTAGTATGATGTTATATCGATTTTGATATCTTAACTGGTGGGCTAAATATATGACTATTGCATTTTTGGGGAAACCTATCTTGTGCCGTTATGCTGTCGAAATTCCAGCAGAAGCATATGAAAGTTTTGAATGTTTATATGTTATGTTTATGAATATCATACAAGTATGAATATTTTAAAGTAAGATATGAAGTATGTGTATAAATTTCTCAAGTCTATTCATACATGAAATATATGAACATATGAGCCATGAAAGAATATGAAAGACAAGATGAAATCCCTTCACTTGGAGGTAGTTATTGGGTCCGTCTATGTGAAGGCAGTTAAATAAGATAAGATATGAGTCCCTTCACTTGGAGACAGTTATTTGGATCCCTCCCTCTGAAAGTAGTTAAAAGTATGAAATCCCTCTATCTTGGAGGCAATTGGCCAAATGAGATCCCTCCAAGTCTAGAGATATGTGGATCCCTTTGCGGGTCATCACTGTGTGACGACGGTCACAAGTTGAGCTCACTCCTAGATGAATCTATCCAAGGGCAATAAAGACTAAGGGCACCCTAAAGACGACGATATGTAACGTCCTCGTCTGTAGAGTACTATGCTTAAGTGATAGTACCACACTCTGGAGTTGTTATTCTTTGTTACTGAAAGGCACCTTATCCGACAAAGAACTTCACTGCCTTCGAAACTCCTCGAGCTATCTGGAGATAATAAGGAAATAGGAGTAAGAATTTTAAATTCTTAGTAGGATTCATTATGAAATTTCATATCATGTCATCATTATTATCTCCAGTTGCTTCGGTTTATATATAAAAAAAAAAAGTGAACATATTATACAAACTGTTCCATTTTATAGTTTGAAAACATATGATCCAAAACAGATTTAAGTTTATTCATGCACTTGTTAAACATAGTGAAAATTTCAAGCATGAGTATAGCAAATATCATAATAATAATATTTATAACAAGAGCCTACTTGCGATGATAATAACAAATATTATTTGTGTGTATGCACTGTTCATCATAAGATCATGCATTTGCTTTTGTGTTTCCTTTGCTTTCTTTACTTGACACACCTAGGCGTTACGTATCGTCATCCCTAGGGTGTTTGCATACATATGTCGTTGCCTTTAATCTTTGCTGCCCTGGAGTAGTTTGGTCTAGGAGTGAACTCAACTCGTGACTGTCGTCACACAATACTAACTTGCAAGGGGACCCACATGTCTCTAGGTCGGAAGGACTCAGTTGGCCAACTGCCTCCAACATAGAGGAGCCCAAAAGTTTTAGCTACCTTCACAGGGAGTGACCCAATGTGCAACTGCCTCCGAGTGAAGGGACCCACATTTTTATCTTTTAACTGCCTTCACCTAAAGGGACCCAAATAACTGCTTCCAAGTGAAGGGATCTCAATATTACATAATCATGTCATCATACAATATTCATCTTCATAATATAAGCTATTATAATTTCATATGCTTCTGCCGAAAATTCGGCAATATAACGGATCAAATCCATTTTCTTATGAATAGTGCCAGTTTTAACAGACAGTCAGTTATAATAACAAATCAAGTATAATACATTAATCTTTCAAACATCGAGATGGAATCGCAGCATTTAGACGTTAATTGAACTCATATATGCATTAGGGTATCAAATCCTTTAATCTTGGAAATCCTGCTCATATTCTCCAACTCTGATTAATATTGTAAATTCAGCCATAAATTATATTTAACTCATTTAGAACTGAATTTTGGATATGTTAAAGTGTTATATGTCTAGTTTTTAACCTCTTTGATCCCACTCAATTTTGATATATATATCTCTAGTTATTAACATTTTATTTGGGTATGTCCTATTTCTAGGCAGATTTGCATTCCCAAAAGTATAAATTTATTAAAAATAGAAATTTAGATGGATTTCAACCAAACTTATATCATTTGAAATTAATGAAGTAAATTTAACCTCCAAAAAGTTTCATCTCATTTTACCAAGTAGAGCTCGAGTTACAAACTACTAAAGTTGGTTGTTTATGGCTGCCCTATTCCAGCCCGATTTGGACTTATGGCAACTTCATTGAATTATTGGGAGCTATTGGTATAGAATCTGACTCTAAAATTTCTATGAGACTTTTATTTATGTCCTAGATTTCTAATAAAATTGGTTTCACTCAATTTGAAGGAGTATAGGGCAAGTTATCCCCCTCGAATTCCAGTTTGCGGATAATCGGGGTTAGAATTCTAGGGTAAATTTCAAAAATTTGTATCTCACTCAATACTAATCCAATGGCCTTATAATTTATATGATTGGAAAGCACTAGATGTCTAGTTTCATATAAAAATAGCTTCATTATATTTAAACGGCTGTAGGCGGAGCCATACACTCCGCCGTACGGACTACCATAGGGCTTCTCACCTAAACAGCATCCTGATTCTCCACTTCTTCTAGTTTTCTCCTTCTAACTTCAATTCCAACTCAAAATTTCATGATAATCCAATCATAAACCATCAAATACATCCAATATATCACCAAATGAATGAAGCAAAGTAGAATTTCAAATAGCCACAATCCATAGAAATCAAGAACAAAAGTTGAATCGTACCGCTAGATTGAAAGATAACTTGACTAGATGAAGAGTTTTGATGTTGGATGTGCTTGGAGCTTGAAAATGGAAGAGAAATGAAGTAAAAAGGAAGGAAGATGAGAGGGAATGACGAGAGGTGTAAGGTCCTACTCTATCTACTATATTTACTTAATTGTAGTATAGTATGTTAAAGGTTTTTATTAAAATTTATTATTTATAGTCCTGACTATGATTTACACGACGAATCTTTCTTTATATTTCGCGTGCAGAAGAACTTAAGCATATAACGTGAAACAATAATTTCATACAAACTGAAATAATGAAAGGAATGCAGTAGAAATTTTTCTGAATTTATGCACATATACTAAAAGGTAAATATATATATATCTGCATCCATAGAGGACATCCTCTGATATATACACTGTAAGGAATACATGTAGGGCCAGTACATACCAAAAAGATCTTGGCCGATATCATAAAAGTGCAGTCCTAAGAGTCCTCATAGGACATTTGAGTACAAGTCAAAGTCCTAACAAAACTACTCCTATGGCCCAATACATCATCCTGTCAAAAGAGGGCCATCATGTACAACAGCTAGCCAAATATATCTACTACGGGGTCAGGTACCCGTTGGCCATAGCAGGCCCAGTCGGGGAGGAGTCATCAGGTCCGGATGAGGAGGACGAAGAGTCGGTGGCCTCGGACGGGTCATCCTCGGCGTCCATCGGGTCTCCGGGAACCATATGAAGAGGTGAGGCTGGTGTGGGATCCGCCTGAGCCGCAGGTGCGGGAGGAGGTGCCGGATGCGCTACGGATATGGGGAAGGCGAAATATGGAACAGTGGGGTCGAACAAGGGGTGGAAGAGTGGCACCGTGAAGTCACTGCTGCTGAAAAAGTATACCCTAAATCGGCACGAGCCGACTATGTACAACGAGTCGTAGGTGGGGCTGTAATGAAGCTGCATACGCGGGAGCTCAATGAACACCACCTCTGTCGCGTCCATCGTACTGATCTGAAAGTAGAGTGGGTACTACATAGGGTGAGAATTCTTCAAATTCTCAGTAGGGTTCTGTATTCCTAAAGTTATCTCATCTTAACCCCTAATGGCTTCGGTCTTTTATTATGATAACTATGAACATGGTCGGAGGTAGTGAATAAGTCTAACTATTAACAGTAGAATAGCAGATTACAAAATATACATGCATAACTCAAGTATACAATTCAACAACATTTAATACCCTTAATGCGTGTAAAAAGGGAATATACTCATAACTTTACTCTTATCCTTCCTCTAAGCTTGACTCTTTCTTAAATATCTTTACATCCACTCAGCATAAATGGTAATGAGCTCATACCGTGGCCGTCGCCACCTTAAATATTTGGTACTTACACTAGCTGGGTCTAATGCCATGCCTCATATAAGACCTATCCCCTATACTCACACTAGCTGGGTCTAATGCCATGCCTCATTTGAGTCGTGGGTGAGGGGAACTTAAATAAGATTATCCTCTTACTCGAGGATTATATATGTTCCAGCTTAAACTTATAATCTCATAATCAATCATAATGCTTACCGAAATTTGGGCAGCATAACGGATCACATCCGACTTCCCATGAATAGTGCCAGCAGCAACAATTCCAGTAATTCTCAACAATAGTTCAATAATTTCATAATAGTATATACAATGTTCATAACAATATAGGATTCTCATAATAATACTGGGCATGCATACTTGTTATAATCAAGAGAAGAGTAAACTAAAAATTTGGGTGCTGCCACCAAATGCTTCCTATTCTGCCCGATTAGTGTTTTCTCTGAGTTTATTGCTACACAACTCCAATGGATCTGAAATTTTAATATGTTGAAGCCCTGTGTGTCTAGTTTCTAACCTCTTTTGTCCCGTTCAATTTTGATATCTACAACTCAAGATATTGTCATTTTATTCTGGCTTGGTCTATAACTAAATTGAACAGCACTCTAAAATGTTAAAATCTGTTAAAATTCGAATCCTAAGGGTATGGCTACCAAACCTATGTCGTTTTGAAGCTAGGATATAAAATTTTATCCTCCAACAAGTCCCACATCATTTGGCCAACTATAGCTTAAGTAATAACATCCATTTGAATCCTAATAAATCTTAAATGGTTCATAGCTAACCTTACTCGCGTGAATTAATCGAGAAAATTGATTAATAACAGGCGATTGAATTTTCGGACATCACAGGAGGTCTGTAAGGGAGAGAGGAAGGCTGAAATTTTGAAGGAAGTAAGAAAGGATTATATGAATTTGATATAGAGGTGGTAGGTGGAAGAAGTGGTTCTAATTGGTGGAGAGGTCAAGCGGCTCATAAGTGAGCCAACCATGCTCACTCTTTGTGGCATGGGTGGCGCCATTGTGATGAGGAAGGTGGCTAAATTCTAGCCACTTGAAGTAGGGTTTAGTAGGTTAAATTTGGTTGGTTTGGGTTTTGCCAATTGAAAATACTGAAATTCTACCGATTTCCTTCAAATCGGTAAAACGGTTTTGAAGAATTTTATGAGGTTTTATATATTTCTATTCTAATTATTTCTGATCCTAATATCTCTAATTAACACTTAATTAACTCCTAACTAACCTCTAATTAGTTTCTAATTAACCTTACTTATGTTATAAAATCGAATAATTCAATTAACAACGCAAATTGAGATGTTTTAAAAATTTTCGAATGTTACACGATACGTAAAGCCTAGGTGTGTTAAGTAAAGAAAGTTAAGAAAAACATAAGTGCATTTGAATAATTATATGATATGCATTTGCATGTGCATAAATATTATATTCTTGCTATTACTATTATGAAACTACTCGCTCAATTGACAAGTGTTTGAATAAAATGAACCTACTTCAGATAGGATATTTTTGGAACTTTCTAAAATGGAATTTATAATTATTATGACATGATCACTTTTTTTTCATAACAAATCGAAGTGACTGGAGATAATAATGATGATAATATACGTGGTAGTTTAGAGAATCATACTAAGAATTTATAATTCTCACCCTTATATAAATTTCCATGTTATCTCCAAATGGCTCAGAATGTGTGGTCATACTAACAAAGTTGTATAAGATTGGAAGAAGGCGAAGGAATTACTGTTAGACAAGGTTCGCTATGTAACCGTAACAACTTCTAGGTATGTTACTATGACTTAAATATAGTATTGTGCTTGGGAGGATGTTATATAACTCAAAATATATAAAAAATAATAATTATAATTAAAAGATAAATATTTAAACAATTATATTAACTTTTAAATTTATATTGAATAATTAATAAAAAATACGATGTTATTATAATTTTTTTTGGTTATATTTTATAGTAGGTAACGTAAAATATTAAAACATATAAAGATGAGGGTATTATGTATTTGTTGATTTTTTAATATTTTATTAAATAACAAATACTTATTATAAATATATAACCAATATTATTTAACATTCAAATAAAAAAATTATTTAACATAAAATAATAAATATTTAAATAATTTTAATTAAAAAATAAAAGTAGTTGAGTAATAATATTTTTTCTTTTTTTAATAAATAAAAATTACTATTTTATTATAATTTTATTTTTTTATCAGATTTTTGCTTTTGAATAAAATTATTTATGGCAGTGAAAGGATAATATTATCTTATATAATATAATATCTTATACAATAATATATTAAATTTTGTATAATATTAAAATTTTATCAGATATTCCTCAACCTATATTAAGTAAAATCATACAAGAAATAAATAAGGAAGAATTGAAAGTTTTGCTTATGTATGATTGAATTGTTTAGCGGATGGCTGAAGGGTGACTCATTTTTTTTTCCTTTTTCCTATTTTTTTTATTGACCGACCTTATTGAATTTTTTATATAGATTGTTCTATGATTTACCCCTTTAATGTAAGGGAAAAAAAAGCTCAAGTCGCGTTAATATTTATTGCTTTCATTTTTTAAAATAAAATTACTTTAATACATGTAATTTGTCTCTTTTTTCAATTCTAAAACAAATTTACGTGAAGAAATTTGTTGTGTATAAAATTATTATGAGACTTCTATTTATCTTTCTATGAGAGTCGATAGTTTATTTTTGAAAATTTTCTTTCGTCTCATGGTAAGCGTTTGGTGGACAATTTGAAGGGAATATATACCCTTCCCTCCTTTTCCTACTTTCTAAAAACAATATGGACAAAAAACGATTGAAGTCATGCACCCAAAAAAATGAATGAAGTCCAGCTTTTGCGCAACGTTAGATTGGGGGTTTCGAAAACGAAAGTGAAAGGAACCTGAAAAGCAGAATGGAAGTGAAAGGAATCTGATGAGCAAACCAGCCATTTGGCTCTTTCATGTGAACTTTGTAAGACTAAAAGGAAGGCACATTGAAAGACGAACACACAGCAGGCTTGGAGTTCAGAAAAGGCACCTCTTCCGAACGCGACATTATCCTATGAGTACTGTTATTGGGAAATCTCAATGTGACATTAAATGTTTATATTAATAGCATTCTTATATAAACTATACTGCATATTAGAGAAGACCACGATTCGATTCTTAAAATGAATATCAATTGGAAAGGTAAATTTGACTATATCAAAGGAGATTAGTCTCTTTCGCTAATAATAAGGAACGAGGATACACTTGAAAAATAAAAAATATATATATATACTATATTCATTGAGTCTCAAAATATATATATAAAATAAGTTTAAAAAATATTCTTATTTTATTTTTCTCTTCATTTCTAAATAATAGTCATTTTATAAAGAATTAATTGTAATACACTATAAGTGTAAAAGAGTTTTACATTATCATTCAATCATATACTTTTATTTGTGAGACTTTTGAATCAGTGAGTGATTGAGTTTTTACACTTTTATTAATGTGGCAATATATAATTGATATTTATATAAAAAAATTTTACACCGATAGTATATTAAAATTAAATTCTTTTATTTAAAAGTTTCTTTTTATATTATTTGCTTTATACCAATTTATTTTTATTTTCATTAGTTTCATTAGTTACATCTATTTCGTCACTTCATTGACTTATTATGCAATATGATTAGGGATGGAAGTAAACCAAGCTGAGCGGAACTTGTTAAAGCTTAAACTTGGCTCGTTAATATTAGGCTTAGTTTAAGCTCGAGCTCGATAAAAAATAAGCTTAATTTCTAAACTCGAGCTTAACTCACCAAAAGCTTATTGAGCTTGAGGTAACTTATGAATCACTAAAACTTAATGAGATACCTCCAATCAAATATAAATTAAACATTTTTTTAACTTAATAAACTTGGATATTTGGTCATAAGAACATAGTTTCAATAATAATAATAATAATAATAATAATATACCAAAAAGTAATAACAAAAATATGATTTTATATATATATATATATATATACATATATATATATATATATATAAATATATATATATATATATCGAGCTAACTCACGAGCTTATAGTAAAATTCAAGTTTGGGTTACTTAATAAATGAGTTCAAATCTTTTAACTTAAGCTCGATTTATGAGCCAATAAGCTAGCTTGACTTACTTCAAACCCTAAATATGATTCTTCAATATGTCAAAGGACAATTTTATCTTTTATAATTCTTTTCTTGCCTTCATAATCAAAGTTATTAATTTATTTTCTCAATCTTTGTGTTACTACCTTCTACAACTATTATTGTGAGGTCAGAAGTGTAGAATTTAATTTTAATATACTATTTTTGAATAATCATTCAATCATTTATTGGCAAATCATTAAAAACATTTAATTCTTATCATTACTACCTTAAATTTATTAAAAAAAAACAAAATATAATTAGTTTAATGTAATATATTTTATACTAAAAATGTTTCAAAATTAATCTAATTTTTACTAAACTTTTTTCTAGGATTTGCATAAAGAGTTAGTTGGCACCACAAATTGATGTGCCTTTGATCGAGGAAAAAACTTAGCTAAGAGTGACTTTCATTGCGCCCTTAGCAATAGTTGAGCCATAATTAAGCTAACATGGCTGAGAAAGATTATAATCCAAGTCATAGTGCAAACATAGATCAAAATGAAGCAAAGTCAAATGATTGGTCGACCTAGGGAAGGAATAAAGCTAAAACTAGCCGATGGTAGATTTGAAAGTGCCTTTGAGGATTCTTGGAGTTCTCATGTGAAAAGTTGATGTCATCCAAGAAGACAATTCTAAGTCCAATGCTTGGAATACTAACATGGATCAAACCAAATTGAAAACACGTGACAACATCCCCATAGTATGGTTATGTGAAGTAGCTATCCGAGGGTCTAAAGAAGCATCCTTAACGGTTATTAAAGGGCAATCTTAGAATGAGTTTTGCCTATAAATAATGTAAGACTCAGCCATTGTAAGGAATCTAAGTCCAAACAGAAGAACACTAGCATTTTATTTTACCTTTACCTTTACCTTTATATTCCCATTTAGATTTATCCACTTTAGTTTCAGTCTTTTAAGTCTTTCTATCCTTTTAGTTTTAAGTTCTATTCATTTGTACTATTTCATTCCTTTAAGCTTTCCATAAGGATTTCGAATTGGAACTTAAGAGGGTTTTTATTGTAATTAGGTGGAGCTTCAATGAGGTTTTGCCGATAACATTATATCTTCATTTATTCTTGGTTTTTTGTCACATGCTTGTTTGATCTTAGCCAAATATTTTCTTTAAGTAACTTGAAAATCCATATTTGAGGAGAAGATTTACCTCATTGAAGTAATCGTTTAACTCTTGAAATTGAGGGTTTTAACTAATCGATTTAAAAGTTTGACACACTTAACATAGTAACCTAACTGCCAAAAATAGCCCAAACACAACTATTTATGGTAGACACACGAGAATTAATCCTACTGTGTTTATCGTTAACATCATATCTAAGCAAGAAAAGCTTCACTACCTTATGAATGTACCTATTACAAACACTGCTTAAACCAGAAAGCTTAACTATACAGTTGAAGACGGGATCTAATAAGATCTTAGAAACTCCTAATTCTATTTAGAGTAATGCTATTTGGCTCGAATAGCACTGCTACGAATTTTTACAAAAAAGAATTGTAACCAATCAAATCAGTCTTTGGAAGAAAATTATGGGTAGTGTGGTGGAAGTTAACAATAGAACTAATACTAATACACTGTTCATCATCTAAGTAGGAAAACTGAATCGCACTAAATCATATTTCCCTTCTTTTTAACTCGAGAAATTAATAAGTAAGCCAGAAGATTTAATTTGGTGCATTAGTTTAAGTAACACAAGTTATTTATCTTTTAAGTGAAAAGATCAATAAACACATTTTTTTTTCAATTTCTTTTAATGGTTTTAACTTATCGATCTTTAAAAGTATTATTTTTTTCATCTGAGATTATGCTCTATATTTTTTACATATTTATAATATAACATAATGTGGATTGATTAAAATTTTATATTATTATCCCGCCAAAAAAATTTATATTATTATTATTATTTGCAGGGTTTACCCATACTATTTGGGCTTGGAATTATTAATCATAGTTCAAAATATTAAAGTTGTCCCTTTCTGACATTATCAACTTTTGAGTTCAACTTTATTCATCATTTGAGTCACATATTATGTGTAAAAAAATAATGCAATACAACTTAGATTTTAGGGAAAATGTATTTCGATATACTAAAGAGATAGACACTTTAATTATCCCTTTTCGTCTATTTTGTTTATGCAGTCTTTTCATCTTTTCCCTTTTCTTTTCTAACTTTTTTCTTCTCTCTAGATGTTTATGGGTGTCGATATGCTTATATGTACAAATAACAGTCCTCTAGATTTTAAAATAAAATTTTTATTTTTTTTAATGAAATTAGCGATATAAAACTAATAAATGATTTATTTTATTTTCCAAATTTATACGTACCTAACTCATTGCACAATTTCAAAGTACCATTTTATCATTGTGGCGAATCTGATGGAGGACCAGTCCAGAACTAAAGTGCTATTTTACCTGTAATCCTAGGCCAGCAAGACACAGCCAGAGCCAGCAAACACCCTTGTGGTTGAAGCATCCAAGGCACTATATAGCACCATCACGTTCTACATATAAATCGCACCTCACAGTCCCTCTATTTGGCATATTCCATAAAAGAAAAACAACTAAACCAAAGAAAAATTGTGAGAGCTAGAGTTTGATATTTGAGAGAAGCGTTTCATTAATTCATATGATGGAGAAGAAGAGCCGCAGCAGGTCGTTTAAGAAGTTGAGTAAGGAGTTCTGGAATAGGAGGTTCTCTGCGTTTCATTGGAAACGACTTCATCTACACACGACCGTCATGGACTCCGTCGTTTTCAAGATAGTCTCTGTGGTAGAGGGAGTCGTCATTGTCTCCACGTTTTGCTTATTCTACCTTTGCTGCGGTTGCCACTTCTGAATTCTGCATTTATCTGTATATGTTACCTTCAATTTCATTTATTCATTCATTTTTGGGGGGGTTGTTCATTAACAACGCATATGGTTAATGATCTTTTCCTATGTAAAAGCCGTGTAATAACATTTTTTTATTTAATTTTGTTACAGCTTTTTATCATGTTCTTATCGAGCTAGTCCTTGATGATCTTGACTCTCTGGTGCTGGTGCTGTTCTGTTTGATCAATTTACTATTTTTAGAGAAGATTGAGAGTCATGGAATGATGAAAAGATCATGATCTTGTTTGATCTAATTTCATGTTTTTAGTTCGGGCGGCCAAAAAGAAAATGTGAACAGCTTTCCAAAGTATGTTTACAACTTCATAGACAAAAATAATCCTATACTTACGTGTCTATTTTCTTGTTTGATGATGCCATTCTTACTTGTACATTTTTTTAAATAATAATATGAAAACTATTGGATGAACAAATTGCCTATTTTCTTGTTTGACTTCATCTTTTTCTAAGAAATAACGAATATCATTCGAATTCCGGGGGTAGGAATGGTCTAATCAAAGAAACTTAGTTCTATAATTTTTTTTTCTCCAAATCATACACATATTTGATGTCCATTAAACTATGGTTAATCTAGTTAGAATCAGGTTGGGTTGTTATAAAAATAAAGCTTTTCCAGTGCTCTTTTTCCTTTTTCATCCACAAGACTTAAATTGGAGATCTTGTTCAAAGAAGATAATTACTAAACCAGTTAAACCAACCAAGAATTAATAAACTTAGTTCTATAATCTCATAAAATGCTTATTTTATTCACATGATCAATCAACTAGTGAATTATTTTAAGAATCTATTCACATAAATGATTTACCCTAAATGACCAATTAATGCCACTTTCGCAATTACTTATTCTATTCCACAATATCGGTCAATGTATAAATGTATTTTATTTTATGTTTCATTTTAAAAAATAAAAGTGTATAGATTATTTGTTTTTAATTATATCCATATCTCTTCGTAAATTTATTATGGAAATGCTACCAAACACTGCATTATACTGAGTGAATAATAAGCAGTCAAGTTTTTACAACATTATCTTTATTGGGAATTAAGTTAATAATTGTTAGTTTGTTGTGTTCGGTTACGACAGTTGATGGTTAGCCTGGTTAGTCACTTAGCTTGCTGATCAAGTTACTTTGTGGTATATATAGTCTCTAAGAACTCATACTTTATTGAAAATAAGAGATCAAATAGATGTCATGTACATTTTTAAGGGAATAAAGTGATATTATATTTTAATTTTTAAGTGCTTATTTAATATAAAAAAATTTCAGAAACTAATGTAATTCTATAGTTTAATTTTCAAGTATCTATTTAATATTAAAAAAATTTTAAAGACTAAATTAATATCTAGTACAACTTTTAAGGGTCGAAATGTATGATTACTCTTAAATGAATTTTTATGAGGATGATAGACTATGCTTTTGACCTATTATGCTTAGTCGTTGACAGTGCAGCAACTTATTCTTCAAGTGTTAAACGAATTTATATGCCTCTATATGTGTGATGTGCCTTCATTGTACCATCGACACAAGTAAATTTTCTGAGCTGCTGTTGGGAGGCCCTTATATTTAGCATATATTTTATATTGTAAGAAAGCAGGCCTTACAGCAATTGAACAAAAGTGACCGTGGATTTACGTGAAACAAACAGAAGGAGCTGATGTGTTATAACCGACGATGAGATATACACAGCATTTTAATGCAAATGTAAGGCTAAAATTTTCTATCTAAGCATTGGTGTGGCGATCATTTAGGCGATTTTTACATTTTTAGTGCCTGATAGACCAAATTTATATTGCACACTATTTCATTCAAAACAATTTAATCCACTGCTCCAAGTGGTTTAACATTTATTCTTTTATATAAGGTCTTGATTCTTGTCTTGTGAATGAAAGGGAAAAAGAATTATTGTGACAGCTTTATTTGAGAATAGGCTAACTCTACTTGAGTTAAATTAGTTAAAATTTAATAAACATCAGATACTAACAGTTTAGACAAAAATAAATGTTTTAATCTAGAATTCAAATTGCTTTCATTGTCTTCATTTTATTAATATAAATCACTGATATCTAAAGTTTAATAAATTTCAATTAATTTGACTTAAATCAAGCTAATCCAATATGAGAGTGAAGCTCTCTCAGTGCTAATTTTTAATTAACCAAAAGGCACATCCTTGCAAAAGAAAGGCTTTGAAAACTCTTAAAACTCTTAAAACACTTCATAGTGATAACTATTACCCATATATCATATAACTTAAACACTTTATAGTGATAATTAAAAATTAAAATCCTTAGTAAAGCAAGATAAAATGTTGATAATAAACATTGAAGATCTTATTAAATGATGTATGGCAAGCCTTATTAAATGGAATGGTGAACAAGAGAAGAATAGAAGCTAGCACGTCTAAACATGATGCCTGAGTTGATATAACTCAAACCTGAACATTAAGCAGAGGTGGAAAGTGCAGTTCATAGTTAAGGCATCTTCTTTGAACACAATTCCTCATGATTAGATTTGAGAATGACAACTAAGCTCTCAGAAAGTAGAATTTCATTACTTGCGTAAGAAATTGCAAGAGTTCCCAAAAGAGCTGAATCCAAAATCATTAGCTAAATATATTACATATATTGCCAGAATTAAATATAGAGAAATGATAAGGAGACTCACTTCCTGTAGAATACCGTGTCGACTCGCCACTCATCTACCATTGGATGGGGTGTGAATCTTACTTAGATTGAGTCCACACCCTATCCTTTGGTGGATAAGTGGTGAGTCGGCACAGTATCCCATAAAAAGTGAATCCCCTCAATATTTCTCTTAAACATAATATCCAATACAGCATTGACACTTAAGATAACCGGTGCATCCAAATATTACAAAAATCACTTATCGTCCCTCGGAGTCACAGAGACATTTATCAAAAAATAAAAAAATAAAATCCTTTAGGTCAATCATATAGAAAACCAAGGAATCTGTTCATATGCTTGGCCACTGGTGTAGAATCACCTGGAGAGTACATAAGGAGAGTATTTAAATCCATATCTGCTATAGTTTGAAGTAGTGTTTGAGGCCTAGTACAATACAGATGTTTTCTGTCTGCAGGTTCTTCTGCTAGCTCACTTTGATGATTATCCATCAAATCTTCATTTACAACCACAATTAAAGGTTTACCCAGCCGCCATGTCTCAAATATGCTACCTGACCCTGTATAAAATCAGAACAGTTAAAGTTGCTCGCCTCATGCCGCAAATAGCAACAACAACAACAACAACAGAGTTCACTTGAATTTTCCTCTTACCATACATTCTTTTCCCCTTTGATTTCTTCTCAGTTTAATCAGAATACATATCGACTTCCCTTCCAACTCATCTCACAAAATCCGTTTAAAATAATACACCACAAATTTACTTCATTCGCTCTGAAACTCATAACTTTACAAAGCTTATAACTAATGAAGGAAATACTGATACTGAATAATCTACAAGTAATTGAAGGTACCGGATAACAAGACTGCACATATCAAAATATAGGCCTAGTGGTAAGATGACAATGTTACAGTTCATGATAATAAGCAGGATTTTAAACACAGATAGGACTTAATGCAGAAATGCCTAACTAGCATAATAAGAAATATTAATAGGAATACATCCATAGCAGCTGGCGATGTTAGCTACCAATCATTTCTCATAATCTTTTTGTCTGCTCCCTTAAACCAGTGAGTCACAATTGCACCCAATTACATTAAGCCAGTAGTTTCTAAGCCAAGTTTGTTTTAAATCAAAAGGTCATCAAGTATTATCAAACACCATTGGCATGAAGATAGTTAACATCCCCTCATGGATGGGAAAGCAGAATACAGGCCACCAAGACCAAGCAACATTTATATTACTGGTGCAGACCTAAGAACTACGCAGTCCATAAATACATAATTAGTGAAGCAGCATGCGAAATATAAGCCACAACAAGCATACCTGCGTGGCTGATTACAAGAGAAGCTGATCTGAGATAGTCTGCAATACTAGATGAAAAAGTAAAGTAGTTTACAGCCAACGAACCATCATCTCCTTCAGACTACAACCAAAAAGTTACCAAGAACAAGAAACTCAGTAAAAGGAAAAGTATACATATTTAACTAATATAATAGATTTAAAAAAAAAAAAACAAAAACAAAATCAAAGAAGGCAAGTAATTTTCTCCATACACCAAGTTGTTTTAGCGAGTTTGGATTTGATTAAATTATTAAGAAAAATGAATTTTCTTAGCTCATGTTAGCACAAATCGACTTTAAAATGAGAATGTTCGAGAAGTTACCTTTGTAGGAACATAGGATCCACGACCCATTTGAATGAGAAGGAGGGTATACCCTTTGGCTGCCAACTCTTTTCTGACATTCGGGGAATCCACTGCTCTAACAAGAGCATCAAAACGAGTCGTTCCGACCGTCACGAAAACCACTTTCCTTGTGTTATTGGTGCCTACCTTAGGGGCATGTGTAGAGTCGATTCTTCCCCCAAAAAAAGCAGAGTTTGACATCAGAAACAACAATTAGCGCTCGAGAGGATCGGTTCTATCATCGAACAACAAAACCCGGGGAACAAAATGCAGCATGGAAATGAAACACTCAGCGTGAGCGAAGGGAAATGGATCACCCATTTTCTTGTTGGGTTTTTGTGGCCCATTGGGAACACTAGACCTAGGTAATGGTACTGTTGGATTTTTTGTGTATCGATAATCCTTTGTTTTTTGTTATTTGTTATTTGTTATTTTACTTTACTTACAATTGCCTTCCTCGATTGCCCCCAAAAAAATAAAAAAAAATAAAAAATTGGATTCATCGGGTGATGCTGATCAGGTAAAATACTTAGTTCATGGGAAAAGATTTTTGTACATCCAAATTTGTGACACTTTAAATATCTCTCTAAATTTTCTCTTTCCACCTGTCTTGTCATATTTTTTCTTTTTGTTCATGATTTTTTTTTCCTTGTCCTTGTGTCTGGGTGTCGACTATGTCAAGAAAGTGCTGTGTACAAATGACACAGCCCTTCGTTCATATATTTTCAGGAATTTAATTTCAGTAATGTCATTAAGTACGAAAAATTTTTTGGGCTGTGTTCCGATTTTGAAATTTGGTTTGATACACTATTTGGATTTTTTATATTTTAATTGATATATTTTATATAATATGATATTATTTTTGTATTGATATTATTTTTTTAAAATAAGTTATAAAACATGTCTTGAATTCTATTTTTTATTTGAATTTAATTTGAATATACTGTCAGTGTAAAAAAATTTTATACAGACATCTAATCATATATTACCACATCAGCAAAAATTTTTGACATAATCACCCACTACTTGAATGGTCATGCAAATAGAATGTTTTGATTGGATGACAATGTAAAAAAAATTTACACTATTAATATACTCCAATTAAACTCTTTTTATTTTTAAAATTTTATAACTTTATCATATATAATATCAAAATCTCTTGTATATTCATTGAATGTCCGATTGACCCAATTATTAGTCGAGTCATTATCAAATCTAATTTAAATTTAAAAAAATGACCCACTTAAAATATCATGTTAAAATTAGTTCCAATTTAACTCGACCCATATACACCCCTACCAACTAGCATTTATGATCTATAATCTATAATATAATATAAAAGTTGTTCCAAAGTCATTGTCATATGGCAAGAACCCCCTTGCCATTGTTCATTTTCAAATGGGAACTCTTGATGTGGCAACTTGGTTAAGGTTATTCAATCCTATGTTGACAACTCTATTGGCTTTCGACCAAAACAAAAAAAAAAAAAACTACTGTGGCCCTTTTCATCTTGTAACAGTTGTATTCATCAAGTTAGAGAGGCCTCTATTATCTATTTGTCTTTCAACTTCTTAAACCACCAAAATAAATATTTAGAAGGAAAGAACATTAAAAATTGGAATTGTTTTATGCTGGATTGCTAGTCTATCCATAGACTAGTACTGATGCTCCTTGTTATGCCTTTTTCTTTTTCTTTATCAAAACTTGTTATGATCTTTGGATAAAAAATTTATTAAGTTTTAGATTTTCGTTTTACAATTCAACGATGAAAACACAAAAGAACATGATTGGACCTTTTTTTTTTTCATGATCCAGCATAAACACAACCTAAAAATGAACATGTCGTTAGCAATATGCAGTTATGATGACCGTAAAACCCACTACAGATATTTAGTCTCAATGCTTTTAGCATGTTCATCATTTGATTGTAATTCAAGGATAATCAATGAGAAAAATACTAATAAGCCCGGAAGTTTGCTCGAAGATTTGATGCCTAACTTTATTTATATATATTTTTTTTTCATTTTCCTCTTTCTCTTTCTTTATTCCATTGTCTCCTCTATCATGCTACAGATGAGACTCCGAGTTTTAGTCTATCCCGAGGAGCCTATTCCCATATAAACTACTCCATAGTGGGAGTTTTTTTTATGAACCGACGTTTCAATCTTAGGATAAATTGACACTTGAAATGACTCTGGATAGAAGGTTGTTATGTTTGTGAAGAGATTGAAACTTCATCCCGTCAAAAATGGGATCTGACCTACTTTCAATGCCATTTAGTGCTAAAAATTAGTATTTATTTATGTGATTTCATAGGTTAATTTTGACCTCTTTATTTTTTTTTTTAATTTTTGTTCACATTTTTTTAAATAAAGTATATATTATTTTGTTTATTATAAAATCAAAAGAAGCTTCTTGCATTGAAACGTATTCCAGTCTCTTAATAGCAACTTCAGAATTAAGCCCTTGAAATGTTTGTTGAAAAAAATTGAAAAATAGTGAAATTATGTATGGGCATAGAAAAGATTTTAATGCAAGAGACTTCATGCTCTTAATTGCATAAATTAAAATGATAGAAAGAGATTTTTCTGAGCCACGATGGCTAAAAGCATTTTCTAAAGTGAATCAATCTTATTAAACATTTAAACTCTCAAGTTGAAAGCTTAAAACATTTTAGATAAGCTAATATTTCCAAAAGTTCCAATAAGAAACTTGAAATAAAAAATAAGAAATTTGAAATTATGGTCACAACTCTTATGTTAATATTACTGTAAACAAAACGTACAATTCTAGCATGATATCTCTCGAAGCGGAAACACACTTTTAAAAATAAACTCGAGTTTATTGGTGATACAATAGACTAATTATCTAACATGAGCAAATTAATTAGGATAAAAGCAAGAGAAAGTAACTTGTTGCAAAACTTCTGTTGTTATAATGTTTGTTGGTTGAAACAACAGTTATCCTTCTACCAAAAGCGATTCTGATCAAGTGAAGTAGGATTATTTTGATGGCAAAGCTCTCCCTTCTAAATTTGTACCTAGTTGCATACCTAGGATTCGAACCTAAAATGTCTTGTTAAGCTAGAACAGTCCCATGCCAACTGGTCTTCATGCTCGGTGATATTATGATGTGAATATTGTAAAAATATAACCTTATATATAATTCCAAAAATATAACCTTACATAGAATAGAATTAACATATCAATCAATAAATTGAAGTAATGACAAAGAAATTAATAATCAATATTGAATATTGCTATAGCACCATAAATATGAAGATAATAATTCTTTAGTACACCCCAACATCAAAAGTGCAAATTCCTGTAAATAATTCTTTCTAACTTGACCATTAATTGACAAACATGATAGAACAAAATTGGAACTCTTATATAAACTTTATAGGTAAATATATGGGAGGAACATTTGTAAAACAAAATGAGATTGAGACAAGAAGAGAGGCTAATCAAATTGGCACATTATAGAGGATTGGAGATACCAAATGGAGTTCTCATTTCAATTTAATATGCAGACTTTTCACGCATATTTGGTACAATAGCATCAGTTTTTCAAGATTTAGCTATTTTTGGATATACATACTCTTAATGAGGAGATGCTACTTATGCACTTGATGTCATTTGATTTTGTTTTCATTTTACATGTGATGAAAGAAATCATGGGAATTACTAACAAAGCTTTGTCAACCACCGCAACAAAAATCCCAAGATATTTTTAATAATGTATTTGATTTCTAGAACAAAATCATGGATTCAGAAGTTAAGTGATTATTGCGGTTGAGAAACACTTTTGTAGAAAGTTAGTTCTTTCTCCGACACGATTTGATCTTGTCATTGAAAAGATGTTGTCATAGTAGAGCATCACTATTGATATATTTACTAGTGTAATGGAATATCAATTGAAAGAGCTGAATAATAGATTCAGTGAACAAGCAAGTGGGCTTCTCATATTGAGCACAGCTTTAGATCCTAAAGATACTTATAAATCATTTATTGCTTCTATCATTTGTCATATTCTATTATTTGGATTTCTCTGAGCAAGAAAAGATTCAGTTGATATATGAGTTACATCATTATGAACTTGAAGCTCCAAATTTTTAGAATATGTCTATTACTGCTAAATTGTATTGAAAACTAGTGGAGACCAGCATATCAAACATCTATTCTTTAATTGAAAGATTGGTTCGGCTTGTTTTGACTCTTCTTGTGTCAACAGCAACAATTTAACAAGCTTTTCCAACTTTGAAAATTATTAAAATAAGGCTTCAAAAGAATATGTAAGATGATTTTCTTGTAGATTACATGATTGATAATGTTGAGAAGCATATTATTGTAAAATTCACTTCAGATATGATAATTGATAATTTTTACTCTATGAAGTATCGTAGGGCACAATTAAAAAAAAGTAAAGGTATTAGGTATGTACTTAACCTTATATTTGCATATGTGATATATAATTTATATTAACCTTAGATATATTTGTATGATTCATATTTTGTTAGATGTTTCATATATTATTCTTTTATATATGATAGTCAATTTTATTTTTATTTTCTATCATATATGTTTAGTCTGCCCCCTCATGTTTAATTCCTAGCTCTGCCATGACTGTAGAGGATTTTGTATAATCAACATATATATAAATCTTGAAGGAAGCCATATAAAGCTAGATGAGAGTTAAGTATGATTACTACAATCCCAAAAGAGGTTAATATATATTTCCCATAGCTTCGAAAATTCGACCAAACCGCCCAATTTGATTGGTTGGACCAAGAACTGATCCCAAGGCATTTGGTCAATAACAGTGAGGTTAGTAGCTTTATTATGATAAAAGATGGCAAAAAATACAGCTTAGTTTGTTAGAACAAGGGCTATTAGACTTTTTACTCTATTAGACTTCTTACTCTTTTGAAAAGAACCTAGACCTCTTTCAATTTTATAAACTACACATCCAAACACAAAATATCTTATTTATAAGTTATTTTTCATATAAGACCTTTTGTCAAAAGCCCCTTTCACAAAAATCCTTAATTAGGCTATTTACTCAAATGAAGTGTAAGTATAAAACAATATGACATATGATATTTATAGTACTTTAAGTGTAGAAAGTTCCTAATCTAAGCAATGTGGAGTTTAAGTGATCTATATTACAACTCCCTAAGTAAATGCTTCTGCATCACAAAAATATAATCATAAATTAAAAAAATATTTTTCTGAAAAATAATTATATTGGTATATAACTAATATATTAATATTAGTTTATATAAACTAAAAACTGAGTGAGTTATGTTTGTTTTAGTTATGATAATGACTTAATTGTTTATGTGTGTGCATTTTTTTATTTTATTTTTGTAATCTTTTAGAAACTGTTACCGTCATGTTTCAGCTAATCTTACTATAGATTTATATATTTTTTATAATTTAAATTTATTTAATTAATATATAAATAATTATATTTATATACTAATTATAAATTATTTACTCTTAATATTTTTATCACATTAAAATTGTATTTTATTTTTTATTTATATTATTTAATGCCACATCCCAAACTTAAGTCGTGACCATCGCAAAAGCTAATTATACTCGTTTAGCCTGACAAGCCTAATATTTGAATTCTACTCATATAAATCAATAAGCTAATCATTGAGATTATTGAAAATTTGGTAGAATCTCCTCTAAATAGGAAACAAACCATATATCACATAAACCAATTTTAGACCAAATATAACAATTAGAAGCAACAGTTAGAATATTTTTAGAGTATCAGTCAAAAGCATCAAAGATTCAGTTATACAAAAAGACCATATCTATACTTTGTGATCATGTACATAATCCAAAAAGATTATTCCATGTCTTATAGCTGCAAAATACTGGAGTCAACAAAATACGAGTGTCTTCTAATAGTAGAGGCTTACAAAAAAGAATCCCCTGGGATGAGATAGCAAATCCCAAAAATCTGTTATTCAGTACTCTATGAATCTATAGGGAAGGAAAAAAAAAACGGTTAGTCACAGAGACTCAATGAGTGCATATAAACAAAATGGACAGGAAGGAGAAACTAAAACATGCATGAACTTTTAAAATAAAGAAAATAGCTTAGCAACCATGCAATTACTAAAAAATAGCTGGTGGAAGTAACTATTCATCAATTCTGAGCCTTATCGATATTTTCTTAAGTAGAAACTCATACATAGATAGAAACTCAGTATTTCCTAATATCCCTTATCAATAATTTCCATAGATACACCTTCGCAAAACAAAAATGAAAGCTTTCATCAATTGATTAAATACCCTATAACGGTTACATGAGAATAACTAAATCTTGTGAGGAGTGATCTCAACCCACTGAATCGTAAATCTGAGCTCATCTCAAGCCAGAGACCTAGTCTTGTCGAGTAATATCTCATCTGGGTATACTATATACGCATAGGTCGTTATAATCTTTACTAACGGCAAACAGTACCATTATATTAATCTCTTCGCTAACGGTGAATAGTAGTCTAATTTAGAACCCATCATGGTTTTTTCAACATAAACTTGTTATAAAATAAAATTCTCAAATTCAATTAATCAACCTTTATAAAATCTAGTTCTTCCAAGTAATAAACTCTTATAAATCACTGTAACAAAATAATAAAATAAGAAGTAATAATATCATGAGGCTTTAAAATAATACCAAGGAGGATATTCAAAATATAAAAGTGTACAACATAAAAAAAAATTAATTATTATTTTTGAAGGAAAAGCCAATTAGCTAAAATAAATATCCAGTCAACGTAAAATAAAATCACTAGCTTTAATAGGTTAGTTTTTCCCATGAAAATATATTTAAAATTAAGTAAATATCCACTCACAATACCAAAATATCAACTAGGTTGCTCCCCAAAAGCACTAGAAGGACTAACTAGCACCGTATCAAGAAAATCTAACCAAGACAAACAATTTTAATAAAGTTAGAAAATTTATTTGAAGACAATCTAACAATTGGCAAGTTTATTATTGAGCAAAAACTTTCAAATATTACTTACCTACTATTTTATTATTACTCACTAATTTTAAGAAAACCACCTAAAGTTGCCTATAAGAAGAATGTTTGAGATTAAGAACATACCTTAACCTCTAGAAGCTAGTAGATATCAAGATTAGATGATAAAATAAAAGGAGGAGCTTGTTGTGAACAGGAAAAAAAAGAAATAGGGAAACAGGGTGGGGGCTCAAACCAGAAGAAAGAAAAAATAAGAAGGGGGAGTGGTTGTTTGCATTGAGAAACAGCCCCTCATCTTTACCTTCTTTTTGTTTTACTTAACTCTTTAAGGAATAAAAGTGTTCTTGCTTTATTTTCTTTTTCCTTTAATGTCACATTTAATAATTTTTATTTATTTATAATATTTGTTTATTTATGTAGATTTTAAAATTTAGAATTTATTATATGTCGGTTGAACTAATTACCCTTAGAGCCACCAATTGAATGGGTTAAAGGCCTAATCACATGGTCGGACATGAACAAAGGATGCTCACGGCTATGGCTTTTTTCGGGTATTGGGTCTAAGATATTAAGCCCGTTTGTTTATGCTTTTTAAGAAAAAAAACTCTTTTTAAAATTTTTTGAAAAAAAAATATTTTTAATATTGTTTATTTATATTTCTAAAAAAAATAAAAGTAAAAAATAATCAATTTTTTTATTTTTTTAAGAAGAAGATAGGGAGCCATTTCTCCCACAAGTAGAAGCAGTAGAAGTAGAAGAGAGAAAAGAAATAGTCATCAAATTTCGAATTCACTACTTTTTCATATTTTTACCATTTTATCCTTACCTTTTTCTTAAAAATATTGCTCTTTATTTACAAATATTGTAATTTTATAAAAAAAGTACTTTTATTTTATTACATCCAGATATTTTAATAACTTTTGATTCTCATAAAAAGTACTTCCATAATTACATCCAAATGTAAAATAATTTTTTGCTTCTGATTCTACTTTTAAATAATTACTTTTCCCAAAATTTTAAACAAACAGACCCATTAAACCATTGCGTGCTTAATAGTTTGCTTACACTTTCAAATGTTGAGCAAGATGCTTTTTAAGGGAGAATTACCATTTTGATTCTTAAAGTATTAATATGTTTGACAAATTAGATTTTAAAATATATTTAATTAACTTGCGGTATCTCACCGATCAACACATTAACAAATTAGTCCCTTGAAAATTAACATGCTAACAAAATAGTTGCTAAAAGATCAATATGACAATAAATTAATCACTAAAATATTTTTTGTTAATGTTAACAAAACCCATTAACAATAATAGAATTCATCATTCCGTTTGGTATGTCTGTTAGTATAAGATTTGATAGGATAAGGGTTGATAGTATAAGGCCTGATTGTATAAGGCCTGATAAAAATTTAATACTATGTGATATTTGATATGTTACTGTATAAGATATTGTATTATATAAAATATAACTAAAAGAAGATATTATAATAAATATAATTTTTAAATAGTTATTATAATTATTTAAGCTATTTTTTATTATATATAAAAATAATTTTATATTAAAAATTATTTATTTATTTATTTTTAATATTTTTTTATAAATATAAAAAATATAAGAGAGAGAGAGAGAAAGAGTGTGAGTGAAATAGATATAGAGTTTTATACATCAAAATCTAAATAGGTTTGTATCACATTCCTATATTTGATTGTGTTTTTTATTATATACAATTAAATTTATATTAAATATTATTATTTATATATTTTAATAATAAATTTTTATTCCTATATTTTTATTTTAGTTTGAATAGTTATTTTATAATTATTTTTTAAAAATATTTATTTATTACTAAATAATATTATTTTTTATTTATATATTTTTATTTTTTATTATTTATTTAATAATTAATTTTCTTTTAATAAAATATATTAAAAAATAAAAAAAATGACAGAACCCTTATACATTAAAAGTTTAATCAGCTTAACACTACTTTCTAGTATCAGATAAGTTATCCATCATTATAACGTATAAGGGAGGTTTGATGGATAAACTTATATAATACGTTGACTGCACCAAACAACGGATAAGATCATAATATATTGTATTACCTTATCCTATCATTGCCTAATACAGCATGCCAAACACCCCTGAAATACCATGGACTAATAAAACATCTACTAATTTATCGACAGATTGATTTTTCAAGGGTACAAAATGGTGGTTCTCCCGTCTTTTTAACAATCTCAACTTCATCTTAGGCAGTCTAGGGTGCCTTTTGGTTTCATCTTGGACAGCCAATGCCAAAATTGTCGATTTTTTTAGGGCCATGATCATGACAGGGTGTGCGCTAGCATTCATACAGCGTAGTAATCCAAAGAATGTTTCATTTTCAAACTGATTTATGCATTACAAGCAATCATATTCACTACAATATTTTATAGAAGGAAGATGCAGCAAACGAGAGAGCACTCAGCTTTCAACGTAATTAAAATAAAAATGAAAGATGAACTAAAAAGACCCTTACAAGCTATTCCGTGCTATTAAGTAAAGTATCTATTAGAGTTCAGACTTGAGACATGGATGTCTATAACCGTATATACAAGGTACCAACATTTCAGATATTGCTTTGAATCAACTGGTAATGGCAATAACGCATTATTGAAAGGAGAAATTTAGCAGTATTAGCTTGACCTCTGTAACCTCATTCTATAGTATCTGATTATTTCCTTTTTGTCTGGTTCTGTCACTTCACAGATGCTACTTGGTGCAGAAGATGAAGCAATATTAATTTATAAATTTTGCACTGTTTTATGTTACTTGAATAGTAAGTTGCGTGCCCACGATGCCCTTCAGCTTAATGGCATCTATATCTCCTATTATAACAAGTTAATTTTATTCCTGAAAACCACCTTATTGAATTGACCAACATCCACGTCTCCATGTAAATACAAAACTCGGAATTTTTCCTATGATGGGTCATACTTCAAAAAGACGAAAGAGAGTTAAAAATATTAGAGAAATAGGCTGGTGGGGTCTGGATTTCTAATAAAATAAGCATATTTTAAATGAATCAATTTCATTTTCAGCATCTAGTGTTTCAAACCTTGATGCTTGTTTCAGTGTCCACTACTTCATGCTTTTCTTCTTTACATGAATATTTATACATAGCTCCTTGTATCCTCCGAAAGGTGGGAGTTCATTACAAAGTGCCAGTTGTATAGACATAGAAATCATCAAAATGGGAAAGAAAGTAAGCCAAGCTTCAGTGAAAATATCTAAGGATCAGAAACAACAATTCAACAGCTTGATTAAGGTGTTGAGGCCTGAGGTCTACATCACTGACAGCTCAAGCTTCAAGAAGCTTGTCCAAGAGCTAACTGGCAATGGAAGCTCAACCACTTTGTCTCCAAACACTTTGTCTCCACCTCCTTTGGAACCAAACATGGTTGAGAATTGCCCCATTGTTGGAGATGAGGTCCAGAGGGACCCTGAAACTAGTGTTGATGTTTCGGTTTCCACTGAAGCAACAAGCAACACATCTGAGACATGCTATGCTGCATTGATGAATGAAGAATTTAACCGAGTTTGCAACCAGATATGTCTAGAAGACACGGTCTTCCAAGACTCAATTGCCAACCAACCTCTAGATCATATCTTGGCATATCAGAATCTTGAATCACTGCTTTTTGATACTGATCCAAATCCATTCTATAACTACTATGCACAGATTGAGCAGCAGGAAGAAGTCAGCATATACGACTACGAGTTGTATGGACTGCTATGAAAGTGTCTCTCTAAGGAAAGTGAATCAAAAAGCTTCTGATGATGAGTTTTTGTTTCTTTTTCCAGTTCATGCCTTGTTTAATATGTAGCAGAACATGTACTCATTCCCATGTGCATAAGTATTCTTTGGTATATACTATATATAGCCGGCCCTTATGTTAGTTGATGTATATATTTTGCTTCTTTTAAGTGGTACTTGGGTTTGTTTCCATGAATTGATCTTCAAAAGGCCTAAATTTTTATGCTTTGTTTTAACTGGTTAGTTAGATTTTATTCAGCAGACATGATTTAAAGCATGTTACGATGCTTGGTTGGACAATTAAGCAATGTGCTATATATATATATATATATATATAGTCATTCTAATGATTCTTACTCTTCAGATTCCAAAGAGGAGATGTTTAAGCAACCATATAGGCGAAGTGAGACTACCCATAATCTTCATTTTGATTCTTCATTCATTTCAGCTCTGAAATAGTTTAAACATAATGGAAGATGACTAATTTTTATATGATAATGTAAAAATATTATGGATGAGTTCTGAGTTCTAACCATTTCTATCTAGCCAAACGCCTTTAGAAACAATTACTAATTGTTCACCCACTTTGATCATCTTGAATAAGAGTGCATTCATTAACAAAATGATACGCGCTACAGTACATTCCAATATTATTTTACTACAAATATAATAATATATATTAAGTGTTAGTCGGAGTCCCATCAAATTTGTCTGTTGTTGGTATTGCAATGATGCAAGAGAATTAAGGATAGGTTAAGATGTCACTCCGTTCAGTTTAGTAATTAATATATATTGAAAACTTTGATTTAGACTTGAGAGTAAAAGTAAATGAGGCAGAAAACAGACAAACACATGAATCATTGATAGCGTGCCTGCAAAGTCCTTCCGTCTCATCATATACGTGCCTGCAAAGTCCTTCCGTCTCATCATATACGTGCATGTTTGGATTGCAATTTACAACCATTAAAAGGTCTTTTAGAAGAAAAAAATAATTTTATATAATAAATGATAATATTTAATTTAATTTTTTATTTTTTAAAATTTTTTTTAAAATTTTAAAAAATTTTTTGAAAAAAATATATTTAAAATTATTTTTTATTTTAAAAAAAAACTTTTTAAAAAGAAATCTTATTATTACTTTATATCAATAATTAAAAATAATTTTATTTTATCTTATCTAAATAAAATTTATTTTTTTAAATTTATTTTTGATATATTTAAATTAAATAAAAATTATTATTTTAAAAATAATTTTTTTTTAAAATTTCCTTTCAAAAAATTTTCGCCCACATATTAAATCAAACGGAACCTTTAGAGGATGCAATGCATAAGGTGCCGAAATAAGCAGCGCAAATTTAATTCTATGGGAATTGGGTCCTTTTGTTTCAAGGAAAAGGCAAAGAAGGGTATTTCCGTCTTTGCGGATCAAACTTTTCACTGTTTCGGACACACATCTACCTGATCATTGTTATTGCTCCCACAGGAGGAAAATTAAAAAAAAAAAATCTTGTCCCTCGTGTATCACATGTATACTCTTAGGCTCTGGATAAAACCGAAGATCAACAGAGAAAGACAGCACAGCACCATCCAGTATCTACGCACGAAAGAAGACACACAAGGAGAAAGAGAAGGAGAAAAAATAAAATAAAATTAAAAAGAAAAAAGAAAGAAAGAGGGTTCCCATTCACGAGCTTATCACCGTTCTTCTCTAACTTCAACTTCAACTTCAACTTCAGCGTCAACCCCTGGTTATATATATATATATACACACACACAAAGCGCTGCAAAAGCACCACCCATGTTCCCATTTTGGTTTGGTGGGTGAAACCTTCACGAGCTCGAACCATAGTTTTCTTTTTGGTTGATCTGATCTGGGTTTTGGATATCTCAATGTGAGAGTTGAGTTTTTCTTTTTCTTCTTCTTTTTTTTTTTTTTTTTTTGTATTTTGTGTGGTGTGGAGCATATATAGAAAGGGTGATTTTTTTTTTGGGGGGGGGGGGAGTGTGGGAATGGATCGACCTGGGATGAGTGTTGGGCCTGGAATGGACATAGCGATCATGCATGACAGCAACAGGTATGAGCTTGTCCGTGATATTGGGTCTGGGAATTTTGGGGTTGCCAGGCTCATGAGGGACAAGCACACTCAGGAGCTCGTTGCTGTCAAGTATATTGAGAGAGGTGATAAGGTTTGGTCCTAATTTGTGTCTGTTACTTTTTAGTTTAATTTTTTCATTTTTTGGGTGTATCTGGTTTGTATTTGTTGGAGTTTTGGTTTGTGTGTAATTGTATGGGTGGAAATTTTGGAAACTGGGTTATTGGTTTTCACTTTTAATGCCAAAGATCATTTTTTCCTCTACTTGAAAGTGTTGATTGATTGGTATCATAGTTTTAAATTGCGGTTGTGGTCGTATTGTTATTACTGTGATTGCAAAAAATTGCAAGAAAATGCAGTTGATATGGCGCAATTGCTCTCACGACGTGGTTGTGGACTGAAATTTAAAACCATGATTGGCATCTTTGAACGAATTGATCTTAGTTTCAGTGTTTTAAGAAGTAATGTGTTGCCTTTTCTAACCGTTTTTTTTTTTCAACTGATTTATGTTATTTTTGTTTTTGAATTGAATTCGAGTCCTTCGCGGCCAATAGAGGGTGCTTATTTTGAATGTGAACCGAATTTTTGCTTTCCTTCTACTTATAAAATTGAGCTAAATTGTATGTTGAATAATTAAGCATTAGTGAACACCTAAATTGGGTGCCCCTCTGCCTGTAATGCGAATTAGTGGATATGATTATCAATATTATAACTCTTTTTGGTTACGTACACATAATGATACTTTTTCTTCTGAAATTTTGTGGCCTTGTTAATGTTAAATTGTAACATTGGTTGTGGCGGTTAAATTGAAAGTAAAAATGTTACAGCAAGCTTGATTGCAGTACTACTCTTTAATGAATGAACCTTGATAACTAATGTTATGGTTGCTATAACGCATCCCCTCTTGAAAGGTATTGCATGCTTATGGTTTTCTCTGCTTGATATTAAACTTAACCTTACTTATTTCTTAACAGATAGATGCAAATGTACGAAGGGAAATTATAAATCACAGATCACTGAGGCATCCCAATATTGTCAGGTTCAAGGAGGTCTGCACTCTGTATACACCCAGTGCCTTATCCTATTTATTTCTACCTAGGATGTAATTTGATTAGTTATCTTACTGTGCGAGTATAGGTCATATTGACCCCTACACATTTGGCTATTGTGATGGAATATGCTGCTGGAGGAGAGCTATTTGAGCGAATATGCAATGCAGGACGGTTCAGTGAAGATGAGGTTCTTATCTATTGCATTCATTCATTTATGTTGTTTGTACTGCTGTTGCAGTTATCTTTAATGCCTAGAATGTTGTGTTTCAGGCACGCTTCTTCTTCCAACAACTTATATCAGGGGTTAGCTACTGTCATGCAATGGTACATAAGTTCAGCGCATTTAGTTTTTGGTTGTAAAATAGTGCATTTGCTGGCAAGAAGATATAGTGAGAAGTCTGACTTGAATGACTCTATTTGTCTCCTTTAATACAGCAAGTATGCCATCGTGACTTGAAGTTAGAGAACACATTGCTGGATGGTAGTCCAGCTCCTCGATTGAAGATTTGTGATTTTGGGTATTCTAAGGTATGCTTTTTTCTTCTTAATGCTTTTATCTGTTACCAATGCCACCTTCAGGTTTACAATATGTGCATTCGGGATTGTTATAATCACATTGGAGCTGGCACTGTATAGGAGGTTTATTGAAATTTTAGTTTCCTCCAAGATCATGCAAGTTTCATAATCTGTCCTCTGCCTTTGGTGGATCTACTTGTGGTGTCTATGACACAAATCTTGACTGTACTACTTTTGCAGTCCTCGGTGCTACATTCACAACCAAAATCTACAGTTGGTACCCCTGCATACATTGCCCCTGAAGTTTTACTTAAGAAAGAATATGATGGCAAGGTACTTTGTAACTTCTATCTCCTCATGAAAATTCATCTAACTTGTGAAACCCTGAGATTCCCAATTGACATGCTCTTTAATTAGATTTTATATTTGTAGCTCATTTACACCTTTTCCTTTTTTCCTTATAACTTTCAGTATGTGAGTTGATGTTTGTGACTGCAACCACCTGTTAATTGCTACCATTACCTGTACAATCTATCAACTTAGTTTCAGGAATGATACTATCAACTGGAGGTTCTAGGTTTCACCAGGGAAACATTTTATGTTATGCGTTGACCAGAGATTTAACTGAACTGTCACTTGTTCAGCCTTATCTCACTTGTTTCATCTAATTTAATTTCTTTGCCACTGGAGAAAGATCTACAAGAACTGTCAATGTAATGCTTTTCACTGTAATACTTTTAACCTTAACCAGAAAATTCAGCTCCTCTTTCTGCCAAACAAAAGAAGAAAACGAAGAGTGTAAGACAGAAAATCTTCTTTATTCAAGACAAATTGCAATCTGTTTCATGGTTCCCCATCATGAAGGGTTCTTTCCTTCTCCTGCCTTTTTACCTTTGTGTGTGTGTGCGCGTTACATGCTTGTGTTGGGTGGAGGGGGAGCTTGACAAGAGAAATTTTGATAAATGTGAGAATAATAGAGAATTGCATCTCAAAATATGTAAGATTTTTTATTTATGGTTGAAGAAAAGGCTTGTAAGTGATGCTAAGCTTGATCTCCTACACATGATACTTTCAATATTAGATGTTAATGCACAAACTCTGCCTTCAGGCTAGCTAGCTTTTTTCTTGTTTACTGATACTTTGTACTGATGCTGTCACTCAACTATGGTTCAGATTGCAGATGTGTGGTCTTGTGGGGTGACCTTATATGTCATGTTGGTGGGCACATACCCTTTTGAGGATCCAGCTGAACCTAAAAATTTCCAGAAGACAATTCATGTAACCTTTTGCATCTTTATTGGCCAATGCAGTAATGATATTGAATTCCATTTTTAAACTCTTGGATTTTGTTTGCAGAGAATTCTGAAAGTCCAGTACTCAATTCCTGACTATGTTAATATATCTCCCGAATGTCGTCATCTGATCTCAAGGATCTTCATTGCAGACCCTGCGCAGGTCAGTTTGTTTCAAAGCATTTTTTTCTCTGAAACTTATGTTCTCTATTTATATAATTGAGTCATATAATATGTAAGCCTATATATTTTCCTTGTAAACAGTTGAAATGAAATGGATTTTAATTGTATTAATGTACAAATTATCGCATGCTCTTTCTTAGTATGTATGTGGCACTATGGCATTGCCTGATTCACGTAGCTAACTTCACTTAGTCAGACAAGACTTATTGCTTTTGCTGTTGTTGTATGTGACATTAACCATTCAATTGGGAACTAATATTGTTTAAAAAAAACAGAGAATAAATATTCCCGAGATTAGAAACCATGTGTGGTTTCTCAAGAACCTCCCAGCTGATATCATGGTTGACAATACAATGAACAACCAGTTTGAGGAGCCTGACCAACCGATGCAGAGCGTCGAAGAAATCATGCAGATAATTGCCGAGGCTACGATTCCTGCAGCTGGAACTCAGTCTCTCAACCGGTATCTCACAGGTAGCTTGGATATCGACGACATGGACGAGGACATAGAGACCGATGATCCCGACCTTGATATTGAAAGCAGTGGAGAAATAGTTTATGCAATGTAAGCTGCTGGAAGACAAAGGGAATTGCTGGCTTCTTGCGCCAATTTTAATGTTGTATCATGGGTTGTACAGTGGTGTAGAATATGTAGAAGAAAAAATATTTCAATTTTTACAAGGAAGGGTTCTGTGATAGAATGTTTCATAATTTATACTGTGATAGGATCCATCCTGCTTGCTTGTATTTTATGTTCTTTCTTGACTACATGATGCTTTGTATATTAGTTGTGTATTGGGTTATTGTTATATTATGAATCGGTTATCTTTCCATCTTTGTTCTTGTCATATGATCACTTGTTTGGAATCACACAAGTCAGTCAAAAGACATTTACCAGTCAAGTGTTGAGTCATATTCATACATGATCCATGAAAATTTATCTCTCCTTCAGCTGATTCAAACATTTTTAATCTACATCTATGACATTCATTTTAGTTCTTATACAAAGAAAGTTTTCAATTTAAATTTTTAGGTACAATCATATATATAGTTGGTCCTCACCATCTGTTTTTATTCTAACACCATTTGTTGAAATTATTATCTATTAAAATATGGGAACATTAAAAATAATAGTTACTATCTCCATACATGATGTGTTTTTTTTAATAAATTTCTCTACATGATAATTAATTTTCAATTTGTTCTCAAATTTCAGAATAACTATTATTCTCAACTGTAAGAATAAAATTAAAAATTAAAAATTAAATTAAAAATTTTCTTATGCTAGATTAAATTCAAAATAAAAATCATATAACAGCTAAAAATATATTTTAACTTATTTAAATATTTTTTGGTCTCGAAAAATGTTGTGAATTTTAGTTTTAATTCTTATGAAAAAAAAATTTGGTTTAGATCCAAATATATCTAAAAGCATTTGATTTAATACCCTACTATTATTTGTTTAGATTTTGGTCATTGTACTAAAGTAATATATTTGTTTATCCTTTAAAAATTACGATAATTTAGTTTAAGTCCTATAGAATATTAGTTTAAACTTCTTGAAACAAAATTATTATAATTTTTCTGGGACCAAAACCAAATATTTTTAAAATATTTGGATCTACATCAAAACAAAATTTTTATAGGGACCAAAGCCAAATGATTTTTGAAAATATTTGGACCTAAATAAAAAATATATATTTTTATAGGAGCCAAAACAAAAATTCATAATATTTACAAAGATCAAAAATATATTTAAACCAAGCTCTTTTAACAAGGGTAAGTAGAATTTGAACTCCCAACCAAAAAAAAAGTGTAACTAGAATTTATACAACAGTTACACACTATCCGCATTAAATTTTATGGAGCGCCGGTTTTTTCCCTTTTTTTTTTGCTTTAATTTCGGTTGATCAAGCTATTATTACTTAGGGTTAATTTGATTTAAGGGTAAAAATAGAAGATAAATTTTTATAAATTCCATCCATATATAATTTTACATATTAATTGGATCCATAAAAATTTATATCCCATTTTTACTCCCAAACCAAACATATCCTTAGTGTTAAAAAAAAAAACTATTTTTATGACTGAAGTCTCGGATCGCCCAACTTTTCAGGTTATGCTCAAAATAAAAAATAAAAAATTATTAAAAATAAGTTTTTTTTCCGGTCATTCAAACAAATTTCATTATTTTAGCTCTCAAATGATTTGAATCACTGATTGTCTCTCAATAATACAAAATCACTTCAGTTACTTAAATTTTTTCATTAATTTTATCCTTCAATAATACAAAATGCCATCAATTTAAACCGTTAATCATATAAAACATCATCAAGCCAATCCCTAACTTAGGACTCCATTATTTTCATCTCTTAAGCTGGCAAAAAAGGACTAAAATAATAATATGTTATAATATTGAAGAACTAAATTGATGGCATAAATTTTTTTACTACCAAAATAATGATACTTGTATATTTGGAATAGAGTTTCACTCTTATATTAATTATCAATAAACAATTTTCTATTCCTAGAGAGAAACCAAATTGATGCTTAAAATCATCAATGATATGTACGCATAATGATCTCACCAGAAGGGCACTTCAAACAGAATTCACTAATCTACTGAGTTCAAAATTGGGTACATGCTCCAACGTAATCATGTCACATTGACCAGAAAAAAAGGAAAAAAGGGAAAAAAGAGGGGGCGCAGCACACCACCTCAGAAACTTTTTCTTATACAAAAGATGAGTCACCATTGACATCTATTTCTCTACAGCTAGCTAAATGCTGTTAAATTGTTATGCCTACAAACCTGTTCACCTGGCTCATCCAATACAACCAAATCTGCCATTCCCTTGACAAATAGTAACCAGGCATAGCTCTCTACATCTTTTCTCAACAAAGATACTTGTAATTTCAATAAGATGTCAATGGTTGCTTAACCACACTGAGTCTTCACTGGTAAACGCAACTGTCTGCTGTATCAAACTAGATACAAGTAAGTGATTGATTCATCAATAACATTTTAACAGAGAAATGTAGAACAAGCAACTGAAGTTAGCTATTACAGGTTATCGACATGCACATATATACCACGCTCAGGATTAGTATAAGAGAATTTCACAATATTAGTGTATTCCTTGGTAGAACTAATTATTCTTTTATTATCAGTCATAGGCATTCACTAGGCTAATTTACTAACATCAACAACTAAACTTTTTTCCACTAGATAAGGTCAATTACATTGATCAAGTGATGCTATTGTGCTCCATCATAAACTATGTTTATAGACAAACCATTTGAATCTAAATCTTTCTTAATAGTTTCTTCTGTAATTCTTTTTTGGTCTCCCTCTACATTTAATTATTAAACTATCCTCCATCTGCTCTAATCTCTTTACTGGAGCACATGACCAAACCACCTAAGGCGAAATTTTATTATCTTTTTGACAATAGGAGCTACCCCAACTTTCCCTCTAATGCATTTATTCCTAATCCTATCTTGAATGGTGCATCCACTTACCAGTGCAACATTCTCATACATGCAACATTAAGTTTATTCTCTTGCTGGCTTTTTAGCTCTCAACATTCAGTCTTATATAATATTGTAGGTCTTATAGGTGTACAGTCAAATTTTTTTCCCCTAAATTTGGGTGGTACATTTCTATCACAAATATCACCCAAGTATTCCTCCATTTCATCCACCTAGTTTAAATTCTATGGTTCACATCTCTTTCTCTTTCCCTGTCATTTATATGATGAATCCGAGATACTTAAACCATGTGATTTGTGGATTGATATGGTCTCCAATTTTCATATCTAACCTAGAACTAGTAAGTTACTTGCTAAGCTTATATTCCATCTAGTTCATCTCACTTCTACTTAAGGGAAAGCCATATACTTCCAAAGCTTGTCTCTACGATTCTAACTTCCAGTTTATTTTCTCTGTCAACTTTCCTACTAGAACTATATCATCTACAAAAAGCATGCAAAATACCACTAACTCTTGGATATGTTCAATAAGCACATTCAAGGCCAAGGTAAGAAGATAAGGGCTGACAAATGACCCTTGGTGCAGTCCTATGGCTGTAAGAAATATTCTGTAGCCCCACCTTATATTCTCACACTAGTCATAAGCCCATTATACACGTCTTCGATAGTTCAAACTATTCTTCCCCAAAGCCTTCCACAATACCTCTCTTAGTACCTTATAGTACATCTATTCTAAATTGATTAACATGCCATTTGATACCTTTGATATCCCTCTATCAGCTTTCATAGCAAGAATATTGCTTCTATGGTTGACCTCCTCGGCATAAAACCAAATTAGTTCCATGTAACATAAGTCTCTTGTCTGACAATAATAGCATATTCTGACTTCTAAGAAATCCATTCTATTCATAAGAGATGTTGATGACTATGCTGATGAGTTAAAGCCCAATATTATAAACATATGAAACAACTCCAAGCAGCAACCAGAATGGGGGGAACACAAAAGGCAATAAACGGGATTAAAGGAAAAACCCCAAAATCTAACATGAAGCCACTCTTTCGGTTATATTAGGATGGCTATCAAACCAAAGGTTTGCTAATAGCTCAACTCGGCTCAAATCCTAAGCTTAGTAGTACCAAGTGCAAATATAACATTGGGCGTGACTATTTAATGGAGTTTAGCTTGAATACTAAGTATTCCAGCTCAATATGGTTGGCTTGAGCTTGATTAATTCTATAATATTTATTATATTATATAAATTATCACACATTTTTCATCATATACTTTAATATTTCAAACATATAAAAAATGAAAAAAAAATCATAAAAGTCCTTATTTAACTGGGCTTAAGCTTAATAAAACTAGATCTGACAGCATTTTGGCAAGGCTCAATATCCACAAAACATAACATTTACTCATCACAAAGACAACTAATTACTATAGCCTCGTAAAGCCCCAACAATCAAAAATTTCATATGCATTGGATTTAGGATATACAAAATGTAGACTAAATTAACAGTACTTACTATGGAAATTTATCTTCAGATTGGCATCATAGCTCAGGGTGTGTACTAACTATCACCTATAGAATCTGATATCTTCAATGCTTTCTGAGGCCTTCTGTACCACATTATTGCAAACCATATAGTCCTCAACAGAACCCCATTTACAAAGTGAGGAATAATTATGCGTCCCCAGTAAGGGTAATATGGACCTGGCAATTTGATCAACGTGAAGAAAATTGCAATGGCAATTAAATGCCACGGAACTTCTGCTTCCTGAAAATCAAACAAGGCATAAGCTGCAGTAAACGGGGAAAAATCAAACAGGACATAAAAATGATCTCAAAATATAGAAACACTGGCATAAGTCCCTAACAGACCTGCCACGGTAAAATGAGGCAGGCATCTAGTTGTCCACATACCATGAAATTCAACCTGAATTCTTAATGCAAGTAATGCAAGCTGGATGCCTAAATTAGAATTTGGAAATGTAGAAAAGGGGCATGAAAAGAACATCTGTGTAATCATCATCCTGTTAATCCAGTGTCAAATATCTGCAAAGTAAATCCATCAATCGGGGTGAGGTCATCTGCTCCAAAAGAAGCATGCCTCATCGTTAGCAATCCAAACTATGGAGACAATCTGGCTACTCAAATATATTTTTTTTTCTTTAAAAAAAAAAATTAATGATTGAACGAATGTTCTATGGAGCTCAAGCATCACAACTGTTTCTTTGTGACTGTGGGAAGCTATCTAGTAAAAGCAGAACAATTTAATGCTCCATCCAACTATTCTATCTAATATCTAGATTATAAAATGATGCATAACCAATGATTTTACCCTTAGACGGAAACAAAAACAACAACAAAGTCTCTTTACCCTTAGACGTGGAGATAATTCTAAAGCAGTATCTTTAAGGACCCCAGCAACAGCAACACCAAAGAGAACCGGAAGAGGAACAAGAACTAGCTTCCTCTCATGCGCACAGTAAGATAACTCACTGATGGAGGTAACTATGAAAACAGGTATAGCTAGGTATTTGACCACAGCCAAAATAAGATCAAGAATGAGTTGAATGAAGTTGTCCAACGCTTTGTTCCACGGGAATTTCTTCACCGGCTCAGGAGAACTGTCCCAAAGTTTTCGTGCCTTGTGTATTAATTGGTCCAATTTCATTTTCCAATGGTCATCTGATTGTTGTGCAGACATATTATTGATAGCACACGAGATCTTAGGCCCCGTCTTCGAAGATGCGCAAAATGGTTTAACTCTTAAACAGCAACTGTTCTTCTCGACAAAACATGATGCAACCTGCCACGGCAAAAGGAGGAGTCTTCAATTGATGAAGCGAACCCTATTGTAATGTACACTGGAAAACCCTTTCTAAAGGGAGTGTAAAAGTTGCCAAAGATTCAGAAAGTTCGAAATCGAATCAAATGATACCTTGCAATTTTCAGATTGAGTAATTCCGTATACACAATCACAAATACATACATAAGTAAATAATACAAGGGAAAACACTTGTTACACTTTTCATTTGATTACAGCACATCATTCCAACACGGTGAACAAATTTGACAGTGTAAATTAAGGGGTATGTTTTCAGTTTTTAAATATCCATAGTGAACAATTTCTATTCAGATTACAAGATAATATGAACATTACTGCTGGAAAAGAAGCTCCAACAACGGAAATAATGGGTTTTTGATAATATAAATTATAACAGAATATGAACCCCTCAACCCAAAACATTGAAAGAAGGAAAGGCAAATTAGGGGGGAAAAAAAGAAAACGAAAAAACCTTGAATCGCAAAATGGGAGGTTCGATTCTGAGGGAGTTGTGGGTGACAGGTTGGAATCGAGGGGAAGAATTGGCAGATACTAGGTAAGAGGGAGAGGGAAGAAGAGCCATGCTTGGTGAAAGTCCTAAGATGAAAACCTGAAGCCGAATTCCAATACACTTTTTGATAAGAGGGTTGCAGTTCGAAGGCGTTCGACAATATGAAGTGGGTTTCTCTGAGGCTTAATACTGACCACCCTTCACTTCTGTTTAAATTGTAACTAACTCCATTCTTGTAAGGAAGTTGCAATCCATCCCACTACTAACTATGACCTAACAACGGTTTAGTAACAGAATTCTAACCCATGGTTTGTCAGAGTATTATGGAGTTTGTTACAAGCTATTAATTGAAGTTAGTTAGAGATTTTTAATTAGTAAATAATTAGTTACATTTCTTATATTATATAAGTCCTATACTAGATTTATTGTAATAATTTTTCACCATTTAATAAAATTTCACTTTTCAATTTTCCCTCAATTGTCCAAACTTTCAGATTCTAGGATTCTCTATCATGGATTTTAATATGGTATCAAAGCCATGACATTCATCATGAATTTCCTCTCATGTCCTTTTCTCTTCAAAGTTCCTTTCCATGTCTTTTCTTTGCGGAGAACTTTCTTTTCGTTGCAATGAGTAAATCTCATTTTCTTCCATTTTCCTTCACCATATCTCACATTTCCCTTCTATCAAAATATCTGCAAATCATTGATGAATTTCCTCTTATGTCCTTTTCTCTTTAAAGTTCCTTTCCATGTCTTTTATTTGCAAAGAACTTCTTTTTCGTTGCAATGAGTAAATCTCATTTTATTCTATTTTCCTTTACCTGTTCTAACATTTTCCTCATATCAAAATACAAGCAAATCATTAATGAATTTCCTCTCATGTTCTTTTCTCTTCAAAGTTCATTTCCATGTCTTTTCTTTGCAGAGAACTTTCTTCTTGCTGTAATGAGTAAATCTCAATTTCTTCCATTTTCCTTCCCCTATTCTCACATTTTCCTTCTAATAAAATACCAACAAATCATTAATTTGATCCTAGTTTCTTTACTTCAAATCGTTAACCACATTTTTTTTTCATCATTTCTATCTCTAACCTCGATCTAGCTTCATTTCACCTTTTACTTTACCATCATTCTTATTCTTATTGAGGAAAAAAAATACTCAAGATTTGTGACTTTACTTTTGGTTTGGCTAAAAAATGTGGTGGTTTATATTGGATTCCCTTAGATCCATTTCATTTTTCGCTGGTTCTTTGTTGAATTTGGATATGTTTCATTAGATCTGGTTCATCTGCTTCGGTATCTGGTTTGCATTTTTTGGCGCTCTGACTGGTGGTGTTACGTTAGATATTGAATATTGATTGTTGCTCTGTTCTTGATCGTCAAATTGGTTTGATCTTGTGTTGGAAGCTACGATTTGTGATTTCTTTGCTTTTTCTCCGATTTGATTTGAATTTCTCTCATCTTCTACTTCAGATCTGGTTCTACACATATTTTTCTATAGCTTCTAGTTTATGCTGCATTCATGTGAGGATGGCTTCAATGCTATCATTTTTTTTATTATGGATTTATTCAATGGAGTTTTGTTGAGTTTGCTTATGTTAACGGTGTTGAATCATTCACATGTGTTTATCATCATCTAGAACAAGTGTTGCTGATTTTGTGATTGAGTTTTGCAATGCATTAGACTTTTGCCCCTATTTTAGTATTTTGCTAAAGCCACACACAAGGTGTTCGATCATTTGTCCCGGTGATTGCAGATTTTGGTTTTCTCTTGAATGGACATGCATTGGCTCTACATTTGGATATATTTGTGATGCTGCCCACTTGGTCTTTTGTCTTTCAACATGATTTTGTGCAAAATGGTGAACATTGATTCTTGCATTAGTTTTTTTATAGTCTTTGAGATGATGCTTCTGCTTGGTGGTTATGCATTTGATTTCAGATTTAATATTAAAATTTGGTATTCCCTAAATTAGGATTTCTTGATATAGCCATATGGCTTTTAATCTCTTCTTACTACAACCCTATGGCTTTAACCTCATTCAAGCGATATTTGGAATTTCTTTCGCAATAAGCGCTATGGAGATATTGGTAGAAGATTGAAGGGGCCCAAGTGATGGTCGAAGACTTTTTGGAACTAGACACCACTGCCGTTACTGACACAGTTTTTGTTCATTCAAGTGTTATCCTTGCATTTTCTCATGTGCACTTTCATCCCAAGCTAGAAATGTTAATGCACACATCCTCCAGCTTGCTGAGGGGGAGGGGTAGGGTGTTAGAGTATGTGGAGTTTATTACAAGCTATTAATTGAGGTTAGTTAGAGGTTTTTAGTTAGTGAGTAATTAGTTACATTTCTCATACTATATAAGTTCTATACTAGATTCATTGTAATCATTTTTTTTACTGTTTAGTAAAATTTCACTTTTCAATTTTCTCTCACTTCTTCAAATTCTCATATCCTAGGGCTCTCTATCCTGGATTTCAATGTTAAACTTTAAAAGAAACTTAGTCATTGTCACATCCACCCACTTGGTTCTCTAATACTAACATCACAACAAAACACATGAAATGGCTTTAGAAACAAAACACATAGAAAAGGGGGAAAAAAGGAGAATAAGTTCAGGGCTGTTGGGAGTGTGCCGGTGGCATGAGGTGCTGTGGTGGTTGCAGGTTGAGAGCATGGTGGTCACTCACTCGTTGCGGCTATGTGTGATGATGACACAGTGATCTCTTCTCTTCTTGTGAAATATTGCTGTAACCGCAGGGAAATAATTATGGTTAACATCTTGTGTCTCCAACGATGGTTACAATTTTAACCATGGTGTCAAGGAGGATTGGGGGCACTAATAGAGACAGTTGTCTCTTCATCTAAGAGTGGGGATGGCATGCAATTTCTTGTAAAAAATGGGGTTATATGTTATTTAGACAAACATGAAGGGCGATTAGTTATAAATACCCTTGCCAAACTACGATAGATAACATCAACTCTTTCTCTCAGCTTTCGGGAGTGCCATTAGTACTAAAGACCATGCAAAGCACAAAAAGTGAGTTTTTTTTTCATTAGAGTAAATTCCATTCTTTTCCTTTAAAAGATAATTTTATTATACAATTTACTCCTCCGTACTCTATTTTTAAAGTATGTGCTTTTTTTTTGGGGGTTTATCGAGGGTATCCTTCCTTTCTATTACTAGAAAAAGAGGCTAATCTCCTCGGATATAGTTAGACTTGCCCTTTCAACTGATGTCATCTCTAGAAATTGTACTAGTACTTTAAAGCATGTACTTTGCTTCAAAGTATTTCATTAATTAAAATACAAATATAAATTTACTAAATTGATCATTATACAAAGTACTTTATTAGTTAGCATAAATTTTTTTAAATGATTTATTATTACTTAAATTATTGAATATCTAATATTAATAACAATATTTTTTAAAAATTCTTATGAATTGATATAGTAATATTAATGGTATTATATTTATTAAAATTATTTAATATTTATTTAATAATTTTGAAAAATATAAAATTGAATACGAAATGGAAATTTTATTTTGTTTCAACGAGTTAATACAAAAAAATATTTTATTAAAATTCATATATTAATATTAATTATCACAAATTATCGTCTAAAATATTCTAAAAAAATTGAAAAAGTAAGTAGTTCTTACTTTTTTCAAACAATCATGAGTATCACAAGTGATTGTTTTTGTTAATAATTGTTAATAATTTATTTTATTAATATAATAATAATTAAAATTTTGAACAAAATAATATATATATATTTTTATTGGTAACACATCTTTTACTTGTATTTATAAAAAAGATTTCAATATGGAAAATTGTCAATAAAAGGTATTTTGATAAAAAAATAATATAATAAATACAAGAAAATAATGAGTTAATGAAAAACATAAAAAATTTATTAAAATATAGTGTATCTTCATCTTTCAAGAAATAAAATGTATATTTTAAAAATATAAAAAAGAAAAATATAATAAAATCATTTCTAAAAAGAAGAGTATAATTTACCCTCACTATTATTATTAGTATTATTATTATTATTATTGGTTTTGGTACATTTTTTTTAAAGTAAATATATTATTGTGATTGAACAGGACTAAGGCCAATTTGAAAAGAAATAAACACCAAGTCCACGTAGGCCTACGCCTATCAAGCCTTCACATATAGTAGAACAGAAACAAGAATAATGTTTGCTGAATACACAAATCGTATCATGTATATGTGATGTATATGAAAAAAATGAGAAAAATAATAAAATATTTAGATAATAGGTTTTATATAATTATTATTATTTTTATTTAATTTTTTTTAATTTAAAAACTTACATAAGCGTTAGTAAGTTTTATATATACTAGCGTTTTCATTATTTATACTAATAAGTTTTGTTTTTTTTTTCTTTTATAAAACTTACGACTGTAAATAGTGCAAAATAATGTTTTGTGTATATATACAAAAATGTACCTGCACTTGCATTATTTGTACTAGTAAATTTTTTTTTTTAACAAAACTTATCAGTACAAATAGTGTAAGCGTTGGCAAATTTTGTGTGTGTGTGTGTGTATATATATATATATATATATATTAACACAAACAATGCAACATTAATAAGGTTTTAAACAAAAAAATTAAATAAAAATAATAATTATTATATAAAATCTATTATTTAAATATTTTTATCATTTTTTTATTTTTTAGTATGCATCACACTTTTATCCATCTCCCAGTCACTACTCCATAAACAAATAGGAGGAAACAAAGAATGCTCAAGGTTGGCCATGGAGTCAGCAGCATGATTTGCCTCTTTATAAATATTCATTAATTGAACCGTCCAATCTTTCCATAATAACTCCTTCGCTTGGGCTATCACCAAGGCATAAGATACTTCTTGTCAACCCCTCAATGGACAAGCTCAACCGCTGCAGAGGAGTCAGGCTCCAAGATACCCCTTATATACTAGAAATATTTAGGTGATCCTGAATAATTATGTGATTATACTTATAGTCAATAATATCGTAATATTAGGGATAAAATTCACAAATTAATGATAAATTTTATTTAAAATATTATAATTTTATTAATTATAAATACAGATAAATATCATTCCAAGACCACCTAAATATTTCACCTTCTAAAGCCTTTCTTCCTTGTCATCGTAAAAGGCACCCCATTTCTCAGTGAAGGTGATATAGGACAAAAGCCCAGGTTTACTACGAAACTACCTAGAAACTAGCCAAGCTCATCCTTAGCAAGTCTGCCGCAGGACGCCCCATGTTCGTTGTCCATGGATCCATTGCAATTTAATTTGATCTGCCTTGTAGAAGGCAACTCCTATGTGACGATTTGCATGCGAATCAACCAAGCCTCTAGTATGATTATTAAATATAATTTTGGGATATATGAGTGGCAATAGATAAAAATTTAAAAGAAGTTTTAATATCATAAATTGAAAAATAAAGAATATGTGATATCCAAAATATCAAAAGGTGTGTCTAGTTGATGTTAAAAAAAAAAAGTTCAAATAAGATAACCTTTTAGATAAAAATATTTGGTGGTTAATCTTACCTGCTGGATAGGAAAACTCTTGACCCGAATGGGATTTCCAGTTCTGCTATGCTCCTTCCACAAGGTGATTCGGAACGAGTTCGATGCCTAGCACCAATTCGATGAGAAAAATAAGATTAGGATTCTTGTTGAGAATAGAATAAGTTAGGTTTTTAATTATTTAGTTTAGGGAGATTTTTAATTTTTTAAGCTAGGGTGCTTCTATAATTTTTTTACTATTAATTGTTAAAAGAAACTTAGAGTACATTATAAATAAAAAAATTACTATACCCAGTACATTAAATAAGCTGAGTGGCTCCTGTAATGATCTGTTCGCCTGAGGCCGGACATACCTTGGCTAATTTGAGCTCTGTACAGTGTCGGTAAGAGACTTGTAAATGACTCTGACACTTAAGTCAGTGTTTACTCAACTCTGTATTAGTTGAAATGAGTGACTAGCATACTTGGAGTATGTGAGAAGAAAGGGTGTTTAAATTCAATCTAATCCAAAAAAAAAAAAATTGATCAAAATTACAAAAATTTGGATTAGATTAGATATTATTTTTCGCAAATTACTTGAATCGGATTGGATTTCGGATTTAATTTTCAAAATTGATCCAATTCAATTCAAACGAATAATACCATCTAATATAATTTTTTATTTTAAATTTTTTATTTTATAACTTTTATTTATAATAATTTTAATTTATCATAATTTTTTATATTTATGTATTATTTTTATTTAAATATCATATTATATATATTATATGAGTCATTTTTATTTTTATTGGTTTATTTTATTAATTTAAGTTATTTTTTATTTATAATATCTTATACTTAAGATTTTTTTTATAAATAATCAATTAAATCAATCTAATCTAAATAATAAAAAGTTGAATCAAATTTAAAATATAAATTAAATTAATCCAATCCAAATTATTATATATTTTATTATTTAAATCAGATAAATTTTTAATTTAAAATTGTTCCAAACCGCACCCAACATCCCTAGCGGAAGATTCGTATAATTTTAAGAGGGATCCCGATTGTTGAGAGGCTACTACAAGTTGAAAGCCCGTTCCGAGTATCTTGGATGTCTCCTGGCTACCAGTAACAGACATTTGAGATTGAATGGGAAGTGTTCTCCATCCAATCTTAATGACTGATTGGTTACGGCCAATGCTTGATTCGATATCTTCTCAAAGGTCTCGGTCTATGTGTTGAATGGGCCGAGCTATAAGCCCAGCAAAGTACTTTAGACCATAGTCTCCAATCTTGGTAATCATCCAAGAATGATGTGCCAAAGTTATCTAATGCAAGCTTTCAACAAATACTCGGGCATAACTCTTCATATATTATTTGATTGTTATAGGTAACCATGCTCATACACGTGGCACATCACAAGTTGTCATACGAAACACCATGTCTGCAATAGTGATGATTACATGCACATTATGCATTTTTAACTGTTCGATCAAGTCATCGGAGCCCCCAGCCATAGATTGGCGCAACGGCTAGAATTTAACAACAATTGGTGGGAATGTTTTGAGATTGTTGGATCATTCTGATCATTTCGGAGACCGACACTCACATCCTTGTCCCCTTTTCCTAGTTCTTACTTCACCTCTTTTTTTTTGTCAAAAATTTTGCTTGGAGCCCCTAAGTATGATCTCATGATTCTATTGTTTGATTCTACTTTAGTGTTAGTACTTGAAGACAATATTCATACATTTTCAAGTAAGTTTCGCTTATATCGTGCTTTTCTTTCCTATTTTGTTTCTGCAATCCGAACCCAAGGATAGAAAATTTTACTTTGTTTTTGCGATGCGAATCTTAGGATACATAATTTTGTCTAATTTTAGAGTTTGTTTGGTTTGGATATTTTCTGTTTTTATTCTTACAAAAAATAGGCAATAGAAGTAAAAATATGTTTAGTGTAATTTTTTCAAAAACATTTTCAATAATCGTTTTAAAAAATGGGTGAAAATTTAAAAATGATAAATCCCCATTTTCAATGTTTTTTGAAAACAAGAAGACAAAATAGTGAAAACATGGTGACATTTTTATAATACTAATGAAACATTTCTTTCGTTTTATTCTTTCCCTATTTGAAGAACGGCATAGCTCCATCGCAAACCACACAACCATGTATTACTCACCCATCGCAAGCACCAATTGTATCTTCCTTGAGTTGCCGCCCGCGACCACTATCCTTCCTTGCAACCTCTGTTGCTTTCCTGCGACCACCTTGCCTTCCTTGCGGCCTACGCTGCTTCCCTGTGATTATCGCGCTGTGATATGTGGAATGGATCCAATATGTTGTGAATCGAGTTCGTGGATGGAAAATGCACAAGTTAAAAGAAGTTGTCTCGTGGTTTCACTCAACCATTTTATCATCTTTGATTAACTTTAGCATGAAAATTTCATTCAAATGATTTGTTCATTTTTTGTGAGGATCAATTTTAATTTTTAGGCAAAATTTGACTTTCTAAGAAATTGATTCTTCTTGTGCTATTCAATTCTTATTAATTCATATTTGTTCAACTAGCAAAATATATCAATCAATCCTAATACCGTGTAGTGAGTATTAATTATATAATAATAGCATTTTGTGAAAGATGTTACTTAGAGAGAATTTATTTTTTAATATAAATTAATATAAAGTTCTTTTAATATTAAAATTTATTTTGAAGTCATATAAAATTATTTTTTAAAATTTTTTAATTCATTGAAAAAGAATCCAAACATGATACATAATGAAAGAAATCTCCCTTTTTATTATTTATTTTTATCTTTAAGAAAAATAAAAAATATAGATAAATATAAATGTACTAAATGTCAATATACCAATACATATATATATGAATTGATATAAAGTTATTTTAATATTAAAATTTATTTTGAAGTTCATATAAAGTTATTTAAATTTTTTATTTATTTATTGAAAACAAACAAACAAACTAAACATGTTTTCACTTTTTGAAAACAGAAAACATTAAACATGGAATCAAAACAAACATGTTTCCTAAAACTAGAAAATTTGAAAATAAAAATAGTTTTCAGAAAATAAAAATAAAAAATAAAAACAAGAAATATTTTCTAAAAGCAAATAGACCCTTAATCTTCTAAATTGCCATTATTGTTGTCTGGATGTTGATTGAAACTTATTGGTAGCTTAAGTTCTTCAATCCCCCTTCATTCCTCTTGGTGACCATGGCTAAAGGTAAAAGAGTGGAACATAAGAAAAATGAGAAAGGAAAAAAACCTATGAATGGAGATAGTCTCTAGGGACCTTTACTTGTTGGTTCACCCGATGTTAAAAAAGAGGCTTCCTTATATGATGACCAGGAGAGTACTACCTACTTTAAGCAGAGTGCTCGGCTTTTGGCTAATGGAGATGAGGCTATTTTTAAGTGCTTCATCTGTTCTTCTTAAGGCTAATTCTTTCACTATAGGAATTCAAATGCAGATCTTACATATGCTTTTGTATACATTACAATGTTTTAGAAATTAGGTATCAGACTTCCTTTTACTTCCTCTGATTGTGCATGTTTCAATCAATAAATATCGCCCTAACCCAATTACTTATGAACAATTAGACTTTTATCCGAGCTTTTGAAAACTTCCTGGACTTTCTAGGAGCCAAGCCTACCATAGGTGTATTTTTTTCCTTCATATTTCCAGGTCAAAGGGCTGGGAAAGGTCAACACGTGTCACCAAATATTCATCCTCATAAGAGGATTATTTTTTCGTATAGTTGTTCTTACAAATGGTTTAAAGACTGATTTTTCAAAATAATCAAGTCTCTTAAAGCAAACTCCCCTTCTTTCTTAGATGAGTTTGGTCTAGAAATTTTTCCTTTATATTGGCACCCTAAATCTAGGCAACTGCTCTATATAAATTACCATAACCTGCTTACCGAGGACCAATACCCGATAGATTATCTAAACAAGTTAAGACTCCTCCAAAGCTCTTTCCTATTCTACCATGGTTATTGTTTGCAATTTTTGTCAAATTTCTTAAAATTAGTCACTTGCAAATTTCTTATAACTTTATGTTTTATAGTGATTAAGGATTTAAAATATTTATTTCTTGTATAATTTAATATTGTTTTACTTACTTTTGTTACTTTGAAAATATTTAAACTAGTTATGTTGAGAGATAAAGAAATAATATTTTGCTATTTTTGTGTTATATACTTTCTATAAAAGTTTTAAAATGAAACAAATACATTTATGTAATATTCAAATTATTATTTTTCAATATACTATGTAAATTTATTAATAAGAATAGCTTTATGTAGCTTAATTATTATAAAGTTATTATTTTATATAAATTATATTCTTATAAAAATATATTACCCAAATATTATTTATTATATTGAAATATTTTACAAATTATTTTATAATAAAATTACTGTATATTTTATGATTAAAACTCTAGTTAAATGTAATTTTGAAATCAAATTTAAAAGGATTAAAAATATACATATTAAAAGACTACTCCCAGAACCAAGCCCGGGAATAACCCATCTCATTCAAGTTAACGACATTGACATTCTCTGCGATTTAGAGATTTGTCCATGCTCGTCTACTCCCTCCTCATTGTTAGGTCTTGTGCTTCTTCATCTCTTCACACTTACACTCACACTCACACTCACACTTGAACACTTCACACCCAGCGCCTATGCTTTGGGGCTCAAAAAGTGCCTTTTCACCCCTGATAATACACTATCTCGCACGATACTTTACCCTGTCTCACGATACAATACGACATATATCGCGACTTCATCTGTTCTTTTCCGTAGCACGCGAAAATTTTGCTTCTCTACACTGTTTTTTCTGCTGAATTTGTTCTTTGAATGGCTTATTCTCGGGGACGCGATTTCTCGTTCTGCCATTTCTGTGGCACCATGCTCACCGTCCCTTCAACTAAGTACGCAGAGTGCCCCTTGTGCAAGACTAGCGAAACATAAAACGTAAAACCCCCCTTTTTTTTGGTTTTCTTCCTTTTGTTTTTTTTTTTTTTTTAAATTTAAATTAGTTCGCATACCTTTTTTCCTTTGCTGACGTGTTACGAATTTACTGAGGTTGTTGCTTTTGTGGTTGAATGGATAGCTTATTCTAGATTGTTATGAATTTAATGCACCTATTGTTTGCTTTTGAGATCATGGATAGGCCACATAATGTGCAAATTACCACAACATACTTAGGTTTATTATTTATTTTGGGTAGGTTTTGGGAAATATTATTAGCTGCAATTGTTCTGTTGCAGAGAGTGCAGGAGAATCAATTATGCATCTATAAGTGTAAACTGTGCTAGTTTTGAATTTTGATACACCAGAAATGGGATCAGCTAATGGAACTACTAAATTATTTCTGCCTCATTGAGTTGGCCCTCAAAGTGTGCAAAACTGCTCTGCATTGAGAAAAAGAAATAGTCAGTCTGTTTCGGAGCCAATGTTTTGTGACCGTGATGTGCGGTTGTTGAGTTGCAGTGAAATGTTGCTTTTTTAACATGTTTTCTATTGTGTTTTTAATTTAATAATTCACATCTGTGTAATATTTTTGAAGTTTTAACTAGTTTTCCATTGGTGTAGCGGTGTAAGCAAGTAAGAGTATTATGTTGCTTTTTTTGTTTTTTACCATCTCTTTCTATGTAAGGCTTTAAGACACAAAATATGATATTAATTCTGTGATCATATATCAGACTTTGGAAGGCAAAGAGAGGAATTTGCATCTCCAACTTCTGGAGTGTGGGTGCACTCATTCATGTGTATTGCTGAGCTTGCATATTTAAAGTTTATAGTGTATGTGTGCACATTGAGGTCAAGGAACTTGAATTTCTCTTGCTTTCATTTTTCCCTTTTTTTTTTTTTTTTGGGTTTTCATATCCCATTATGTGAATATTACTTTCTTCTGTTGACGTTTTACACACACCCTCATTGAATGTCCATATTCTTCAGATATTCATGGAAAGGAAATAAGTTACAAAATTTCTGCTGATGTATGCTTTAGATTAGCAGCAGGTCATACTTTTATTGTTTTTTCATATAGATTATTTCTATTGTCTAATATACAATGCATTATATGACAATGTTCCGCCACTTGCTTTAGTAGCCCACATGATTGTGTGAATGGAGGTATATGTTCAATGCCCTCTGTATCTATATGAATCATAAATCCATGATTAACTAATAGATTTAGTTTTTTAGTATATGCATGTAAATGAAGGGTTTAGATAACTTTATTGGTTTTTGACAGGGTGGGAATTGGTGGAAAGATCACCATTGTGGAAGTATGGATAATTTAGCCTTTCTGGAATCTGTACCCTGCTTTAGGATTTAACAGCAATAGAGAACAATTGTTGATATCATCATAAGCATGGCCTAGTTCACTTTATATATATCATTGACACCTATTCCGTATCTGCTCACTTGGGTTGGCAGGAGAGAGCTTGGGATCATTATAATCGATGAACAAAAGGTGCAATTGTCCAAGGTAATACACCCTGCAATATATATAATTAAGGGCACGGCCATTAAGCAGATTCTTTCTTTGTATTAATGATATTGTCTCTTGACAGGTCAACAAGAAATGTGAAAAATGTGGTCATGGTGAAGCTACCTTTTATACCAGACAGGTGATTAGACTTTATGATGAAGACTCACCAATTTAATTTGAATGTTATATTGTAGTCCATTTTTATGTATGTGAATCTTAATAATTTCAGATGAAATCAGCGGATGAAGGGCAAACTACTTTTTACACATGTATTGGCTGTGGTCATCAGTTTCAGGAGAATTAAGTTGGTACCAGGTATAAATGGATCGCCCGCACTCTATATTTTTAACCAAACCTTGACAGGAAGAGAGCATTGTCTCTGAAAGTGCAACTTATGGAGTTGAAGTTTGGATTCTTTGTACCAAAATGTCTTGGAGATTTAAATTATTAATATACCAAAATTAAATGTAGAAAAAATGAATTTTGTTCTTCATTTTTTAATCTACAGTAGATCTGTAAGTAGGCCCCTTTCAGTTGCATAATGCACACACAATCTTTGCTTTTCTGAAATATCAATTGATTTTCCCACAGCACTAAGCTGTGGCAGTTTGCTGTTATTCTTGTGCAAGTTTTTGTACTGATGGAAATTCCTTTGAATTCATATTAACTTTTAGCTGTTTTATTTTGAGAATAATTTTTATGCATTGATAGTGTAAAGCAATGTTGCAGAGATGGCATATTGCAATTGATGAGCGGATATATTAGACATGATAGGATTAGGAATGAGTGCATTAGAGAGAGAATTGGGGTATTGCCTATTGAAGGGAAGATCGTAGAATCTCACCTTAGATGGTTTGGACATGTATGGAGGAGACCTATAGAGACCCCGGTAACGAGAGTGGACCAAATGGAGAGTAATCCTATAACTAAGGGTAGAGGGAGACATAGAAAAACTATATGTGAAACAGTTAAAAGAGAATTAAATGTTAATGATTTAAACATAAATATGATCTATGATAGAGCATCGTTTGATTCATGTAGCTAACAACACCTAGTGGGACAAGGCTTAGTTATTGTCATTGTTGACAGTGTAAAGCAATTTTATATTGCTAGCCAATAGAAATTTAGGAAAATGATAAATCGTTATGGGTAGTTATCATAGTACATAAAAATTAAATCCTTTTATTTTTCTTAGATATTTTCCATCTTGAGCTTGCATTAGATTTGTTTTACTCTATTAGGCAATTCCTTGACGACTATTATGATTTAGAGTTTCATATTTCATCTCAATTAGAACCTCACTGTAGCACGAGATATGAACTCCAAGGTTGATTACTTGAAAGAAGCTCCACTCCTTTCATGCACTGCCTATTTCCCTCACAAGGTCTTCAATTGCATGAGGGTCTGTGGTGAAGTGGTTTAACTGGGAGGTAAGGCCTATCAAAGGGATGCCTTGGGCCTCAGTGACATGTAGCTAGATCTATCTGTCACTTACTAAGTTAAAGAATTAAAAGAAAAAAAAATATGATTAACACAAGTTAGTGGTGAGTATTTTACCACTAACTAAGCTGAAATGGCATGCTATGAATGGAGTAAGTAGAGTTCTATGTGACATTCCAAGAGAATACAATAATTTCTCAATAAATTATATAGGACGTGATAGTTGTGTTTGTGTATGTGTGGGGGTTGGTACAGTGATGTTTCTATCTGTCTCAAGGATAAGGTAAATATTACTATTACTATTTTGTTAGGAAATGAATGGCTCCAATAGATAGAAAAGGTGATTGTTTTTGGATGTGCTAGTTGTGTGTGTTGGTTGCGTCTCCATCAGTCCCAAGGATAAGATGAATCTTTGTGGAAAAATTAGTTTTTCAAACTCGTCTGAGGAAGACAACAAATGAATGCCGTATTGTTAGAAGTCTGAATTATGTCAAAAATTTCAAATGATGTTCATAACTTTAGAAGACCAGGATATATTTACAAGATTTTTTTATTTCAACAGTTCATAAGACGAATTTTCTTTTAAGGTTTAAATATGTTTTTGGTTCTTATAAAATATGAAAAGTTTAATTTAGGTCCCTATAAATTTTTTAGTTTTGGTCCAGAAATTATTCAAAGTGATTGATTTTGGTCCTTACCATTAGTTAGCCTCTATTAAATGATGAGCTAGCAAACGGAATGCTAGCTGGGACTTCCTATGTGGCTCTCATTAAACCTATGTGGTATAGAGATTGGATCCAATGTTCGAGGTTAATGGAGGGTTGGATGTTCAAGGAAGTTGGTGGGGGAGTCGCAAAGATGAGGTCTGGGGCCCGGGATTCGAGATTGTAGGTTTAGGGTTAATGGAAGGTTGGATGTTTGAGAAAGTAGGTGGAGGAGCTGTAGAGATTGGGTTCGTGGTCTCGAGTCAAAGTTGTGCACTAAAGGCGCGGTAGAATAGGTGGGATGGCAGAGGGTTGAAGTGAGGTCCCGTGTTCACGCGGGAACAATGACTTGGCTCTCTGTCATCCACGTTATCAGTTAATGGACACAGACTAACGATAGAGACTGAACCAAAACTTTTAGAAATGTTTAGATCAAAATCAATTTTTTTTTTTTTTTTTGCAGGGATTAAAACCAGAGCTTGCTAATTTTGTAAGGAGCAAAAATATATTTGATCCTTTTTTTAATTATGAGAACACAAATGCATCTTCACAAGACTAAGAGCATGTTTGGATTCATTTTTTAAGAAAAAAAAGTATTTTTATATATTTTTTAGAGTGTTTGAATTGGCCCTTTTTTTTTAAAAAAAAAAACACTTGTAATTAAGTTACTTTATCATTTTTTAAATTTTTTTTAAAGTTAGATATACCCAACTTTTAAAAAGTAGAAATAGAAATAGCTTTTAATAAAATTATTATCTAAAAATATTATTTATTTTTATTAATAATTATAATTTATATTATCTTCTTTTTTATCCTTACGAAACTTTAGTTCTTTTTTCCTTTTTAAATGTCCTTTTTTATAGTTTAGCTATAAAATGTACTTTTATTGCTTTTTATTCAATCAGACTTATAAGTATTTTTAATAATTAAAAGTATTTTTTATATAATTTATCTAAATATAAAATAATTTCTTCTTAATAATAAAGCTTTATAAAAAAAATTCTAGTAAAAAAAATTCTTTTTTTAAAAGCCTATTCAAATGCATCCTAATTTTCATTTAATTGCGGAAGCACAAATGCTACGAAATATCCTATAAGAGTTAATTATGTATTAAAATGGTAACACGATTTTTAAATTAATAGTTCTTCATAACTGTTTTTTTTTAGTTGATCATAATATTAAAATTAGAAAATTTTGCTTTAATATATAGAAAAATATAACTATAACTAATCATTAATGAGATGTGGTTAACCTTTTTCTTTTCAAAATACTTAATGATATTAAGTCAACAGTTAGTGCAACAGGAGAAATAGAGTAAAAAAACTACTTTATAGTTAAGTTTGGGGTTTGTTGACATTTGAACAAACTTGAAGGTAGTATAATGTAATTTAATCATAAAGAAAACTAACTAAGACGATCGTGGTTTTTGGCTGGCTTGTCCAATGTGGCACATCACAAAACTGTCAAGCCCAGATGGCATTTATTCAATAGTTTGTCAATATTGGTTTTGAAAACTGAAATTATTTATGTTACAATGCTGCTTTGCTCAAGATAAATACCTTATTGTCATTAGCATTGTTTATCTCATAGGTAGATGAAGCAGAGCATATTTTCCGCGGTCCATACACCACCTTGATTACAGCGTTATTGCTCTTACAAAATGCTCTATACCTAAACCCTGAAATGATGTATTTGGATATTTTCCACATCAAGTTTCATGAAATTACTACCCTTTCTCGTAACAAAGAACTTGCCCCAATTGTAAGGCCTGTATCTGGCAGGGTTTTGCTCATTTATGAGCTCCTCTAAGGGTTCCACCATGGTGTAGTGTGCAGGGTTGAGAAAGAATGGAATTGAAAACCTTTCTTTCTGGGAGTTCACCATAACTCTGTGCTCAACACTCTCATACGCTTCATTGCTCCAAACCTGTGCAACAATATCTAGTTAGAGATTGAAGCTCCACCGCTACTTTCAATTCAACAAAACAGCTTTGCTACATGGTACGAGAAAAAAAATACGAACGGGGACGAATTCAGTTGGCAAATGTTTATTGGAAGGAATGGCCGGAAATCATGGTGGCATAAGAGAGAGAGGCTCCTATCACAAAAAACAAGACATTCGTGCCAAAAGTTACGAAATGAGTTTAGTAACATTCAGCCTTTTTTTTTTATTGTAAAATTCTAAATAGATGGAATTTTATTGTTAGAATGATACAATATTATCTTTAATTTTTAATTTTTAGATAAATGAGTGATTTTCATTCATTTGGTTTATTCAATTTATTCAATCACGCTCTTTGGATCTTTGGTAATTTCTGACAATAATATGTAACATCACTTTATAATTTATACGAGATTGATTTAAAAGGGGCTAGTAATTAGTAAAGTACCTGAATGATGTCCCCAACATTAATAATATAAGCATCGGGCGTAGGCTTGACCCGAACCCATTCACCATCAGATTTTCGCTTCACTTCAAGGCCAACAACTTCATCTTGAGCAAGGATGGTTAAGACACCAGCGTCCTTGTGTCGACCAACTCCCAAAGCAAGGTGAGGGGAGGGGCAAGGTGGATAATGGTTGAGCCTGATAAAGCTGGTTTGGTCTTTGAAGAAGCTATGAAACCGTTTCGGCGGCAAGCCCAAGCTCAGAGCTATAAGCTCCATTAACTTGAGTGCCAGTTCAAACATATCCTGAGCATATTCTTGGCATACATCTCTGCACAACAAAAAGGTCATAATCCTATAAAGTCATAATCATCTATGATATTAATCAATTATTCTGCCCGTATTTTTTTGCTTGGGCTTTATGTAATGGATATGCTATGCAGTTCGCCATTGGTTGTGATTAAATTACAAATATTCTTTTAGAGAGAATTTGATACGCGCTACAGGGAACGGGAAATTCGGTACACGGTACAGGGTACGCAGGGTAAACAAGAGAACCCGATAACTATGATTCTGTGTACAATCTATCAATAATCATGAAAAATTCGCCTTGATTGAGCTAAATTGTGATGCATAATCTACCTATTATAACAACAATAAAGTCTTTTCTCATTAGATGCAGCCGCAAGTCAGCTATATGAATCGAATGAATGACGCCATTTTTTTGTATAATCTAACTAGAATTGTTAAAAATTAAATGACAGATGTCAATGAATATATACTTGGATTACCTCAACTCTGGTGGATACTGAGGCCACTGATTATGCCACTGAGTGACCTCGTTATCAATATCATCAGGGTCAAGTGAAGCTGGGACCAAGGTAGGTTCCTCCGCAGAGAAATCAAACACCTCCTTCCAGTCCCTAACGTTCTTGGTGTGCTCTGTGTCATAATATCCCAGCACCTTCACAGCATCCCTCCTCACCTTCTTCTTCTCCTCTGGGCTCTGAGCAAAGAACTTCCTAGCAGCAGCTCCAATCCTCTGCCTGTGATCAAGTGGGGCTCCATGGTTGATGACCTGAAAGAAGCCCCACTCCTTGCATGCACTGCCTATTTCCCTCACAAGGCCTTCAATGGCGGAAGGGTCTTTGGTGATGGAATCATTTGAAATAGGGGAGAGGTCAATCAGAGGGATGCCTTGTGCTTCTGTCACAGATAGCTTGGGCCTGTGTTGTGGTTCCTGAATGAAAGCTGGATCTACCTCTCCCATGGCTAGGGTTTCTTACTTGTGTTGTGATCACAAATGAATTGAGTTATCAATGGCTCCAAGGCACTCCAATAGAATGGAAGAGTTTTATAGGATGTGTCATTTGTGGGATTGGTGTCTAGTGTCTGTACTTATATGTGCATTGAACCTAGACGCATGTTTTTGTTGCTATTTGGTGGAGGAAATTACTAGTATTTTAGCTAGGTGAAACGTTGGCAAATATGCAGCGTTAAACAAAAAATGGAAAATGAACAAAGAAAGAAACATTGGCAAATAGCAGGTGATGATGATGATCAATGTCTTATCATTTTGGTTTTGAAGTGTTGTGTGACGTGTGCACTTGCATGGCAAAATTTGTCCCTCCTGTTGAATATTCTAAATTCGGGGACAAAGATGATGCGTTATCTTTGAGAAGAGTTTTACGGAACGCATAAGGGTGGAAGTAGGCAGGGTTAGTTAAGTTATGTTTTAGTTTTAATAGACCTGATGTGTATTTTAAATATGTAGGCTAAGTCTAAATCTATTATTTGATATAGGTTTTTTTTTTTAAGGCTTAGTCTAGCCTTTTTAAAAGTTTGGCTTAGTCAATAAATTTATTTGGAGGCTTACTTGATAATAAGACTTTTAAATAAATTAAGTCTTTTGTCAAATAGGTCAAAAATATTCTTAAATTGGCCAAAAAAATTTCTTAAATATGTCAAAAAGTCTATTTCTAAATAGACTAAAATATTTCTATTATTATTAGATTTTTAAAATAATAATATAATTTAATTTAAATGATTTATATAACAATAATAATAATATAGTATAAATAGGTTAACCTATTAAGCCCACTAGATTTTTTACAAAGCCTGCAGCCTAGCCTTTTAATTAAACAAGATTTTTTTAAAAGCTTTAATCCAACTTATTTATTAAATAGGCTTAGTCAAAATAGATTTAATATAAGCTAAGTTGAAGGCCTCTAATAAACGGCATGACCTACTTTCACCCCAAATAAGCATGTCTATTTGGAGATTATTGTTTCTTGTAAATAATAGCTTTTTTCCTTCACGAGGAAAATAATAGCTAATTAAATGGCGATTGTTGATAGAATAAGTTTTAAATATATTAAGGAGGTATTTTTTATGGGATGATTATATAATTCTTATAATCTATTAGTGAAGCCAGAGTTAATGTTATGAACAGTTTCAATAAGTTGAACTTATAAGGATATATTGTAATCTTAAAAAAAAAAAATTAATATAGTGGAAAAAACTAAGAAAAATGCTGAATAATTAGGGTGTTTTACTAGAAATTAATTGACATAATAATGTGGCACAAATGGTGACCGTTAGATGAATAAATGGATACTATCATAGTGTTTCATCTAACCAAGACTGTGATTTTTGTCAAATATTCTTGTTACACTATTCTAATGAGCTGTTTTAAACAAAAAATAAATAAATAAATAAATAATATATCATTTAAAACTAATAAAGGGTGTCTTTACTTTATGCTCACAAAACTGATGGCAAGTTAGTGTAATTTATATTCATAAATATGTGAATTATATTATTGTAGCATTTTTAAGTCAAAACCTGGCGTGAGTTTTAAGAAAATAAAAATTGAAATTAAGGTTTGTTTTCATAGTGTTAACTTTGATGAAAGTTAGGAAGATTTAGACCATAACAACCTCCGTTACTAATTCCATTTTCTTATAAGCAATTTATTTTTTTTACCACTCAGGGTTCAATTCTCCAACGTTGGCTTTTAAATTTTATAAATTAAATATTTATGAACACATCCCTCTTTTTTCTTCACGCCTCAACCTTTCATTTACAGCTATGTTTTCTCTCTGTTTCCTCACTCTAATGGCTAGACCCGACACAGTTACACATGAAAGAAGGAACAGAGGCCGCAGATAGAAAACAAGGGTACATATTCCTTACCAATTAGGATTTCATTAGATCCATGGCAGATATATTATTATAATAATTATTATTATTATATTGTAAGTGTAACATATCAAGATTGTGGTTTAAACTAAAAACATATCGTTATAATTATAATAAGATTTAATTAATTTACAAGTTTTTATAAATTTATTCAATTTTCAACTAATTTCTTATAGTTTAAAAATTTATAATCAAATCCCTATACTATATAAAAATTTTCAATCAAGTCCCTGCTTCCATCTATTGTTACAAAAACGTGACAGAGGCTGACATGAGAGTGGATGCAGCCTCATTAATACATGTTATAGTTAGGGATGTCAAAAAAATCCGCCCCTACGGATACCATGGGTAATACCAAGAACTTATGGATATAGAAGATTTTGCCCCCATTGATAATGGGGATGAGGATTTTAAATACCCGCATATTAAACGGGGCTGGGGCGGGGATCACTATCCCCATACCTGCAGGTACCCGATATAAAATTACTATTTTATCCTTAAGTTATTAACTTAGTTAGGCTAATATTATTGTTATTTAAATTACTTGGACTAATGTTTAAATTTAGAAGTTAAATTTATTTATACTTATTATATGTTAGACTAATAGTTGGATTACTATTATGTGTTTATTTTTATTTTAATTTGTTAAAATTTAGATTGAAAAATTGAATTGTTGTGCTTATTTTATGTGTTTATTTTTATTTTAAGCATATTAAGTTGTTAGAATTCGAATTATAGAATTAGATTAGTATTTATGCTTATTTTAAATATTTTATGATATTAGAATTTTTATATTTAATTTAAATTTTTTGAATTTTTTACATTCTAATGGATATCCATGGATATCCACGGGTACCTGTAAACCCGCAGGGATTCAAAAGTGGGTACCCATACGGATACGAGGCAAGAGACGGGGGCGGGTATTCATGGTAGACGCCTCGTCCCCCCGCCGCCCCATTTACATCCCTAGTCATGGTGCTCCTTCTTCCCCATAAATAAAAACTAGGGTTTCCCTACAAAAATAGAGCCCTCCCCCGTCCCCCGCCCCGCCCCACCCCATTTACATCCCTAGTCATGGTGCTCCTTCTTCCCCATAAATAAAAACTAGGGTTTCCCTACAAAAATAGAGCCCTCATCATATGTCCTCCATAGCCACAACCATTATTGCCTTCTCTCCATTGAAGCTTCCCTCAACACTTCATCAACTATGGTAGATTCGATCCATTCTCCGGCTAAAAGCTCAAGCTCAAAGTCGTGTAGCTCTCGAAGGATTGAAAGAAGTCGCTGCTATTATGAGGATGAATTTGTGCTCCAAATCTCAAAGATAATGGAGAATCTTGGGAGGAGGTTCATTGGTTGTCCTAACTGCAAGGTTTGACCCTTGCTACATTGGTCTTTCAACAAAAAATATTCTTCTCCAAGATGTCATGGGTGTTTGGTGCAAGGTCAATGAGGTCAATTGTCTCAACCCTTCTTAGGCTTCTTTTTGTAGTTAACTTGATTCTTCCACTAGTTCTGTATTAGACTATTAGTGGGTATTGCTATGAGCCCTCTCCTTTTGATGCTCCAACTTCAACTCCTTGATCTATTCCAGCTTGTATCCCTCTTCCTTTTCCTCTCCTTTATGCTTTCTAATTGCTTTATTCTTCTCTCCCATTCTTCCACATATGTTGCTTTTGCTATAGATAGGATTAAATCTCTCGAAAAAGTCCCTCCTTCATATGATTTTTTGCAATTGGCATATAAATTCCATACACAAAATCTATGTTCCACCCTTGGCATCATCTCCTCAAAAACTTGAACTAGACCTTGTAATTACACTATAGACAGCATATTAGTATCTAATAAATAGTTATCTTCATTAATTACTATGTAAGTCCTTACAGTTTGTAAAACTTGTAATCCGGTCCATACAATTTCATTACAAAATTCAATCAAGTCCATATAGTTTTATTACAATTTCAATCAAGTCCCTATAGTTTCATTACAAAATTCAATCAGATCCCTATAGTCTTATTTGATCATATCCCTATCTAAAAGTAGCACCCAATTTAATATGAGGTGTCTATTTGATATGCATTCATGTCTCTAATATGAGGAGAATGTGTCAAATGTGTGGTGTGTGTGCATCCCTCAAGCCCACAAAACAACATTGTGAACAAACAAAAATAGTGCCAACACCTCCACATCTACTTGTCACGAGACTAACCACGGAACCTTGCACAAGGCCACACCTCTGAATCGTAGCTTAGGAATCTCAGAAAGGGACTTTGACTTGAGGAAAAGTGACAAAGAAAGTAACAAAGCAACAATGGGTTTCAGAGAAAAATTTGTGCCCTAGGAGTGAGTTGGAGATGATATGGGAAACATCACATGACATGGGTCCAAGTTGGATGGCCATTTGGACCATGTGCACCCACATCAGATAGAGCCAAGGAATATTGAAACATTCAATTTTCACCAATGTTTTTGTTATAGTAAGGCCCTAATTGAAAATTTTTATATAGTATAAGGGCTTGATTATAAATTTTTAAATTATAAAGACATAATTAAAATTTGAGTGAAATTATAAGGATCTATAGATTAATTAAATCCTATAATAATAATTATAATTATAACGTATGTCATAGATTTCTTTAGGATACATTATCAATTAAGATTTCATTAGTATGCATGACAAATACATTATAAATTATTATAATTATAAGAAAAAACTGCACTTTAATCCTCTGAACTATAAGTCATATGCACTTTAGCCTCTGCATTTTAAAAAGGTATAAATCAATCCCTGAACTTTTTGAATATGTATTTTAGCCAAAATAAGTGTATTATATCCACTAAATTTTGGGTCATGCATAAATTGACCCCTTGAATTTTCCTAAATATACAATATGATACCCTAAAATTTCTTAAATATGTGCTATTTTTGTTAACAATTGATAAAAAAAATTAACAAAAAGGTCAATTTGCACATTGAAAAAAGTTTTGACTAATTTAAATATTTTTAAAATGCATAAGCTAAAGTGCACATAGTCTATAATTTATAGAGATAAAGTGTTTTTTAACCTAATTATAATTATTATCATTAAGATATACACTGCCAATTCAAATTTGTTCTAGGATTCATGACAAATATATTACCAATTATTATAATTATAATTATAATTGTTTCCTGAATTTTATTTATTAGGATATGTACCAATCAAGATTACATGAGGATGCATGACCAATACATTACCAATTATCAATTAATAGTTATAATTACAATTATAATCTTTATTATATTAGAAGATATTAGGAATAAATTGAATGGTAATTATCAATTTATGGACTTAAAGCAAGTAATTGATCAAATCATGTTTGTACCAAAAAAATCTTAGTTACCACTTATAATTAAAGATTAATTTTGATGTACTGTTAGTGTAAAAGAGCTTTACAATATCATCCAATCAGATGCTTTTATTTGTAAAATTTATAGTAGTGGATGGTTACGTCAAATATTTTTACAGATATGACAATATATGATTAGATATTTGTGTAAAATTGTTTTATACTGACAATATATCAAAATTAAATTCTTATAATTGTTATATTATTAGCATATATTATGATTAAATTGAATGACAATTGTATGAATTAATGAATTTAAAGTAATAAATTTACCATCACACAAAAAAAGGTAAGAAATTTACTAAATCATATTTGTACCAAAAAATTTCGTTCCTCAAATAATTGATTGCATAAGTTTGAAAATTTTATAATCTCAGTATAATATAGCGAGATTATGAGGCAAATTATTGTGAAGTGAATATAAAAATTGCCATTAACAGGATTTTGATAATAACTATAAGAATAAAATAAAATAAAAGATTTAATTTTATTATCAAATTATGAAATATAGTACGCAATGTATTATTAAGATCAATTTTGAAGGAATGATTTGGATCGGATAAGAAAGATTCAACAACAAATGTTTTATTATAAATATTATATCACCAGATATTTGAATTAAATTTTTATTTTATAATTTTGTAATTATCAAATATTGAATGAATTATTATTTCAATAATTTTCATTGAGCAATTTAATTTATAACTATTAATATTAAATAATGAAATTCATGACAAATACGTTACCAATTAAGATATTAAGATTAAATTGAATGTGAATTATAAATTAATGAAAAGTAAATAATATATCAAATCATGTTTGTACTAGAAAAAAAATCTTAATTACCAATTATAATATTATATTAGCAGATAATAGGATTAAATTGAATGGTAATTATAAATTAATGATAATTATTTGTATTAAAAAAATAAATTTGTATAAGTTATTATAAAAATACTAATGATTAATTTAATTTAATGAATAAATCAAAAAGTAATTATTTTATAGTGCATAAAAATTATAAAAAATTCAATCAACCAAATCAGTTTAAATCGGTTTGATTTAGGTCAATTTTTTTAAATAGAATCAAATTGATCCAAATCAACCTAAATAAATTTCAATGTTTGGATAGATTTAGTGTTTCTCTAAAAATTGAACAAAACTAAACTACGATTATCTGTAAATTGTTTACAAACTTTCATTTGTTGTTGTGCTTTTCCATTAGGGGTGTTCATGGATTCAAATCAATATATGAACCCTACTAGACCTAACCTCAGGACCAGACTAGGTTGGGCCATCAGGTTTGCTTGGATAAAACCCGATGAGCTTGCCCTTATATTAGGTCAGATAACGGATATGAATATTATACCCATTAGTTTAGGAGGGAAAGGAAAGATTTATGAGGGAATTTTACCTTATTCATAAGTTTTACTTTTGGGAGGAAAAGATATTTGGGAGTTTTAATTAGCCCCTCAAAATCCTCCAAAACTCTCCATTTTATGGTTCCTCCAAATTTGGGGGTTGTTAAGATTTAAATTTAATTTATTGTCATATCCCTATTAAAATATTAAAATACCATTTTTACCAATATATTATAATTTTATTTCAACTTTTCATAAAAATATTTCCCTCCTAATTTTATATCAGCTTCCATCGAAATTTGTTCCCTCTGGAAAAAATATTTTTAGAAAGGAAATATTTTTTAAATTTACAAAATATATAATATTCTCTAAAATTTTTTAAAGTTAATATTATTATAAAACATAATAATTATACTTGATTATATTAGTAAAGGATAAAATTATAAAAATACATCATAAACCTTGCATTTCCTTTCCTTTATTAGTTTTAAACTTGTGAACAAGAATGATTAAAACCCTTTAAACTCCATCCTTTCTTTAAACTTCATTTTCCTTTGATGTCTTCCTTTTTCTTTCCATCGTAACTCACAAACACACCATAACTTCCTAATCCCTCTTCGAGTACACTCACCACTGTCATTCTCATCCATCTTCATCCCCTATTACTGCACCATGTTGCACGTACACCGCTGCCGCCAGTGCTTCTTCTGCACCTCCTTACCAATTCCTGGATGACGCTGCTTTGGTGCTTTGCTGCTTTCCAAACGATGCTGCTTATGTGCTCGAGCCTTGACGACATTGCTATTTTGCTTGGTGTCTTTATTGTTTGTCTTCAAAACCAATTCTAGTTTGTCTTGCCTTTTGTTTTTGTTTTCTCCTTATTGTTGTTGTTGACCGTTGTATGAAGTGGGTTGTTTCCCCTTTGGATTTTGCGGGTTTAAGATTTGATCTGTGATGATTCCTGATGTTTGAAGGTTGGCTGATAATTAAGGATATGATGCAGGGGCTGTAGCCATTACTTTATTAATGACAATGTGTTTTTCATTCATATTTAGGCTAGCATTGCATTTTTGTTCCTTTTTATAAAATAAAATGAAATAAAATAAAAAATGATCAATCCAAGCACCCTACTCGACTTGACCCAATTCGATTCATATCGGGTTGATTCGGTTTAGGTTAACCCAATGATTTTTTAAGAATCCCACCTAACCTAATACTGTCCAAAAGTGATTTGTTCGATTTTTGTTTTCCTCTAAGCCTAACCCAACTCGACCTTTGAACACCCCTATTTTCCATAAGGTCAACTTAGTTGATGCCCATATGTTTTTAGAAAATTTAAATAAGTTCCTATATTTTAAAATTTTGTAATTAGGTTTTTATAGTTTAAGAAGTTTCTAATTGGATCTCTGTCATTAAAATGTTGTTATAGGGACCTATTTGAATATCCTTAGAAAGATTAGAGATTTAAAGTTAATTTATATCCATTATTTATTTAATCAATCAAAATAGATTATGGCAAAGTAATGAGAAATAATAATATACCTAGAGGCATAGAGGTGTTTATGACAGAAAACATAAATTGGTTTGCAAAATTGTTTAAGGAGATTATGAGATCTAATAGAATGTTAAATGAGTGGAGGAGAAGTGCCTTAATTCCTATCTATAAAAACAAAGTAGACATATAAAACTCTACAAATTACATAGGGATTAAGCTCATGAGTCATACTATGAAACTATAGAGAGTGTAATTAAGTGGAGATTAAGCCAAAATACTCACATTATAGAGAATCAATTTGATTTTATGCCTAGGAAGTATATCACGAAATTGGGTGATTTACTTGTGTTTACTTGATTTTTAGTTGATAAGACAAATTAATCGACTATTTTCAATTTGCTTCACGAATCTTAATTTGGGGAACGGAAGCAGTTCTTTTAATGGATTAGCAGAAATGTAAAAGTATCAGATTATAATAAAATAAATAGAATAAAAATAAACCAAAAATGCAATGACAAAATAGCAGATAGAAATTAAGATGCTCAAAAACAGTAAATTGACAATGTCAAATGTGAAACAAAATCAAATGACTAAATCATATTGGAATGAAAAGGACAATTGCTTGAGTTTCACTGCACTCTTCAATGTTACAATAAGCATTTTGCTAGAGTTTTGAGGTATTTTCAAGCATGCGATTATCCATCTTTTAGTCTATAGCCTAAATCTCTTATTTATAGACAAATAATTTCCTAAAGTCTAAGCTCAATTCACCCCACATTCTTCAACCTCATATTTGAAGCCCACATCCTGGAGATTCATCCTTAAGTCCCACATTCACCTTTGCCTCAACTGATCCACTTTCTTTAAATCCTTGTTTAAACATCATGTGTGGGTCCCTCTATAGCTTCATGTTTTGCTTCCTTGTAGAACCACCTTTGTTTTTAAAAGTTGAGTGTTTCAAAGTGTGGTGTTTTGTTGTTCCATAATTTGATCCAACAAAACTTAATGCTTAGCTTAACTCTTATCTTTGATCCTAAGCCTTCGACCTTCAATCAACTCATTCTTTGTTTTCTTCGACTTATATTCTAGTAACATTCCTTGTTTTCTGAATCTCAACCCTCCTCTATTTTCATGCTCTTTTCTATCGCTATCGAAATACGACTTTGCATATTGCCTCAACAACTTGTTACGAAGATTAATATAGAGATATTGGAGGTATTAAATAGATTTACATATGGTTTTCATTGATTTGGAAAAGACGTAGCTATGAAAGGTTTAATGGAAGGCACTAGAGAAGAAAGGAGTTCATATTGCCAATATTTGAGCATTCAAAAGTATGTATGATGTGGTCAGAGCTATGACTATATAATTGAAACAGAAAATTTGAGCAATCAAGGACTAACTTTGATTCCTTATTGTTTTACCCTAATCTTAGATGTGCTGCTCATTGAGCATATCCAAAAGCCAATGCAATGGTGCACGTTATTTTAGACCTAATATAGAATAATCGAGAGAGAAAATAAATGAGAAAATAGAGTTGTAGAGATAAGTTTTGAAAGCACAAGGCTTGTAAAGGCTTTTTATCCCTTAACCCATCTAATGTGTGACTTCTATATCACAATTCACAGACTCATACTTTCTCCAACAAGTTTTAATTGCTTGTCGAGAGTAGTGTACGTATGAAGATATTGTACATGCTACCAAAATACTCGATCGCATTAGTACTCTATTTTATCGTTGGCTAATCTGTTTTCTGTTGTGCCGTTGTGGATTCCATTTTAGAGCCCCTTCTTTAGAAACAAATCGCATGTCATCTTCATCTAAGTTAATAATAGGTAGTTTAAGGTTGTTAGCTGTTGGCTTGTAATGAATGAGAGCATCTACATCTACGGCAGATCATTGTAGCCATTTATTTGTATTTGTATTAGAGATGTCCAACCGATGCCGATTACCAGCTTGAAATATTTTATGCATTGACATTGATGCTATATGATATGTGCACCAAAGGGTCACCATTAGTGCCATAACATATCAAGTGAGGAGATTGGTTAACTATGAGAATGAGAAAAGTAAATCTTAATCATTAAATTTTATATGAATAGTTAAGATAAAAAATTAAAGTCACATATATAAAGTTATGTGACCTTTTTAAGTGATCATGTAATTTTTAAATAATTTTTCTTGATCTTCCATATATAGTTTAATGGTCAAGATTTCTTGTTCTTACCTTCATATAAAGATAACCCTCCCACTTTCAATTCCTCTATTTTCTTAATTAATTTATATTTTTCTATAAATTTGTAATTTTTTTCAAATTAATTACGCCTTTAACTTTTTATTTCTCCTAATTAATATTCTTTTTTGACTATTTTTTCTCCTTGAATAATTAATATTTTTTTCTATTTTCTCTTACTGAATAATATATTAGTATTAAAAATTCAAGTAATATTATTATATGTTTGGTAAACAAATTTAATATCAATTCAATAAAAAAAAATTATGAAGTTTGTAAATAATTAGTCCCACTCAAATAATTTTTGCTTTACATTCGATAAAAACTAATTAAAAAGAGAAATCAATATTGACATAGTATTATAGCAGCTCCAGAATCAAATTTAAAATTGTATATGAAACTTTATTTGATAAAAACAGAAACAGTTTATTTATCTATTTATTTCACGTCAGAGGTATAATCACCTGAATAGAATACATGACATCGATCCAAGTCATAAAAACTTCAATCGTTACCAATTGAGCTACAAAGTTATTCGTAATTGTGTATATATGTATGTCAAGATTGATTTTAAGAATTATATTTATTATTGATACACTATTGGTATAATTTTTTATATAGTTATCAAATCATATTATAAAAAATATTTAATTAACTTTTATTATAATTATCTCAAAAGTCATACAAAAATAAAATATAACTAATTGATATTATAAATACTTTATACTTGCTGTATATCAAAATAAATCACTTGCTGTTGGGTGGTAGAAATTCACAAGCGGTGATTTCAATTCGCAGCCGTAATTGTGAAGCTTCTATAAATAGAAATTATTTTCTTTCGCGGTGGCATGATAAGTAATCAAAATCACTCTACGAACACATTAAAATGTTACAGGTTTTTAGTTGGATTGATTGAACTCTATAATTCATGCTAAATCTTTGCTTCTTAAAGCACATATAAACTATTTTAAGGATTATTTGCGCAAAGAACATACTCAATGTTACATAGTTCTAAATGATGCCTTAGCATTACACATCTCTACCAGTGTGCTCTCTTTCGAATTTTATTCCATTTTTTGGAGAATTGGGGGCGTGAAGAGAAACTAGAGTATTTTATTCCAATATTGTATTTACTAACAGAAAGGAGTGAAGAACAATTTTATTTGTTTTTGAAGTGAAGGAAGCAGAACAATTTGTCATGCTCAGACACTGATGAAATTGAGAATGCCAATCTGAACAGCTAATCCAAAATCCTGAAGTGATGAATCTGGATATTCTCCACATCACGCTTCTGGAAATCACTACGGTTTCTGTTAGCAAAGAACTTGCCCCAGTTGTATTCTCTGTATCTTGCAGGATTTTGTTCATTTACCAGCTCCTCCACAGGCTTCACATTAACATGGTGAGCCGGGAAGAAGAAGAATGGAATGGAAAACCTCTCCCTCTCTGTGTTCACCACCACCCTGTGCTCCACACTTTCATACTTGTCATTGCTCCAAACCTTCAAAAATACCCAACATTGGTCACGGCATTTAGATTGAACCAATTGAATAAATTTGAAGACGCAGATTCGTGGTAAATTCTATAAAGTATTATATCCACCACTGATATTTTTAATGGTTTAATTTCTATGTAATGTTGATATTGTTGACCAATAAAATTTCAGGAAAATGCCAAATCACGGTCAATAACTACCCACCATGATTTGCCATTTTTATCAAATTTTATTGATTAATGGTCACTAGAAATTAATCTCTTTTTTATTTTTTTTAATATCACTATATATTTTAAATAGTGAATATCTATTCTTATATACGATTCACCATGAACTCGATTCCATAACATCATTCATTTGAGAATTCTCATAGTGAAACAATTGAATCTATTATATTGTCCTCAACTGATGAGTATTACATAGTAAACATACCTGAACTATATCCCCCACATTGATGATAAATGCTCCTGGGGTAGGTTTAACTGGGATCCATTCACCATCTGATTTTCTCTTAACTTGTAAGCCTCCAACATCATCTTGGGCAAGCACAGTTAAAGCACCGCCATCCTTATGGCGACCAACACCAAGGGCCAGGTCAGGGAATGGGCATGGGGGATAGTGATTGAGCCTCACCATGCTCATTTGGTCCTTGAAGCACCCATGGAACTTGTCACCAGCCAATCCCAAGCTCAGTGAAACCAGCTCCAACAACTTGTATGCTAGCTTTTCCACCTCCCGTGCATACTCCTCCAGTGCTTCCCTATTGAAACATAAACCTTCAATCTAAGAGCCTTTTTTTTTTTTTTTTTCATTTTAACTTTAGTTTGATTTTAAATAATTAGTGTCAGATTTGAACATTTTGTATGCTATGACAATATATTCTTATACAAAGATATTATTTGGACATAATTATATAAGGTATGATCGACAGCAGGGATTCATATACATGACTGGAGAAAACAAGTAACAGGATTATCACTTATTACAGCAACTACTTGATTTCCGAGTGAATTTCCTACTCATTTGCACATGAATCTTTGCTATCAATCGACATCCCGTCAAACTATGTCCAAATAACAGGACTTGTGATTATGTGGCATTATAGCTTGATCAAAATTAATTCATATCTTTTTTTTTTTTTTTTTTGGCTTCTTTTGATGATTCGTAGATTAAAATTAAATACCTGAAATGAGGAGGGTATTGGGGCCACTGGTTGGTGAGAGTCCTCAGCTGCTCGTCATGGGGCTCATGGGAAAACGGAACTTGTGTTGAGTTTTCAACAAGATAATCAAAGACCTCTTTCCAGTCCCTTACGTTCTTGGTATGCTCCCCATCATGGTACCCCATTGCATTCACCTCATCTCGTTTCACTTTGCTCTTCTCCTCTGTGCTTTGGTCGAAGAACTTCTTGGCCACAGCCTCAACCCTTGTGCTGACCTCATAGGGAACCCCGTGATTGATCACTTGAAAGAATCCCCACTCCTCACATGCCCTCCCAATCTTTGAGACTAATTCTTCTCTGCTTTGTGACATGTCTATGACTGGAATTTCACCAGCTTCTTCCACCACCTTGTGGTTGGGACGGTGCTCTGTGGATTGTATGAAAGCTGGATCGATGTCTCCCATGTCTGATTTCCTGCTCCTCTTTTCTCAACAGCCGCTTCCAATATATTATAGAGTTTAGCAGGTGACAGAGTCTCAGTTCAACTGTCCCGTCTGATGAACACAAATTGTATTTGTCTTCCTGTTCGTATGTGGATTTTGTCTTACAAATACATCGAATGTGGACGAGAACGTACCTGAAGATACAAATGTGGACAAAAATATGGTGGGGCCAACCTAAATTGCATGAAGGACAGATCATCTTCATTTTTGGTAAGAGGACAGATAACTTTTGTAACATAATTGGAGGTGGACCACATTAACCTCAAAAATTCTCGTGACCATCATATGACGAGAGATTCCAATTGAATTACCAAAATAAATAAATATACAAAAATAATATTATTCTTTTTGCACACCCAAATTAACGCTCTCGCGTCACTCCTCAACATACACTATTACGCAAATTAACAATTTCTTCCAAATTAAACCACTACATATAATAGTTAATATACGATTATATAATAATAAATCGCATAATTGAGAAGCACATTGAACGGTGTGCATTTCTAAAATATCTAAATTAAAGAATAAAAAAAAGGCTGTTCAAATGAATTTATAAGGACAGATTTGCCCTGTTACAGATACTAGACTAGGAGTAAACCGAGCAACATACAGTCATCAATACGCATAGCTGAGTGGTGTCACTCTTTGAATTAAACCGTGAATATTTACAAATAGAAACATGGGTGTTCAAGCAGCATTCATGGAGGTTGAAATGACAACGTGTGCTAAAAATTGCAACCCGTCCTGGATTTTGCTTATCGCTGTGGTTTGATCAGCTCGAAGGTGTTCAGAGAAAGCAGTGGCTTTTTGCTGGATTGATTTCTGGGGAAGAACTGTGCTAGACTCAGCAGGAACAGTAACAGCTTTAATGGCAGCTTGATAGACCTCATTTACATCAGATATGCCTGACAAATCACAATTCACAAATGCATCAAAATATGCAAAAATGATAAACATAACTTAGTAACATCTACTCAGTAAGCAACTCCGGGTAATATAATTGAAATACTGTTAATATGATTAGCTGATTCATGGGAAGCAGTAGACAACAAACCTGTAATAAAACTGTTGGAAACTGCTTCCACATATCCTATCATTGTTTGGGCATTTATCCTTATGATCTTAGCTTTGGCAGAAACATCTTCAGGCCACTCTATGTTCACCTTATCATCGTTAATTTCTTCATTCTCAGTTTTGTTGGCACAAGAAATGATGGATTTGCCAAACATTAGAAGTTGAGACACCGCAAAACAGCACATTTCAGACAGTCTCTGCAAAGAAAGCAACAATTTTTTTCTCACTTTTACAACAAACCTCCTTTGATAAAAAGAAAGAAGGAATTTTATAGATGATAACAATAATCAAAATTTTCCACCAAATTCAAGAATATTTTCTCATACATGAACTCCCTCAGAATGAAGAGATTCTAATCTTCCAGCAGTTCTCTGAATTATATCATTAACAGCTAGACCAGCCAAGGCATTCGTAAACCTGCAAAAATGCACCGTTTAACATAACAAAGTAGGCTTCCTCACTCAATAATATGGTCAAATGCTGAGCATACTTAAGTAATGACCACAGCTGAACAAAACCACAATCACAAAGTGAGAGGGGCAACCAAAGAATACTAAGTCATATACAAACACATTTATTAGTAATACAAGTTCCATTGCTTGCTTTTACTAATCCTATGACCTTGGTACATTCTATCTATATTATCCTGCATCCAAACATTCAAATTAGCTACATTGAGTACATTTTTGAAATCCATAGTTCAACCCCTAGCAAATAAAACTGTAATATTTAGCACATCAGAAATGGAACACTTTAGCTCTCATATTTATGGCAACAATGGTAGATAAGTATAACAAATAACAAAATAATTAATATTCTGGAATGGTTAAATTACCCTGCAGCCATTTCAGCAGCCTTGTTGACACTTGAATCATGTAAATTCTTCATCTCATCACTGCTTCCCTCAGTTCCTCTCTTTATTGTCTTTCCTTTGTTTACGTCAGCACTGCTTCCATCCATTTCAGTACTCAAATTAAAAATTTGTTGGACCTCTTTAAGCTTCCCATCATATACGGACTTTTGCTCTGCTGATAACTTTGCTTTTCTTCGGTTAAATAACAGGGCATAATGATTGGACAAAGCCTCCAGTTCCTGAGAGTATTGCATATGAAATAATTTTCTAAAACCAAAATCTAAACTACCCAAATTTAACATCATTATAGGTTACCTCCAACTGCTCTGGACCTCCATAAATGTAAAAGCATCGATCAAATGTCACTTCCTCTGATAATTGATCGTCATCTTTTTGTTCTCCACCTTCTGTATTGGCCTTCTCAACCTCAATTCCAGTTTCACTGATTAATAGGTCCATTGTCTCCTTACCAACATATTCAAGCACTTGCATTCCCCTTGCAGTAAAAGCTTTTCCAGTCTGTAACACAATGAATAGAACATTGTGTGCAAGTATGTAACTACTGATAACGAATATCATTTGAAGATTGACAAGAATTTTTCAAACCTCTAACAGGGAAGTTGCATTAGAACCTGCAGCTGCCGGCCCTCCATGCTGTGCAGATCCTGCAAGGTTTGAAGCTGAATTCTCAAACCTAAAGAACACAAAACCATTATTCGTGTTAGTAGCTGTTACACAGAAAAATCTGTTGTGTGATGGGAAGCAGCCATATCCCTCATGATGTTAGTGAAGTATTCTGAGATAAAGCCTACGCCACTGACTTGTACAGAAAATTAAAGGCAATACATGGTTTCCATTGAATATCAACAGAGACACGGAACAAAATGCAAGAAAGCAGACAAAGGCCATGACTTCAACACAAAAATGAAAAGCTTTTCTCTGTCAACAGAATATGTTCCAGATCCATAAACTAAATATAATCAATAAGAAAAGCAGAAAAGAGAGAAGGAAAGCATATTTGAAAAATCAACCAAAGGAAGACACTACAATAAAGCATGTTACTGCTCCTTTATCTGCGACTATGCAGCACAACTAAACAATAAGCAGGGACCCTTTTTTTTTTGTTTTTTTTTTTGGGGGGGGGATGTAAAAGGGAATAGGCTAACTTATCTCCTGCAAAAGTTGTCCCCTTCTATATATTAAGTGAAATGAATTATCACCTGAGTAGGAAAAAGTCAAGGGACAGGGTTTAACAAAATGGTCCAGAATGCCTTCGGTGGCAACAATAAAGATTTATAACAGCTGAAGGTCAGCATGTGTAATTCAATTCAAACAAATCTTAATAATCGAGTGTAAGTGATAGAAACCACAAAGGAAACAGAAGAAAGAAAGGAAGATTCACTGTTTATTAACACTCTTGAGCTGATACAAGGTGTATCAGTCAAGGATAAAGAGAAAGTAGTGTGATATAAGCAGAAAATGAGAGACTCTGAGCACTAAGCAGCTCAACCTCTCTAGCCAATATCAGAAAATAGCCTAGCCTCCCCTCCCTCTCATGCCCAAACAAATATACCCTTTTTCCTAACAGAATCCTTACGCACTCACATGCCAACATGGCACACACACCCACCTGCACTTTTCTCACAGCTAGTTTGTTAGGCCTAAGGCCCACTTGTTCCACTCACGCTCTTCCTCTCGGTATTTCCTATAATACCCCTATACTTCTTATGCTTGTACACCTTTAGTCCTTCTGGGAAACGGTCTCCAACAATACCCCCCTCCCGAATTACTACCTTGTCCTCAAGGTTGAAGTCAGGAAAACTTAGCTTGATATCTTCTGCTAATTCCCAAGAACTCTCAAATTTGGTCATGTCTAGCCACTTGATCAGCACTTCCCAATTCCCAGAGAGTTTTGCCGGACAGCCAGCACCTCAGAAGGCTGGACTCTCAGTTCCCAATCATCAGCAAGACCAGAGGCAATGGTTTAGAGGCAACCCCAGGGGCAGTACATTTTTTGAGCAACGATACATGGAAGATGGGATGCACCTTAGATGCAGGGGGCAATTTCAACCGGTAAGCAACATTCCCAATCTTATCTAGGACCTCAAAGGGCCCATAAAATCGTGGGCTCAGCTTCTGGTTCATGCCGGTAGCTAACGATTTCAACTAGTATGGCTGAATCTTAAGGTAAACCATGTCTCCAACCTCATATGTAACCTCCCTTCTCTTCTTATTTGCCTGATTTTTCATTCTGTCTTGGGCTTTGTTGAGCTGAAACTTCAATTCTTCGAATATGGAATTCCTTTCTGCTATTAATTGATTTACTTCTTCTACAACTGAAGCAGGGGTATCACCCTTAAGAATGGTTGGAGGTTCCCTCCCATATAAGGCCCTGAATGGGGAGGTTTGGGTGGGAGCACTATAAGTGGTATTGAACCACAGTTCTGCCCAAGGCAGCCATTTAGGCCATTGCTTAGGTTTGACCCCCCGCGAAGCACCTTAGGTATGTTTCCAAACAACGATTTACTACCTCCTTTTGCCCATCGGTTTGAGGGTGGTTGGCTGAACTATATTTCAGCTTTCTACCAGCCTGTTTGAATATTTCTGACCAAAATGAGCTTATAAAAACCTTGTCTCTATCAGTCACAATTGTGGTTGGAAACCCATGCAATCTCACAACCTCCCTCACAAAGAGTGCAGCCACATCTTTGGCAGTATAAGCATGGGAGAGGGCCAGAAAATGGGAGTATTTAGTAAGCCTGTCAACTACTACCAGCATAGTATCCACACCTTGGGCTTTAGGAAGACCACCTATAAAGTCCATAGATAGTTCTTCCCAAACTTGAGAGGGAATAGGCAATGGCTGAAGCAACCCCCCAGGGGACAAGGCCTCATATTTGTTTCTATTACTGGTGTCACAGGATTGTATGTACTGCTGTATGGTTTTCTTCATCCCTTCCCACCATAACAGATTAGACATTCGTTTGTAGGTTCTGAAAAATCCTGAGCCCCCAACAGTCGAATTTTGGAATTCTTCCAATATGAGGGGTATTCGAGAAGACCCCTTAGGGATTACCAGCCGCCCCTTGTAATAAAGTCTGCCACCTTTAATCTCAAACCGTTGTGGTGTAGGATTCCCTTGAATTAAATTCTGCATAATTACCCTCAACTTGTCATCTTGCTGCACTTCCTGTTCTAGACCCGCCCAATCTTGAAAAGTGACAGTCGAAATTGCACAATAGTATGCCTTGCGAGACAAAGCATCTGCCGCTCTAGTCTCCTTTCCAGCCTTGTACCTTATTTCAAAATCGAACCCAAGGAGCTTTGCCACCTATTTCTGCTGTTCCTCACCCATCATTCTCTGATCAACCAAAAACTTTAAGCTCTTTTGGTCAGTGAGCACTACAAATCTCCTGCCTAATAGGTAGTGCCTCCACTTTTGAATGGCGAGAACAATTGGCATAAGCTCCCTCTCATATACTGACTTTAATTGGGCCCTGTCAGATAATGTTTGGCTCATATAAGTTACAGGTTTGCCCTCCTGCATCAGTACAGCCCCAAGCCCCTTCCCTGAGGCATCAGTCTCTATGACAAATTGTTTATTAAAACAAGGAACTGCCAAAATTGGAATAGTTGTCATAGCATGCTTCAGTTTGTCAAAAGCGAGCTGAGCTCCCATACCCCATTGAAACTTGTCTTTCTTCAAAAGCTGCGTGAGAGGCCAAGCAATTCTTCCATATCCTTTGACAAACCTTCTGTAATACCCGGTTATCCCTAAGAAACCTCTCAACCCTTTCAAATCTGTAGGTTGTGGCCAAGACAGCATTGCTTCAATTTTCTTGGGGTCTGCTGCCACTCCCTTCCCTGATATTATGTGCCCCAAATATTCCAATTGCTCTTGGGCAAAACTGCACTTCTTCTTATTGATATAGAGACTGTGTTTCTTCAAAAGCTCCAACACCCTCCTTAGATGATCTGAATGTTGTTCAACTGATTTGCTAAAGACCAAGATGTCATCAAAGAATACCAACACAAACTTCCTTAGGTAAGGCCTCAAAATTTGATTCATCAAAGCTTGAAAAGTGGAAGGGATATTTGTCCACCCAAACGGCATTACAAGGAATTCGTAATGCCCCTCATGGGTTCTAAAAGCAATTTTCTCAAGATCCTTCTCCCTCATTCTAATTTGATGGTACCCAGATTTTAAATCCAACTTAGAGAAAATCCTAGCTCCACCTAACTCATCAAGCAACTCATCAATCACCGGTATGGGAAATTTATCCGGAATTGTCACCTTATTCAATGCCCTATAATCAACACAAAACCTCCAACCTCCATCTTTCTTTCTGACTAAAATTACAGGGCTTGAATAAGGACCAGTACTGAGTCTAATTATGCCAGCATTCAACATTTCATCTATTATCTTCTCTATTTCATTTTTTTGGAAATGAGGGTACCTATAGGGTCTCACATGAGGAATGGGTGCTCCTTCCTTCAGATTGATAGCATGGTCTTGCTCTCTAGGTGGCGGTAATCCAGTGGGGGCCTTGCAAATGTCTTCAAACTCCTCCAAGAGTTGTTGGATCATACATGGCAGCCCTTCTCCTCCCTCATTCATCTCAAAACTCTCAGAGGAAGTGATGAAATAACCTTCACCATCATCTTTGAGTGCCTTAAGTACTGCCTTCCATGAAACTCGGGACCTACAAAGGGTGGGATCCCCTTGTATCTCTTTGACCTTACCATCCTCCTTCCATTTGATAGTTAAGTTCTGAAAATTGGCCAAAATGTTCCCCAAACCAGCAAGCCACTCCATTCCTAACACCACATCCACACCCCCAAGCTCCAGCAGAAAGAATGACTGCATGATTCTCACACCTTGCACCTCAATGACTAGTCCCTTGCAAGCCCCATGGCCCACCGTTTGCTGACCCGTGCCTACCTCTACCTTGTATTGTGGAGTGTTAGTCACTGCCAATTGCAGTTCCTGGATTAAGGACATCAAAATGAAATTGTTAGTGGCCCCTGTATCAATGAGAATCACCACTTCCCTTGCTCCCAATTTGCCCAACACCTTAAGGGATTTATTAGAAGTGAACCCCTTGAGGCTGTTGAAGGAAATATGTAGGGATCGCATCTCCATCGCTTGAACCTCCTCCGCTGAATCTTCCTCCTCTTCAGCTAGAATTTCCTCATCAGATCCTTCTACCAACACTAGGTGAAAGCGTTTCATCTTGCAAACATGGTCATGGCCCCACCTCTCTCCGCATTTAAAACACAACCCCTTTCTACTCCTTTCTCGTAGTTCAGCCTGGGAGAGTCTCTTCCCAGAGCTTCCCCCTTTGTCTTTGGTACTCCCTTCACCATGCTTCAGGCCTCCAATTTCTCTATTAGCCCAACCCTTGCCCCCTGTGGGTCCAGTTCGGAGTGGAATTGGGCCTTTTCCATGACCCACTCTTTTTTCTATTGGGCTCACCCCTCCTCCCCTTCATTCTTTGTTTCTTTCTTCCAACATCAATGTTCTATCCTTGATTTCCTGCAGTGTTTCCAGCTCCAGGCTCTTCACCTCAGCCTATATTCTGACTTCAGCCCATTAATAAAAATCCCCTTCATGATATCCTTGTCAACATACTTCATGGGCCCCGATATCTTCTCAAATTCTTCTATGTAATCCATCACTGAGCCCCCCTGCCTCACTCTTAACAAAGGACCGTATGGATCTTTTACCACCCCTGGCTCAAAACGTCTCAAGACTGCTTCTCGGAATTGCCACCACTATGGAAAAACAACCTGGTCCTCCCATGTCCTGTACCAGTTGAGAGCCTTTCCTTCCAATGCCATCAGCACGAGGTCCAAGCGCTCATCACCAACTATGTCATTCACCTCGTAATAGCGCTCGATTCTGGTCAGCCACCCACGGGCATCCTCCCCTGCAAAAATAGGCAGCTCCATCTTCCGTTCCTTGCCACGCCGCCGCGAGTGTGGGCTTTGTTGAGAGGAGTTTGGAGGTTGGCTACCTGGTGCGAACGACCTCCATGGGAGTGGGGGGAGTATCGCTGTCCTCGATACTAAGACCAAGAGTCGCGATGCTCTCTACGAAGAGGAGGAGACTGTTGCGAACCCCTCTCCCTTCTTGGACCACCATTCCATCGATCATCCTCTTCCACCCGGCAGTAACGTCTCCTGGGCGAAGACCTCCCATGCAGCCTATCCCTCACGAGCCGTACTACTTCATCCAACCTTCTCTCCAGGTTCTCCATTCGGTTCTCCATCTCCATTGCAGCTTCGCAGTTGACTCCCACAGCCTCAAGAACGAGGCTCTGATGCCAAAATGATAGAAACCACAAAGGAAACAGAAGAAAGAAAGGAAGATTCACTGTGTATTAACACTCTTGAACTAATACAAGGTGTATCAGTCAAGGATAAAGAGAAAGTAGTGTGAAATAAGCAGAAAATGAGAGACTCTGAGCACCAAGCATCTCAACCTCTCTAGCCAATATCAGAAAATAGCCTAGCCTCCCCTCCCTCTCATGCCCAAACAAATATACCCTTTTTCCTAACAGAATCCTTACGCACTCACATGCCAACATGGCACGCACACACACCCCTGCACTTTTTGAGGCCCACTTGTTCCACTCACGCTCTTCCTCTCAATATTTCCTATAATACCCCTATACTTCTTACGCTTGTACACCTTTAGTCCTTCTGGGCAACATTCTCTAACAGTAAGTAACACTAATCAATGGCTAAGCCAACCAACAACTCTTTTGTTTTTGGTTACACCTCGGAGGATATCTTATCCTCTTCTTTTTGTACTTGTCCCTTTCTCTATAATAAAATTTCTTCTTTTATCCCCCACCCAAACTGCACAGAGCAAATCCATACACATCAAATCACAACATAAAACACTCAATCCTCAACCAATAATATAAAGATTAGTTTATCCAAATAAGAATAGAAAGTTCAATAGAATATGTTCAAATTCATTAATCATTGGATTCTAATCCTGAACAATCACATACGAGCTGCACTAAGAAATTGGAATAACTAGGAAACAGGATAAACCTATAATATTTCTATATAGAAGAGGACCAATTAATTAATCCATAACATGATAATGACAGTAGTGATTTATGGATCCTTTTCTCTCTAAAGTGAAGCACATGTTGGTCTATACTAGTAATGCTCCTTTAAAAACAATTAAAAAAATTTATAATAAAATAGTCACACATTGAGTGACCATAGATGTTTATTTTCATCAAAATATCTGGAAATCTCCATCAGGAGCAAAATTTTTAAAAGCAATGAATCATACTTGTGAACCAATTCAGTGCCCCCTCGCCATGCGCTTCCTAAAGCACTCCATGCTCCAGAAGCAAATGTCTCCACAGAATTATCAAAAACCTTCAAACCCTGCACACATTAAGGAGCTCAAGTATAAGTGCTTAATGCATAAAATATAGACTATCTAAAAGTGTACAAATAACATCCACAAACTCTGAAGCATGGGTACGCGACTTTTGCAAAAGTACCCGCACCGGGTACATTCTGGGTACGGGTACACTTTGGCTACACTAGGGTACGTACCCAATAAATTTAAAAAAAAAAAAAAAATTGGGTACAGCAGGGTGTGCTCGGGAACACGGCTCACACTAAACTACGTTGTTTTGGCTTTTTATTTCCCCCTTTTCTTTCCCAAAAACAGAACAGCCTATCCCCCTATCTTCTTTCATTCACAAATCGCAAACCCCACCCCACTTCCAAGTTTCTCATTCTCTCCCACCAGCCACTAGCCACCACCACTCAATCACTCCACCGCTGGCGATAGCCCAGCGGTGGTGGTGCTCAAGTCCCAGCAGCACACGCGGTGGTGGTGCTCAAGTCCCAGCAGCACACTCCTCCAGTCCCAGTAGCAGCGGCGCTCCCCAGTCCCCACAGCACGCAGTGCCAGCAAGGAAAACACACAGCAGCTGCGCCAGCGACCAACGCGGCTTCCCTCTTCTCCAGTCTCCAGCGCCAGCAATAGGCAACTTCCCTCTCCTGCTTCTCTAGCGACAGTGAGTACCTATCTGTGTTGGGAGTTTTTTTTTTTTCTGTACAGTTGATAATTGTTTTTTGCTGGAATTATTCCTGGAAATAGCTTGAGATATGAGATTTGTTGATGACTTGGGTGTTTGTTGATGTTGTTGCTGCCATTATTTCATGTTTGCTCATGTTGAATGTTCTGGATTCTGGAAAATGACAGGGATGGTTTTGTGTTCTAATTCTTTGTTTTTTATCATCTGAATGACATAATGAATAATTAAATTTTTTACTTTTGAGCAATATAGAAATTTTGTAATTATTTTGTTATGTATTTGTTTTGAACAATGTTTTAAGTATTGTAATTTTTTATTTTTGTGATATGATGTTGAACAATTTAGGCTTGTTTTATATTGAAATTGGTGTGTTTTCTTATTTATAGTATGAAATTTTAGTTTTTATTTTATGAAATTTGTGAAATATATATATATATATATATATATATTGACATACCCGTACCCCAATTTTTACAAAATTTTCGTATCCGTACCCGTATCCGTGCAACATAGCCCACAAACAAAGAATTAATATTTTTCCCTAATAAAACTGTGCAACATTAAACCATCAATTGTCTTTCTAAGCAATGTTGCCTATAAGTCAAGATGACTATGAGACAAAAACAAACCTTTTGGGAGGAGACCTATAAAAGCATAAGCTAGAAGCTCAACTAAGCACTAGTTTCAGGCATCATTCAGAAGAAAAGATGTCAGTGTAAAAGATAAGCAGAAGGGACCTTGAACATGAAATTTGCATATTTGCTTTATTCATGGCAAAGACATGAGAATGAATCCATATAATATAGGCAGACAAAGAAGCTAAATTGGTCTTATATGGAAATGCAATAAAGATCTACATCTAAATAACAAGCTAGCAATTAAAGAAAGGTATCCTTTTATGCTTGCCTGGCTGAATAACGAATCTTCGCTAGCTTTCTCCAATTTATCCAGAGCAGATTTTCTCAGTTTGTCGCCCTCTTCATCGCTTTCCTTTTCAGCTGCAGACTCTTTAGCCCCTTCCTCCTCTTCGAGAGGTTCTGAATCCTCAGCACTATTTTGCAACTCTACAATGCTCTTTGATGCTGTCTCTGCAACTGCAGCAGCCTGCTTTCAAAACCACCATCAATTCACAATGAATAATTCTGTATCCTCCTAATGAATCTTGACATTAATCATCCTAAACACTTCCAAGATATTATAAATGCCTCTACATTTTCATTTAATATTATCTTTTCTTAAGCAATTAAAAGAATGTAGGAGGGTTTCATTTGTAATGAGGATATAGCATCACTCATTGGCAATTCATTCACGCTTATATTTTGCCCAATTCCCAAAGACACTGCCATTTTCTCCACTTCTTTAATTCCCACATTCCCATTTTGACTCCTATCATGTACAACCCTAATATAGTGTTCCTCAAACGCATCTACATGCTATGGAAACCTTATATTAAGAGCCTGTTTGGTCTTTATTTTCATTTCCTGGGTATCCTGTATACAGGATTTTGTAAAGAAAAAAATGAAAACAGTGAAAACAAGAATATCCTATTTCCTGTTTTCATTATTCCTTCCCACAATCGTGAAAACAGTATATACAGGAAATGAAAACAGCAAATGAAAACAGAAACCAAACATGCTCTAAGGCTTCAACAATGATGAACTCTACCAGCAGCTAAATCAGCTACAAATTTTTTTTCAAAAATTATTGATCAAAAACAATTGAAGCAACATACTATAGAAGCTTCATAGCCCCCATTCCATAATAAGTAACAACAACTAAGCCTTAGCCTTCTCCTACTAACTAGTTCCGCTACATGGATAAAACGATATAATTGCTTCCTATCTGTAAAAATAAGTAAATAAAAACAAAATAAAATAGCAATATTAAACCACATTTATAGCTTAATACTTGGTACTGAATCTTGACTATGACCACAAATCACAAAACTAGTTCACAGATTTGAAAGTAAATGCACTGGAGCGCAATCAAATAAAATAAAGTAAAAACGACATTTCGTTTCGATACGCACATTGCGAGAGATCTCTTCGGCGGCGACAGCGGCGGCCTTCTGAAGATCCGAGAGAAAGGAGAGAGGCGAAAATCCCCAGCCACCGCCGGCGGCCGCGGCTAGCGGTTTCGCTTCCTGTCGTTCAGCGACTTCCTCGTCGTCGTTTTTCTTCTTCAGGGACTGCGTTTTGTCGTCCATTTCTTCTCTCCCTCTCTCTCTCAATTAATTTTGCGGATTTTGATGAGAGAGGTTCTCGGATATTGAAGTTGGAGTGATGGGGATCGGAATGTGGGAATAAACTACGCTACAGAGTGAGATTCCTGTTCGTTGTGGAAAAACAAGTAGATTTCGATCTGGTGTGTCGACTTCGTTTTGGATTGGGATCGGAGGATGCAGGCATTGCAATGCAAAAACTGTGTCGCTTTTAAGTGTTTCAGAGTACGGGGAAAGCAAAGCACGACTCGACGTCGTTTTTACGCGAAAGACACTCGCAACTCCTTGTGCCCGTCGTGACTACACATTTTTCTTTAATATTAGTGATTATTAAATTTATATTTATATTCAATAACTAACAAAATATTAGAGGTATGAAATAAATCTATACATCTATAACAAATTAGCGTGATTTTAATATCATGAAAATAAAACCAAAATTTGTAAATAGAATATGGGGAGAGGCCATGTGTTTCACAAGATGTGCTCTACTACCGCATAAGAAGCAACAATGCAACACCGAATACGAAAACCAGAAGAAATCCCACTTTTCGCATTCTGTTGCATGTTGCATAGGGATCAAAAGTCTAACACCGAAATCGAAAATCAAAAACCCTAAAATAGGAAATTCCGATTTCCACAAGAAGAGGCCACGTGTTCAACTGTATATGCTCTGTTGCTGGAGAACAACAGTGCAACATTGAAATCGGAAATCGGAAGAAATTCTGATTTTTCGCATTTTGTTGCATGTGCTTTGCTGCCGCATTGGGATAAAAAATTCAACACCAAAACCGGAAATCCACAGGGTTGAGGCCACGTGTTTCACTACATGTGCTCTGTTGCTGCATGGAGATCAAAAGTGCAACACTGAAATCGAAAATCGAAAATCGAAAACCCCGAAATCAGAAATTTCGATTTCTGCAGGGAGAAGCCACTTGTTCCATTACATGGAGAAATTCCATTACATGGAGAAGTTGTGCTCCCAGACCAATCACATAAGTGTATTTTACATAGGATCCACCACTAACACACAATTCCATGCACAATGCATTTATATGATTGGCTTGGAGCACAATCACATGATTCTCCTGGACCATGTAAGTATTTCTCCATTACATGTGCTCTGATACCACATGGGAACAACAATGTAACACTGAAATCGAAAATTAAAGGAAATTCTGATTTTCCACTTTCCGCTACATGTGCTCTGCTGTTGCATTGGGATTAAAAGTTCAACACTGAAATTAGGAATTAGAAATAGTGAGATCGAAAACTCCGATTTCTACAAGAAGAGGCCACGTGTTCCGCTGCATGTGCTCTGCTACAACATGGGGATCAAAAGTGCAACAACGAAATCGGAAACCCCAAAATTGGAAATCTTGATTTTCGCAGGGAGAGGCCACTTGTTCCACTACATGTGCTCTGATGCCGCATGGAACAACAATGCAACACTGAAATCGAAAATCGAAAGAAATTCCAATTTTCGCTTTCCACTTATATGCTCTGTTGCCGCATAGGGATCAAAAGTGCAACACCTAAATCAAAAATCGTGAACATTGAAATCGGAAATTTTGATTTCCGCAGGGAGAGGCCACTTATTCTGCTACATGTGCTCTAATTTTGCATAAAGATCAATAGTGCAACACTGAAAATGGAAATAAGAAGAAATTTCAATTTTCCACATTTTGCTACATGTGCTCTACTGCCTCATTGAGATCAAAAGTGCAACATCGAAATTGGAAATTGGAAATTATGAAATTGAAAATTTCGATTTCTACTGGGAGAGACCACGTGTTCCACTGCATGTGCTCTGCTGCCGCATGAGGAACAATAGTGTAATATTGAAATCAGAAATCGGAAGAAATTCCACTTTCCTAATTTTATGATGTGCAAATATTACTTAAAACTAGAACAAAATAAACTCCAAAAATTTAAAATCAAATGTTTTAACACAATGTACATCTTACAGAGTCAATCTTACATAGTCAAAAGATGATCTAGATAACTAACAGATGCTAAAATATGCCCAAAAAAATAATTTCTTGGAATATCCCAAAAGGAGGAGCTACGTGATGGAGATGAAGCCGGCGTTTTCCTTGTCGAGCTCCGTCAAACTCGGAAGGTCGTCTAACTCAAAAGGCAAAACTTTGCAATCGAGCGGCTCAGGCTTCATGTGCTTCGCCATCATTAACGAGAGAGTATGGATGGAGAACTATTCATAGGACATAACTAAAACCATTCACGCAAATGTCAGAACCCATCAATCCAAAATCCAAAACCCAAAAAACCAAACTTTTCATCATCCTCAAATAGAATCCAGTAATGGGTTATTCACATGGAAAAAAAAATACCCAACTTTGCTACCTATCTGCTAAAATCTACAAAACAAAATATTTACTCAAAGAAACTTAAAAAATAACAAAAGAAAAAAGAACACATAAGTGGCAAAAACTGAAACAACCAAAGAGAAGAATAACTTCCACCCGTAAAAAATAGTAGTTTTGATCCATGGTAAAAATGGTAACTTCACAAGTTTTGAGAAGAAAAGAAAAAAGGGAAAGATAAGAACTTTTTGTGAGTACAGGTGGAGACTTACGAGCGAGCTCACTGAAACAAAAGTAGGTGGAGAACTCATCGGATTCGGTGCCGGTCGTGAGCTCACCAAAGTCACCTCCGGAGCCTTAGTCATTGGAGCATAGCACCGCTTACTAAAGAACGTAGCATTTGGATCGAATGCAATGAAGCCATCACCACCACCGCTTCGCTGAGCATACCGATTCCCTTCAAAAAATTGATTCATGAGAAAGCCAAGACAAAAATAATCTAAGAAGGGGAATGAATAAGGAAAGAAAGATACCATAAAGAGAGGGAAAGAATGGGAAAATGGATGAAAGAAAATCACATGAAGAAAGACAAAGAAGAAAGAGAAATTGAAGATTATGGGAGAAAATAGAAGAGAGGGAGAGAGAAGTCTCTAAAATGGGAATGGAGAGAGAGAGAGAGAGAGAGAGAGAGAGAGAGAGAAGTAAGAGAGAGATAGATGAAAGAGAAAAGAAAGGTAGAAAGTGAAGATAAACAAAATGACTAAAATGACACTGAAATGAGCGGAAAAAATGGGATGAGCTAGCACACTACTTTTATAATAAGAGATAATAATAATAATAATAAAAAACGAATTTAGTTAAATGTCGATATACTAAAGTATGAAGCATGCATACACATATGCGATATGGATACCACACAACACGAATATGAGAATATAACAATATTTTAAGAAATTAATTTCTATACACTAACGGTGTAAAATAATTTAGGTGAATTATACTAACCTCCCCTGAAATTAGGTGATATTATACACGACACTATTTGATTTTTCATTCCTACACTCACCTCCCTTTAGGAGAAGTCAATGTCATGTTTACAGAAGTTTTTATCATCATGTTAAGTGTCATCTACACTTCAAGGAAGGTCAGTGTATATTTTTTAAAATTGAGGAGTGTCATATGTAATATCACCAAATCTTAAGGGAAATCAGTGTAATTTACCCAAATAATTTTATACTATTAACTAATAAAATTTCAAAGAATTGCCATCTTATGATGGGTAACTACCCACTGTTATAACCACTAGCATAATTTGATAATTCCTTAAAATTCTATTAATTGACTGTGTAAAGTTGCCTTACACAAATTTTGCTTAATATAGATATCCAGCCATATCATCATAGTACAACTTGACCAAACAATCTTCAAGTGTAGTATTAACATTCATTGCCAAGTAAGCACTTTGAAGTACGAGCTTTTAATGCTGGATTTTCTTTATGAATGATTCTATAAACACTGTAATATATGTTCCATAAGTAAAGAAATAAATTAATCTTTTGTTTGCAAGAATCCCATCCTCTAGCTTTGGTAGCCTTACTCTTAACTAGTATTGGATTAACTTACTCTGCTTTTGTATTTATGAAAGTCTAGTGGGACTAATCTTTGTTTTTTTTTTTTTTTTGAGTGTGCAAAGGGAGGGGGAAAAGAGGGTGTGGGGTACATTCTTGGAAGAGAGCTCCTTAGTGCAAGAAAGCAAGTGTTAAGGAAATGAAAGACAAGTTTTCTGCCGTAGACTTTGGTGGGAGGTTCCACCCACTTAAAATTATTGAATTAACCTTTTTAAATCTTCAATTCTCCATCATGCCACTTACCAATTCACCCATTTCATGTTGAATCGTTCTCCCCCACCCTCAGCTTTGCCAATGCCATCACCACTACCCCACTACAACTTGACAAACATCGAATGGAAATGTCACAATGTATGTCTCCGTCCTTTTTGATTTATGCGTCACATATGCATCACAAACAACAACCAACAACAAATCCCTCATACACAGCATAATAAAAAAAAACCTACCCAAAACCAAGTTCCAAATAGAGGAAAAGAAAAAGTTCCAACACTCCATGGCTTCCATCTTTATCAAAATACAAACTCAGTTAATGTTTCCATCCCTTCCAACTACGGGTTGAAACAGCCCAGGCAACTTGGCATGGCCTAAGTTGGCCTTTCTTAATAATTAAGATAGGCCCAGATATTTTTAAAAGCGTATTTACATAAAGAGGCCAAATCTAGACTCTATACGAAGCTTATTTGGCCTACCAAGCCCTCTTCTTAATACCCATATATAATTATAGCATAAAATTTAAAATTACCTCAAGTGAGAATTGAACCTAAGCCTTTTAGTATATGTAAAGACTACTTAACACTACACCAATTGCAATTCTTATGTTAAAGTTCACATAACAAATGTATTTATACTAATAATAATGTATCACTTAAAAAAAAATAAATTCATAAAACAAATTTGAAATCACTAACCCATTAACCCTAGAATTAGAAACTACCCCTGTAGTTCCTCAACTTCAAGTGGTTGCACTAGTCACCACTCTCACAAGAACAATGAGAACAAGAATGGAGAAGTCACAACCGCATACACCAGAGAAGCTGTCGTCCACCATGACATCCCCCTAAGTGCAATATTATGCTTAAGTTATAACATCACACTTAGGAATTGCTACCATAATATACATGTCTAAGTGAATAGGGAAAATAGAAATTCCCTTGCGTGCACAAATTTCTACATCACAGTAGCTACCTTCTAGTGCTAATATAGGTACATAATTGGTGGCAAGTCTTCAGTAACCAATCCAGTCTCGATCAAATACTTCCAAGATGGTCATCTTTGAGATCTTCTGAGCTGTCTAGAGAAGACATGGGAACAAGCATAGGAGTGAGAATTTTACATTCTTAGTAGGCATCTTAGACTACTAGACAATCAAATGTCATTATTGTCGTCCCAATTACTTCGGTTTATTAAGAAAAGTGTGATCTCATACATAGAAGGAAGTTCATTTATTAAGTTCAGAAAATATATCCTTCCGAAGCAAGTTAATTTTAATTCATACCCTTAGTTCAAGCATGACAATAATCCCAAGCTAATAGAGATGCATTGTTTTGACAGATTAAACTATCAAATAAAGGCAAATGCGCTACATGCTCATGAATGCATGACTTGATGCACTTTCTCATTTACTTTCTTATTAGCATATGTCTTTAATCTTTATTATCCTTGGATAGCCTGATCTGGGAAATGAGCTTATCTCGTGATCGTCATAACACACTACTAATCGACAAGTGGACTCACATGTCTCTAAATTGGAGGGACTCATTTTGGCCAACTACCTCCAAAGTAGAGGAATTTCATAGTTTTCATATAACTGCCTTCAAATAGAAGGACCTCATAACTGCCTCCAAATGAAAAAACTTCATCTTCTTATATTTTTAGCATGCATTATCTGTTCATATACTTTCTTAATACATAAGCTCATATGCATTTCGTTATGAAGAGAACATAATCATATCAACATGTAATACTTATATGCATTCCTTTATTGAGAAAACATAGTCATTTCAACATGTACATTGGGCTATTGTACTTCAAATTTCAAGTAAGAGATGAGAAAATACAAATCTATCTCAAAATAACTCAATCAAAGACATAAGTCATATAATACTAAGGATCTCGTCCTAGATTTAGAAAACCCACCAAAATTCGACTTTAGGGTCGAATCCGGAACTCGAAATTTAGAAACGTGGTAAGTCAATTAACTAAAATAGGATGTTACATCCACCACCACCACCAACCCCCCATTGCATGCACCAAAGAAGATCGCACCTATCCACATGAACCCACAATAGCAGATTGACAACATGTGCAAATCAATTACATCCTCGCATGATCCCTTAACTGCACGCATTCTGCCATTTCACACCATACCTGTTATCTGCCAGTGCCGCCTGCTATCCATGCCTCAAGTTTGCAGCAAAACCTGCCATGGTGCCGTAAGTCCCCTTTCATTTTTTTTTTGGAACACTTTTATGTTGTTTTTAATTCTTGATTTATTGGAATTATCACATAACATGGTTAATGATGATATTGATAGGTTTCCTATGGCTTGTTTGGTGTTGTTGCCTATTATTGGATTCATTCTTGGTGAACAATAAATGAAAAGTTCAGTATGATTGAGTACATTTTAAATTGGTGAAAATTCTCTTTTCTTTTTTCTTGCATAAAGCAAAGATGGAGCAGAAGCATTAGTCACACCAAGTAAATAGTTGATTTCAATTTGTATTTCACTTTTTTTTGTTTTAATATTCTTTTTGGTTCCCTTCTTCATTGTTTCAAATGTAATTTTCCACTTATTTCTTTGTTAGTTCTGCCTAATACTATAACTTGAAGTTATTTTCCCTCATTCCCTAGACGTTCAAGGATTTCAAAGCTTGAAGGTTTTTGGAATAGTTGATGCTTACATTAGTTTCATAATATTTTTTTAAAAAAAAAATTATAGGCTTTCTAAACAAGCTTTAAGCCAAGCCACACTCTTGAATAAGCCAAGCTTAGGACGAAAAAAAATGCCTATAACAAGCCACAGTTTAGGCTCAAGCAAAAAAGCTGCAATACAGGTTTGGCCTGTTAAGAGGAAAGCCTGGCCTTGTTGGCCTGGTTCCACCCTTACTTCCCACCTTGCTAATCCACTTTCTAGAAGTGCATTTCTCATCAATAATTCTTAGTTGATGAAATAAAAAAATATTGCTTAGTTTAAAATGCAACAAATAAAAAATAAAATTGATCATTATATGAGACCAAGCATTTGATAACTTGAACTGGAATATGGATGAGAGAACAAAATGGAAGTTAGGGCTTTGAGGTTGAGACTGAAAGGCCGAAGCAGAGGAAGCAATTGATCATGGTGCTGGTCAATTGACCTGGTTGTTGCAAGGAAGGGGAACAAGGAGGAAAGGAACTATCAGAATTGGTCTTTTTTCCAGGAGGAGGAAGGTGCTGCATTTTCGTAGAGGACACCCTACCATTAAGCTCTAACTGCTCGCACCAACCTCAACTTGCGAAGGAGATTCCCCATGCTTCGGTGTTGAAAGCCTCTTTTCATTTGATGCTGCTCCATCGAGTAGAGTCATCGTCGGTGGTAGCTCAGAGGAATTTGATGCGAAGGTGGAAGGTGGAAAGGTGTCATCATTGTGGGTAAGGTGAGGAGAGAAATAATGGTAGTGGAAGGACAAATTTGTAATTTAAAAATAGTTATATTATTTAATAGATTATATATAATATTATGAGTAATTAATCTGATTGGTTTATATAAAATCTTATGGTCATAAATAAGTGGACTAATGTTAGTCCCAAACCTGGGTGGACCAATGGATCTTTGACCATAGACTTTGATCCTCGTTAGCATTGTAACTAGCGGCACTGAACATCTTTTTTATTTTTCTAATTTTAAATTTTTTAAAATCCACTTCATATTAGTGTATAACATTGTCATGTGTCATCTTACTTACACACGAGAAATTTAGATTCCACATAAGATGTTATATGAGCACTTAACAAAAAAAACTTTAATGGGACACCAACAGAGGGACCAAACATAAATGAAAATGATTTTTGATGACTAAATGTAAACTTCTAGAAAAAGATGGAGCAAATGGGAAAAAGTAATATTTTAGAGGATCAAAAATAAAATTAAGCCTTTTTAATTATAAGTAAAAATATAACCAAAAAATTGTAATAAAATAATATTTTTTATTGATTATTTTATTATAAATTGAAAACGAGATATAATTTGTTAAGTACTTATTTTTAATTATAATTATTAAAAATATTTATTAACTTTATTATATAAAATTTGTGCTTTATTAAACTTTTTAATTATTTATTTCAATATTTTTAATAATTATTTTTAATTTTAACAAAATATAAAAAAATAACAAATATACAATACTCTATTTCTCTTATATAATTTAATATTTTTTTAATAATTTTCATTATAATATATAGATAAAAATGTAAATTATCATAAATCAATATTTTTATAAATTATAACTATTTTATATATTTTATTTTCATTATATGTAATTGTAATTTATATCAATATTATTTATTTTTATTTAAATATTTTACTAATTAATTATTATTTATGTATATATTTTTGTACTATTCAAAATTGTCATTTTATATTTTGTACTTATTTAGATATTTTTAATGAAAATAATTATTTTTTATTTATTCTTATAATTTATATAATTTTTATTTATTTATTTATTATTATTATTATTCATTTATTTAAGAATTATTTTTTTAACAAAATATTTAAAAAAAGAAAACAAAGACTTAAAGAGACCTTGTACATTAAAAGCTAATTATGTCCAATCTTTTGCCCCTTGACTTAATTAAGTTATCTATTATTTCAATATATCAGGGAACTTTTATGTTTTAGCTCATACAATACATCACTTGCACCAAATAACTAATAAAGCTACATCGTATTTATTAAATGATTCTATTATACTTAGGTGAATTCTGTGATGCACCTCACAAGAGTACACCCTCACATTTGGCCATTAATCTCACAAAATTCACCATTATACCTAATACAAAATATCAAACATGCTCATATTCACCTAAACAAAACAAAAATTAATCTTATAAATTAGCCCCTATAATTTGATTTGATTTGGATTTCAGTTCTTGTAGTTTTTCTTTTGATATTGGTCCCTACATTATTAATATTGTTACATTATGGCCTTAATTTGTCATTTGTCATTGTAATATGGATTCTGATTTTTTTTACTCACTTGTATTTTAGTCCTTATAAAGGGATTAGTTTCTTTCTTTAGTAAGGGCATTAGAATTTTTAGCACAAGTGTTGGGATCGCATACCATAATGCTATTTTTGAACAAGAAACATTATTGCAAGAAAGAAACCAATGAAATTTAGGGATATCAAGTTCGTTACAAAAACAATCAATACAAGTATCACTTATTTATTTATTTTGGGTCATCATTTGGGGGAAGGGGAGAGGGACGCTGGGGTCTCAGACCACATGAGGAGTCGAACACGATCACTTGGGAGTCCTAGACACATTACCGTGAGGACCAACAGCTTGGCCATCTGAGCTAAGCCTCACATGCAAATATTATTTATTTGAATTATTTTGATTAGAACAAAATATTAAAATGTACATATCAAGATGTTCTCGAAAGTGTTTTACGCTAAAATGAAGTTTTTTTTTTAATAATATTTGGCTTTAGTCATCCAGACTTTTTGTGAAGCATGCAACTATCTCACTATTTACACGGAACTTAAGTTGAATCATATGTGTAAATATTACATTATCTTATGGACTAATAGATAAAAAAAGTTATATGAATCGTTTGACATTTATAAATATATAATAAATGTAAACACTTGCAATTCAATCGACATAGGGTACAGGTTAAGAAATTAAGGTAACCATTGAGACTAAGGTTCGATCATAGTAATTTGAAACTGAGTATATATATATGTTATTCATTCACAAAGACAATTAAAATTTACTTCCCGTCAAAAAATATATATATATATATATATTAAAGTTTACTTGTAAATACACTATGATAATTGGTCGAAGGATTTTAAATTATGCGTAATTAAACAAAATTCAAATGTATTAACGAGCACAAAAATGGAAGGAAACCGTGAAAAAAGAGTAACCAATTACAAATAATAATATTTAAGGATATAAAATAGCATTAAAATCGAATCAACTTTGTATTCACATAAGTTAAGATCAGGTTTGCGTAAATCTTGTTGAGACTGTAGTAAAAATAAAGACGAAGATGTTAATGGCATTGTACTTTTTTATTTTAATATCCAACAACCGCTGGTGGAGGAGGTGACCTGTATTCAGATCCAAAGTACGGTGGAAGAACGACATCATCCCATGTTGGTGGTGGTGGAGAATACATAGGGGGAGGAGGAGAGTGAATTGGTGGTGGTGGGGAATGAACTGGGGGAGGAGGTGAATGAATTGGTGGCGGTGGAGAGTGCAATGGAGGAGGAGGAGGAGAGTAAATTGGTGGTGGTGGTGGAGGAGAATGAACTGGAGGAGGAGGAGGTGAGTGAATTGGTGGTGGTGGAGAATGAATTGGGGGAGGAGGAGAGTAAGTTGGCGGCGGTGGTGAGTGAATTGGGGGTGGAGGAGAGTGAATTGGTGGAGGTAGGGAGTGGATTGGGGGCGGTGGTGGAGAGTGAACAGGTGGGGGTGGTGAGGTGATCGAGGGTGGAAGAGGGTGAATTGGTGTTGGAGGTGGGGAGTGGATTGGGGGCGGTGGAGGAGAGTGAACAGGTGGGGGTGGTGAGGTGATAGAGGGCGGAGGAGGGTGAATTGGTGTTGGAGGTGGCTTAGCTTTTGGTGTTGAGGGGACATGGCTTTTCCCATTTTCATTACTATTAACACCACCACAATGCTTGCTACAGTCTACAGGGCGAGTTAACACCGGTAAGCATTCTTTGGATGTCTTTTGATTCTTCTTTCCTGGCAAACAATTTCTTGAGTCATCGAAAGCAATGGAAGAATTGGAAGAAGGCACACAAGCTTGAGCTTCCCCATTAAAGTAATTGTCGGTGAATGTGAAGTTCTTCAACAAAGGTAGCTGGCAAATAGTGTTAGAGACATATCCACTAAGCTTGTTGTGTGCAATGTCTATGACCTCCACATTCTTCAAACCTGACAAGTTAGGTAGAGTCCCTATAAACCCATTATTGCTAGCACTCAAAACAGTTACATTTTCTAGCAATCCAATCTCTCGTGGGAGACAACCTCCAAGGTCATTGTCCATGAAGACAATCTCATTCAAGTTCACCATGTTCCCGATTGAATTCGGAATGCAACCTGTGAAGTTATTGTTAGCAAAAGTGACAACCGAGGCCTTCGATTTTCCGAGAGTGTCTGGGATGACAGATGTGAAACGGTTATTGTTCAAGAAGATTGCATCAAGTTCCTTCTCAAACAATTGTGGTGGTAAAGTTCCTTCAAAGTCATTGTATCTAATATCTAAGTACTTCAAGTTTGGCCATTTGAGGACCACGGTGGGGAAGCTACCAACAAAGTGATTATTGCTTATATCAAACTCATACATAAGAGAGAGTTTCTCTAAGCTTTGTGGGACAATTCCACAAAATCTATTGGAATTGATGTGGAAAAGTGCAATGTCTGTCAAAAGGCCTAGCTCTTCTGGGATATGCCCAGCAATGTCTGCATGGTTAAGATCAACACCAGCAACTACGCTTAATGTAGGATCATCAAGAGCAGGAGCACAAAACACACCATTGTACGAGCAAACGTCGTTGCCAACCCAGTTACCAGTTGTATTGAAAGGGTCAGAGTAGATAGCCTCTTTCCATGCTTGAAGAGCAACATACGCAATTTTAAGCCGTTCGTTTTTGAAGCTTCTATTACCATCATTTTCATCTATTGATTCTGGCGGAACATCATCATCAATTTTTGGTGTTAAGGTTTCTCTTTGATCAATAGGTTGAAAATATGCATCTGTTGATGTTGGTGCAACATCATCATCATCAATTTCTGGGGTTAAAGTTTCTTTTTGATCAATAGGATGAAAGTATGCATAAGAAAGGGTTGAAAGAGAAGAGATAATAATAGAAAAAATGAGAAAGCAACCTATGGCCTGGTTTGAACAAGGTTGAGCCATGGCTGACCACCTTGGTTAGCCCAAGGCTGCTTATAGAAAAATTGGAGAAATGAACAAGGAAGGATGTTATATTGAGGAAGAGACGATGTTTGTTGGCTGACAACCATTAAGGAGCAATAGAAAATAGATTTTTGTTAATTTCAGCTCCGAATATCTTGGATTCTCTCTTAGCTAACAGCAAATATTGGCAAGCCTCTTCTTATTTTAGGCATATTTAAAGAGGGAATCTATTGTAATAATCATAGTAAGACAAACCTGTATAAAACAAATCAACTAACAACCATTGAGTGATTGACTTGGTCTTTCTTCAACGAACTAAGTACTCATTTTGAATTTGTTTTAAATCCCATATCAATAGTAATGTTCTAAAGTCATAACCCAGCCTTATCTATATTAGAGAGGAGCGGGACATATATTTAGTTTATTCATGATATTTTATTGACCAAAAAATTAAAAGAAAAGTAGTAATGTAACATTTCAATTTATTGACAAAGAAGTAATGTAACATTTTAATATGCAGAATAAATTCGTCATCCATAAACCTTGAAACATTAAATTACTTAATTTTATTTTAAGTTGTACTTTTTTATTCCTTCAAAGCAATATATGTATTATAAGATATTAATATCAAATACAAAATCTTTTTATGTTAACTAGCGTCTTGACAGGCACTGTCGTTCCTGTCAATCTGCATTTTTTATTTTTTATATTAATATAAAATAAAATTATTCTTTTATATATAAAAATTAGAGTATAATTTAGGTGCATCGATAGTGTAAAATTTTTTTACACTATCATCTAATCAAAATCTTATATTTGCATGACTATTCAAATAGTGGGTGGTTATGTTAAAAAATTTTGTTGATGTGGCAATTTATAATTAAATATCTGTGTAAAATAAATTTTACACTGACAGTACATTCAAATTAAAACCTAAAAATTAAGTGATATAAAAAATAAGAATATACTAATATATAAAAATCCAAAACTAAATTATGTATCAATTATATACAACTATTTTCAATTGAGCATTGTCATAATCATCAACGAAGTAACCCTGCATCTACCCGAGTCATGGAAGGATGAAACTTACAATCATAGAAAAATAATAAAAAATAAAAAATAGAATATGCTACTAAATCATATATTCTCTGACATTACTCTACCATAACAAAAGGAAATATGTGAAGAAGACTATTTTGTATATTTGTGAACATCAAATCTTTTACATATTGATTCAATTCTAGTTAGCCACAACTTTCAAATTAAGTGTAACTTTGTCCCCCAATTTTAATAAAATCAACTTCTAACGTAATCCGAAATAATACATAGCTATCCACGAAATCACAAATCTCATTTGTCCTTCACTTTCTAGCGCAGGCAAAAAATAAGATGTAGCTTCAGTTGTATGACTAACATGCAAAATTGCCCCATGGTTGCACTTATTCAGCACGATTGGAAGTGGAATGGCAGCACTTGAATTCATATAATCGATCATATTAATAGTGACAGGTCCAAGGATGCCAGATCTTTGTGACCCCTGTTAAGTGATATAAATTATAATTCAAATCATATTAATAAATCATATTAATAGATCTTAGTGAAGTCATATAATCGATCATATTAATAGTGACAGGTCCAAGGAATCCCCGCTGCACAATGTGGCCACCACACGCTCGAAGATCTGAAAGTACTAACTACACGTTCCTGTGGACCGAAACGTTGTCCGTTCTCGGCCCGTGCGAGCACAGTTCATAGAATGAAAGACTGGTCGACTAACATGAGGTCATCAAAATTGGCGTCAACATTTTCCAGCGGCGGAAGTGGCGATACCCCGGTGGCTCTCTTCTTGGAACACAGTCCTTTTCGCGAGATGAAGGACTAAAGAGATTGATCATTGATGAGGGCAATAATAGTGCTCAGATAATAAAAGCAATACTGCAATAGTAGGTTTTAAAATTTTGAACGTGGAAGAAGAGCTTAAAAAACTAAGGCTGCGTTTTCGTGAAAATATTTTTTATTTTTATTTGTTTTTATTTTTTGAAAAGAATTTTTATTTTTAGATTTTCTGAATTTAAGAAATACGTTTAGTTTAAAAAGTAGATTCTATTTTTAAAAAGTGAAAATAATGAAAATATATTTGATTTGTTTGTTTCTAAAATATAATTTTTAAAATTAAATTTGAAATAATAAAATTATATTTATTATTAAATAATGAAGATGATATATATTTGATTTGTATATTTTGTTCATTTACTAAAAATATTTATTAAGATAATCAATAGCGCTATAAAATATTAAGATTAAGAATAAAATAAATTACTTATTTTTAAGTTATTTTATTATCATTATCAATTATTATATTTTGATTTGTATACAGATAACTATAGTTAGTATTATTTTATTATACACACTATCAATTTAAAAATATTTATACAGATATTCAATTATATATTATTACATCAACAAAAGTATTTGACTTAACCACTTACTACTTTAAAAATCTTACAAATATAAGCATCTAGTGCCTTTTTTCCCCCTTTGTTTTATCCTTCTTTTTTTCCTTTTGAAAAAAAAATAAATGATTAGCATAAATAAAAAAATGGGGTGAGAGGGGTTCGAACGCCCGACATCAAGTTTGTATGCTCAAATACGAGCCAATTGCACTGCCAATTTGTCTTTCCTTATTTTGTCCCTTTTGCTTTCATTAAGGTGACAGAGGTTCAAACCCGCACCGCCAGCCTTCCAAGTTCAACATGAGACTAGCTGTGCTGCCAACTCGAGGGTATCGTGATTTGTCACTAATAATATATAATAAAGATATGTGCAAGAGTGCGTTTGAATAAAAACATAACATCCTCACAGAGAATCAAATGCGGCTCATAGAGGAGGAAAATAAGGGAGTTCCAATTATTTACTATAGTGCCATCGCATTTCTATAGGAAATATTTTCAGTAATCAAACATAAAAAGATGAAAATGTGGATCTAGTATTTTCAAAATTTCAATCATTTTATGAAATAATTTCTGAAAATATTTTCAAAATAATTGCATCAAACATATTTTCACTCTTATTTTCTATTTTTACTAAAAATGGAAATATAAAATGGCAAACCAAATGTCACCTAATTGTAATCGTGGAGTAATTTCGTGGCTTGTGCGAGAGTGGAGTTGAGACAGGGGGCAGGGTTTTACCATTTCAACCCTATATCAAGGAATCCAAAACTTATAATTAATGGCATAAACGAAAGTAAAAATTGGACACTAAGCAAAGGCAATCGCGTTTATATATGTTATAGATAAAATGCATAAAATTCGGCATTAACAGTTACAATTTTAGTTAATGATCAAAGTATGAATGAATTAAGATAAAATGACATATATAGCCTTATATATAAATATAATTTGAAGAGGATTTTGTTTAAATCATCAAAACTATCCCGTTTTCCAATTTTCTATTTGTGAAGATCTTTGAGTTCCTATCTTATTTCTTGGCGGGTTTTGAGATGGTGATAAAAAGTTTGTCACCACATGGTTACTGATGAATAAAATGATATTCTTATCCTTTGCTTATTTTTTCTTTCTTCCTCCTTCCCATTGTACCTCCCTCTCTTCCTCTATGTGCTTTTTGCCTTTATGTTCCTCATAGCTCCTATATTGCAGTGTTTACAATTGCAAACCAGCATGGAAAGCATCAATATGGCATCGTTTTATGAATTTGTAAAAGAATAGACAAAAAAGCACCAATAATTTCACGTTTAGAAGTAATCACTTATGTTTTAGCAATTATCCATATTAGAATTCCTCCATTGAGATCAAAAGAACCAAATATCCAAAGAAAGCAAGCTTCAAAAGCATAAATGATATCACACACATACCTACTATATCCTTTGGCATCAAGAAGTTGATAGGCATCTACATCCCTAATGGTTCCTATTATAGCTTTTGCAGAATATTATCTTCCATTTCCAGTTCTCTTAAGAAGTCACCAGTTCCATCATATACATCAAGTGTCTTCAGCAAGATGGTACTCAATATGCCTAACTATATTAGTAAAACTAATACAGCTTACCTGGATTTGAATGAGTATCAAAATCATAGAAACCTCCATAAGTTCCACTATGTGCTTGCTACCTTTTAATCATTAATATTTACGTTTCTATATCAAAAGCAAATTTGAGAACTGGCAAGTTTGCGGGCATGCCTAAATTTTAGATCTGATTGTCATGTACTATGTTTTTCATTCCTACATACATGTATTGTCCTCATTTGATATGAATCAAATTTTATCATTATGTGGGAAACTTGTTTTGATACATTACTTTTTGAAGAAAAATCACTACCCCGCAACAGTGTTGCATGAAACACCATGGGTGGCTCTGAAGGTTGTGTTTGTGGAGGGGCAGGGAGAATGGCTCTTCTGAAGCAGGCATGGGGGATGCTGGGATTTGCAGGAGATTTGAAAGAAGGTGGTGGTTTTTTGTTTTTTGGTGGGTGTGTGTGTGTGAGTCGCCATAGGGTGGAGGGTCATGCAACTGGTGTCGATGGGGTAGTGCTATCGTGCGGGGCGGATTTGCAAAAGGAAGAAAGGAAATAGTGGATTATGGGAGAAGGATGAAATGGGAAATTGAAAATTAAAATTAAACTTTAATTATCTATTACTTTATTTTGTAACCACTAGATTCAATATTGAATGGGTGAGATTTAGTCACCATATGTTGACAAACTCGCCATCCCCCACATAAGAACTCACCCTTGTTTCTCTTACTAACTCAAGTTTCATTAGTTTTAACTCATTAACATGAGCCTAAAGAACATCACCCTTAATCAATATTCAGACAAACAAAAGAATTGAAAATCCTAGCTCATTTAGCCATATAACTCTTGGAAGCATATGACCACATCTAAGCTCCATCTTTTACTTCCTTGGTCGAAGCTTGATATAGTTCAAAGAGGAGAAAATTTTTGCTTCTAAATGATTTAGAAGGTTGCAAACAAGCTCAAGAGTTAGGTAGATGGTGAGGAAACAAGAAGAAACGAAGGGTTTGTGAGCTTGTGTGAACAAAAATGGAGGAGAGTGGGTGAGGGTGAGGGTTTAGCTGGTGTAGGCTAAGGGAGATAAAAAATGATGAGTTCTTTAGGGTTTTGGGGAGATATTTAAGGAAAAGTAGGGGCGACTCACCATGGATGAGTGGCCCATATTGCTTCATGACATTTGGTCGTGTGGTCCACTCTGAGCAACATATAATAGTTGTGATTTCCTGATGACCAAACTATCTTATATTTTAGATTTCTACCAGATCAATTTCTTGTATCTCAAGAAACTGCTAGTAAGATTTCTACTATGCGGTTAAAATTTTGTTTCTGTAGAAATTCTTATCGTATGCTACTACTACTTGTATTATTCTATACTCTCATCTCTATTTTATAAATTTAGTGTTAATTAATCTCTAACAATGTTAATTATAGATATGACTAAATTGGGGTTACACCTATTGAGGATTTGGTCAAAGTGGGTGTAAAAATGGGAGAGAAACAGGTGGGATTTAAGGAAAATTGAGGATTTAGAGTTTATGAAGGTGAAGATGAGAGATTTGGAGATTTAGGACTTTTTTGATACATTTTAAAAATTTTAAAGACTAATTTGAATTTATATAAAATTGATGTCACATCAGAAGCCCACATAGCACTAATGTGACATGTCAACAAAATAGTGCATCCCATGTGTTGCTTAACATAACACGTTAGCAAAACAGTAGTGTAGACTAATAGATATGGAGAGAGGAATTAGTGTGATTCATGTTTTATAAAGTGTGAGACTAATTTGGTAGTTTTCTTAAAGTCAAGATCAAGGTGACTCATGTGTGTAAAGTCATAAACTAAAATGAGCATTCTCTCTCATTTCTTGACATTATGAATTGGTTCTTATAAATTTGAATTTCGAATTAGGGCCAGAAAAAGGAAAGGAGTTTGCATTTTGAACTTGTAATAATAATTAACTAGTGTTTGCACGGGTCAAAAAACATTACTTCAATTTTAAAAATTAAAAAATTAATGTAATTAAGTTATCTATTATTTTAAATACAAAATTGATACATATTGCCATTATCAAATGAATAAACTATGAAAGTATAATATGGAATTTATTAAGTAAAAGATAAGTACAAATCAAATAAAGCCTTTATGATTTCGTATTTGTTTGAAATCTTCAACTCTCATACTACACTGCACCATATAAGTATAAATTAGAAAAAATAACTATATATAATGTTCAATTATGAACTAAAAATTAAAATTAAAAACAACAATCATTATTAGGTAAATGTATTTTGGAATAGAAAATAAAAGTAAATTAAAATTTATTACCACAATTTCAAATATTCTAAAATACTTTTTGATAAACTATATTTCTTGTTTTGTTGCAAGAATTCCCATTGTCATCTAATATCAAAATCATTAGTCCATCCTTGAATTTGACCCTTGAAATAGCTACATAAAGTTGTTTATAAGTGAATATAAGCTTTGACAAAAACAACCTAATTTACAACAATAATTGCCCCTAACTCTTATTAATAGTCATAGCAAAGCATAGTGTAACCGAAAAATGTCTTCTTTGAAACCTCAAAGGAATTTCAAGATCAAATGAAATCATATTTATTTGAGAAATGCAAACCTTTGTCACCAATATGATTTCATATGACAACGATTGCCCCTGTGACATTATTTGCCAATTCTAGATCAATCAATCTTGTTCCATTGTACAATCTTGAAGTTTGATTGATATTTCTTAGAAGCATAATTAGAACTTATTTTTTTAACACTAATTTGTGATTTGGTATTCACTTGATTTCATTTAAGAATAGAATAAGGAGGGTAGTGTGATATTTTTGGGGTGATCAGAGCAGGGCCACGGCTCATGGTAATACACGATGCCTGTCTCACAACAAATATTTAGTGTTGTTTTATTTAATTTGATGTGATTTAGTTAAAAAATTATTTAAAACAAAATAAAATAAATAATCAAACCAAATGATACAATATATGAAATACAAACGTAACCATTAATACATAGATTTGAATAAATAAAAAACAAATCAATTATATTAGTTTCATTTATTTCAGTCCTTTATTATAATTTACACTAAATAAAAAATGTATTACCGAGTAAATATATATATACATATATATTCAATTTATTTGTTCCTTCTTGTTGCTCCTATATTAATTGCTTCTTTTTTTAAATTTGGAAACACATTCATTTTAAAACACATAACTGGGTCATTCATTTGGTCCATAATTATTTACTCTTTTTTTTTTAAATTTTCTAAAATTAAATCACATTCAATTTATTTGCTCCTTTTTTTTTCTAATTGCAAACATATTTAATTTATTTCCTCAATTAAAATTTTTTTAAAAATTAAAATACATAGAATTCACCAAGTTTTGACACCGTAAAGTTTCCATATAATAGCAACCTTTGTTGTTTTATAAGTAGTATAGATAATAATTAATCATTATTAATTTCTATAAAAGTCACAACAAACTCGTTTAGTATAAATCTATGAAATTTGGATGGGAAAGTCAAAGAACCTTGATGTGCCGTGTGGTATTTTTTTTTTTTATTTCTCATATTATTCCCTCACTCGACAGATTAGAGCCCAATTTTTTAGAGTGCGGTGAAACATCTAAGTGAGGGCCTCTCCTAATGATAATTTTTTCTTATACATAAACTCTGGGATCGAGCCCAAAACCTCATATTTAATACACTCGAATCCATTCTATTGAGACCAACACCTAGTTGGTTGTGTCACTTGGTATTTTTTCTTGATATATAAACTCTCTTTTATAATGTAATAATATAAAATGAGTTTAATTGGGGTGCAACACTGTCATCCAATCGAAACCTTCCATTTGCATGACCATTCAAGTAGTGGGTGATTATATCAAAGATTTTTGCTGATGTGGCAATATATGATTGGATGTTTGTGTAAAAAATTTTTATACTGACAGTGTATTCAAATTAAATCTATATAAAATTATGTGTCATTTATTATTCTTTCTTTAGAAATCTTATTATTCTCATAAAATTTTATTATTTTTTTCTCTTTTAATACTATCAAAAGGTTTTAAAGAAAGTTGCAGCAAAGGATTATCTTTTGAATTTAATTTGTATGTATTGATAATATAAAAATTTATACTATCAACTAATAGAAATACAAAAAAGTGTCAAATTATATTAGGTAATTATTTATTATAATAAAAGACTTATCATAATTTGATAGTTCTTTATATTTCTATTAGTTCACAACATAAAATTATTTTATGTTATTAATATATATAAATTAATCTCTTATATTTTTATTATATGTTTTACATTTTATTTTATTTTATTTTAATCTAATATTAAATTTATTAAATCATAAACGAATTCACTAAACGAATAATCAAGTTAAGGTTAAGGATCGGAATGTTACTTTTAGAGAGTGTTCTAAAGTAGAATATTAATTTTAAAGGAACGTTAGAGTTTGCTGTATTTCTTAGAAATCTTAAGGGTGACTGTAATTTTCTTATAATTTTTCACTAATTGCGTGATCAAAATTAAATTTTTATTTGATTCGAAACCACACATATACCCATCTATAGAATTGCCCCAAAACTTTTAATTAAGTTACAACAATATCTGCCAGTTAACGTACACGTTGGGTCAAACTTAAATTTTAAATACAATATCAAAAGTTCAAAAAGAAAAATGAACGAATATCAATAATGTTGGAAAAGTTAGCTTTGGTGGACAAAACGAATTCAAACCGAACAAAGGAGCGAGGTTGTCGCTGTGACTATATATTTATATTTGATGGTGGCAAAGAGTTCGGTTTTAGTTACATTACAGAATACAGAGGGAAGAAGAAGATCAAGATGGGTCCTCTAACACCAACACCAACAATGGATGCCATCTGTGATCTCATTGAAGAGGCCAAGCTCCGTTTTCTCTGGTGGGCTCTTTGTATATTCGCCATTTCCTATTGCTTAACTAGTAAGTCATCTCATTTACATGCACTTCATCTTCTTTCTACTCAATTATACGTTTTTATAGTGCATTTTCTGTTTTCCTTTCTGGATTTTGCTTCAAGATTGCAAAGCTTGAATCTTTGATTTGCATTTGCCATTTTCCTATCTGGGTTTTGCTTAATGGCTGCAAATTTGGAATCTTTCATTGGAATTAGCTATTTTGCTATCTGGGTTTTGTTTTAAGGCTTCAAATTTTGAAATGGCATTTGCTATTTTGCTATCTGTATTATGCACTCATGCTTGAAGACTGCAATTTTTGATGATTCCCTTTGTTTTTTTTTTTATGCTCATCACAGATACGAGTAAATCAATGTTGATGAATATACCAATTTCCATTCTGTTTGTTATTGCTATGCGAATTCTTTCGAACAAGGTGGAATTCCGGTGGAAGGTTCAGCCACCTAGACCACAGACGTATCTATCTCACTTGGAGAAAAAACAGTTGTCTCTGGATGATGCACGCCTTTCTACTTCGCTTCCACCTCCCAAATGGAAGAGGAAGATCGATTCTCCTGTTGTGGAGGCTGCCTTGAACGATTTTCTTGATTTGATATTGAAGGATTTCGTGATAAATATGTGGTATGCAGACATTACTCCGGATGGGGAGTTTCCTGAGCAGATACGTGACTTAGTAATGGATGCTCTTGGTGAAGTGGCAGTGAGGGTTAAAGAGATAAACCTTGTTGACTTGCTCACAAGGTACTTGATTTTTCGCTCTTCCATATTTGCTTCCAGGAATAATGGAATTTGCCAAGTTTTGGTTAGCTAGTGTGATAATGACTTGGTCAGTTCCAGATAAAGAAAAAGCCACTAATTGTGTTATATTTCACTTACATTCCAGGGACATAGTTGATTTAATAGGTGATCACATAGACCTTTTTAGAAGAAATCAAGCTGCTATAGGTGTTGATGTTATGCTAACATTATCTTCTGAGGAGAGGGATGAAAGATTGAAATTCCATCTGTTGAATTCGAAGGAGCTTCATCCAGCGCTAATATCGCCAGAGAGTGAGTACAAGGTGTGAGTTGAGTGTCCTGATATTGTCTATGTTTTGCTTTTGAGAAATATGTCTCATACCTTATCTAATAATTTCTCTTTTGTAGGTTCTTCAGCAGCTAGTGAGTGGGGTACTAGCTACAGTCCTAAGACAGCGAGAAGCTCAATGTCCTGTGATTCGTTCCATAGCTCGGGAAATTGTGACTTGCTTGGTGTTGCAACCTGTTATGAATTTGGCAAGCCCTGCGTATGTTGTTGAATATTTTATCTCCTGTTTCATCTACTTTAAGCTTTTCTTGTTAGGTAGGTGGGCCGTAACAAAATCTCCCCTATTGAAGGGTTCCTGCACCAATAAGTTTCATAGGAATGATGACTTTTTATAGCTTTGTTTGGTATTTTGGTGACGGGAGGTTTTTTTTTTTTTTTGGGGGGGGGGGGGGGTTCGAATTGGTCTTGGTGTATATGAGAGTTGAAAACCTTCCTTCCATGGCCTTGTTCTGGCTGTGAGCTGATAATCTTTAAGGTTCGGAGGTGAAAGTGTAGCTGGTACGAGGTATGTGTACTGGAACTTCCAAACAGCAGCAAGTTTACCAAATTTTAACATCCAAGCAGAGGCCAAGGGGAGACATTATGTGATTTAGTGCATTAGTAGTTTAACAAACTTGACTTTCTTCCTGATTTCTCAAACCTGTCATGTTGTGTACTTTGGATTTTTTTTCTTCTTTTTTCTTTTTTCTTTTTTAACAATTTATTGCAATTCCATTTATAATTTTTGCTTTAAATGATCAGGTACATCAATGAGATTATTGAATCAGTTCTACTTGTCATTAATGAAGAGGGTTTAAGTCGGATGGGTGGTGGTCGTGGTGATCAGTCAACTAATGCAGCCACTCATAATCATGGTCATTCTATTGCTTCTGGGGGTGGACATGATAATCAACCTGCCTCAGCTGAATGGGCACAAATGCTGGAAGCTGCAACTCAGAGAAGAACTGAAGTTCTTATGCCTGAGAATCTTGAGAACTTGTGGACAAAAGGAAGGGATTACAAAAGGAGGGAGAATAGAAGTACCAAAGTTGGCTTTCATGACCATTCTCCGAAAAATCCTGCTACAGACAGTTCGGAAGGAAAGTCTTCACTTCAACCAATACATATGGTGGGTTCAGATCCCCAGCTTAATGTTGGAAGCCCAAATAGGTCAGAGTCTTCACTAAATCATGACAAAGAATTATCTCTTGAAGCAGATCATCACATTGATGAAGCAAAGGATATCAAGGATCTCACTTCAAATAGCTATAAAAAAACACTCATGAGATCCAACAGTACTTCTGGCCTGGCAATCCAACCTAATAAAGGAGGGTCCACAATGTCAGACTTCCATATCCCTGACATGGTTGTTAGGAGAGAGGGACAATCTGCTCCCAAGCTTCGGTGCCGGGTATGCACTTTTGACCGTAAAAGTGATGGCTTGTGAAACATACTATTCTAAATTGCCTTGGTTTCTATTTAATATACACTTCTATAAATCAGAGCTGATTCGAGTTTTGATAGATGGAGGATTGCACAGCAAGCACTTACTTTTTGTTTAGTTAGGTTGTTATTTATTGTCTACTTGTACACTGCAGGTAATGGGAGCATATTTTGAGAAACTTGGGTCCACATCTTTTGCTGTTTATTCAATAGCAGTGACTGATGGGATAGAGAAAACTTGGTTTGTAAAAAGAAGGTAGAAGGTTTGATTCTTTCATTCATTTCTATAATAGTGGGAGTGCACAAGTTATGTTTGTTTGAATTTTGAAATTATACAGACAAGTTAACTTAAACTGGAATTAAAGAAGTGTTAGTGCTTGAAGTTTTAATTTTGAATCATGCAAATTTTTTGCCAAATCATTCACTCCCCTCCCCCCCCCCCTTCTTTTTTTTTTCACTTTAAGGTCTGATCCTTGATGGAGAATACATATGATGGAGTGTCAAAATTGTTTTGTTCCATATTTACATCTGTGCTTTGACGTCACAACACCAAACTTTCTTTTGGTGTGATATTCAGATACAGGAATTTTGAGCGATTGCATCGACATCTAAAAGAAATTCCTAATTATACATTACATTTGCCTCCCAAAAGGATATTTTCCTCAAGCATAGAGGATGCCTTTGTCCATCAGCGTTGCATTCGACTTGATAAATATCTCCAGGTATTTTCGTTCCTTGTCTACATCTCTTTAAAGAAATATATTCCTTTGTAATTTTCCAATAACTATATCATTGCATCAAATGTGTTGCTTCAGGATCTCCTGTCGATAGCTAATGTTGCTGAACAGCATGAAGTATGGGACTTTTTAAGTGCTTCCTCAAAGGTCTGCATCTGCTTGGCACTTCTTATCATAACATGAGAATTGTGGCCTCTATATCATTTCTATTGGTACAATGGGAACCATGACAACCTAACAGACTATTATTTTTCCGGTTTTTCGCCTGAAGAACTACTCTTTTGGGAAATCTTCCTCAATGATGAGGACCCTGGCAGGTATATGGTTTTAATGATTTGAATTTTCTTCATAGTTGCAAGTTTGGATTCTATTGCCTCCTATTAATGTGCTGGATGAGTTTGTGGAATTTTGATTGCAAGTTCTGTTTTCTGATCTTTTTAAATCAGTATTTGTCTGTTGTTCCACCCTCTTCAAACTTACCGTTAAAAAGTAATTAAAAGGAAATATAAGTGGGAGAGAGAGCTGAATCTACTTATCCCTAATTTAGAATAATGTTTTCTTAAATGGTTTATAAAGCTACTTATGAGAGGATTGTGCTGAAATTTAATATGCCATTTTTTTTAAACTTTTGCATCAGCCCTTCTTTGATTTCCATCATGTTAAGCATTTGTTTATTGAAATTAATCCTGATTTAAGGTTATACGATGTAAAGCTTTTCTTGGATTTTTCCTGTGTATTAATAACTCCACATATAATGTTTGAATTTTTTATCTTTGCAGTCAACGTTGATGATGCTGTGGATGATATTATGCGCCAGTTTAAAGGTGTTTCAGGTAGTTTCATGCAAAAAGCCGTTGGTTCGTCATCCCCCACTACTGAAGGTTCTACACCGGCCGCATGGAACTGGTCCTGGAATGCTGTTGAAATTGATAATAGTATTTCAAAGCAAATTGCGGCGGAAAATGCATTAAACTCTGATAATGAGGAAGGTGAAAAAGAAGCTAATATTGACCATGAGAATATTGATAGTGAAATAGCAGAAGATAATGGGTGGCATTCTGACAATGAATTGAGCTCAAAGGATTATTCACAACAGGTAATAAACCACAGTAAAGAGCCTAACAACTTGGATCTAGATAGAAAAAATGACACAGTGATTGAAGGAAGGGTTGGCAAGGATGTTCCGGCTACAAATTTCACTCTGACTCCTGATAATTTGGAGGATCCAGTTGGAGTGCCACCTGAGGTATGTGTAGTCAACTGGTTTGCTTTCTTTCTTGTGTCTGCGTGTCACACTTTGATTGTTGATTGAGATATATGGTTTACTGTTACTTATTGGTATGTGCTTAGATTATACATTAGCTTCTTATTGTCTTTGGGACGAGACTGCAGTGGTGACTAGTATGCTGCCTATTTGGTAAAGTTGGGAATAACATTTATAGAACTGAGACATGATCAAAACTGTACAACATTAATATTCAACTGTTTGGTTTCCTGTTTTCTTGGGAAGTTGAGCTAGTATCAGGCATCCTTTCTTAGATCTGTTCAAGTGTTTAAAACTCAGTTTCCCTAATTATTTATGAAATAATTTAGAAAGAAAATTAATTTCAATAGTTTTTATTGTAAATCAAAAAATGAGAACCATGAGGCAAAGTGGATGGTGTATTCTGAGAAAGTGTTTTGGAAACGTTCTCTCCTTTCTAAGGGAAAGAATAATGATTTGAGAACCAGAACAAAGCAGGGATGAAGTTTCACTTGGGACTGTGCTAAGCAGGATGTTGTTAGGATCTTTGCTTTTCCTTTTTTATACATTCTTTGAAGAGAACTATTTTCTTTTGTTAAATTAATTTGTAGTCCCTTTACTTAGTGGGAATATTCAAATAGATTCTTATATTTTAGATGTTTGTATGAGTCCTTGCACAACAGCAACAACCAAGCCTTGTCTCACTAAGTGGGTAAGTTACATGAGTTTATGAAAACCAGCAACCTAGTGCATGAGGCTCCCACTAGGGAGAGTAGATTTATGCAACCTTACCTCCATAAGCGGAGAGACCATTTTCAATATTTGAACCGCCTAAACTATTGGTCACAAGGCAATAAGCTTACCACTACACCAAGGCTATATGAGTGTATAGTTCTGAAAAATTTTAACTGAGTCCTTATAATTTCAAAATGCATAACTGGGTCTCTACTGCTAGAGCATCATATTAGTGCTCTACCTGTATGCTGGATAGAACAACCCAATTATAAAGTTTTGAAATTTAAAGGATTTTGAAAGTTTGCAAGTTGAGTAGCTGTAGTTAGGGTTCTTATAGGTTCTGAATTTTTTAATTTCAGTTCCTGAATCCACCCTACCATTAAAGCACTATAACAACAGGAAACCAATTAGAAATTTTTTTAAAAGTATAAGAACTCAATTGGAAACTTAAATAGTATAGGGACTTATTAGGACATATCCAATATTTAGAGGGATCTATAGATCAATATAACCATTTTTCTGAGTTTAGAAGACACTCTATTAACCTTTATAATTTTAACCATTTTGCAGTGGACCCCACCTAATGTCAGTGTCCCTATTTTGAATTTGGTTGACAACGTATTTCAGCTTAAGAGAAGAGGCTGGCTAAGGTATATTACTGCATTTTCAAGTCAGTAACTGTTATTAAATGATGTCTGAATAGTGTCTAAAATTTTTAGGTGAGTTTGCTTAAGCTTAGGAACTTTTTTTTTTTTTTTTGAAAAAAATAAAGAACACTTTTATGATACAGCTTTTCTGTAGCTTTTTCTCAAAAGTTATTCTCTCTAGTTTATTAAAAAAGAAAAATAAAACAGCTTTCTTCTGGGTTTTATCCTTTTTTAATTTAAAAAAAATATTATTCTATTACCTTAATCTTTTACATACATCTTTTAATTAAAAAAGCACATTTTTCTTCAAAAAACAGAAAAATCTTATGCCACCCTTACAGAAGCTTCTTTTGATGTTGTGTTTAATGTAATTTTAGCTTGCAAATTATCTTAATATATGTGATTTTGCATGTTGTTACAGACAAGATTGATTTCTAGACAATTTCTAGAGTGTCGGGTTCCCTAACATAGCATGAATTATGAAACATTCATGGTGAAGTGATTTGCAGTTTGATCTTTGCATCCTCTCAATGTTAAAATTAAATTAAATTTTAGCACAGCGTAGTGATGATCTGCAAATCTATTCTCTGTCTTACTTTAAGCCTATAGGGGATTTTCGAAGGATTATGAGGTGGTGCAGTTGAAATGAAGTCCATTTTTTGATGGTACTATCATGAACCATTTATCATAAGCTGCTTATATAGCTTCTTCTTTTTTTCAACTTTGTGCATGACAATAACCATAAGGCATAAGCAGATTTCAAACCTTTGTAACTTGCTTGAAATCTTGTTGCTGTTGGGCTAAATGGATTTGACTTAGCAAACTATCAAGTATCATGATGCTGCTGTTTTCTCTAATTTTCAGGATTTATAAGTTGCTAATGCTAGTTGGTTTCTGCCCTTGCAGAAGACAGGTTTTTTGGATATCAAAACAGATATTACAGTTGGTGATGGAAGATGCTATTGACGACTGGCTTCTAAGGGAGATCCATTGGCTTCGGAGAGAGGATACCATTGCCCAAGGGATTCGGTGGGTCCAAGATGTAAGGAGTGAGCCACAATTTTGAAAATCTTTTACTGCAGCAGTGTTTGCCAACTCATAAATGATTTTTTTTTTTAATGCAAATTAACAGTATCACACAATGACATACTACACCTTGACTTGCCAAAACTTGTGTCCTATCTAAACACTAAAGAGAAGCAATATAATGAATCTTAAACCAAAGCAAGGGAAAGGACATAGGTTCCCCTTAAAAATATGAGCATTCTGATCTGGCTAAAGAAACCAAAGGACTGCATAAACTGTTTACACCCTATTTGCTCTTACTGAAAGCTCTAAAACTAGTAAATGAAACTGCTCCACGTTCTGATAGCAAAGCAAATATTCATCAAACACACGAAAAGCCTACGATGAATGTAACTGATTTCTGTTCAGGTTGTTTTTCTGTTAGACATGAATTTCGTATTTAAGTCAATGCCTAGTCTTGTTTCTGTGGATTTTAGTTTGTGCTCTTTTGCTTCTAACCTTTGTTTAAACAGGACACTTTATCCTCATTTATAGTTCTTTTCTTTCCATAGATATTCTTTTGGCATTAAATTAAAAAATTCTGTCCAACCTTTTAGCTTAATATCATTTGCTCATCGTTTTGTTCTAAAATGCAGCTTTGTGGAATTTATAATGAAGTTGACTGTTAAAATAGATGCATTGTCTGTAGTGCAGTACTTTCCAAATTACTAAATCACTAAATATATATTGATTTCTGTTACTTAAATTGCCTTTGGTTTAGTATTTTGTCAATTTTTTCATCTCAAATATTTTTGTTGACTTGCCACAATTGCCTTATACTTTTCTTCAACTTGCTAATATTTATCAGATGTGAAATAACTGTCTGCTCACTTGGCTTGTAGCTGCTTGGTACTTTTTTCCATCATTTGAATGGGGCTCATGAAAACTTGTCCATTGGGACTCTGATTTGTTTGAAATCTTCGAAACACCTTTTACCTTAATACATTTTTTCCATTTGAAAGTGTACATGTGCTATGCATCTTCTATGTTTTTAATCTTGTTCAGATAAGGTGAATTCGCTAGTCTTTCTTGGTGAGTCACAGATTGAGGATGAAGGGGTGAATTCTTGCTCTGAATTTCTTTTAATGATTTGACTGTTACCAATTTTCCAAGTCAGATGGATGCAACTACAGTTGCCAATTGCTTGTGTTAATGTTTGCAGATCCTCTGGCCCGGTGGCACCTTTTTTTTAAGAGTACAGACCCCTCAGATTTTAGTTGGCGGGAGCGGAATTGATCAAAAACCTTTACAAGAGATAAATGACTCTGTTGGAGGCAGGATTCGCAAATCAGAGTCAGGGTCTTTCGAGCAACAGCTTGAAGCTGCTCGTAGAGCAAGCGATGTCAAGAAACTGCTTTTTGGTTAGTCCCATTTTTCTGAAGAGTCCTTTGTTAGTTCATTTGAGATGGGTTAGCGGGTATTTTGGCACTTTTGGAATTTTATTTAAGCTTCTTTCATTTGCATTTTAATCATTCTTTCTTCTAAAATGAGTGCAAAGGCCCCCTTCAACCCAACACCTCAAGTTTTAGTTACTTGTTATGGTACTCATATTGTTTATAAATTATATGGGCTTTTTAGAACCTTTTGAGAGTTGAGGTGAACAGCACCGCATTTCTATTCTCAGAATTCACATCACCACACTTTGTCATATAAATTTGCCTTCATTTTTTTCAGATGGAGCTCCAGCAGCCTTGGTCAGCTTAATTGGGCAGAAACAATACAGACGCTGCGCCAGCGATATATATTACTTCAGTCAGGTTAAGCTCTTTCCCATTGCTGCATTCACTTGTTGCGGAACTGCTAATTCTTTCTTCTGTTTGTCTTTTTGTTGTGTCTAGTTACACAAATTTACTCTTCCTAATCTAAATTAACAATCATGCTATGTATTGTTTCATTGTAGTCTTCTATATGTGTGAAGCAACTTGCTTATGCAATCCTTGAACTTCTACTTATATCCGTATTTCCGGAGTTGCGGAATGTTGTCATGAGTGTTCATGAGAATATGCATGTTCACCAACCTGTATAGAGTTCCTTATCAGCTGATTGGAATCGGATGACCTGCTTATGCTCAAGATCAGATCATGAGATTGGGAAGATCATGTGTTTTTTTTGGTTGATGGTACCATTAATGTGGCTTTGCTAGCTAGTAGTAATTTTTAAAGCAAGAACATGAGCCATGATTTTTTTTTTTCTTTTTCTTTTTCTTTTTCTTCTTGGGAACATAGTGAATAGTTTTTTAAACTTAGATTGTGTACAGAAAAATCATTTTTTGTGGATTCGTGAAATGCATCTAGTGAATATTCTTTATTCGTCCAGCATTGGCATTTGAGGCTTGTTCATCATCCAGTGGATAATGTTTATGCCTTTCTTCTCTTGCTGACACACTATTTATCTTTACTTTTGGCTTTTCTGGAAATATTCTTTGTCTCAGGATAACAAGTTTGATCAAGTGACGAGTCACGTTAGTCAAATCTAAACTCTATATCATTTTAAAAGAAAAGAAAAGAGGAAAAAAAAAAATCAGCAGCAAGTTCTTAAGTCTTCTCTCATGTTACATGGAAAAATTCTTCTAAATTGAAGTTGTTTGTGAAGTGCCAAAAAAAAAAAAAAAAAAAAAAAAATTACATCTACCTTCCTTAAGATGTTTTAATGTTATATTTGCCCCCTCTAGTTTTTAACATAACAACTCACTCTCCTAATAATTTAAAAACATAACAGCTACCCCCTGACAGAAAACGACTGTTTGCTCTATTAGTATCACATGACCTACGCATGAGAATCTATTTATTATTGGATTAACTAGAGAGTTACAATTATGGTATATTTTATTAATTTAAATTATTTTTTAATTTTAAAGGCTCTAGGTCACTTTAAGTATCTTGAAGAAGTATAAATAAGTAAAAAAGACAAAACAGATAAAAAAAAGACATGACCACGAAAGATAGTTAAAACGACTAGAGTCTTTACACAATTGCGTAAATCAATGTTTTTAATTGAAAAGTCACATATGAATACATGCTAGCAACGAGCCACTGACGAAAGTATGCTGGTAAAAATGAAGATTGGTGTTTGATAACTGCTCGATAAGGGAGTTGAGAAAGTGAGCGGCAAAAAACGTACAAAAATTTAAAAAAAAAAAGATTAAGAAATAGTTTACATGTATTTTATCTGCTTCTACGAAATTTTTGGTCTTTTTTTTAAATAATATTTAATAGGTCATTTTTTAATAATTTTAATATAATTGATCACTTTTCTTAATTGATATTTATTATTGGTTTTTTCCATAAAATTAACTATACATGATGCAGTTAAAATTCAATGTTCTAGAATTACTGAACTTTTTTTTTTGGTTTCTTTTAGGGAGTGGCTATTGCAATAACCTCTTATCTAATGTCACACCCCTTTTTATTGATATTCCTAAAATATCTTTTATTAAAAATTAGGTTAAATATTTATCTATTGCCACACCCTAATTAAGTATTGATATTTTTCCTAGTACAATATTTGTATATCGTACTCCAAAAATCCTTTCTCGCTTTGTTTCAAAAATTGCAACTAATCCATTCTACCATTGCAACTTTTTCTCGTAAACATTATGTGAACATTCATAAAATCTCTTCAATTTTTTGTTATTGTATTTTTTATAAATTATGGGTATTAGGATTTGCTTTTATTTCTATTTTTCAATTTATGATATTAGTATATCATTTTTACTGTTATTCTTTTATTGTGTCATTCTTTTTAGAGGATGGAAAATCAAATTGAGGAAGAAAATGATTTGATTAACATTCAACTTGCTAATTTTGAAGATAGTTTTGATACTGAGATGAATTTATATTTTTTAATTATTATTTCAAGTATAATTTATTTTAGATTATATCATACAACATAGTTTGCTTTAAATTTTATTGGATTTTCATTGAAGTTTAATTTTGGATTTTATTTGTATCACTACATTGCATGCATTGTCTTATAATGAGAAAAATTTGTGCATTTGGTTTCTAGAAAGAAATATTCAATAGGTTTTTTTTTTTTTCAGATTTTCTTTATATTCTATGTTTTATTGTTGTGTTTGAGTAACTTGAGTAATTTTTAAGTTGAGAAGTGTTGGATGGATTATTTTTGCACAAATATGATATGAATAAAGTGCTATGTTTTTGTTTGATCAAAATTGACAAGTTATTTAAATTTTATTGGACTACATTTTTTATAGGAATTAATTATTAGATTTAGTTATAAATTTTTTTGTGCTAACTTAATAGTTTAGTTATTGTCAATTTGTATATTTAATATTAATTAGTATGATTATTTAATATAATTTTGCAATATTAGAGTGGCAATAGATAAAATTTTAAAACAAGTTTTAATTTCAAAAATTGAAAAATAAAAAATACCTAATATAACATATTAATTTTATTTTAAATTATTAAATTTAAAATAGTTAATTTTTGTATTTAATATTAATAAATGTAATTATTAAATATAATTTAAAATATGTGAGTGATAATAGACAAATATTAGTCAAGAGTCAAAAACAATAGACAAATATTTAACCCAACTTTTGATAAAGGATATTTTAAGAATTCCAAAATGAAAACAATAAAAAGAAGTGTGGCATTAGACATGAGGTTGTGGCAATACTTACTCCCTTTCTTTTATTGTTAAGTAAACAATTTTGATGGCTGAGATTGAATACAATTTGCAGACAAACGGTAGGAGATCCACATCTTATACTCTACCCCCTCAGTACAATCCTTGACACATTATAACGGAGATTCCTCACTCTCTCTTCATCAAAATGGAGCAGAATTAGATTGATAAGGTTAGGCCATGAATGTTATTATTTCTCATAAGCAGATATCAAAATGATAAATAACATCATGCTGCAAACTTATTAAAGTTAGCTTGATCATTTTATTTGTTTTCACGCAACTGAGAACATAATAATACTGTTGCTAGTTCGACAATTAAATTTTAATTTTTTAAGAAATTATAACTTGTTTTTAGATGATAGCTAATTTAATTTGATTTAAAAAGAACCATGATTCTAAGCCAGCAGACTAGTTAAATATGAGATAACTCACTGACTTTAAGCCAGGCTAAATCAAGCAAATTATGTTACACAACAATAAAGTTAACTACGAATTTTACAATTTCAACTCACATATTTTGTTTCGCCAATTTTTAACAGTTTCCAAGTAGTAAGTGGAATAAAGGTCGTTTAGTCGAGTAAACATAACTAGCAAGATCATGGTGTTTCAATTGATTTGTTGGCCAGCATCTATGTAAAGTTGTAAGCCACAAAATCAATAAGCTATCATATTTGCTTGTCAACCAACCATGCTCTTCCTACCTTATCCTTTTCTCCCTGTCGCTCCCAATACAAAGTCTCTTGCACCTATTATCTCTGTACTTTCAAAATCAAGAGCCACATCACAGGCTAAAGAAAAGCTATTACAGCTCCACAATAAATAAAAAAAGGTTCATTCATACATTCCTCTATATTTATTTGACTTGTATGTATTTTCCATGTTTACTTATGCAATCTTCTAAAGCATCAAGTGTATGGTAACTCATTATTTCTGTGAAAAATAATTATTATAAGCTGTTTTGAACCTGAAATAAGTTAATCCAAGCACACCTCAATTGTGTCCAATTCTTCAATTTTTCTAATATGTTCTAATTTCAGAAAATAATGGCTACAGCCTCTGCAGCAACACCAGCCACAATCACTGTTGTGGGAAGCTCCAGCGTTGGGAGCTCAAGGAGAAGGAAGAGCAATGTGCAATTCATCAAAGGGCTGAATTTCTTTGGGGGATTGAAGGCACAGAACAGTGTGACATCACTAGGCCTTCCTGTGTGTACTGAGCAGTCCTTTGCAAAGGTTGTGAGCTCCTTGAAGCATCCATCAAAGGGCAAAGGCAGAGGTGGAGGGGCAGCCTCTTCAACATGTAATGCTGCTGATGAGATTTTCCAGATTGCAGCCATCATGAATGGACTTGTTCTTATTGGGGTTGCGGTAGGATTCGTTCTTCTGCGAATCGAAGCATCCCTGGAAGAAGCCGAGTGAGAATTTCATAAACTTCATCAGTTGATTCAAATATATGTCTATCAGAAAACAAGTTGTATCTTTACTTGATTCTTGATATATGTTGTAGGACCAAATTATTTTGAGGTATCTGAATACTACTTCATGGATTTTTATTTGGATGCAAAGAATTGTACATGATGCTGTCTTGCTTTTGACTTAAAAGATGAATGTTTGATATATGGACCTGGTATGGAAAAAAGGACATAATAGTCAATTGATAATACTGTTTTGGTAGACTTGGAGATTAGCCTATTGAGAGTTTGCTACAAATATGTAGCCCATGCAAGAAATCAAATTCAATTGGTTTGGAAATTGTTATGAACAGCCAAATTTTCTTTGCATCTACAATACTGAAAACTATAAGGTCGTACAAGAGACTAGAAGAAGTATTTTAAGTTTTTGTCACCAACGGAACTTACAGATGAAGAAATGATGCATAGGGAAAACATTTCCCATGATTGAGAAAGAGTCTGAGACCAGTGTTGCCTCTGAAACTTGAAAGTAATAAATATGATCTGGAGATAGCATGCTTCTGAGTTCTTTCACTTATTGAAAGATACTACCACAAAGGATCAGTGTCTTGATACTTATTAACGGTACCATCATATATAGCTGAGAGTTATGTTGAAATTATTGTCACAGCTAGCTACAAAATCCAATAGATAGTTGGATACGGCATCTATGTAAACCTGTGCTAATATAAAACACTCTATAGATTGTTTCATTGCACCATTTTAATTCTCTTGAATATCCACCAGATTCAGACCTTAAAATCCATACACACCCTTCTGTTTTAACTAACTGTGGTAGACTGTGAATTGCCCTGCTTGAAACCTATTGGACATAGTGGAGTCTGCAACTCTATTGTAAAGTCTCTCATATTCAGTCAACCAATATTTAATGGTACATTTTCTAGTCGTTTTGAGACAAACGAGTCCTGCAAATATCAAAATGTCAGAAAAAGACCGGCTGATATTGTAAATTGGCCAATGCCCTCGCCAGAAAATGAGCCTCAAGTAACTGTTCCAAGGATGCCAAAGGCCAAATTCATGACACATCCTTCAGAGACAAATGCAGGAACCCCCAGCCAACATCCTTTAGCCATCAGTTGTGATGAGTTTCAAAGTTTGTCCAAATGACTCGTATCTTCCCCTTATAGAAGTTGTAGCACAATAAGGTATCGACATGTTCATTGGATAACCTAAATACTACCCTAAGACCCCTCTTCCACAGCTGAGACATGAACATTTTCCCTTTTCTTTTTTCTTTTTTGAAAAAAAAAAATGAACCTTTGACTGTAAGAGCCAAAGTGTAAATACATTATTTAAGAGAGACCGATGTGATGTTGCAAATAGGAGGAATATCATTGCAGTCACTGTGAACCTCAGAGGAGATTAGTTTAACTTATTTTATTTCCAAGAGTTATATAAACATAACCATCAACATCTCCTCCTCGACATAGTTCTCATCCACTTTACTTATTCTTTAATTTTTTAAGAATATTTTCTTGTCAAATCACACGGTTGTCAGCGAGTATGTCACAACAACCAATGTACATGTAGTATTTCTCTATTTCTAAACGATTTACTATGGTTCGGTGTTGGTTACTCAGTTGATAAGAATTTGAGACGTAGAAGAATAGTGGGGTTTAATTCATGCAATTGTCCTCTATCCTAGTTTCTTTTTCCTTATCCACATTCCTTCTCCATGGCATCCGTGATCGTTGTGATTGTAGGCATTGTGGCTATTGCGATACTACGAAATATTTGTGTGTTTGCACAAAACATAAACTCCTATATTTAAGCTTTTAAATTTTAACATTTTCAATTACTTATAACAAAAAAAAAGAAAAACGACCTGCTTACTACCTAACTCGAAATGCATGACAAGAAGATACTAAAGAAGTGTTAAAAAAGCTTAATATGAGACTAAGGACTGGAAACAATAAGCATCAACCAACGATGTGGCCCGTTGGGGCCGTGATGTGGTTGTAGTGGTGTCTAAATAACTGCAAAAATTTATATGCTAATAATAGTATTCTAACAAAAACGGTTGTTATTTAGACAACACGCATGGCGCACCCAGTGCATGTAAAAATTTTCCCATGCTAGGTGGAGGAAACATATTCACACGTAATGTAACAAGGGAAGCAGGGTGAAAGGTGGGTGATACATACAGCGGACACGGAATTGTATTGTATGCTTGGAATAGAAGCACGTTTTCTTCTGAAAATTAAACGGACAAACAGGACCATTGGGTTGTCCTGTTTCACCACCATCATGTTTGTGGCTCTCGCTCACGCACTTAAAATTGTTTTTGAGGAGAACGACAGAAAATGTGTGCTTTTCTTGACTAATGGGGGACCAATGCAATGCAAGCCAGACAAACAATGAAATGGGACTGAGTGGGGGTGGGTTAAGCCCCTTATGTCAGCTTGTTTAATCAAACCCAGGTTAAAGATTGAAGACTTTTCATTGTTCTTGTTCCGGAACAAGAAGATCTTCTTTATTTCCCCTCCATATTGAACTTTCACAACACATAATTCGGAACTTATGGAAATTTTCGTCGGTTAAAGTAGTTTGAAGTTTCGAGTTTGAATTTTATCAATGAGAAGAACTAACGTTGGAAGAATTTTATCCACCGACACTTAATTACAATCAGATTAATAAGGGTCCAATATATTGCGAATACTGATGGTTAAGACAAAATTCAGAAAACAGAATATCGGAACTTAAATATAAGTCTTATTGAACAAAGCTTAAACTTATGAAGAGAAAATGAACTATTATGACATGCTATCAAATACTCGTCTATGCATTTCTCTTTTCTCTCCCCAAAAGGGAAAAGAAAAACCGATAATAATTGAGTGTAAATTGAAACCGCACCATCTTATCAAAGCACCGTCTTATCACATTCATCCTTAATAAACCATAAGTGGGTTTGTAAGAGGTTATAGATTACTCCACGCTGTCATAAGTGACCAGATGAGAAAATCATGAAAGTGAATATCCACCACTCATGAAAGGTTATAATAAGCAGCCAATAGAAATCTACTAACGAATATTCTAGACTGTGAGTATATCCTATTCCTGTTCCTTCCTATGTGTATCCTAGGTGCGCCAAAACATTCGTTTTATGACGTACATGCACTCTTTTGACACCTTAAGGTCCATTCCCCTTCTAGTTTCTATATAAACCGGACTAGTTGTATTCCACTCTTCATTTAAAGCAGAAAGAAAGCTCAATAAATAAGAGAAAACTTTTTGCCGAGAAAAATGTCTGCTATGGTAGAGACATGGATGTGGGAGTTGGCAAAGCTTAGAGGGAAAGTTCTAGGCCCCAAGACCTTCCTTTCTAAGGCTAAAGAAGAATCAGAAGACGAGCAAGCAGTGAAAAAGGAAGCTCAAAAGGAGATCGTGCTTGTTCAGAGAGAGGTATCAACCATGTCAGAGGAAACATTGTGTTTGCTTATGGATAGATTTGTGCCTTGTTGATGTGCTTTTTTGGTGCTCAAAATGTCTTGTTTATTCTATGTATGACTTAGATTAAGAAAATTGTAATGGAAATGGTGTTAACTATTACACAAACTATAAAGTAGTTGATTTATTTGGGAAAAGAAAGTGGTTGATTTAATCACTAAGCAAGAAGCCGGGAAACTATCCATCTCAGGTAGCAATAAATGGTATATTTTCCTAATTTGGAATTAGCATCCACTATTAGCTTTATGAACTTTTTGAGATGATCTTGCGGTAGTAAAAAAATCCCCCTTCCCGCCAAACCCCTAAAAGTTAAAAACAAACGAGAAATTTTAAGGCACTTTTAGAGGAAGTAACAATTTTCTTAATTATTTTTACAACTGTCAAACGGTAAACAACACAAAGAAGTTAGAAAATTTTATGTTAGCCACCATTCAGCATTGCTAGAGGGTCCTTCTTTTATACGGAAAAGACTCTTTCGTTTTCTTTTGTTTTTTTTTTTTTTTTTTTTGGGCTATCGTTTATTTTTAAGGAACTGTAAAATTTAATAAAAAGTTGCAAGATTTCCTTTTAAGCTGAAAACTTCCAAGTTTTAAGTTATTTCATATTGCCGTTTGTCGTATAAAAACAGTAAATGCTAATAACATAGAGTTCGCAATCATAGAAAAACTAGAAGTTGCAGTTGATTTTACGCAGGCAACACACCTAGAAGTTGGAGTTGAAGTTTGCAGAAATAAGCATTAAAAGGACACCTAACAAATAGCTAATGGAGATCTCCGAATTACAGGAGTCTATATTGACATTGCTTTATTCAGTTAGAGAAATTAATCTTGGACTGTGAAAACAAAAAATAAGAAAATCCAAACAACAGAAACAAAGAAATGACTTTCTGATATCATTTTATTATCAAATTCTATTGTATTATATTATTACTATATATGGTGTAAACATATTAGTATCTATGCTTCTTACCTTTGAAGTTTTGATTTTTCAAGGGGTCAGTGGTGATGTGTTCTCTCCTCTAGATATTTGTCAACCCTCAAAAATATTAGGGTGTGAGATATTTTGATAGTTATTTTCATTCGTTACTAAATGACTACCATAAATTTATGCAGAAAAGGACTAAATTGACTTGTTTTGTATCATAATAATTAATAAAGGAAAGAAAGAAGCAAGTCCTTTTTATACTTAAATGGATATTTTTGCAGACATGTCGAACCTTGATTTCAGAAAAATTTATCTTCAATTCATTATATAGATAATAAAATAACAAATACTTTTGTTCTACTCTATCATCTTATATATTTTATGCATAATTTTTAATATTTTAGTATATACGATACATATGTTAAGATATGTATCCCAATTTTGCAATTTCGATACTATCTTAACCCATATCTTAATATGAGTAAATATTTCACTCGTATTTTTAGTATCCTAATAATATCTATAATATCTATACAATTATATGTATTTCGCATAATTTTAAAATAGTAATCAATCTAATATATTTTAATAAGATAATATTTTTAAAATTTAAAAAATCATACAGTATACAATTTGGTTAAGACTATGACAAACAACAAGAAGCTCTGATCAACAATTAAACACTTGGGGAATCTACGGTCAAAATTTTATGAATCCCCCCACCTTAGTTCTCACTTATTCATCCCTACATGAGAATTCATGAATTCCTCTAAGGCCTTTACATGACTTCCTTTATACAGAACCAACCTTTACACAAATATCTTGGAGAAAAATTTATGAGCTACTTGCCTCAATGCTTGTTGAAGTTATCTCAGACTTCTCAGTTACAAGAGAGGATTCCCATTTTTGCCACTCCATAACCTCCCTACCATATCTGAGAGCTTCATCAATAGTATCAGCTTCCAACCCGGTAACCACCGAAACAAACAGCTTACGGCTAGTTAGAGAATGGAACAGTCTCTTAAACTTCACAGCAACATACTGAAAAGCGCGAACGGCTAATGAAGTGTTATTGCCATTGTTACTACCTCTATTTTGAGTGTGGCTGATGACTGGATTGAAGTCACTAAACCACTCACATCTTGTTAGAGGAACCTGCTCGATCTTTTCGTCGAGTAGATCGAATTTGGTCAAAATCAAAAGGAACTTTTTCTTGTCAAAGGCCGTATGATTAATGATGTTTTCAAAGAGACGCTTAGCTACCAACATTTTGTTGGTTGCAACTCCTTTACTGTCAACAGTGTACTCATCATAGTCAGTTAATGCAACGGAGAACAAGACAAAATCGGCGTCTTCAAACATCTCCAACCACTTGCAGTTTTCTCCAAGGCTTGTGGGATGTACTCTGATAAGTTGGTATCTATAAGTAGAACATAAAGTGTTAGAAAGCATTTGAGAACTGATAGCATGTGCACATCCAATTTAACTAAAAAGTTTCAGGTTCCATCTCTTTCCTCAAGCATGACTACTATTAGCACGTGAAAACTTTTCAAAATTTTCACAATTTAGAAAATGTTTTCTGAAAATATTTTTAAAAAAATTATACCAAACACGTTTTTACTTTTATTTCCTGTTTTCTATGAAAATAAAAATAAAAAATGGCCAAATCAAACAGGCCCTTAAGGGCTGTTTGATTTCTATTTTCATTTTTTATTTTATTTTTTTAGAATTTTGTGAAAGAAATAGTAAAAATAAGAAAAATTTTATTTCCTTCTATTTTCTTGTTTTTGTTATTTTCTTCATAAAATTCTAAAAGTAATAAAATAGGTAATAAAAAAAAGAAATGAAAATATAAACCAAACAAGCTCTTAATTTCTGAAACATAAAGCTTTCTATTGATAGGTAAGCGAACGGATAAATCGAAAGGCTAGAAAATTGTCAATTAATACTTCATTATTCCGTCGGGAAACAAGACTATTCAAATTTGAACACCTGTATCTATATTGATTCATCATAAAATTGTGAGGCCTTTTTATTGAGTGCTCTCTTCCAAAGATGTATAATAATGAATAAAATGATGACAACTGAAAATGTGTGCTTGTGTTGGTGACCTGAGACAAAACATGCATGCTCACTAGCATTGCCAAATTGTTCTCCCCAAAAGCTTAAAATTATTAGTAACAAGTTTTTATGTGAAAAGCTGCATGAAATGAGAGAGCTGACCTGAGCGAAGAATCATGTTGATACTCAGGGAACAAAGACTCCTCACCACTTGTCTTGGGAAATGAAAATTCCATTGAAGAAAGGCTATTCGATAATGATATCCCCTCAGCATACAAGATGTCCATATCAGAGGGTTGATAGTACATCTTGGAAATTTCAACGGCCTAAATTCAGAGAAATATTTAGATAGTGATAGTTTCTTGATGTGATGCAACTGCCATATTCATGGCCAAATAATCTACCAATCTAAAGGATTTAGTCATCTATTGTTGAGAGTTAAGGCAACAAAATTATTCATTGGAAAACCATAAATTTAACCAGTTTAAGAGTTTTTTTCTCTACCTAGGTCACAGAATCTCTATACCAAATTCCCACTGTATTGATTTAGATAGTCTTGTGCCTTAATGAAAGTCCAAGTGTCCAAAAGGGGTGATAAACCCTTATTCAAATTCTCTATTTGTAAATTTCTTGCTCAATTTCAGCATCTGAAATTATGTGTCCAGTAATCAGTGATTCACACTCTATGCCAAAACAAAAGGAATAAACAAAAATGACAACAAAGTATAAATTGAAGAAATTCCACAATCATATGGGCTTCATTAATATTAACAAGTGAGTAACATTGATTAAAGTAATCATGTGATGATGAGCAGATAAACATCTAGTATTATTATCTTACACGGTCGAGAAAATAGTTTGCACTTCTAGGTAGCATTTTTAGTTCATTTCTTCTGCTATATGTCGCCTGAATGGCCTCATCCTTCCACAAATCCTCCACAAGTGGCCCATATTCACGTATAGCAGCTGGAAATATTGCGTCCAGGTCACCTGATTCCATGTATTGGAGTATCAAATCTGCGAAAGATTTCAGTCGAGGGCCAATGGAATAGATTGTTTTTGCACCAGTAATCCCTGTAGCAAACTAAAAAATCATGAATTCTCTCCATTACATAACTTTCTAACTAATGGCAGACAAACTTCTTCTCTACTAATAATAATCACACAGTTGATGGTAAAAGATTTCTACTAAGGAAATGTTGTGCATCCGTTGCAGTTTGCAAGGGACTAAACAAAAAAATACTTCTTTATTTAGTTAAAAAATAGACAAAATCATAGAATTGACAATATTCCTTCTCTTGTTTTCAACATTGTTAAAGTAAGGTTAAATGGATAAAGACTGCTTCCATTGCGGTCTACATTATCCAGAAAACTTTGCAAAGGGATGATCCGAAGGATGGAGGAAATAAGGCTCGGTAGGATCTTGAGCCGTGAGTGGAGGCAGAAAGAAGCCAAGAAAGTGGAGAGAAAACGAAAGAGAATGCAGAAAGGGTGCTGAGAAAAAGCACAGAAGCAAGAAACTAGAATCTTACTTCTAATACTATATCACAGTGATGAGTGAACAATGGCAAAGCTTCCTTTCATTCATTACAGAAACAACTTACACACAAGTTATGTACGGAGGCCGGAAAGCCGGTGAAGTAGGTATAGGTAACTAACATAACAGAGAGCTTAACTAACTAATCCTACTGAGCAATAACTAATCTGAGATAAACAAGTCACATGCTAATAATCTACATGCTAATATAGGAAGTGTTCAAAAAATTGCTGCCACCTACTTCATCTAAAGTCCAAACAGAAACAACCCTCCTGGTTAACTTTCTATTCAAGGAAAAGCAATTACCAGATGAAGTGGATTCATCAACAGGCCATCTTTTCCTACTCTCCAACGAACTTTCTTCTTCAAAATGCTCACGCCCCTCCAGCAGTATGCCAAGGTAGGTAAACAGGTTGCTTTGGATCACCAACTTGATATTTTGGAGCTCATTTTCAGTGAAAGGAACATTATACAGAATCTTGGCCTAAGATAAAAGATTCAGTCTTTAGGGTCACCCAAAATCAAGGTTTTTAATTATAAAGCATAAAGTTATTCAGATTGCAGTAAAATATACACCAGACAAGGAAAGAAATTCCAAACTTTGACAAATTATAATTTATATCGAAAAGAAATTTGTAAGGGACAGATTAAGCACTCAGAACTTATCAGTGGACCTCATCATAACTAGAAAAGTGTCTGATTAGAACCCACAACTGAAGTTCTTATGCGCCTAACATTGACATTACACACATAAACCCACTAACAAATTGAGCATTTCTACTTTCTAGAAGATGGTGTAGTGAACCGGAAAGCATTAGAGGAGAAGCTTGCAGGAACCTTATAAGCTGTCAATGCACTTTAGTTTAAAATCAAAAGTCAAAACCAATTAGACTTGTATCTGCGAGGCAACTCCATATTTTGTTCTCCTATATCCAGCACTATATTTGGTTGGGCATAGCATTGCTCATATATGAGACTCAAAGTAAATTCAAGAACTGAAATTTGCAGACAGATACAATACCATCATGAGCATTCTTACAGCTATAATCATGATGTACAAATGAATTTTGGATTGGTGAAAATTAGAAAAAAATAATTGGGCCTATCTTTTAGCATTTAAAAGCATAGCGTCATTTAACTTACTGTCATCACATGTTCTTTAGCAGGCCATGAAGCATGCATACCTGTTTAAATATGGTACATGCTCCAGAGTTGACAGAACCTACAAGTAGAAACTTGTAAAGCATTTTATTGTTAGCTCCAATCCCATCATCTTTATCAGAAGCAGTTATAGAGTTGGAAGGAACGGGCAGAGACAGGACTGTACAAGCTAGCTTTGCTTTACGCTGCAAAAGGGTAAAATCCACAATCATTGATAAGCCATTATCACAACAAAAAGTTAAAAACCAAAACAATGAAACATGCATCAAAACAATGATGACCTTTTCCCATATCCGCCCCATTTCATTCCTCTGTCCCACTTCCTGGCATACACCATCAGCATTCATCCACAAGTTAGGTGTTCCTTCACAAGGCACCCCTGCCAACTGCAAACAATCGATGTAACATTATGGTTGAACAGTCTCAATAAAACAAACAATAATCAATAAATTATGATAGTGTCCAGCACAATAACCTTCAGTATCAATTTCTCTTTTTTTGTAATTTCGCGATCATTTATGGTCACTTTTGTGTTTCCATTGCTTGCATTCTTCTGCAAGCTACCCCCAACGTCTAGCCGGGGGCTGATAATTTGACAAGGTCCGTGACCTTCCTGTATAATCAAGCAGCACACAAGGTTTGAGCTGAGCTTGTAAAACCATTAAGAGTGCTTTACTTAATAATTTGGTGTACCCTTAAAAAATGGAGGTGAAATTTCCTTCATACTTAAAAAATGATCATAACTAGCATAATCGTAACTCACAAATGATCCAAGACTAGATACATTTTACTTTCTTATTTCAAAGCATGGTTTTAAACTGTGGCCGCTATATTGTTGTTGCACCAATCTTCGCAATCACATTGCAATAGCGATTGCAGCCAATTTGCAACTACAATCTCAACCGCAACCATAATTTAAAACTATGTTATAGAGACAAGTTCATTAAAAGGAACTTTCCCAAATGCACAAACAAAAGTACTCCTTAAAGTTGATTTTTCACCTTTCCCCAAAATCCACATCCTTTATCATACCAATAGGATCCTGGTTTTAGATCTTTTGGTGGGTTTGGGCAGCGAAGGAGCAGCATAAGCTGCTCCCGATTGAGAGACTGCAAGTTCACGCGGACAAGCTCTGGTGGCAGTTGATTCACTTCACACAACTTCTCATCACGCATGATTTGCGCCGCTGCCGACACAGACAGCAACTGTTTGAGCATCCGGGAGCATTTTCCCAGCATCCCCCTCTTGCTCTCATCAATCCTCTGACCAATGCAAGTCACACATTTTCTCCCTTCAGGCATGGACCCCATTGCTCTTATGACACAGCTGCGGCAATACTTTGCGCTGCAAACAATGCAGGCTTCCCTCTTTATGAGATGGTTCCCTCTAAGGCATTTATAGCAAGAACCCTTCTTCCCAGGTCTCTCGGCATGTGGTGGCCTTGGAACACTTACAACAATCTGATTAGAATAAACAAACTCCTCATCACTAATTGTACTATCAACCGTGTAGGTTGACTCGGGATCACGAAATGTCACAGCAGAAGGACGCTTGGCATGTTTTGGACTCAGAAGAGTTTCATTCTTGCATTCATCTTCATTCAAAGAACAAATCTCAGAAGAACCAGAACCAGAACCAGAACTGGAACCTGATTCTGTGGTGTCAAACCCTTTTTCATTCTCTTCTTTTTTATCATCATCAACTGCAGGTACTTTTAAATTGCTTGTGGTTTTGCTATTATGCAGCACATTCCCAGCACTGTTTGATGATTCAACTGCATCAAGAGACTCCAAATTTGAAGGCACAACAACAGAATCATTGGACAGTTTCTTCTGCTTGTTTTTGTGGTGGCCTTTGGCAAGAGGTTGGATAACTGGGACAGAGAAGTTGTTCAAGTCATGACAAGGAGCTATGGCTGCAACTGGGATTTGGTCAATTGTGAAAGCAGGGACTTCAGGGATGGAATAACTGAGAGGAGGGCCATTGTACACCACAGCAAAGGAGTACTCATAGCTGCTGTTGCTATCTTCAACTTCAACAACTTCCACCGGAGGAACTGCAGCCACAGAAGAAGGCCTCAGTTTCCTCAGAAGAGAGGCCATTTAATTTTCAAAGTGTCCAAATTGAAGCCAACCCAAAAAAGTAGCACTCCTTCCAATCTATCACCAACCCATCTCACAAAAACAAGTTTTGGAGGTTATAGAACTCAAGATTGACAAATTCTTCTTCGAGTCAAGGAGAGAAAACTTCACAATGAACCAATGTTTCCCGAATGATAGAATTCACTAATGAGTCCCTCTAACCATTTTAGGCCCATTTATGCGCAAAACTAATACAATTTCTATCAGGAAGCCAAGCATATAATATATATAAGCACCCCATGAATGAAAAACCAGGAAACAAAAAACAAAGCCTTAACTTGACAAATGGATGGTGTCATTGGGAAAAGAAGGAAACAAGAGAATGTAAGATAATCAAAGTGTTGGAAGAAGTAGAATTCAAATTGAAGTGAAGGAAACAGAAGTGAGGAGTGAGAACTAAATGAAGCTGACCGGTTCGGGGGATGGACGTGTTTCTAACGTCTGAATGGAAATTACAAGGAAGGCAGACACGACAATGTCAACAACGGCGTAGAATGTTTCATTTCATAGTTCATATCACCGTGTTTTCCAATTTCCAACTACCTCTCGGAGTCATGTTATGCAATTTTGGTCTTCGTATATTGAATGAATTGCAACTACTTCGAGCACGGTAGCTAATTGTTCTATGGACACAAATTTATCACATTGTACTTATGTACATATATAATAAAATTCGACTCTATTTCAAGATGTATTAACTTGTTTGTTTTTTTATATAGATAAAAGTTTAGGTGGGCCGGAACATGTCTCTGGCCTCATCGAATTCTCATCAAACACTTATACAGATACTTACAAATCATCATCAATAAAAGAACTTAGGAATCGAACCCAAGTCATAGCGATGTATAAATGGGAGGTCAACTAGATGAACCAACCATCATCGGCATATATTAACTTGTTTTAAGCTCTTTTATATTATAAAGGGAGAGAACCAACTTACATCAGTGTAAGTTACACTCAATTCTTGCACTATTAAATAATTTTTGTTGAAGAATATTTTTACAAAACTAACCGTTGGATGAAAAATTCATATGTTATAAATCATGTCTGTGAAATTTCATATTAATCCAAAATTATTTAGTATACTTTTTGATTAAATCAATGTAATATATGCTTTCTAAATATATGTAAAAAAGAATTATTTAATCACATTCTTATTAATATTTAATTTTTTTAAAATTTGACATAAATAATCTACATGATATATAGCTATAATTCAACGGTTGGATTAATAAGAACAATATTCTATAAAAAGTTATTAAAGGTATCAGTATACCAAATTTTACGCTGATGTCGACGGATCCCTCCTTTATTATAAATGTGTATAAGTATATGTGTCAAATTTATATTTAAGTAAAAAAAATTTCGGCTATTGCTCCTCCAATCATTTTTTAATAAATATGATTCATTTTTATTTTTTACTCTCTTCATTTCAAAATATTTGTTCAAAATAAAAAAAAAACACACAGATTAAGGAAAAAAAAGAATTAACCTTGGTGCATAAAATTGTATAAATGAACGAAATTATCCTTATCTAAAAATAGTGGATTAGTCTAACATATTTTTCAATTCTAATTTTGATGATAATGAATGATAATTAAATTAAGGATATAATTAAAAAAAAAATTTAATGCTATTTTGATATTAAAAATGGACAGATATTCTAAAATTTTAAAATATCAAAATTAGACAAATATTCTGAAATAGAGAGAGTGTTACCCTATGAGTATCTTAGAATTAACTATTGTTCGAAGGTATATGCAATGGCCAATGGATGAGAAGCAGGTGAAATCTCCATTTCCATGTGTCGTTGGCTGTTGGGTATGGCACTAAAAATTATGAAACCATGAGATGAAAAGAGAACACAAACGTTGACTTGGAATTTGGAGGACACCTGCTCATTGGAGACTATTTTTGCGTTCGGCCAATGGTCGGAGAGAAACCCAAAAGGTTAGTTTCGTTTGTTAAAGATCCATTTTTTTTTCTCCCGGACGAAAAAAGAACAGATCCATTTTTCTCCAGTTTTGACGAGGAAAAGGATGATTAACTTTTATGCTACCCTTTTCCTAAGAGGGCGTGCCCGGGCGATCCATCTCCGTCCAATAGAAAATTTTATACTTCCAACCAAATTGCACTAACACATCTACTAAGTTTTTTATTTTTTTAAATACATCAATCGCTATACGTTTAAAGTAATCGTTAAGAGTTCCCCTAAAAAAAATAATGTTAAAATGTAAAATTTTAAATTGATCCTTAAAAAAGTTATGGGACATTAATTTAGTCCTTTAAAAATTAATTTTTATTTTACTTTAATCCAAATATTAATCTTTATGAAGAATATATCAAGTGATATCTGGTAGGTCATATTATACATAATATGTTAAGTCATCTATTAAGATAGACCTCATATCGATCTTCAAAAGAGTTATTGAACATCAATTTAGTTTTTAAAAAATTATATTCCCTTTATTTTGAAAACTAAATTGATATTTTACAATTCTTGAGAACTAATTTGAGGTCAATTTTAACAGATGATATATCATATTATCACAACATGACATATCAAACACTAATTAGTGATTCATCCACATATGTTAATATTTTGACTACCATATCAAAAAAATTTTAAAAATTAAATTAATATCATAAATATTTTGAAGATTAAATTGATATTTCGTAATTCCAATTTAAATGTCTAACGTATGGGTTCAAGAAACAAATGTTGTTTTCGCCTAAAGCTATAGTCTGGACATAGACCCTTTTCTATCGATCCTTGAAAATTACAATGGAGGCTATATTTTAGGGAGGTCCCACTGAGAAGAAATATGAACAAGTACATGCACAAAGGGCCCAAAATAACAAAGACAACATGAACAGGCCCAAGTACCATAATCTAGGGAGGTCCTTTTAAAAATATCCGACTTCTGGATGTGCCCTCATAATAAATGGGCCAAAATAACCCAATTCCTTACTCCGGAATAGTGCACGAGTATGGCACGGGAATGAATATCAGTGCATGATGTTGGGGAGCGGCGTAGTTGTGTTTTCTTCTATTAGCTAATTCAATTAGTAATAGTATTACCATTGTTAGGAGCTAGGTTTGTTAGTCAATTTTCAAATGTTCAAGAGAAAAAAAGGGATAGCAATATTTTCTTTTGGTTGCATCCCACCGCCAGGTGATTACCATCGATTTACGCATTGCTAGCAAATCGAACATTATTGTGTATATAATATCACCTTATATTTATATTTAGGTTTATTTACAATAAACTTGTATGACCCAATTTCTTTTAGGGAGTTCTATTGAAGTTAGTCGGAAAGAAGAGAAGGATCAGACCAATAGAGATTGAATTTCAGACCTAAATTCATCAACTCTTTGGACACAATGATTAAAAGAGGTGTCATTTGAGTTAGAAAATAAAACAAGTATATTTTAAATAAGGGAAAATGTATTTGTATATACTTGAGAGATAGATATCTCAACCACTTCTCTTATATCTACTTTGTTTATGCAATCTTGTCACCTTTTTCCTTTTCTTTTCTAATTTTTTTTCTTCTTCTCTCTCTAGATTTCTATGAGTGTCGATGGATTTATATATACAAATAATAGTCCTCTTTAAATAAAGTTAGTGAGATTCAATTTTATTATAGTTGTACTCAAATATAAAGTGCTAAATTTGTATCTACTTAAAAATTTATTTAGCAAATATTCTTTAAACTGTCGTTAACACATCCCTAACAAAGCTTCACTATTGTTCAATCCATAAACAGAACTACTACAACGGTAATCAATCAAGGTCTACAAGGAGATTAGCCATGTTTAGAAGCTCTAGATGATGTATAATACAAACTACCTATTCGAACCCGCATATTAAAGAACAAATATGCTACCCCCCGTTGACACTTTCTCAAACAACATTGAATAGCCCATTTAAGGTATCTCTCTGTTATAGGAAAAATTCTTACATGGTTTGAAATCACCACGTAGCTATGTTCCCGTCTAATCATGTAAATATATTTTCATGGGATTATATGTTAGTAGCGGGTCTCATATAAAATATATTTACATGATTGGTCTGGGAGCACAGCCACATGCATGATGCTCTCGAACCATATAAGTATTTCTCCTGTTATAGAGCTTTCCTTTTGTCAGCAATTAAAACAAAGAATGTCCTTTTGCTCTCTTGGCCTTTTTTTGGGCACTTGAGTTGTCCGATGCTGATATCAGTGATAAGTAATATTATCTCCTAACATTTCAGGCTATAATCAGTCCCTTCCTTTCAGGGCACAAGGATGTAACTTTCTGCGTCTCATTCAATCACAGAAGAAATCAAATTCAAGCCCTCCCTCTTAGGGGGAAGCCAAGTAATGGACCCCAACTTCAATTTCAGGCCGAAACCTGAGCCTCGTGTCCAATGGACCGACCACCACAACTATTCTAAGGAGTGCCTGCTACCTCTAGTCATGTGCAGACTATGCAATCTTACATGCCTATGTCGTGGCATTTGGTAGATTACCTATTAAGATTATTAGTAATATAAATTTTTACTTAGAAAGATTTATGTCTTTTAAATTATTAATAATGTTAAATATAGTATTTGGTATGCATAGATAATCTAAGTAGCAATTTATATTACCTTGTTTAATATATCAAAAAGATTACTATGTAATATATGTATTAAATTAATATAATAATAATAATAATAGTTAATTATTATTATTATTAGTTATAATAATATTAATAATTAATAATAATTATTAATTAATAAGAATAAGAAAATTTAATTATTAATTATGATTATAATAGTTAATTTTATTAATAATTATTATTAAAAAATAATTAATATTACTAATAATATTATTAAAGAATACTAATTAATTACTGATATAATTAATCATGATAATATTACCAATAATAATAATCACAATAATTAATAATTAATATCATTTTTAATAATTAATAATAACATCAACAACAACAACAACAACAACAACAACAACAATAATAATGGGAGGATTGCTACATTGGTGGTAATCGATATTATCACATTTCAAGGAGACAATACACATTGCCATATTAGTAGTAATCTATATTATCTTGGAAATCTAGATTGTCAGTAATGTTGCCCAACCAAATAGGGTAATATTGTGGACTTAAGTAATTTAATCAAATATTATCGATAATCCAGATGGATTATCCCATACCAAATGTCACCTAAAAGAATTGCAATTTTCGTACTAAGATTAATTTAATTACAATTTACCACAGGACAAAATTAGTATCCAAATCGAGAAATTCTTAAGTGCTATTGGAGTGTCATGCGAATTAAGACAATAATAGAATAATATTTTAAATAAGAATATATATTAGTGATTGGTTCTATATTAAAATGTCATTTTATTGTTGATTATGAGCACATTCACGTGATACTTTATAAGTATTTAAGAATTTCTCGTCCAAACCTTACGCAGGGAAACACGAAAGAAAAATATTTCTTGCAAATAATTTTCTAGTAGGGAAACAAATAATCTCGAACTTATTTTCTCACACCAGTTGTACGTGCTGGTTAATTATGTACGTGACAATAATTGATTATCATAATATCAGTAATGAACAACATATAAATTTATGATAAGTTGCGTATATTTTGTAGTTAAGCGAAACAATAATTAATGTCACTACCAAAGTAATTTAGTTTGAAATTGGCGTCATTTTTGTATGAGAATATCATTATTCGTTTTCTAAACAGCATTTTTCATACCATTCTAATTTACACCATATGCTGGGCGCCAGAAGACACAGAAGAAAAATATTTCTTGCCATTTCTTATGTCACTATTTTTGCATTGATTTAAGTAACGTAAATTCCATCCTTGCGCACAAAAACTTCATACAATAAACATAAAAAAAGTAAAAGTGCTTCTCTCTATCTATGTAATTTGATAGTGCCTCCTCCCGTTTAGGTGGTCATCGCCGCTCTTAAAACTAATCCTACGGGGCGAAAAGAGACTCCCATCCCCGGCGGCGGCGGCCACCGCGGAATCACGCGGCGGCACCCATCCTTGGATCACCCTCAACTCCGGCGCGTTCTCAGACACGCGCCACACATTCACGGACTTGTCCAAGCTTCCAGTGTACACCACCCACCGCTGAAACTCATAAACCTCACTCTCACTCTCGCGCTCTTCTTCTGCATGTTCTACTTCAATTGCAGCTATGCACTTGACTGGTCCAGCGTGACCGTTAAGAACCGAAAGCCACGTGTGCTTCCCACTCTCCTCCCTCTTCCACACGCACACACTCTTATCCGCCGAACCACTCGCCACAAGGCATCCCGCCACAGCGACGCACAGAACCGCAAGCTTGTGCCCTCTCAAAACTCCTTCATGTGAGAAATAATATTTCCCCTTTCCCCTTCCCCAGAAGTTCACCGCCCCGTCGGAGGTGCCGCCGTAAACCACCGTCGACCACCGGTTCGCCGCCAGCGCCGTCACCGCGCTCTCTTGCTCCAGTAAAACCCCTTCCAGCACGTGCTTAGTTTTCTTTTTCGTCCCTTTCCCCTCGTATTCCCTCCTCCTCCACATCTTAACCGTTCCGTCCGCGGAGCCGGTGAACAAGTAGCACCCGAACGCCGCCGCCACTGTGTTGACGGCGTCAACGTGTGCTTCGATGGATTCCAAGCACCTTGAATCCGAAACGCTCCAGACCTTCACCGTTTTGTCCCACGAACCGGAGTACAGCAAGCCGTGCTCCTCGTCTAGGCTCAGGCTCGAAACGGCGTCGTAGTTCTTGGCCTTCCTTGCCTTGCTCCTGGGATTCACGGAGCTCTTCACATAGTCTCTTAGAGTTGGCAAGCTCCCTATCCGCCTGCGCATGCAGGAACAACCCAATAATAAAACAGAGCAAATTTAAGAAATGGTTAGTAGATACATGAAGCTAATAATTTATCACTATACTATACAATGGTTAGTAGATACATGAAGCTAATAATTTAGTTACAACCCAAAAAAAAAAAAAAAAAAACTTTCCTATCTAATTAAATAACTAACCATCTGTAATTTTCTTTGTTTTTTTTTTTTTTCAAAGCTTCGTCTAATTGAGTTGTTACCTGTGTTGGGTTGGATTTTTGTGTGGAACCTTCCAAATTCTAATCTTTCCGTCTTGGTGACCGGTGAAGATTTTTGTGCCGGAAATGACTATGGCTTTGACTAAGCCACTGCTTGATTTGAAGCCCGTGAAGTCCTTCAGATTCTTCCACACCCTGATGTTCTTGCTATCCGAACCCGTGTACAACAAGTCCCCGGAAACCGCCAGCGAATAAATGTGGCCTTCTTCGCGTATGAGGGACCCCACGAGGCCGTTTTGTAGCGTGAAGTGTTCGCTATGGAAGAGGTTTGTGGGCGTGGAGGGTAACAGCCATGGGGACTTGTTGAAGGGTGAGGGGGTGGCTTGGTAGTTCAACGGTGACATCAAGTATGGGGAAGCATTGTTGTTGCTGAAGGTGGTGGCGTAGGCGCTACTGGAACGGTGTTTCGAGGAATCGTCGTCGTCGTTGTCGTCGCCGTGGTTGGTGTTGTGAAGTGATGGCGGATCGGAGTGCAATAAGGCTCCTAGCTTGGGTCGGTGTAAGGGGCCTGGCTCTACAAACATGATAGCGCCTTTCAAGTTAAATTGCGTTTAAGGAAAATTAAGAGAGAGAGAGAGAGAGAGAGAAGAGGGGGGTGTGGTTGTGTGGCTGAGCTATGGAAAGCTGAGATGGGGGTCATGGGATGCGGTTATATAGAGGGAGAAGGATAGATGGAACAGTGGTTGTGTTGCAAGGGAAACCTAGTGGCGGTTTTGTGTTTCGTCTTCTGTGTCTCGTGTGTCGTGCTTTCGTGGAGTGCTACGTCATATTTCATATTTCTTTTTCGAGAAGCATAATGTATCTTTTTTACTCCTCTTTCTTTGAAAGTTGAGTATTCTTTAACGAGTTTAATCGGTATTAAACTCGTTAATAAAAAGTTGACTATTAACTGTTAATTAATAAAAATAAAGAAAAATAAAAAATTATAGTAAATTTTTTATTATAATAAATAATTATTTATATAAATTAATATTTTTTATTATTTTTATTAATTGATAGTATAAAATTATTTTATATTATCAATATATTTAAATTAAATTCCTTTTTAATTATTACAAAAAATGAAACAGTGATTAAAGGACACATGGTGATCGATAATATATTCTTTTCGATAGAGAGTATGAAAGGTAGATGTCCAGGTTTTGTTCATGGAAATATTCCTGATATGCAAAACAGAAAATTTTTGTGTTCTTTGTGGAAGAATTTTTTTTCCTTTATTATATATGACACATTCTGCTATGCACTAGAATAACTATGGTGCATGGTGCACCATTTAAAAAAATTTTGGACTATCGCATTCCACTCTTTCATCTGGTTGCAACCACTATAATTTCCTCCCTACTCTACACCGGAATCTTTCTATTTCACTTAGACTTAGGGAGTTCCTCACTCTTTTGCGTCATACACCATTATTTTCCTTCAATGAAAGGGTTGATTTTGTGCATAACCATAGATCAAAGCTTTGAGGAAGGATTGATTTTGAAAACACCAAAGAACATCACTTTTCTTTCTGTGAAGTTGAGTGGTATTTTTCTAGATACTCTTGTTCCTTTTTATATTGGGGCACTGTCATGGCTCTTCCACAAATATCTTCAAATTAAACCACAAATCTTAGCAACACAATCACTTTTTTGGGTTCTTGCCAAAAAGGATGCCAATATCATACTCCACTCCTTCAAGGAAACACAATGACATTGGCTTATGAAGTGGGAGACTACCTTGAGGTGTTTTGGGTTCTTGCTTGTTATTTGTAATTTTTTGGTTGATTTTGTTAATTCACTAATTTGGTTTACCCAACAACATCACCCCTCCACAAACTAATGAAAGCACGGTGGCAGTTGGTTCTCAACTTCTCATGGGGTTTCTATCTTGATTTAATTAAACATCAATTGCAAATATTCAAACCCATATTGAAATTCCAAACAAGCAATTTTGGTGCTGATTGAAACATCTAAATCAATATTACATGGTTTTTCCTAAATTGTGTTGTCAAAAAATCTCAAGTGGCTATTTAAGTACCTGTGCAAAAAACTCATGTACCTTTAATAGGTTTCTCAGATAATTATGTGCTTTCCTTTGTGAAGTAATCTTTGAGCAATATCAGTGAGGTGAAAGCATGGGAGGATGGGGGAACTCGCGGAAGAGGGTGCAATGCAGGTGCGGGTGTGGGTGCAGTGCTCCACTCATATGCATTTAGCCACAGTTTTAAAATGCGTTTACCTGCATTTATCAAACGTAGCTAAAATATGGTGTGTGATGCATCATAATTACTCTGGTGCGTAGCAGAATGCGCCATTATATAAATCTATCTTTAATTATTTTTTTCTTGTCTTTCTCTTTTCTACTATTAAAATTAAGAGCTAAGATTACTTCATGGAGGAAGCTTTTATGGAGTACGAAAGAATGGCTCGCGTAAAGTTGTGTTATATAATATTTATATCTTAAGAATTTAATTTTAATATATTCTTAGCCAAAAAAAAAAATAATTATATAAATATATAATCATATATTATCACATCAGTAAAAATATTTAACTCAACTATTTACTACTTTAAAAGTCATATAAATAAAAATATATGATTAAATGATCATATAAAACTCTTTTATATTGATAGCACATCAAAGTTAATCCCATGTTTTAATATATTGAATTTGTTAGTTGTTATGATATTTTTCTTTTTATTATATTTTTAATACAATATTTGATATGTTAAATCATAAATAATGTATAACATAATATTTTTTTTGTTATGAGCGTATTTAAATTTTTTTCTTATTTATATATTATTTTATTGAGTAAATAATATATTAATTCACTTTAGACGTGACAGGTAGTACGAAATTTTAATATGCCTTCTCAAATTAACTTAATGATGGTAATAAAAAAATTTAAATTAAGCAGAGGAGGGCCAGTATTCCACTTGTGCATTATCATAATTTGGGTTCGTTTCTTATATTTTTCCATCGGTGGATAATCCGTAAATATTTTTATAAGTGCTCAATAAGTTCAAAGGTATGTCATGACCCTGGACTAACTAGGACGACTTTTCTTCTCAATCTAAACTTGTGTTTATTAAAAATAATAATAAATCAAGAGTACATAAGAATTGCTCCAATTTGTATTTATGAGTTCCTAAAGGGATATTTGAGTTGTTAAATACAAGAAAATTAGTGATCTTTAAATAAGTGAGTCATACCTTCCTTATATCAACTATCGAAAAAAAAAAAAGTCGAGCATGAGCTCAAAAAAATTAATTCTATTGAAAAATTGAGTCAACTTTAAATTCAAATAACTCAATTCAACTAGGCCTTTGTAGGCCCTTTAAATATGGGTTCATGATTTTTTTTAAGTGAGAGTATTTGTAAATTGAGAAAACAAATGATTATTCATCTTTGGATCAATAACTTTCATTATGTGCGAATCTCATTAAAATGATCTAAAGATAAATAATCCCTTATTTTCTTATTTTACAATTATTTTCACTCTAGAGAATCCAAATCCTTATATATAAGGACGTATATTAGTTGAGCGATTGTATGTTTGGTTTTACTTTTGTAAAATTGATTCTAGGTAAAATTAATTTTGTTGAAATTGATTTGGATAGAATTGATTTTGATGTAAAATGATTTATGTTTGATAGTTTCTTTAAAAGTGATTTTGACTAAAGGTAAAATTTTTTTATTTCCCCTAAAATCAATTTGAGGCAAGAATTAATTTTGAGCAATAAAAATTAAATATCATCAAAAACTAAAAGAATTAATTCTGACCTCCCAAAATTGATTTTAGACTCAGCAAATGGATTTCCAAACACACCATATAGCTTAGTTGAGCTTCACAAGCTACATGAGGTAAGTGAGGCGAGAAGTAAGAACTGATGGTGGTTTGTGGTTGCTAAGTTTGACTTGTGAAGTTATCTACAAGAAGGAAAGGGTTTGCGTAATTCTTCCTGTAACTTGTCAAAATGGCACTTTTCAGCTGCTGTCATGATGCCGTTTATGACATTTTCGTCATTTGCTTATTTATATCAAAGCAACGCTTTGTTACAGAGATTTAGAAGAGGAAGGCTTGGTACTTGGATAACAAATAGGTATAGGATCAATAGCTGCCACTTGATTATTAACGGGCAAATTTCGAAGGCATAAATTAAATGAATATGTCATGTGGAGTTAGTTTAAGGAAATAGAGAGCCACGCAGTTTACTTCTGCGAATGGATGGCATAGACATCCAGTCATTCGAAAAAAGTTATTTGTGCTCATAAGTGAAAAATCATTTTAGTCCCTAAAATTATAGGCGTGTTTTATTTTAATTTTTAAAATTTAAAAATTAATTATTTAATCATAAATCTACAAATTATGTGTTATTTTAGTCTCTAAAAAAATAATTTAGAAATTATTACTAGAGACTAAAATAAACTTTTATTCAAACTAACACGCGCGCGCGCGCACACACACACATATATATATATATATATATATATATATATATATAATGTCTCATATAAGTCGAAATTTTTTAAGTACAAATAACACACTTCAGTGGGTCAACAGCAGTAATAAGTGAAGTGAATTACAAAAAAATTATTTGTATCTAAAATTTAGACTTATAGTAGATGTATTAAGAGAGAGATAGATACAAAAATAGTGAATCTTTTGACTTTTCTCTTTCTATTATATCACTCTGTATATATCTCTCTTATATATTTATTATGAGTCCAAATTTTAGGTACAAATACTATTTCTCAGTGGATTAATAACAGTAATTTGATAGCTAAATTAAATAGTTTCTTATGTGAAAATACACATAAATTTATTTCATAAAATTTTCACTTTCATTTTTATCCCATACTATAAACGCATCCTAAGTTAACTTAAAGAGAAAAAGATTACCTAAATCATTGTAAATATTTTACTCATATGTCCAAAGCTAGCTGAATTGAAATAATCATGATTTTTCCAGACCTTGCTTTTCCTTTTGAAGGATTAATTCACGGAATAAGGTCAAATGCTCCATTGATGGCAGCCACCAAGTTACACCAATGACATGTTTCGGTAAATAGTTTATTTAAGCCCTAATGTAAAAGAAATTTTTGAAAAATAATTTATAAATAACTTATTTTATCTTTAGATATATAACAATAGTAACACTTGTTATGAGCATTCTAAAAGTATTTTTTAAGAAATTAGATATTTTAATTTATTAAAAAGTACTAAAAATAATTTTTTGAGAAATATTAAAAATAATTTTTTAGAATGCAATAAGCTGTATAGCCAAATAAAATAAAAAATTAAAATGTGATTTTTAACTTCTAAAGGGTTTAAAAAAAAAATCATAACTGATACTATCCGAACGGGCGTTAATGCCAATAATATCAAAGTTGAAACGGTGGTTTGATGACGACCTTGTTATTGAGACAAATTCCAAGCGCAGATCAACCACGTCTTATCCCTAGCTTCTCATCTATAAGGGAGAAAAATAAAAAAAAATGAAAAAGTCTCAATAATGAAAGAAAAGGAATAATCCCTACACCTAACGGTCTTGCCAAGTTGTTTCTACCAGCAAAGCGCCCAAAAGTAAAAGACATACATATTGGCCTATTCTGTTGAAGGAGCTATTATATATATATATATGTATATATATAAGTTCGGTTCCCTTCAATGAAAAGCTCTGTTTTATTTTATTATAATTAAGACTCATAACCACGGAATTCACCAGGGGCTTAAAATTTCTCAGAATGAGAATCACTTTGTCACACCTGATGAGTTAGCTAGATGTCGTTATTTTGGTAAATCCAGATGTGTAATAACCAATAAGTTTTTTACACAATTCAAGGGGCAAATTTGGGTCACAAAAAGCATGACGGTTGTCAAATTAATGACCATAAAAATGCACGAAGGTCCGCATAAAACATGCACTTGGATCAAGTTTTTGTTTGAGGTGCACTATGCGAAAAGTTAAACGCGAAAGTTTTTGAGATGGTGACTTGCTTGGCTGTTTCAGGGGAGATGAATCATTAAAAAAATTTGAACTAAAGATGTCGTCATTCATTACAGCGAGAAATATCGGTTCAAAACTAAAGATTTAGTGGATTTTGCAACTATTTAATCACAAGAATAATTTTAAATTTTCAATATATATAGTTATTTGATTGAAAAGTTTAAAAATACTTTCTTTTACCTAAAATATTTTTCTTTCAATTTATTAGCCAATATCCCTATAGCAATAGTACTGATTAAAAGAATTCTAAAACTTAATATAATAATATCACATTAGATGATCTAATAATAAAAGGATTCTCCGTGATCTACTAGACTTATAAAACGTTATTTTAATGGACAATATTGCTATTTTATTGTTTTTGGGTCAACAGATAAAATTGTCTTTCAAGAAAAAGAACTGATTTCCATTCTATTATGAAAAATATTATTTAAATTAAATTTTTTTTTACTTTCGTATTGATTAATTCCCCTCCATTATTAAATAGGGTATCGAATTTATTTAGTCTGAATCTCTTGCCTTACTTAATTATAGATATAAATAAATAGATACAAAAATAAAAAAAAAATTAGTTGAAATAACATAACTCTTAAATTATTCTTGCAAGCCACATTTGATTCAGTGCATATTAGTATTTTATTGTGGTAGGTATTGGGATAAAAGTTCTTTGTACGTATCTATATGTGAGCAAACATTTCACCAACATTTTGACTTTAATACAAGTCATTCCAACTGCATTAGGGATTGGGTTCTCACCGCCTTCTTGCACGTGTCTTGTACAATCGCTTACTTACTATAATGTACTATACAATATTCGTCATTTCATAATATCTAATCTAATTGAGTATTTTGGATTATATTTTTCTTGTCTCTAACATACATAAGATCACATGATTTGTATCTACGCTCGCAAAAATAATTGCGTGTTTCTTAGATTGCCTCTCACATCCGTTTATAATTTCTGTTCAACGTAACATGAAATTTTTATTAATTAAGCAAAATTATACCACGCTCATCTTCCTAAATGAAACTTTAGTCGGAACTGTATGTGAACACTTCCAAGGTTTGATCCAACCTTCTAACTGTTGTTTTCTTAGAATTTCTTGATTTATTATTTAATGTATACACATCATAGTCACATTTCAGTGTTCAGTCAGGCGCACGCGCATGCAGTAGCAGTATTAAGCTCTATGCAACGCGGGAGTGCTGCATGACATTCTCGAAGGCACAAAGGCTCGCAATATGTACCTCGCAAATCTCATGGGTTAAAATTGACCCTTGCAGTATATATATATATATATATATATATATACTCTACTTTGAATAATGATAGATGCAAGTAAATTTTCTCTCATCTAGCCCTTGCAAGGAGTAGCACTCGTTTTCCGTTTGTAAGAAGAGATGTTTGTGGATCTATCGTTTCCTTGATGTAAAAATTATTAATGTAAAAATTTCTAGACCCATTATTAAGATATATCAAAATGAAGCCTGCAGAATATTCATGAATTTAGACATAAATAAATTAAGAATTAAAATTTTTGTAATTTAAGAAGTGCCAGAATTTTAGATTCCAAATCAAAATGTGATATTGGCTTTATTTGGCCTCTAAGCTTCTAAGGACACACTTTAACTGGTGTAAATTGCTGTGAAAAATTAGAACATAAGGCAAAAGTGCAGAGAAGAAAACAGGACATATATCTGCTGAGAACATTGAACTTCTACTTCCATTTTCTGTGTATATCATCAAAAAATACACGTAACAGTAGCAATGAAAAATCTGGACTGTTTTAGACATCTTTACAGCCATAGGATTGAGTTTCTAGACAAATCTACAGAGCAAACATCAGTAAAAGTAATCAAAAGAGATATTTAGATATCACATGACTAGCACATGACAAATTTTATGGGCCAAAAATATCACAGCAACTTCTGCATTTTCCAGCATGGCCAACATCACCCTTAGAAAATGGTTGCAACCCTTTATACGAGATGCAAAAATTTTAAAGAAATAAAGTTATACTATTGTTATTATTCATAAGTTTTGGTCTAATGACACTTGACTCCAAAAAGTGGTATCAAAATAAAGTCATGATTTTATATCTCCTAACTAACATTGGAGGTTGGGGGATTGTTACCTATATTTGGAGCATCTATGGGCGCTTGTAATCAATACATTCTCTTATGCTAAATGCAGTTTTAAAATATTTTAATGAAATAAAGTTACACCCTTCTTATTAGTTATAGTTTTTGCCCTAATGAAAAACATTTGATGATCACCACTTGATAATCATTAGTTATAGTTTTTGCCTTGGTGGAAACATTTGATGATCACCACTTGATAATCCAAAACCCTTTGAACAATTCAATTCCAAATTATGTATACATGACAATCAAAGATTAGGCAATTGGAAAATCCAGAAAGGGTGATTATGGGGCTGTCATGATTGAGTTAGTGCTGAAGATGATCATGACTATCTAAGGTGGGGAAGAGGGAACTATTCCTTATTGTAGTTACCTCTTGCATCAGGGTTGATTGAATGGTTGCGTGCACTAGAATTGGTTAGAAATAGAAAACCTCACCCTTGTATATGAATAAAATTAGAATGGGCTAATAGTAAGCTTATACACAAAACTCAACAATACATACACATGCACCAACGAGTATTGCTTAATAAGTTCAATAATAATTGTGATAACAAATTTTAGGTTTAAAGAAAATATATACTATAATTATTTTGACATATATTAATCTGAATTTTAATAAAAAAGTTTAATTGGTATATACTGACAGTGTAAAATAATTTTACACTGTCAACCAATAGAAATAGGAAAAAGTGAGAAATAATGATGGGTCTCTCATTATAATGGGTGATTATTTGTATGAGTTGGCACTTTCAACTATTTCTATTAGCTGATACACTATCAGTGTATTTAAATTAAATTCTTAATTAAATATAATGTTGACTTATTATGTTAGTAAATATAAAATATTCCAATTTTAATTTTGTCTTTGTTACAAATGATATGTCGTTTCTCCATAGAAGTAGGTGTCTGCATTTAATATGAACATGGAAGACCATAATTCAAATAGACTAGTTTTCTCAACGAATTTGCCATCACACTTCCGTTTCCCAAACATCCATGGATGAACCGATTTGGATCGGGTGCAGTAATACACTGCACGTGGCTAATATTTTTGCCCTAAGATGCCATGATCAATATGGTCGGTTTGATACATGCATAGAAAATTTTCAGTGCAAAATCTGTGGACATACGTGCCAACAATATAATGGCCACACCAGGTCAAAATCACACCAAAGAGAGGAGTTACAGCTTAATTACACGACGACACTCATTAGTATCACGGGATGGCTAGAAATTTGTACCGGACACTTGACTAAAAATGCAGCTTCCTTTTCTTGTAGAGTTGCAAAAGTTCATGGTTGCTTCCAACTGCTCTGCCGCTTGAACATGTGTAAGTGACACAATCCTTGACGTTTTGGCTTCATGAGATATTAACAAAGTGGAAGAAATTCTGTTCAAGCAAGCATTTTTTTCATTAAATTAATTTACTTTTACCTTTTGCAACCTTGTGTGTCTGCTATTCATCAAACAAGTTATCCTATTGCCCAACATCATTCTTATTACCTAGCTAACAAAAAATCGAAAAAAAAATATGTTTACCAAAAGTCATTAGAGCTGATCAATATTGGCACTAGGGACAAGTGGCAGCAGTTTAATGGCATTCCTCATCAACTTATTAGTGCGTGTTTGGTTTTAGTTTTGTAAAATTGATTTTAGGTAGAATTGATTTTGTTAGAATTGATTTAGATAGAATTGATTATGAGATAAAGTGATTTATGTTTAGTAGTACATCTAAAAGTGATTATGATAGAAAGTAAAAATTTTTCACTTCTCCCAAAATCAATTTTAGAGACAAAATTTGATTTTTATGATAGTTAACCAAACAAAATAAAAACACCCCACAATTGATTCTACCCCCTTGAGAATCGATTTTGATGATTTCAACGAGGAACCAAACACATTGTTAGTCAATTTGGCTAGGTGATTCGTTAGTCTAAGACTTGGTTTTATATTGTTATTTGATGAAGTATTCCTGCTTTTGAAAAAAATAAATTAATTTTTTCTATTTAATAAACAAAAGTTGAGATACTTTGCTTCTGGATTTTGAAAGTTAAGGTCCGCTTGAGAGTACTTTATCAGTGTGTTTTTCATAACTGATTTATATTCTGTCAAATATAAAAGATTAGTATAATCTTAAATTTTAATAAAAATTCAACTTGAATGCTTTTTTATATCCATTATAGTTATTTTAAATTTTAAGAATAATTTATAATATATTTATTAAATACTATTTTTATGACTTTTTTATATTAAGAACAATTTTTATGTTATTCTACCAAAGAATATTATTATATAATTTTTTAAAAATAACTTTTAGAGAGCTCAACAACTATAAATAAGCCAAAACATTATCAAATCAAACCTAAAAGTAGATTCAACCCCTCTTTTCAAGGCTTCTGGCACTATCAATAACTTTATTTAAGAAGTTTTTTGGTTTTTCTTAAACAAGTTTGATACATATTTTTTTTTTCAACTTTTTATCTCTTTGAATTCAAAAAAGTAAGAAATAAACCACTACTACTTAAATTCTTAAATCACTTTTATTTTTGAGAAATTATTTGTACTGAATGAAATAGAACCTACTTAAAGTCATAAATCTATTTGCGTTTTTACTTTTAGAGAAAGACTGTTATAATTTTATTTGTTGAGTGTTCTCTTTTTCCTCTCTTCTTTGTTTGGTTGTATAAATTTTAAAAATTACAAACTAAAAACAAAAATTCATCTTCTCATCTTTTATATTAATTTTTTTTTTTCATATCTTTATATATTTACAGCAACTACCGAATATGTCTCTGTAGTCATGAAAATTATTAAAACAAATGCCGCAAAAAAAAAAATAAAAGATGATTTAATTATAGGTTATCCTTGACTTATTTTCATATTTTGTTTTAATCCCATGACTATTTTTTTTTTTGTTCATTTTAGTTCCATAATTATTAACTTTTTGTTCATTTTGGTCCCTTAATTAAATTTTTTATTCATTTTAGTCCCCTAACTCTTTACCATTAAAGAGACTAAAATAAATAAAAAATTTAGTTAATAGTAAAATGTTCGGGAACTAAAATGAACAGAAAATTAGTTAGGAGGATAAAACAAACAAAAAAATTAGCTAGGGGATCAAAATGACAAACAAAAATAACTTGAGGGACCAAAATAAAATGTTGAAAATTTACCACAAATATAATAATAGATGACTTTTAAACTACAAATGATCATAATTTTGGCCCCTAAAAATAAAAGGTGCTTGCTCTAGTACCCTCATATTTGAGAGGGTTTTGGTACCTTTCTTACATGGACGAGTTACAGTATGCCAAGTGACAAAAGCATTGACAATTCATGAGTAGAGCTGTCTTAAGTTCAATTATTGCTATTTGATCCTTCTCAAAATTTAATTTTAAAATTAGTCTTAGAAGATTTAACTGCAAAACTAATAAAAATTATAAAAATTAATTAAAGAAATTTCTAAAATTCAAGTGCAAAATTTTCTAAATTACCATCGAGTTTATTCCCAAATCTCTAACCTAACATCCCTAAATTCATCTCCATCGAACACCTTACTTTCCGAAAATCAAAACCCAAACATCCAAATCTCTCTCTCTCTCTCTCTCTCTCTCTCTCTCTCTCTGTGTGTGTATTTGGCCCCAGCCAGGATTATCTGCATTGCATCCAATGATGCTACATATGCACAAGATCCTATGCAATCGAATTCCAACCTATGTTGTCTTGTGTTCACTTCTATCTTCTGTTTCAAATTTGGATCCAATTGTGGGAACTGATTCATGTTGGGAACCAACATGTCCAAGTCTCTACCGTACTCCAGGAAAGATGTTGACTATGACAATGCCAAGTTTCGCTAACATTCTTTCTCCAAGGTACCCCCTTTCCCCAACAAATTTGATCTCAACTTTGAGTTCAATTCCTTTTCACTCTTGGGGCAGGGGGGCCAGGAAGAGATGCGACGACGGAGCTTCGGCATTGGTAAGGCGAAATGCAATGGCAATAGGCTGTAGTTTCGCGAAGGATTGAACTGGTGCGTCATGGTGGTTCTGGTTTGTAACACGGCTTCCCCGGCAAGATGAAGATGAGGTGACGATGAAGGCGAAGACAAGGCTAACGACAATAGAGAAATGCGGTGGTTGCAGTTCTACGTGGAAGTCCTAGTGGTTCATGTTGGGAGCGGTTGTTTTGATATCTGATTGGTCATGGCGGTGGCTGGATTTTTGGTTGACAATGGTTCGTGGTTGTGGCACGGGTAAAGAGGTCATGACGCAAAGGTGAATGGTGGGTTTCTGTTCAGAGGGTTATGTCATGGTGAGGCAAAGCTATGCTGCAGAAGATGAAATTCATGATTCTAGGGTTCAAAGATTGGGAAAGAAATTAAGAGGTTGGGTTGGAAATTCAAAAAAAAAAATTGATTTGCATATTGTGATTTTAAATTTGAATTTAAAAAAATTCTAATGATCTTTTAAATAATTTGTTCTTTTAATTAATTTTGCAATCGAATCCCAAGAACATATTTTGAAATTTAATGCCGAAAAGGACAAGAAAGCAAAATAAGAATTTAAGACATCTAAGCATATGAATTGACTTTATTTTTATTACATGTTATGTTGTTAGTGGACCACGTAAGAGGGTACCGAAACCCTCCAAATTGCTTGGGTTCCGGAGAGTTCACCAAAATAAAATTGCTTCGCCCTTGTCTTCAAGTTTTCACAAGTATTGAGCAATGAAAAATAGGTTGAATGCTACATCTTGACTTAAAATTTTAAGATAATGTATTTATAGGTCTTTACATTTTTTATAATACTGTTCATTTAATCCATTCTTAATTAATGTAGAATTTAATTAATGTAGGATTTCATAAAGTCAAACTTGAAATTCAAGTAGATTTAGAATAAAAATAAAAATAAAAACCGAAGAAATACATGGGTAACTAGCTGTGTGATTGCCGGTTGCTTATTAAGGCACACTTAAAAGTTGATGATAGCGTCAATACGGGAAAACATTGGAATGATTGGAGAATAATTTTGGTGTCGAGATTATATATTTGTCGCCATCATGCGTGTTAAGCAGAACTCAAAAAACAGCTTCTGCTTCTTTTCCCTCAACAAAATGATTGATATCCACCCAACATACCTGTCCGTCCCTCTTAGCATTGTCTCACTGTCACTGCCTTTTCTTGTGTTCTTCCACACATTAGTCATAAACAACTCAGGATACAAAAGAGTAGGGAAAAAGAATAAAATAAAATAAAAAAGGCTTTTTCAGCAGCCATTTCAATCGGCTCCTGCTGTCATTAGCAATAGTGAAAGATATCACTAATTAAACAGTACCAATGAACAAGACAGCAGCGCAATATTTGTGGTATATATCAAAGCAAAAAGCTACGACAAAGACCCAAATTTCATTCATGGCCTCACTAGTTCTGACATAAAGGAATTAATGCTTTAATTGCCTTCTATATTTGCAAAATAGACTGCTCAATAGCATCAATACTTATTATGTTCCAGCAATTCATCCACTAGAGTCAATGGACCATATATAGATTGTTCAAAGCATCAACTAATACTGATCTTGCATTATTGTCGTTGTAAATAAACTCTTCCGGTCTCACAATGTTTCCCAAGTTAACAACTAATTATTCGAAAGTAGGTCCAACAATAAATGTTGCAATCATTGAGATAATGAAAAAAAATCTCAGAAACATTCATGACAGGTGAACAGCTAGCAAGCGAAAATAACATATTAAGTTCCCTCATTTAAGGAGGGTCTTCACGATTGATTTGACATTGAGTTTCTTAAGATCAGTGTAGGACTGTCCGCAGCCCACAAACATAACCGGAGCCCCAGATATGTAAACCATCGAAAGTGCAGCTCCCACCTGACGAGAGGAAACATCAGTTAACTGACAAACATTCATAACAAAGATCCAAATGCTCAGTACAAATTTCATTTCCTTGCAATATTATAACTCACATACCTTATCATCAATGGCGTCAAACTTTGTGAGCAGGATCCCATCTATCAATCTGGGTGTAGAACAAGTTGAGAGGTCAGCTAATTTCTGCAACCCAATAGCTGGGTTCAATAACTAGATAAGGAAAACAAAAGAAAAAAGAGAAAACTTATTTGGACAAAAATATTTAAGGCATAGAACTGAACCTGATTGAACTTTGAAAGCTGGTCAACTGCATCATTACCGACCAGTGCTTCTCCAACAAATAAGACCAGGTCAGGATTGTTAAGGTAGATAAGCTTTGAAAGTGCTCTCATCAATGGTTCATTATCCTGAAAACCAGCAGTAACATATCAGATGAACATAAAAGTACAGACATAAAAATCATCAATAGTGTCCAAATAAAGCTAAAATCATTTAACCAATCCAATATGAGGATAGTCCTGTGTTACAATTCCAATATATATAAAGTAAATTCAAGATTCATTGTAGAGAACTACTACAAGACTATAACAGCATCAAAGACTAGAAATAGAGATCATGAGTAATAAAGGTTCAAGTAACTTGTTTGTACTCTCTTATGAAATCATTGAACTCTTAGTCGTGTGTGTTTTAAGCAGCTTATTTTGGTTTAAAAACAATTTATTAAAAAATAAAAATTGAAATATTTTTTCCAAAAAAAAAAAAAAGGAAAAGATTATTTCTCCCAAAAAAATCAAAACCAAACATGTCAACCATAACCGCAATTACCTGCATGCGACCAGCTGTATCAACTAGAACCACATCAGAACCATTGTGTGAGGCTTCCTGAATTGCTTCTTTTGCCACAACAGCAGGATCTTTCTCATAGCGCTTCTCAAATATAGGGATCTGAAAAGGGAAATTGTAAGACAATATGCTTCCAATAAAGAAAGTATGCATTAACTATTGAGTAGTAAAATCAATATAAACCTGAAGTCCACGTGCATGGGTCCGCAGCTGCTCAACAGCCCCTGATCTAAATGTATCACAAGCAGCCATCATGACACTAATATTGTGTTGCAGAAGCCAGTAAGCAACCTATACAATGACACAAGAAATAGAATTTCTCCATCCAGTTAAAAGGCAAGCCCGACATATGGAACCTTAAATAAATTGAAGAAACAATGTGATTCTCCTTCACCTTAGCAAGATTAGTAGATTTTCCAACACCATTTACTCCAACAAATACAACAACATATGGTTTCCTTTGCTCCTTGGCAGCATGCACATCCCTCAATATGTCAATAGAACGTCTAGGAGTTAAAATACGAACAAGGGCCTCTTCCACTGCTGCCTGCATTGATATTTGAACCATAGCATCAGCACAAATCTTAAAATAGTGTATTTAAAAAGGAAAGCCAGGATCAATGTTCATGGGGAAAGACAGAGACAAACATGCACTGTTGAAGATATCCTTGTAAATGAAGCTAGCTTCTTGCCTTCAAGACTAGCTGCCACGGATTCACATAATTTCTCAGCTATTTCCTCAGCCTAAAAATGATGCAGTGTGTGAAAAAATATTAGCCAGTTGGATAAGAGCAAAAAGTAGCTAACATATAACCACTTAGACACGCAAGGGGTAACAAGTAACGAGGTTGATGATAAATACATACCACATTCTTAGTCATCAGCCTATCCTTCAGAGCTTTCAAAGCAGGTTCCAAGTCTGACTTCTCCAAATTTGCCTTCCCTGCAATACTAAGCACAAGGATGTGCAGGAATATATTATTATTAGTCATTTGGGTGAAAAGCTGGATATCGAAATAAAGTAGAATTAATTGTTAATCTTGGATAGCACCGGTGTACCCGGCCTCAAAAACAGTAGTGGGATAGCCACTACATTGAAGAATACACACAAATATTATGCAATTTATGCTTCATACATTCGCCTTCTTGAGATCCTCGGTGCGTACCTCGGCCTCCGCCTTTAGCTGCCAGAAAATCTCATCAAAATCTCGGTACTCGGTCCTCTTCTCATCATAGAAATGCGAGAACTCGTGCTTCACGGCGGCGAGAAGATCGTCAACATAAAGAAGGTGGAGGATCCGCTGATACACAGCGACAAACACGAGCCCAAGGTCGCTATGGAACGTCCACTTGAGCAAATACGAGGCTCCCGGTGCATTGTAGTTGTAGGATGCCGCACTGGAACGCTCCTCTAGGAGACACGATCAGATCAAGGTGTCGATTGGTGAACCCTTGAGGGCGTTTCCGAGCTCCCTGCATGTCCACAGGATCAACCCTCCCCTTGTGAATATCAGTAGTTGCTCCAACATCTTTGATCGATTACGATTACGATCCTACAAGGAAAATCAAAATTAGGTGGAAAAAATCAAAAACTAGAAAAATTTCAGATTAAGGAAACCTAATGATGTAGAGAAGCATGAGGATTAAGCAATTCGATTTGAGCAATACCTATGTTTTTTTTCCTATTTTTTTCTATTTTTTGTTTGGTCTGGTTTATTGTTTAGGTGTGAAGAGAAAAATTTAAAGAGGAAAATTGGAAGGAGGAGAAGGGGGAAGAGGGGTTACAGTGAAAGATAGGGGTGGCAATGGAGCAGGTTGGGGCAAGTTTTAGCCCAACCCAACCCCACCTTGCACCCTAATAAACAATTATCAACCTGCCCCGCACCCTATTCGTAAAGAACTCATCCCAACTTGTATCCTATCTGCCACATTTCTTTAAATTCCAAAAAATAAAATATTTTAAAACACAATAATACAACATAATATTCAAACATAGCATAATTATTCTACCATTACACTCATAAAAATTAAACAAGAAAACAACAAATAACAAACTAAACAAGTCTAACACAATTTTTTAAAAGACAACACACACAAAACTTTTTGTCGAGTCTCACAACTCTTTAGCAGCCATCAATCTGCAATGTTCGCTTCTCCATCAACCATGTTTGATTGACAAGCAGTTATTTCATCGACAAATTAAGTAAAAAGTTGATTAATAAATCAAGTTATATGTCACAACCCAACTAGGGCTGTGACCAACGCTTAGGGAATACCATTCCCTAGCAAGTCTACTAAAGAATTTCCCAAGAAACGGACGGAGTTTCCCCTAAAAATTAGGCGCTTCCCAAAATACAAAAAGCTCCTAATACAAACCAAAAATATACAAATCAGTCACAGATCCATAATATCAACAATAATGAAATCACAGACTCGAGAACAATGATATTCTCAAAATACTCTCAAAGTTCAGAACCATGCAAAACATACATAAGGACAGATACAATTTTCAAAACTAGACCTATTACCGCTATATATATATATTACGACAAAAGTTGGACCCTGCCTGTGGGTTATGGAACATAACTAAAAGAATATTTACATATGATTACTCAGCTATATAGATCAAAATATTATGGCAACCTAAACAGATCACTGTGTTGAGCTCGCGGAGCTTCTATACCTTTAACTATTGAGATAAAGCACTCATAGCCTGTACCTAGCTCTAAAATAGAGGGAAAAGTGAGGAATGAGTCAAACTGACCCAACGAGAGATAATATACCTATAACAGCAGTGAGACAAGCCATATTAATTCAGAAAATATATTCTTATAGAATTATTACTATAAAACTTTAAACACAAATCCGAACGACAATTCCACTATATTATTATAATTCCATACTTCATACATGATATATCCTAGAAAAGTCCATAGTTCAGTAAATCATATTTCGGTTTCAAATAGCCATAAGTTTCGTTATTATATATATATAAATAATCATAAATCCAAAATATCATTGAATTACTTAAAACCAACATGATGTCATCTAATCGAGGATGATTTGTCAGGATCACACTTAGGCGGCCATACCTTTGTGTGATCCCGTATTCCGTCACGCACCACTTCTTGAGTGGCTGTGTAGTTTCCGTTACACACCACACTATGTGTGGCTGTGTAAATAGTAACCCAAGGTACACCAAGGCTAACATCTACTGCCGTTAGCTGCAAATCCTGTCAAAGATTGCCCCCATAAGAAAATCATAAACTCTAAACATCATGCCATTTTCAAAACCTTTATATAACTAAATTTCAAACATCAGCTCTAGGCTTTCCGATTCCTCAGACAATCATATTTCAGAATATCAAGTGCTAAACATAATATACCTTAATTAGCATAGAACGCTCTAAATAATGAAATTCCAGAATTTATATCTAATTCTGTACATAACTCAAAATATCCCATTCTTCCAAATCCGTATAGATCTAATAGTAACAACTTCTTTTTAGTAAACCAAGTTAGAATATCATAGAACAAGTTTTTTTTCCAAAGATGCCTATCCCACTTATCTATCTATAGATAACATAAGTTCAACAAAAAAAAAATACCTTTAATTAATCAAATAAAGAATTAAGTAAATAAGGATCTTAAAACAAGCTATAGACATATTATCACTCATAGCACTAAATCAAAAAGAGAAGGTCCAAGTCTCTTGTGCCACGGAATTAACGATTGATCCTCTCGGCATCTAATGCTACAAATAACATGATGTTATGTAAAAAAAAAAAAGGAAGTTTAGTAAAAGGAAAAGGAACAAAATAAAAAGATAACAAGTAAATATTTTGAGCCTCTAAATCTTCCTATCACACATCGAGCAACAATAACAATGGCGAGACATATGAAATTTATAATAGAAATCATGAAACACACACCAAATTGCTGGATTTGCTTAAGTAGCATTTATGAAGAAAGAAGGCAAACAAGGAAACATATTGTTTGAGCCAATGACTGGTTCATAAAACTATATTATTTTATTTTTCATGTATTCAGTTCTTAGTTGTATAAGTCCTTAAGCACAAACCTTGTGTTAGAACTTAGCAACCGTAATTTCAACAAAAAAAAAAAAACATTGCAATAGCCAAAAGGGAGGTTTAAAAATAACATATACTTATTACTTGACTTATCGAAATTTCAAGTGTTAAATCAATTCAAATCCAAGCATTTTATAAAAAGGATAATCAGAACACAAATTTGAACTTTTTCTTTGCATCAACAAAGAAGGGTAAAAGCCATATTTTCATCTGAAACAATTGACATCAACCGGAAAATCCACTAGAAGCTATTTGCTTAAGTTCACACACATACTAGATATTTCATTCCCTGACCACCTTATCAATTAAACTACTCACCTAAATTTCAATTTTATCTCTATTTCTTAGCTCTAAAATCAACCCTTTACACTCAGGAATTTTAAATAAAAATTGACCAACAGTACGAGAATCAAACCAACCAAATAACACAGTCAACAATCAAGTAATCAATCTTATCATCCATTAACTAAATTTATGAATCAGAGGGAAATTAAAAAAAGAAACTAGGAAGGTGTTCAAACTTATTCTACAACAACTAAATAAAAAAGGCAAGAATAACTTACCCAAGGGTTATGGATTTAGAGCAAGCCAGGCAACTTCCAGCGGCGGTGGAGGGAGAAGAAATTGAAACGCCACTCAACACTCCAGGAAAACGAAATTGAAACACCACGAAGAGAGGAAGAGGCGGTGGAGGGAGAGGCAGACCGCGGCGGAGAGAGAGAGAGAGAAAGAGACCGTGGCGGGGGGAGAGACAACCTGCAGCGGAGTGAGAAGCTAGTCCGCGATGGTGAGAGGGGCAAAATCAGGCGAAGGAAGAAGCAAAACTCGCGGCAGAGAAAGATGCAGAACTGCGGCAGAAAGGAGCAAAACCGAAGGGAGGGCGAGCTGAGCGAAGCCGCAAGGGGGTGGTGTGTGGCGGAGCTCAACGCGGCGGCGAAGGGGAAAAAAGGGGGGCGCCGATGGTGGTGAATGCGGTTGAGAGAGAGAGACCGCGAGGGTGAGAGCAGGGAGAGTGAGAATGAGATATCGAGAGAGAACAGAGAGCATTTGAGAAGGAAGAAGAAGAAAAGGATAGAGGAGCTTAAAATGCACCATTTCACTTAAGGTCATTTAAATTCAGGTCTTGGTGGTGCTTCTTTCTTTTATTTCATTTTTAGAATAATATTCTCTTAATTTAAGTTAAAATTATCTATTTTCATATAATTTAAAATAATTAAAGATATGTTTCAATAATTTAAGCCATATAAAATTAAAAAAAAATTGATATTAATATTTTATTTTTAATCAATATTTTATTTTAAATCAAGATATTATATTATATTATTCCAAAATCAATATCAATGAAATAAAAAATTCGATCCTCTTTGATGGACACAAAATCCAGACAAAAATAGCCAAGGAGAATTATCAAAGTTTCAGTCATTAAGCATAACAATCAGAATTCAAAACCAAAAGAGTTAAGAAAGGTAAGGGAAAGGTAAAACCATTCCCTTTTGGCAATAAGGTCCATGATTAATTTGAGTTGCCAAGAGGATAAGAAGTGAAGAATGAATTTATGAAACAAATGTCATACAAGCAAGTCCATCAAGTTAACATGATCACAATCCCAACAACAAATCATTATAGTGCATATTCAGATTTAAGCTATATACTTTGTCCAAATTGTTGTTTACAACTTTCTAAACCAAAAATCCAAAACATGATAATACTAAGCTAGTAGTCTTATGTAAGCATCATCAACAAACAACAACTAGGCCAATAATAGAAAGAACGCCCGCATAATGGCATAACACAATTTGGTATCATTTATGCTGGATTTAGAAATTTTTAGACAACAAAGGGAAGCATCGAAAATGTACCTTGCTAGAATAAATAATTTTGTTGCTATTCATTCAAGTTGCATTCTCTTCCCAACCAATTTCAAGAGATCATACAAAGGTGTGTTTAGAACGCATCAAGATGGGCAATGAAATAAATTGAATTGAATTGTAAATCAAATATAATGTTTGGAATCAAGTATGTAAAATAGGAATTGAATAGACTTACAAATCAATTATTATGTTTGGAATTTAGTTAAATAAGAGTTGATTTGATTTAATTTTATTATTTTACTTATTTACCTTGATATCTCTCTCTTTATTTCCTCCTCCCTTTCTCTTACCTCTCTTTCTTCCCTCATCTCTCTCTTCTCTTGTTGAATACCCTTTCTTTTTCTCTTTTAAATTGATGATTTACGTTATTTGATATCTACTGCAACATGGGGATGCGTACTTGTACAAAGAACGAAACGTAAAGTCTCTTCAACATTTTTAATGTGATCATAAAGCTATGTGCCAATTTGCTCAATTGTTTTTTCCTAAATAAATAACAACAAAGGCTTAACCTACAAAATACAAATGGGAAGCATAAAAATATTCTGAAAACATAGCTCCTCTGCTTTATCAAACTACATCGCTTAAACATTAGCCTCAGCCAAGTACCTGCCACATACAAAACCAATTTGATTTTCATCCAACACATCATCAAATAAACAAAACCACCCTCCACACCACAAAAATTTACACCTATCATCCCATCCAAGAATGACCATCAACGATTAGTTAATCTATGTTCACTACTATGATCAAGTGTCTACATTGGTTTCAAATCCAATCAAAACATAACGCTAACATAAAGATAATGCATGTTGTAACAAGCTGAGTACAAAATTGTGATAGTATATTATAAACACTAACAAAGCTAAATATTACAAAGTAACCTATCTATCTAGCTTAGGCTAATATACAAAGTATGCTTATCTAACTAAATTTCAACTCCATAGAAACGAAGATATTGACACACACACAGCTAACTCTTATGCATTTTCTTGAAAAGCCAATTAAGGTGTATATGTCCATCAATTGCAATAAAGGATCTAGCCAAAACTGCATCAGCCACAAGGAAATCCAATGCATTGCAAAGCAATAGAGGAAACTATTAATTATCCCACAAGAAGATTCAACCTAAGCCTACAATGTTTGCAATTCAATTAAAAAATTCGCCTATTGGAAGAAATTCTAAAGACTTGAAATGTGGACAGTTCCATGCTGTATTTACAATGAGAATGTTCTTATTGTAGTGGGGTTCACCAAGAATAGATATATACACTCTGCTATTCACATAGATAGTGGATGAACTGTGCCATTCTTGACATTAACAAAACAATGAGGGCTATAACCACGGAATCCAACTCAAAGCCATATATTAATTGAGCAAAGTATCATGAAGATTTAATTATATAAATTTATCAAGCAGCTTTCACTCTAGGGAACCCACTTTTAATTTAAAAAAATAAATAAATAAAGCACCGACATAATTGAAATGTCAAATGAACATGAAAGCCAACAATACCTTTGTTTTCAGGCCCAGATGCGTGAGTGGTTTAGACTTATGTTGCAAGACGTTTTGCATCAGTTAACGATACTAAATTAGCTCATAGGTCATAATCCTCAACAATATTAAGCATGCATGTATAGATATGTATTCGGAAGAAGAGATTGAAATCAAGTTTCTACAAAAACACAAATCATTGATAAAACAAAAGAAAATCCATAGATATGTAGATTGAAGAAGAGATTGAATAAAAGGCATATCAAGTTTCTAAAAATCAAGAGCTAGATTCATTACAATACAAAAATAATAACAACAAAGTAAAACAAATTCATCAGAGAACAATCAACAAGAAAACTGAAAACCTAACACACACACACACACAGAGATTGGGCTTGAACTTGCTACAAATTTCGATTGAATCTGCGATCTTCAATCCTGTGATCTTCAATTTGCGATTAGCTCAAACCCTAGGCGTGAAAGAGAGCAAAGAGGAGAGGTTCATCGCATAATGATCGATCTATGAGGCTCAAAATACACTTGGTCTATTTTAGGAATTTGACAAAATATGAGGGTAAATTTATCTTTTCAAAATTTTGAAAATTCAAATCAACTCATTTCCTAACAATTCCTCCAAAAAAAATGAAGGAATTTATAAAAACACAATAACCAATTCTATGGGATTTAAAAATCAAATCCTTTCCTTTTTTCTTATAATTCCAAACATTGGAATTGATTTGTAAATCAAATCATTTCTCATTTAATTCCATTTCAAACACACTGATAGGGAGAAAAAATAAGTGATTTGTGTATCAAATTACTGTAAAAAACATTATGGTTCAAGTCGAGAGAAGCATCTCATAAACCATAATCTTGAAAGAATTCTCAAAATAATATATGACCAACATCCAATACTAATCAATTTCGTAGGTTTGAGAGCAAAAACATGTATAGTATATACATTGTTGGCAAGCTTCTATGGCATTTCCTCTAGACATGGAAGAATACCGTGCAACTACTATGATTGGCTTGTCAAAAACCAAATATTTAGTTAAAGAAGAAAATACTTTTGAGGGACTCGAGCTGAGAGAAGAAAGCTAAAGACTGTGGACTGGAACTCACAACTGCGTAGCGAACATGGTGGCTTTGCTCTACGCTGCAATGGCTGATTTGCCCTGCTACGCTGATGTGGTATTGCAGAAGGCTTTGTGACGTGAGGAAGAAGGAGATAGGTGTGGAAGAAGGAAAAGAAAGGGGATAGGAAGGAGGAAAAGAAAGGGGATAGGAAGGAGGTGGTGGCAGTTTCAGAATTCAGAAGGGGAAGAGAAGAGGGCAAAATGAGACTAAATGAGGTTTAGGTCAAAAAGAAATAAAAGCATAAAAAAAAGAAAAGAAAATATATATAATATATTAAAATTATATATATAATTAATATTATTAAATTATATGTAAAAATCATATTATATATATATGGGGTGGGGTGCGAGATGGGTTGAGGCGGATTTGAACTAAACTCGAACTCGACCCTACTTACACTCAAAATCTACCCCGCGTTGATCCGCCCCGCTATAATGGTAAGTTTTATCTGACCAAATCAGGTTCCAGGAGGCTATTCTCCCCCAACTCATACCAACACAAAGAGGATTGGCACGTCCTTCCATATAATGCTTCGTACAAAGCCATACCGATGCTAGCATGATAGTTATTATTGTAGTCGAATTCAATCAGGGGCAGATACTTGTCCCAACTTCCCTGTTGATCCATCACGCAAGCCTTCAACATGTCTTCCAAGGTTTTGATGGTTCTTTATGTCTGCCCATCAGTCTGGGGGTGATACACTATACTAAAATAAAGTCATGTCCCAAATGCCTTTTGCAAGGCTCCCCAAAGTCTTGAGGTGAGCCTTGGGTCTCTGTCCAAAATGTGGTAGAGGGGACTCCATAGAGTTTCACTATTTCTTGAATGTACAATTGGGCCAACTTGTCCAAGAGGTAGGTGGAATTAATGGGCAAAAAGTGAGTAGACTTAGTCTATCAACTATGACCCATATGGAGTTATATCTTGTTGGGGTTCTAGGATAAAAAGTGAAGAGTGAATTCACGAAACGAATGTCATATAAGCAGGTCCATCAAGCTAACATGATCACAATCCCAACAACAAATGCTTATAGTGCATATTTAGATTTAAGCTATATACTTTGTCCAAATTGTTGTTTACAACTTTCTAAACCAAAAATTGAAAACATGATTATACTTAGCTAGTAGTCCTATGTAAGCATCATCAACAAACAACAGTTAGGCCAACAATAGAAAGAATGCCGGCATAATGGCATAACACAATTTGGTATCATTTATGCTGGATTTAGAAATTTTTAGACAATAAAGGGAACCATCAAAAGTGTACCCAGCTAAAATAAACAATTTTGCTACTGTTCATTCAAGTTGCATTTTACATATTGCATTCTCTTCCCAACCAATTTCAAGAGATCATACAGGGTGTGTTTGGAATGCATCAAGATAGGAAATGAAATGAAATGGATTGAATTGTAAATCAAATATAATGTTTGGAATCAAGTATGTAAAATAGGAATTAAATTGACTTACAAATCGATTATTATGTTTGGAACTTAGTTAAATAAGAATTGATTTGATTTAATTTTATTATTTTACTTATTTACCCTGATATCTCTCTCTTTCTTTCCTCTCCCTTTCTCTCACTTCCCTTGTTGAATACCCTTTCTTTTTCTCTTTTAAATTGGTGATTTATGTTATTTGATATCTACTGCAACATGGGGATGCGTACTAGTACAAAGAACAAAACGTAAAGTCTCTTCAAAATTTTTAACGTGATCATAAAGCTATGTGCCAATTTGCTCAATTGTTTTTTCCCAAATAAATAACAACAAAGGCTTAACCTACAATATACACATGGGAAGCATAAAAATATTTTGAAAACATAGCTACTCTGCTTTATCAAACTACATCGCTTGAATATTGGCCTCAGCCACCAACTCCTAAGTGGCAATAACCGGGAAAGGTTTTTACCTTGAATGTTGAACGGGATATACCCTCAAAGGAGCAGAAGTCTAATTAGGAATAAACCTATACATGGGCTTACTATTACCCTACTATATTATGCCAAATTATTCGAGTAGTTTTACTGTGTTTCCTCTAGCTCTACCTATCGAATTTCTATCGATCTATATGCGATCCTTGTTATCAAACTCTTGTGATTATAAATAGTAGCCTTATGGATGAATTTTGAGGGCAAAATTCTTTTAAGAGGGTAGTATATAACATCCCGAAATTTTTAAACCATTTTGTTACGCCGTTAATCAACTGATTCAGTTTTAATAGTTATGCAAGAGTAATTAAAGATTGGTTAATTAGAGGTAAATTAGGAGTTAATCAGATATTAATTAGAGGGATTAGGATTAGAAGTAATTGAATTAAGACCATAAAAACACTTCACAAATCCTTTTAAACTGTTTAGCCCATTTGAAAGAAATCAGTAGAGACTTAGTAAATTAAACTATCAAAATCGAATTAATAGGATTTTACACTGGAAACCCTAAAATGAATGGCCAAAATTTAGCCACCCTCATCCACTTTGGAGGCGCCACTTGGAACCTCAAAGGTTGTAGAGTCTTGGCTCAAAATGAGCCACTCACTCCTCCACCAACCAAAACCCATTCTCCCACCAACCACCCCTCTTGAATCTTAGCCATCCATCCCACCAACCAACCCTCGTGAATCCTAGCCATCCAAGCCAACCACCTTGGCTGCATCTCTACCATCCAAGCCAACCACCCTTATGACCACAACCCTATTTAAACCACACCTTCTCCTTCACATTTCAACACACAAACTGACTTCTCTCTCTCATTTTTCTCTCCATATCATCCTCTTCTTCTTGCTTGCTTCTTCATCCCATATAATTTTCCACATCCAGAGCTTCCATTTTCAAGCTCAAACTTCAATTTAGAGGTAGGATTCAATTTCTATTCTTAATTTCTCTAGACTGTGGCTGCATGGAATTTTAGTTTTCTTCATTTTTTTGATGATATATTGGATGTAGTTGACGGTTTATGGTTGGTTTAATATGAATCTTTGAGTTAGAATTGAAGTTAGAATGAGAAAACTAGAAATAAGAAAGAAGCAGAATGTTGTTTGGGTGAAACCCCCATGGCATCCTATGTTTGAAGTGTAAGGCTCCATACTCAGCCATCAAAATTTGATGAACCTATTTTTATATGAAACTAGACATTTAGAGCTTATTAACCATATAAATTTTAAGGTCATTGGATTAATATTGGGGAAGATATGAACTTTTAAAGTTTACCTAGGAATCCTATGTCCTGCTCTGGGCAGTACGGGCTACGAAGGGTATAACTCACCCTATACAACTCGAAATTTAGTGCAACCAATTTTGATAGAAAGCTAACACATAGGAAATATCCCATAAAAATTTTAGGTTTAGATTCCAACCGAGCTGCTCGCAGTAATTCATGAAAGTTGCCCTAAGTCCTAACCGGGCTAGAGTAGGGCAATGTAGATTACCCTAATTCAAGAGCTTATAACTCGAGCTATACTTACTCAAATAAGGTGCAACTTGTTGGATATGAAAAAAAAACAATAAGCTTTAGAATGACATAGGTTTTGTAGCAATCCAAGTAGATTTCGATTTTTAGTGGATTTTTACTTTAGAAGGTGCAAATCTTCCTAGCTAAAGGGCAGATTAAGGTAAATCCTCAATAACTGGAGCTATACTATTCCAAATCAAATGGGACTAAAGAAATTAGAAACTAGACATATAGAATTTTATCATATCCAAAATCCAGGTCTAAAGGAGTTAAAATGAAATTATGGCCTAATTTACAAGAACTAGGCAGAATCAAAAGGAAGTGGCAAAAAACTAATTCAAGATCAAGGTTAGGAAACTTTATTGAAACATCTATACCTCGCATTGATTTTTCTGCATGAATGATTTTTTGGTTGACTAGTACTATTCATGGGAAAGCCGACTTGATCCATTCTGCTGCCGAATTTCCAGCAGAAGTTTATGAAATTATGCGTGGTTATATACTGAGAAATTTATAATATGATCAACTATACAAGTACGAACATTCAACATGCAAGAATGTTTGAAGATAATTGTACAAGAATGTATATGGACATTGTATGATGATATGATCATGATCTTCTTTATAAAAGCTTGCATATTTGCATGCAAATAAAAAAAATATATGATTATGTAAAATTGGGTCCCTTTACCTGGAGGCAGTAATTTGGATCCCTCCTTATAAAGGCATTTAAAGCTATGAGATCCCTTTACCTTGGAGACACGTGGCCAAAATGAGATCTCTCCAAGACTAGAGGCACGTAGATCCCCTCGTAAGTTAGTTCTGTGTGACGACAGTCATGAGTTGAGCTCACTTCTAGGTCAAACTACCCAAGGGTAGTAAAGATTAAAGACAAAGATATATGCATGTAGACACCCTAGGGATGACAATATGTAACGCCTAAGCATGTCAAGTAAAGAAAGAAAAGAAAGTATAAGTGCATTCGCATGATATTCATGATGTGCCATTGCACAATCTGCTATTGTTATTATTACAAAATCACTCACATTTTAGCATGTTTATGGTTTAATTCTTGCTCTGTTTATCAAGTGTATGACTAAAATGAACTCTATTTTGGATAATATGGTTTCAAACTATAAAACGGAATATATTTATATAACATGCTCATCTTTTTATAATAAACCGAAGCAGCTGGAGATAATAACGATGACACGATATATAATTTCTTAGTGAATCCTACTGAGAATTTATAATTATCACTCCTATGTACATTTTCATGTTATCTCCAGATAGCTCAGGACATACCGAAGGCGGCCACCTAGAGTTGACTAAAGATATTGAAGATGATCGAAGAGAGCTGTCATACAATGTCCATTAAAGCAATGATAACAACTCGCGAGTGTGGTACTATGCCTTAAATATAGTACAGTGCATGGGAGAATATTACACTAAGTATCCATATCTAACTAGATTTCAACTCCATAGAAACGAAGATTTTGACACAAACACACAATTAACTCTCGTGCATTTTCTTGAAAAGCCAATTGACGCATGTATGTCCATCAATTGCAATAGAGGATCTAGTTAAAACTGCATCAGCCACAAGGAAATCCAATGCATCGCAAAGCAATAGAGGAAACTATTAATTATCACACAAGAAGATTCAGCCCAAGCCTACAATGTTTGCAATTCAATTAAAAAATTTGCCTATTTGAAGAAATTCTAAAGACTTGAAATGTGGACAGTTCCATGCTGTATTTATGATGAGAATGTTCTTGTTGAAGTGGGGTTCACCAAGAATAGATATATACACTCTACTATTCACATAGATAGTGGATGAACTGTGCCATTCTTGACATTAACAAAACAATGAGGGCTATAACCATGGAATCCAACTCAAAGCCATATATTAATTGAGCAAAGTATCATGAAGATTTAATTATATAAATTTATCAAGCAGCTTTCATTCTAGGGAACCCACTTTTAATTTAAAAAAATAAATAAATAAAGCACCTACATAATTGAAATGTCAAATGAACATGAAAGTCAACAATACCTTTGTTTAGACTTATGTTGCAAGACGTTTTGCATCAATTAATGATAATAAGTTAGCTATTAGCTCAAACCCTAGGCGTGAAAGAGTGCAAAGAAGATAGGTTCATCGCATAATGATTGATTTGTGAGGTTGAAAGTACACTTGGTCTGTTTTAGGAATTTGACAAAATATGAGGGTAAAATTGTCCTTTCAGAATTTTGAAAATTCAAATCAACTCATTTCCCAACAATTCCTCCAAAAAAAAAAATAAAGGAATTTATAAAAACACAATAACCAATTCTATGGGATTTAAAAATCAAATCCTTTCCTTTTTTCTTATAATTCCAAACATTGGATTTGATTTGTAAATCAAATCATTTCTTATTTAATTCTATTCCAAACACACTGATAGGGAGAAAAAATAAGTGAATTGTGTATCAGATTACTGTAAAAAATATTATGGTTCAAGTCGAGAGAAGCATCTCATAAAACATAGTCTTGAAAGAATTCTCAAAATAATATATGACCAACATCTAATACTAATCGATTTCTCATCTTTGAGAGTTAAAACTGGTATAGTATATACATTGTTGGCAAGCTTCTATGGCATTTCCTTTAGACATGGAAGAATATTGTGCAACTACTATGATTGGCTTGTCAAAAACCAAATATTTAGTTAAAGAAGAAAAGACCTTTGAAGGACTCGAGTTGAGAGAAGAAAGCTGAATATTGCGAATTGGAACTTGCGATTGCGCAGCGGTGGGATGTGGTGGCTCTTCTCTACAATGCGGTAGCTAGCTCTACGACACAATGGTTGATCTACCCTACTACGCTAATGTGGTGTTGCGCGAAGGCTTTGTGATGTGAGGAAGAAGGAGATAGGTGAGGAAGAAGGAAAGGGGAAGGGATAGGAAGGGGGCGGTGGCAGTTTCAGAATTCAGAACGAGAAGAGAAGAGGGAAAAATGAGACTAAGTAGGTTTAGGTCAGAAAGAAATGAAAGCATAAAAAAAGAAGAAAAAATATATAATATATTAAAATTATATATATAATTAATATTATTAAATTATATGTAAAAATCATATTTTATATATATATATATATATATATATATATATGGGTTGGGGTGCGAGATGGGTTAAGGCAGATTTGAACTAAACTCGAGCCCGACCCTACTTGCACTCAAAATCTACCCTGTATTGATCCGCCCTGCTATAATGGTAAGTTTTATATGACCAAATCAGGTTCCAAGAGGCTATTCTCCCCCAACTCATACCAACACAAAGAGGATTGACACTTCCTCCCATATAATGCTTCGTACAAAGCCATACTGATGCTAGCATGATAGTTATTGTTGTAGCTGAATTCAATTAGGGGCAGATACTTGTCCCAACTTCCCCGTTGACAAGCCTTCAACATTTCTTTCAAGGTTTGGATGATTCTTTTTTGTCTACCCATCAATCTAGGGGTGATACGCTGTACTCAAAGAGAGTCGTGTCCCAAATGCCTTTTGCAAGGCTCCCCAAAATCTTGAGGTGAGCCTTGGGTCTCTGTCCAAAATGATGGTAGAGGGGACTCCATGGAGTTTCACTATTTCTTGAATGTACAATTGGGCCAACTTCTCCAAGAGGTAGATGGATCTAATGGGCAAAAAGTGAGTAGACTTAGTTTATTAACTATGACCCATATGGAGTTGTACCCTGTTGGGGTTCTAGGATAAAAAGTGAAGAGTGAATACATGAAACGAATGTCATACAAGCAGGTCCATTAAGCCAACATGATCACAATCCCAACAACAAATCATTATAGTGCATGTTTAGATTTAAGCTATATACTTTGTCCAAATCATTGTTTACAGCTTTCTAAACAAAAAATCCAAAACATGCTTATACTTAGCTAGTAGTCCTATGCAAGCATCAAACAACAGCTAGGCCAACAATAGAAAGAATGCCTGCACAATGGCATAACACAATTTGCTATCATTTATGCTGGATTTAGAAATTTTTAGACAACAAAAGGAAGCATCAAAAGTGTACCCAACTAGAATAAATAATTTTGCTGATGTTCATTCAAATTGCATTTTACATGTTGCATTCTCTTCCCAACCAATTTCAAGAGATCATACAGGGTATGTTTGGAATGCATCAAGATGGGAAATAAAATGAATTGAATTGAATTGTAAATCAAATATAATGTTTGGAATCAAGTATGTAAAATAGGAATTGAATTGACTTGCAAATCAATTATTATGTTTGGAATTTAATTCAATAAGAATTTATTTGATTTAATTTTATTATTTTACCTATTTACCCTTATATATCATATCTCTCTCTTTCTCTCCTCTCCCCCCTCTTTCTCTCTTCCCCATCTTTCTCTCTCTCTCTCTCTCTCTCTCTCTATCTCTTCCCTTATTGAATACCCTTTCTTTTTCTCTTTTAAATTGGTGATTTACGTTATTTGATATCTATTACAACATGGGGATGCGTACTTGTACAAAGAACAAAACATGAAGTTTCTCTTCAACATTTTTAACGTGATCATAAAGCTATGTGCCAATTTGGTCAATTGTTTTTTCCCAAATAAATAACAACAAAGGGTTAACCTACAAAACACACATGGGAAGCATAAAAATATTCTTAAAGCATAGCTCCTCTGCTTTATCAAACTGCATCTCTTGAACATTGGCCTCAGCCAAGTATCTGCCACATACAAAACCAATTTCATTTTCATCCAACACATCATCAAATAAACAAAACCATCCTCCACACCACAAAAATTTACACATATCATCCAATCCAAGAATGACCATCAATGATTAGTTGATCAGTGTGCACTACTATGATCAAGTGTCTACATTTGTTTCAAATCCAATCAAAACAAAACGCTAATATAAAGATAATGCATGTTGTAACAAGCTGAGTACCAAACTGTGATAGCATATTATAAACACTAACAAAGCTAAATATGACAAAGTAAACCATCTATCTAGCTTAGGCTAATATACAAAGTATCGATATCTAACTAGATTTCAACTCCATAGAAACGGAGATATTGACACAAACACACAGCTAACTCTTGTGCATTTCTTGAAAAGCCAATTAAGGCATAGATGTCCATCAAGTGCAATAAAGGATCTGGCCAAAAGTGCATTAGCCACAAGGAAATCCAATGCATGGTAAAGCAACAAAGGAAACTATTAATTATCACACAAGAAGATTCAACCCAAGCCTACAATGTTCGCAATTCAATTAAAAAATTCACCTATTTGAAGAAATTCTAAATACTTGAAATATGGACTATTCCATGCTATATTTACGAAGAGAATGTTCTTTTTGAAGTGGGGTTCACCAAGAATAGATATATAAACTCTGCTATTCACATAGATAGTGGATGAACTGTGCCATTCTCGACATTAACAAAATAATGAGGGCTATAACCACGGAATCCAACTCAAAGCTATATATTAATTGAGCAAAGTATCTAAAGATTTAATTATATAAATTTATCAAGCAACTTTCATTCGAGGGAACCCACTTTTAATTTTTAAAACAAAAAATAAAGCATCAACATAATTGGAATGACAAATGAACATAAAAGTCAACAATACCTTTGTTTTCAGCCCCAGATTCGTGAGTGGTTTAGACTTATGTTGCAAGATGTTTTGCATCAGTTACCAAGTTAGCTCATAAGTCATAATCCTCAACAATATTAAGCATGCATATATAGATATCTATTCTTATGAAGAGATCAAAATCAAGTTTCTACAAAAACACAAATCATTGATAAAACAAAAGAAAATCCGTAGATATGTAGATTGAAGAAGAGATTGAATAAAGGGCATATTAAGTTTCTAAAAATCAAGAGCTAGATTCATTACAATACAAAAATAATAACAACAAAAAAAAATTCATCAAAGAACAGTCAACAAGAAAATTGAAAACCCAACATAGAGAGAGAGATTGGGCTTGAAGCTACTACAAATTTTGATTGAATCTGCGATCTTCAATCCTAGGATCTTCAATTTGCGATTAGCTCAAACCCTAGGCATGAAACAGTGCACAGAGGAGAGGTTCATTGCGTAATGATTGATCTGTGAGGCTCTAATTGCACTTGGTCTATTTTGGGAATTTGACAAAATATGAGGGTAAACTTGTCTTTTCAAAAATTTAAAAATTCAAATAAAGTCATCATATCATATTATATTATATCATATATCATATCATATCATATATCTATATCTTAAAGTAATATTATGATTTTTTATTTTCTACAAACCAAAAGTCTCAATTTAATACTTTAACTTAATATTTTTCATTTTTGTCTTTTTTCAACACTTGCATTAAATAGTTGCACAACCAATTTTATGTTTTTCCACCCATTCATTAATAGTCATTTTTCTTCTTCAAAAGCAAAATTTTTCAATTTTAGAATAATTTATGTCTTTGCAAAATATGTTTTTGGTTACAAATCAAATTCTTTTTTTTTTTTGGGTACAAAATTAAATACATTTTCAATCAAATGAACTTGATTTGCTTAATAAGATTTCTTATTTGATATCATTAGTGAATTGATTAAAAAACAAAAAATTAAATTTAAAAAAAACATTTAATATATATATTAATGGCTCATATTTTTTTATAAATTCCTATTTTAAGTATTTCTTGAATTCATTGGAAAATAAAGGAGGAAAAGTGTAGATAAAACAACTATATATAGAGGAAAATGATTTAATTCAAAAGATACTTCAATTAGACACCCACCGACATTATCTATATAGTGCATAGGAAATAAATACCACTCACTTTTTTATAATCATAGTATATAGTGCATAAGAAATAAAAAAATTCAAATTTTATAATTATTTTTAAAAATTAAAACAAATACACCCTTATTCATATGCACCAATTCTAACCGTCTTTATATATATTTAATAAAATTATCAAATATCTTTACTTTTAATAATGCATAAATAAATTTCATAAATATAATTTTGCTATATTATTCGTGTAGTATTTTTTTTTCTTAATTTTATGAGTTTCATATCTTTACTTTGTAGTTATAACTTTAAAAAAGTAACTTAATCTATATATCTTCTATATCTTAAAGTAATACTATGACTTTTCATTTTTTGCATGCCAAAAGTCTCAATTTAATACTTCAACTTAATATTTTTTATTTTTGTCTTTTTTTAACACTTGCATTAAATAGTTACACAACCAATTTTATGTTTTTCACCCATTGATTGATGCCATTTTTCTTTCTCAAAACCAAAATTTTTCAATTTTAGAATAATTTATGCCTTTGTAAAATATTTTTTTGGTTACAAATCAAATTCTTTTTTTTTTGGGTACAAAATTAAATACATTTTCAATCAAATGAACTTGATTTGCTTAATGAGATTTCTTATTTGATATCATTAGTAAATTGACTAAAAACAAAAAATTAAATTTTAAAATTATATATATATATATATATATATATATATATATATATATATATATATATATATATATATATATATATATATATATGAATGGCTCAACATTTTTTATAAATTCCTATTTTAAGTATTTCTTGAATTCATAGGAAAATAAAGGAGGAGAAGTGCAAGTAAAACAACTATATATAGAGGAAAATGCTTTAATTCAAAATATACTTTAATTAGACACCCACCGATATTATCTATGTAGTGCACAGAAATTAAATACCACTCACTTTTTTATGATCATAGTATATAGTGCATAAGAAATAAAAAATTCAAATTTTATAATCATTTTTAAAAATTGAAACAAATACTCCTTATTCATATGCATCAATTCTAACCGTCTTTATATATATTTGATAAAATTATCAAATACCTTCACTTTTAATAATGTATAAATAAATTTCATAAATATAATTTTGCTATATTATTCATATAGTATTTTTTTTTCTTAATTTTATGAGGTTCATATCTTGGCTTTGTTATAACTTTAAAAGAGTAACTTAATCTAATTCAATAATATTACGTAAATAATGGTGTATATATATTTTATTAAAATATTCATATTGTTTATCTATTATTTTATAAAAAGTGGGAATATCTAAATTTATTCTAATGAAAGCAATATCTAAATTTTAATTTAGTTAGTTGAAAATATTTATATCTTTATATGTTGTATCATTTTAACTAATTCATTATTTTACTAGACGGCACCCGTGCGATACACCAGGAAACAAATTTTAAATTACTATTAATTTAGAGTTATTTAATACTTTATTTTATAAGATATGAAATTAATTTTTATAATTTTAGGTTTGAATGTAGGTATTTTTATACATATATGTTATTAGTTAATGGGGAATAAAAAATATATGAGTAAATTATCCAATAAAATAATAAATTAGTTGAAAATGATATAACTTATAAATATATAAAGATTTTGAAGCTAATAAAATTAAAATTTAGATATTGTCTTTATTAGGTTAAATTTATCATAAATATATTGGTCATAAATTGGATAATAACTGTTGCAACTATTTTAATTTGTAATAACGATATTTATATATATTATGATTATCCAATGATTGTGATGGTTGTTCATCTTAAGAATTTTGAAATTAATCAAGCCTCAAGTTTAATTCAACATAAATTGAACTAATATATAATATAAGTATATTAAAATATTACAAAATGTTATAGTGTATCTCTAAAAAATAGCTAAATCACATAAATTGTTCTAAAGATTTTTTTATTAAATTTAAATTAACACGTATAACTACATTTTTTATAAATTAAATTAAATAATAGCAAAATATTGGTTTTACTTAATAAGACACCCCAAATATGGTTATAAAATTAATTTAGTTAATGAGGTTAAGTAAAATAATGAAGATAATTTATTTGACAATTTGATTCAGCATATATTTTTTTAATAATAATAAATGTTTTGAATACCCAATAAATATAATGAATTAGTTGAAATGACGCAACATATAAAGATATAAAGATACAACATATTTGTTGAGCTTAGAAATAAAAGGCCATGATTTGGCTAACATACAAGGGTAGGTGGCTAGCTTCTAGCCGTAGGATTTAGGGTTTTTAACTTATATTCATGTTATCTTACAGTATAAATTCCTATCAACTCAATTCTTGATTTGCAAGATACCGTAAATAAACCGATTTCCGTTAAACTATCTAAATATTGCTAATTGTCTAATGAAATTTTCTACAATATCTAACCCTAATATTTTGCATTTCATTATTGACTACGCATATATCTATAATGTATATGAAAATTAAATTTTTGTGTTATACAATACCAAAATTTAAACCAGTTTGCCTTAATTTAGCAAAACGTTGCTTATACTCTTCATGAAATTTTTCTACATAATTTTTCTAATCCTAACATTCGCATCTCAACACTGATTACGCGTATATCTTTAATACAACGAAATAAATCAATTAACAGCACTAATCATACGCATTGTTCTTCGGGATGTTACACTTGAACTCGGAGAACTTGAGATACTCTGGGTCCACTCCAGTTATTCTAGCATTCATTCCAGGAGTCTCTTTAAGTTATCCTTCTAGCCTCTCCATCATGTGGTTTGCGGCAACAGGTTGATCCCTCATGGCGAAAACCATTGCACAGTAGGTATGCATTATATCTGCCTCCTCTTCAGGGGCAGGTTCATGTCACGGTCTACCTCGCTTGCCAGTAGCCATTAGTTCTTGGTCACACAAAATAAGAGATATTGAGTTGATTAAACTCAATACTGAGCTAAGTGTGATAGTAACTATGTGCATCTACAACAAGGCAATCATGCCTATAAAATTTTTATGTCTTATCCCAAGCAGATAAGACCCAGTGCGTGCATTATATTAAACACTTTCAAAGCATTTGACATGCATAGTCAATCCAGTCATCAGGCACTAATAGGACGAACTACTCTGATACCAAAATATAACTCTCTAATAAAACCATACTATGCTTGTAGTATTTATTAGTCGTCACAACTGAACTAGTAGAATATTTATAGTTATAAAATATGTTAGTTAACGAAAATAGTTTATAATTTTTTTTTTTTGAAAGTAATGATTTCTAAAATTGAGCCTTCTAGTGCATATAATTGATAATAGCGTTAAATTCGTAATTAATTCGCATCATAATAAGGTAAAATAGTGAAACAATATAATTTTACATAAATAACGGTGCATTCACATATATATTTATAGGAATAAGTACTGGGCATACAAATATACATAATAGTGTCTCAAAAGTACCCAAATGAATCAAATTAGCAAGGCTCTAGGCTAAGCTAAACCAAAATATACATAGAGTCATCCCCAAACTGAAATCTAACTGGCATAACAAACGCTACATTATCCACAGGATCACTACCCAACATGCATAAAATACTATGGCAACCAAAACATATAGTTTTTAAACCACAGTTAAGGCATTCCAACACAGACATGCACTCACTAGCTCAAGGCATAAGTATCTACATAGCAAAAAGTCTAGCAACACTACCAACCCAAGCCTACATAGTATGAAAGCCATTCTCCAGCACTCGCTCCTTATAATTCTCCTCTATCTGCATCTCGAGCAGAACCTCTATACTAGTAGAGGAAGAGTCGGACTCAGCCACATGCAAGACTGAGTGAGGCGAACTCCCCTCAAAGGGATCAGTCTTCATCGAAGAGGTAGAGGAGCAAGCTCCGAAAAGCACGGCAAGTGAGCGAGACGCAAGGGAAAATCAGTATACAAACGACGAAGGTTGAAGTGCTAGCTAACTATCGGAATACTGAACGGGTGATGGAAAAAAATGTACAGCCTAAAACTACTGCGAGCTATCAAGACTAGTGAGTCTAGGGTAGAATCATAGTACTAGGTCCACTTAGGCACCTCCAGGAAAATCATCGCAGTCACCATCTGTTATATTTGAGGATGACACAGGAACACACAGGGATGAGAAATAAAGTATTTCTCAGTAGGGATTCGTAACTAATCATGCAACTGACAGCTTCAGTCAATTTGGTTATTTAATAAAATCGGTGAATAGGCATAAATAAAATAAAGATTCCTTTTAATAAATTTTGAAAATATAACTCCAAAGTGGGTCCATTTTATTCATTCACTTAAATCAAGACTCTAAAATATAATAATATTAATAGCACATTAAAACATCATTCTAATGCGAACATGCAATAATTGTCATGCTAAACTTGTAATGCATGCTTATGCTCTTTATTCCTTTTGCCATTAAGCATGTGCTCTTTATTATTATGTGCCCTTGGATAAACTATCCTAAGATGTGAGCTCACTTCGTGACTGTCATTACACAGTACTATCTAAATCAGACTCTGGTTAACAAAGGGATCTTATACCTCTATAATTGGAGGGATCGATCTTGGTTGTGTGCCTCCAAAGTAAAGGAATATCTTGGCGGGTAACCTTCCCTTACATAAGGATCACGCCCAATTATTTTGTCTTTGCATATCACCTTCGCTTATTGAAGGATCATTTTTTAGTCTTAATTAAAGACTCTGTGTGTTACTTTAACATGTAATATTCTTTAGACTGGATTTCATTATTCATGGCACCATCTTCTCTAATCTCATGCACTTATGCATTATGATGCAACTCATAAAAATTTTCTAGCAAAAATCCAGCAACATAATGGCTGTACCAAGAGAAATCCAAAAATTGAAAACACTAATAGACAGCTATCAAATTCCCCGTCATAGTCATAAAATCAATAACTACTCATCATTTCATAATTCCAGCACATCCTTTACCACAAATACAATCATCATCATCAGGAGGCATAAATAAAGCAATCAAGGTAAAATCATCAAGATCCCAAGAGTCAAGAGTAGAATGCATACCTTGGTTTTCATTCTTTGGCCTTATTGGCCATAAACAATCATTCCCAAACATTTCAATTCCAAGTGGCATCCTACCATCACACTCACTTTACACTTTACATAGATATAAGAATAAGAATGCATATTGAAGGAATAAGATTCCATTTTTCAAAAATCGAGTTGAGAAATCTCAACCCCTAATCAGATTGCCTAGGAATGATGTGTGGGAAGAATTTTCTAATCTTCCAAAAATCACTAAGGTCAGATCTTCCACATGTCCTGGCTTTGGTCTTACTCATAACTGGACAAAACAAAGCATATTTTTGGAGTTGCCATATTGGAAAATGAATTTGATAAGACATAATCTTGATGTAATGCACATTGAGAAGAATGTATTTGATAATGTCTTCAATACGGTAATGGACATCCAAGACAAAATGAAAATGAAGGACAATGTTAAAGCAAGAATAGACTTGAAAGAGTATTGTCGGTGAAAGGAACTAGAATTGCATCAATTGTCTAATAGAAGCTATCTTAAGCCGAAAGCAAAGTTCACCTTGTCTATGGACCAAAAAAGGGCGATCTGTAAATAGGTTAATGAATTACCAGATGGATATGCTTCCAATTTGCATAGATGTGTGAATGTAAGGGAAGAAAAGCTCTTTGGGAATGAAATCTCATTATTGCTATATGTTTATGGAGCGTTTGTTGCCAATTGCCTTTGCAGCACTTCCAAATCAAGTGTGGAAGCCAATAGCTGAGTTAAGCAAATGTTTCAGAGATTTGTCATCAACAATATTGCGAGTAGATGATTTGCTATTGATGGAGCAGAACATTGTCATCACCACTTATAAATTGGAGCAGATTTTTCCACCTGGGTTTTTTTAACTCAATGCAACATTTATCCATTCATTTGCCATATGAAGCAAGAGTAGGAGGCTCTGTTCAATACTGATGGATGTATCTATTTGAAAGATACAAAAATTTGTGATATCAATTTTTTACATTGCCTAAATGTTAATACTTTAATTTCTAGAATAATTCGTTACTTATATCATGTTGTTATAGGTATTTGAATAGATTGAAATGAATTGTGAAAAACAAATCAAGTGTTGAGGGGTCCATATGTGAGGCATACTTATGTCAAGAGACCTCACATTATTTTCTCATATTTTGAGTCTCATGTGCAAATGATGAGAAATAAGGTCGGCCGGAATGATGACGAGTGGCTAAATGAGAAACCCAACTAAATTTGTCAATATTCAAGTTTTCTGGTCGAGAATCTGGATCTTGCAAGAGTCGGTACTTGAATGATAGGGAATTCACTACAACACACTTACATATCCTATTTAATTGCAAAGAGGTTCAACAATGTATTGGGTATGTGAGTAAAGTTCATTGGGGTTTGTTTTGCTCTTACTGACTAGCATATTTATAATATTTTTTCTGCATTTTAGATATTTTGTACAATATTTGGAGGCAGGTAACCCAAACAATAATCATGCCAATATTGATACTAGAATAACATCTAAATTTCTTATTTGGTTTCAAAATTATGTAAGTTTTCCCAAAATCAATTTTCTTTTGAAAGTGATTCTATGCATGCACATTAGTCGTTACATGGTTTTTAATGACTTGAATTGTTGTCATTGCTAGGTTCATGATAGAAATAATTTGGTGTCAAACTAAAACTTGCATCATTTAGCACGGGTTCGAAGAAGAAGGTTAATAGTTGGCATGTTTACTTTATCAATAGTTATAAGTTCCATACAAAAAAATGGAGTATCAATAGAAAAATTATTAACTATGGAGTTTGTGTTAAATGTGATGACTATGGAAATGAGGAGAATTATCATTATGTGATTATCAAAACAAATTGTGCAATTAGAATACCCTGGAGAACCATCAAAGTAAATAGTATTATTCAACTGTCAATGGTTTGATTTTGTCCTTAATCATGGTGTGAAAATTCCCAAACAATACGGTATTGTGGAGTTCGCTATACAAGGTGATGCTCTAAATATGGTCCATTCATATTTGCAACAGATGCCATTCAAGTGTACTATATCCCATACCCAGAAAAAAGTAAAGAAAAAAGAGATTGGTAGGTTGTTATCAAAATAAAACTCAAAGGCACTATCAATGATCGATATACATTAAAGCTTGCATATCAAGATATGTCAAATTTTCTAGGGTTTGTGGCAAATGATGAATTCCTTGAACCACAGAGATTAAGAAGGTGCATATGATGAAGTAGAGGTCAATGTAGTCCATGGTCAAGACAAGGAAGAAGATGATGACATAGAAAGGAATGTAAATGATGACAAGGGGGAAGAATTTGATTTTGCTAATGATTCTGAAAATGATGACAAGGATGCTCAACTAGCGATATTACTTGATGATGATGAGGATGATAATGACGATGGTGACGATGGTGATTAGTCTTTTTATTCATTTGTTATTAAAACTAAAATAATTACATGATCATATTATGCGCATGTAACTTTTTCTTACTTCAAATACACACTTACTAATGTTGCATTTGCAGTTGTCTAACAAAGGTAAAGGCAAAGGAATGGGGTCAGGTTTTAAGGGGCTAAGCAAACTTCCAATAATACGGCCTCCTACTCAATTTAAGTAGATACCTTCCACAATTCTTGCAGCTACCTCATCCTCTCCTGCAAGCACTTCTTCTCCAACATCACATTTCACTCCACCAGCGTCAGTTGCAAGTGTAAACTCACGTACCCCCAAAAACAATGCTGAGCCAACACCTAGATCAAGCAACTCTCATGATTCCTCGAACAATTAGACAAGTATTAGGAAGAAAGTTTTACTTCTTGATGGAGCTAGGTATGTTATAAATTTTTTTAATTATTTTAGAATATTTAATTTGGTTTAATTAATGAATTGTAATTCTTATAGATTTTTGCCCTCAAACACTGTAGCTTATGGGATTACTGAACTTATCAAAAGCTATTATGTTGAACCATGGCTATCTTGGAAAAAAATACCACCTAGAGTCAGAGAGTTGTTATTTGATGCATTTATCGTAGGTTTGAAAAATTTTGTTATTATGTGCAATTTTTTTTATCTATAGACTTTATTATTTTATTTAATGTTTCTTTTGATTATGATAGAGGAAGTTTGATATTCATCCTCTTGATTATGGTCGAGCTAAAAAGAATTTTAAAAGTTGATGACTACTACAAAATATGCTTCAAAGAGCCTGTTCCTTCCTGAATAGACCAAAATTTTCTTTGAGACACTATATGTGATGCACTTTATGTGCAATGGGAAGATAAAAGCTTCAAAAAGAAAAGTACATAAGCAAAATTGAATTGCTCTTCTGATTGTCAAGGATTTGGTAGTTCACTTAACACTGGTGGCTTTATTACCACTTCACAACATAATGTAACACCCTCCCAAATACAGTACTATACTTAAATTGTAGTACCTCACCTAAGGGTTATTACTATTATAGGATTATTACTATTATAGGAACGGACCTTGTCTGATAGCAACCTTCGGTTGTCTTCCAATATTAAATACTCTGCCCAGTATGATCATCCTCAATATTTCCTGAAATATCTAGAGATAACACGGAAACATATATAGGGGTGAGAATTGTAAATTCTCAACAGAATTTCCTAGATTATCACATACAATGTCATCGTTATTATCTCCAGCTGCTTTGGTTTATTATGAAAAAGTGATCATACCACAAACAATAAATTTCATTTTAGAAGGTTTAAAAATATCTTTCCAAAGCAGAGTTCATTTTATTGATACACTTAGTAAGTAGAAAAAGAATTGGATTATCAATGCAATAAGATAAAGGAAAATTGAATTAGACGCATAGATACATAATAAGATAAAGAACAACTAAATAAAATGCATATATGAATACAAATGACTTCTTGATGCAAGTGCACTTGTCTTTCTTTAGCTTTCTTTACTTAACACACCTAGGCATTACATATCACTGTCCCTAAGGTGTCTGCATAGATCTACACTAAAGCATTATATATCACTATCCTCAAAGTGTAGCCTTTCTTATCTTCTCTTACTTGGTCCCCTAGAGGTGAATAGCTACTCTTATTTCTGGGTAATAGCCTACTTTTTAGGACTAAGCTCATTCCTATATAAGATTGCTAGATTTATTTTCTCTGACTGTCCCACCGACTTATTCCCCTTAAATCTATTCAGGGGTTGACCCAAGTAATATGGAATCTTAATTATATCTTAGAACATATATTCATCAATGTATATGCTTGGAGAATTCATAATCAACATGATGCATGATTCATATATTTTTGCTAGAGATATGGTAGCATAATAGCTAAAAATAGGAGATTTTTCAATATATAGACAATATCGTTTTAGTCAGCCAGTCATAGTAAATAGAAGTATCATATCAATAAGTGAATGTCAAGTCATTATGACAAAATAATTCAGCCATTGGCTCTTTATAGTCCATGGAGCTTCTGAATCTTAATGTTGTCAAATTGTCTCATTTTCCTTAAATCTACCATGTCTTTCTAAATTACACTACAATTCTGTTTTAATTCATTTTAATCTAGAAATTTAATAAGTTGTAGCCATGTTTGTCTACTTTTAAACCTCTTTAGTTCTGTTAAGTTTTGAGGTGTATAAGTTGAGTTATTAAAGTTTTACCTAAGGCTGCCCTATTTTAGGACAAATTTGAGCACCTAATTTAGAAAATCACTAAAATTCTAATTCATATAATTTTTATATGAATTTTATATCAATCTATAGCTAAATGAATTATCTTTCAATTTGAATAAGTTTGATCCTAATTGGTAGGTAGAGCTCAAGTTATGAGCTCATAAAATAGGCTATCCTATGTTGCCCTGTTCCAACCTGAATAGGATATAGGGTAACTTTAGAGAATTATTGGGAACAATGTACTTAGAATCTAAATATGAAATTTTTATAGAATGTTACTTATATGTTAGCTTTCTATTGAATTTTTTTTGCACTCAATTTGAAGTTATATAGGGCAAGCTATGCCCCTTTTCATTGCACACTAGTCAAGGTAGTGAGTGAAACTCAATAGTCCAATTCAAAAATTCATAACTCTCTCATTTTAAGTCCAATCAACCTATAATTTGTATATTGGAAAGCTCTAGGAGTCTAACTTCATACAAAATTGGTTTTACTCGATTTTGATATATGTAGGTGAAGGAGGATCATTCGCTATACAGATTATTGGCCTAGGGCAATCTCTCAGCTTTTTTGTTTGAGTATTCTTTTGGTACTTTGATCAAATCATGAAACCAAGCCAATAATTCCTACTTTAAATCACTCAAAGCAAGCCATATTAACATCAAACATTATCAAAAAAAAGGTGACATGAGAAACCCTAACAGCTACCTAAATTTGAGAAAGCAAACAATCAAAGAAAATCCTACCTAAAACACCACTTATAGCTTGTAACATTGTAGTCTCTTGGTGGTTTCTCTTCAATGAAGCCCTAACATGATGATATCTTCTGTTGTTCTTCTTGGGGCTGAAGTTATAGGGTCCAAAGGTAGGTAGATTAGGAGATGATATTGAGGTTTTCTTGAAAAAAATACAAAGAAGGAGTGGAAATCTTGATAAAAAGAAAGCAAAATCACTTAGAGCTTTGAGTTGAAGATGGAGAGAATGGAGAAAGAAGTGAAGATGATGAAAGAAATGGAAGGTAAGGGCTTGATAAAGCTAGCTGAAACTTACTAGGGTGAGGGGGAAGAATTTGATGACTTATGGACAAAGTTGGATCAATGGGAAAAGAAGGTGATTAGTGGATTCCATTGGAATTTTAAATTTTTTTGAATCTAGAGATGGATGGCCATGATTTGGCCAACAAATAGGGGTAGGTGGCTAATATCTAACCACATGATTTAGTATTTTTAACTGGTATTCATGTCATCTTACAGTATAAATTCCTATCAACTCGGTTCTTATCTTACAAGATACCTTAAACCAACAGATTTCCTTTAAACTAGCTAAACATTGCTAATTGTCTTTCTAAAATTTCTTCTACAAAGAAACTTGAATTCTCAAACCCTAATAGATACATTTCAATTTAGCTTACTCTTATATCTATTACTATCTAAAAAGTTAATTGTTTGATAGTGCTAGTTATGCGAAATTTGTGATGTTACACATAAAGCCAATTTGGTCAAGTTTTCAAACTATTTACATTATTTGAAAGCCATTTTTAGCAATATATTGCTTGGAGGACATGTTAGTGCATTCTTAACTTGCACTGTTGTTGTTATATCTATAGACAAGGTTGCATGGTAGAGCTCCAACTCTATCAAAGTTATTTCATCACACACATAAACATAAGGATCAAACATGGGTGGATAGGAGATAAAAGCATATGGATGTAAGTAGTTAGTTCTTTTTTTAGATATTTAGTGCATGTCTAGTTATTATGTTATAATATAGTTATAGCTATAAATTATGTTAAATCATAGTGTATCTTCTATTTATATGTTATAAGTACACCTAAATTAAAGCTCTTGTGTTAACTAACATAATTCTCTAATTGGCAAGCTGAATGTACATGTGCCGTGGATGAGGCAACCCAGAAAGTCTCTCAGGATAAAACTCCTCCACCTATTGAGTTAGGTGCGTGGCAAGAAACTACTAGGGTAAACAAAGGGAAGGATTTATTGCCTTTATTTAGAGTCTACTATAATTTGGAAGCCCATATTATCGTGGTTCAGGTTCGCAATCAAATGAGTGGATACAAAGAATAGAGCATGAAGAATTATTGAAGAAAATGGCAAAAGAGAATAGTGCACTTCTTGCTAGATAGGAAAGTAATGAGAACAACTTCAAGCCACCAATCAACCGGTACAATAGATGATGTAGTGGATGAATTCCCAACCTTCTAATTTCTAACCCACTACTGGAGACCAAACTGAGGATAAGGGAGAGAGTGATGATGGAGAAGACTCTGCATGAACTTATTACTTATATTTTTTATTATCTGTAGTTTGGAATGCACACTAGTTACTTGTGTGTTTATTTTTATGTTTTAAACTTAGGTACTGCATTTTTATGCTTTATGATGTTATAACATTTGGTATTGATACTTAATTATATGTAATGTGGACTTCTTAGCTTATGGAAATCTAGATATTGTCTTTTGGATTGTTGTTAATATTAGGTGTATAAAATTTGGATTCTATAAAATTCAGATTTTATATTTTTCTCTATTTTCATGTTTGCAACCGATTTTATGACCAATTACATTTTGTGACTAATTTTGAGACCGATTCCGCTATTAAATTTTGTGACCAATTTTGCAACCGAAAAATGGGCACAGGCCACTTCATTTGTGGCTGATTTCGCTATTAAATTTTGCGACCAATTTTTCGACCAAAAAAGGGCACAAGCCAGGAACTTTGCCACCGATAAACTTTGCAATTGATTACAAAATCGAATTCACAAACTTTGCGATTGAAAAACATATGAAAGTTTGGCTATTTCAAGTCCAAATTTGCAATTGAAATCTCAATCGCAAATTGTCAATTTTGCGACCAAAATAGTCAACAAGCGACCAAATAGGATTTAGTATACAGTTGCCACAAATCGATCGCAAAATTGATTTGCGACTAAAAAAAATTGATCACAAATATTTTTGTAATCAAGGGATATGCAACAGACAGAATCGGTTGCAAACAGTTTTTGCAACTAAATTGCCCCATTTTGTGATTGAAAAATTGGTCGCAACCAACCAATTTTCTTGTAGTGGCCTTGACTCACTCGTCGTAACACAAGCAAATTAAACTGAATGGCAACTATAGTATAGTAGCCAACTCGGATCGTTTTCGCTAAAATAAATGCACCATTTGATCAGAAAATTTGGGGTGTTTTGTTTTATCAAACAGTTAAAATGCAAAATGTAGAAATCAAAGGAAAACAGAATTGATGAGTATAAAACCGAATTAAATGATCCAATCCAAGACACAAGGTACCACAATTAACTCTCCATCATTGGATTCTAACTACATGCAACACTTCAATTCAGTGATTAGACTTAGACTTAAATGAGATCTCAATCTAAATCTAGCATTCACATGGCAACCTCCATGCATTCAACTAATTACACAATCAATTTGATTCAGAAACCTCTAGAACCAAATTGAATTGAATTAGTTTAAAGCACCAATGCAACTAATCTTATGTTTAGATCTTCAACACAATTCACACTCCTTAAACAATCAAATCACATACATCAACCGAATCATATATGACATGATTACATTCTTAATCAGCATTCAAGAATGAAGAATTTAAATTCATATGCAAAATTAAGAATGAGGGAAGGAGAGATGAAACCAAATTAAGATCTTGCATCCAAATGATACACCAATCCTCAAGAGTTTAATTGTTTCATTTGATGTCTTGAATCAGAGAAGAATCACTCCTCCATTAATGGAGGAAAATGCGAGAGAGAGAGAGAGAGAGAGAGAGAGAGAAAGAGAAGAGAAGTCGTATTTTCAAAATTCTGATCCCAAAATAAAATGAGTCAAAAGATCCCTCCAATTTCAGGTTCCATCCTATATATACCTATGAAACTAATTACATTAATCCTCTCTTCTAAAGCTGAAAGTAGACTCCTCATTTACATCAATTGGACTTGTGGAAGGAAACTTATGCCCAAAACACTAATTTAGCTTCACTAGATCCATCAGTGAACTCAACCGCATGTTTGGCCTAGAAAATATCAATATTTGCACTAGTGGTCTAAAGAAAAGTTGTAGGCCTAGAAGTTAGCTTTCCAATGGCACCAATTTTGCCTCAATTGGATTCCTGTAGCCCGAGATATAGCCCAATTAGTGCATACTGCTCAAGATCCGTGACTACATCTCTTGAGTCTACTTGAAGGCCCAAATTCAACTTGAAAAATCCTGAACTAGCCTCTGAACTCTTCATAAGAGTTGTAGGCTTAGCTCTCAGCTTTCCTACAAACTAAGAATCAACCCAAAATGAGGTATATAACTCAAGTTATGGCCCAAAAATCAAAATAGTGTCAACATAAGGCTAGTGCATGAAAATTATATCAAAGTCCAACCAAGGTCCAATTAATAGGAAATGGTCCAAGTCAATTCAAATATCCACAAAAGAGGGTTAATAGGCTAGATATGAGGAAGAATAAGTATATAAAATTCCAATTCATCAGGCCTTCTCACCTGAAGTTCATTGTATATACACACTAAGTGTGATCATGCGAGATACCTTATCATATTATAGCCCGACCTAGTAGTAGAAAGAAAATTAGATGGGAAAGATTGGTTAAATACTATTCATTTGTAAATTTGGAGAGACTAGTATAATACTACTTGTTTGTAAGCTTTGAGGGGTTACTATAGTAATACTTGTTTATAAGCTTGGAGAGGTTGTATAGAACTATTTGGTTTGGCCAAACCAATATAAATTGTCTAGTGTGATCATTTTTATCCTTGTCTCTTTATCAAAATAAGGCTTTTGGCTTTTATTAAGAATGATTTTTGATAAAAATCAATTCTTAAGACAAAAGCAAGTTATTTAACTCATATGTTTCCCCATTCTTAGTTGAAATATACTTAATTTGAGTTTTTCATATTACAAAAATCCTTCAAGGCATAATTTAACCCCCTTTCTTGTGACAACTACCATCTACAACAGGAATCAAACCCTCAATTTTAAATAGAAACCTCCTCTAGGAGAAAAAATAAGTAACTAATCCATTTTTCACTTGCACTCAAGTGGAATTAATTGCTATAAAAGGTAATTTTGACATAATAAATATTGTTTGGATAATATTATTCAAAATCACTTTTAAATGTATAATTACTAAAAAGAGTTTCATAAAATTTCTACTATAGTTTCTTTTATTTGTTTCATTATTTTTTAGTTTCATTTAAAGAAGTGCCAAAATATTATTTAGCAATCAAATTTTACGTTTAATGTTACTAAATTAAATTGAAATAATGCAAGCTATTTTGCTGTTAATTTATTTTGATTTTTAGAAAATGTTTTAACAAATATGGTTCAATAGAGTATCAAAAAAAAGGTAACCACATATATTTGATAATATACAATAAAATTTATAAGATAAAATAATTAAAAAAAATTTGTCTCTTAAAAATATTTAGGGATGAAATTGGAAAATAATTCCAAAAAAGCATTGTTAAATAATGAACGTGAAAAATCTCAATTGTTTATCTTTGCATGGGTTTGGAGCCAAAAGCAATTTTGGAGAAAGATGATAAAACATAATTTTTTTCCCTAAAATCAAGTTTGAGATGGTTTGAAAAACCAAATGCCAATCCAAACACAACGGGGCTGTAGAAATTACAAGTGTGAATGTTACGAGCATAAGTCATTGGGAGAACTACACCTCTAAAAGTTAGCTATTGAAGTGGGAGAGTCTAAGTCCTTATACAGCCTTTCTTTTAAGGTGACCTTCCCAATGTGGAATTCATAACATTGCCACCCCTTCGAAAGCCGGCGTCCCAACGACTGCACTCTGCGACATTTCACTCAGCGGCACTTCATTCGGTGACACTTCACTCGATCACGGTCAACCCATCTGCCGATCAAAACCCTCCGCAGGTAGCCCTTTCTAGTTCGCTGGCTCTCAACGAAAGCACTATTTGTAACGAGCATAAGTCATTGGAAAAATTATACCCCAAAAGCTAGCTATTAGAGTGGGAGAACCCAAGTCCTTATAAGGCCTCCTTTTCAAGGTGACCTCTGATTCGAATAGCTTACTCTTGGGGTGTGGTTCTCCTAAGGACTTATGCTCATAACAAATGGCGCTTTCGTTAAGAGCCGGCTAATCGGAAAGGGTTACTTGCGAAAGGTTTTGACCAGCAGAAGGTTCTTACTAGTGGAGGGGCTGACCATGATCGAGTGAAGTGCCGCTGAGTGAAGTGTCGCAGAATGCAGCCATCGGGACGTTGATTTCCAAAGGGGTGGCAATGTTATGAGTCCCATATTAAGGACATCTCTTTGAAATGGAGATCTTATAAGGATTTAAGTTCTCTCACTCTAATAGATAATTTTTGAGGTGTAATTCTCCTAAGTATTTATGGTTGTAACAGTGAAAACCATATATTCAAGCAAAATCGGATTTTAACGGAGAGGCCTCAAAAACATGAAATTTTTTCATTTCTCACGTGGGTCATTTACGGTCTCATTATATGTTGTTTGAAAATAATTGACAGCTTGTCGCATTTTCAATTCTTTACCAGCTATAGCCGAAGCAATAATACACATGTCCATGTGCACAAATAAAAGAGACCAGGTCAATTGAACACTTACTATTAAATATTCAAAAACATTAATTCTTTTAATTTTTCTTTTTATTTCACTCAGGATATTTAAGAAAGTGTCAAATAATAATCGAAACAAATTCTCACTAATCCAAGAGGACCTTGGGGTAGCTGGCATCAATGATCTGCCCTGCCATCGTATTTGTCCCACATATTCTATTATTTATAAGAATATTTTTTAATATATATATATATATATATATATATATATATATATATAAAATATATTATATATTTATATAAAATAATATTATATTTAAGTGTCCAATATATATATATATATATATATATAATATATTATATATTTATATAAAATAATATTATATTTAATTTAAGTGTCCAATATATATTTATATAAAATAATATTATATTTAATTTAAGTGTCCAATATATATATATATATATATATATATATATATATATATATATATATATATATTACTCTCCCATTTTTGTATCCTGCACACGCCATACGCAGCCAGCAGGCACCACCAAACCCATACCCTCTTAATAATTCTGGTGCCCTTTACAGCTTTACTTCATAAAAAATAATAACAATAATAATAATAACAAATAAATAAATAAAATAAAATCATCCATTTCCTACTTATATTCATTCCTCCACCATTTTCGATCTTAACAAACACAGACACAAACACAAACACACACGAACAAAACCAACCCGTGAATCGCCGAGTGTTGTTAATTAACCATATGGCATCTTCAGACACATCCTCCAGCAGCAGCAACACCGAGAAGCATCAACAGCTTCCTCTGAAACCAATCCCAGGAAGCTATGGCCTTCCCTTCTTCGGACCCATCATGGACCGTCACGACTTCTTCTACCACCAAGGCCGCGACAACTTCTTCGCCACCAGAATCCAAAAGTACGACTCCACCGTCATCCGCACCAACATGCCCCCAGGCCCCTTCATCTCCTCCGACCCGAGGGTCATAGCCCTCTTGGACGCCAAGTCCTTCCCCATCCTCTTCGACAACTCCAAGGTCGAGAAGCGCGACGTCCTCGACGGCACCTTCATGCCCTCCACCGCCTTCACCGGCGGCTACCGCGTCTGCGCCTACCTCGATACAACCGAACCCGCCCACAGGGACCTCAAGACCTTCTTCCTCAGCACGCTCCAGAAGAAAAAAGACCTCTTTGTCCCTCTTTTCCGCAACACCGTCTCCGAATCCTTCGTCGACATCGAGGATCAGCTCTCCGGAAAAACCGGCACAGCCAGCTTGAACGACGCTGTCTCCGCCACCTCCTTCAACTTCATGTTCCGCCTCTTGTGCGACAACAAGGTAGTACTAGTACAAATTACAACTAACTTTACCGTTATGCAGTCAATTAGCTTGTTAAAGCAAGTTTCAAGTTAGTTTTAGATTGGTCAACGTGATTCGACACCTATTCTGTGTTTGAAATTTGAGTTTAATATATTAAAAAAAAAAAAAAACACAAACCCGCTCAAAGCACAAAAGTGAGTTTTTCTCCCCCAAAAAAAAAAAGTAACTAACTGATCTACATTCGATTTTTCTGACGTTTCTGCATTTTCGTTATCACAAGGATCCCAAGGAAACAAACCTGGGTTCCCAGGGGCCGAAGCTGTTTGACACTTGGCTACTGTTCCAGCTGGCACCGTTGGCGACGCTGGGTTTGCCGAAGATCTTCAACTACATCGAGGATTTCTTGATCCGCACGGTTCCGTTCCCGGCGTGCCTCGCGAAATCGAGCTACAAGAAGCTCTACGAGGCCTTCTCGGCTAACGCGGGGAAGGTTCTAGAAGACGCAGAAAAGGCCGGGATCAAAAGGAGCGAGGCGTGCCACAACTTGGTGTTTATGGCAGGGTTCAACGCCTACGGAGGGTTGAAGAACCAGTTCCCGATTTTGATGAAGTGGGTGGGTTTGGGTGGCGAGAAGCTTCACAAAGAAATCGCCGAAGAGGTTCGAAGCGTTGTTAAGGAAGAAGGAGGTGTCACTATTGGTGCTTTGGAGAGAATGACTTTGGTTAAATCCATCGTGTACGAGGCTATGAGGATTGAACCTGCGGTGCCGTATCAATACGCCAAGGCGAGGGAGAACATAATAGTGAGCAGCCACGACGCTTCTTTTGAGATTAAGAAAGGGGAGATGATATTCGGTTACCAACCGTTCGCGACCAAAGATTCTAGAATCTTCGAGAATGCTGAGGAGTTTGTGGCTAAGAGATTCGTTGGGGAGGAGGGAGAGAAGCTGTTGAAGTACGTGTTGTGGTCCAACGGGCGCGAAACGGAAGAGCCTTCGCCGGAGAATAAGCAGTGTCCCGGGAAGAATCTGGTGGTGCTGCTGTGCAGGCTGTTCCTGGTGGAGTTCTTCTTGCGGTATGAAACGTTTGGGTTTCAGTATAAGACTGTTGTTTTGGGTCCGGATGTTACCATCACGTCTCTCACCAAGGCCTCTAGCTTCTGAAGTGAGTTTTGGTCTCTTTGTGAAAACTGAAGTCCTACTCTCTTTGTTTCAAGAAATTTTTAGAGGATGCTGGATTGCTTACAATTAATAATAAAATAATATTTTAAATAAAAATATAAATTAATAATAAATTTTATTTTAAAATATTTAACTATTATTTTGTGAGTATATTCATGTTATTTTATAAATATTTAATTTTTTCTTTTTTTTGATTGGTTTGTTTCTGTGTTCTAATTTGGGAAAGTGAAAGTTGACAGTTCAATAATTGGCTGCTGAGTTGAAGGTGGATGTTGATTGCTAAGTGCTTATACATGGTAAACAAAAATATTATGTGTATTTCGTTTTTAGTGATATTTTTGAATACATAAGTTGTAATGTAATTAGCAGTAGGTGTATGTTGTTGATTTAATCTTTTTTTTCTTTAATTTTCGTGTTTTTTCGTGTCCCTTCATAATTTCCATCTTTATACCAATAAAGTATTAATTTAAGTGGAAGGAATTTGGTCTTTTAAATGTATAGTCTTTTTTTCCTTTTTCCCGAATTGTTGAGTAACACAGCTCAACTCAAATTAAGAGGAGCCACAAAGTTTAGATACCACACATTGTTCAAAACCGGAAAAGAGAAACAAGACAAAAACAACTAAATAATTGAAGGATCACTGCAGCTACAATATTCCAAAGCATCTCGATCAAGTTGGATGTGCACCAGGCCCTGTAGTCAAAAAATATTATTTGATTCTCGAGTCCTGATCTGCGCCACAGGTAGCAATGTTAGCCCCAATTCCACATGTCTACTCTGCCAAAACACTGCTCTTTCTTCCTGCTGAGGTATTAGCGTGCACCATTCATAAAACCACCTACGTTGCTTTCTCCTATTATATGAGACTTTCACATTCTTAAACAACTCCTTCTTATTAAGAAACAAGTTCTTTGCAAACCGGGCCTCCCATTAGTCTTCAACAAGTTCTTAAACATGTAGTCTTGGGTTGATATCGAGATTTCTGTATATGAAAAAAAATATATATATCGCTGAAAGAAACCTTTATTTGGACTCCTGGACATATCACTAGAGATTAGTTTCTCACATATAAAATGAGAGATACTCTAAAAAGCCAACAATAATCTTCATCTTCATATGTTCAAATAATAGCATCTATTTACATGTGTGCAAAATTATAATGTTACAGTGGAAATCTATGAGAAAATGTTTAAATAATTACAAAATTTATGTTTATTACTTTTACATTAATCACAAGAATTTGGAGTCCGTTAAGCTTTAACCGATCTAATTTAAGTTTGTTGGGTTTATTGTGGAAATAATTTTTTTGTTGTTAATTTTTATTTATAAATTTTGAATATAAGACATTATTTAAAAATAAATTTGAATCACTTGAAATAATAAATTTGTTTAATTGGTGATTGATGGGATTTGGATCAAGATTATCAAACTCGTGAGTTTACCTAAACTCGTGGAGCTTAGGTAAACTCAACTCGTAAACTCATACGAGTTTCTTATTTTAAAAATAATATTAAAAAATATTTATAATATCTAATTATAATAAAATAAATTCATGAAAAAATAAAAATATATTAAAATTTCACTTGCAATATCATATAATAAAGCAAATACAAGTCATAAAATATAAAATACAAATTAAAATTACAAAAACTGTAACATATCAAGGCCGAATGCTACAATGCCCCTTACTTGCAAGGGGTATTATGCACCTTCACAAGGTGCAACATGATGTATGGATGTGATTTAAATATGTATTCATATATCAAATATTTATAGTACATTGTAGAAATTTTTTAATTTTAACCAGACTTCAGAATTGTGATTAAATATAATTTAAAAGTAACCAAAATTTATCTATATGATCATAAAATATCCCCATAAACATCTATTTAATTTTAGAATCATATAAATACAATTTTATTTAATTTCAAGATCACTTAGATACTATAGTTCATTATAGTTATTTTAAAAGTAATTAAAATTAATTCGCATGATCCTGAAATATCCCCCAAAAATTATGTTTAATTTCAAGATCCTACAGATAAAATTTTGTTTAATTTCGGATCATACAGATAAATTTTAAAAATTATTACGGTATATTATAAATAATTATTATATCAATACACCATCAAATTTCACCCGTTAGATTAACAAGTTGCATGGTGCAACTTGCAAGTATGTTACACCAAAGACACCGCCACATATCAAGATGTCAAAATGTTAAAATCAAAGTAACTTAAAGTCAAAATATCATATATTCAGCTTTAGAAGGTCTAATTAAGGTGCTCCTTATAAAAATTCGTGTTTTGGTGTTTGAAAAATCAAAATTTGATTAAAATAGTAAACTTGCTAGTTTACCTGTCTTTATGCAACTTTATTCAAGTTTACGCAGGTTCCAAATTTTAAGTGAGTTAACTAGAGAGTTTGATAACTATAATTTGAATAATCTCTATGGATGATTACTCAACTCATTTTAATTAAAGAAATGTTATTTATATATTTAAAAATAGATATTTTATCAATATAATAGAAAAAGAAAGATACAATTTTTTTATAATAATTGATATTGAGAGAGAGAAATAAAAATTTGTGTCTTTTTTTCTCTGTTATATGTATAAGATATTTAATTTTTAATTTATAAATAATATTTTCTTTTAATGATACAAATATCAACAATTCATTTATTTTCTAAAAAATCATTAATGTAAAGATCATAAAATATCTTTATAATTTCGGCACGTTTCTGTTTTTTTTTTGGTCGACATTCCTTCTTATTAGATTATATCTGTGGTTGACCAAATGACCCCTGCTTCGATCCAAAAAAATCAAACCATTCTCCCTATGTCATCTGTAAATTTTTTTTTAAATAATGTTATTTTGGCAAAAAGTAAATATTAAAAATAGACACCATAAATATTTGACGACAAGTAAGGTCAAAATTTTATATTTTTCTATCATATCCATTTTTAATGTTAAATCAGCATTACAATTTTTAAGCAGTGGTCAAAGTGGATGATGAATATGTCTTGTTTACAGGTTTGTTAGTCACTTTAGCTATGCGTTGTATATTGGGGCGGATTTTACGGGACCGGGGACCCGGCCACTGCCGCCCCGGGAAAAGAGAAGAGACCCCGCCCGCGGGGGGTTGCTTGAAATTACGTTTTAAGAAAAGTAATATATTTAGTTATATAAATGTCTCATGACCAAATACAATTTATATAAATATCTGAAAAATATAATTGATTCACTGCATTTTTATTCTAATATTTTAGATACGCATAATGAAGTATTTCACATGTTACTTATTTATTGATAGTTAAACTTTAGAGTAAGAAAGTAATAAAGATGAAATGATGCATAAAACAATATAAATAAGGGTTTTTTTTTAACGAGTGTCTTAAAAAAAAAACACAAAAAATAGTAGTCAATTGATGAAACTTTCAAGTAACAATTGTCATTGATACCTTATACAAGAGATTAGTGATTTGTAATTTATAATTTTACTTGCTTTGCAAAATTTAAAATCTATGGCTCAATTTGATAATTTATGCATATATGTTATTTTTTAAATGAAAAAATAATTATATTTACTAGGTCTTCTTTTCCTTTTTAATTATTTTATTATATTATTCTTTTTTTAAAATTGTAGTTTATTATTTTATTCTTTGTTTAACTTATTAAATAATATTTGAATCTTATTAAAATACACATCATAGAATTCATGTATTGTGCCTTTGGTAGAAGGAAGAAGAATACTAGGTAGCCAGCTGTGAACTTCTGGTTGCTTAAGTTGCGCTTGTTTTGGGCATATTTGGTTCATCTTTTAAAAAAATTTGTTATAAAATTTAAATTTTATATACAATTAAAAAAATTAAAAATAATTTTTTAAAAATTTTAATTATTTTTTAAAAATTATCTAAATAAAAAAATTAATCTTTTAAATAAAAAATAACTTTTTATAAAAAAAAATTACAAACAAACACACCCAAATTTGGATGATTTATATGGCAGGTCTCAAATGACACGTGCTTTCTACCCATTTAACGTGTATCGAATTAGATTCAGAAGGAAGCACTAGTCAAGTCGAGTTATCGATGACTATTCATTGTTGACCGGCTCACAGCTACCTACGCATACGTATTTGTATTTTAATTCGCCTGTTATCCTTTGGATAACTTTGAAAGAATTTTAATGCCGTTAAATTTGAAAAAGGTGTACGTTAACATTCAAAAGACTATAACTCTATTTTGATTAATTCTTGACTAATGCATGTCTTTTTAATTTAGTCTTTTACGTTTGTCAATTTAATTCAATAAAGCTTATTTTATTCCCATGCATCCTGATTTTTTTTTCTTTGACGTGTGCATCCTGATGTTAATTCTTCATTTGACATCTTAACGAAATTATTCGCATACATGAGTGAAAATGACACACGGCATTGATAAATCACACTGTTTAAAAAAAATTTTTGCTAACTCATGGTCATACGCCATTTCTTTGTTCAGGTTTTATAAGGGGCATAGATACTTGGCTGCTTTTCTCTGGCTTGTCTCTGATTTGTTTTGTATTAGACCTTATGCTCCCCTCTGCTTTGGAGCGGTTGAGCCTTGTTCAGTATACAAAGAAAATGTCGCTTTTGCCTATAATTCATTCATGCATAATTGTATTTTGATTTTTGCACGTAAAAATGTTCATGTGAATTCTTTGCAATTGTATTGCTTTTATACAAAAGCATGAAATAATCTTAATATTTATGACTGAAAAATCTTCCTTTTATGCTGAGGAAGTTACGTAATAACAAGTTTGAATATGATGATAAGAACCATTTTTCGAAAGTCGTATTAGGATTCAAACCAAAATTGAGAATAAAATTAAGAAACGAAAAAGTAGTACTTGCTTGCATGTTTGGAAACCTCCCCTATTGCATGTTATTTATATTTTGATTAGCAAAAATATGATAATAACTTGAACAAGTAGGGTAGAACAATTTTGCTATAACTTTTTTGATAGAATTAAGTTGTGAGAAAAATATGGTCTACTATTAACTCTTAGATGAATAAATGGACTTAACCTATTTATTTTATCTAATTTCTCTCATAATATTTGTTAAAGATTTTGACAAATTTTAACTGAATAATATTGTTGTAACGAAATAAAATTTTAAGTAAGTATTATTATATATTTATCATGATTAACGTGTAATAATCTATACATCGCACGGCTAAATACACTAGTTGAGAATAAAATTAAGAAATGAAAAAGTAGTACTTGCTTGCATGTTTGGAAACCTCCCCTATTGGCTATTAATTTTGCCATCGTTTAGGGGTTCGTTTAACTTTTGGAAGAAAATCTTTTGAAAGAAGATCTTTTAAAAGAAGGCCTTTTAGAGGAATTACTTTTAAAAGAATAATTTTTGTTTGATTTAAATATGTCAAAAGTAAGTTTAGGAGAATAGGTTTTGTTTGGATAGGATAAAGTAAAATTACTTTTGGTTGTTGATGTGAGAGTAATAGTAAGATTCCTTTTCAAAAAGTCTTTTTCTAGAATAAAAAATAATCTCAAAGATACTTCTTCCAAAAGGCTTTTTGAAATTTCAAAAGGCCTTCTAAAAAGTAAGAAATTAAACAAAATATTACCATTTACTGTACAAAATCATTTTTCTTCTCCTAAAAGGCCTTCTAATGGATGTAAACTGCAATTCAAACAGGCCCTAGATCGTTTTCTACCATGATTCTTGTTCATCAATGTGTATATTTTGGGAATGAACTCCTTACTCAATATTTGTAACTTTTGGGATTTCCAAAAAGATGAGAAGACAACTTCAAATAATATTTTTTCACAAATTCTTCAACAATAAAAATTATGCAGAAAATTAATGAATATGGGTGACCAAGAAAGATTATTGAAGTGCTTCCTCAATCCAAATTTGTTCACCTTGTTCGGAAGCTAACTTTGCTAAAGTATGAGCTGCATAATTGCCATTTGACCGAAGTAGGTGCAAGTTGATATGTGAATGAGGATTCACATTTAAAATATGTATTCCTACAAGAAGGATGAAAACCTTTGTTTTGCTTTTGCAAGTTGACGATGTGGAAGTATGAGCATCATATATGTGAATGATTCACATCTAAAATATGAGCTAATTGTCAATGATCACATTTAAAATATGTATTTCTACAAGTAAAAGGACGAATCACCCTTTTTTGTAAAGGCAGCCATCCTTCACCTGTTGTTTAATGAAAAGTACAAGTCACTTTTTAAAAAGAAAACATTATTGGGAAGAACAATAAAAAGAAAAATAAAATCAAAGATTAGCGTGTACATGTTTCCCCCCAATTAAATTTAAAATATATGATTGATACTAATAGGCTAAAATTAAGATGCATCTCACAACAGCAAATATAATTTGAGAGAGTATATATAAAGATCAATAAAGCAAACTTAAAACTAACAAGTTGATGGATAAGCAGCTTGGTTTTCTATAAAGACAAGGGCACAAGTTTGAATCTTGAGAAATGCATAAAAGGTGTAACTATAAATGTTCTTGCCTCCAGAATTGTAAGAGCAATGTCTTTCATAATTTTTTAATTAAAAAAAAGTAAACTTAAAAAGCTTATTATTTCAAAAAAAGTACAAAAAAGACTTATTGTTAATCAACGCTTAGTTGATTTTAAGTGGTTCGACATTTATTCGCCTTAAACAAAGTCTCATACTCAAATTCTGTAGATGGAAAACTAGTGATAGTAGAGCTTATGATACCAAAGAACTTGAGAATGAGGATTGAATTAAGTCCTTAGCTTTTCAAAATTTTCCACATACTTAAAACACAAGTTAAAAGGTTCACAAAGTATCTTATAACAAGTGATAAGATATCTATTGTCACTATATGAGACAAGTAAACAAACTTTTTCTGCATGTGTATCAGAGTATAAGATGGTTTTCCATATGCAAAATACTCAACTAAATCATATTGAAACAGTTAAAAAAATGATTAAACAGAATTAAATGCAAGGACATATAAAAGGAGTAAGTAGTCTACATCCATTTCCCACTCCAAAGGTGAGATTTTTTTTATTAATCTTTAATATTATTTTATACTAGCTTCTCCAAACTTTCAAAATCACAACTACAAGAGCTCTAAACCTCACCAAACACACTATAACGCTCACGAACTTTTACTAGACACTCTGCTAGAGTTATTCACTAGTTTCACTCATTAGCATTTTCACTAAATACACACAAACACTCACAAGTGCTTACAAAGAATAGTGAAATGAAAAAGGTGTTCTTCACACTACAATGAAGACTCAGGTTCAGAGGATTTCAAAGCTCACGAGGGAGTAAACTTTTTTGATTTCTTTTATGGTTTCTGGTGTGTAGCCAAGGTTGCTTTTTTTAGCTACATGAAAGAGATGTTGCAGAGTATTACAGAAATTGTCTTTTTTGCATTTTTGGTGCAAGAAATCTTGCAATAAAAAGCTTAGTGATATAAAGGCTTAATAAATAGATGAAAATTAATACTTAAAAAATAAGAGAATAAATTCTAATAAAATGATTCAATGTCCAAAATTTAATTAAGAACATGAAAAGTAATAGAAAATGAATAGTTTTTATGCACAGTAAAAACATTATTTAAAAATATAATTCTTAAGTACAAAGTATCATTTAACTAACATTTTTTTGAACATTGAATTTAAAAGTAACTGCTAATTAATGTAATTTAAAAGATAATTCGAATAAACAATTGGTTTAAATGCTTATGCTAGGATGGAGCCAGAAATTAAATAGGAGGAGTCGGAAGTGCTTGTTTGGGTGTCATTATTTTGATAAAAAAAGATTTTTTAATAAAAATGTACTTTTGGTATTTTTTATATATGTGTGGGTAAAATTTTTTAGTAAAAGCAAAATTACTTAAAAAAGTATAAAAAGATCTTTTTTTGACAAGCTACAATTTTCATCTTCTAGAAAAAGATCTTTTTATAACATAAAAAATATGTTTAAAGATAAAAGAAAATATTTTAATATTACATCTAAACATATTTTAATTTTACATCTAAATATAAAATAACTTTTACTTTGTTAAAATATCTTTTAAAAAAAGATAATTTTAAAAAAGATCTTTTTAAAAAAGTTCACCTAAATGAGTCTTAAAACTTGATTTGGTATTGCTATAGCATTTTTAGAGCTGTCGAGATCTCTGAGCTTTCTAAAAGCTATTCTAAAAAAGTTACAGTAGTATTATTTGGTAATATAATGTAAAAGTTGCTCTCAATAGGCAGAAACAACAATGTTTGATAAAATTACTCTTAAAATCTAAAATAATTATAATGGACATAAATACTTAAGAAAATAATTTCTACTTTTAATGTCATTAAAGAAATTAAGATTATATTAGTCTTTTAAATTTTAAAGAGCATAAATCAGCTCTAAAAGCATCCTATGAGAGTTCCCAAGAGCTAGCACCCCGTAACTTTTAAAAGTCAAGAATAAAAATATCCCAAATTTTCGATTTATCAAATAGAAAAAATTAACTTATATTTTTCATCAGCTAGAGCACTTCTTCAGAAAACACTGACAAACTAAGCCAATACATATAATCTAAAATAAGAAAAAATTAATATTAAGGAAGTTAATAGGGGATAACTAAGAAAAAATGACCAATTATATTAAAATTATTAAAAATGACCTATTAAATAATATTTAAGGAGAAGGATCAAATCCTTTATGTAAGTAGACAATAATATCCTTAAATTATCTCTTGTTTTATTAGTATTCCTTTTGCATCTCTTGCTGCTTTCTCTCTCATTCTGGTCTTTGGTAACTCTCGAATCCATTCTTTAGTAACTCTTGAACCCTCACCCTCGTCGGTTTGCCTTTGAGTATAAGCCACTTTTTTGGTGATTATTATAAGCCCTTTTTCCCCTTTTAACTTCAAAAAATTGATTAGGTTATCTCTTTTTGTTGAAAAAAAAATGCGAAGATTAGAATTAGAAACATAATGTTTGATTATACTCAAAATATTTTTCACTATACTCCCAATTGACTTGTAGAATATTTCCTTTACATCTAACATAAGTCATAACTTAGTTAGGTATGGTTATTTGGATATTGATTAAGATGTTTGGAAAATTCAAACAAACCAAATTTAGTTTATAGATATACGTACTTTTTCCATGAGAAATAGTTTTCACCTTTTAAAATTTGTTCATCTGATTTATTGCAAAATATATAATGCAATGAGATTGAACTTCAACTTCAGTAATTAGAAACAAAAATCAGCAATCGTCCAATGGCAATTCCAATAGAACAGTAAATGTGCAGTAAGGTGTAAAACCAATAGAATAGTATTCGTGTAATATAGTAGGAACTATAATCGTGTGCATGTGAGGAAAAGAACAAGTCTCCACCAAGATACAATGTCAACCTGTGATTGACATGAGAGGCTCAAGACTCTCATGACTTGAGAGGAGTACTAAGAATAGAACAACACAATTCAAATAGTCCAACCACAATAGAATACAACAAAATTGTCGCATCTAAAAATGAGAGAATCACAGATAAGTTCAAGTCTAGCGTCTTTGTTGCATCATAGAATTAATGTCAAAAGGTCTCAGACATTATCTCGATGAATCTTTCCGAAGATCTGATCCAAACTTCGTAATCAAGGGAACATTTTTAGTTCTTTTAAGATAACAAAATATTCTTGCATGTTCAACTTATTTTAACTGTTAATAAGATTAATTTTTATTTAACTGCAAAAATACAAGGATTTTGCATCCCTTGAGTTTTATGTGAGTAAAATACTTTTGTTTAGTATTTTTATATATATTTTTAGATACATTTTGATTAAATAATAGCATTTTAGTCCAATTGATTGAATTATACATCATATATCATGGTTTAACATTATAAAATAATTTGAGAAATGAAAATATTTAAGAATTTCAAATTTTATAAATTAAATTTAATAATTGTATTTTTCACAAAGTGAAAATTAAATTTCACTCATATAAATTTATTTTGAAGTCTATCAAGTAAGCTGTTAGACAAGCGATAAGTAGTTTAATCCCCTTATAAAGATGAAGGCACAAATTTGAATTCTGAAAAGTACATTTGTTAGAAGAGGAAGTAATCATAAATATCCTATCCCTTAGAATTGTGAGAGCAATATATGTTGAAAATTTTGTGTGGACTAACATAAAACAATGTTATATTTTAATTTCACACCTAGATTAATTGGATGTCAAAATTATTCCTATTGTTTTAAGTCCGAAATTAGTGATTACTCGTTATTGGGCCTATTGTTGCTAAGCATTACTCATTAGTATATTTGTTATTGATACCTATGTATGGGCCTCGCTATGATAGGTAGCTTAACCTATCATTTTGCTGACACAGGAAGAGGCCCTTGCTCCTAGCCATATATAGGGTGCTTGGTTGCCCCATTGATGCCATGATACATAATACCTAATATGGAATAGGAGGAGTTCACTCTCCTAAAATCCTAATTTGAATGTCTCTTATTTTCTCAGATCAAGTCATCAAGTGATTATTCTCTAGTTGATTGTAGATTTCTCATGTTCAACCATTCTGGGTAATCCTAATTTTCCAATCTATTTTCTGATCTCTTATTTGTAATTATGGATTGTTACACATGCTATATTTAAAGTTAAATTAATCATTGGGATATAGAAATTTTGGATTATTGTTTATATTGCTTCTGACCCAAAATTCATTCAATTGGTATCAGAGCTTAAATGGCATTGACAATAGTATGAGACCATAATAAACTTATAGAACAAACTTCCACTATCCCAAAATACTAAAAGGACCTCAATATACTCATAAGGGTTATATAATCAACAATAAAACCTTTAGCGACTAGTCTTTGGTTAGGGGATCAACAATTATAAGGTTTGTAGAAATATACTCGAGAAAAGTCTACCACAATATACCATATAATCACAAAAGGATGCAAAATAATAAATGACAATATATCACTAACTATTGAGACAACAATATGATAACAATAATTGTGCACACTTCTCCCACTAATCCAACATATCAAAATAACATAAACATTCCCATTAGAGACAACAAGTTTCAAAACTCTAGTGGTACAATAACTAGTAGTAAGATCATCAATAATTCTATGGTAGAATACTCAATATAAGTTTGAAATTGACTACTATTCTCTCTAATAATAAAAGTACAAAATAGAGAGAATTACAAAAGTGGAGAGTCATCAAAATTTTCAAACACCAAATCTTACAGAATTGGCTTCATATACTTTGCCTATACAATTTGAGAAGATTGTAGGTGTCAAGACACTTTAGAACAAATATCTCTTTTCTGTTATCGCAAACTCAAATAGGAATAAGCATGACATTTGAGTACAAAATTATTATATTAGTAGCAAATGTATATGGGACTTTTAACCACTAGTGAGGACATAATAAGAGGTAAAGTCTTTTGCTCTTACTATAACAAAAGTTTCAATATTCATGGAAATAACATTATGATATGTTTTAAAAGACTCAATAATGTCCTCTATATAGGTCCCAAAGAATAAAGCAATGATAGGCCAATGAAAAAAGAGAAAACCATAACCAAAATATTATAATATAAGCATAACATTAATTGGTTTTCTCACGTTCAATTAACTGGACAATTAATTGAACTAGAGCTTCTGTATCATTGCAATCCTGCCAAAAAGTCTCAGATCACAATATACAAGTCTCTCCTACTTGATAGAGAAAAAATAATAATAACAATAATATTGTAATTATATAACAATATGTAATATATTTAAATTATTTTCTCTATCACATAATAAATATGTGAAATAATGTTGCACCAAAGGGTATGTTTATTATCTATATAACCCAACAATAATTGTAGTTTATAAAATAATTTTTATTTACTATAAATAAGTTTCACCATAGGTGAGAGCAAAATTCACCAAATATTGTGTTGCTATAAAAATTTCAAAATGAAGCTTTCTCATGCAATTGTAATATCCTTTGGGGTCTCAAAATTATAACACGAGTAGACTCCCATAACCACAAAATCATACCCTAAAGCTAGTATCGAGAGGATATTAAAAATATGAGGACACAATCTTCAAATCATTAAAATTATGTCCCTAAAGCTAGTGCCGAGAGGATACTGAGAACTCAAAGAACACAATTATCAAGTCATCAATAATCACGTCAATAGAAACAAACTGAAGGGTAAGTTCATTATCAACATAATTCCCAATGCAACATAAGGAGCAATATTTAAATATCCAATATAGGTAAGGTAGCATAGCTATAATGGGAGAACAACTAAACTTTTGAGTTATCATATAAATGCCCACAACATCAAAAGCAACTCATTTGAAATTTCACAAATGGAGTACAAAAGAGTATACAATAAATTACAAATGGTGAACAAAACACCCATCAAAATCAAAATGGTGCATGACTGTGTAACAAAACATAGAGAGATTTTTAAACTTGAATTATTCATCTCATTTTATAATGATGTATCACATCACCTAAAACATTTTTTTCTTTATGGAAGGTGGAATTTTAACTAAAAGCAATAACACTTTGACTATCACAAAATTTATGTTTAAGCAACAGAAACTCCCAAACCTTTTTATATTCAAATATTTTGACATCTAAATAACTTGGATTTTAAAATTAAATCCAATACTGATTTATGCAAATCCACAAATAATCCAATATTTTCCTACTTGGACTACATAAATTATATTATAAAATTTTCTAAAAACATTATTCCACATAATATGGGAGTGTGCAACAAAGTCATGTTCCAAAATTTCTGATAATAACTCTCAAAATAGCATTGCACAAAATCAAATAATTTCAATGCTTCAAAAATTAAAATACACAATATTATATATACTACTATATAAAGGCCTTGAAGTACTTTAAATGCCTTTTGGTCATAATTATATTTCTTATTTTACCCTTATCCACTTTCTTAAATCTCCTATAATAACTCTTGTAATTTTCCATATTGATAATAATTCCTTCAACTGTCTTTTTACTGGTGAATTTTTTTTCTTTTTTTAAATAATCTTTTCTTTTTTAAATACTACATCTTGATTTTGAAAATTTAAAAAATGCAAATTGACAGGCACGATAAATTGACAGATATGAAGGTAAATCCTGGTAAGTAATCTCAAATTTAAATTTATTATGAATATTGAATTGTGATAGAATACCTTCTCCATCTCCACACCTACCTCAAAGACATGAAGCCCGTACTTCATCTATACCTGGTTCCACTTCTTCCCCTACCTCTACCTAGCCTGGTTCCCAGGGTGCCCAAGGCTCATCATCTACCCCCTCATAGGGCTCCAAAAACTAGCCTATGGAGCTCAGATATGAAGGTGAATCTTGGTAAGTAATCTCAAATTTAAATTTATTATGAATATTGAATTGTAATAGAATATTTAATTAATGGATACCTAACTAAGTCTATTGTTTATGATATGGTTGGATTCCACCTACTCTAGGCTTGCACAGGATCACCGAGATCTTCGAGTAGAACTTTTGCTGCCCTCATACTAGTTTCGTGTAAGCCCTTGAGGCTGCACATGAGCTGTGGTGAAGAGAATAGCGAGTAAAATAATAATTATTTTCTTGATTATTAATTTTGATATTTTATTTTTATGCATGTTTATTTATTAATATTTATCTAACTATTATGTTACTTGTGTGCAGCGTATATTTGTTATTGATTCGCATGAAGATGCTGCAATCTATTGGGCATGGAGGACCAAGGCTTGCAATTAAGTCCAGGACATCTTCCATGACATCTAGGAGAAAGAAGCTAACACCCATTGGCTCACGGATGATATCTTCTAGGCACTGTAGGCCTATTGGGACTCATTAGAGTGCAAAGTGAAGCAGGTGAAGGTTCGATCAAGCAAAGGATCGACCCGAGGTGGCTCTTTGTACACTTGAGACTCTATTACCATTGAGGACATGCGGCTTAGGATGGTAAATATCAACCTTTACACTCCTTTGGCTATTCAATTTTTGTATTGAATAACATATTATCACATGAAAATTGTTTGAAATATAATAAAAGACGATGAACAAGCCACCTACTTAGAGGGGAGCTGTTCTGGGAAACCCATACTCGGAAGCAAGACAAGTTCCAGTGGATTAATATTTGATACGAGACCACATATGTAAATACTTAATTTTAATCTCCAATACTTTTCATTTATTATATTTGCTATTATTTAAATATAATGTAATTTGTTTTGTTTCCTTCAATTGTAGCATGAGTTCACCCAGCAGCTCACTAAGGCTTGATTACAGCAATCCTAACTGGAGGATGGGAGCACTCTTGACCACCAACGTGTCAGTGGCAATGGGATATGGGCCTAGGCAGTTGGCTGTAGCTACAAAGGGCGGGTATATGGTATGGGGACCACCTATAGCAGGGCATATTCTCTAGCCTCTATGTCTGGAGTTAGGCCTACTAGGACTCTTGATATGGAGAATATCCGGGATTGGGTGCACGCACTGAATGAGTAAGTGCAAAGGCAGCTTGAGGAGGGAGATAAAAGGTACATGGAGCTATAGGAGCAACACGAGATAGAGAAGGAGGAATGGAGGTAGTAAATGAAGTCCATGGAGCAAAGGGTAATGACCATGTCAGGCTACTTCAAGCAAATGCGGAGTGGTGGTTCATCATTCAGTGCACAGCCTCCACCACCTCCACCTCTACCTCCACATTCTTTGCACCACCACACAGACTCGGAAGGTATATCGAATATTGATGATGATCAATATTTGTAGTTTTCACGATTTTTTCTTTTAGAATTGTATATTGACAATTTTTATTTTTATTTGTTCTTTTATTAACACTTTTGATTTTAATTGATAATTTATATTTCTTGCATTTTATTATTTTTTAATTTATATTTTATTATATTTTTAATTATATATATATCTGTCAATAATTAAGACAATAATTTGAAATACCTAAATATTAATTTTAAATTTCAAAAATATAATATGGATTTAAAAAGAAATTACTTTCCAATTTTCGACGAAAAACCTGTCAATAAAAATCTAATTTTAAACATGTTATTTTGCTCAAATATTGATAGCATATCCGTCGATAATATTACCATTAAAATAATATTTTTTCTACCAATGAATATTCCATCCATAAATCTATTACAATAAAATTTATAAATTAAATATATTGACAATAAATTTGTCAGTAAATATATGCACTTTGTCAGATAATTCTGTTGATGACACATTCTAATACTTATGTTACCGACCCTTGTTGTAATTTCACCGATGACTTTTTTTCGTCGGTATAATTTTAAAATTACTGATGGAAATGTAATCCATCAATAATATTCTATTTTCTTTATTCCGACGCATGTATCTCTGACAGATTAATTTTATTGGTAAATTCATTGGTAATTGGCGCATTTCTAGTAGTGATAGTTTCAAGTTCTTCCTCGAGGTTTACTCACGATTTCTTACTCATTTTTCAACGAAAATTTTCAATCTATGGCTCATTAGATTCGCCTTTCAATGCTCTTGAAAAGCTCTAAAGAAATTTCGTGATATCCAACCAAGAAATCATTATGGGTTTTTGAGTGAAGAGGGGTTGGGGTGTCTTCAGTTTAATTCAAAATTCTCTGTCAAATTGGAACCATCTCGTGCAATCTAAATGTCAATTTACTCAGGACAATACCAAAAATAAAATCCTGCAACCAATTTTGAATTTAATCAGTGGAAAAAATGAAATCCCAATTTGAGTTCTTTAGAGTTCATACTTCATATATGTACGATTTTTTATTTCTCAACACCCAATCTCATAACAAAATATAATCAAATCCATAATTAGAAGTTAAAATTGGCTCAAATATCAATTGAAGGAATTTTGATTTGAATTGCATTTTGGTAATGTATTGTTATGTAATTTTGTTATGCATTCCTATTTATCCATGTGCAACCTTTGTTGGGCCATCGGAAAATGAGTGTCTTGCATGTATGATGTTAGTACTTCTTCGAGTTTGATTTTTTGCATTATTGAGTGCTTGTTATCATATATTGGACAATTTGGTTAAGAGTGCTTTCTCAATTTTGACATTTTATTGTTGCTACATATTGTGAATTGATTTGGGATATTATTATTATAGTGATTTGACTTATGCTATACAAATGGGAGATTGTTGGAAATTTTGTGTAAACTAGCATAAATTAATGTCACATTTTAATTTCAGACTCAAATTAATTGGATGTCAAAATTATTAGAGCTTATTGTTTTATGTCCAAAATTAGTAATTACTCTTGTTATTGGGCTATTGTTGCTAAGCAATAAGCACTACTCATGGGTGGGTTTGTTATGAATACATATGTATGGGTCTTGCTATGATGGATGGTTTGACTAATTATTTTACAGACATAGAGAGAGATCCTTTCTCTTATCCATATATAAGGTGTTTGATTGTTCCATTAATACTATGGCACATAATACCTATTATAAAATATCTCTTATTTTCTCAAATCAAATCATCAGGTGATTTTTCTATTATTAATTGTAGATTTCTCATATTCAACTACTCTAGATTATCCTGATTCTCAAATCTCTTATTTGTAATTATAGATTTATATATGTCATATTTAAAGTTAAAATGATTCTTGAGATATAGGAATTTTAGAATATTATATATATTAATTCTGATCCAAAACTCCTTCAGTATCTCCTATAATTTGGATATTAAAAAAGAAGAATAAGAAGAAGCTATCGCCAGACTCAAATATTTTACGCTTGGCGCTGCATTCATGCCCCCTGTGAAATGTTAAAGAAGTCCACCCTCGTGCAGCACGCAGTCCATGAAACGATAAGATACTCCAGACAACCTGCTACGATTGATGAATGGACATCAACTAAAGTGTCCTTACTGTGCCAGCGTGCTTCGCACATGCTTATATCATTAACAAGACATAAGAATGTTAAATTTTAAGAGGTTTGTCGGTATGTCTTTTTGTCAGTAAGTGAGGTTGATTCATCTGATTAGTTTTGTGATAACCCATTGTGATAATTTGAGTTTAATTTCTGCGTTTTTTTTTTATTATTTGGCAATTTGTAAATATTTTTTAAACATTCAATAAATATATAGGCATATCTGATCCAGAACTAAATGAATCCTATTCTTAATCTAATTTTTTATCACAAGAAAAATGTTCTTTTTGTCAGGATATATCCATATTTAATATTAAAAAAATCGGCCAGTGCAACACATTTATTTGAGATTTGAGAAAGACGTGAAAAAATATATTTCAAATATATATGCCTGTTCTATGTCAATAGACTTGACTCTCTTACAGCCTGTTTGTTTTAAGATAAAATAAGAGGATAAAAAAAAAATAAAAATAAGCTGAAAAGGATAAAATAAGACGATAGAAATAGATTTTCATTCCGTTTGAATAGCAAAGAAAATAACGGAAAATATTTAATAAACGTGAACCCACGAACGCATTTTCTATTGGGGCGATGACTGTATTGGACAGCGTTTGCAAAGTAATGAGAAGCGCTGCTATAGTGCTAGTTACTGAAGACAGTCCACTACACCGGAATTGGCCAAAGAACACGTGGCACGAAGCAAAAGCAAAAGCAAAAGCAAAAGCAAAAGGATAATGAGCGGTGCAGTAGCGAAAAAAATGTAATTTTGGCCGTGAAAAAATGGGTGAGGACTCAAATTGTCAAACAATAATTATACTTAGGAAAAGAATTAAAAATGAAAGTAAACGTGACAGGTATAAAAATGTTAATGAATATAAAACCGATGATAAAAACTTTTGTTTATTTTTAGATTAATTTATAGTTTATATTAAACTAAAGTGTTAATTTTAGAAATATAGTGCTTTTATTGCTCTATTTTATATTTTTAAAATTATTTTCAATCTTTTTATTTATATATATTTTTTATTTATCAAGAGTATCCCCTTTCTATTATCAAGAAAGGAGGTTAATTATTTTTTGGTGTAGTCAAGCTTATTCTTCCGACTAACATCCTCTTTAGGAATCAAACCGAGGTCCTCCTTATAGTCGTAATATGTCTCTATCACTATATCAACGCTCTTGTTAATATTTTATCCTAGCATTAATTTGTCTTTATTGTGGACTAGATATTCTAAATATTTTATTTAAACCTATTTAAAAATTCTTAGATTTTGCTCATTCTATGAGAGGAAAATAGTATAGTAAAATTAATGATTCATTTTTTATCTGTAATTTTTATATCCTAATTATTGTAGTGAGAAGATGGATTCAATTGCGTAATAGAAAAGCTAATGGAATCCTTCACTTAAGAAAATAGGTATTCTATGAAACCGCAGACCCTAAATCATAAACTGTAACCTTATGCAGCATATATTTAGCACTTAACAAATTTGTTATATATTTTGATAAGATAAGTTATGATAATATAATGTCTGATTATAGGAGACCTAATAAAATTTTAATAGTATATAATATTTGATATGTTACTGTATAAGATGTTATATTATATTATTATTTTATTATTTTATTATCACAAATAATTCTAATCAAAAGTAAAAATTTAATATAAAAATAATATAATAAAAAAGTAATTTTTTATTAATCATAAATTAACAAGTAAAAATGTACCAAAAAAAAAAAAGGTAAAAGACTTTTTATTTTGTACAAAAATAATGACAAAGGGTTTGGGTTATTTGGACGATGCCTCAACAATCGAAATATGGATAGATTTGAGAACGAAAAACTAGTTGATCTTCCTTCACTAATGATGAGGGATATGCTTGTAAGGACTCTAATATTTAAGCGAGTAAGGGTCAAGAGGTATGAGTATGAAGGATTAGAAGAAGAACTCACTGAAATTCTCCATTTAGTCTTTGTATAGAGATAGAAGAGACAAGAGTTGCACTTTTTAGGGGGATTTAATCTCCACCTTCCATGGTTTGAGGGAGGCTTTGAATAATGGCATTGGGGATATGCTTGAATCCCTTAAAGTTTGCCCTTTTTGATAATCTATTATTCATGATTTATCCAAGTTTCGATTTGGGCCTTTTTCCACGGTTGAGGGTTTAGGCCCCTCTCTATCTCTTTTTTAAATATAAATATTTTAAATATCTCTTACAAAATATAAAAAAATTCATAAATATAAAAAAAAAAGTGAGAGAGAAAGAGGGGGGTAAAACAAAGAGAGTCTTTAAACATTAAAGTTTAATTAGGTCTAATATCATATTCTAAGATTTGATTTAGTTATACATCATATATAATTATTTTTATTATATATACTTAAATTTATATTAAATATTCTTATTATTTATATATTTTAATAATGAACTATTATTTATATATTTTTATTTGTTATTATTTTTGTTATTTATTTAATATATTTTTATTTTAATAAAATACAAATAAAAACAAATAGTGAAATAGTTCTTATATATCAAACTTTAATTAGACCTAATCTAACCCCCTTAAATTTGATTAAATTATCTATTATTTTGACGTATGAGGGGATTATAATGGACAAATTTATATAATATATTACTGCACCAAACAATAGATAAGAGTATAACGTATGGTATTAACTTATCGTATTATGCTTAATGCAGCATACCGAACACACTCTTTATAACATAAAATTGTAATTTTAGATGATATAAATAATAGATAAAAAATATTCAGTTGATGTGTTTAATATATTGTATTAGACACAATAGGATAAACTAATACTATCCTTATGCCCATATTCATTGTTTGGTGTAAGTAAGTTATTGTATTAGTTTATCTATTATAACTTTTTTATGCATCAAAATGATGAAAAACTTAATCAAGGATAGAGAGGCCAAATTATGACTAATTAGCTTTTGGTGTATATGGATTCATTTATTTTTTTTATATCTTATTAAAGAGTAATTAGAAAAAAAAAACTATATAAATAAAAATAATATTTTTGATTAAAATTTTTAATGATAAATAAAAACTTTAAATGTAGCATTTAATATAAAAGTAATTGCCGAAATTAATATAAATAATATATAAATATAAGAAATGATAGTTTAACATAAATTTATTATTGTTTAATAACTATTTAAACAATTCTATTAATTTTATATTTTTAATTAAATAATTATTAAAATTTATATGTGTGTTTTGTTATAAATTTTTTTTTCTTGTTATATGTTATACGTTATAATTAAAAACTAAAAATTATCAAAATATATATAAGAGAGAGAGTATTATGTGTTGATTTTTTTATATTTTATTAAAGCAACAAACATTTATTAAAAAGTATATAAATAAGAGTTTAATTTATATGTAAATTATAATAATATAAATTATTTATATAAATATAATTTATATATAGTGACATTATAAAATAAATTTATATTATCAATCAATAAAAATTTAAGAATTTATTAAATTATGATAAGTAATTACTCATTATAATAATTATTAATTATAATTTAACAAATTCTTAAATTATTATTAATTAATAGTATAAAATTATTTTATATTATTAATATATATAAATTAAATTTAAAAAATAAATACTGAATATTATTTAATATAAATAAAAATTGTATATAAAAAATAAACTGTCTTTATTTATTATTTATATACTCTTTTAATTTTTTTTTTCAAAACCTGTGCGTAGCTTTTCTTTCCACGGATTGACATAACTACGACATATTTTCTTTCTTTCGTTACTCTTTTTTAAGAGTTTTTTTTTCAGTTAATAACAGTGAACCCTGTTGGCACCTTTTTTTTCTTTTTGATTAACACAAATTTAGGTGGATTAAATATCGGTCATCTCACCAGAATTAAGGCATAACTCTTGAGCTCATTAAGTGTTTCTAAGGATTCTTACGTGATTAACCGTCAACAAAGACCTCGCATCAGCAGAGAAACTTGAATTCACACCCTTTGAATCGAAGCATTTACCACTTGTGCCACGCTCTATTGGCGACCCTGTTGGTGCCTTATAATAGAATACTCTGACAAAATTAAAGGATAGTTTCATATTTCTATGCATAAAAAATGATAGTAATCTGGATGCCATCAATTTGCACGTACATTGCTGGGCCATTGCAAAACTTGTGTGCATTTAAGTAGCTTAGCTGGCTACTGGCTTTTTTGGGAAGTCTGCAAATTAAGGCTGTACGATCACAGTTTCAGAGACCCAAAAAAAGGATGATTCTAAACTCCAAAGCAATACATTTGTGTTAGGATGTTATATTACTTAATAACGTGATCAAAATCATTTTTATAAATATTTAAGTAAATTTTTTTTATAAATTAGCTTTTTAAATTTAGTTAACCTTATTTAATTTTAGTATAATATTAAAATTTATCTTATGATAATTATTAAAGTACTCATAAATATCCAATTTTACATGTAAAAAAGATATATTAGAGTTTATATCACTTAAGATTATAATTAAGAGGACCTTTATAAACATTTAATCAACCCATCCCCACAGGAATAATTTGGCAGTAGCTAGAATGGTTACTCAAGCTCGATTTAACTCATCTAACTTGTTTTAGATTTAAAAGAATTTGTAATTAAATTTTTAAAACAAATTTAAAATATAATTATTTTATAAAATCATATTGCTATCAAACCGCACATAGCTTCCTCCAAACAACCTTCGATCACATATAACGAATGGTGTTCTCCAAAAGAAGAGTGGCTGAAAATTAACTTGGATTTTTTTTTTTTTTTGTGCGCATAACTTAGGTGGATTTTAAATTATTGACTTTTTATTAACAATTGAAATTGTATATTTTACTTTTTGAAATACATTTTTTATTTTTGAGTAGTTAAATCAAAATTTTTGCAAATGACTTATCAATAAAAAAAATAAGAATTAGATACATTTGTTCAAGTTTTTTTTTTTTTCAAAAAGTGATAATTTTTTATTAAACGATTATTTTTATAAAAATTATTTATATCATTTTTTATTCAAAAGATCAAAATAAAGTTAAAATAACTAATTTTTATAAAAAAATATTTTTTAAGTAATTAAAAATTATTTTTTTAATAAAAACAGAAAGAAATGCGCCCTTAAATTTAATTCATACAAGAGCACTGTTACTTGAACGAAAACTCACGGATGCATTACAACATCCACCGTTTAAACCATTTAACTTTTGTTTCGAATTTTTTATTTTATAATTTTAAACACATCCAACGACTCAATGAAAAATACGTCGGTAAGTTTATGTTCATAAAACATTTCCCTTTCAAAAAGCCATAAATTTGTATTCCTTTAGGTGATCTGGTGTCATCCATGCACCACAAATCTGTGCATATATATTGAATTTATCACCCACATTCTATACCATTTCATTTAGAGTAAAATCTCAAATTAATTCCTGAATTTTGTGGATATATTAATTTTTTATTATTATAAAAATTAGATATTTTAATTTTTAATAATTATAAAAATTAGATATTTATGATCTCTGATTCATTTGTAATAAATAAAGAGTTTGATGTGAAGGTAAAATAATTATTAGGACTTCCTTAATTCTATTCAATATAATATTCTCTAAATATATAATTTACATAATTTTTAAAAATTCTGCAAACACCATTTTAAAAGGTTAGAGTTGAATATAATAAATTAAAATAATGAGTTTAGGACTTTTTTTTATTAAGTTATGTAAATTATGCGTTTAGAGGATACTATATAAAATAGGGTTAAAGAAGTTTTAGTTATCATTTTTATATTTATATTAGATTTTTTATCTATTAAAAGTGAGTCAAGGATCAAATTATTTATTTATTATAATTATTTGGGATTAAGAGATTAATTATATTTTAATCAAAAATTAATATATCCATTAAAGATATTATCAAAAACTTATTTAAAAATGTTCTTTTCTATTTATTTTAATAATATCTATGGTCATAATTAACTGGACCATCATTGTCCAGGTACGCGGCTGGACCATTTTAAAACTCAGTACTTCCTCTTATACTTCCTTCGCTCAACTACTCCCAAAACGGTAACAACCCACTTCATAATTGAGCCAAAAATGAAAGGAAAAAACATAGCCCTCTCCCAGTCTCCCTCCCAATAAACCACGGATATGTGAGAGGCGAGTTGTCACGATATGGTGGCTAATTCTAAATAACAGGATATTAAATTTAATGGTTATAAAATAATTTTAAGCCGTAAATCCTATATGATATGAGATATTAACAGGTTAAGTAAAAATAGTAGAATTTAATTTAAATATATTAATAGTGTAAGATAATTTTATATTGTCAACCAATAAAAATAATAAAAAATACCAACTCATATATATAATCATCTATTATAATGAACGGTTCACCATAACTTCTTATTTTTCAGTATATCTATTAATTAACAGTATAAAAATATTTTATATTATCAGTATATATCAATTAAACTAAAAAATATATTCTTTTAAAAATAAAATTAAAATAAAAGTAGAAATAGAAGTAAAGAGATATATTATATTTGGATGTAATTATTAAACTACATTTTATTATAATTAAAAATTGTTAAATTATTCAAAAATAATAAATACACAGCTACTCTTTTTTTTTGGTTGCAAATTACAATTGAAGGTACAAAATTTTAAAGAAAGTGGGAAGGGTGGTAGTAGTATTTTTAACAAAAAAAAATTCAAGGATATATTGATTAAAAATGCGCTTGTTTTAATTTTTTTTAGAAAAAAAGCATTTTTTAAACTGAAAAAAATTTACTTTGTACATGTTTGGATAAATATTTTAAAATAATATGAACATAAAAAAATAAGTTTTTTATTTTTTAATTATATAAAAAATTTAAAATTTAAAATTATTTTTTTAAAAAAACTTAAACAAATACATCCTAAAATAATGATTCCATATTTGTTTGAAATCTTCTCTCTCCTGTATTTTTTATAATTTTTTTAAGAACAGCTATTTTTAAAAATAAGCAGAAAATTGATTATTTTCTTATTCTATTTTTTTCAAAAAAAAGTACAAACAAACAAGCAAAGTAATCTTTAAAATCAATTTTTTGCATAAAAATGTACTTATTTCATCCCAAAAGCGTAATCAAATGCACTCATAAATTCATAATGCAAAAAAGAAATATAAATATAAAATATGATCAATAAAATAAATATAAACATATACATTTCAACATTAAAATAGAAAAGTTTAAAAAATTAACATAAATAAAAACAATCAATTACAAATAAAAAATATTTAAAGGTGACCGTAAAATATCCACACAAAAAAAAGAAAGAAAGAAAATGTTGTATTTTTCCGACAAGAGTAAGATAATTACTTTTGCTGTATGTTGTTTCTCGGTCCTTAAGCTTGGACCAGACATGTCAAATGCCAATATGCCACGCTCTGACCGTCAAACAACAATCTCGCCGGTGTGGCAAATTGTCTCAATCCGCTCACTCTCATTAGAGTTGACATTAGAATTGGTCACCACATACAACACATTCATCTCGAGTAGCCGAGACTAGGACTTTCACATCGCAGCGAAACAAGCCACATAAACGAGCACAGGCTCTGTAACTGATGCGCCAAATGAGCTGCCAAATTGACTCAGGTGTGGTGACCCTTGTGTGGCAGATATATGGATAAATTTTGAAAAGAGTACTCTTATTAAAAATTAATTATTCTTAATTCTATTTCTTAGAATTTTATCTAAATAGTGGACATAAATTTAAGAAATACTTATTTTTAACATAAAAAAAGCCATTTCTTTTCTTATAAAAGAAACATAGTGAATTATATATTCCCCTTAGTAGCTGGTAAGATTGCATTGAGAATGCACCTTTTCATTTCCATTTCCTCATTTACTATGTGCGCCATCCTCCAATCAGCACTCAGCCAGCACCTCAAAGTAACACGGTTGTGCAACTATTAAGGCATAAATCCTGTTTCATCCATATGTTTTAGCGGTGTTCTGGCCTACAATCCAGGGGACTTGGGGAGAAAGTATAGTCAAGGGGGTTTCTAATATTTTGATGGCGGAAAGGTGAGGGATTTATAAAGAATCTGTCATAAGATATATTTAACTCCTAGTAGGACGGCCAACTATGATGAAGTGGCGTAATTAACTAAGGGCTAGTTATGAAAGAATTTAATGTAAGCAACTAATCATAAACATATTTGATTATGAGATGCAACTTGATATTTGAGAAAGTGGGCTTCAGTATTTGCTAGAGATCGATCGGATAGTGGAGGCTAGTGAGTTCCACCTCGCATTAGCAATCTTGCCATCTTCCAATTTCCACCAACTGTTGCTTTTGTAAATGTTCCCATACCCTCGCAATTCCATTCCAGATTCAAAGTCAATGATTAAACTTTGTTGTAGCCGTTTTTGGTTTGGTCAAATAATCTATTGTACCCTTTTTTTTTATTTTTGGTAATCAACCTATTGTAGCGTTTGAAGTTAGCCTTCTTCAAGTTTTCTGAGAAAGGACTTGGGCTCATAGCTCAAGCCTCATTCATTAATCATTACAGATGTCTTTTACTATTTGGTTTCATAAAAAAAAACAAAAAACAAAAACGTGTGTAAATAATTGTTTAATTACTGTATCGCCTTATGAAATTCCTTTCCTCTTTCATTTTCACCCCTTCCTCTCTTTCTCACATTGGAATGAAGCAAAATACGTGAAACCCATGGATTTGGTATATTCCAATTTATTTCTTCCAATTTCTTTAAAACACCAAAACTAAAAGAGTGCATGTTTGCCTCTCAACCTTTCCTTTCCTTTGGATTTAGACGAAGGACCGTGGAAGCCCAAAATCAATTCAAAGCTGAAGGTCAAAATTGGTGATCTAGCCCAATATATAATGGGCCATGCCGTCAAATTGCAAACGATCGATTAGACTGCCGCATGATAGGTAGGTTTTATTCTGACCAAACAAAAGAACATAAAAAACAATGATAGCTTTTATTTTCATTAATGGCCGAAAAAAGAAGAAGAAGAAGATAGGTTTTATTAAGAAATGAGAAGGCTAAGGTCTTCACAACTAGTTTTGAATATTACATCTTCATAATAGATACAAAAAAATTTCGGTCAAAGATGCTTTAATGGGGAATCATGTAGAAAAGTCAGGAGAATTACTATCATTATGTAATTACTAGAGATTTAAATTGCCTCTCAGCTTTTTTTCTCTTGCCTCTTTTTCTAACATTTTACATGTGTTCGTACACTTGTGAAATTTCCACTAACACATTAAAATCCCCCCCTGAAATGACATTAGGACCCTAGTGAACCATGAGAAAATAAGGGTTTGTTTGGTTTCTTTTTTTTCATTTCCTATTTTCATTTACTATGTTTTCTGTTTTTAGAAGTTTATGAAAACAATAGTAAAAATAGGGATCATAATTTTATTGTTTTTACTATTTTCATTCTTTCCTTCACAAAATATTGAAAACAGGAAATACATGAAATAAAAATAGGAAATAAAAATAGAGACCAAACAGACTCTGATTGTTTCAGTTCCTGATAACTTTCTTGGCAGACTTTAATTTTCGTCACTACCTTTTTGGACACCACCTTAGCATAGTAGACATGATCTTATAGTCTTTGCTACTATTATCAAAATCATCTTAGCAATGTAGTTAATAGTGTAATCTAACCACTTTCTAGTGACATATATCAAGTGATCTACCTCATTTTTACTGCATGTGCATGGCTTTCTTGCTAAACAAAAATGTTGGCTATGGATACGTATGTATTGTAAATGGTGTTCAACTTTCAATCTAAATTGAATAAAAACAAAAAATAGATTAAAAGCAACAAATTTTTGTTTGGATTTTCTTTAAAAATGCAAAAGAAAACCTAGTTGGTTGGATTTGGATTTATGGATCATTCGGGTATTTCCCCCAATCCCTAGCTCAAACAACCTATATAGCTTGGGCATCCTCCCCTTCTATAGCTTTAATTCTTCCTTTTCCCCTTCTCCTATCCCATAGCCGGAGAACCCCCAAAATCAATGCACGTGGAGAAGATTTCTACAAGTTATGCCAATGATCCTTCACTCAAATTCCATCCTTAATGCTGTATAACATTCGCTTAGCATTTATAGCACTCAACCCCTTCATCCCTATCAATACCATGAGAACAACCACGAGCATGCTCATTTTTTTAAGCTTATACCACCCCTATTAAATAGTCCCATCCTTTAGCCCTCATTTGCTAGGTGCCACTCTCTAGCTCCCTAGAAGAGGCCCGTAGGCAACCCATCACCGTCGTGTCCTCCCCTTACTTGAGTTGAAACAAGAACAATTTTAGTTTTACTTTCTAAAATATATCCAAATCAAATTGAGCCAAAAATATATTATACACACATATATTTTATAGGACTATCAAAATAGGTTAAACCTATTGAGTTCGGTTTATGCACCAAACTAGTGAGTAGGGCTTCTGAAATCTTGACTTGTTTAAATGAATTTATTTTTAGCTTTTTTTGTTTAATTGAATCAATTTATTGCTATTCATTTTTACTTACTACTTTTTAAATAGTCACCACTATATTATTTAGATAATTATTTTATCATCAAAATTTAAAAATAATCATTTAAGTATCCACCTTCTCTATTACTAGGAAAAGAGACTAATCCATTTTGGACGTAGTTAGGCTTGTCTTTCCAACTGAAGTTCTCTCTAGGAATCAAATTGGTGTCCTCCCTAGGGCCATAGGGTGCCTCCACCACTACGTTAACTCTCTTGTCGGTAAAAACAAGCCACTAGAATTGGTCTAGCAGTGAAGAATTTGGATAAATTGCATGAAGTTATAGATTCAAACCTCATTACTGATAATATAATTGAAAAAAGTAATTTATGTAAATTAATAATTGTCGCAATGTGCCCAAAGGATGCTTGATGAGAGGCAACAAAAAGATATTGAAAACATTTTCAATGAAGTCCCACCAATTTTATTTATAAAAAAATTGATTTTTGTTTTTAATTTTGCAAAACTGGTCTTTTAAAAAAGATTAGGTTTGGAAGTCTAATTATATACAAAGAATGGTGAAAATTTAATCCTATTGCACCCCTGATACATTCGTCTTACAACGAGTACCCTAGAGCTTGTTATGCAAATTAATTAATAACTTTAATAATATTTATTTTCCCTTTTAAAAGAAATTGAGATAATTATTTACAAAAAAATAAAATAAAGAAAAATAAATAAATTTGGCTTAACTTACACTTTTGCATATCCCCTAATATAATGAGGAACTCAAAGCCATATAAAATAAATTACAATAAGAGTAATATTGAGCAAAATAAAATAACTTAGAACAATAAAATAGATAGCAATCAATATATAAAAAAATATTAGAAGGTAAATTGCAATAATAAACAAGAATAAGCAATAATATAAGGGACATTAAATAAAATAATTTGGAATATAAAATAAACTACTATACTAAATAATAATGAGTAACAACATAACTTGCAATAAATAAATATAGACATGATTTTACTTCGTAAATAATTTCATTATCTACCTTAATATTCTTGTTGAGACGTAACCTAGCGTGTGCGTGGCAAGTTTCTTTCTCTTTTTCTTTTATGTTATCTCACTATTCCTCCTTTCTTTTACTCACTATTCCTATTCTCTCTTTTTTTTCCTAGGTAATTCTTGGTCTCCTAGTCTAATGTTATTTTTCTTCATCACAATAATAATTCTTGTCTCTTTGTGCCTACAATGATTCCCTCTACCTCTTTATATAGAATTTTTCAGCTTGTTACTTGCAGTAAAAATGTCACTGGTGATGTTTCACTCATTTTTTTCTTTGTTTCATATTTACTACCATGCCTTTTTTTACAACAATATTTGATACCAAACATTTAACATCATTGACTAACTTTTTTCTCTTTTTTTTTTCCTCCTAAGTTTTCCCTAAAGTCTTCAGGCAAGACTCTCGCGAGTCTTCCTCCTATTTTTTTTTTAAATTATATGATATTATTATATTATTATATTGGTATTATTATTATTATTAGTTTATCTTTTCTAATAAAATATACGTTTAATTAATAGTTAGTTTTATTTATTATTTTAAATGGAGTAACATATTTTAAAGTTATCATCGTTAATTTATAGTTTTGCTTTAGAAAGTTGACGTATATAATTTAACTATTGATCAATCAATTGTTGTCAAATTAATTTTAAAAAAATCAAATAAATTAATTTGTTCTACAAAAATATTTTATAACAAAGGAGATATTACAATATGCTTACTAGCGTTTTTTCACCCATGCAATGCACAAGATAAAATATTTTTTATGTAAATAATTATTATGAAAGGGATATGTTTTTAAACATGAAAAATTAAAATACTTGTGTATTTTAATTAAATTTAACTAAATAAGTTAATAAATATAAAATAGAGGAGACAATTTCACTATTATTTTAATATATAATACAATGAAAACAAAGTGGAATACAACAAATTGATTACAAAAATGGAAAATTACAAATGCTTCTCTAATGATTGACATACAACTCAAATCCGAAATTGATCTAGTTATGTGCATAAGAATAAAATTAGTTATTAATATAATTTTATTAATAGTTTTAATTTATGAAACAAAATAATTTACCTTGAAAAAACATTTGAAGTATAAACAAAAAATTTCTATCCTCAAAGTTCTAGTTACCTAAATATTAGATCTTTTGAAACACCCCTTGGTAGACAATGTTTTTCATTATGATGCATAAATTTTCATTTTTATCTAAAATTAAAATTGTTAACCCTTTCTTTAACTTGACTATTGATACAGTGATATAGAGTTGTCCATGAATGAAGACAAGTTTTGTAAATATAGTAGAATTTAATTTACATGTGCTTGTACACTTATGAAATTTCCACTAACACACTAAAATCCCCCCAGATATGATAGTAGAACCCTAGTGAACCACGAGAAAATAAGGGTTTGTTTGGTTTCTTTTTTTTCATTTCCTATTTTCATTTACTATGTTTTCTATTTTTAGAAGTTTATGAAAACAATAGTAAAAACAAGAATCATAATTTTATTGTTTTTACTATTTTCATTCTTTCCTTCACAAAATATTGAAAACAGGAAACACATGAAATAAAAATAGGAAATAAAAACAGAGACCAAATAGACCCTAATTGTTTTAGTTCCTAGTAACTTTCTTGGTAGAATTTAATTTTCTTCACTACCTTTTTGGACACCACCTTAGCATAGTAGACATGATCTTATAGTCTTTGCTACTATTATCAAAATCATCTTAGCAATGTAGTTAATAGTGTAATCTAACCACTTTCTAGTGACATATATCAAGCGATCTACCTCATTTTTACTTCATGTGCATGGCTTTCTTGCTAGACAAAAATGTTGGCTATGGATACATATGTAATGTAAATGGTGTTCAACTTTCAATCTAAATTGAATAAAAACAAAAAATAGATTAAAAGAAACAAATTTTTGTTTGGATTTTCTTTAAAAAAAAAAAAAAAAACCTAATCGGTTCGATTTGGGTTTGTGGATCATTTGAGTATTTCCCCCCATCCCTAGCTCAAACAACCTATATAGCTCGAGCATCTTCCCCTTCTTTAGCTTTAATTCTTCCTTTTCCCCCTCTCCTATCCCATAGCCCGAGAACCCCATAAATCAATGCACATGGAGAAGATTTCTACAAGTTATGCCAATGATCCTTCACTCAAATTCCATCCTTAATGCTATATAACATTCGCTTAGCATTTATAGCACTCAACCCCTTCATCCCTATCAATACCATGAGAACAGTACTGCCACGGGCATGCTCATTTGTTTAAGCTTATACCACCCCTATTAAATAGTCCCATCCTTTAGCCCTCCTTTGCTAGGCGCCACTCTCTAACTCCCTAGAAGAGGCCCTTAGGCAACCCATCATCGTCATGTCCTCCCCTTACTTGAGTTGAAACAAGAACAATTTTGGTTTTACTTTCTAAAATATATTATATGCACATATATTTTATAGGACTGTCAAAATAGGTTAAACCTATTGAGTTGGTCTGTTTATGCACCAAAATAGTGAGTAGGGCTTCTGAAATCTTGACTTGTTTAAATCAATTTATTTTTAGCATTTTTTGTTTAACTGAATCAATTTACTGCTATTCATTTTTACTTACTACTTTTTAAATAGTCACCACTATATTATTTAGATAATTATTTTATCATGAAAATTTAAAAATAATCATTTAAGTATCCCCCTTCTCTATTACTAAGAAAAGAGACTAATCCCTTTTGGACGTAGTTAGGCTTACCTTTTCAACTGGAGTTCTCTCTAGAAATCAAATTAGGGTCCTCCTTAGGGCCATAGGGTGCCTCTACCACTAAGTTAACTCTCTTGTCAGTAAAAACAAGCCACTAGAATTGGTCTAGTAGTGAAGAATTTGGGTAAATTGCCTGAAGTTATAGATTCAAACCTCATTGTTGATAATATAATTGAAAAAAATAATTTATGTAAATTAATAATTGTCACAATGTGCCCGAAGGATGCTTGATGAGAGGCAACAAAAAGATATTGAAAACATTTTCGATGAAGTCCCACCAATTTTATTCATAGAAAAAAATCGAATTTTTTTTTTTAAATTTTGCAAAACTGATCTTTTAAAAAAGATTAGATATGGAAGTCTAATTATGTACAAAGAATGGCGAAAATTTAATCCTATTGCACCCCTGATACATTCGTCTTACAACGAGTACCCTAGAGCTTGTTATGCAAATTAATTAATAACTTTAATAATATTTATTTTCCCTTTTAAAAGAAATTTAGATAATTATTTACAAAAAATAAAATAAAGAAAAAAAATTAAATTTGGCTTAACTTACACTTTTGCATATCGCCTAATAAAATGAGGAACTCAAAGCCATATAAAATAAATTACAATAAGAGTAATACTAAGCAAAATAAAATAACTTAGAACAATAAAATAGATAGCAATCAATATATAAAAAAATATTAGAAGGTAAATTGCAATAATAAACAAGAATAAGCAATAATATAAGGGACATTAAATAAAATAATTTGGAATATAAAATAAACTACTATACTAAATAATAATGAGTAACAACATAACTTGCAATAAATAAATATAGACATGATTTTATTTCGTAAATAATTTCATTATCTACCTTAATATTCTTGCTGAGATGTAACCTAGCGTGTGTGTAGCAAGTTCCTCTCTCTTTTTCTTTTACGTTATCTCACTATTCCTTCTTTCTTTCACTCACTATTCCTATTCTCTCTTCCTTTTCCTAGGTAATTCTTGGTCTCCTAGTCTAATGTTATTTTTCTTCAGCACAATAATAATTCTTGTCTCTTTGTGCCTACAATGATTCCCTCCACCTCTTTATATAGAATTCTTCAGCTTATTACTTACAGTAAAAACATAACTGGTGATGTTTCACTCATTTTTTTCTTTGTTTCATATTTACTACTATGCCTTTTTTTACAAAAGATTTGATACCAAACATCTAACGTCATTGACTAACTCTTTTCTCTTTTTTTTTTCCTCCCAAGTTTTCCCTAAAGCCTTCGGGCAAGACTCATGCGAGTCTTCCTCCTTTTTTTTTTTTTAAATTATATGATATTATTATATTATTATATTAGTGTTATTATTATTAGTTTACCTTTTCTAATAAAATATGCATTTAATTAATAGTTAGTTTTATTTATTATTTTAAATGGAGTAACATATTTTAAAGTTATCATTGTTAATTTATAGTTTTACTTTAGAAAGTTAATGTATATAGTTTAACTATTGATCAATCAATTGTTGTCAAATTAACTTAAACAAATCAAATAAATTAATTTGCTCTACAAAAATATTTTATAACAAAGGAGATATTATAATATGCTTACTAGTGTTTTTTCACCCATGCAATGCACAAGATAAAATATTTTTTATGTAAATAATTATGAAAGGGATATGTTTTTAAACATGAAAAATTAAAATACTTGTGTATTTTAATTAAATTTAACTAAATAAGTTAATAAATATAAAATAGAGGAGACAATTTCACTATTATTTTAATATATAATACAATGAAAACAAAGTGAAATACAACAAATTGATTACAAAAATGGAAAATTACAAATGCTTCTCTAATGATTGACATACAACTCAAATCTGAAATTGATGTAGTTATGTGCATAAGAATAAAATTATAATTTTATTAATAGTTTTAATTTATGAAACAAAATAGTTTACCTTGAAAAAACATTTGAAGTATAAACAAAAAATTTCTAACCTCAAAGTTCTAATTACCTAAATATTAGATCTTTTGAAACACCCCTTGGTAGACAATGTTTTTCATTATGAGGCATAGATTTTCATTTTTATCTAAAATTAAAGTATTTAACCCTTTCTTTGACTTGATTATTGATACAGCGATATAGAGTTGTCCATGAATGAAGACAAGTTTTATAAAAACAATTTAACATAAGACATAGATTGCTCTTGACTTTTATCAATAGTTATATCAAACCAAATTATTATTGAAAACTTTCTTCTTTGAAACTTTAAAGGTATTCGTGGATCAGAAGAAATTAAATTCATCTGAGACATATATAAACCTTCTTACCAATATGATTGCCTATAACAATTCTAAAACTTAAGATATCTCATCTATGGATATAATTGTAAGACCTACAATTGGAGTGTCTTAAAAATAAAAGTAATGAATTTTTATAATTTAAATTGTCTATATTTTCTTATCAAAATTAAAAAAATTATTTATTATAAGATTTAAAATATATGCAAACATAATTCATTAATTTAAATTTCATACCTTAATCCCATGGTATTTTTATTAATGAAAAAGTAAACGATACTATTTATCAAATTTTAAAGTATCTAATCTAATATGTATAATTATAATTTGTAAATATAAATATACAATTGAAGTGTTGTAAGACTAAAAAATAATTAATAATAATTTTAATTGTTAATATTTTCTTATTTAAGTTATAAAATTATTTATTATAATATTAAAATATATATAAATATAATTTTATAAAAATATAATATAAATTTTAGGGGCTAGAATTTAGGATATTGATACAATTATTTATTATAATATTATTTGATTATCAATTTTATCAATATTGTGTAGCAGCAGTGCATGCTCTTTTTCCATTAATAATGCATTTTTCTTTAATAAAGGGTAAATAACACTAACCCTTGTTGAGGTTTCTCAAAAAACACATAACCCCATTCTTCCACTAATAGTGCTGTCCACCCCATTTTATCATCGAGTAATGATAGGAGGACTCACAAACAGTGCGACGAATACAAAAAGTAAAGAAAATGACAAAAATATTTAGATAATAGATTCCATATAATTATTATTACTTTTGTTCAGGTTTTTTTTTGGTCCAAAAATTTACTAGCGCAAACAGTGCTTGCGCTGGTATCAGCATTTGTAAAAAACAAAAAAAACTTATCAACGCAAACAGTGCTTGCGCTGGTAAGTTTTGTGTATACCAGTGCAAACAATACAAACGTTGGTAAGTTTCTAAATAAAAAAAATTGCATAAAAGTAACAATGATCATGTGAAACCCATCATTCTAATATTTTTGTCATTTTTCTCGCTTTTTCTGTGTGCGTAGCACTGTTTGTGAGTTCACAAAACATTATTCTTTATCATCTAACATAACTTTGCTATTACTTAGGAGATGTTTGCTAACCATGGTTGAGTAATATCTATTAACCATGGTGGAGTGACATAATTGAAAACTTTCTCACATACTAGGCTTGCCTACCGGTTGCTAACTTCGCCAGTTTATCACAAAAATGAGGAAGAGACAAGTTTGAGTATAGAAGAGAAAAAATGAAACACAGCTCTATCTCCCAATATGCATCTTGCACACAACACCAACCAGTAAACCCAGCAAATAGCAACCATACCTTTAACCTCAAGACAACCCAAAAAGCAGAGCCTCTAGCATGTTCTCATATCTCATAAAAGATGATACTAAGCCATCATGTTTTCATTTTTTTTCCCATTGTGTATACTTTTGTTTTTTGAACTTTGGCATAAAAATACTTTCAGGTAAACTCTTGATATTTACAATGGTGTATTCTCATCAAGCATTTATTTCCCAAACCCGTAGTTCCATCCTGGGGATTATAGCGCCACTTCCAATTGGTCTGTAATCAAGCATGCATTAGACAAGATCCTATTCACAAAAGCTCGACATTCCCTAAATGTATTGCTTTAGCCTCAATCAACAATTGAGAGAAGAAAGGTAGAGAAATTTCTAATGCATATTACATGCATCAACGGAAGGTCTGCAATCTGAGCATCCTCATATATTACATGTTGGATACCTACCAATTAATGCAGCCACATAAATTAGAATACGAATTAGTCAAATCACTTGAATAAGTTTAGCAGATAAGATTTTCAATTTTATCTCTTGTCCACTCTCTAGTTTCTAGAATCAGTTTTTGTAACTGAACTATATATAGGTATTCGATACATTCTGATCAATGACAAGCTAATTTAATTTCTCAACCATATTCCTTATAGCAATCATCTCTATCTTCATCGAAAGTCCCACTTTCTTGTGCATCTAGACTCATTTTGTCAAAATCAACATAGTCCATATCCAAGTTCTGTACTGATTCCTGAACATCTCATCCTAACCAGACCACCATGTTTTCTATAACAAACTTCGATAGTGTTTCTTGCTTTCCCACATTGCTTACACATAACCAAACCCGTACATTGAGGCTTATTCGATCAAAACTACCTGGACCTTGAACCATTGCTATCAGTTTGGCTAAGGATTGTTGCCAAACATTTGGTGCTCTTGTTGTAACACGAGAAACTGCCTGATCGAGAGTAAGGAAAGGCTCCATAAGCATGAATGGAGTTTTTACACAACCACAAGCATTGTCGAGCCATAATGGGGTCCATGCCCACCGTCCCTTTGATTTTAGCCTATTCAACCATATTTACCCAAAAGCTAAGCCTTTGCTTCACTTGCTCATCCCCCCCCCCCAATGTGTGTATTTTTAACTGTGTGTGACCATAAGTTTGGGGGCATGGTGGTGTTGGGAAAGCCACTAAGGAGAGCTTGTGTTGAGAGGATCAAAGTGAGAGTTTATTAAAGAAAAAGATATAGAGAAGATTGTTGAGGAAGATAGAACATGGAAGTCACCTTGTTGTTCCATGGAGTTTGAGAATTTTGAATAAGAGAGAAAACAAAGACAGATGGTGTTTATCGAGAGCCTGGAGATGATGGGAGTTAAGTTTGATAAGTTTAATTAACAATAGTTAAATGAGAATATTCTCGTGTGGCAATAGATCCTCTCAATTGAAAATTTTATATGATCTTGTTATATGTTAATTTTTATCATTGATTAAGAAGGTAGGGCTAAATATAGGACTTACAAAAATATCTAAACAATGATAAAAATTAACACAAAATCATGTAAAATTTTTAATTAAGATGATCTATTCCCATTCTCACACCATCATTTCAGTTAAAGCTTAAATGGGGCGAAGTGCATGTTTTGATCAAGAATGGAGCGAGCGATGTGTTATTTTACCAAATTTCAAAGGCGGTATGTGTAATTTAGCCTTTTTTTAATATCCACTATAAAATAATTGAGCTTGAATTGTAAGCATGCATGCAATTATAATTTAGAACACAATTAATTATCCAATATTAAAAGGTAAATATAAAAAATTAGCTAATCTGGTAAAAGTGTTATTAATATAAAAAATTAAAGTATGAATATTATAAATTTAAACTACTCATAAAAAATGTATTTTATTTATCTAAATAAATTATAAATGATTAAAATAACAAAACACTCATGTTAATAGTCATAATCATATTATAAAGTAACAAAACATTGATGTATTGCTCAAATATCTTTTTATATTCTTGTAATTTTATATTTATTTATGTTAATTAAATTTCATAAATTCATATGAAATCTTTATTTTTTTAGTCATTTCATCTCTCTTAATTTGATTTTAATTAAATCACAAATAAAAGAAACAACATTCTTTTGAAAATGCAAAAAAAAAAAGTCAAATTAATGTTGCTAAATTTAAATAAATAAAAAGGATAAATATTAATAAGTTTTTATTGATTTAAATTATCAAAATTTGTTTTTAAATAGTAATTATCATATACTTTTATACTCTCTCGATTATTAAATATATATTTTTTATACTCTCTTAATCTAAATATTGTTATATAATCTTTATAATATCTCAATTTATGTTTTGTATTTTTTTAGCCATGAATAAAATTGTAATTTATATTAGATCAATATCTATGTCAATTTGCATTTAGATAGATTTGATATATATTGCTTTGTAATTGGAAGATGAGTGAGGTGAGCGGATTATACATAATAAAAAATGTCAATAATTTGTGGTTGACCTCGTAATTATTTTTGTAGTGGGCTGGTTGGAGTTTTAATTTTTAAAAAAAATTGTTCAACTAAAATTAATTAATTATAGTAGGTCTAATTAAATCTTTTCAATTAAAAGTAGTGAAGTAGAGAGTGTTTAATTGATTGACATTCGAAAATTTTTTCCAGATTATAAATATTGTATTATTAGTGTATTTTTTGCATGTTGTGTTAAGCATGATAGAATAAGCTACTATTATATGATATGATCTTACTTGTTATTTAATACAATCAACGTATTATATAATATTATCCATTATAATTCCGCTTATACATTAAAATGATGAATAACTTTATTAAATATAAGAAGCATGTATTAGACTTGATTAATTTTTTATGTATAAGAACTCTTTTAATTTTTTATATATATTTTATTACAATAAAAATAATTATTAAATAAATAATAAAAAAATCATATAAATAAAAAATAATAATATTTAATTAATATATAACACAATCAAATATAAAATATAATATTAGCTTTGATTGAATTTTGATATATAAAACTTTTTCTCTCTATTTTTCTCTCTCTAATTATTTATATTTATGAAAAAATAAAATATATCTATTAAAAATAAATAACTAATTATATTTATGGTACAAATAATACAAAAATAATTATAATAAAAATAATAAATTATAAATGATTATATTAATTTTAAATTTTAAATTTAATAATTAATAAAATTATATTTTATTATAATATCATTTTTTTATATTTTATATAATAAAATATTTTATACCATGATCTATTAGATATTATATAATATTAAAAAATTTTCAATCATTTCTCTATCATTTATATCAAGATTTTAATTTATATATATTGATAGTATAAAATTATTTTATATTATTAAATAATAAAAATATAAAAAAATATAAAAAAATATTAAAATATATTAAATAATTATCCATTATAATAAGAGATCTATCATAATTTAATATTTTTTATATTTATATTTAATTTATAATATAAAATAATTTTATATTATCAATATATTTAAATTAAGTTCTTATACCAAATAAATCCTTGTTATTATAAATTATAGGTATATCGAAGAGATAAAAATCTTCTAAAGTAAAAATAATTATAAAACAAGAAAGCAAATGGATGCTTACCCCACGTTCTTATCCAACCGGCAGCGCATTTATGTTATGAGCGAATCATTGATCTCCACGCGGGAGCTTCCTACTAAGAAAGGGCCATACAACGTGTCAATGTACGACAGAAATCAACATCTTCTCCTCAACGTTGCTTTCACTTCGTTTCTTTCTCCAGAAAGGCCTTCTTCACTTACATCTGACTCTCTGTGACTCTGTCTTCTATCTTCTTCTTTCTGAGTTCCCAAGGAAATGTGGAAGACCAAGAACCACTTGGCAATGAGGACCGATTTTCAAGATGAAGCAGCACAGTTGATTAGCTCTGATCTAAGGGACCTTGGTTCTGCTGCTAATAAACTCGCCAAACATGCCGTTAAACTTGGTGTCTCTGGCGTTGGAGTGTCCATTCTCGAATTGATAGCTTCTATCGCCGCTATGTATGTAATTTACTCTACTATCTCTAAGTTTCCTATAGCGCTGACTATCGAGTAAAAAAATAAAAATAAAAATGTTAAGGTTCTGTTGAAGTGGGTGTCCTTTAATTTTGTATTGGGATTCTCTCATAGTGCGCACTAAATTGACATGACAACACCGTCTTATATTTTATTAGAGAGAAAGACGTGAATTTTAATATGATTTGATTTATCAATTTTATTTATGCGTCGGTTCTTGATTCTTTAATTTTTTTTTTTTTTTTCATTTGTCTTTTAACTTGTCAAGTGAGTGCAATAGTGTAATCCCATTTTCATCACTTGTGCCTTGTGACTTTGCATGTCACTTATTGTGGTTTATGTTCTCTGTGATTAACTTTCTTATGTGTTTCTATGTTGTCTGTCGCTGTGATTTTAACCAATTCAGTTTGGGCCCATTGTTCTTATATTGTTAACCTGAAGTGCACAAGGTCTAAGAAATGTACAGGGTTGATCATGGATCAATTATTAGTGTAGGTAAGGTCGATTTGCCACATTAGTGATTGGCGATCTAACATCTTCTGTTTCTTTTTTTCTCCACATTTGAATTTGTATACTGTTAACTGATAACAACTTATGCAGTGCTAGTGCAAGAGTAAATGGTTCAGTGAAACAGAAAAGTTGTTCATTATAAGTGACCAAGCAGGGAGTATCCTTACTTCATAAGCAAGCATACACTTGAAAATTGCTCGATGCACATACTTTAGCTTTTTCGTTTCTATCTTCTAGATATTTCTGTATGGTTGATGTTTTTGAATCTAGATGATGATGATTGATAATGTTGTTAGTTATAAACTGTTTGCTGAAATAAGAGTTTTTCTGTCTTCACTTATTATCTATTTTTCTTCACTGCAGTTATTTGTTGGTTTTGGATCGAACAAATTGGAAGACAAACATTCTTACATCACTACTCATTCCATACATTTTCTTCAGTTTGCCTTCATGGATTTTCAGCGTCTTCAGGTGATTAGCTTGTCATGCATTATTGTTATCAAACATTGTTCCTTCAGTTTCCTCCGATACTGATTTTACATTTCCATATCATGCTACTTATTTTTATGGTTATGCAGGGGTGAGGTTGGGAAATGGATTGCTTTAATTGCTGTTGTATTGCGGCTTTTCTTTCCGAGGCGCTTCCCTGGTATGGTACAATTATGCTAAGAGTAATATGGCTCAGTTTTATAAGATAGTGTCTCTAAAAACTCATAGCTGGTATCCATTGATTAACTATTCAAGCATATTGCTGCTATCCCTCTTTGATCTTTGCCATTCTACAGCAACCATACTTCTCACTGTCCCACATCACATTAAAGTTTCATATACTTAAAACTTACATTATATCAACCAGTTGAGCTTAGCTCCCAGCTGGTATTTGTCCTGGTCTTTGCCAGGGTTGTTGTTATGTGGTGGGAGTTCAGTCCTCCATATACACTTCTCTCATTTCCCTTAGGTCCAGTAGGACCTTCCGAGAACAACAACAACAACAAAGTCTTTTTCCGCTAAGTGGAGTCGGTTATATGGATCAAACAATACCATTATGTCCTATCGTAAACTATGTCTATAAACAAGTTATTTAAATCTAAGTTCATATCAATGATTTTTTCTATAGATTTTGTTGGTCTTCCTCTACCTCACTATTCGGCTAGCCAAGAACCAAAGAAAAAAGAAACTAAATACTAGGAAAAATTTTCCTCCTCTCTTAAATTAGTAACCAGTCATGATTGATATTGCAGAATGGCTGGAATTGCCTGCTGCTTTAATTCTTCTTATCGTCGTAGCTCCTGGTCTATTTGCAAGCACCGTTAGAAACAATGCAGTTGGGGTGGTAATTTGCCTTGCCATTGCATGTTATTTGCTGCAAGAACACATTCGGGCTTCTGGTGGTTTTAGAAATTCCTTCACTCAGGCTCACGGCATATCAAATACAGTTGGCATAATCCTTCTGTTAGTCTATCCCATCTGGACGCTGGTGCTCTACATTATATAGGCACAAAGATATTTAGCAGCAAACTTTACTTGGTTGATGGGTCTGAGTGAAACAAGTTGTGTTCTTTTTTTGTGTCCATCCCATCTGCCATTGTTTTATGACTTTTGCACGCCTCTATGGTTTGGATGTGTATAATGTGAAATTTGAATTCTCGTTGAAAGACTTTTGGCTTTATTGAACACAGAAGATAAAAATGATGAAGGGCAATTAGGTATCTTCCTAGCTCCCTGTGTATCTGCATTTTACAGGTCATATATTATATGTGGAAATCATTGTGCTTTTATGCTGCGGTATCAAATATAGTTCACCTCTCTCGAGTATACATTATTTTGTTTGTCTTTCTCTCTCTTTGCTGAATGAGCTTGTTGCTCAATTGATTCCAGCCTGAGTCTTTAAGTGTCTAGTGTAAAGGAGATGCTAGTAGTTTGATCCTCCAACAAACCGCATTTTGCCCCTCCGAAATTCAATGCTTGCAAATGAGAGAGGAAATTTCTAGCTTTCTATAATTTTGAAATAATCTTATTTAAGTAATCTTGAGAAGAATTACACACGTGCAATTTAGCATACGGACACTAATATTTTTATAGCTTTTCAGTTTAGTCAATACAATAGAGAACCAAAATGTACAAGAAACCAAACGGCATTTGATACAACTGCCAGAAATTAGTATTCTTATTGCATATAGCGCGCCCGCCTGCTACATGGTTCACACCTTTGTTCCCTTTGCTTGATTGTATAGTTGATCAATATGATCCTGCACAAAATGTTGGCATAGAGAACATTAATTTATTAAATTAAAGCACTCCAACATCTGATTATAATTCATTGAGGCATTGCAATGGAAGCCAAAATCGATATACATTTGGTAAGAATTCTGAATCATACTACTTATTCATGAAGTAATGGAAACAAAAAGGAAAGAAAAAGCTTACTACAAACTTTATAGTATGAAGAGTAATTAATAGGAAGTTAATAATTGTGATTGTGAAATATTGATCAAAGCTCGTAGACAAACCTTATAGTACTTGAGCAATTGCGGTCTCTTCAACTTGAATGTTGGAGTTATTAGATCTCTGTCCATGTCAAAGGGAAGTGGTTCCAGATGAACAGCTTTTAGCAGCTCAAATCCTCTAAGCTGAGAGAGTATATTTCAAGTCAGATGTAGCAACCAGGAGCAAAATATATCATATTATAATAAATTAGCAGGCATAGGATGGGGGATTTTATATACATACTTGGTGTTTCTGACCAGTCCTATTGAGCTCATCCAAAATGTATTTTCGTGCCTTTAGATTATCACATAAAGATTTAAAATCTCCAGTCAAATTGTGCTCTAGTGCCCAATCCTCTAGGGCCTTTCTTTCAGGGACCACCACAGCCACCAAAACTGACTCAAAACTGTTTCCATACACCCAAATCTGCATGCAAAAGGAAAATTATTATCCATATTTAATTACATAAGTTTACTAATTGAGGGAAATTAAAGTGCTATGTAAATGAATTTTCCATAAAAACTTCATTTCCAACGGAAAATGCAAGTACTATTTGTTTCTCTAATTTTACATACTATTCCTTGATTAATGCAGAAACATACCGATGTTATAAGAGGGCATTGCAAATACTTGTTTTCTATATTCTCCACAGCAATATATTCTCCTTGAGACAATTTGAAGATGTTCTTTTTCCTATCTATAATTTTCATGGCTCCATTTGGTTGCCATTCTCCAATGTCACCTGCAATGATTTCCAATCAATCCAAAACGTGTTGCATTTAGAGGCACGGAGGCACTGTAGCGACTAGAATAATCTACATGCAGTATAAGGGCAGTGTAGTCGACGAAGCTCCCACCTAGTGGGATTTTAGGGTAGTAGATGTATGCAACCTTAAGGTAATAACTTTAGTGTTGTGGCGAGGTTCACCCTCTAATCTACATGAAGTATATGGAAAGAAAAGAAAAAGAAAAGAATGGGGAAAGGAGTTCATGAAAGAATTCTTGAATTAGATTTCCCATGTGCCTCCTTTACTAGGACTCTTTTTACCTGTATGGAACCATCCATCAACCATAACCTCATCAGTAAGATCTTGACGCTTGTGATAACCAGAGAACAAGCTAATTCCTCTAAGGCAAATTTCTCCACGGGGTACACTGGAAAGTGCATCATATCCCATCTCTGGCACTGATTCAAGCCTGGCCTCAATGGTTGTCATGGGGATTCCAACTGTTCCTGTCATTGAATACACATCACCTATTGCTGTGAAACACCCAGCACAACTTTCAGTAAGACCTGCCACATCAAAATGATAATAAATTAATATGACATACACAAAGCACAACTAACATTTGATCACTAAAATTGAATGAACTAACCCAATAAATAAAAAAATTCTAAAAAATAAATAAAGGATTTCAAAATCATGATAAAACAGTTTTGTAGGATGGAAATGACTTCATTCTTAATTTACCCATGGATCAAAAAACTTTTACATAGTTCTGTATCGAAGTGTCATCATCCAAATTTTGTAAATGCCCCATACAATTATATAGCAGAAGATTCAAATATCATACTTCATACCATATCCTTGTGATAATGTAGATCCACAAGTGACCCTCAAAAACTCCTCCACATGCCTAGCCAAAGGAGCAGCTCCTGATAACAGGATACGAACTTGTCCACCTAATGCTTGTTTTGTCTTTCAATAAAAACCAATGTGTTAGCTTTGAAAATTAAGGGCATGTTTGATTTCTGTTTTCATTTCCTGTTTTCCTGTTTTCATGGTTTTGTAAAGGAAATAGTGAAAAAAAAAAAAGAAATCGTATTTTCTGTTTTCATTTTGTTTTTACTTTTTCCTTCATAAACTTCTGAAAATGAAAAGACAGGAAATGGAAATAGAAAGCAAATAGGCCCCAGACTTTCTGTAAAGAACTTAAAAGGATAAAGTATACCTTATCAAACACAAGCCTATCAAACAAAGGTGCTGCTTTGTGTTGTGGAAGACCCTTCTCCAGATTTCTTAACTTGCTGTCAGTAGACTCCAGATTAGTTTATAAGCGGATTTATAGATAACTAAAACACTCAAGAGATTAGTGGTAAAACATACTAGTTATATGCATACTGAAACAATGTACTCTGCAGTGCTCCTCCAGAAGAAACTTTGCTATTGATACCTTTAGGTGCAAAATAAGCAATGCTTATTGGATAATGTAGTTACACAAGAAAAAAGGAGCTTAATATCAATGTTTAGAACATTATTTACATACGGTAGTCACACAACAAAAGAATAGCATAAGCAGCGTCCTTGTCTTACCGGCATAAATACGGTCAAAAACTCTAGGAACACCACAAAATATAGTTGGTTTTAGTGCCTGAACATCTTCCAACAGGAACCTGACATCCTGCAAGATTTAATGTGAAAAGTTCCACAGGAAGCATTAAAATAGAACACTTATAGGATGAAAAAGAAAGTAATTCCATGAACTGAATCTAAATCATACCCCTTGCCAGAATCCTATTGAAGAGCTCTTGTAGATGCAATAGGTCTCCATTATCTGGTCATATACATGAGCAAGAGGAAGAAAGGAGAAGTACACATCATCTTCTGTTGCCTACAAATATTCCAGTGTGACATATATCTTGTCAGCATTGTCATAAAGAAGAGAAACTTAACCTTGTCTTGTATTAATCTGGTATATGACTAACACATCTAACATTGCCAATCCCAAGCCCGGATGAAAGAGGAGGGTTGTGTTAGGCAGTCGATAGTCAACATAAAACTTCGTCAAATCTTTATGACATATATCAAAGATAGTAGACCCCACCTAGTGGGACAAGACTTAGCCGTAGTTATTGTATGACTAACACATCTAACATGTATCCTTGAGAGGTAATTACTTGCCATTGCATAATGCATGGAAACTTCACCAAGTCTTTCCATGCAGTGGTTTTAACTATTTGTCTAATACATAGGAAAAAGTATGTAGTGCTGAATCAACAACCTCCAAGGTCTATAAAGCCGATGAGACTAGTTTTGTTCTCAAAATCATATATCAAGACTTCCATCGCCCAATATTTAAAACATAATTGGAATTTAAGAATCATGTTATTGGTTTTAACCGTTATGTTGCCATTTCAGAATCAGTTTGGCATTTATCCAGGGTGGTAGAGTTTGCCGGATCCAAAAAAAAAAAAAAAAATGCACAAGATCAAAATAATTTTTAAATATAAAATCATTGTACGCCTCTACCTAATAGTTTAAATTTTTAGGAGAGATTGTTCATGATATAGTATAAGAGTCTCTATAAGACAATGACCAAGTAGTTTAGAGTTCAATCCTTATTCCGCCCCTCTCCCAAAAGCCAATTTTTTTATATAAAAGTTAAAATTTCAATACAAGGTAAGGTGGGTCTATGCATTATAGCCCAATGGTTATTGCATGAGAGAGCATGTTATAGCTTAAGCATTTAGGAGAGATGGATCATGATACTAATGAACCTTAAAAAAAAAATGGTTATCATACCACTCTATCTGTTAGCGAAATTATGTTGTCGATAGACAACACTTCAGCCATGAAAGCTTCATTCTTAATAATGACACCTTTAGGTTCTCCAGTTGTTCCACTTGTGTACATTATTGTGCAAATGTCAGTCTTCTTTTTTGATGGTAGATCACAATCCAGACTTCCCTGGAGAATGGAGGACAAAGGAAAATAGAGGATTAAATTGTTGCAAAATTATCTCAGAATACTCAATATAAATGGTTCAGGTTCATAATTTTAAACATCAATAAAATAGGCAATTGAAAAGCAGGTTCAACTTCCTACCAACTGGAGAAATTCTTCCCATGTGAAGCAGGATGTGCCAAGCTTCTCAGCTTCCTTCTTTTGTGTGGTTGAAACACTTCCAAAGCTCACAATAGCTACACCATTAATTTACAAAATTTGGTCACCAACTAAAGGAGGAAAAATCCTTAATCTGGGAGTGACTAAGATAGAAATGCTCAACCTACTTTTAAGATTTGAAGAACACCTATCAAGACATGACAAAATCTGCAGAAACACATGTTAGTTCGGCAGGGGAATGAAAAAACAAGGGAGATACCAAGTTCTGTCTCAGATGATAAAGTAATTTCTATAAGAAATTCGATGGATAATGTGCTATTTACAATTAAAACCAAGTACAGTAAATAACAAGGTAACGAAGGACAGGCAATAGCTATTACATTTTGTCACCTTCAAATGGATACTGATTTTACATTACTTTTCTTAGCAAGTTGCCTGTAGAAATACCCGAAAGTAAATTATGTATACAATTCATATAAGAAAGCTGCTAATGGCTTTTTTATCCCACAATTTCTTAGGAGACAATACATAGTTGATAACCAGTGGAGATAGTTGTATGTTGAATGGGGGTCACATTATTTGATTTATTTCCATTTTGGTTCAGCCTGAGGGGAACTTTTGCTATACAACAATAAAATCTTTTAGGAGTCCAATCTTCAGTAGAAGACTAAAAGTTTCTCCAGAGAAACAACAATGAAGATTCCAACAAAAAAGGTTGCGCTTGAAGAACAAAACTTACAGATGGAATCTTGTTTTCCTGTACAAATGCAATTGAAACTTCAGCATGATTTATGATAAACTCCACTGCATTAGGACCTGTTAGGCAGTGCAATTCCATGTTAAAGTAATTTCCTACCTGACTGAATGACAGAATAAGTATTGAGTAAAAGAAATTCTAGGAACTGTACTGTAATTTCAGTCCACAAGTTCTTCCAGGGAAATGTTTGAAATGAAAGAAGCAACCACATTGAGACATATTTTGTGAAAGGAAAACATACCAAGGGTGTCATATAATGGAACATATGTTACTGCACGGCTATTGCAAGCCTACAAAACAGAAAAAACTGAATCAAGTGATATCCCATTGGAATAATTAACAAGGCTAATTGCATGTATTACAATAAGATATTAGCCTTTGTGGTGTAATGTGAATGATGATATTACAAAGTGCTATACCTCCATTGCAATGATCCACTCAGGGCAGTTGGACCCATATATGCCACAACGATCACCCTTGTGATACAAAAACAAAAATCACTAGTTAGATTACTGATTTCACATTCAATGATTCACAACACAAAGTATCAAGAACATGTCCAACCAAGAAGTGTTGCAGACTCACAGGATTAACACCACGGCTCCTCATGGCAGAACCCATTTTGATGGCAGCATCGTAAACCTCTTGATATGTGAGCCATACATAGGGACCAGCCTGCTGATACAGCTCAATGTTCAGTTTATGTTTTCAGAATTTAAGGAATAACAACAATACCAAAGCCTTATCATAACAAAGCTTTTTCTTATTAGATGGAGTCCGTAAAAGTTTTAGAAGATCCTGGGTCCATTTGGTTAAGATTCTAGGAGAAGTATATCTTAAGAAGTAAAAGTAGAAGTGAAAAGCAGAAAATTATTATACTAAACGATTGCATCCTATCGAATTTAAGGAAAAACAAATTAGTTTTTCTTTCAATAATTTAGACTCTTGAAGCTATAAGAAAGGATGCATCTTGCATGGATCGGAAATGCATGGATTTAGTACCTTTGAATCAGTTTTTCGACGTCGACCCAGCATTCGACAGTTGGGATTCCTCTTAACAGAGTCCCTGCCAAAGGAAGCATCAAAACTGCTAAGAAAGAAGTTCTCATAACCAAATACTAGTAGCCTCCTCTACTATCTATTCAATCTTCAATCTTCAGAGGCACAACTCTCTAGCATTACTTTCTCAACAAGCAGCATAACAGAAACGTGCCAGAAAGAAAGTAGTAACTTTGTATGTTAGTTTTTTTTATCTAAATTAATTCATTAGTGATGACTTGTAAATTTTTTCTTTTTTGCCTCCGAGATATCATATAAATAGTTATTTGGCAAATCATTGTTTAGTGAAATTGCAAAGTGATGCGTTTCAATTTAATAAGAGTTTAATTGGTATGTACTGACAGTATAAAATAGTTTTACACTGTCAACCAATAGAAATAGGGAAAAATGAAAAATCATGATGGATCCCTCATTATAATTGGTGGTTATTTGTATGAGTTGGCACTTTCTACTATTTCTATTAGTTAACAGTATAAAACTATTTTACACTGTCAATGCATTTAAATTAAATTCATTTAATAATATAATTTGCATGAAGAATCATTATTAAAATAAAAAAATTAATTAATAAATTGGTATTTAAATAAACAAATTAGAAGTATAAAAGACTAATATGAGTATGGATACAAACTTAGTTAAAGCTAGCGAATCAAAAAATATAGATTAAGTAACATTAGCATATGGCCTATGAGCAAGTTGGTTCAACTAATAACGTTACTTTGGCCGTTTTGATTGGCCATCTGGTACTGGCGACAACATATCAGAACAATTGCCCCTACAGCATAACGAAACGTTAAGTATTGTACTCATGGTTTTAAACTCTGGTTGGGGTCACGATTTCTTTTAAGATTTAAACCTATGATCTTATATATATTATCCAAATCTTTCACCACCAATTCACTCTTAGTGGTTTGGTTGCAGTCATGATTGTGTTGCAATTCCCGCAATTGCCGAAAAATCAGAAAATGTGATTAATGTGGCAGTAATTGTTGCTGTGATATGGTTATAAAAGCATGGAACAAAAATATTGCGACTGCCAACCGAAATTTAAAACCATCTTGTAGTAGTCATAACCCACCAAATGGATTGCAAATACTTCTCTTTTTCTTACTTTAGAGACAAATTTGCTGTTGAGGAACTTTTTTTCTTAGCACTATTTTGTACAAACCCAAAGGATAAGCATTAAGGCAATGGTAAAGTTGCTGCTTTGTTATCTAGAGATTGTAGGTTTGAATCCTAGAAATAGCCTTTTTGCTTGTAGAGATAAAACTGTTTATATTTATCCTTTCAAAATTTTATCAAGTGGGAGTCTCGTGTACTGAGTCACCTTTTTTATTATTATTATTTTCTCTTTTTGGCTCGATGGAGCCACTAGTATTCGGATCCTATTACGAAAAACCCGATTAATCCAACCCGATCTGATGGAGGTCCCTGAAGGGGGTAAGGGTCTTTAATGAAGATTTTTTCTATTCCCATAACTCGAATCCAAGACTTCTAATTAAGGGACCAAGATATCTATGACCTTGATCAAAACCACGTTCATTGCCGTTTTTATTATTGTGTACAAACCCAATGAAAGGTTATGCAAAGATGCATGATAAATTGTATTCATTTCCATTTGAGAAAAATGAAAACTAAACAGAATAAAAATCACCTGAAGAAGTCCCATGGAGAGTCTAAATCAGCAGGCACTTCCAAGAGACCATCTTTGGCATATATGCACCTATAGACAGGACCTACTGACGGCTTTCCATCAGTTGCTGCCCTTCCCTCCTCAACCTTCACAGTGTAAACCTCTGGCATTGTGAACTGCAAATGGAATGGCAGGTCGGGGTTTCAGTTCTGTTTCTTGCAGGTGATGATGGTCTTAATAGTCTTAACTCACAAGTGGGGTTTTACCTGAGGCTTGTCATAAATATAAAGGGTAGGTAGATGAGTTGCAAAGAGAGAGGTTGCATGTGACAATGGGAAAGTGGTAGGAGAGTTGGTTGATCCAATCCAAAGCAATAAATTCGAACATCAATTTTTTGGAAAGAGAATATCTGAACAAATTTTCCAGCGCTGTTTTATTACTCTTGCTGTTGCAGCTTGCGTGTTTTCGTCAACTCAACCCCCCCCCCCCCCACCTCTATTTAGAAGCTGTGAAAGTTTGGCGAAGCTTACTCTTCTAATTATGCCAATAGACAAAGCAAAAAATAATAAAGAAAACTAGAAAAGGCCAATAAACTTGGTTCTGATTGGACAGAAACAGGAATTATAGACCTCGTCCTATCCTATGTGTATATTGTGGAGGCTTGAAAAGAATTTGTTCGGATATATACTATATACTATTTGAGGAATGTTATTTGTAATTGTACAACTTTTTAAAGGAATACTTTAAAATATCTCTTAAACATTATTTCAGAAAAATTTGGAATTTATTTTCAGATAATATTTAAAAAATATTTTAAGATATTCTTTTAAAGATTTCTTAAAAAGTTATACAAATTTCTCATATTATCATATTATTTTCTAATGACAGTGTAGACTTTCGGACCAATATAATACTTATGTTTAATGCATGCTTATTAATGGCCACCTTTGCAGATAGTTGATTAAGCCACTTGGCTGGCCAATAATGCACCCCGAAATCCTGCATGAACCAGCTAATATAGGTCAGCATAGTGGTTATGAGGATGAAAGGTACCATACACACGCTTTGAATATGGAGAGCGCATTGTTCGTGCTATAAATTCCATATAGAAAGAAATTACCTATTGCCGGCTAATCATTGTTTGCTTCAATTTGAGAATTTCAGCAGACGCATATTTGTAACGTATACCACTTTGTCTCTTGTACGTATTCTTCATTCTTCAACATCTATTACCAATTGAGTAATATTATTTGTACTTATTTCATCTGTCATAATATGCTGACTCATCCATATTAAAATGACGAGTTCTTATTTTAATTTTTTTTATCATTTTCAATAATAAATAATAAATAAATTGGTATAATACCCCAAGTGAAATGAGTTCAAATAAGATTACTCTTGCCAATTAGTAAGTTTTCAACAAGTTGGTAAAGATAGATTGAAAAATGAAATGAAAATAATCAGTGGGGACAGCAAGCCGTAGAGGAGGCTTACTGCTAATTGAAGGTCAGCAAGGTTTGCTTACAGGAACAATTGATGCATGCAGTTGGGAATTGGTGTAACAAAGCTCATTACTCGGTGCTATACATCATAGGGTAATGATATTATCGCACAAAAAAAAAACAAAAATATCAATTTTACCTCTAATAGTCACAACTGTTAGTTATATATTTAGTTATTAATAATGTAATAATATATATTTGTTTTTATTACTCACAAAATACACATAATTAATTAAAATTGTATATTAATTATTTTTATAATAAAAATTGCTTACGCAAATTTGAGTTGGAGGTAATAGTTAGTTAAAATCATTTTTAAAGTGACAATTTTAGAATTTGAATTCTCTAATATTATAAGTAAAGTATTCATCTGAAATTGCAATATCTTTCAATACAATTAATCATTTTTGGATTTAATTATTTATATTAGAAGAATAAATTATGGTCGCATTAGTTGTAAAATACATTAAACTAATTTAAATTTTATATATCATAAATTAATGAAATGTTTGCAATAATCTCAGTAACTTGACATAAGAAATCATATAGTCTACACGATGGTTGAACCTATCTTAATTAGTTGCGTAGTACAGCAAGGAAATTTGCTTCCCTGTGTTTGACAATCTGGGAAAGTAGATCCCGATCTGACCAACCGAGATATTGGATAGAACCGATTTTTTTCTTTTGGCAATCTAAATGGATAGATAATGGATTGAGTTTACCATGTCAAACTTTCTGAAGTGGCCAATAGGAGCATATTCTTGATACACTCTTTCCTAGTGGCGATAGAAGTACATCAAATTAGTGGCCAATTGAAAAGATGGCTACTTATAATACGCCTAATTTTTTGTTCTACATTAATTGTCACACCCAACCAGGATTATAACCAGCGCATAGGGACACGTCTCTAGCAAGCCTATATTAGACAATTTCTAAAGAAAAATCGAGTAGAGTTTCCTCTATATTTAGGATTATTTCTAAATGAGGATTTTCTGCCTGTATAAATAGTATAACCACACAAAATCATTGGAGATTCAGATATTTTTAGAATGTACCCCACAACACACAACAAAGGAGTATAAGACACAATCATACTTATGAAAATATGAATACGAATCTATAGTCATTACTAATCAAAATGGTTATAACTAAAACAACTATACTTTCATTACAATATATAAACCCTTACAGGAGGGGCCCTGCTTATAGGCTAATAGATTATTACTAGGATTATATATACAGTTGTATACAAAGTAGTATAAATCTCCTTGTGGATAGCCTTTGGTAACCACACAAACAAGGGTGTGGAATAATAGAGATGCCCAAAGACTTTAGCTGGTCAGGGGCACAGAAGTATAGCTTATACCTATTTAAAAACATGGAGAGAGAGAAGAGTGAGTTATAAAAACTCAATGAGAAATAATATATCTATAACAACAGTGAAATAAGCTTTAACATTAACTTTTAGCAAAATATATAGCTTATAAGCCTCTACAAAAACTCATATATCGTTTCTTAAGAAAAAGATTTTGTCTATATGTTAACATACTATAAAATTTCTGGTAAAACATACTTGAAGTATAATCTGTCCTTAAAACATCCATAGGTCCTTAATCACATTTTTCTTTTCATTGGACAAAACTTCTTTATAAACATAAATAAACATAACACTTTTACAACTAGATGTAATAAATCATATATATAATAAGGATATAAGAATTGAGCTTAAAGATAGAAATGTTTTCTCTTAACTTGAAAAGTAACTACTTAATTCAAAATCATAATAAAACTTAAGGGAGGATCCTATTTCAGAAATAGATACCTGACTAGGTGGCCCTATGGCCTAGCTCGAGCAGTAAATGATAACTTCACGCCTATGCGTGTCTATATATATTTCGGACATGTCAGCCAAACATGCCGGGTTAGCAATCACCCTGCTAGTTGGGTTACTTGAGGTGCACCAAGGCTAATGCTACTGCCATTAGCAAACAGTTTCTGTTTTAGTTTCCTTCCCTTAGGAAAACTTATTCTTTACTAAATCCTTGACGTTAAAACTTTTGCTTAGCTCAAATCACATACGTTCTTGCTCATAACCTCAAACATATGATAAGATTTAAGAAACTTCCATATTCTTAGCAAACATAGATTCAGAGTATAATGCTTTCAAACTATTCATCTTAAGGTATCTAGAGCTCTTCCATAAAACATTAAACTATCTCTTGAAATCAAGTCCTTGATTCTAGATACATTGCTCAAACTCTTTAAAACTTTAGAATTTTATAGAAATCAATATTAAACTTACTTTATAGAAATCTATAAGTTCTAAATACCATATCAGTTTCAAAACCTTTATATAATCAATTTCCAATAACATGAACTACATCCTTTTCATCAAACTATTCAAGTATTAGAAATCAACTTCTAAGGTACTTGTCCCACATACATACATAATCATATATCAAGGGAGAGAGGAATAATATCTTTTGCTCTTCAAGAATTTAATAAGACGCAATTTCAACTTTCAATATTTAATAGTATAACCATAAACATAATACTTTTAAAATCATGCATATATTCAAAATAATCTATAGACATATTATCACTCACAGTTCAAGTCTGAAAAGGAAGAAGCTCAAGCTATATGAAGCCATAGAGTCACCAAGGGATTCCGGAGAGTATCTAACATGACAAATACATATATTAGACTTCTACAACTTAATTATTGTAAGAGTTTACTAGGATTAGCCTCATAGGGCTAAAATCCCCAATTTCTAGAACCCTAACCCTCCCTTCATAACTTAGACATGGAATTAATGGAAAGACTAGTCAATCTAGGGTATAAGAAGGAGGATTGAGCTCAAGAATTACCTTAAAGAGTGGAGGAAGGCGGTGGAACATGAGGAGAGCGGTGGGTCTCCTCCCACCATGATTTTCTCTCACCAGAGGAGGAGAGCGAAAGCTCCAAGAGAGAAAACCCCAATTAGAATGATGGTGATGATGAGAATAAGATGGATTGGGTGGTGGATTTGAGTAAAAATTGGTGAAGAATTAATGGAGTTCATGTGGAGGGAGAGAAAGAAGAGAGAGAAGGAAGAGAGAGAGAGATTTGGGGTTGAAATGAAGAAGGGGGTCGAAACCCCCATTTCATTTTGTGCAGTGGGCGCTCGAGTGCCCACTTTCGGGAGCCTAAGGGCCCAACAACTGGAAATGCTCAATTTTGATTCTGATGTCTGGCGCTCGAGTGAGAAATTCTTGGCGCTTGAGCGCCTAACCACGTAAAACTCTAAAGACTCCATTTCGCAGCTGATGCTCGAGCGCCACTTTTTGGCGCTTGAGCCCCCAACTACCTGAAGCTCATCCAGATAACAAAGCTGGTGCTTCAGTGCTAGCTCTCCAATTTTTTTATTTTTTTTTTGCAAAATTTAAGCCTCAATCACTTTTGTTGGCCTTTTTCCATTTCAATAACTTCCAAATATTCAATAATCCTAATTTAAAAGATCATACTAAAGTGTAAACTTTAGATAAACTTAAAATTTACCTCTCTAACACTTAATCTTTGTATCGGGTATTACATTAATGTTCCATACAACATTAATCATCTTGAATGATTAAGCCCGTTTAGACTTAGCATGTTTAAGCTTGTGAAATAAATAAGTTAAATGAATCAGCTCCTTTAGCCTTCAGGTCATATTTTAACAGTTTGGCTCGTTTAAGTCCACGGGTTTAAATGGGCCATCCCATTTAACTTTTTTTTTTATATTTTTCAAGTTTTAAAAAATTATTTTTGATTAAAAAAAGGGGGTAAAAATTCTTATTTCTTATTAAAAAAGTGAGAATTTCATAAATTTGATTACTAAATCATGTTTTTATATCTCAAATTTATACTTCTTTCCCTAAAAAAAAAAAGGAAAGAAACACGGGTAAACAAACTGGCCTGTTTAACTTGCGGAATACATGGATTGAGTTGAAAACGAACTAATTTAAACAGGTTATTATTTTTTAAGCCCAACTCACCTAATTTTGGCTGGTAAATTGGTTTCGCCCAACTAGTTTTGACCATTTTGACGAGCCAAATCATGTACGGCATGTGGGCGCTGCAAATGGACAATATTACCTCTAGTTCATAATAATTATCAATTTGACCATATATATATATATTAAGAAATCTAAAATTAATGTATAATTATAATATAAATTTACTAAAATACCTTTATTAAATTTCATTTTATGGTGGGAAGTAGTCATATCTTTTAATCAATGAAGATGATAAGTAAAATTGAAAAATCAACAATAAATATTGTATTGATATGTGAGAAGGACATTTATTGTGAATCAAAGAATTTCACCCAAATTAACAGCTATTATGAACTGGAAGAAGTACTACATACCGAAACGATAATAAATCCTCTCGTATGTATTTTTTATATGATTTCATTTTGGCTAATCTTACATCATTGATTAAAACAAAAAAAGTAGAATTCACCCTTGACATGTGATAAAAAAGAATTAATATAGTAAAAAATTATATATGATTAAGTTACGTGAAAATTTTATATTAGATGATCTATTCGGATATGAAGAGAACACAGAAGTGTTTTAAATATGTACTACCTCCATCTTAAAATGTCGTCCATTTGTAAAATTTTATTTTTTCATAAATAACTATTAATTTAGAAAATTTAGACAATATTAATTATTTTTTAGTCAATTATACCCCTATTAAATAGGAAAAAAGAGTAAGTGAAAAGCGATAATTAAACAAGAATAATTTTGTAAATTACATCTAAATTGTTCTAATATTGAGATTTTTTAAATTATTTTCTTATGTGCATATTTAAAATTGGAGAGTTATTTATGATGAAGATAGTATTCCACATAGAAGTGAAAACCATTGGTGAAAGTATTTTAAGTAGAGCGCGAAATGATAGATAAAAAAATCTTATTGATGATTGTGCAATTTCTGTTTAAAAAGTTTACGCATAACCAACATGATAGATAGAAAAGAGGATAAATTGCACCTACCCTCTCCAAGTTTAAAGAAAATTGCAACTAACTCCATTCTTCTACTTAAATTGCACTTATCCCTTCCAGGTTTGAAGAAATTGCATCTTGCTCCAAATCTATATAGCATTTAACGGTATTGAGGGAATATTTGAATAAAATATTATACCTAACCAAAGTAAAGTGTTAAGCTTCAAAAAGGTACATTCTACATATTTCATGTCGGAACTTGGAACTCCTCAGAACTCAAAGTTCCGAGTTCAATGTGTCACTTAACGAGTCCGCGGCTATTAGCGGCACCAATTCCCTACTCATGTGGTCTGATGAAACTTTTTTAACGATGTTAAGTGCATTGAACATGGAACTCAGAACTCGAAAACTTGAGGACAAGGAAGAAATGAAACTCACTCTATTGAACTTGGAACTCAGAAACTTAGGAAAAGGAAGAAGGGACTCTGTCAGGTCGGAACTCAAAACTCTAACTATAAACGCGTTAAGTGACATGTTGTTGAACTGGAACTCTGAGTTTCGAGTTTCGATGTGAACCCCATAAAATGTACCTTTATGAAATTTAACACTTTGCTCTAGTTAGGTAGAATATTCTATTTAAATATTCCTTTAACACCATTAAGTGTTGTATGGATTTAGAGCGAGATGTAATTTTTCAAACCTGGAGGGGGAAAAGTGCAATTTGTAATATCCCCTTTATGAGAAAATATTTTATGTAAAATAATTTAATTTAGTTAAGTTAACTATTGATTGATCAAATAGTTAAATCATATATATAAATATTCTAAAGTCAGACTACAAATGATAATTTCAAAATATGATGCTAAAGGTAATAAATAATACTAGCTAAACATTTTAGAGGTAAACTAATAATAATAACAATAATATCATAATAATGTAAATGAAAAAAAAAAAGGAAAGAGAAGAAAGACTCACGGCTTGGAGTCTTTGGATGAGAGTTTAAAAAAAAAAAAAAAAGAAAGGAAGAAGAAAGGCACTAGTCAAATAATATAAAGACGGTATAAGTCTTTGAAGAAAAGAAAGCACAACAATAAATTAGAAATGAAGAAAAAGAAACATGCTACAACCAAATGCATAGCAAAGTCAAGAAGTAAGAAAAAAAAAATGAAAATGGGTTTCTTACGGTGCTTGATGGTTCTAAAGGAAGAAAGAAAAAAAAATTACTTTACGCATTGACACATGATGACTATAGAGTCATCTAGGAAATATAGTTATGGAAAATTTATTTCATGTTCCAAGTTCTTTTGTTTATCAAAGTTCCTCAGCATTACTCTTGTTGCAATTTATTTATCATTTTAGGTTATTTTATTTATTGTTCGATTATATTATCGTTCTTTATTATTATCATTATCATATATTCTATTTATTATTCCAAATTATTTTCACTAATGTTAATTTATATTATTACTGATTATCATTACTATTGATTTTATTTATCCTTTTAAGTTAATTTAATTAATGTTCTTTTATACTATTGTTTATCATTATTATTATTATTATTAAGATATTGTTTATAAAATAATAGCTATTGTTTTAATTCTTTTGCACTTTGTTTATTTTCGGTTTATAACTTTAATTATATTTTGTGCACTTTTATTTGTTTTATTTTATGCCTTGTTATTTAATCTATTATGATGAATTTAATTATATTATGGTTTATGTTATTTGAGTTCTTTTAATTTCTACCTATTTCTTAAGATTAAGCATCTTTATATTTGTTGCAAATTTATGATGGCAAGTAAGAAATTTTGAAGAAGATATTTAAGATTTGCCGCTAACCATCAAAAAGGCAGAGGGATAAGATGCAAGATCCTTTATGTTACCTGCCTTGGTTGGTGTGGCGTAAACGCCTTGGTTGATGTGGCGTAAAAATCTCGCTTTGTCATCACGATATTAAAAGTAACACCAGAGAATGGAAATTCCCTAAGAGAAAGCTTTCGAATATGTGTAAAATAAGCAGACAAAGGAAAGTGAAAATTAGAGTAAAGAGATTATATTCATATTAATGCTTATCACACTATGTATTGCATAACATATATATTTAAGCATTTACTATCCATAATATTATGATATTCTTATAAGTAATGTGATAAGATAATAATACTATAGCCATGTGAATTTCCATGTTAAGACACGGCTGGAACCATCATAGCTCAAATGCTTTAGAACTAATCATTATCTATTGAGAATTTTCAATTCTCACCCTATTTCTAGTAGTTTCAGATTAGTCAAGTAATGCCCTAGAGGAAGGTGGACTCTTCCAGCTGCCAAAAATATGTGGAGTTGTAATTAAATAAATTGTAGTTTTATTATTAGGCCTAAATATGTTTAGCTTATGAGAAGCAGAACTTTACTTTTGCTCCTGAACTCCGTGCGTATCTATGTATATTAATATCCAACTCCGAACTTTCTATGTAAAGTTGTGACATTAGCTTTATAATGAATGGGTGTTACATTTTTGGTATCAGAGCCTCGTTCTAGGCATGAATAGGTGTTAGGTGAGTCTCTGTTATCTGCACGGTGGCTCCAAAATTTTCTTTGCATGCCTTATAGTATTCTCAATGCACTAATTATACAATATTGAGCCTGATTAAATCAATATTAGGTTGTTTATGCACTTATAGGATTATATGACATCATAAGGATAAGGGATCCTAGAAGTGCAGAGTACACCAAATGATACTCTATCAGGGATCATGGGAGTTAAGGGTTTGGCTGAAACTGTCATGGCCCAGGCAGAAACAAACAGAATAGTTCTGCAACACATGCAGGAGACTCAAGATAGGAACCACATTAACCATGGTGAAGGAAGTGGGAACTCAGTAGAAGAAGTCCTTATAGTCAATTCTTGTTACCAAGGACTTTCTGAATTTAGGAAGGCCACACCACCCTCATTCCATAGCGATTACAATCTAGTCTTAGTTGAAAAATGGGTAATGCAGTTAGAGAAAATTTTTACAGTCATGGGATGTGCAGATTCACAAAAGGTGCCACTTATATGCTAGAAGGAGAGGTAGAACGCTGGTGGAGAAGTGCCAAAAGTCTGTTAGAATCTAGTGGGATTGAAATTACTTGGGAAGTATTCTTAACCACGTTCTTTGACAAATACTTTCCTGATAGTGTTAAGAATGAAAAAGAAGCTGAATTCATACAATTGAAGCAAGAAAGTATGACTATAGGTTAGTATGTAACTAAGTTTGATGAGTTGTCCAAATTCTCTTCTTACCTGAAAAATAACCCTGATGGTCATTGGAAGGCTACAAAATTTGAGTGGGGGTTAAGGCTTAAGATAAGGGAGAAGACTTGCTAGATTGATGAGTTGTCCAAATTCTCTTCTTACCTGGAATGGATTGGTTATCTAGCAATGACATCATCCTAGATTGTTGTAGAAGACTTGCTTATTTTCCCAATGATCCACTCAATAAATAAAAGTCTTCTGATTCCTTGCTCCTTAATGCCACCCAAGTAGAGAAGTGCCTCTTAGAAGGAGCTCAAGGGTTTTTGCTTTATTCTTTAAATTCAGAGGTCAAGCAGGATATAGATAACATACCTATAGTGAAAGAATTTCCATAAGTGTTTCCCAAAGATATAGTGAACCTATCACCTGAAAGAAAGGTTGAGTTTTCCATCGATCTCATACTACGAATAGGACCCTTATCCTTTGCATCTTATAGAATGTCTCCTTTAGAGTTGATTGAACTTAAGAAATAGATTAAGGAACTATTAGCTAAAGGATTCATTAGGCCAAGTGTGTCTTCCTGGGGTGCACCTGTTCTTTTAGTCAAAAAGAAAGATGGAAGCATGAGGTTATGTATAGGTTATAGGCAGTTAAATAAAGTCACAATCAAGAATAAATATCCACTCCCTAGGATAGATGACCTGTTGGATCAACTGCTACGAACCTCAATTTTCTGCAAAATAGATTTGAAGTCAGGATACCATCGAATAAGAGTGAAATAAGAAGATATACCTAAGACAGCCTTTAGGACTAGGTACGGGCATTATGAATATCTTGTGATGCCTTTTGGACTTACCAATGCTCTTGGAATATTCATGGATTACATGAATAGAGTCTTTAGGCCTTACCTTGACCAGTTTATGGTAGTTTTTATAGATGATATCCTCATCTATTCTAAGACCAAGGAGGAGCATGAGCAACATGTAACATCCTCTCGAAATACAGTACTATGCTTAAGTCATAGTACCATATTCAAGACTTGTTACTATTACCTGAACAGACCTTTTCTGATAGCAACTTCAGCCATTTTCGGAACTTTTAAGCTATCTGGAGATAACATGGAAATAAGAGTGAGAATGTTGATTTCTCAGTAGGATTCATTAATTATTATACATACTGTCATCGTTGTCATCTTCAATTTGCTTTGGTTTATTATGAAAAAGCTAAACATATTATGTAAGCTGTTTAATTTTATAGTTTGAAAATATATTATTCGAAGCAAAGTTCATTTTACTCATACACTTGGCATTTAGGAGAGCCCATACAAAACAAATTTGTGAATTATACTAGGAATAATAGCTGCAACATATTAAAATACGATAGCATTAATATACTAGAGACATAATATCTACACATGTCTTTACTTGTACTAGAATTTATGTAGATACATAAAATTTAATTTTCTTTCTTTATCTTCCTTTACTTGTTACACATATTCCAGAGTACGATCGCCATGTCATACCCTATCAGAGCGTGATTGTCATATCACGTCCCTTAGGAATATGGACTCATCACAGCATAAATAGATAGAGCAGTTTCAGCATCAACAAAACATGGGATATAATTATGCAAATACTCATATTTGAATGCATACAAATGCACTAGTGCTTTTTTTTAACTTTCTTTGCTTCTTTTCTTATGGTACTTACACTAGCTGAGTCATGTCATGCCTCATATAAACCCTATCCCCTATACTCACACTAGCTGGGTCGATGCCATGCCTCGTATGAGTGGGGTGCTTGCATATATTTTAATTTTTAGTCTTTACTGCCCTTGGGTTGTCTGATCTAAGAGTGAGCTCAACTCATAACGGTTGTCACACAGTACTGACCCGCAAGGGGACCCACGTGCCTTTAGGTCGGAGGGACTCAATTGGCCATCTGCCTCCAACCTAGAGGGACCCAAAAGTTTTAGCTGCCTTCACAAGGAGGGATTCAATGGTCAATTGCCTCCAAGTGAAGGAATCCACATTTAATATATTCATATATTTTCATTTTCATACATAATTATGCATAGACATGTTAATTTCATTCATACATATGTTGCATCATTTACTTTCATATATCCTTACATATAGAATTTTATGTTCATAACTTAAATATTCATAACACAAGTTTTTATAACTTCATATGATTTTGCCGAAAATTCGGCAGTATAACGGAACGTGTCCGCTTCCTCATGAATAGTGCCAGTACTCAGAAAACCAATTGTACAGAGAAATCATAACACTTCATTCATATTTCAATCATCAATCTCATAAGAACAATCTTTACATTTAACACATAGTTGCTGTCCCAGCACATCTATTCAACCTGATTTTTTGCATATCAGGCCATAATTTCATTTCAACTCATATGGACCTCAATTTTGAATATGTTGAAGTGTTATGTGTCTATTTTCTAATCTCTTTAGTCCCATCTAATTTTGATAAGTATCGCTCAAGTTCTTTAAGTTTTATCTCGGCCTGCCCTGAAGCTGGCCAGAATTACACACTTAAAAGTAAAAATCCATTAAAAATTGAAAGTTGTCTCAAATCATACGAAATTGATATCATATTAAAGCTAACAGGATAAACTTTCATTTGCAAGAAGTTTCATTTCATTTGCTTTAGTAGAGCTCGAATTATAAGCCTCGAAATTTGACCTTCTTGAATTGCCTTGCTTGGGCTTAGTTTGGACATAGGGCAATTTCATCGAGCCACTGGGAGCAAGTAGGATCTTAACTAACTCGAAAATTTTGATGGGATATTCTCCTATGTGTAAGCTTTCTAACAAAGTTAGTTTCACTCAATTTAGAGTTGTGTAGGGTGAGTTACACCCTTCTCAATCCATACTGCCCGGATGAAAGTCCTGATTCCTAGGTCAAACTTCAAAAAATTCATATCTCTCTCAATACTAATCAAATGGCCTTATATGATACATGTATGGAAAGCCCTGAATGTCTACTTTCATATAAAAATAGTTTCATCAGATTTAACTGGCTGTAGATGGAGCCGTACACTCCGCCATACAGACTGCCGCGGGGCTTCTCACTTAGACAGCATTCTAATCCTCCACTTCTCCTAGTTTTCTTCTTCTAACTTTAGTTCCAACTCAAGATTTCATATTAATCTAACTATAATCCATCATATACATCCAATATATCATCAAATATATGAAGAAAAGTCAAATTTTGTACAGTATCATACAGCCACAGTTTAGAAACATTAAGGATAGAAATTGAATTCTACCTCCTTTAGGTGTGATCTTACTGAATTTGAGTTTGGATTGATGTCACCTTGATAAAGCTCGGAGATTTAATGGAGTAAGTGGAGAGGGAAGAGAAGAAGAAGGCTGGAACAAGAGGGAGAGGGAGGCGCAAGTCAGTAAGAAGTGAGAAGGAAAATTTGACTTAAATAGATAAGGGTAGTTGGAATTGTGAGTATTGATTGGTTGAAATTTTGTGATTGAAGTTCAGCCATGTCTCCTTCTTTTGTGGTTAAACTATTCTCCACGTCGCCTAATGAAATCAGAACTCGTTTGGATTTTGCTTAAAGTCGGAAATCATGCAAAACTTAATTGAAACATAAGGTCGAAGGTTGAAAATCATACAGCACATAATCACCTTAAAATCGAAAGTCAAGGACAAGAATGTGAAACTAAAATACTTAAACCCGGAAGTTGGGATGTTAACGTAAACTTGGAAGTCGAGAACTAGGACGCTTTAAAACTCTTATTACATGAAATTCTAAAACTCGGTCCAGGATCAATCTCGGAGATCGATTCTAAGCATAACACCAGAAATCGGAAATCAAACCTTAACTTATATAATCTCGGAACTCCTAATTCAATCTCGAAAGTTGGTCATAGGCAAACTCGGGAACACCAATAGAAATGAAAAGCTCTTGGAAATGAACTCGGGGATCGGAGCTCGTGTAAAATTTTGATCGAACTTGGAGATCAACTCAAAGATCTGATCTCGCGTCCATTTCTGGTTGAGATGAACTCGAAGATCGAAATTCGTGACCATTTTAAATCAAACCTAAGGTTGGAACTCGTGTCTTACTCTGGTTGAACAATCTACCATGAGGTTGGAACTCGTATCCTATATATTTCAAACATAAGGTCGGAAAATGGAAGTCATAGCCATTTCATTTGAAACTTGGATATGAAGTCGAAGGTCGAACATCATGTACACTTTGTTTTGGAACATGAAGTCGGAAGTCGGAAATTATGTACAATATACTTGGAACTCGAAGTCTGAGGTCGGAACTCGGAAACCACCCATTTAATTTGAAACTTGAAGATGAAGTTGGAAATTGGGACTCGTGGTGGATGTTACAAGACACCTTGGAGTGGTGTTGCAGATCTTGAAGGAGAAGGAATTGTATGCTAAGTTAGCCAAATGTGAGTTCTAGTTGAGTGAAGTAAAATTCTTAGGCCATGTGATTACTCAAGAAGGGGTAGCAGTGGATCCAAGTAAATTTGAAGCTATAATTCACTGGGAGAGACTAAAGACAGTCACTGAAATTAGGAGTTTTCTGGGATTGACAGGTTATTATAGAAGGTTTATCAAAGGATTCTCTCAACTAGTTTTACCTTTGACTAGGTTAACTAGGAAAAACCAGTTTTTTGAGTGGAATTCAATGTGTGAAGCCAGTTTTCAAGAGTTAAAGAATAGGCTTACCTCTAACCTAATCTTGATAATTCCTAATCCTAGGAAAGATTTTGTAGTCTATTCTGATGCATCAAAGAAGGACTCGGTTGTGTATTGATGCAAGAAAGAAGAGTTGTGGCTTATGCCTCTAGGCAACTTAGGTCTCATGAAGAAAACTATCCAACCCATGACCTAGAGCTAGCTGCCGTAGTATTTTCCTTAAAAATCTAGAGACACTATTTGTAGGGGGTGAAGTTTGAGGTATATAGTGACCATAAGAGTTTGAAATATCTTTTCGATAAAAAAGAATTGAATATGAGACAAAGAAGGTGGATAGAGATTTTGAAGGACTATGATTTTGAGTTGAAATATCATGCTAGCAAGGCTAATGTGGTTGCTGATGCACTAAGTAGAAAATCCCTACATATGTCTTTAATGATGATAGAGGAGTATAAGTTGTTGGATGAATTTAGGGATTTGGAAATTTTAGTGTCCTTGAAACCTCACTATCTATATGCTAGTGAGCTTAAGATAGAATATGATTTGAGGAATCAAATAATCCGCCAGTAATACACATTTTTCTTGTAGTGAGAGATTGGGTGGTGCATCTAGAACACACCCTCAGGGAGGGCAACTCTTGCGCGGACTGGTTTGCAAAGGAAGAAGCTAGGTCTTCCTTCCCTTTCGCTTTTTGAGATGTACCTTGTGTTGCTTTTTATGGCGCTTTTATGGGTGACTTGTGGGGAGTCTCGTTTATTAGATTGTCGTTGTCTTGTTTTTTATATTTCCAAAGCATTAAATTTTTTTTTTCCAATTTGATTTTTATTTTTTATTTTAATTTAGTCCATAAAATTTAACTTTTGTTACAAGGTTTCATAAATGTTTTTGTTTTATTGACATGACATCTAACACAATAAACCACATTAAAAAAAAAGATATATAGCATCAATGTCAATAATTATTGTTAACAATTTGGATAGAGTTAGACGGGAGGACAAAATCAAAACAAATTGATAACAGTTATGATACACTATAAGAAAATTGGCCATTTGCAATTGACGAATCTACCACAAATGAGCTAAAATTGACTACAAAATGGTTGTTTGCTTTGGATTTGCTGTGGACATCGGGGTGCCGCATATTCATGGGCTACTAATCAGTTGTGGCAACTTGGTCTTCCTTTAATTTTAGCAACGGCCTTTTCCCCCTTAATTTGTGGCGGACATTTCCCTCTTTAATTTGCAACGACTTTTCCCCTCTACTTAGTGGCAGACTTTTCTAATTATTGGTTGTTAAGTTCACCGCAAATCACCAAATTTGGCAAAAATTAAATATATTGTCATAATAATTAATATGTTTTTAAAATGTATTTTAATATAAAATTTAATAATTTTAATTAATATAGAATTTTCCTAAAAATAACTTTTTTAAAATAATTCTTCTAAATGCACCCATTGTTATACTAATTGAAAATAATTAATTATTTAATTTAAGAGTTTACATAAGTTTTTATTTAATATATTCGTGAAAGAAAATTAATTATTTTAATATTTAGAGAGATTATTAATTCAATAATTAATGTATTTTTAAATATACTTGCATATAGAATTTAATAATATGGAATTATTAAATATAATAATTAGGAAATCAAATTCTCTTTCTTCATTAAAATTAAATTTAAGTATTTTCCTTTTTTATTAGGTATTGTTTGGATGTAAAGAGAAAATGAAAGGAAAGAAAATAAAAAAAAAGAAAATGAAGAGAAAGAAAAATAAAGAGAAAAGTTACTTTTCTCTATTATTATTTAGATGTAAAGAAAATGAAGAGAAAATGAAGAGAAGGAAAATGGTAGATTTTATTTTTTCTTGTTTAGTTAAGAAGAAAAGTGAAAGGAATGAAAATGTAGCTATGTTAAATGACTTTTATATCCATATTATAATTTAATGGAATAAAATTACTAATTAGTTTTTATTTTCTATTTCTAATTCATTTCTTATAAATTATAAATAAATAAATAAAATTATTATTTTACAATAAATATTAAAAATTATGATTATTATTTTTATATAAGTCAATATTTTCATCTGCTTTTTTTTTTATTTTCATAAAATAGCCTTTATTAAATATTTAAGTTTTTTTTCATCTAGTTGTTATATAGTTACGCGAAACCAATGTTTCTATGTGACTTGTATGTCTCTCCATTTCAGAGTGCATACTGTGCCAAATCAAAAAAATAGTATGTATAGTGAATAGTGCAATTACGTCAAACAAACAAGGACTAATACAATTAAAAAAAAATAATGGAGTCTTATGTGGTTAAAGAAAAAGGCAATATTGGAAAACTAAAGGTGAAGCCATTCTTCTCTCCGTTTTCTTGGCAATGGAGCAAAGAAAATGTAAATGTGGACTCCATGCTCAAAAGTTTTCTTTTTCTTCATTTTCTATGCATAACCAAATAGGAGAAAACACTCATTTCTCTTTATTTTCTTTCCATTCAACTTCCTTTCACTCATTTTCTATCAAACCAAACGAAGGGTTAAAGTTAGCATCTATTATTCTATTTCTTTATTGTATTGAATGATATTATGTTACAAAAATATATTTAAGACAAAAATTAGATGGTGTAAAACCAAATTTGAGACATCACAAAGCAATATAGAGTAAACATAGTTAGGATATAACTCAAAATTTGGAGAGGAATGGTATAATTGGAGGAAAAAAATTAATTTTGGTGCCAAAATAATTATCTTATTAATTTAATTTGATCATATGTCATTACATTTTATATATATATATATATATATATATATATATAATCACAATTTGCCACATAAGATTTTTCCGGACACTGGAAAATAACTTGAGGTCCTTAATTAACAAATAAAAAAGCTTATATCCTAAAAATGGCTGGAGCATAAAGGTTAAAGTTCTTAAAATATACTTCACATTCAAACAAAATAATCCTTTTAGCATGAAATTCAATTTTTTTGTCAAATTAGAGTGTCGTAAATAAAAGCTTTATTCTATTTATTATTTTCAAAATTTGAATAGTTATAATATTTTAATGAATAACTAATATATTAAATAAAAATTAATTATATTATTCTTTTTATTTTCAAAATTTGAATAGAGATATTATTTATAAAAGTGAATGAATATTTAATATATTAATTAGTCGAGGCAACGAATTAAGTAGTGGTTAATAAATGTTATTTGTTTTGAAGGTAAGTTCAAATTTAAATTCTGACTTAATGATTTAATTTTATCGTTCATGTTAATTAAGCCATAAAAGATATGGTTAGATGGTAACTTTTAACAAAATGTGATAGTGTAAAATTGAAGAAATAGTGATATCATTTTAAAAAGAAAGGTACTGAATAAATTACCTAAAAATATACGTATGAAATTGTGTATCTTAATTTAACATCATAAATTTAAATGATATATGAAAAAAGAAAACTTGACATAGCAAATAATAAAAGAAAAAAAATCTTCATATCCTCAAATTTACATCTTCATGTAAGGAGTTGATTTTAATAAGTAACCTTTGTAGCATTATTATAATTTATTATAGATAGATAAATAATATATAATAGATAACATTATTTGGTAAGTGAATAATTTAAATGTTATATGATTTATCTATTATTTATTGTCATATATGGAAAAAAATTAAATTAATAATGACAAACTAATAGAAAAGTAATTAATTCTTCAACTAAAGAGTTTATATAAATTTTTATTTAATATATTTGAAAAATTAAATTCTTTTAAAGATTTTTAGTGAGAGTATTGTCATAATAATTAATATATTTTAATATACAATTTAATACTTTAAATTAATATATAAGTTTTCTAAAAATTTCTTTTTTTAAATAATTCTTCTAAATGCCCCCATTGTTATACTAATTGGAAATAATTAATTATTTAATTAAAGAGTTTACATAAGTTTTTATTTAATATAGTTGAGAAGGAAAATTAATTATTTTAATATTTAGAGAGATTATTAATTCAATAATTAATGTATTTTTAAATATATTTGCATCTAGAATTTAATAATATAGAATTATTAAATATAATAATTAAGGAAATCAAATTCTCTCTCTTCATTAAAATCAAATTTAAGTATTTTCTTTTTTCATTAAAGTTAGCACCTCTATTATTCTATTTCTTTATTGTATTGAACGTTATATCGTTGCAAAAGTGTTTAAGACAAAATTATTTTGTGTGTGCGCGTATATATGATGATAGGATATGGATGCGTAAATGATTTTGATAGAAACTATGGAAGAAACTCAGGTTGAGGAAAATAATTTGTTAGAACCAAATGAAGAAAAGAAACAGGAGCGATTTGCAGATAGAGATCTTGGCGAGACTTCCGGCAAAGTCTTTGTTGCGATTTAGATGCGTTCAAAAACCCCCACTTTCGTGAACAACCACATGCACAAATCTACATCTCATGATCGTTTCATAATCTTTGATTCGTCTTGCATAGCACTAGTTTGTGACGATCCGTCACAACCACCTCAACAAATCGAACTTCCCGTCGCCCGCAGCAATTGCAAGTGTTTGGGACGCATTTATGCTTATGGCCCTTGCAATGGCATTTTCTGTCTTGATGTACACTACTACATTTATAGCTGCTTTTCTGATAGAGAAATACTTAAGGTAGCGTTTGATACGAGGTAATTTATCTAGATTATTGGTAATATTTAATTAAATTATCTGAACCTACAATATTATTTTATTTGGTTAGATAATATTATTGGTAATCCAGATTTCTAAGGTAATGTGGATTACCACCAATATAGTAATCTTCTTATTATTATTGTTAAAAATTATTAGTATTATTATTATTGTTGTTGTGGTTATTGTTATTATTAAAAATAATATTATTATTATCAATTAATAACAATATTATTATTATCAATAAATAATAATAATTTATTATTATTAAAAATTATTAGTATTATTATTATTGTTGTTGCTACTGATATTATTAAAAATAATATTAATTAATAATAACAATACTATCATTATCAATAAATAATAATAATAATTTATTATTATTAAAAATAAATATTATTATTAATTATTAATTATTATAATTATTATTGTTAATATTATCATGATTAATTTTTAATAATTATTAATAATATTAACTATTATAATCATAATTAATAATTAAAATTTTTCATTCTTATTAATTAATAATTATTATTAATTAATAAATAATAATAATGAAATTATTATTATGATTATAATTATAATTATAATATTGATTATATATATATATATTACCTAGTAATCTTTTTTATATACCAAATAAAGTAATATGAATTGTCACTTAGATTACCTATATATATCAAACACTGCATTTAACATTATCAGCAATTTAAAAGGTGACAATCTTTCTAAGTGGTAATTTATATTACTAGCAATCTTAGTAGGTAATATACCAAATGCTACCTAAGTGGTTCATGTTCACAATTAATAATATCACAGCATTATAAATAAAAATGTAAGCTAATGATGGATTCCATCTAAAATGCTGTGATATTATTGAGTGTGAGCAAAGTCACGTGATACTCCAAAACCACCTAAGTATTTCTCTTTCTGATATCGATGAATTAATTTTGTGGAATCCGGCAACTAGAGAGATTAAGGTTGTTCCCCCACCCCCTCACAACAATCCCTCATGTGACAACTTTTTCAATCGGGTCAAGCTCTGGTGAAGACCGTGAAAATCATCTTCACATGAAGATGTTAGTTGGTGCTTATGAGGAGATGACATCTATTTTTTGAAGGCCCTCACTTATTTAGTTTGGTGGATGATATAACCAGATTAGTTGAGTGGTTCAGAGTTAAACTTTAATATGTGGGCTCACATTGATAATCAATGATGTACAATTTGAAACATTTGAAAAAAAAAAAAACAAGAAACATGAGAATCGAGGTGTTACCCGTTGAGGACACGGTGAACCAGACGAGCCACCTCCCTTCTTGCTTCCTTACATCCAACGCAATGAAGTAGATTTAGTGAACAAGAACCATTTCTCGATTCCTCACTACCTTGAATAGTTTGGCGAGCTTTGGAGTCTCTGGCATTGATATATGTATAGTCGCCGGTGAAGGGGGCCTGACCGCAAAGTGAGGGATCTATGGCGCTTAACCATATTTTGCTGTGTTGAGTCAATCTTGTGTTCTTTTACTACGATTTTGGGGATGAGACACTGCATTTGGTTATTTGGTTATTATTCACTGCAATTTTAGAGAGGGGATACTGCATTTGATATTCACTGCGATTTTGGGGAGGGGACACTATATTTGGTTATTACATTTGGGAAGAGGAAGAGTGTGACTTTATTGGTATTGGCGGTGGAGATCGACGACGAATGGAGCAGAGCGAAAAGAAGAGATGATTCACATGCAATTAACCCCACTTTATTTAAGTCTAAATCAACTAACTAATAACATTTTACTCATCCAGCAAAGTCAACAAAGTGCGCTCGCCCACAACACAAATTATCTCCTCACATAAACCAAGTCACATCTTTATATGAAGATTTTTATCCCATCTCCACCAGAGTATGGGCCCTTTCAATTATCGCCACAACCCTTTTTACAAGGTCAAGATCTTTCATGGTTTCAGTGTTAACCCCAATACCAATAACATTAAGGTTGTAGGTCTCCTCGTCGACCATACGGATGAATATTGTGGTCCAGTGACTTCGGCAGAGGTGTATGATCTTAGCACCAATTCCTGGATTGTCATCCATGATAGTGTTATCCTTGCTAGTGTTACTGATATAGCGTATTCAGAAACATGCAATGCTCCAGTTGATGGGGTTTATCGCTGGTTGATTGGCGATACTGAATACTATTGCCATACTACTCGTAGCTACAGAGACATCCTTTGCTTTGACTTTCGCAGTAATCAATTTCGAAAACTCAAGTCGCCAATACTCGTCATTCCTGATTCGGTTAGTTCGAATGTCTATGATGACGTTGCTGAGGTCAATGATTCCCTTGCATATGTTGTACAATACTATAATGTTCGGTTTGAGATTTGGATTTGGAATAAAGATAGCTGGATTCAGAGATACAACATTGGGCCAGTTGATCATATGGATCATTTCTATTGTATTTGGAAGGATGGTGTTGAAGTTCTGGAAACCATTGACAGCCATTGGTGTCAGTGAGCTCTGATGCTGTGTGCCAGTTTCAAATTGATATAGATCCATTTTCACGAATTCATAAGTACGTGGAAAGCATAGCTCCCTTATCAATGTAGCTAGGACACTAGGATCATGAGTTATGCATGAAACTATTTCTATGAATATGATTAAGAAGGATAAGCCTCAACAATAAAGCATATGCAAACAAATTAAGGCCACTCTGGTTTCTACCCATCTTATATTTGTGGTAATGTCATCCAAATAAAATAACTTTAATTGCGTCTATCATTCTTTTTTCCTTTTTGTTTTAACTAAAATATTTCAATTATTCAATACTTTAAACAGTTTTGCTGACTCTCCACCGCCATGTTTCACCTCAACCTAGGATGAAGGAGAAACATTTTGGCATGGGTACGCATGAGTACACTTGAATACGTACTAAAAGAATTCCTAAATGAAAAAAAAAAAAAAAGGTATGCCTTGAGTACAAGTGAAAAGAATTTTGGTACGGCTCTAGGTAAAACTTGTCTTTTTCCTTTTTCTCATTCAACCTAAACCATTTCGCTACCCAGCTCTGGAATGAACAATTACCACCACACTCTACTAGTGACGGCAACAACCCACCCACCGACAACAACAACAACGCCTCCCAATCAGTGATGGCTTGTAGCAGCTCTGATACGCTAGGACAGCGACAGCAGCAACTCACCAAAAGCAGCAACAGCAGCGACCCACCCATTGACGAGTTCATGAACTCTATTTTGGGTTATATTGCTAATTTTTACAAATTTTTCGTGCTTCGTACCCGTATTTGTACTTGATATCGATATCATACCTCTATTTGTGCAACATAACTAATTAGCATAGTGATCTAGAGACTCATCATTATTTAATCTTATTAATATTATAACACAAACAATGCAATAATCTGAATCAACAAACTAATTAAACAAGCGTCTGAGTTCTATTTTTTCAGAATATGCTAAAGGTACTAACCATATTATCCCCTCTTAAAAGAGAAAGAAGACCCACTGGTGGCTCCCTCTAGAGCTCAAACAGCTGTTCCCCTGAAGATCCTTCCTTGGTAAGAGATCAGCATACATGGTGTGTTTGAAAACCGTTTGCACTTTGGAAGGTTAGAATTGATTTTTTGAGTTTTTTATGATGTTTGATTTTTACTGCTCAAATCAATTTTTGCTTAAGAGAAATGAATTTTTTTTATTTTTTATCAGAATCACTTTTAAATGAACTATCAAATATAAATCACTTTACATCAAAATCAATTCTATTCAAATTAATTCCAACAAAGGGTGTATTCATTTCAGATTTTGAAAAAAGTGATTTTGAAACTTAAATTTTGTATATAACTGAAAAAGTTGAAAATTGATCTTTTTTCAGAAGCTACTCTTTTTAGCATCTCCAAAAAAGCTGAAAATAGATATTTTTGAAAATTTAATTATTTTTTAAAAATTATTCAAATATATAAAAATTAATTTTTTCAGTGAAAAAAGTGATTTTTTACCTCAAAAAAATATAAACAAATATATCCAAAATAAATTTTATGTAGAATTAGTTCTATAAAGATAAAACCAAACATGTTGTTGGCTTCTCTAGATCATGCAAAATAGTAACCTCCCAATCCCACATCTTTTACATGACCTGATTCGGCTTTTGATTTATTATTTTTTTAAGCCCACAATTTAGATTTATCAAAAATTGTCCAAAAGAATATATAAAAATATACAAAAAATTAATTATAATGAAAACAAAATTAAAAAAGTATAAAAAATAAAGAAAAATTATATTTACTTAAAAAAAATTAAGTAAAAACTCTATGGAATTAATACATAAATTAATGCATTTTCACATGCAAACACTAGCTAGTTAAATTAAAATGCACATAGCAATCTTTTTATATCTTAATTTCTTTTAGTCCACTGTCTAAGAAAAGCATCTAAATGAAAGATTTCTTTAATTGAAAAAAATTCATGCAAATTACTAATGGGATTTTCCAGTAGATTATGTTATGGTTTGGAAAATTTTCTGCTACTTATTTTGATTTTTGATGTTTCATTCATTCCCTCCTCTTTCTTATAAAATGTAATTGTGTACTTTCGTGTGAGATTGCAAGTTTTTTTTTGTCAAGTTTAGCTCATCTGAATCATTTATGCAACCAATCTTTGTTCAATTGTGAAAGCACACGAGTCATGAAATCCAGCAGAAGAATTACTTTCATGTAATTCGAACTTGCAGTCTCGTTCTACTCAAGTTTGTTAACTATCTCGACGCATTCTTTTTAAGTTGCAATTTTACAGATAAAACTGAAACAAATAAATGTTTCAGCTTAAGTACCAAACATTGTTGGTTAGTACTTACTTAGTTCGAAAGGCTAAATGGAAGTTGGAAGGAATAATTTCATTCTTGACAGGGACAAAACAGAGATGAGTATAGATGGCGCAGAAGAATTGTTGCAGAAGACTTGGATCAAGCATGTATCCATCCAAATGACTTACACTAACCTGAAGAGTCATATTATTTGTTTTTCTGGTAAATGAAACAAAAAGAAGGAATGGTCAAAATATTAAAACAGATATAAAAGGTGAAAAAAGGAAGAAGAAGAAGAAGAAGAAGAAGAAAAGTAGTACCTCTTCATTCTTGTTCAACTGGGTTGCTTGATTCTCCTCACCTTGTACTTAAAGCAGTCCTATGCTGAGTAAGGGTATGGTACATATAGATTCTCTCGCCCAATATGAAACACCTTTCTCCTCGTGACACGTTGCAGCTGTAGTGCATCTTTGGTTATGCTTTTTGAATTGGTTATTGTGTCTTGTAATGTGTGACCACAAAATACCATAGTATTCATAAGTTCAATTCAATTTGTTCAGTACCTTCATAAATATTACCAAATATAAGATATTTTTAAGAATTAGTTCTTCAGATTTACATCATGGAGGTTATTGGCAATCTAGATGAAGATACAAGTGGATAAGAGTCATAGGACCATAAAACAGGGTAAAAGTCCTCTCCTAGAGCCAATAGTACCTAAAAGGTTAGAAGCTACAAAACTATAAAATCACGATAAGGAATTTATTCCTACGTTCTTTCTTTCTTTCTTTCAAACTTTGAGGTTGCGTGCATGTTATGCTCTATATCATCCTAAACTTTAAACTCAATGAATCCAATAATTAGCCATATATATGTATATATATACACACTTCATTCTTTGCGTCCATTTAAAACGCCCTATGGTCAAAAGATGAGAATATATCACTGATCGTGATCATCATTCCAAGATTAGAATATTGCCAAATAATTCGATTCATTTCTTACTCAAGGTCCAGAGGAACTAAATTCTTTTCCTGTAACGAAATTCCTAGATAAATCGCTCCCCTGCAATTTCCCATTTCTTCTTTTACGTGCTCTGCATTATTATATTAATAACCAAATCTTTACTTAATGCATGCACAAAATGAAAACTTGTGCAACAGGTTTCAGATTTTACAACAGGTTAGAATATATCATCTAAAGTAATAAAGAAATTTGGTATATATTCTCTTGTGGGGCTTGGCCTAATATGCCTTATGTCTCCCTCTTTCTCTCTTCCAGTGTTGACACGAGGATTCCCTTGAACATTATTTACCACCATTATCTCCACCTTCAAAGGAGGCACAATTCCTCTCCAATTTCTTCTACCATGAGCTAAATTAAATCCAAACCCCCCAAACGTCCAAAATTCAAATTTCAACTCCCTAGTCTCCTAGTTCACTCTAACAATGTATTCCTCAAGCAATTCTTTTCAAAAAGACACAAACATGAGCAGCATGAAATACAGTGAGATTTCCCATTTTGGTCACCCACAACACAAGCTCAGGTTTGAGTATTCTGAATTCCCATTTAAATGTGATGGCTGCAAGGAAGTTGGGATAGGGTCACGCTATAAGTGCTCCATTTGTGACTATGACCTTCACATGCAATGTGCCATACCTTCCCCAACTCTGTTCCACCCTTTCTACCCAAAGTGCTCCTTCCAATTCCTCTCTCATCCACCCGGTGACATCCCACGTTACTGCAATGCTTGCGAGGAGGGTGTGAATGGGTTCCTCTACCACTGCTTTTCATGCGGTTTTGACCTCCACCCTTGTTGTGCCAAGCTTCCAATGGTGCTTGATGATGATGGTGAGCTTATCATGACATGTGATTATTTGTCAGTTATGATTAGTTAAAGTTAGTTACCTTAACAATCTCAATCTCAATTATGTTATTTTCAGTTACGCTATCTCCATCTGTCATCTATATATAGCTTTAGTATCCAGTGAATCAATTACACCTATAAAGCTCAGACACACCATCTGCGTGTTGTTTTTGTGTCATAAGCATCTATGTTAAATTTTGTATGACTTATTGACAACATGTTTATTTTAAAAATTATTTATTCAACTTTAATATAGCACGACACATAAGGATATTTAAAATTTTTAAAAAAATAATACACAAATTTTGAGTTTATTTTAACTTTTTTAAACAATTTTTTATGCTAAATAATGAAAATATATAAGTTAAAAGGGAGGCTTATACATGATATTAACGAACCTTTTTCTTTAAAATTTTAATTATATATTGCCTTGTCCGTGTTTTATAACTTTTAAATTTTAGCGCACTTCTAGCTTGCTCGGTCGTGTCCTATGCCCATGTTAATGTAATGTCTATGCTTGTTAGAATAACACAATTCATTCTCATCACTTTTACTCTGTACAGAGGTGAAGCTATATCTCTATAAGAAGGTGAGTTCACCGTGCCACCGATGTGGCCAAAAGGGGCGTAGCTGGAGTTACAGGTCGAAGTGCAAGAAGTACAATCTGCACGTGGCATGTGTGAGGGAGATGATTGTGGAGAGTTGGCACGAGATTTACGTTGGACAAAGCAAAGGAAGGAAAATGGTGGGCAGTAATGGGATTCCCACCCTCAAGAATACTCTGCAGGCTGCTCATAACAGCAAGAGCAAAGGGAAGGTGAGGAAGTGCTGTGAGATAGCTGGATTGGCGCTGCAAATTGTGGTATCAGCTGTATTGGGAGATCCAACGGCTCTCATTGCTGGGATTGCCGGATCATTGATGTCTCGAGCTTGATAATTGGAAGAGAAATGTTTAGGTACTAAGTGTAAAAAAAAAAAAAAATATTATGTGTTTTTATTTTAATATTATAAACAAAAATTTAGATGAATTTGGTACCGATCATCCCACTAAGGTCAGGGCATAGCTTTCGGGCTCAAAGATCACTTATAAGAGACTTACGAGATCACCCACTAATAGAATCCTCACATTGGTAGTGAAAATTGAACTCAGGTCCTTGTGAAATCTAAGTCTGTTTGTTATAAACTATGTCAACCTTCATTGATTTATATGTTATTTAACTTTTGTCATGTTAGCTATGTAAATTATTATTATCTCTCATTGTATTTGTATTATTTATGTTATGATTAGATAACGAATGTTAAATGATACAAAGTTATATATCTAAGAATTTCTGTGACTGGAGAGAAAGTGGTGAATAGTGATTGGAACAATTAAAGGCGTTGTACTTCAATTGTAGGAATTAGGGGCTTGACTAGATGTGATTAGAAAAGATCTCAGTGGGTAAATTAGGTTGTCGAGGAAGGAAGGTTCAGTGTGACTCTGTTGTAACTAATCCCGAATGTGGCTTTAAACTATCTGATGAATATATTCATATGATAGTGTTCATCTTTGGTTATTTTTGTTGGAAAGTTTCGGGTATTATGTGTGTAAAATTTTTGCAGTCTCGGTACAACTTAACTTTGTACCTGTCATGTGATATCCACCAACTCAACCTAAAATGTGTCATAAAAAATGAGTTCAGCAGTCTGACATCAGTTGCTCGAAAAAAAGGGGGAAAAATGTCTGACATTTAGGACTTTGTGGTATATAAAATTTTAATGCCTTTCCATAAAACAACTATTCTTTTGGGTAAATGTCCATTTTCACTCTTAAATATATTTTTAGTGCCTTTGAGTGGTTTTGATTCTAATTTTTCTAAAATTTTTGTTTTGCTTTCAGTATCTCCTTTTTAATTATTAGATTTTTGGTCTTTACTGATAGATCAGAATATGATATTGATAAGGATAAAAAAATTCTTAAAATATTTATAAGAATAAAAAAATAAAATTTTTAATATTTATAAGGACTAAATATATTTTTTAAAATATTTATATGGATGAAAATTTGGAATGATTGAAATTAATAAACAAACAAAAAAAAAGAGAGATCAAAATAAAAATAAAAATTTTAGATGAATTAAAATGAAAATAATTTATAATTATAGAAATTACAAATATATTTAATCCAACAATTTAATATGGTATGGCGATAACCAAAATTGCACTTGTGTTTTTTTTTTCAACCCAATAAAGGCTGATTTTTCTTGAAGTACTATGCCTTTTTTTTTGGGTCGTGAGAGAATACTGTTCAACTCTAATAAACCTTAGCACTAGCCTCTGTCAAAGTTAAGCCTAACATAGAATTGAAAGCTAAGCAAAGCCAAGCTTAAAGAAGAGTGTCAACTTTCCACAAGTAGGCCAAAGCATTCCGCGGCATTTTAACTTGGGGTGCTGAAGTTACCATTGGCAATCAGAACAACTCGCCTTAACCTCCATAGGTCAAACCTTAAGTAGGCAGGGTGGGCCAAATAATATTAGTAATATAGATTGAGTATGTCAATCAACTTTGCTTTTGTGTGGGTTAGCAAGTTGGTGGATTAACCCGTAAAAAGAAAAAAAAAACCTTGGTTTAAGTGAAATAATTCATCTAATTTTTTTTAAAAAAAAATAATTAAAGGAATTTTTATCTAAATACAATTAAATAAAATCTATACAAACTAATAAAAAATTCCTAAATTAACTAATTTACATTCAAATCCAAACATAATATGCTAATAATATAAATCAATCTCTAAGCAATGAAGCCATAACTATAAAACTTGACTCGATGATCGACTTAGCCAAAGTATCGGGTCACTGGGTCACTAGTTGAACTAGATATAATTAAATAAATATATTAAAATATATTAAAATTCAAATAAATATAATGAAATAAAACAAGTAATTCACATTTAACACACTTTGAAAATTTGTATGCTTATATAAATATATATAAAAATATGTATACAATTATCATATATTAATTAGTACATTTAAATAGGTTAAAAAAATTGAGGGAATGAGATCACAATTTTTGGCTTTTGTGAAAATAGGTCAAAATTTGGCTTTTGTCAAAATAGGTGGTTGGTGGCTTGTGTGGTGGAGGATGAGTCAAAATTCTCCTCCTTCATTAGCTGCATGTGGCGCCACTTCTAGGGATTTGGAGTGGCTAAATCTTAGCCACCCATGTTAGAGTTTTTAATGTGTAATTCTACTGATTCGGTTCTGGCAATTTAAAATATCGAATCTTTACCGAATCGGCAAATTGTGACAGAATAATTTTGTAGGAGTTCCTATGTATGTATCTTAATTTTCCTAAGCTTAATCCCTCTAATTAATACTTAATTAACTCCTAATTAATTTCTAATTGCTCTTATATAATTATTAAAATCGAATAAATCGATTAACAACATAAGTTAATCGTTTTGCAAATTCAAGGCTTTTCTGTTTTCTATTTTTCATAGCTAATGATATTTTCATAATTTTGGACAAGTCTAGGGGAATCACACATCATTTCATATGTGGACACCTTCGTGGTCCAATTGGCTAAGAATTAGGTTTCGACGTTTTCACTATGTGATTCTACTTCGTTTAAAACCTTATTCTACTAATTATATTGATGTAATGATCTAAATATCATTTTTTAAAAAGTTTAGGGGTAATTATAGAAAGAATCTTTAGGGGTCAATATGTAATTACTAAAAAATTTGGGGCAAAACTACAAATAACAAAAGTTTGTACAGGGGTATTTCTATAATTTCCTAATTTTTAGTATATGACAGTACCGTATTTTCAATGACAGTATTATGCTATCCTATAATTTTAAGAGTGAAGATTGTCATGGCATAGCGCTACTGGAGAAATTCTTACACTGCCTAAATGAAATAATTCAACATTTCTATTATGCTATATGAGAATGTTACATAGGTGCCCTGGTCAATACTTGTAAGCAAAATTAGAGAAGAAAAAAAATTATACAAATATAAACCTTTCAAAAAGTTACTAATGTATTATATAGAGTTTACCAGCTTTTTTAGCAAAGTTACTAGCATTTCATGAAAAATTACTGATGATTTATGAGTTCTTTAAAATCAAATTTTATGAAACATAAGAAATAGGGAAATATTAAATTTATTCATTTTGGTGATCTTTGTCAATACTTGTTTGCAAAAATAGAGAAGAAAAAAATATATACAAATAACAAGCTTTTTGGAAAGTTATTAGCATACTGTAAAGAGTTGCTACCATTTTCAGCAAAGTTACTAAAACACTAATAACTCAATACAATACACTAATAACTTTTTGGAAAGCTTGAATTCTTTTTTCTTCTCTAATTTTGCCAACAAATATTGACCAATGGCACATAAATGAATAAATTCAACATTTCGCTACATTTCGCTATATCTTATATTTCATAAAATTTGATTTTAAAGAACTTATAAACCGCTGGTAAATTTTCATGAAACATTGATAATTTTGCTAAAAATACTGGTAACTCTATACAATATGTTGGTAGTTTTTTGGAAAGCGTGATATTTGTATTAATTTCTTTTTCTTCTCTAATTTTGCTAATAAGTATTGACCAAGGGCTCCTAAATAAATAGATTGAACATTTCTTTATATCTTATGCTTTGTAAAATTTAATTTTTAAAGAACTCATAAATCGCTAGTAACTTTTCATGAAATGCCGATAACTTTGTTAAAAATGCTAATAACTCTATATAATATGCTGGTAACTTTTTAAAAAGTTTGATATTTATATAATTTTTTTTCTTCTCTAATTTTGCTAAAGAATATTTACCAATGGCACCTAAATGAATAAATTTAACATTCACCTGTATCTTATGCTTCAGAAAATTTGATTTTAAAGAACTCATAAACCATTCGTAACTTTTTATAAAATGCTGGAAACTTTGTTGAAAATGCTAATAACTCTATACAATAACCTGGTAACTTTCTAGAAAACTTGATATTTGTATAAATTCTTTTTTCTTCTCTAATTTTGCTAACAAGTATTGACCAAGGGCACCTAAATGAATAAATTTAACATTTCTCTTCATCTTATGCTTCATAAAATTTGATTTTAAAGAACTCATAAACCGCTGGTAACTTTGCTGAAAATGCTAATAATTCTATACAGTGCGCTGGTAACTTTCTGGAAAGCTTGATATTTGTATAATTTTTTTTCTCTAATTTTGCTAACAAATATTGACCAAAGGCATCTAAATGAATAAATTTAACATTCCCCTATATCTTAGGTTTCATAAAATTTGATTTATAAGATTTCATTAACCGCTAGTAACTTGGCTATTTGCTAAAAACGATAATAACTTTGTTAAAAATACTAGTAACACTCTATAATACGCTGGTAATTTTCTAGCAATCTTGCCATTTGTATAAATTCTTTTTTTCTTTCTTTAATTTTGCAAACAAGTATTGACCAAGTGCACCTAAATAGATAATAGTCTACTATTTTCCTAAAAAACCTATGCATCCAACTGAATTGTATTATTCAAGTCATCAATGGCCCACTTCTTCACTTAAGAAGTAACAAAGCATGTCCTAACAACATTGTCTTTTCCCTGGAATATGCAGCAAACATAAGAATCTATAATAAAATTAAATCTTCACAAACAAAATAAATGTTATTTAGATCCATTATTCTCAAACCAAGCATAAGAACTTGTATAACATTTTTAACCTTTGATTTTAGGAAGATGGTTGGCTTTGAAGGCAATTCTCTTTCAACATGCTTTCTTGATTTTTGGGGTGTTGATGGTTTCTTATCTGCACTCACACATTGAATTCGCAAGAAAAATGATTAGATGTGAACTAAGAGGGAGAAAATGGTGCAGGAGTAGGGGTAGTTGGTCAGCAAGAAGTCAAGAACAACCTTATAAGAACAGTGCTGGTTGGGGAAGGGATAACACCTGCGGCCGCTGCTGGTTTGGGATGGATAGATGCTGGTTGGGCATTGAAAGAGTTGGTTTTTGGGGCAGATGGGAGATGCAGGGTTTTGATTTTTTGTTTCTTTTTCAAATTTTTTCACTTTTACTACCTTTACTTGAGTTACTGTATGAGATACAATATTTTTGTCATTTTTCTCACTTTCTCCGTATACATTACATATGCATTGTGGTTTTATGCATTCACCTATCATTGCTCTTTTCCAAGCCTATGAATCAACGAAGAGGAGAAATTTAGAAATAGAAAATACACCGATCAATAAGAATCATGGCCTGGAATATTAAGAAGGTAAAAACATATGGTTCGGTATGTTGTTCTATTATGTGAGATCCAAAACAAGTAACCTTATTAAATGTTTATTCCTAATTTGTGAATTATATAAGAAAGGAAAAAAGACTTAGATCAAATTCCTTATATCTATTTAATTCAATTCTCAATTCTAATGATGATCATATTTTCCTTGAGATGAGTGTGTACTTTTAATTTTTAAGTTACTCATTTTTTAAAAAAAGAAAATGTCTACTTGTCCTCATTTGATTTAAAAATTGGATGAAATTGATATAAAGAATTTTATACAAGTTTTGTCTTATATAAGAAATAGACATACAAGGCATTCTCTTAGTGAAATCACCACATTGTTTGAACTCATAAGAATTTGAGTTCAATTATTATAATTTATAAGAACTATATATTTATTTCTTATATAGGTTTTTTTGCCTTTCGCTAAAAAACTATATAAGAAATAAAAATATTAGATATCAAATTTGTATTAAGTGTTGGCATCATCCAATGTTGCCTTTATCAAGTTCTTGGAATTAGTGACGAGTTTAGATTAAAATATGATCTCAACAGATTTTTCAATTTGTTGAACAAATTTTGCTGATGAGATTTCAATGACTTGATCACTCCTTGAACTGTGATGGTTGACAAGTTCTTATCTTCTTCAATAACAACAATTGTAGGATCAAGACTTTCAGTGATGCTAATTAAAATTTTATAAACAAGTGTATCACTAAATGTTGTGCCTCCATGCGACTTTGTTTGATTTATCAACTTAAAGAAAATCAATTATGATACTCATTAAAAGCATCATTTTGTCCCATTGTTTCATTCTCAAAATCTCTCTTAAGAGAATGGAGCTTAACTGTTCTCACATTTGAATCTCCTTCAAATTCTTGTTGCAGAGAGCTTCTCATTCTTTTTGGCTTGTTTCTCCTCTCATAATCCTTGGGAAGAATGCCAATGAGACTCCTTTCTAAAACTATTGCTCCTCACTTGGCAAGTGCACCACATTGCTGAAGTATTAAGACTAAGTATTGTTCCATCGAGAATGAGGTTGTCAGTTACCAAGTTCATCAAGTTAATACTATCCAGACAATGACAAACTAGGAGCAAAGGACACTCTACCTAATTTTAATAGCAAAAGCAAGAGAGAACTATATTTAAGTAAAACTCTAAAAGGAAATAAGATAGCAAAACACTTAAAGAAGATAAACCATAAAACAAAAGTGCTAGTGATATGATTTTGTTAAATTTTTCCAACTTTTAAATTTCTAATCAAACAAGTTCTAACTAGGGGTGGCAATAGGACGGGTTGGGGCAGGTTTTAACTCAACTCGAACCCACTCATCACCTCATTAAACAAGTCTCAACCCACCTCTACCCTACCAGTAGGTTTTGACTTTTAAAACCCGAACCCTACTCACAGACAACCCATCCCAACTTGTACCCTATCCGCCTCTACCCACTACCCCTTTTAAATATTAAAAAAATTATTTTAAATTTTTTGAGATAAAAATTAATTTAAAATTTAATTTGTGTTTGGGATGTATTTGATATAAGAGTTAAAAATAAAGTGAAAATTTTCATATATTAATTTCATGTAAAAAATTATACATTAAAATTTTTTTATATCTATCTTTATTTCCAACCAAACACAACCTTAGAATAATAAAAATATTTAAAAAGATAATATATATATATGGGGTGCGGGTAGGGTAGGGGTGGGTTTGCTTTGAACCCGAACCCAACCCTACTCGCATCCAAACCCGCCCTGGTGCTTACCCGCCCTGTTGCGGGGTGGGTTTTAAACCCGACCCGACCGGGTTAGGGCGAGGTGGATACCCACGGGTAGGGTAGTAAATTGCCACCCCTAGTTCTAACTCCACAACTAATGCTCAAATTTTCCAAGCAAATTTACAAAATAGCAATGAAATTCCAATTCCTTGGTATGTTAATACTCTTTTAACCAAATGGGAATAAGCTAATCTGATGCGGAACCCCGTGGATATAAAGATCCAGAAACCCCAGGCACATACTTTGATAAAAAACAAGATATAGAATAAAGACCCTCCTTACTAAACCCCCAAGAAACCTGTCCTTGGAAACGTAGATAACAGGGAAGAGATAGAAGATTCTGCATCACACAGAACAAAGTGAGGAAAACCTCACAACTGTATTGGTATTCAAACCATGATAAACTATATCATAAAATTCTTCTCAGTCTATAGGCCAAGTTGCCTATTTATACACAAATCCTAAAATGGAAATTATCTAATTCTATTTCAAAAGATCTGATTTGAAACTAAAATTCAAAAATTAAAGATATAATTCTATTCTAAAAGATTTATTCCTAACTAATTTAAATCAGATTTGATCTTTATAGATTAGATCAGATCAGATTTGATTTAAATCTTAAAAGATAAACTAATTTAATTTAAATCTAAATAAATCTAGACTAAATCAAAGCACATCAAAAAAGAATCTAGCCACAATCTAAACATATCTCCACCATGATCAGATTGTTTGCTCTCCAAGTTACTTTAATTAAGCTTGATTCCTTGATCTCCAAGTAACTTGAAATGAGCTCTCGGATTCCTTGATCTCCAAGGTAGATCCAACTTGCTAGAAACAAGCTCTTTACCAGTGTTGGAATGACTAAATTACCCTCCTGAGTATGTATCATAATCTCTTAATATAAGCCTAAGTGAAAAAGACTTTACAAGATAGCAATGAAATTCCAAACACAACCATACAAGCAAAAAACATCTATTGCTATACATTGCTATATTATGGTGTTTATTGCGAAACCAAGAACATGCATGGACTTTCCAATCCTAATCCAATACATAAACCCTAAATCAATTTATAAGTGACCAATCTATAAAAGTATTAAGAACATGATACACACTCAATTAATGGAAATGGAAACTTTGATTATAGCAAGAAATTAAAGAATACATTATCAAATTTAAGCCGTATCATCACCCTATATCAAATAACGGTTTAATTACTCATGGAGAAGAAGAAAGAAAAATTGAAAAAGAAAAGAAAAACAAAAATTGACATCCAAAAGGGGAAGAAATGCTCCAATCTCCACTTGAGATCTTTTTCAAATTAGAGTTGTATTTGTCCTTCCCTCCTCAAACTTCCTAGAGAGATAAATAGTCAGAATGAAAAGAAGAAGGTGATACGATAAAATAGTTGTTGTAGAATGGTGACAACTCATAAAAATTGAATTGAGTCATTTGAAACTTTGATTAGTAGTGGAGAATGGCGATGGGATAAAAGTAGTGGAACATAGTTATAAGATGAATAACATATGTCATTGGGTGTAGAGATTGCATCAGAATAAATCAAAGATGATAATTTGAACAATTTTTTTATTAGTGATACTTAGAAATAGGATAAACAGTAAATATTATTGGGTGTAGTAATTGCATTAAGATAAAGCTAAATAATTTTAAGTTTGCAAATTAAAGGTTTTAAAATTTGATTAACCATTATGGGGTTAGTCAAAGTGGTAGATTTTTTGAACCTTTAACGAGAGGTCTTGGGTTCAATCCTTAGGAATGGAAAAAAATCCTCACTAAGAGAGCATTGATTCTTATTCATAATTGGATTTGAATTCATATTGAAAGTTAAATTTTAGTTATTGTAATGACAATTTAAGTACTTTGAAGTTGCTAGCATTTCCATTAATTAAATACATTTTATTAGTACTAAATCTATATTATTATTTTGGAATTATAATTTTTGATATTGTAGAATTTTTTTATAGGTTCAAATTAATATAAAATTATATATAAAAATAAAATAAATTTGTAAAATACATTTAGAAAATTGAGATGGAATAATTCTGTCACTAAATGAAAATTTGTCCCATATCTAATTAGTGATGGAATTAGATGGAATATATTATGTTGCTAACTATATATTCCATCACTAATCTATCGGTAATTAGAGAAAGAACTTTTCTATTTAGCAGCGGAGTTGTTACATCTCTTATGGCTTTATTGGTGGAAAAAGTAACCAAACTTAGTCACATATTAGAGATAGCAGGTTTAAATTTATAGATGAAATATTATCGTCTCTAATTAGAGATAGATTATAAAAATCTGTTGCTAAAAAATTAGCAACCCCATATTTAGCTATAGAATTTGCACAATTTAGCGACAAATTTTTTTACTCTCTAAATCTAACAATTCTAGCAGTGATATTTTTCATAAAAAGTGTAACATTCCTAGGTTCTGGACTGAGTAATCGGTACCAAGTTCCCTATTTTGGACTAAGAGCCATAAAATAAAGCCCTGATTCTGGAAATAGCTAATTAGGATAATTATCTTGATTCCAAGTAATTATTAGATATAAGCCTTGACTCTAGGAATAATGTAACACCTTTCTAAATATAATATCATGCTTAAGTCATAATATCACATTTAAGAGTTACTACTAATAAATTAGTGAACCTTACTTGATTATTTACTGTATTACTGAGATAATAACGTGATTATCTATTTTGTAATCTTGGGCAAATATATATAAATAAATAAATAGAGGGATTCCTTATATATATAAAAATCCTAGTAATAGGTCCTAGATATTGGTGATTCCATCGAGACAAAAAAACTAATTAGTTATTACTAGGTTTAAACATGTTTTTAGTTCCTATAATTATGACTTATTTTGATTTTAATCCCTCTAAAATTTGTGCCTTGGTTCCGGTCCTTCTTTTTTTCATTACTGGGTTTTTAGTCTTTACCATTTAAACCCAATATTAAATGATGATATTTATAAGAACCAAAAGAAGATTAATAGAATATTTATAATAACCAAAAATAAAATGTTTGATATTTATAAGAGCTAAATGCATATTTTAAAGTATTTATAAGGATAAAAATTTAAAACAATGGGAACTAAAAATACAAAAAGGAGGAACCAAAATCAAAGCAAAAAGTTTATAGGAATAAAAATCAAAATTATTTATATTTATAGGAAGTAAAAATATATTTAAGTTAAGAATATTTAAGAAGCCACTCAATGAAAAGGTACCATATTAAAAGAAGTATTTTATGAAATGTTAGCATAGTTACAAGATAGAATAGGGAATAATAATATTTAGGGCAATACTCTGGTACCTTCCAAAAAATGTGTATTTGTGCATTTTTGACAGTTATGCAATGTAGAACAGACATGTGTATTCATCTGGGTTTATAGTAGACAACACCTATTCTTTCTTTGTGAAAAATTGTCCTATCTACCGCGACATGTACAGTGACGAAAGAGCAGACATGAACAGTGGCTTCACATGCTTAGTGAAAAAAGGATTTAAAAAGGTAAAACTTGAATAAAGATTTTATACCATTAGTTAATAAAAATAGTAGAATGTGTCAACTCACATAAATAATCAGCCATTATAATGAGAGACCTATCATGATTTCTCACTTTTTAGTATTTCTATTAATTGATAGTATAAAATTATTTTACACTATCAGTGCATACCAATTAAACTCTATTATTTTTTATACTTAACTATAAAAATAAATATAAAAAAACAAATATGTTCTTATTAAAAAAAATAACAACACAATTATTCCATAAAAAAAGGGAGATAACACATCTATTAGATAAACACTAATCACAAGTACAAAATTTATTAATCAATCAATACAATAATATAATGCATGCAGAATCTCACAGAATAGGGGCTTTACACTCACAGGGACTAGGAGTAATATATGCACTTGCAACATAGAACATATGCAGGCTTTATGATGGTCACAAACAAGAGGAGGGAGCAAAGAAGCTCTCATATGCCATTCCTACCCTTAATAGTTTTTTTGTCCACTTAATTATATTAGTTTTATTAATAAATAATTTATATTAAATTATTTTAAAAATTAGTGATAAAATAAATCTAAGTTATTTTATTGTATACAATTTATCTATGATTATTTTAAATCTAAATTATTGTATAATTAATTTTTAAAAAATAATAACATGAGAAATAATATCATAAAATTATTTAGAAAAATATTTATGAGAGGCTGATAATATTAACAAAGAAAACGATTTATGTTGATTTGGATTCATTTATTTATTTGTTTTTTTAAAATGAGTACTTATTTTTTTATTAAAACAAGAGTATTTATATAAGTTTTAAAATGTGTTAGGAGTAATTTTTTTTTAGAAGAGTTCAGAGTTAGAAAATAGTTATTTATTTTAGAAGTTAATGGTTCTTGAATAATTCTACAGCAAGAAAAAAAAGCAATTTTTTAGTATTAATATTGCTATTATAAAGCGTCTTTTAAACATCATATCGAAACATAAAATAATATTTTTCTAAAATATTTGAAAATATTTTTTTATAAATACCTCCAAATGATTCATACTTAGTTGTTTACATTATTATTAAAATCAATAAAAAAGAGACAAGATAAAAATAACAATAATAATAATAATATTATTATTATTATTATTATTATTATTATTATTATTATTAACAAAACCTCCTTAGCCTGACATCCTTAACGTATGATATTTGTACAACTACGATTGAAAGGGAAAAAAATAAAAAGAAAAAGAGAGAAAAGTACATTCATTTAAAAGCCTTTAACAATCACAATTATTGCCTTGCCCACCAAATTGAAGAGTGAAACGTGTCAATATTCTCATCATCCAAAGCAAAAATGCACAAAATATACACTTAAAAAAGATACGAGAGCATTCATCGTATTATATTATTGTATTGATTGATTAATAAATTTTGTATTTGTGATTAGTGTTTATCTAATAGATGTGTTATCTCCCTTTTTTTATGGAATAATAATTGTGTTGTTATTTTTTTTAATAAGAGCATATTTGTTTTTTTTATATATATTTTTATAGTTAAGTATAAAAAATAATAGAGTTTAATTGATATGCATTGATAGTGTAAAATAGTTTTATATTATCAATTAATAAAAATACTAAAAAATAAAAATTATGATAGATCGCTCATCATAATAGCTGATTATTTATATAAATTGACATATTCTATTATTTTTGTCAACTAAGATATAAAATTTTTATTCAAGTTTCACCTTTTTAAATTCTTTTTTCACTAAGTATGTGAAGCCACTGTTCATGTCCACTCTTTTGTCACTGTACATGTCACGGTAGATACGACAATTTTTCACAAAGAAAGAGTGGGGGTTGTCTATTATAAACTCACATCAATACACATGTCTGTTTTGCATTGCATAACTGTCAAAAATGCACAAAATGCGCACTTTTTAGAAGGTACCAGAGTATTAGCCTAATATTCATATATAGTATTTTTAGGTGGGAGGGAGGAGCATATATGTTAATGGTGGAAATTTCATATTGATTAGTGAAGAATTGGGGGATTACGATGATAAGTGAAAATATTATCATCTTGATTCTTCAACTGGATTCGTGAATTCTCCACTCATTAAGTCTCTATGGATAATATCATTATCACTTAATACCATAGTCTTCAATTCTCATTAATGAACATAAAATCGCCACAGTTAACACATTGGATATACTCACTAAGCACGTTAAAATAACATAACTCTGGAACAGGGTATTGCTGATATTGCACACAAAAGCAATAACATGGCATTTTTCCTTGCAAATTGTACCAAAGTGATAGTCCATTTTCACTTGATCTTGTGAGTTGAGTAAATGCACAATTGACCGGTCAACCTCAACGATGTTATCAAACCAAAGAATGTTGGGAATACACCAAACCAACCAATCCTCCAGATTCTCAGAACTAAACTCCAAGACTGGGTCGAGAGTGACTTTAACTTAGTCTCAGTATGTAGTGACCGCTACAGTGATAACGATGGTTCCCATAAAATGCGCACCGCCTGCGCGCACAACCTCCTCCGTACCCTCACTCTGCTATCGTGCGCCGGCGCCAATGGCCATGTCTTCCCAGCTCTTCCGCATCCCCGCCACCCCCAACGACCTCGCCGGAATCTCATCTCTCCGGCGCCGGAAACCCGTCTCCGTCAAATGCTCCGGCGCTGAATCCGACTTCGACACGAAGGCGTTCCGCAAGAACCTCACAAGGAGTCCGAATTACAATCGGAAAGGGTTCGGAAACAAGGAAGAGACCCTCCACCTCATGAATCAAGAATATAGCACCAGTATGTTTGTTAGTTACAACAAAATGTTTGTTATTTTCTAACTAACTGGGTCGAATCAATTTGCACTCTCAATTTTGCTGGTTTTTTTTTTTTATTTAAATTTTGGTAACAAAATTGTTCTGTTCTATTTATGCGTTGTTCTTTGCTATTCTGAGGGTTGAATGTGTGCTCCCACCCTCACCCCCAAAAAAAAAAAAAAAATTATATTGTAGATTTGTGTGTCAAACTCAATTGGATCACGATCCTCTCCATTATGTTAAAAGAGACAAAATTAAAATTAACAGGACCCTTCATAAATAATATGATGGGTTGTGCTATAATTATTTCTGTAATTTTCTATCTTATAACATGCATGGATGATATAGCCAAAAAAGAGTACAACAAAAACAAAGTCTTGTAACAAGCTCAGTTGATTTAAGTGATTCAGCACTTGTTGCTCTTTAAGCAAGGTCTCGAATGGGAAAAACTAGTGGCAAGAGAACTTCACCGCCAAGTCGATCTGGCTTGAATGAGATTAGTTGGATTGCATGTATCAATGAATACCATCATTGTATTTTATTGTAAACTATTTTTGCAAACAAGCTATTTAAATCTACAAACTTGACTTACAATAAGACACATAGGTGACATGTAATCTATATAGCCAACCCGACCTAGTAGGAAAAGATTTTATTGAGGTTGTTCTCTTTTTGCTATATCATGCATGTTATAAGATGGAAAAGTAATGATTAAAAAGAATAAAGTAGTTAACTGCTGAATTGGAGATAAGTTAAATCGAGGACTAAAATCTCAGTTTTCTCTCTCTCTTTTTTAATCTACGCGTTGATTTGTGTATATCCTGTTTTCTGTGACTTTTAGGTGACATCATTAGGACTTTGAAGGAAAATGGGTATGAGTATAGATGGGACAACGTCACGGTGAGGCTGGCTGAAGCTTATGGCTTCTGTTGGGGAGTTGAGAGGGCTGTTCAGATTGCTTATGAGGCACGGAAGCAATTTCCTGCTGAGACAATATGGCTTACCAATGAAATTATCCACAATCCAACTGTTAATAAGGTCTCTTTTGAGTTTGTTTGGAATTAAATATTTTCAAGAATTTTCTTTTGTGTTTTTGTAAATGATGTTTCTTATCACCATCACTCATCTCCAGTTTTTGTTTGTGCCTTGTTTGATGGTATTGGTATATGATACCTGCATCTGCATAAGAAAACATGTTTTTAATGATCATTTTTAGCCATGTTACACGTTACATGGTATGTTTGCAGTCTTTTTATATCGAAAGTTTGAGACACCTCATTTTCTTGATTGAGGGTAAGTGCTGTTTTGTGGGGCTCAAATAAGCAGTTGTTCTTCATGATTTTTATAGGCTCTTGAATGCGATCATAACTGAGAAGTGATTTGAGGTTTGGATTGGTACTGTGAACTTAGAACATGCAGTTCATGAAGTTGGTTAAAAATTGGTTCGAGTCCTGTAATATTTCTCAGTTTTGGTAGATTTTCTGTATCAAATTTCTGTAATAAATAACAATGTTGGTTAGTGAAATCGATAATTATCAATGCAGCGGCTAGAGGAGATGAATGTGCGGACTATTCCTGTGGAGGAAGGGAAAAAACAATTTGATGTTGTCAACAAGGGTGATGTAGTGGTATTGCCTGCTTTTGGAGCTGCAGTGGATGAGATGTTGACTTTGAGTGACAAAAATGTACAAATTGTTGATACAACTTGCCCATGGGTTTCAAAGGTATTCATCAGCGCAGATGGCTTTCTATTTGGCTGAGTTGCTTTAATTCAATCCATATATTCATGCATTACCAGATACTGAGATGATTTCATCAAAAACATGTTTGAAGGTGTGGAATACTGTTGAAAAGCATAAGAAAGGAGACTATACCTCAATCATTCATGGTAAATATGCCCATGAGGAAACTGTAGCAACTTCATCTTTTGCTGGAAAGCATATTATTGTGAAGAATATGGCAGAGGTTTGTCCTAAGTTGTTTCTAATGCTCAAATTTTCTTCCTCTTCTTCTTCTTCTTCTTCTTCTTCCTCTCTCTCTTTCTCTCTCTCTCTCTCTCTCTCTCTCTCTTTTTCTTGTTTTCTTTTCAATGTTGAGTGTCTTGACTTTAAATTGTTGTAAATTTTGCACACTTGTTAACTTTATTTCAGGCTGAATATGTTTGCGATTATATTCTTGGTGGTGAATTAAATGGATCAAGCTCGACAAAAGATGCATTTTTGGAGGTACAATTCTTTGTCATGTCATGTCATGTCATGTGATCAATCTTGCTTTCAAACTTTTGTGGTTGCCATTGTGATATATTTTTTTGGCAGAAATTTAAATTTGCAGTCTCTAAGGGTTTTGATCCAGACAGTGACCTAATAAAAGTAGGCATTGCAAATCAGACAACCATGCTAAAGGGAGAGACTGAAGAGATTGGTTAGTTACTATTGCACAATCTCGTTTTGTCTCCTCGTAAGTGCTAGTGATATTCATTTTACTTCTCATTCTATAGGGAAGTTAGTGGAGAGGACTCTGATGCGCAAATTTGGTGTAGAAAACATCACTGAGCACTTCATAAGCTTCAACACAATTTGTGATGCTACTCAGGTAATTTCTCTTCTCTGTAATCTTTGGCATTCCTGATTATTCTGTACTAGTTAAATTGTGATTGCCACACTTGTTAAGCCAGTTATAAGCTAGCAGCAAGCATAATGTATTTATGCCAAATTGCTGGGCATTATTTGTCTGTTCAGTCTAGTAAAACAGTTAAATTGAATCTTCGTTCAGGAGCGACAAGATGCAATGTACAAACTGGTGGAGAAAGATATGGATCTTATGTTGGTAATTGGCGGATGGAACTCGAGCAATACATCACACCTGCAAGAGATAGCTGAGGAGCAAGGAATTCCATCGTATTGGATTGACAGTGAGCAAAGAATTGGTCCCGGAAACAGAATAGCATACAAGTTAAATGTAAGCAATGTATTTAGGGATTTATTCCTCTTCAACTATTATTTTAGTTCTTTCCAGCCTTCATTACTATTAAAAATAGAATTTAATTTTGATTCACTGTAAGTGTAAAAATATTTTATACAGACATCTAATCATATATCGTCATCTCAATAAAAGTGCTTGACTTTCACATCTAATATCTCAAAAATCTCACATATAATGACATATAATTGGATAATAATATAAAATTCTTTTATACTGATAGTGTATTGTTATTAATTAAAAATAATCCCTCCTATTCTTTTGGTCTATCAGCATGGCGAGCTGGTGGAGAAAGAAAACTGGTTGCCAGAGGGTCCTATAACAATTGGCATAACATCCGGTGCATCCACGCCAGACAAGGTAATTTTCTCTTGCCCGTGAACTGATAAAACTTGTGCCTTATCATTCCCGTTCCCACTTTCATACTGCTTTTAATAAATGTTGTATCTGTTCCCATTGCAAATTAAGATGCAATATGACAACATCTAATTCAAGCTTTCACAGGAAAGTAGTTAATGTTTCATAATTATTTAAATTTCAATTGCCGTGTGATATTCAGTTTTTGCTTAGAGTTTCCAGTTGGATTCGACCAAAACTATCTTGCATCTTGAATTTCGAACAGGCTGTTGAAGATGTGCTCATCAAAGTGTTTGACATCAAACGTGAAGAAGCACTGCAACTCGCTTAGACGAGGAAAACACACACACACATTGTCGATGTATAAATGAAACAAAGGACTTATACAGGATCTGTTCAAGACCCATGTACTATAACCTATAATGATGATCCTTATATAATAAATTGTCTGCCTATCTCTCTCTTAAAGTGGATGGTCCTATTGGGAATCCAAATCCCATAGCAAATTGCAAAGACAAAATTCAATTACTTAACAGAGATCACAATAACGTAATATACGACTGTAGCCCTATAGATCCCAACAAAATAACAAATTTCATTTAATTTAATGTACTAATTGTACATGCCCTTACGCATTCAAGCATTTGTAAAATATACAGGGCTGAATGGGCGAAGGAAGTAACTGCGGCGTTCATTAAAGAAGCTCAATTTCTAGATATTCTTACATAAAGTTAGTGCGGCGATCTTGGTTTATACTAGTCCAATATGCTATTCGAGCAACTACATATTAACATAATATTCATCCGTCAATGTACGTTTGAATTCTTTATAATCGTCCAATTTTAGAGGCTCCTTTTCCCATCTTAGCCGTGAGCTAGCTACAAATTTTGTTCTGTTATTCTTCCCTCCAATAACTACTGTTTTCCCGTTTTAACGACGTGGACCAAAGAATGTCATAAGCACATCGCTGAGGGGAAAAAAAACTCTTAATTGATAATGCTACATGAAGAAAATTCTTTATTCCTGAAGTTGATCATATATATAATAAATTAATCAATAGAAGCACATCGTTCAGGAAATAAAAGTCTTATTGGTAATGCTTCTTAAAATCCTGCAGAATAACACGTGCAGCATTTCTCCCAGGTGCTCCCATGACACCACCGCCAGGATGAGTTCCACTTCCACATAGATACAAGTCTCTGATTGGTGTCTTATGATTTGACCTGTTTCAGAAAACATTGTTCTTTATCCTATATATATATATATATTGAACTTAGCTTGGATTCATGTGCAGAAAAAACTTACCAGCCTTTCACAGGTCGCATTAAGAAAAGTGAATCCAAACTCATAGCACCATGGAAAATATTTCCTCCTGCACAAATTTTTGTTAATTCTCAATTCAATATTCTAAAAGAACTGTGCCTTACAAAATAAGAGGCATAAATCATGGCTGTGTATATGTTATGAAGTGCTTTCTATATTTAAAAACCTTTTAGAAGAAATTGCCACTAAACTATTAGAATTGGATCTGGATGTGATGAGGAGGAATTCATTTAGAGCAAGTCTAAATAACTTAAAGAGCAACAACGTAAGTAACAAATTGATTAGAGTGGCATGAGAGACCTGAGATGGTTTCTGGACCATCGATGAAGGGAGGGATGAGTCTCCGGGAGAGGATGGCGGTAGCAAGAGGGATTATGATTTTGGAAGTAGGAGAAAATTGCAAAAAGTAGTACTTTTCTAACAGACCCAATTCATTAAAGAAGGTGGTGATCAAGAAGGAAAAAACCACGCCAAGGATAACCCCACCCATGGGAGATACTGCAATAGAAATTGAGTTACATCCCAGCAGCCTGGGTGAGCTTGGAGGGGATGGAATTATTGCAAGAATTGTACACAGCTCATAGAAAAGGAAAAGCATTGTCGTTCAACTGGTTATATGAGAAAGGAGCCTTTGTCTTACACTTTGAAGACAAAGGTGCAGTTGATTGCTGCCCAAGAATATTCCAGTAGAGTGCAGAATTGCTGACATCCAGCTTCATGTTGCATGCAATAGGAAAATCGATGTTTCTTGGCGGGGGAATCATTGGAGGTTCATGGGACCCTGGTGGAAGTTATTTTGCCTCAAGCATCACTTCGACATTATGGTTCAAGCAATGGGACCCCATTGGGGTGAGGTAGAAAGGAAAATAGTTTTCATTTAACGGCCTAGACATGGCAGTAGGGGAGAGAAAAGTGATGAAATTGTGAACTCTGTTTGAGAAAATGTTTAAAAGCAGAGAGGGAGAGAGGGAAGGCAGGCAGAATTTGTAGAGATTGGTAATGGTCCGGGTTGGCCGTTCCCAAAGCTGGGAGACTCTCTCTATTATGTTTTTATCATTTCTTGCGTTCTTGTTTTGCAAGAATTTTCAGAGTTCGTTTCTGAAGTAAATAGGCTCCAGTTATCTGATAAGGAAAACTCAGTCTTTATCATTACCTGTTAGTCCAATTTCCCTTTCCAGATCTGGTGGTGTCAGCATGTCATAACCTATGACAGATGAGCAGAAGCCCGGTGCATATTCATCAATCAAGTTAAAACATCTCTGTGCATATGATTCCTACAGTTGACAATTACAGTAAATGGGTGCATCTCTTCTCAAATTTCTAACAGTTATGCACAAGACAATTCAGTAATGAGGTTAAAAAGGGTAAACACAAGACTGTTTATATATCAAAATACATAAAACAGGATCAGTCAGGTACACTGCAACCACCTTGCTGCCTAAAAAACATCGGTTCTTCAACAAAGTGGATAATATCAGTCAGGCAAGTATAGCTTACTCTGTATTCAGCACTGTCCCAGCTACCATTTGAGGGTTTATAAGGAGTATATTGCGTAAATAAGCTGATGACATGCTTACCTACAAGACAGCACATGAGCTGACAACTGTGCTATTTTAATAACATGCAAATATGAGACATAAAAATGATGAAATAATCAGGCCTCATCAATACAACAACAAGAAGTAAGCCTTGTCCCATTAGATGGGGTCAGCTACATGAAGGCCTCATCAATACAAGCAACAAAATATTTGAATACTTGTTAATAACAGTTGTTACTATTGTGCTGCCCTAACCCATCCGTTAACAAGAGTCTGTCTCTATGAAGACGTATACATGCATGTTTGTTTCATTTCCTTTTAATGATTTTGACAGGTCGAAGTTTCAAGTAGAAGAATCATAGTCCGTGTCTTCTGTTTCTATAATTCAGTTCCATGAGATTCCATATGTGATAAAATATGAGAAAAGAGAAGGAGCTTAAGAATAATCTGTAACCCATGTTCTGCAATTTAATATTTCAATTTTATAATTCAGTTCCGTGAGATTCCATATGTGATAAATAGTGATTCTAATTGCTATATCCAAATAGATTAAACGTAGCTGAAGTGAAGTCATACCAGGTGGTGATATGGTATTGTCCAAAGAAGAAGGAATTGTCATCTCCATCACAGGCCTTTGTGATGGTAAGCCATTACAAGCATCTTGACAAGCTGATCTAATCTCCTCCATACTGGCATAGCAATCAATATAAAAGAAAATACAAGAGCCAATTGTCAACATTCAAATTGATATTAAATACAAGACATCCAGCACAACTATTAGTATCAGGTGTTTAAATGTATGATATGTCATAAACATCTCTGTCCACAATCTCATACCAAACTTAAAAGATTCCTGCAATCTGCAGTGTGCACAGGGTTTGGTTTTGTGAAACTAGGAGGTTCCTAATGTATGGCTCAAGATAAACAATGAAGCTACTTGCAAACCAAAACAAAAAAGTATTTATCTTTCTAATGTTCACAAGATTGGACCAAAAAGAGCAAAAATATCTCCTCAACTTCTATATACGCTAGCATACCTTTCACAACCAATACGGATGGTAGCTGTATGCTGAGGACCCACTTCTTCGTTATTTAGCTTCAAACAGTTGAATTGCGGCAGCTTATCAACAGCTACATTGATTTTTGTTGTTCCCTGTTCCAAATGATGACAAAATCAAGAAGATTAAATATAAGACTAGTCCAAGCCTAACAAAGTTCCACTCCAGCTACATTTTATGCTTGCTTTTCAATTGCAAGTTGGAATTAAACCAAAGCATATAAAAATGCCACATGCAAAGTGGTACCAGAACAATCATCCGAGGTTCTAAGAACTTTTTCAAAGCTGTTTTCCTTCTTATTCCTTCAATACAAATTATTTCCATAAAAAATGTGTCTGTATGGTGTACCAAAAAGTAATCCCAAACAATAAAATATACTAATGTATTACTCCATTTTCTGCCTTCAATCATGGGAGAATTTGAACAAACACAACATATATATATATATATGCCGAAAAACAACACAACACTAATGTTCTAGAAATATTATCCCATCTCAAACAAAAAATATAATGTTGAACAGCAAATATCTTACAAAGCTGCGGTTTGAATACTTAATTACTTAAATTTCTAATTTCAATCATGAGAGAATTTGAACAAATGGGCAAAAGAAATATCTACAGCAAAACTGAGGTTGCAGACCATAGGAAAATGCTGAATGACAACTCAAGGTTAATGTTCTTGAAATATTTATCTCGAATTAAAGATTTAACGTTCAACAGAAAGTTTCTTACAGAGCTGTAGTCAGAATACTTAATTGCTCGAAGAAATCCATCAGGAAGAAAATCTTGAGGCACCAATTCCTGCCATCCAATCACAACAGCATAACTAAGAGCTGAGAAAGAGAAACTAACATAGATCAAGCATTTATCCATTTTCAATTTCTTTATATTTGTTTTATCAATTCTAGCCTGGCATGACATAAAGTAATTTCAAACTGCTTACCATAAAGGTCTTGTAAGGAGTAGCATTTGACAAAATAATTGAAGAGTGCACTTTAGTCCCATCAGCCAACAATACCTAGATTATAAGCAAGCCATAATCAACAATCAGAACCTCATAATAAATGCTTTGATTTTTTTTAGGAGCCAAAGTAGGAAGCAAGCCAACCCACTCCATTTGCCCTTCCAGAGTCTTCCACCATCACCTGTAAAACCTGTTTCAGTTGCTAACAATGAGAGACAGGAACAAAGACAGAATGAAAATAATCGTAATGGAGACAAAATTAGCTCAAAGCTTTCTCTTTATTAAATTTATTTTGAATAATATATTAACAAATCAAATAAATGAAAAAATAACAACACATTCATGTACAAAAACAAAATAAAGACAATTTATAGTTCTATATCTGGTGATTCTTGAAACTGCATATGAGAGAGTAAAGCATGATGGGAAACAAACCTCTTTATTCGTTTCAATATGAACTCCAGCTTCCTTAGCAGCTTTACTTATTGCTAGGGATACAGCACCCATCCCACCTTCAACATGCCTACACATTAATTCTGTCATATATTAACTGCAATCAACAAATGATTTCTTGATGAATAATTGGGAGTTAAGACTAATATATTAGCAAGCATAGAGGTGGGAGCTTCACGCACACTAGGCCTCCAGAAAAGAAAACCTAAAAAAGATGTTGGTCTTCACGTGCAAGATGAATACAAAACACTAAAACAGTGGAAAATTGCTGATATATCAAATTCAGAATGATTAGAATTTTACAAAATAGGACCTTTGCCAAAAGAAGCAACCAGGATAAACAAAATTTAGTGATAGAAGTTCTTTAAATTCGGTTCAGCAAAACTATGCATCCAAGTGATTTTTTATATTTTATTTTTTTAACTATCAATTTGAATTTAATAGACAATGAGCCTCGAGACAAAGGTAAGGTTGCCGGCTTGTGACTTCAAGGTCGCGGGTTCAAATTCTGAAAACAGCCTCTGTGCTTGCAGGGGTAAGACTGCGTACATCTACCCTCCCCAAACCCCACTAGGTGGGAGCCTCATGCATTGGGCCACCTTTTTACTATCAATTTGAATTTAATATATTTCAAACAGATATTTGCCATTTCAAAACATCTTGTTCTCATTTCATCATGCATTTAGCACATGTGCATATGTGCTTTAAGCTTGTTATCTATGTTTATTCTCCCAGGTGCATTTACCATGGTTACACAACTGGTGATAATCCTTTTTCAATGGTAATAGTGATTCAATTCCAGGACAATGGAACCATATAAAGCAAAATAAGCTGACAGTTGTTGCCTTTAATGTTTCTGTTGTGAATTTCCCTCTTCCTCTCTTTAGTTTCTTTCTACTGATTTAACAGTTTCATTGCCAAATCAATTAACTAAGAGAGTTAGATACTCACGACCAAATATTACGATCACCATCTGTTTCACCCACAACATGGTGTAGCAGAACATATCCACTTCCAGGAGTGTTAATGTTCATCTATTAAAAAGAACTTAAGAAAAAAAGTTAGTTTAAAAGCACAGCCTGATAATTATCAGTACTAAAGAATAAAGCAATAAATTTTCTAAATTGTAGCATGTTACATTGAAGATCTGAACAAAAAATGGAGAAAGAAATCAACGAATGCATGTAAAGAGACTGCAGATTATTTTAGAATATGTACAGATTATTTCTGATCAAGTCTACCAAGAATACTTCACCAAATAAAATATCATTTTTATCAATGGAAAATAATGAAAGAGGGCCTTAAATTGATGTCTTGTTACCATATTGAATGTGAACATAACTTTTTCGATAAAAACAAAAATATTTTAAAAGACAAGAGATACAATGAACAAAAGGAGGAAAAGATATCCTTCCTAAATATTTACAGCAAGGACTGTTTAAATTTGTCAGTTGAGCAAAGATGTTAACTAAATTATGCTATACCCTAAATAAAAACAGAAAACTGTTACCATACTCCCAATGATAGCATCTCCAGCAAGTGTTGCTTTCAATAAATTTGACTGCATTCCAGGATAAAAGAATAAATATTAGAAAGGTAAAAGTGTTTGTTCAAGTGAAAGATACGTAACATTATTCATGAGTTAGTACCTAGGTCATAGTCATGTAACATAATAAAATTATTGATCTTGTATATTCACAAAACTAGGGAGTGACTGTCAAAAACAGCTTCAAACAAGAGCCCTTGAAGCCTTGACAATATGGATGTTCAGGTTAGCATATTTTAGATTCACCAATGGATACAAAAATCATATGAAACTGTTTAATCTGTAATATATTGCTCTAAGTGCAGCTTGTGTATGAGTTACAACCCATGACATTGTGTACATTTATTTCAATTCTAAGATACCATATTTAACATAGTAACATATTTGAGCTTAGGCATGATACATGTATGAGAAACACATTAGTTCATTAACTCCCTTATCTTGTCAGTACCTCAAACCATTTATTCAGGACCTTTGAGGTTGGAGACAGTAACAATTCCATCAAGTCCCTGGACAAGTATTATAGTCAAAATCAGATATTTAAGTCAACATATATCTTTGTGAAGATGAAACTGCAGTTCCAATAAATTTAAAACTGATCTGGAGAAAGTAAACATTACACAATGCCTTTTTGTCCCAAGGAGAGTGTATGCTGCAGACACTGAGCCCAAAACTTAGACATCTCCAATTTATACTTCAGCCAGTCAACTGTAGAACCACTCCCATGCAGAGCTTCAGGGGTAGGTGAATCCAAAACAAAATCCATGAATTTACAGAATTTTTGGAGTTGAGCTTCATATCTAGAAACATGAGAAGAGCAAAACTTTTCGCATAAACTAGAACACAAGTACAACTATTCTAAATTCAAACATCATTAAAACTGTTTGATTGCAATAATGGATTTCAAAAACTTGAAATGGAGAATCAATTGCCTAAAGAAAGAAATGCATTTTGGCACCTTAGAAGGGCATAACTTGAGAAAAGGCTACCCACTCCAATCCACATCTTACATGGTCACAAAATAAGGAATTGAGGAATATTAACTTGAACATCATTAAAACTGTTTGATTGCAATAATGGATTTCAAAACTTGAAACGGAGAATCAATTGCCTAAAGAAAGAAATGCATTTTGGCACGTTAGAGGGGCATAACTTGAGAAAACAACTACCCACTCCAATCCATATCTTACATGGTCACAAAATAAGAAATTGAGGAATATTAACTTGGTTCACTTCTCTTCAAATTTCTACAATTCAACTGCACATGCATGTTTGGTTTTGCTTTTTTTTTCATAAAGAGGGAAATAGTTGCATTTTTTTCTTTTCAAATGCTCTCTCAGAAAGATTCTAATTATAAGCTATTTTGAATATAAAATAAGCTAATCCCAGAAAAATTAGTAGCAAAAATATTGAAAAAGAAAAAACACAGCATTTTGAGACACCCTTTTACATATTGGTAATGATAATCTGTTTAACTCATCTTTATCGAGTCATCAACTTCCAATGCATTAGCACTCAGCACCCACTAAAGAAAAACAAATCTCTTTCCAGTTCATGCAACATTCAAAAAGGAAAAGAAAAAAGAAAAGTATTTTTTCCAAAATTTTAAATTTGACTGAAAGAACAGGTGAATAAAAACGTTATAAAAAATGCACAATACATAGTCTTAGAGTACCTGAAATAAGCATCAGCATCTCTTTTTGAAAACTTTGAGATCTCCAAATGATCCTGCTCATCACTCTGCCCCAGCAGAAGGTGACGCCCATCAACACTGGGTGTAAAAGACGATGCCATAGGCTTCAAAAGCTTCAATCCATGTCGTTTCAACTCCAACTCTCTTTCAATCCCCATTCAACACCAACACATAAAACAAAACCCAAAAAAAAAAAAAAAAAATAATAGGATATTGGTATGAAAAACTCGGCATTAAACACTCGAGCTCTGAATAAAAACAGCAATATATCATGTTTGATTAAAAACCTAACGAAACTTATATGACTTTTAATAAGAAAAATGAATAAATAAGTCATTGCAAAACTTGAATTTTTTAATCCTCCGAATATCACGAAATTCGTCCTTTTGTCTCATCATTTTAGTTCTCCACAAGTATAAAAATAGTGATATTTTGAATCTTTGAAGGTACTACTAACGTGGTAACGTAGTTACGCCTATATTTTTCGACGACAAAAGGAGAATTCTACTCTTACTTTTTAATATACATATACTGCAACCTTAATAATTTTCAATTTTTTTTTCTGTTAACTTTAATGATGCAATTGAATTATGTGTGTACCTGATGATTTGAGGACGGAGGAGGCTGAGGAGGTAGCTGCAGCGAGAGAACTTGAAGCCCGGGATGACCTCCTCCGTCACGGCGGCGCCACCGATGAGGTGGCGGCGCTCGAATACGGCGACGGAGAGGCCGCCGCGAGCCAAGTAAGTGGCGGCGATGAGTCCGTTATGGCCACCGCCGACGACGACGGCGTCCCATTTGTTGTGCCTGAAATTGGAAGCGGTGGTGGTTAAGCTTCTTCGCCACATCACTCACTCACGGGTGGCTGACGCACTGACAGTGACAATTATTAAGCTGCTCTTTAGTTAGTTAACTTAACGAGGTAAATAGGACAACAACGATAATTGGGTATTTTTTTAATTAAGAATGGTTAGTCATATGGAACAGACAATCGCCTTTTAACAGTAACTTTATCGAATATTATTATTGTGATTTCTGTTTATTAAAAATAATTTTTATATTATTTTATTAAATAATATTCCTATGATTTTTAAAAATAGTTTTAGAAAGCAAAAAATCTCAACAATTTTGAAAAGAATCACACAATAGCAAACCAAGCTTTAGACGAAGTCAAATTAGGGATTAAAAACAAACCATTAAAATCTCTTTACCTACATCCATTCTTATATATGTGCAAGGGACCCTTTCGTATTTTTTATTATGAGATAATGCTCACTTTAATCCTTCATTTTTCATGAATAAATCACTTTTATCCACAATTTTTTGAAATTGTTAAATTAATCCCCAATTTTGTAAAATGTGAGTCACATTAGCCTCTCCTCCAACTTTATTAATCCATCATCATTATTTGTTAACGTGTCACGTTAATTGAATTAGAAACTTAGAATTTGGGAATGGTGCCTTTTCATTGAAATAACCTTTTACTTGAAACTCGTAAATTTTTTTGAAATCATGATATGAATCTTTGTAAATATGAGATGATTTGGATTTCGAGTTTTAAGTATCGAGTAAAAAGGTTATTTCAACAAACAAGTGCCACTTTCCGAATTTCTAGTTTTAAGTTCCGAGTTCAGTTAATGTGACATATCAGTAAATAGTGGCGGTGGATTAATGAAGTTGAGGGAAGGACTAATGTGACTCATATTTTACAAAGTGGTGAACTAATTTGATAATTTCAAAAAGTTAAAGACATAAATGACCTACACATAAAAAATCAAGGACTAAAGTGAACATTAGCTCTTTTTGTTACGCTCGAGTGTCAATATAGTGATTCTAGCTCATTTGATACTAGACTAGAGCCTTGCAACAAAGGTGGTGACTTACATGCACTTGGAATTTTAAGGTGTGTCATATACTTTGAAATCTATTGGGTGAGATTAAGTGGGTATTGATACATCAATTAACCGTGATGCATTATAATAACTTTAAAATTTACATGACCCTAGAATGAAACCTAATTTATTTATATAGAAAATAAATAGAATTCAAGATCATATAGATAAATTTTAATTATTTTTAAAATATATTTAACAATATTTCTAAAGTCTGATAAATATTTTAAAAAAATTACTATAATGCATCACAGATGATTGATGTATCAATATACTATTAAATCTTATCTGCTAAATAACAAAGTAGGTAGTGCATGTTGACCTAGCAAGATGTACCATAACATTTGTCTACAATTTATCCTTTATTTAGAAGGACCTAATATTAACATCATTACATTGCTGATTTGTGTCATAAAAATTTCACAAAGTTGAATCTTAATTGTTGACTATCTAATAGTAATAACCCTTTTTTTTTATGTTCTGGTTAAAGCCTGATTATATAAAAATTTATAGCAAAATATTTATTTTTAAACTATTTAATACACCAACAGGCTTGTAGCTGAGGTGGCCGGAGGCTGTGCTAGACCAGAGATCTTGGGTTTAGGCTTTAGGTATGTAGCCGTGTTAAAAGCTTAGAAGGGAGAGTTTACCGCTCAAGTGGTTGTATCTGACTTAAGCAGGATTACTTTCGGTAGAATAATATACGTGATTTCGACTAAAAAAACTATTTAAAATTCAAATTATGATATAATTTATTATTTTAAAAGTAAACACATATATTTTTTGAATTTAATTTTGATACCCTGATAGTATAGAAAAATTGTATATAAATATTCAATCATATATTATTACATATTTAATTTAATCATATATTATTTTAAAAATCTTACAAATAAAATATATAATTAATTAAAAATATAAAATTTTTTTATACTATCAATATATTATCACGACCGATTTATCAGATGGGCAGTAGAGTTGTTTTGAAACAATTTTTTCGATTTAGAGTCTCATTTCATCATTGGCACCGACATAAATTGTCGAGGCTTGAATGCAAAACAAGAATAAAAATAAAAATAAAAGGCTAATATTCCGACAAGGTGCACAGTGGTCCCATGGTCTAGTGGTCAGGACATTGGACTCTGAATCCAGTAACCCGAGTTCAAGTCTCGGTGGGACCTTCGATTCTTAGTAACAACGTTTGGTTTTTGGTTTTTTGCCCTTTCCCTATTTGACCAAGTATTCTTCAATCAAATATATATGAATACAGCTGAATAAAATTCGTAGAAGCAGACATGTGCTTATATCATGAATAGACGTGTTTCATCGTTTTCTCTTCTCTTCTGCCAAATTATTTTCTCTTTTATTCTTTAGGCATGCTCCTTTACAAGCTGCCAAGTCCAGAGAAATTTCATATACTTTACTACTATTTTTAATGTTAAAATATTAGACATCTGGCTGTTTGGTTCACATTATTATTATTATTATTATTATTATTCCATATGATGTCACTATGGCTATTATAAAAACAAGTTGCATTGACGTGAAAATTGAAGCAAAACTCAAGATGGCAAGTCCAAAATTCCATTTCTGTTTCCTAGTTCTTTGTTGCTAGCAATAGCATGCTTGTTCCAACTTGCTGCCTTGGTTATCATGATATGTGCCTGCCAAGAGAACAAAACGCTGCATTATTTGTATTTGGAGATTCATTATTCGATGTTGGAAACAACAATTACATCAATACGACTACTGATTCAGGCAAATTACTCACCATATGGGGAAACCTTCTTCAAGTTCCCAACTGGTAGATTTTCTGATGGACGCCTGCTTCCAGATTTCATTGGTAAGAATTTTGGTTACATGAGTTTAATTTTAACACCTTACTACCCCTTCTAATTCAATACCAACAATCTGACAACTTTAATTATTGTAGCTGAGTATGCTAAGTTGCCGTTAATCCAACCATATCTATTTCCTGGATATCAAAGATATACTGATGGAGTCAATTTTGCATCAGCAGGAGCTGGAGCTTTAGTTGAAACCCATCAAGGACTGGTCTGTATTTTAATTAATTAAGGATTCGAGAAATTTTTAGGTAGTCTGAGAGTGAGAAGAAGCTGGATTAAAATCCTGTGTCTTCTTTTTTGTCTCCCCACTTATAATTTGATACATGTAAAATAATGGATGATTTTGAAAAAAAAAAAAAATTGCTTTGAGATAAAATATGGACGATGTCACTTTCATTTCACTTGGTAAATTATTAATGGCAAGATAAGAATGAGGACAGAAAAACAAAACAGAGGATATGGATTTGAAAAAGTTAAGGCTGTGTATCATTCAGCATTCATCATATCAGCTAAATGGGCTATCCTATATTGTCTCCGACTTTACATACATTTTTAATGGTATAATTGATTTGCCTAATGCTAAATTGTACAAAGTAACAATTAATTTATTTATGAACTCTGAAAGCACGTTACCAAGTCATTATGTTGTATATCCAGTAATAGAAAATCTAGAATATTTAGTTTAGATATGTTTGTTTAAAGGAAATTGATGGTACGGTATTTTGATACATTCACAGACGATAGATTTAAAAACTCAATTGGTTATTTCCAAAAAGTCAGCAAGGTATTGAAGCAGAAGCTTGGAGAAACAGAAGCCAAAACCCTGCCGGCCAAAGCTGTTTACTTAATTAACATTGGAAGCAATGATTATTTCTCTTTGTCAGAAGATTCGAGTCTATTTTCTTCATACTCTCCTGAGAAATATGTAGACATTGTAGTTGGTAATCTTTCACCTGTGATCCAAGTATGTAAAAGTAATTAATACCTTTTGCATTCATGCACCAAACTTTACTTTCTTATAACATAATCAATCTTCCACTTTTCTAATTGTTTATCTAATTTGGTTTGTAACAAAAGGGAATCCACAAGACAGGAGGAAGAAAATTCGGGATTCTTAACCAGCCACCTTTTGGCTGTATTCCATTGGTCAAGGCACTTGTAAATGGAACTAAAGGTTCCTGCGTGGAAGAAGCTTCAGCTCTAGCCAGATTACATAACAGTGTGCTTTCTGTGGAACTTCAAAAGTTAAAGAAGCAGCTCAAAGGATTTAAATATTCATATTTCGATTTCTTTGATTTATTTTCTGATATAATAAACCACCCTTCAAAATATGGTAGGCAAATTAATGCATTGTTATATAGTAAATGAATATTTAATTCTCATCTATGGTCTAATCTTTGTGGCTTAATGTTTTGTAAAGGCTTTAAAGAAAGCGGTGTGGCATGCTGTGGCATGCTGTGGCAGTGGTCCTTATAGGGGATATTTCAGTCGTGGAGGAAAAAGAGCATTGAAAGATTATGAATTTTGTGAGAATGCTAGTGATTATGTGTTCTTTGACTCGGTTCATCCCACTGAAAGGGCTGATAAGATTCTTTCCGAGCTTATATGGAGTGGAAATCAAACCATTACAGGTCCATACAATCTAAAAATACTATTTGAAGAATGATTGCCCAACCATGTTCAGATAAATAGAATCGTTATCTTTTTCATATCCACATAAATAGAATCGTTATGTATTTTATAAAAAATAAATGTAATTGGTAGCTATAATTGTGACGTATTGATGTATTAATGAAAGACTCTTGTTAGAGATTGGAATAGGACATCGATCTACGCATTACATTATTATTTAGCATTTTGTGAATGTCACTATTATGAGTATGCTTTTTCTAATGAACAGTGACAAACGTTGCTGTCAATAAGTTTGAAGCGTTCAAAACTCAATACCAAAACAAGGCAGGAAAAAGATGAATCATCCATTGGTCATCACAAATAAAAGAATTTAAAAACAACGTAGCATATGAAATCCCATATTGGTCATCACAAATAAAAGAATTTAAAAACATAAATTATAATCATCTTTTATTTTGAAAATCAACCTCAGAAAGTTGTCATATATCATAGACATATATAAAAGAATTTGGAAAATAACAAAATTGAGTAGAGTCAGGATTGAGTTCAGAAATTAGATAGTATGGAATTATTCAGAGATGATAATATGGATTGGATCTGTTGGATCAACTTTTTTGACCAACTAAACCTATATTTGACTTTTTATTTGTAGCTCCAAAACTATGATTTAGAGAAAAACTACAATAGAAAATTTTACCCAAATCATGGTTCAAATATTTAAAAACAAAAAATCAAAAATAAGAACATGAACTGGGTTGCATTGGAAAACCCAATTACACACTAAGATTCCTTTCAATTTCTTCGTTTTACATAATAACAAGAACTATATTTTGTGGATGAAAATTTCTAAAAAATTAATACATATATTTCATTTTGTGGTGAACACAGATATTATTGTACCTAGTGAAAAAATTAACAACAATAATATTTAAATTTGATTTTTAATTATTTAAATGCATGTAATATGAAGAGGTGTCATGATATAAAATTTTTTGCAAATATATAAACTCATTTTATTAAAGCATTTTAATTATTCACTATAAAATTATTTAATATAAAGATTAAGAAAATTAAAATATTAAATATTAATTATGTTTTAAAATATGTCAACAACGGTTAATTATAGGTAAAAATACACTTGCTCCCTTTTAGTATAAAAGAATTCAGTCTCTTGAATTTTTGGATGTATTTTCTTGTTAATCTTATTTTCAATTCTTGATTAAGTCTCCTAATAGGGATACTTTTTTTTTGGACAAATCGATCTAGAAATCCAAAGCTCTCCTTGTGAGGTATGTTTGCGAGTTATGAGGGAAAAAGAATTAAAGACATCAAGAAGAAGAAGAAGAAGAAGAAGAAGAAGCACAAGGGTAAGAAGAGGAAGGGTCTAGAGATTTTTACTTTTCCTTTGTTTGTAAAATGTAAGGTGGATAAGAAGAAGGAAATAGAAGGTTTCCAATGTATTTTTATTATTTTAATTTTTATTAAATTGATTAAATATAATTAATATGTTTCATAAAATTGGTAAAAATAATATTTTAATTTTTTAATAGGAATAAGGTTGTAAATAAATTTTAATATTATTAAAACTCCCATTTTGCAAGTGACCCAACAAAATAGGTTAATGAAGGCTTTTATTTAACCCTCAAAGCCTCTCTTTACTTAAAAGTAAAACTCGTGAATATGGGTAAAACTCTATAAATATTAAAAATTAGAGCTAAAAAAATGAAGAAAAAGAAGAAGAAAAGAGCTCGCTAAGTCAAAAACTAGAGAGGATGATCTAGGCAAAAGTTAGAGCTTAAAATGCTGACTAGATCAAAAACCCAAAAAGGGGATCTATCCATTAGGTCGAAAACCCTAAAAGGCGACCTAAGCAAAAGCATATCAACTTAGAAACTAAGAGGTTAAGAAGCCAAGAATACCGCTAAACTTGAGCAATTTAATTAGTTGAAAGGAAGGATTATTGGATTAAGGCATATGTGTTTGCCACACAACGAAGAATTACATTTTGGGTCCTGATGTTCAAGTCCAATGGAACCAATAAATCAGTGAAATGGGTTAATCATAAGAAATCTGCAATATACTATTTTCAATCTTTTGTACTTCATATATTTCCTCATAAGTCAACCCTATCATGTAAATGCTTTCGAGTTTGGAGTCTAATAAATCCATTTTCTTCCTTCACTTTCTCTCTTACTCCTCTCTCTCCTTTATCTTTGTTTTCTCTTTTATTCATATTGTCAAATGGTGCATTTTGTTTTTTATGTTTTCGTTTAAACCATGTGTAAATATGGATATTATAATTAAAGGACAACTAAAGGATATGAGCTAACCAAGATCAATTATGACAAATTAGATAGGTGGTTTGAGATATGAGATCAGCATCAGAAGATGAAGAAAGAAGAGGAAAGAAACTCGCTAGATCGAAAACTAGAAATGAAGATCTAGGCAAGAGTTAAAAAAAGCTCGCTAGATTAAAAACTATTAAGGAAGATCTAGACAAAAGTTAGAGCATAGAAACAAAAAAAAAAAAAAAAAAGAGAAGAAAAAGCTCACTAGATCAAAAAACCAGAAGGATGGTTTAGGCAAAAATTAGAGCAAAATAAAAAAGGAGGAATAACCAATGCATGACAAGGCCAAGAACTAGTTGAAAATGAAGGTCAATGTGGAAGTCAAGATAGATGGCTTACTCAAAAGGTCGATTACAATGACTCCTTAGACAAGATGGCATGATTTGGGATTAGACAAAGTCCTTCTTAGAAGAGCCATGCCATGATACCTCAAATTGGGGCAATTTTTTTCTTGTCATTCGTTATCTTCACATTGTTATTACAGGGCATTCATGTTTGTGAGCACAAAGTGTTAATTTTTCAACAAATCATCATAATGTTATTTTCACATGCGCGTTTATGATAAGTAGGATTTTGATATATTGATTATTCCTTATATTTAGTTTATTAGGCCTCTTTTATGTTTAATTGATCAATATTGAACACATTTACTAGTTTGGACTCCAATTAGACTTAATTGTATTTTTTAGTATTATTGTGAGTTTACACTATTTCTATATTTTGAGCATATCTTGAGTTATAGACCTCTAAAAATTACAAATTTTTTATCATAGGAAAATTAAGAGAAAACTCTACAACTTTGATGAAGTAGGCGAAAGCTAATTTAGATATCTAGTGGGTTGAATAGAGCCACAAATTTAGAACAGAGCTGTTATTGCTAAAACCTGAATAGTGTGTACTTATTGGGATATAACTTGAGTTGTAGATATTGGATTGAGGTGAAATTGATGCCATTTGAAAGCTAAGACATAAAGCTTCAATTCATATGAGATCATTCTCCAAAATAATGACATATTGATGGACTTAGTAGCTGTTGGATTTGACTAATGTGAATAGAGATATAACCTGGACATGATACAAAGATTGGGCTATAACTCTCTCATTTTAAGTTCAAATTAGGCAAATTGGGTACTTATTTAAAGCTAAGAGGAAGAAGGTTAATTTGAGTTCAAGGACAGTATTGAATTTTTTTCATTTTGGGTCTAATAGGTAGTAAGAAAATAGTGACGTGAATTTGAGCGAAAGCTCTTCTCCTCCTCTTCTTTGCCCTTTTCTCTTCTTCTTCTCTTCTTCTATATTTTGTATTTTCTGTTTTTATTGTATCCTTCCATGCAGGAGTAAGTTTTAGCTAGGTTAAGACTCATTGGATGTTGTTGGTTTGTTTTCTTGAAACTTAATCTTAATGAAATTTCATGTTTATATGCTTATGATTCTCTTTTTTTCCTTTGTTTTCAATATGCAAATTGAGTGCATGATTTTGGTTCATATATACATATTGGGTTGTATTTGTTTTCATATTTGTGGATTAATGAATATGGGTATGAATGCTAGAATTGGAGAGATTATAAATTTAGATTCAAATTTTTTTGTTGAAAATTGTTCTAATACTTAAATTAACATGATCATGTTGGAGTTAAGATCTCAAAATCTAACTTACTTGTATGTTAATTGAATTTTAGGATATCAGATAAGTGTATAATATGCACTCATTTAGTGCTAAATTTGCCATAGTTAATGGTTAAGATATTAGCCAATTTGCACATAGTATTTGGACTTTCATAAAATTGTTGAAACTAATATTAAATTGCTAATTTTTTGTTGAATTTGATGGCTTGGAAGTTTGTTTTATTCAATTTTGCAAGAAAGACGATTTTAGAGCTAAATAGAAGAGTTTTGGAGCTTATTTGAGGAGATTCTTGGAAAGTACTATAGTAGAAAATTCATATCTCCCTCTATATATATCAAATTGAGACAAATGAGGAAATTGTAAAAAGCTCAGAAAGTGCTCTACAACTTTGATGTTCAGCCTAAAGCCTAGTTCTTAGAGTTTCTTTGTGAAAATGTAGTTGCAAGATTGAAGATTGCTAATATTATGATGTTGTCTAGCCTGATGTCTACGTAGTATTTTGCCAATATCTTAAGATACACAAGTCCAATTGAGGTGTTCTTGGTGGTGTTGGAAAGCTAATTCAATTCTTTACAATTGGAGTAAATTTCAAGCTGTTTGAGAGTTACAGAGCCTAAAATTCGACAGTCCAATTTTAGGCTAGTACCAGACTGCGAATTGGGATATTTTGGCCTAATTGAGATATAACTCAATTCTATTCGGACCCAACCTCTTCACCAAAACTGTGATTTGGATCAGATTAGATGGAAAAATAATTATTTTTCCCATAACTACTGATTAGGAGATGATTTAAATTCAAATCTTGGGAAGATAATTTGAAATCTTATATTATCTTTTCTCATCTAACAACCCAAGAATCAAGGAGAGAATAAAAATAACCTTTCAAAGAGAGCTAAAAAGGAGGGAGCTTAGTCTTTGGTTGGCTTCTTGGCCATCTTTGGCTATATCTTGGTCATGCTATATTATCTTCTCATCTAATTCTCTTGGGAGATACCAAGGAGGAGCTATGATATTGGCAGCTACATTAAGGAGGAAGAGATGCATGATTGGGATTCATTCTTCTTCTCTTTTCTCTCTTTGATTTATATTTAGTATATAAATTCTATCTATGGATTTGTATTTGTTAAATATGTTAGTTGGCTAAATACCTTATGCTAGGGTGATAATGTAACTTATGTTGTGAACATAATTGTTTGAGATTTCCAATTTTAATGAATTCTTTCTTATTCAATTGAGTTTCTATTATCGATTCTTAATGCTATTTCGGGATTGACGACCCATAATTGATATTAGAGTTATATAGACTAAGAGAAATCTAAGCACATAATAGAGACAATGAAATAGAAATCTTAATTCTTAATTATTTAGGAATAGAGATTAGGGATTTCATGGGGCTTTATAAGGGGATTTACAAATCGGTAATATCTTTAGTTTTAGGGTTCAAGTTGAGGAATCAATTGAGTTCTAAAATCTATGGATGATTGGTGCACTAGAGGAATCATGTATCAATTAAATTAGGAATCGTTCTCCATCAGTTGATAAGATAGATATTCATTAGAAAAGGAGCTCAATAATCATAGGAGCAAACAGGTAAAATCAGACCCCTAGTGCTCTTATCTTTGATGTCTTCCATATGTGTTTTGCATTTTTATTTTATTTTATTTTATTTTCTATTATTGAGATTTTCCTAGATTTTGCTTTGTTAATTATGACACTCTCTTTGTTTATAATGCCTATCTAAGTGAGGGAATTGGTAGTTGGTTGAATCAATTCATATGGGAATGATACTCTACTCACACTTTATTACTTATACAACTCAATATACTTGCCGATTTTGCCCCAAGATCTCCTAGTGAGAACATCCTTTCTAAATGTTAGAAATTTCAGTTTAGAGAGGGTCAACATCATATAAACATAAACTATTTGTGTTTTAGTGCCAATGATTGAATTTACCATAATTTTCTTTGAAATTGGACTAGTACCTTTTAGTTTTGCTATTTTTTTTCTTTTAGTTTTCTTGCATAAAATCTATGTTTGATTAAAAAAACCCCAATGCCCTTTTAGTTTATATTTTGGTTTGAATAACCACCAAACATCCACTTGAGACTACTCAAATTGCACACTATACTACAAATCTTATGCAATTCAATTTTTAATTAATTTGGGCGAGCCCAACACCCGCTATCAGTTCATTTTCCACATGATTTTACTTTCCATATGCATTTATTTTCCACATGCGTTTACCTTCCACATGTTTTAACTTTCCATATGTATTTATTTTGGACATTAGTATTTACTTTCCACATGCTTTTATTTTCCACATGTGTTTATTTTTCACAAGCCTTTACATTTACACTAGAGCATTTAGCAAGCATTATATACAACTATCATCATCAAATCATTTATTTTCTAGTATCATCATCATCTCATCACATTATCATATCATCACTTCACTATCATGTGAAAGCATTCATTATCATCTCATCATGCATTTCCCTTATTAGAACAAAATATGTGTCATGTATTTACTCGATCCTTACAACAAAAATGTCAAAAACTACAGTTTTTATATTTTCTAGTAAGAAACAAGTAAAGAAGATCAGGAGTGGACATATTTTGTCCAAATTAAAAAAAAATGAAAAAAGAAATAAAAAGAGAAATAAAAATAAAGATAAAAGATAAAAGGATAAGAGGCCCAATTTTGTGACCCAATCCCATGACTCTAATTGAAACAAGTTAAAAAAAAATCAGAAAGAAGGAAAATAAAAAAATAAAAAGGAAAAATAAAAAAAAGGTCAAATTGAATTAATAAAATAAAGGGGAAGATCTTATCATGATAATTAGCAACCCCTTAGTAGCCAATCAAATCATAATCAACATTCAATCAGCAATTGTGTCAATCAAAAATCATATGACATAATTGGGAATTAATGGTAAAAGTGCACAAACAAGAATTGGTCTCTCAGTATTAAAAGTTAAAAAAAAAAAAAAGGAATCGGAGGCGGGGGGACCAAAGAAATTCCGAGAAAAGAGAACACCCAAAAGAGTCAAAAGGATAGCAATACACTTAGAAAAAAGAAGGGTGCTATCAAAAATAATATCGCAACTAGAGTTGAAGTCTGGCTTCAGTTTCAAATTTCCTGTTCATTGAGGTGCACTTGATGGTATATCTCTTTGTCACAACCCACCCCGGAGCTATGACCGGCACTTAGAGATAACGACCGCAAGCCTATCCTGATTATTTTCACTGAAATTCGCATAGAGCTTCCCCTCTTTTTCGAGCTTCCCCAAATTAGCCAAGCCTGTACCAGGCCACCAATCAACAAATATAAGATTGAGGCTCTCAAAGCACTCTACTGTGATTCATATTTATATGTATAAACACCCATTTACATGTTTCCCAATTATAGTATTTATTTACTACCTATTCACTAAGGAAGCAAATTCTCAAAAACCATAAGATATATATATATATATATATATATATATATATATATATATATATATATATATATATATATATATATATATATATATATATATATATATCCTATAAAAAAAAATACTTAATCAGGTCGCAAGATCCTGCCTGTGGATAAATGGAGCAACCTAAGAAGTTAGAGAAAATGAGTCATGTGTTGCACCAATGTCTGAAATAGAAAAGGAAAAGGGGGGTGAGTCCAATCGACTTAGTGAGGGACAATGAATCTATAACATATGAGGACAAGCGCTAGAAATAAAGTAAACTACGCATACATAAGGAATTAATATTCTAAACTAAGTATAAATGAGGAATCATCAATTTAACTAATGTATAAATAAATAATCAACATAATAACTATACATATATATAAAGAATTAACATTGTTTTAGACACATGAAAACATAATTCTCAAATACAAAATTAAGGCAGGGAGGCTTCCAATTCTAAGAAACTTTCAATTAAGGGTTACCTCCTTCAAATCTGACTAAGTTGGTGGTGTGCATAGGCCTGACACACACACACACACACACACACACACACACACACACACACACTGAGCTAAGAACACCCCTGCTAGCTGGGCTCGAACCAAGGTGCACCAATGCTAGCGTTAGCGACCGCTAGCTACCGATAAACTAAGATTCGTCCCACCATATATATAAAAAACCAAAGTTATATATATCAGTAAATCAATCAAATTTCCAATGAATAGAAGTACTCAGCAGAGTTCAAAAATCTGAAAGATAATTTACTCAATAATTCAATTCAATAACTCAAACAATTGTTTATCGACCTCGTCCTTTCATATTTGGGAATTCCATTTTCAAAAATTAAGTATAATGAGATATATATAGAAATTTAAATAACATTATATATATTTTGAAACCAAACTGATACAAATGGCATAAAACCCATATGCCATAGAAGTATTGTCCACTCATAGAACGTCAGGAAACATCCAGTCTATGTCCTTGGGCCACTAACTCGTAAATCGAACTCTTGGGGAAATCTGAAATTACACACAAATGGTTATTTCCGATTTAACCATAAATGCTTCAATTTATTGTTTAACTCCAATCTTCTTTCTCTAATCTTATAAAATAAAATTTTCATTTCTTATCATAGCTAACTTATTTAGATCGTAACAATCAAACTTGTATAAATAAATTATAAAGAACCTTCGAAAGGATTATTTAAGATACTTCCAAATGCCAAATTATGCCATAAACTTTAAAGGAAGTTTTGGAGCAATTAAATAAATAATTGATTAATTAATATTTTAAGTCACAAAACTTTACAACAAAACAATATACGATTTTTACGTAATAAAACCAAAACATGACAATGAAATGGTACTTAAGGATAATTTTTGCATAAAGCAAAATTACAAGAAAGTATTGAAAAATTGCTAGTCATTACGCTTATATACATAAGTATCTTTTGCAAAAAAGAAGATCGAATTCTGAAGCCCAGTCAGAATATTTCCATGATAGTTTGACGCAAAAATATATTAATAGATGAATAAAATTAACTAAACTATACTTATAAAGAAATAAAATAGGTAGCAGTTTAAAATTTGCACAAACAATAGTAGTTGCTCACATCCTTTCTCTTTATAGTCAAAATCAACCAAAATCATGAACCACCCAATTTACTTTAGTTACTAATCTATAAATCAAGATTTAGCCTACTGCTTATAAATCCTTATGCATAGGAAGTTACCAACAATAAGCTAATCCCAATAGCCACCAAAAAAAATTAAAAAAAAAAGAAAGACACACACAAATCAAAGGGAAAGACGGGCGAGAGGGCGACGAACCAAAGAGAGAGAAGCATAGAGAGAGAAAATGCAAAAGCAAGAGGCTCTGCAGTGGTGGAGGTGGCGGAGAATGGGTGGTTGGTGGGGGCAAGAGTGAGAGATGCAAAGAGAGTGAGAGATGAGACTGAGAAGAAAAGAATGAGAAAGGAAGCGTTACAGGGAGGAACAAAAAAATGAAAGAAAGAAGCAACTGAGATGGAGAAGCTCCTAGATGGCGGTAATGACGAAAAAGGGGGAGCCTAAGATATGTCATACCACTTATGGTGCACCATGGTCCCCCTTTCCCCCCTTTTTTTAATAATATTTCAAAACTTCACCTAAACAATTTCAATTCCTCTATCATTATAAACTTAATGTAAAATTTTAAAATTTTTCATTACCGATAGTCTATTTATTTATTTATTTATTTTTTAATATATATTTTATTTTAAACAGGGTATTACACTCTTCCTCAATTTACATTAGCTTATTTCATTCCTTTCAGCATAGCACATTGTCGCTCATTTCTTTTGTTACTCTACTTCAACATATTTTCATTCAACACAAACACACACTGACACTTATCTTTGCTATCACATTGCATCCATCAACATAACACTATTATGCAATTTCTTTATCATTTTGCATCAATTTGCCATGTTCTTTCAACACAACAAACAACAAAAAATCAAACAAAAAACACCAGTGTTATCAACCACCAAGAACCACCATAACACCCTCGCCATCATAGCCCCTCATCACCCAATCACATAGCCATAAACCAACTCAACCCCAATAGTAAACCATTTATCCTACTCCACTCGTATCACAACCTATCAACTACCACATACCTGAACCCAATCACCCTCACCAACAACCACTAAAACCTAATCACCCTCACCACAATAGCCACTGCAACCCACCCATCACACCAGAGACAGGCCATCGAACCACCATGCCATGACCATGCTTGCCTAGTTGCCACGCAACTGCTACAGCCAAAAACTACCATCACCTCACTGTGTAGAGCATTGCCACAAGTCCACAAAAGTGTAAAATTATTTCAATAATTGCTTATTTGTATAATCACTTTTTATATAATTGATTATATGAGAATCAATTTATGTTTGGATACTTCAGCTAAAAAGTGGTTTTGAAATAATTTGTTTTGTTTGGATTGTATGAAAAATGTTGCTTTTGTGTGCTAAAATTACTAAAAACGGTATAGAATAATTGTTCATATTATATAATATTTGATACTTATGATCAATTTTTTATTGTAATCTATTTTGGTGATTTACCCAAATAAGACTAATTTTTCAAAAATAGCTTTTTACAGAAAAAAAGAGGTGTTTTGTATACTTCCCAAACATGCTATAAGGCTTTAAGTTTCTGATCTTTTTTCCTTTTTATATTTTTTTATTTCTTTGTTTTACTATCTTATTGCTTTATTTACTTTTATTGGTCTAAAGCTATTTTGCAATGTTTGGTGTGTGGGTTGATTCCTATGGGAGTTCTTTTTGGTTTATCAAGCTTGCTTTCTAGTGTCAAAGAGTTCTTTTTTATTTTTTAGTCAAGCTTTTAAACAAAAAAGGAACATAAAAAAATTAAAAATGCCAAAAATTAAAAATGTTTGAGTTGTTTGATGATTGAATGCATATTATCCTTTTTTATATTATTATTATTTCATGATCTTTAGCGATCTCATTCTCCTATAATGAAAAATAATAAAAATCTCTTTCCAGTTTTTAATCCACACAATGGTCATCAAAGATGATTGAGTAGTTGGTGTTACCTTCATCATTCTTTGAATTACAAGGGTTTATTGAGTAGCCTAATGCTACCTTGAATCATGTGCAGGAACAGATTTTGTTTTATTAAAATTATCTTTCATAAATTTATCAAAAATTTTTCACAAATAAAATTAATCAACACAAGATCATTTTCTAAAAGAATTATGTGGCTTTGAGTTTCTCATTACACCAGAGGATATGTAGGAGTGCAAGTCAAGCCAAAAATTAAATTTTCTCAAATTTTGCTATCTTTTTCTTTTACAAATAATGGTTATATTAATTTTATTTTCTTTGCTTTTGTAAATAATTGGCAAGGGAAAAATAAATATTCTTATAGTTATTATTTAATTTGCATAAAAAGCTCTAGGATAATCGCTACAAAACAGATGTATTAGGTGTGTAGTCCACCCTTGCCTAAACATAACTAGACTTTCGAACTTAGTCTTTTTAAAAAGCCAATTTTCCAAAATAAGAGGTTTTTCTGATTTTTTTCCCCATAATAAAAATTAGTTGCGACTCCATTGAAATTATTTTCAATATTTTTGTTGCCTTTCATCGCAGCACCCTCCGAGCCTGTTGTGATGCACTTATTAAACCTAATAAGAAACATGCATGCAACAAGGATAGATCCCCAAAAGTGCTAAGTAAGGAGCACAGGGACTAAATGAAAACTTTGAGGTTTTCACTTATTAAGTTTTGAACCTAATAAGAAACATGTAACGAGGATAGATCCCCAAATGTGCTAGGTAGGGAGCATAGGAACTGAATGGAACATTTGAGGTTCTACTTATTAGGCTTTGAACTTAATAAGATAGTGTATGACTCTATGAACATAAACTAAAACCCTCAATGCTTCTAAAGAAAGAAAAAGGGGGGGTTATCGGGGTTGTGAACCCAAAAAAGGAATGAAAGATAGCTAAAGATGCTTTGAGGTGCAAAAGATTATATGAACATGAAATAGAACCCTCGGTGGTTCTACTAATTGGGCTTTGAACCCAATAAGAAGTGAAAGACGGGTACAAATGCTCACATGAACTTAAAACATAATACTTATTGATTCTAAAATAGCTACAGAGTGTTGAAAGAGCAAGATACATGATTCGGCATCATACACAATGAAGCAAGGAAGCATGAGCTACAAAGCAAAAAGATAAAAGGAAATGAACCCTTGAAAGTGCAAAGCAATGTGCACAGGGGAATGAGTCATGCAAAGTAATGCGCATGTGGTAAACAACATGTAGAAATTATCAGAATGGGTGAGGAAATGTTCTCCCTCGATACATGGAGCCAGTACACTAGGCATGTTCATGAAATGTGCCCATAACAAATAACACCCCAATGCAAGGTCACCCTGCAAGGAAGAATCTTTGTAGATTTTAAAGATGTGGCTGAACAAAAAGAACACGAGAAAAATCCTCTAGGATTGTAAAGGATTACACAATCTTAAATTAGTAAAGCACCAAAAATACAAGGTCTAGTGTCATGAGCAATAAAGCAAGAAAGTGCAAGTGTAAGGTATAGCACAAGACATAATCTTGTTAGATGCTAAAGGTACACACATATATACAAAGAGAAAAGAAAAACAAAAATAAAAAAATAAAAAAAAAGAGTTAAGCAAAAAAGGCAAATGTGAGAAAATATGAGGAAAAAAAGAAGAAAAAGTATATAAAAAGCCAACAAAGAAACAAAATAGAGTATAAAAACCAAAGAGAGAAGTAAAAGGATAACAAGTCGATTACTGACCTTTCATGAGGCCTCTGTCCAAAATTACATGAATCCATCACTAATGCTGTAGTAAAAAGATAAAGGTTTTGATTAACGTATTATAGACCTCATTACAAGCAAAGTATGAGATCTAGTGTCACACATGGTAGGCAAATTAATACACGTACAAAGCATAGCACAAGGTAAAATCTGCAGTGATTCTAAGGGTGCACATGAACAAAGTATGAGGAAGAATCTCATGAGATTCCACATATGTAAGAAATGAAAAAGCAAGAATACAATGTACAAAGAAAAGTCACATGAAGGTTCTCAAAGATACAGGAAAAAAAATGGCACACAAAGGAAGAATAATGCAACTCCCACAAGGTGCAAAGATAAAGATATGAAACTAAAGAAGATGCTCCAGAAGGCATGGCGTCATAAGCTTGTATGGATAAAGCAAGGTCAAGGATGCTTGTGCAGTAAATGAAGCAAAGCCTTAAATGATGCCAAAAGGAAAAAGTCCAGATTCTAATATGAGTAAGGATGTCTTGAAGGCAAAAGTGAAAACGATAAATGACAAAGCAAGGTATCATGTTCTAGTAACAAGTCTAAAGGAACTACAAAGTTTGTGCTAATGCAAAAGGATGAGAGATCAAGTACCAAGGGGCTAGAGGGGATTTCTCACCCATTACCAACAAGCAAGCAAAGATAGAAATACATGAGGCGAACAAATTCTAATAAAGAAAGAACAAAAAGAGCAAGACCAAATGGCAATGCAAGTAGAAGGATAAAAAATGCCCAGGACACTAGAATGTGCATGCTGAGAGAGCTAGGCCTTCCCATCATGCAAGGGGACTAATGTTTCAGACCAAAAATATAACTACAATTTTAACCATGATTATGGGGGTCATTTACATGACTAATGGCTATAAAGGGAAGATTAGGTACTTTCTGAGATGCAGAGCATACGGATGACATTTACTACAGAGTATCTCAGAAAGATAACCAATTAATCCTGTGAACTATCCAAAAGGTGTAGCTTGGTAGGCTTTAGGTATGATATTATCCCTAAGAGAGAAAAGCTCTCGAATTGGACACCAATAAAATCTTGAAATTAAGGATAAAGGTCTCTCTGCAGTACGCACAGGTGGTAGTTGCCACCAAATCCCTAACCCCAAAATGACCATCATGAGACTTGCTAGATTCCTTGACAACCCACCTTATTTTTGCCTTGACCATGACCAATTTACTCAGGAAAGTAGCTAACAACAAGACACACACACACACACACACTCTATCTCTCTCTCTCTCTCTTTCTCTCCGAGGACCAAGACACATCATTTTCACCTTGGCCCACTTCCCTATGCACAACACCCAATGTCTAGGATATGTTACTCTTACCAACCTAGCATGAACAACTTGGTTTGCAAGGATGAGGAACTATCCTTATCATAATCAAAGCACTCTATCCCATAAAGAAACACCATCTTCTATAAGAACCTAGCACCCACCACTGTAAATGACACAGATATAAGTTGCACCAGTAGCATGAGCCCTTTATATCCAAAACAAGCACCCAACTGAACCACCTTGAAACCCATATGAAACCAGACACCCATTACCTGAAAATATATCACCCAAGGCTATCTAAACAACACAAGACACACTAGAACACATAGCGAGCAAGTTCCATGGAAACCAAGCACCCAAGTGTTTTGTCCTAATTCTTGAGCATCCTAGAGCACTACGAGAGAAAGAGTATTGATTCCATTGATGACTACACCTATTTACTATTAAACTCACCTCCGGACGACTAGTTTCAACCTCTTCATTACTCATATTTTCCTCTAAAGCTTATGACCCTAGAATCTTTGAGTTTGGGTTAATGTTAAATCCATGATCTAAAAACAATATTGAAACAAAAACAAACCATGAAAATCTCTTTACCTTCATCCATTCTTATATATGTGTGGGGGTACCTTTTCATACTTTTCATTACACTCAAGTGTCAATATAGTGATTCTAGCTCATTTGCTACTAAACTGGAGCCATACAACATAGGTGGTGACTTACATGTGCTTTGAATTTTAAGGTGCATTATGTACTTTGAAATCTAATGGATGAAATTAAGTGGTGTATCGATATATCAATAAACTATAATGTATTATAATAAATTTAAAATTTATCTACATCATCCTCAAATTAAACATAATTTATCTATATAATCCTCAAATTAAATAGAATTTTTGAAGATGTTTTAGAATCACACAGATAAATTTTGATCATTTTTAAAATACATTTAACAATATTTCTAAAGTCGGATTAAAATAAAAAAATTATTGTAATGTATCACAGACGATTGGTGTATTGATACACCATTAACCCTTATCAACTGGATAACCAAGTGTTTGGTGTATCTTGACTTAGCAAGGTGTGCCCTAACATCCGCCCATAACTTATCCTTTATTGAGAAGGACCTAATATTAACATCATTACATCGCTGATTTGTGTTATAAAAATTTCACAAAGTTTAATGTTAATTGTTGACTCTCTAATAGTAATAACCCTTTTATTTTATTCCATTAAAGCTTGATTATATAAAAATTTATAACAAAAAATTTATTTTTAAATTATTTAATACACCAATAAGTGTGTAGTTGGGGGTTGTACTAGCTTAACTAGAGGTCTTAAGTTTGAGTTTTAGGTATGCAATTGCATTAAAAACTCATAAGGGAGAATTTTGTCGTTTAAATGGTCCTACCTGACTTAAGCAAAATTGCCTCCGGTAGAATGATACCTATGATTTCGACCTAAAAAAATGCTATCTAATACATTCAAATTATGATGCAATTTATTATTTTAAAAGTAAACACATATATTTTTTACATTTAATTTTGATACACTGTCAGTGTAGAAAAATTATATGTAGACATTCAATCATGTACTACCACATCAATAAAAGTATTTAATTTAACCACCCATTATCTTAAAAGTCTTACATATAGAAATATATGATTGAATAATAATATAAAACTATTTTACATTATCAGTGTATTAAAATTAATCTCTTATTTTTTTACTTAAAATAATAAATTTATTTTAAAATAACTTTATTATGTTACTCTACAGTTACTTCACAAACAATTGATTAGAGTGGGGAATAGAGTTGTTTTGAAAACAATTTTTATGATTGAGTTCATTTCACCATTGGTAACGAAATAAATTGTTACCTAGCAAAAAATAAAATAAATAGAAGAAAAATTGTTGAAGGCAGAATACAACAGTGGTCCCATACAGTGGTCAAGACATTGGATTCTGAATCCAGTAACCCGAGTTCAAATCTTGGTTAGACCTTCGATTCTTATTGTTAGCTTCTTTTTTTACTTCCCTGTTTGACCAAGTATTCCTCAATCAAATATATATATGAATAAAACTGAATAAAATTCGTAGAAGCAAACATGTGCTTATATCATAAATAGACGTGTTTTAGCATTTTCTCTTCTCTTCTGCCAAACTATTTTCTCTTTTATTCTTTAGGCATGCTCCTATACAAGTTGCCAAGTTCAGAGAATTTTCATATACTTTACTACTATTTTTAACGTGATTTTCTAAAGTGTATATCTTCTTCATAGGTCATGGTTTTACCATTTCGCATGGCTTTGATATATTAAAATCATTTGGTTTATGTCCTGTGTCTATTTCATTTCTTGGCATTTATGATATTGGGCTATTAACTTATTTTATGCCATGTTTTTAGATTAAGGAACAATATACGAGTTTTATAGATTTGTATAGGCACTTAAGCAAAGTACCTTAAATTCCACTCTCTTCAAATTTAATTTTCTCTAGACATTGGAATTTTACTTATTCTACTACCTATAGTCCATGTGGCTTTATATGAATAGGTTCAATATGTTAAAAATTATTAGTTTATGCTGCAAGTTTGTTTGATTATGAGGCTCAGAGAGGAAGTTTATGTTGCAAATTTATTTAATTATGTTAAAAATTATCAAGTTCAATATGGTTTATGCTGCAAGTTTATTTAATTTCTTTCTACTTTATAGTAAGAAGCTTTCAGTTTATCTTATGCCAAGTTTCAAAAAAGAAACAATTTATCATTAAAGGAATAATAAGATTTGCTGTTTCATCCTATAAATTTATGTAACTTTTTTGGCAATTTTTGTCTATATCTTTGTTCTATTTTTAAACTCATTTACTGATTATAACTTATTAAAAAAATTACAAATTTAGTTCTTTCTGATGAGCAATTGAGAAATTTATGTCTATGGGAAATTGAAAAAAATTCTTAGAAGTAATGGAAAAAGTCTTAAAGATTTTTCTCTAATGCCTTTTGCAGATGGAGAGATGTCTGACTCAATAAATAGACTTATCGAAGATGAACTTTCATATGATTGAGATTTTCTTGCTGCTGAACATGATCATCTTTGTAAATCTCTTAACAATGACCAAAAGAGAGCTATGACAGTGTCATTGCTGCTGTTACTAAAAATAAAGGAGCGTTGTTTTTTGTGTATGGACATGGAGGTATGGGGAAAACACTTGTTTGGAGAACATTGTCTGCTTTCTTTAGATCCAAAGGTGAAATTGTGCTCACGGTTGCTTCCAGCGGTATTGCTGCTCTTCTAATGCCAGGCGGTAGAACAGCTCCTTCAAGGTTTGCCATTCCTGTAGATATTAATGAAGAATCTACTTGCAATATTAGTTAAGGAAGTCATCTTGCTGAGCTATTAGTGAGAACAAAGCTAATTATATGGGATGAGGCTCCTATGACAAAACGATATTGTTTTGAAGCATTAGACAAAACCATGAGAGATATTCTTAGATTTTCTAACCCCAATAGTTTGATCAGCCTTTTGATGGAAAGTTATTATCCTTGGTGGAAATTTTAGGCAAATACTGCTAGTGATTCAAAAGGGCACTAGACAAGAAATTGTTGGAGCTACTATTAATTCTTCTTATTTGTGGCCATTTTGCAAGGTGCTGAAACTGTCTATCAATATGAGATTAACAGCAAATTTGCCAACTTCTGCCATAGATAATATTATCGAATTCTCTGAATGGATTCTAGGAGTTGGTGATGGGAATGAAGGCCTTCTTAATGATGAGGAAAGGATTGTTGAAGTACCTGATGAATTCCTTATCAAGGATTCAATTGATCCTATAGCTACTATTGTTAACAATACATATCCTAAACTTTTGTAGAAGATGCATGATATTAAATACATGCAATGTAGGGCAATTCTTGCCCCAACCAATGTTGTTGTTGATTCCAGTAATGATTACATGCTAGATGTTGTTCCTGGTGAAAAAAGGATCTACTTGAGTTCAGATAGCATTTGCAAAATAGATATGAATTCCTTTTCTAATGAAGACCTTCATTCACCCGAATTCTTGAATAGTATTAAGTGTTGTGTTCCAAATCATGAACTAAAGTTGAAGGTTGGTGTTCCTGTTATGCTATTAAGGAACATAGATCCAACAGTAGGCTTGTGTAATAGGACAGGATTGATCTTGACTAAACTTGGTAATCGTGTCTTGAAAGGAAAGGTAATTTCAGGCTCATGTATTGGTGAAAGGGTCTTTATATCTCGGATGTTGCTAACTCCATCTGACTCAAAACTACCTTTCAAATTTCAAAGGAGGCAATTTCCAATTTGTCGTTCCTTTGCAATGACTATCAACAAAAGTTAAGGTCAGAATCTCTCAAATGTTAGTTTGTTTCTCCAGAAGCCAATTTTCAACCATGGACAATTTTATGTTGCTATTTCTAGAGTTAAGGACAAGAGAGGTCTAAAAATTCTAATTCTTGATAAGGAAGGGCAAATTACTTCTTTAGCCAATAATGTTGTTTTCAAGGAAGTGTTTCGAAACTTAGCATATGTAATAGTGACTCTAAGCTAGACCATTTCATTTCTATTTCAATTTTTAATAATTGATATAATTTATTCTTCAGATTCTATGTTGAAATAATACCACTAGCTTACATATTTCAGGTTGAAGCGTCATCATTCTTACAATGCAGGATAGGAAGCACATTGATCTATGCATATCTTGAGTGTATCTTCATCCATTTGATTCCTTCCTATGACTTTGATTAAATCACATTTTAACTGTTGCAATGATAGTAAGGTTATGTCCGTTGAAATTTCAATTACTATAGTTGTCATTCAAGATGGTCTATAACTGTCAAAATGTTAATTTATGTCTTCAAATGACATGTATTAGCTGTCACAAATTATTTTTTTTAAATATGTAGTTAATCATATTGTAGAATATTTTACCTTTATTTTCTTAATTTAAAATCATTAACAAAATTAATTTGATAACCATATTTGGGATTGTCTTATCTTATAATTTCATGAATTGGTTAATAACAATAGTAAATTTCACCAAACAAGATCATGTATTTATTTATATTTCTTTTTATTCTACATTAACTAATAACAATATATATATAATATTTTAAAATTTAAATTTATAAAAATTAATTAAATACCTTATAAGTCAAAATATTAAACAAGTTTAAATAGTATTAAATTAATAATAACTTAACAAATTGTTTTCCCGTGCAACGCACGGATGCTGTCTAGTACCTAGATAGTTGTGTTTCATCGTTTTCTCTTAATTTTCTTCTGCCAAATTATTTTCTCTTTTATTCTTTAGGCATGCTCCTTTACTAGTTGCCAAGTTCAAAGAATTTTCATATACTTTACTACTATTTTTAACGTGATTTACTAAAGTGTATATCTATATAATGTAACGTGATTTACCTAAAAATTTGTTATAATATAGTTAAAATATACTTTTACTAATTTAAACTAAGAACTTAATTAATTATTTAATCATCTTTTTAATTAATTATTCTTCTCAAACTAATAAGGACAACTTAGCTAAAATATTTCAACTCAAAATTATCTTAGATAAGTTACTTTACGAAAAAAAAAGATGTTACATTTATATTCATCAAAAGTTTTTTATTCCATGCGTTGTACGGACCAAACACTCTAGTTAATTTTAATTTTAAAATCATTATTTATAAGTGCTTTTTATGAAAACAAATAAAAAATCAAATTTTATGAGAAAGACTTAATTTTTATTTTGATCTAGTTTGTGGATTTTTTAAGATGATGACGAGCAAAGGAATTTCCATATTTGGAAGAATCTATTAAAGTCTAAAAGGTTTACAAGATGTCACGTGTTAGGTTTTGATTTAATGATGATGTTCTACTTCTGTGCTTTTATAAACTACTTATCTTATGCATGTGTTCAATAAGATGTTTAGTTGATAATCAAAATATAGAAAGAAACTTTTGTCCCAAAGTTTTTTCTTGTAAAATAAATCAATATAAACATATTTATACTATTATAGAGTACAATACAGACAAATATTTAAATTTAATAATTATATAACTAAATTTTGTTTTGTTTATTTGTAAGAATATTTAAATATACTTGTTAGCTTTATATACACATAAAAAAAAGATAAGTAGTATTCAAGCATGCCTCAATACAAGAAAGTTTTGGATAGGCCATAATTTATTCTGTATGTCTTGGCCAAATAGATGGTGGAGATTGATTCAAATGTACAGCTATAATCTAGCTCCTAGAAAATCTCTTCAAAATATCTTAGATACTTGTATATAATATTTTCTTAGAAACTTAAACATATAGCTACCTTAGATATTTACAATAATGAGTTTCTCTCCAAGATTTTAGAGAACTCTAAAAAATATTCATAGAGTTTTTTTTTGTTTTTTTTGGGGTTGCTTGGCACTTAGCTTTTATAGATTTATGGTCATGAGTAATACACAAATAACGAGCGTTATGAGCTTTAGATTTTGTCAACCGAAGCAATGGCAATCCATAACAACCCACTACTTAAAAACTGCATGTCAAAATCTAATTGAGGAACGATTAGGTTCCCTTGAACTAGACACTGAAGACTCCCTCCTTTAATTTTTCATCAATGCCATTCAACTAATGAAGAGTCCGTGCAAATCAATAGATAGTTGACTGTTTCTTGGATCATCAGCTTGTAGAAAAAGTCAATTTTCTTTGTATAATTGTGCTAGTATCTTCACTGCATGCGTCAAGTGAAAAAATTCCATTGTATCAAGTTATATAAATACTCAAAATCAAAAGTTAGTTTTGTCAGCCAATATGCGAATCCAGTAACCCGAGAGCTCAAATCTCGGTGGGACCTTCGATTCTTATTGATAGCCATTTTTTTTTCAATTCCCTATTTGACCAAGAATTCTTCAATCACAATATATATATATATATATATATATATATATATGAACAAAACTGAATAAATTTTTTTTTTCTTTTGATAATCAAAAGTTTAGGTGGATTCAACACTCTCCTCGTCTCACTAAAGTCAGGGCATAGCTCTGAACTAAGAGAGTACTTATAAGAAACTTACCAAATCTTATTGGTAGCTTTTTCCTTTTTTCCTTCCCAATTTGACCAAGTAAGTATTCTTCAATCAAATGTATAAATGTGTAAAACTGAATAAAATTCGTAGCAGCAAACATGTGCTTGTTTCATAAATAGCGTGCTTCATCGTTTTCTCTTCTCTTCTACCAAATTATTTTCTCTTTTATTCTTTAGCCATGCTCCTTTACAAGCTACCAAGTTCAGAGAAATTTCATATACCTTACTACTATTTTTAACGTTAAAATATTAGACATCTGGCTCTTTGGTTCACATTATTTTTTTCCATATGATGTCACTTTGGCTCTTATAAAACAAGTTGCACTGACATGAAAATTGAAGCAAAACAAACTCAGATGGCAAGTCCAAAATTCCATTTCGGTTTCCTAGTTCTCTTTGCTGTTAGCAATACCATGCTTGTTCCAACTTGCTGCCTTGGTGATCATGATATGTGCCTGCCAAGAGAACAACACGCTGCATTATTTGTATTTGGAGACTCATTTTTCGATGTTGGAAACAACAATTACATCAATACGACTACTGATTATCAGGCAAATTACTCACCATATGGGGAAACCTTCTTCAAGTACCCCACTGGTAGATTTTCTGATGGACGCGTGCTTCCAGATTTCATAGGTAAGAATTGTGGTTTCATAAGTTTAATTATAACACCTTACTTACTACCCGTTCTAATTCTATACCAGCAATCTGAGAAAATTAATTATTGCAGCTGAGTATGCTAAGTTGCCGTTGATCCAACCATATCTATTTCCTGGATATCAAAGATATACTGATGGAGTCAATTTTGCATCAGCAGGAGCTGGAGCTTTGGTTGAAACCCATCAAGGACTGGTCTGTACATTAATTAAGGATTCGAGAAATTTTTAGGTAGTCTGAGAGTAAGAAGAAGCTGGATTAGAATCCTCTGTCTTCTTTTTTGTCTCCCCACTTATAATTTGATACATCTAAAATAATGGATGATTTTGAAAAAAAAAAAAACAAAAATCGATTTGAGATAAAACATGGATGATGTCACTTATGTTTGACTTGGTAAATTATTATTGGCAAGATAAGAATGAGGACAGACAAACAAAACAGAGGATTTGGGTTTGAAGAAGTTAAGGCTATGTATCATTCCGCATTCATCATATCAGCTAAAAGGGCTATCATATTATATTGTCTCCGACTTTACATACATTTTTAATGCTATAATTGATTTGCCTAATGCTAAATTGTACAAAGTAACAAGTTTTGTTTTTTGTTTTGTTTTTTTTAAAACTCTGAAAGCACGTTACTAAGTCATTATGTCGTATATCCAGTCATAGAAATCCTAGAATATTTAGTTTAGATATGTTTGTTTAAAGGAGATTGATGATATGGTATTTTGATACTTTCACAGGTGATAGATTTAAAATCACAATTGAGTTATTTCCAAAAGGTCAGCAAGGTATTGAAGCAGAAGCTTGGAGACACAGAAGCCAAAACCCTGCTGGCTAAAGCTGTTTACTTAATTAACATTGGAGGCAATGATTATTTAGTCTCTTTGTCAGAAAATTCGAGTCTATTTTCTTCATACTCTCCTGAGAAATATGTAGACATTGTAGTTGGTAATCTTTCAACAGTGATCCAAGTATGTAAAAGTAATTAATAACTTTTGCATTCATACACCAAACTTTACTTTGTTATAACATAATCAATCTTCCACTTTTCTAATTTTTTATCTAATTTGGTTTGTAACAAAAGGGAATCCACAAGACAGGAGGAAGGAAATTCGGGATTCTTAACCTGCCACCTCTAGGTTGTATTCCATTGGTCAAGACACTTGTAAATGGAACTAAAGGTTCCTGCTTGGAAGAAGCTTCAGCACTAGCCAGATTACATAACAGCGTGCTTTCTGTGGAACTTCAGAAGTTAAAGAAGCAGCTCAAAGGATTTAAATATTCATACTTCGATTTCTATGAATTATCTTCTGATATAATAAATCACCCTTCAAAATATGGTAGGTAAATTAATGCATTGGTATGTAGTAAATGAATATTTAATTCTCATCTATGGTCTAAATTTTGTGCCTTACTATTTTGTAAAGGCTTTAAAGAAAGCGGTGTGGCATGCTGTGGCAGCGGCCCTTATAGGGAATATTACAGTTGTGGAGGTAAAACATCATTGAAAGATTATGAATTATGTGAGAATGCCAGTGATTATGTGTTCTTTGACTCGGTTCATCCTACTGAAATGGCTGATAAGATTATTTCCCAACTTATATGGAGTGGAAATCAAACTATTTCTGGCCCATACAACCTAAAAACACTATTTGAAGAGCGACTTTAGTTCAACCATGTTCAGATAAAAAGAATCCTTATGCAGTTTGTAATGAAAGGCCAAAAAAAAATAAATATAATTGGCAGATATAGTTGTGATGTATTGATGTATTAATAAAAGAATACTTGTACCTTATTCTTTGTTGCTTCTGTTGGCTAGATCCTCGTCTATTCCCTACTTATAACTCTTTTTTTTTTTTTTTTTTTCCGTTAGAGATAAGAATAGGACATCGATCCAGACGTTACTATAATATTTAGCATAAGGTTGCTGTCAATAAGTTTGAAGCGTTCAATAGTCAATACCAAAACAAGGGAGGAAAATGCCATGTAGCATATGAAATCTGATATTGGTCATTAATTTGGAATTAATCTCGCTGCCCAAGTTTCAATTAATAGCAAAACGTAAAGGGAAGAAGGCATTTTACCCTTTAACTATAAGTTATATACACTTTAGCACATGAATTTTAAAAATATACAAATCGACCACCTAAACTTTTTTGAATGTGCAAATTGACTATTTTATTAACTTTTCCATCAATTATTAACAAAAATAGTGTACATTTAAGAAAGATTAACGTATCAAAGTTATACATTTAGAAAAATTCAGGAGGTTGACTTGTACAAGACCCAAAATTTACGAGATTATAGCAACATTTATTTTTGACTAAAATACATGTTTAGGAAAATTCAAGTAATCAATTTATACTATTTTACAATGTAAGAGTTAAAATATGTATAGCCTATAATTCACAGGGTAAAGTGTTTTTTTCTCCCCAAAAATATAAATTGTAGTCATCCTTTATATTGAAAGTCAGGAAGTTCTTAAGTGGAGACGTTTATCACAATCATGGTGACAAAATCTCAGCTGATGAATATTATATCTAATGGTTAAAAATTAATGTTTATAATTTAATATTTAAAAAAAATTATCTTATAAACAATCTCTCTATTTTACTCTTCTTCTTCACCACTCTTTCCTCCATCTTTCTTCTTCTTCCATACCTCCCACCCCTACCACTGCTACCAACTGCACCCAGCTGCCCACCGTTGTTCCCCTTGCCCCTACCTCCTTCGCTACCCACCGCCACCCCGGCTGTTTGCTGCCTCCACTGCTACTGCTGCTCCCCTCACCCTTAACCCGGGCTGTACCCCCTATACCCCCTAAGGCGATGAGTTTTTCTTCTTGCAACCAAATATCCCCAACACAAAAGCCCCAAACAAATCAATTCAACAAAAATTGAAATACCCGAACTGAACTGTATTTGAAACATAAAAATCATATATATTAAAAAACTATAAAAAAAACCTAAAATTACAACAAAAAGAAGAGTAATAGAAATGTTTTGTTAACATGCAAAAAGTAGGGGCCGTCTAGTTGGTGAGTGTGCCGACGATGATCATGTAATTGAACAGGCATGGCATCTACTTGAAGATGATCCCAAAGCTGTCCAGGTCATAGCATGAAACCCTAGTGTGCATCATCCTGATGGCATAGCACGCGAGCCTGAATGTCATGGGCTAGATAGACAGGTGATGGGCGTAGTTCATGGGGTCATCGATTAACACCCAATGCAAAGATAACATCTTAGGGGTGCAATTTAAAGTTTGTTCGGTATAAATCTTGGGAAAGATATTATTGTAAGTCTATTCGTTATTTATTTCTTTGATTCTAGCTTTAGAATATGATTAAGAATACTCTTAAGTCTTGTGGACATGCAATGAGTTGTGTGCTAAAGAGAAAATAAGTGTTAACAAGATAATTTATAATCCTAGCATAGATTTGGCCTTAGAAAAAAAAATTTCTGCTTGAAGATTATTTTTTTCTTGGATTGTTGGCGGAGTTATCGGAATGAAAATATGTTTAGAAATACCTCTTGGAGCTTTGGATTATATGCTACAATTGTATGACAAATTAGAAGAATTTTATGTTCAGGAGCTACTGCCCAGGTGCCCAAATTTAGTGCCTAGGTGGTGGATATGCAAATTTGGTATGTTGTCTGCCCAATGAACCCCTAGGCCTAGGTGATGGCGGCAGAGATAAAAATCTTGGCTCACGAATCTTCTTTTCCATTCAGTCATTTTGCATTCTTTTCTCTTCTTTTTTCTTCTTCCTCCCTTCTCTACTTCTCCACATCAAATCCCTCACCATTAACCTCCATTTCTTCAACATTTTGGCACCCCCATTTGGAGTTTTTCACATTTATGTGCCTCTAGAGAGAGAGGGTGTGACTCTTGGTTTGAGGAGAGCTTGAGGTGGCAATTTTTGGAGCTCCACTAATGACTCACTCCTTCCTTTCATCTCTTTTGGCTTCCAAGGTAATTATTGAAATCTTGTGTGTTCCTATTTCAAGATTGGGTTGAGTTTTTCAATGAATATTGGTTATAGAGTAGTAGAAGTAGTGTAGAGGGTTTTGATTTGGGGATTTTATGCTTTGAAAAGAATTCCAAGTTAAATTTTGGTTCTAAGAGCTAATTAGTGTTTGCATGATGATGATTTTGGTGCTAGATAACTTGTGGGATGACCATGACTCTGTGACACAACATACTTAGGCTACTCTTTCCCTTGGATTAGCACAGTGAGTAATGGTGTATCTATAACTTGCTTTTGTCTGTAATTTTCTAAAATACATGTTTAATATGAGCTTTGATAAGTTATGATAAAAGGTTGACAAATAGTAAAAGGTTGACTAATAGTTTACTCCATGTTTTATGGAAAGTTTGAAAGCGATTATGTTGGTTAAGTATATATTTATATATATTTATGTATATATGTGTAGTTGTGGGACAAGCTACCTTGAAAGTTGATTTCTAATATTTGAGTACTTTGATAGAAAAGATGAAATTTCATGTTATTAAAATTATAATGTTCAAAAAGCTAATACCTTGAGTAATTTGATAGAAAGAAATAATTTATTTTCAATGCTTTATGGAAGAACTTTAGATACTTTAAGTTAAAAGTATTATACGTTGAACCTTAGTTTGATAGTACAGTTAAAATGTACATGATTTGAGCTAAATAAAAGTTTAGTCATAAGGATTTAGCTAAGAGTAAAGTTTACCTAAGGAGGAGAAAACGATGACAGAACTATTTGTTAATGGTAGCAGCATTAGCCTTGGTGCATCTCGAATAACCTAGCTAACAGGGTGAGTGCTAGATCGGCATATTTGGCCGACATGTTCGGAAGATATAGACACGCTAGGCAAGCCCATACGTGGGATTTATTAGTTATTGCTGGGCAAGCCCAATTAGGCAGTCATTTTCTAAAATAGGTTCCTCCCTTAAGTTTGATTATGATTTTGAAACAAGTATTTACTCTTTATAATATGGGAAAGTATTTCTATCTTTATGCCCAGTATATTATATTTATTACACATGATTTATCACAGTTAATTCTATGTGTATTATGCTTATATATTCATGAAAATGTCTATATTCAATTGAGTTAAAAAGGTGCTTTAACAAGCTATGGAGGTTTTAATGAGAGACATATATTAGACAAGCTATTATATGAAGTTTTATAGTATATTAATATATATAGATGAAGTATTTTACTTGAGAAATAATATGAGTTTCTTAAAAATCTTATAAAGTTATTTTGCTTAAAGTTTATGTGTATGCTTGTCCTACTCTTATTATAGGCATGCTATCTCTCATTGAGTTTGTATGACTCACTCTATCATCTCTTTCCATATTTTTAGACAGGTGTAGATTCGAGCTCCGTGGTGGCTTCCAGAGGTTGTCAACATGGGGATATATTTTGTGTTATGTCTAGTGGTGCTCCATTAGTCTACAGGTAGGGTCCTTCCTGTGTCAGTTATGATTAGCAGTAAAAGTAGTTGGCTTTAATTATGTTAAGTCTAAATTGTAATGATTATGGATTAAGTTTCATGTATGGATATGTATATGTATATTTTCATAAAAATGACTATATTTTAAACTCCTATATTGTGTGCTATAGAGTGCATTCAAAGAATGCCTGGATCCCCAATAATATTTGTGTGTTTGTATTGTTTGTGTAAGTAGAGGATCCTTATTTAGGAATAGTTCTAAATACAAAGAAAATTCTGCTCGATTTTCTTTGGAAATGGTCTAAAATAGGCTTGCTAGGGATGTGTCCCCGTGCGCCGGTCACGGCCTGGGTTGGGTCGTGATAGTCGACCTACAAGATCACGTACTCTGCCACCTTCAAGCTCCCCAAAGGAAATAAAGGAGGTTGTCGGCAAGGAAGGGCAAAGGTATTTGGTGGGGGTGGAGGCAAAGAAGGAGGAGAAGAAAGGAAGAGTGGAGTGGAGGGAGATTATGCAATAGGGTGAGAGAAGGTGGTACTAGTTCTGGATCTAGCTTCCGCAGCTTCTTCTTCTTCTTCTGGATCTTCATCTCTGCCACAAAAGTGATGAACAAGAAAAAAATTTGAGAACCAAAGCATATAGTGCTATTATGTGAGTGGCGCTAGGGCAGTGAAGAAGTGGACGACCAAAGGAGCAATAGGTTGGTGAGGTGTGGGGGGGGGGGTAAAGGGGGATGTGGTGGAAGGGAGAGGGGGAAGAGAGATTAAAATGAGAGTAGAAAAATCATTTTATCATTTTCTTTTATTATTATATTATCAATGATCATCGACAAAGTCACTATTACCACCTAAGATATAGCAACACTTATTTTTGACTAAAATGCATATCTAGGAAATTCAGGAAATCCATTTGGACTATTTTAAAATGCAGAGATTAAAGTGCGCATGGTCTATAGTTTAAAGAGTAAATGTTTTTTCCCTCCAAAATATAAATTGTAGTCATCCTTTTTATTGAAAGACAACCTTAGAAAGTTGTCTTAGATCACAGATATACATAAAAGAACTTAAAAAATAACAAAATTAAGTATACAAAGGTTAAGTTCATAAATTAAATAGGATAGAAATATTTAGAGATGCCAATATGAGTTAGATCTATCGGATCAACTCATTTCACCAACTAGACCCATGTTTGAATTTATGTTTGTAACTCCAAATTTGTATATGTAAAAAGAAGGAGAGCGTGTATTTAAGAGTTCCTCAATACAATAAAGTTTTGGACAAGATACAATTTTTTCTATATATTGGCCAAATGTAGCTTCTCTTATTTATACTAATCTACCCCTTCAATGGACAATGGAGATTGATTCAAATGTCTGGCTATGATCTAACCTTTAAAAAGTTTACTCCAAACAACTTTAATATTTACATGAGATATTTTCTTAGAAACCTTCTATCCCAAATAGAAGTATTTAGTTACTTTAAATATCTATATAGATGATAGTTCTCTCCAAGATCCTAAAGAACTCTATAAAAAGTTTCTGTAAAGAAAGTCAATTTTTTTTTTAATTGTTTCGTGACACTTAACTTTTAAAGATTTATTATTATGAGTAGCACATAAATCACAATGTTATGGCTCTAAAGTTTAATGCAATTCTAAAGCATGTGCTACAATGTTAGTATGCACTTTTAAAGTAAAGTTAGACCATGTAAAATAAGGCGATGTCTTAAATGCACCACATAAAGTACTGTGCATGATGCACCTCATGTCCACCTGTATGTTGATTTGATCTTAGCTATCTTTTGAAGTTAAGCAAATATTGGACGGTGGGGATTGTTGCTGGCTTTACATGCCTATGTTCGCTTCAACGGTGACTACAACGTGAGGTTCGGTGACTATGCCTTCGTCTCTGACATTGATTTCTAACTTGGCTTTTTCTCATTGATGGTGACTATGCCTCCCATCTTCTACCACTGCTGCTTCTAGGCTACCAGGACACACTCTACAGCCACTCCCAACACCAGTTCTGCAAGGAATGCTACATCTATGGCACCATCGACTTCATCTTTGATAAGTGGGGTAGTGCCAGATGCAAAATTGCTAGTCGATATGCGCATAGGGGTTCAAAGTGATGTAGAGGAGTGGGTCTTAGGGTACGACAGTGAGCTCCACGTGTTGCATGAAGGGAGTGCACATGACAGAGCATGGAGCTCTTACATTGTATGACCATCTTATTCCCTTTGGATTAGCACAAGCTTTCCAAGCTATAGAGTCATTGCATCTTCGAACAACTTGAAGGTTCTGTGCCCATGTTGTGCTATGTGGAAAGCAAAATGGAATTAATAAATTAAGCATGATTTGAAGGGGTAAAGGAAGAAAGAAGTAGGAGTGTGTGAGGGGTTTAGGATTCGTTGGATTGTAGTTGTGGTTTTATGGTTCATGGTGGAGGAGGAGTTGAGGTGAGATCGGTGAGTTCGTGGATAGAGAGAGATGGAGGCAAAGTGGGTGTTGAGAAGCACATTGCCGGGTTTATTTACCCATAATTGGAGGAACATTTAACCACACTTTTCAAATGCAGCTAAAAGCAGGTGCATCATACACTTTAGTTTGTAAGGTGCATTGCATCACGCATCATAAAATAAAATGTGGTTTTTATTTTATTTTATTTTTAATAAGCGATGTATGTAATTTTTTTAATATTTGTAATCGATATCTATACTACTAATAATTAAGATTCAAAACATGCAAACTTATATTATGTGTCAGCTTTATATCAATTTTGTTCCTCACCACTTTCTCAAAATTACTATCAAAGGAAATATTTCAAATTAAAATTATTTAAAGAAATAGTTAATTTTAGAATTTAACTTACAATAAATATAAATTCTTGATTCTCTCATCTACCAAAATGATCCACTACTCAAATATCTCTATGTGATTTCATTTCGACCATAGAAAGTTGATTAAATTAATTTAAATAAATTTATGTTAACTGTTTTTCATAAAATTAAAATAATATAAAATAAAAATTTCAAATTTAATAAACATTAATACTGTTGTTACCAATCCCACTACTCGACCAATTATTTCAAATTTTAAGAAAATAATGTAAAACTAATTTTTAAAATTAATGTTGATAATTGTTAATATTAGTTACCAATTTATTTTACCTAATTAATTTTCACCACTCACCATTAATTACTATCACGAGCCAATCTATCTAAAAACCAATTACTTTTACTGCTATTCTTTTTTGTGTATTTTATTACGTAATTAGTCAATTAATAAAATTTCTCTCCCATTTTTTATATATTTATTTATTATTTAATAATTTATTACTCAACTATATTATTTCTTTTTTGTTTTTCCAAAATTAGACTACCATCCATCTATGGAATAATAATTTGTAGTCTTTCTTGTTTTTTGTAAAGTGATTTTTATTATTGGCATAGGAACTCACATATATATGCTCATGGAAAATATCACATATTTTTATTTTTTTAAAGTATTGTGGCTAGTGATAATTTATTAAATGCATCATCAGAAATTAAAAGGTAGTAGAAGCATCATTATTTTTATCTTTAAGCTTTTATGAGAAATTTTCATATCTCTTATATATCTGTCTTTATATATATTTCTCGCTTCTATCAAAACCACATAATCTCCTCCTTTCTACAATAGTTGCTTTGCATTTTCTATTTTATACTAGATGTTGTCATTAGAGTTATTCGTACATAGCTAATGGATGGAGCATTAGGAGCTCTTGCATTTAATAGCAAGGAAGTTGAGATTTGTTCCACTATTTCTTTCGATATCTATAACCACAATCATGTAAACTGAGTTTGTATCACAACTTTTGTCCTATCATTGAATCTATATTTTTATTTATATGGTTTCATATCATTTAAGGGTTTAGGAATTTGAGTTTAGAGATAATTTTGTTTTAATTTTTTCTACAAGATGGATACAGGATTGATGTTTTGGAGGAGGTTTTTTGTTGTGCTTGACTATTTGGTTGTGAGATATACTCCAAATATCTGAACTCTTACATATATATATAATATTCTCTATCTTCAGTTTATCTTTAAAAGAATGCATTTTGTTTCAAAAGAAGGCATTTGTTTATTTTCTCTCAATTAGTAATAGAATGATATATGCGTTTGTTTATTCTCTTTTTTTAGTTTAAAATAAATTTCCATATGGTTATATATAAAAAAAATTCTATATGATTTTTATTTTTATATTAAACATCTTTTTTATTCTGAAAATCAAGTTTTGAAAAAAGTATTCTTATAATACATATTCTTTAGATAATTCCTTCATTTTGTTTTTAAACAACCACTTTTCTAAGAATTAACCAATATCAATATAGGGTTTATTCAAATTCCTAACTTTGAAGCAAATGAAAATACTAGGATATAATAAACATATAACTCGACCTTTTCTAATTCTAATAGATTATACAAAAACTATATAAATTATAAATTTAATAAATCAATTTTAGGTATTTTTAATCATCTCTTAAAAGTTAGAAGTATATATTTTTTAAAACTAAATTATACTTCTAATAATTAATTGTTTGTTCTATGTGAATAATTAATTGTATGCGGAATAGTTTCATACAATATTATCTTTAAAATTAATTTACCAGAATGTTGAAAAATAGGGAAGGAGAAAAGATGGATTTTTTTTTTGAGTTATTTGATAATCATTTAAAAATTGAAAGTAGATAATTTTATTTATTATTATTTAATAATTATCATTATATAATTTATTTTACTATTTTCTTATTTATCAATCAGTTTGTTAGTTTCAAATCAAATTATGCAATTTTTATATAAAATCTATTTATTATAAAGTATTTATATTTATCAAAAGTTTTACAAAACTTTTGTATTGTAACGTTCGTTCATGGAAAAGCTAATGACATGAAACTAAATAGAAAATTTGACATTTGACATTTGACATTTGACAGTGATATGCTTGAGTATATTATGGTATCAAGTAATAAAATAACACAATCTTATTGGTTGTACATTGGATATCTCTAAAGTCAGAAATAAAAACAATAGTTTTTTTCCAATCGTAGCTCATGTGCCTCTGGTAACTTGGAGGAGTCTACCTTATTTGGGACATTACTTGACTATTCTAAATCCACTAGGAATAAAATAAGAATTGAAAATTTTCATTAAAAGATGAATAGTTCTAAATTATTTGAGAATTATGGTCGTTTCCAGCCGTGTCTTTCATGAAAAATAGCATAGCTTACATCTTTATATGAAAATTACTTATATATATAATCATCAATAATAACATGAGTAATAAATACTTATTGGAGCATGCCATGCAAATCTACATGCTTTGTATGTATCATAATATCTTTTCTTTTAAACTCTATATGCAACATAAAGGAGAAAGTATTGTATCATCTTTACTTTAGTTTAACCATTCCCTTGGTCCGCTTGCTTCACACCTCACCAAAAGGCCTCCTGAGGGAATTTCCTTCCTCTAGTGTTATTCATAACATTGTGGTGACAAAGCAAAACCAAGACAAGTACATTTATCCCTCTGCCTCAATTAGCTGCAAGTCTTAAATATCTTTCTTTTAGACTCCACATGCAATAAATAAGCAAACATTTTATATTTTATAACATCTTTGCTTTCCATTGTCCTTCATCTACTTGTCTCACATATATGAAAGCCTTCTCTTAGAGAATTTGTGTAACATCCACCGGAATTTTCTTATCATTTTTTGCCTAATTATTTGATTTTTATCAAATAGTTGAATTTAATTAAAATTCGACTAAATATTTATTTAGGATCAATTGATTAACAATTAATTGAGTTTAGATATGAGGGAATTAGGTTAGAAGTATAGAAGATTTCATAAAAATTTTCTTAAACCAATTTATCGATTTAAAGGAAATCAGTAAGATTATGGTATTTTAAACTGTCGGAACCGAACCAATAGGATTTTACACTCAATAACCCTACATCAAGTGGCTGAAAACTCAGCCACTTAACCTGCAATAGTGGCGCAAGGGAGGCCATAAGAATGAAGGGAGTTGGCTGAAATTCAGCCTTATGTTTTCAACCAATCAAATTGCAAGTTTTCAACTACCTCCTTAAAGCTTTACTAACTTCTTTTCCCCTAAGCCAAATTTGCGCCACCTTCTACCCTTGCTTCAGCCTTCTTCTTCTCTTCTCCACTCACCCAACTCCATCAAACCTTCAAGCTCGACAAGGTTTTATCAATCGAAACTCCAAAATCTAGCAAAATCACATACAAAGAGGTAGAGGTTCAATTTTATTCTTGTTATTTTGGTTGTGGGTAGCTGATAATGGCTTTATTTTCTCAATTCTTGATGTGATGATTGAATGAAGATATGATATTTGGCTGGTTTGTTGGCCATTGTTGATGTTAAAATCGATTAGGAAGTAAGAAAAGGTGAAAGTAGGAAGATGTGAGGAGCTGGAAACCCAAAATCCCTCGGCAATCCTTACGGCGGAGTGTACGGCTCCATCTACTGCCATTTAAATTTGATGAAACCATTTTTATATGAAACTAGACATTCAGGGCTTTCCATACATATATCATATAAGTCCATTGGATTAGTATTGAGAGAGATATGAATTTTGGAAGTTCAACCTAGGTTTTTGAGTTTGATTCTGGGCAGACTAGGTTGTTCAGGGCAAAACTTGCCCTATACTACTTTGAATTGAATGAGACTAACTTTTTTAGAAATCTTACATATAGGAGAATATCCCATAAAACTTTCAAAGTTAGATAAGGTCTCGTTGGCTCCCAGTGGTTCGAGAAAGTTGCCCTATGTCCAAACTAGGCGAAAACAGGGCAGTTTAGGAAGGTCAAATTTCGGGGCTTATAACTCGAGCCCTACTAAGGAAAATGGAATGAAAATTTTTGAAAATGAAAGCTTGTCCTGTTAGCTTTAATATGAGACCAATTTTGTATGATTTGAACTAGTTTTCGATTTTTAGTGGATTTTTATTTTTGAGTACATAATTCTAGCTAGCTACAGGGCAGGCCGAGATAAAACTTAAATAACTTGAGCTATATTTATCAAAATTAGATGGGACTAAAGAGGTTAGAAAATAGACACATAACACTTTAACATATCCAAAATTCAGGTCCAAATGAGTTAAATAGAAATTTTGGTTTGATTTGTAAAAATCAGGCTAATGAATGTGCTGAGGCAGTAACCCTGTCTTAAATGTAACTAATGCTCCTATGAATTTGATGTTGAATTATGAATAAAATGTTATGACTTCTATGAGACATTGGTGTTCTGAGTATTGGCACTATTCATGGGGAAATGGACACATTCCGTTATGCTGCCAAAATTTCGGTAAAGTCTATGCATGAGTTATAATATACATTCAGATACATGTACATTTTCAAGAAAGTCATAAAGGTTATGTTATGATGAACCTAAAGATTATGTTATGGTAAAAGTTCCATGATACTTGGGCCAACCCCGGATTAAGGTTAAGGAGAATAGATCGGTGGAGAGGTCGGGGAAAGTAAACCCGGCATTCCTATATAGGAACGAGCTTGATCCTGAAAAGCAGACTATTACCCAAGAGTCTAAATGGCCAAGAACTCTCAGGGAACCAAGTAATGGAAAAGTTTACGAAGATAAGTTCGAGAATGAGATTTTGCATGGTCATATTTAATAGTCATTATATGTTGTTTACAGTTTGACTGTTATATTTATCTATTACTATATGTTTGTTTATTCTGCTCATTATTCTGTGTATCACTACTTAATAGTTTATTTTGTTTCTTATGCTATCTTAAGTAAAATTGAACCTTGCCTCGGACCAGACGTTTTCTTAAACTTATTAAATATGGATAGTTCAATTTGAACCCATATTTTTATAATTAAATAAAAACCGAGGCAACTGAGAATGAATGTGACATCAGTTAAATATCATATACGAACCCTACTGAGAATTTCTTTAAATTCTCACCTCGTTTTGTATTTCCGCATTATTCTCAGACGCTGGTGATGGACTCGACGACCACTCTTTTTATTGAGATTTCAGACTTGCAGCTCTACCATGATCCTATAGTGGACTCGCTGTACATAGCCGACTCCTATCATTTCTGTCTTTACCTTTTTAGTAATAGAAATTTTGCTGTTTCTTTATTTCACCCCACTTTTGACCCTATTGCTCCGTACTTGATCCCGTTACATATAGAACACCCTCCTCCAGCACTCGCAGCACCTGCAGCTCCTGCTGGTCCTCCACCAGAGTCTCCTCCGCAGGTGGTTCCAGACATTCCTCTCAGTTCTGAGAGCGATCCTTCGGAGGCTACTGGCTCATCATCCTCCTCCTCGGAACCTAGTGTAGACTACTCTCTAGCCGGGCCTGGTATGGCCAATGGCTATCTAACTGAGTAGGTCCCAGTCGTAGATGATATTGTATAGTATAACCCTCTTTTGGCAGTGTGTAGCATTGGGTCATAGACTTAATCGCATGTATATCAGTTAGTTTGAAATGTCCTCTGAGGACACCATGGGATCATTTTTGCTGACAAGGGCCTTATGTCTTTTTGGTACACCGATCCCATTTATGTATCCTATTTTGAATCTATGCATAAACTGAAGCGTTGGCTTCCGACCTATATATGCACGTATACAGTTGATGTTATATTACTTATTCTTATCTTTTTGTTGTGTTTTGTTAAACTTTGTCACATTCTGCGATGTTGAACATGTTCATTATATATAGCGCGCCGTTTCTTCTGTTAAAAAAAAAAAGAAAAAACAAAGAGATGTGATATGATAAATGAAAGGTAAGCAGACTATCAACACGGTAACACAATTTACTTAATTTCATGCTATCACTTAAGCATAACATTAAATTGGTAGGGTGTTACAATTTGTAACACCTTACCAAACAAAATACTATGCTTAAGTCATAATATATTACTTGATAAGTTATTACGTGTGGCGAACTAATTAGATTCCATTTTCTGTTTCATTATTAATTACCCATATAGAGTTAACTGTTCACTTCAATACATTTCTGTTTGACGGTGGAATAAATACTAGATAATTATTGTACTGGAAATAAAGTAACATAAATAAAAGTGTGAAATAGACAGAACTACTGCAAATTTCATCATATTTACATATATATAGACGTTTGTTTTCAAAGTTGACAAGTGATATAGGGTAATAAAATGAGGCCCACTTACACAAAATAAATTGGCCTGTCGACATGAACAATACTCTAACTGGTCCCCACAGGATATTTCATGTGCTATGCAGCATATACTCATCTACTGTTTATGACCCAATACTGTCAAAAGATGGCCATTCTATACATATCCCATGACTGCGCTGCACAAGTACTCTAGGTGGACTTCGAGGAAAGGAATCCGTTTGCCATGCCGGTGCCCCCAGAAGTGTAGTCCGTGCTTGGAGCAGAGGATGAGGAGGATGAACTTACTGCCTCAGACGGATCCTCCTCAAATATCGAGATGGAGGGGATCTGCTACTGTGGTGAGGCTGGAGGATCCATGGCTGGTACTGCTACTGGTGCCGCTGCTACGGGTGGTGATGGAAAAAGATGGGCCATGTGGAGAAAAAATTGCCATATAAGGGACAGCAGGGTCGAAAAGCGGGTGTATAAGTGGTACCACAAAGTCTCTCTGGAAGAAGAAATAAAAGGGAAATTGACACCTACCCAATATGTACACGGAGTCTAAGAATAGATCGAGGTGGATATGGAGTTCAGGGAACTCAATGAATAGGATGCCGGTGGCCACATTCTCCATGATCTGAGAATGACGCGGAAACATATAGTAGGGTGAGAAATAAAGATTTCTCAGCAGGGATCCTAAGTTCATATATATCTGCCATTGCTGTCATTCTCAATTGTTTCGGGTTTTGGTTAATTAAAAGAAAATGTTGCTACCAACAGGATGTTCTACTCAAGTAGTTATAGAAATCATAGCTCGAAACACAACTTTGTTTTACTTAAGGAAAATAAAGGAAATTAAACAGAGAAATAAACAACCAGACCTGTGTTTTTGACATAGTTAAGTGACAGCTATAAAGTGAATATATATATATATATATAATATCCAATGGTGCAATTAACTCAATGCATGATAATAGAAATTGTGGATATGCATAAGAAATAATGCACTTGAACTTAACTCATATTTTTCAATACTTGGTCTCTTGGGAGTATATTGGCCATAAGACTTCTGGGTAATAGTCCGCTTTTTAGGATCGAGCTCATTCCTATACAGGGTCGCCGGGTTTACTTTCCCCGACTTCCCCACTGATCTATTCCCCTTAACTTTGTTCAGCGGCTGGCCCAAGTCACATAGAAATCCTTTCTCATTATAAGGGTAGCATTGCTTGTCTAATACTTATATAATACTTTGACCAATACATGCATAACTTGTAAATTCATATTAATTGAAATCTCTGCCGAAATTTCGGCAGCATAACAGATCATGTCCGCTTCCCCATGAATAGTGCCAAATAACCAGGAAATTTTAATCAAACAGCAAACCCAATATAGAGCATCACATCTTCAATAGTTGTCACATACAACAAAGTCTTATGAGTAAAGCTTAGGTAGTTAGGTGCAATGTTTAAAATCTTAAGCCTTAATCTATCTTGCAAGCTTTTAATTTCTATTGATGTTCTCGAGTTTGAGCTTAGGACTGAGTTCCGAGATTATATAAGTTCCGACTTCCGGGGTTATGTTCGATCTCCGAGATTGGTTCTAGGTCGAGTTTTGGAATTACGGGTATAAGAGTTTTAAAGCGTCCTAGTTCTCGACTTTCGAGATGCGGGTATAAGGTTTCACATTCTAGTACCAACTTCCAAGTTTATGTTGAAAAATCCCGACTTCCGGGTTTAGGTATTTTAGGGTTTTATATTCTTGTCCTTGACTTTCGATTTCAAAGTGTTTTATGTACTTGTGATCCTGATATGCGACCTTAATCCACAATTGGTCTTCCAATACTTTTATGAGTGTGTTTCCTAAGTTCCAAGTTTCTGACATTGACTATACCCGATCTAATTTCCTATTCACTAAGTTCCGAGTTCAACATTAAATATACCCGATCTAGGTCTCTGTTTACTAAGTTCCGAGTTCCAATATTAACTAAACTCAATCTAGTATTCATACATGTCTCTAGCTAAAATTGCACTCTTATAAGAGAAAATTCACCAAAAATAGAATCTGGGTGAAATTATACGAAATTTATATCACTGTAAAGCTAACAGAGCAAGCTTTCAAATGAAAGAAATTGCATATTATTTGAATAAGTATAATTCGAGATATAAGCCTCAAAGCTTGACCCTACTAGACTACCTGATTTCAGCCCGGGTTGAACTTAAGGTGAATTCATTGATGTACTGGGGATAGTTGGCAATGAATTTAACTCTAAAATTTTTATGAGATGTTTTCTCATATGTTAGCTTTCAAACAATGTTGAATTCACTCAATTTAGAGTTGTGTAGGGTGAGTTACACCTTTCTCAACTCACAATGCCCGGGTAAAAGTCCTGATTTCTAGGTCAAATTTCAAAAATTCATAACTACCTCTATACTGATCCAATGGCCTTATATTATATATGTATGGAAAGCCCTGAATGTATAGTTTCTATAAAAATAGATTCATGAAATTTAAACTGCTGTAGGCAGTGTAACGTCCCGATTTCCGATTTTCGACCTCAACAGACAAACCTAATAATGTCCGATTTCCGATCTTCGAATTTATGTCCGGGTCTCAAATAAGAGGAGCATGAGGTCCTACATCTGACTTCACCTTCGGATTTCAAGTAAAATGGGATAAATTCCGACTTCCGAGTTGGTCTGCGTAATTCCCAACTTCATCTGGTATTAACTTCCCGATTTCCGACTTAACTTTGGACTGACGTGATTCCCGATATCTGACTTCATGTTTCAAGGAAAATATACCCGGTTTCCAATCTCTTGAAACACACTGTATATAAAATACCGACTTCTGGATTTAAGTACTTGTGTTTGATATTGAGATTCGAATTATCGAGTTCCGACCTTAAGCATCCTTGTTTCGACTTCGGACTTGACCCAAGTTGATGCTTTAAAATAATGGAACAAGTGCCAACGTCCGATTTTAATGTAACGAGTTCCCGCCTTAGAGTTGGACTCAATGGGCATGAGTTCGAATCCTTGAGCTAATTTCCAAGTCACAAACGAGTTCCGATATACGAGCTTATTCTCAAGAGCCTTCCATTTCTGTTGTTGTTCCCGAGTTCGAATGGGGAGTTTCGAGATTAGGTGATTGTAAGCTTATGACTTCCGACATCCGACCTTGCTTCCAAATTTCGAATAAACCAGACAAGATTTCCTCAAGTCACAAACAAAATGGGACGAGTTCCGACATCCGGCTTCAGCTCCAAGCTCAAGTAAAACGGCACGAGTTCCGACCTCAAGCATAATAGGGACGAGTTCCGATTTCAGGTAGAACGGAAGCATATCCCACTTTCGGGATGACATGGAGAGCAGTTTGTGGGACGACGTGGAGAGCAATTTGACCACAAAAGTGAGAGACAAGGCTGAACTTCAACCACAAAATTCCAACCAATCAATACCACAACCCTCATGTATTTAAATTAGACTCTCTTCTCCATTTTGGTCTGATTTACGTCTCCCTTTCCCTTTGCTCCAACCTCTTTCTTCCCTTCTCTCAATCAACTCCATCACTCCTTCAAGTTTAGCAAGGTTCTAACACTTCAAGTTTTAGCACTTATCTCAAATTACACTCCAAAGAGGTAAGATTCAATCTCTAATCTTAATTTTTCTAAACTGAGGATGCATGAAAGATTACTCTTTTATAGATATTTGATGATATATTGGATGTATATGATAAATTATGGTTGGATTAATATGGGATTAATATGAAATCTTGAGTTGAAATTATGGTTAGAAGGAGAAAATTAGAAGGAATTGAGTATTAGGATGTTGTCTGGGTGAAGAATCCTCGGCAGTCCGAATGGCGGAGTGTATGGTTTGCCTACAATCAGTTAAATCCGATGGAACTAGTTTTAGATGAAAGTAGACATCCAGGGCTTTCCATACATATATCATATAAGGTTATTGGATTAGTATTGAGAGAGATATGAATTTTTGAAGTTTGACCTAGGATTCAGGACTTTCATCCGGGCAGGGTGACTTGAGGAGGGTATAACTCACCCTACACAACTCCAAATTGAGTGAAACTAACTTTTTTAGAAAGCTTACACATAGGGGAACATCCCAATATGAAATTTCGAGTTTGTTATGTTCCCAATTGATCCCAGTGTTCGAGGAAGTTACCCTATGTCCAAACCGAGCCAAAATATAGTAGTTCAGAAAGGTGGAATTTCAGGACTTATAACTCGAGCTATACTAAAGCAAATGAAGTGAAACTTATTGCAAATGAAAGGTTGTCCTATTAGTTTTGATATGGCACCAATTTCATATGATTTGAGCTTAGTTTCGATTTTTAGTGAATTTATACTTCCCGGAGTGTAGTTCGGGCCAGTGACTGAACAGACTGAGGCAAAAGTTGAATATCTTGAGTTATATAAATCAAAATGATATGGGACCAATGAGGTTAGAAAGTAGACACATAGAGCTATGATATATCCAAAATTCAGGTCTAAATGAGTTGAATAGAAGTAAAGGCAGATTATACAAAATTCAGGCAGAATTGAGTAAGATTGGCAGAATGGCCAAATTGATAGTTTTACAAGTTTTAGTGACTATATAAGGATTGAGTTGAGGATTACAAGTTTTATATTGATAAATACGTTAAGTTGATTATATTGCTATGGCTGATTTGTCCGTGAAAACAGGCACTATTCATGGAGAAACGGATCTGATCCGTTATACTGCTGAATTTACGGCAGAAGTCTGGGAGACTATGAGTGTCTATATTACAAGGTATTTATGGTATGAACAGCCACACAATTATGATTGTGTATGTGAAAATCCTATATGCAAGAATGACATAAGTATGATATGAAGTATATGAAAATAAATCATGAAGCATATGTATGAGTACATCCTGCATGACTATGCTTGATTTTGCATGAGAATGAAAAGCCATGAGTATATTAAATATGAATCCCTTCACTCGGAGGCAGTTAATTGAGATCCCTCCCTGTGAAGGCAGTTAAATAAGATAAGATGTGGGTCCCTTCGCTTGGAGGCAGCTGCACTTTGAATTCCTCCCTATGAAGGCAGCTAAAACTATGAGATAGCTCTACCTTGGAGGCACGTGGTCAGATGAGATCCTTCTATATTGAAGGCACGTGACCAGAAGAGATCCCTTCAATTAGAGGCACGTGGCCAGAACGAGATCCCTCCAAGACTAGAGGCACGTGGGTCCCTTTGTGGGTAAGTCGGTGTGACAACGGTCACGGGTGAAGCTGACGAGCTCACTCAAAGGCCAGGCTACCCAAGGGCAGTAAAGGCTAAAGACTAAAGACTAAATATTAAAGTATATGCAAGCACCCCAATCACATGAGGCATGGCATCGACCCAGCTAGTATGAGTATCGGGGACAAAACTTACATGAAGCATGGCATCACCCAGCTAGTGTAAGTACCGAATGAAGATCCCATATTCCTAAAGAACGTGACATGGCAATCATGCTCTGATGGGGTATGACATGGCGATCGTACTTTGGAATGTGGCACGTAAAGATTTCATGATGAAAAGAAAGATGAAGAAAGGAAAGTAAATTTTATGTATATGCATAAGTTCAAGTACAAGTAAAGTTATATGTAGAGGTAATATCTCCAATGTACTGATGCTATTATATTTCATTATATTTCAGTCATTATTCATGATTTGATTTGTGTAGGCTTTCCCAGATGCCAAGTGTATGAGTAAAATAAACTTTACTTCGGACAGTATATTTTCGAACTGTAAAATCAAACAGTTTACATAATATGTTCACCTTTATCAAAATAAACCGAAGCAAACTGGGGATGACAACGATGATATTATGCATAATAATTAGAGAATCCTACTGAGAATTTATAGTCTTGTTTGATAACTGTTTTAAAAAACAGTTTTTGATTTTTTAAAACAAAAAAACAAAAAACCGTGTTTGGATTGCCATTTTCTACACGTTAGTTTTAAAAAATTAAAAACTGTTTGTATGTTTTAAAAACAGAAAACTGAAAACAATTGAGACATGTTTTTGAGTTTTTGTTCTTAAAAACACAAAATAAGCGGTGGCATACTTGTAAATTATTTGTTTTATTGGTTTCACAACTGTTTTTTTTCCTTTCTCGTTTCTTCTCCTCCCTCTGCTTCCTCTTCGTTTCCTTTTTTTCCCTTTCTTTTGCCTTCCTCCATGCTTAAACCTGGAAATACCCCTTCCATTTCTTCCTTTGTGCCGTTTTCTTCTTCGTCTTCACCACCGCCGTGCTCCTCTCTGCAAATCGTCCCTTCCCTTTCTTCCTTTGTTTCGCGATCTATCTCTCTGTCCGCGTCGCTCTCTTTCTCTCTCTCTCTTCGCATCATGTTCTGTCTCTGTCTCTGGTGTTCTTTCCGTGGTGGTGTGCGGTGGGTTGGAGGTGCATTTGTGCAGTTGGGCGGAGGTTGCGATTACTATGTTATGTAGTTGTGCGGTTGCTGTTGCTGTGCTTGGTTGGAGAAGATGAGTAACGGCGAAAGATGGATAAGGGAGAAAGAGAGAAGACTTTTAGTATAGATCCCTTGTATGTGGTGTATCAATACACCTTCAATCATATCCTTTAGATCATGTGGTGTAGTATCAACTTAATATTATGTTAAATTCTATTTATAATAATGTATTTATATTATATTTATTTGTTATTTTTAAAAAATCATTTGCTAAATAAATTTTTTTTATTTTTTATCATTAAAAAACTATTTTAAGAATAAAATTGTCACCATATAAGCCTTTCAAGTAATGCCTTATTGTTATAAACTATTGTGTAATTCATAATTATATGCGTAGTTGAAGAATATGTGATAGATTATTTAAAGAATTGGAGAATATGAATCAAAATTATTATTACATTCAATTATGCTATTATATGTTTGCAATTTTTAAAAATTTTTTGCCAAACAAGTTCTTGTTTTATTACTTTTAAAACTTGTTTTTAAAAACAATCATCCAAACAGATTTTCTATTTTTTACCACTAAAAAACTGTTTTCATAAGAAAATTATCAAACAGATTTTTTTATTCTTTTATTTTTAAAAATTGAACTTAAAAATAGTTTTATAAAACAATTTTTGGAAACTAAAAAACAAAACACTTTCAAACAACCCCTATAATTCTCACCCCTATTTCCGTGTTGTCTTCAGATAATTTCAGAAGTTTCCGAGGACGGCTAAAGCTGCTGTCAGATAAGGTCCATTCAGGTAACAGTAACAACTCCAAGGTGTGGCACTATGACTTAAACATAGTACTATACTTAGGAGAGTGTTACAGGCAAAGCCGTACACTCCTCCATACGGACCGCCGAGGAAAAACTCTAGCAGCTTCTTAAGTTTTCTCTTCTCTTCAAGTTCTTTTATACCAATTTCAACTCCAATCACAACACACATGCAAATTCAGTCATAAATCATCATCATCACTCCAAATCACATCAATATCATGAGGAAAACAAGATCCCCACACAGCCCCAAAACAAAAAGAAACAAGAAGAGAAGTTGGATTCCTACCTTGTCTAGTTGAAAGTTTGTTGATTTGGTGTGTTAGATGTAAGCAACTCTTGATGAGACTTGAAGAGAGGTTGAAGACGGAGTAGAGAGGAGTGTGAATGGAAGAGAAATGGAGGGGGATCAGCTTCTTATCTTAGCCAAAATTGACAAGGGCAAAGAAGGAATTGAACACAAACTTGTGGAGCAAGGAGTTAGGTGATTGGTGGATGTGTGTTGGAGTTTTAATTTGATTTTGTGGCTGCCATCGTTGGCTGAAGGTGGCGCCACATATATGGGTGTTTTGGCTAAATCCTAGCCATTCATCCTAGGACACTCATGATGTAAGTTTTATTTATCCGGTTCCAACAATTTTAAAATATCGAAATCTTACTGATTTCTCTTAAATCGAAAAACCGGTTTTAGAAAAATTATATGAGATTTCCTATGTTCCCAATATAATTCCATCAAGCCTAATCCCTTCTAAATCACACTTAATTGGCTCTAAGTGAATGCTTAATCAAATTTCGATTAAACCCACTTATTCGATAAAACCGAACAACTTGGTTATTAACGATAAAATTTTTTGGACGTTACAGAATTCCCCTCCTCTAGTATTACTCGTAACATCATAACAACAAAATAGGATCATTACGCCACACTAGCCAAGGCAAATACATCTATCTCTGTTCCTCGATTAGCTGCAAGTCTTAAAAGTCTTCTCTTTAAATAACTTGTTTGCCATGATAAATTCTTAATATAATACATTCTTAATTGAATAGAACTCAAGTAATAGAAATACCTTGACATAATGCATAAATATAATCAACATAGACTAAATAATAAACTATAGATTGCATGTGAATTTAAAAATAATAAACATATAAAAATGAGTAACTTTATAATAATAAAATGTAGCCATAGTTTTATTTTGAAAATAAATTCATCTTCTACCTTCAAATAGTATGTGATTGGGTGGATTCTTTAGTGCATTGCTTTTATCATGTATTTAGTGTATTTTTTGAGTGTAGGTAATGGAAAGCTGACAATTGGTGTAGTGTATGATGCACTTTTTATCTAGTTGGTGCATTTTAGACATAGCCTTAAAACTGATAATAAAGTTAATGCATTGCCTTCTCCAAATGAGAGTCCTCTGACGCCAATGTTCCTAATCACAGTTACAGCCCGCTCGTTACCAATATTACGCTAGACTCATACTTGTATGAATTTAGCTCATTCGCCATACTACTTCCCCCTTACGGGTGGTTAGTATAGCTCATTCGCTATCCTTATACTATGTACTCGTCTAGCTCATACCTTTTGTTCTAACTCTCTAAGCAGAGCTCGCTTGTTAGGCTCCTTCTCACTGCCAGCTCCATGACACAACTACCATCCTCAACCAATGTCACCACTAGACAGCACTTTTGCCGCATGTACTCTGAACCTCGACTTCTAGTCGTTGACACTCCCTTGAACCAAATCTGCAGCCCACATACCCCCTTGAACCAGATCCACAACCCATGCACCCCCTGATCCAGATTTGCAGCCCACATGCAACCACCATCTTCAACCAATGCAATTACCATCTTCGAACAAGCCATATCATCTCTACCTCCGCCTTGTACTGCCCCCATCGAATCCCCGCGAGCAAGCTGTGCTACCATCGAAGTGGCATCTAGCTTTAGTGGAAGCTACAACAACCACCATCGCATCTCAACTGGAAGCATTCACCTTCCATGCACAACCACCATGCAAAGACCACTACTCCTCTCTACCTATACCTCTTCTTGGTGAAATTGAGAAATGAACCATATTCTTCTTTTCATTCATGATTATTGTGTTAGTGTGTTTAGTGTTTATGTTTTGTTTATCTGCAGATGTTATTGATGGATTTATTAATTTTTTAAAGATCTTTTGTTCATTGATGGATCTACAAATGTTCATTCACGATTGCTTTCCAAAGATCTAGAATCAAAATTGATGCAAGAAAAGCACAATTATTCCTTTTTTTTAAGGCTATATATCTAAGATATACCCACTAGACGAAAGATACATCATGCACTTTATCACTTGTCAGCTTCCCATTAGATACACTCAAAAAATGCGCCAAATACATGACAAAAAAAATGTACCAGAGAAGCCACCGTGTGATTGGCATGCCCTTCCAATCTTCATTTCCTTCTCTTTCTTCCCCCCTTCTCTCTCTCTCCTTCTCTCCGTTTTTTTTTTCTCCCTTTCTTTTATCGTAGTCTCACTGCATACTTGCCTAAGAATTTATGCTGATGGCTTTGTTGCTTCCAAATTGTGAAGCACTCCCTGTTTATACAGCAACTTACGGTGCCAGTATGGCACTCGCATGGCTTAGTTGTGACATTGTAACAGTACCAATTTCACAGAATTACAGAAACATATACCTCAATTAAATGGTAAGTGATTAATTCAAGTATAGTATCAGTATAGTAGTATACGTCGGTATAGAAAACAATAACTTCAATATAGGCCTCAACAAGAAAATGCAAAAGATAACTACAGGTATAATGGAACTCTATTGAACCATCGAACCCTACACTCCATACCTGCAAGTGAGTGAGGAATTGGAATCAATAGCTAAACGTTAAGAGAGGGGAGGGAAGAGTATTTAGATGAGAGAAGTGATTTCATACCAATGCCTGCCCCTCCTTCTGAACCCAGCAACCTATATCATATTCATCTCTTGGATCCCTTGGGCTTTTTGACTCATTGCAACCTATTAGGCCCATTACATTACCTCCCCCATTAAAACGGACCTTGTCCTCAAGGTCCAGAATAGCTCTGTTCCATCTCTAAAATTTCTGAACCACTCTACTCGTAGTCAAGCAGAGAAAATATGTCTCTAAAACCAAGTAACGAGTACTAGGGTATCAACCAAAAATATCAATGTATTAAGGTATATAGAAAGCACAAGCACAAGAAACCATGAAATAGTATCAAATGTTGCCATATGTCCAAGAGCCAACGTATGCACAAAGTCATTTTGAAGCAGCCCAGTCACAATAGCAACATGACTCTTTGCAAAATAATATATCTTTTTCACCCCAAAAAGAAATATATCATTTGAGAATGTTAATAGCCATTGTATATAAAAGCATGTTTCCTTGTGCTCAGCAACAAGCCACGATTGAAATGATGCCAACAAGAGTGAAGTGGCAATGCCTCCCAAAACATGAACCAAAGATGAGGACTTTGTACTGAGTAGAATGTTTTGTAATGTGATAGAGATTGTAGATTATGTAATAAGTCATACATGCCCAATACTGTCCGTGTTTGCCAGCTAAAGATCCAGCAATTTTTGAATAACACGGAACCCCCAAAACGAGCAAGGAACAAATAAGCATCGCAACTCCTTTTGCATTTGAAATCTGCACCATAAATTGATGCCAATTGAGTAGAAACAAACCTCACTGTGACTAGCTTTATGCTAGGAACAAGAGTCACAATTAGGAAAGTTCCATCACTTGGTTTCCATAAATCTTGCCCACCTAAAATTTCTTTACTACCATCAAGTGAGATAGCACATGTAACCATAACAAATCCCAGGATAATAGTTGAGACAATCTTAGAACTGTTAAGTAAGACAACCACAGATTCAGCTGCAAGGAGAGCATGTTCCGAGAAGTAAATTGAAAGAACCATACCCCTAGGTTGGCTTCCAACAACAAAATGCTCAGCAGGACCAAAATCATCCCTATGAAGAACTCTGTATACTTTGTTGTCAAATCTAGCATTAATAATCTCCTCTGTGTTGGCTACTAACAATATGGTTAATCCATTCTTTTGCAGACTTGTCGCCAGACACAAGATGTATCTGTGGTAATCGTTAGGACTCCCATTAACCTGAACACTAGTGCTTTGGGTACTATTCCCAACTCGAGCTCCAATAAGCAACATGAAGGACCAATCCATGCTATAATAACAAACTTGCTCCCTAGCTATTTGAGTACTTTCATCAAACCCAAGGTGGATAATCCATAAACCACCAGGGTCAAACACTGAATTTTGTTCTTGACATCCATATCCTCAAAATTTAGAAATCTATAACCCAATAAATTTCCTAATCTTTCCTCATGTTTCCCAGATTGTACACAAGTAAAGAATAAATGAGAAGCCCAAAGAAATGCACAATTACCTGCAGTACCTTGACCATAGATCGCCAGATACCTTCAGATTTCAAAGATCTGTACTTTTCTTGCCGTAAGAGATATCAAGAAATTCATCGAGGAGCTGGTATATGGTAGCCTCTTTCTCAAACTTCCTTTTGTTGTGAAGAATAAGAAGGCTGCGCCACAACTCCCAAATCTCCAAGAAGGATCCGCGACTTTACGATATCAACTCCGGCCAACCTTGTCATCTCACGCTTTGTAGGACCCATCGCATTCTACATTGCAGCAGGAGGATCGTTGCTTGTAGTGGTCCTCTGCTGTGCCGATAGTCCATCGAACAATTGGTGTGCAATGTATTGCCATCGCATCGTAGTGCCCAGATTCAATTGAATCTCTCTTACTTCTCAGCAAGCCACTTACCCAATATACCTGCCCTCTTCTCTTAATATGTGCTTGCCTTTTTCTTGGTTCCTATTCCAATGTAAAGGAACGTGCAGTTTGTGCGTCTCTAAAAATGGATGGCATAACAAACCAAGACATGCCACTTTTTTTATTTCCACATGATTTCATTCCTCCTGGGTCAAAAACAAGACAGTGGTTCATGGCATCGCCTTAGCCACTTGGTTTGCTGCAATAATTTTTTTCTCTACGACATAAGTGCTGGAGCCACTATTTGTTTCCTTCCATTTCCATGCCTCCTCCAGATTTTTAAAGCTGGAATATGTAATCACCTTGGACATCTGAGACATGTACTTGTAAGCTTGGAAACTATGAGATCGTTGATGTGCAATTGCTCCAACGTTCACCGCCTTCGCTATAGCCCCCTACATCATCCGTGCAAAAAATGATACCCTTACCCCTGCCTTCATTAGTGAAGGTAGTCTTCAACACGGCCAAGAAGAAGAATGGATGGAGCACCGATCTTGATTTCGGCCAAGTAGTATGAGAGGAATTTCGTGCTTTGTTTGACGCTTAGGGTTCAGTCTGATACCAACCTCCTCTGCGTCAAACTCGACCTTGTCGAATTGCGCAAAGATCATTCGCCTTCGGAACTTCCACTAGCCTTTGCGGCTTCACAACGAGAAATGGCACAACTGTAGTTTTCTCAGATCCATGGTTTTGAGCATCCTTCTTGCTTGAGTCCTTCTTACTGGCTGAGGTAATGTCATGGACAAATTGTGATGTTTCCTTCTTGGTGGTCATGTATTGGGTGAGTTGCTCTGAGAGTCGATCTATACGATCGAAGCGAGCCCTAAACTGCGCATTTTGGTGGTTCAAAAGACGATGCAAGTGTTGTAGTTGGGCGTGCATTTCATCGAATTGCGCATGCATTTTGTCAAGAATTGCGAGATCTTCCGCGGTGAATTCCTCAACCATGTAAGCTAACGAAAGCACCAATGTAACAGTACCAATTTCACAGAATTACAGAAACATATACCTCAATTAAATGGTAAGTGATTAATTCAAGTATAGTATCAGTATAGTAGTATACGTCGGTATAGAAAACAACAACTTCAATATAGGCCTCAGCAAGAAAATGCAAAAGATAACTACAGGTATAATGGAACTCTATTGAACCATCGACCCCTACACTCCATACCTGCAAGTGAGCGAGGAATTGGAATCAATAGCTATTAAGAGAGCGGAGGGAAGAGTATTTAGATGAGAGAAGTGATTTCATACCAATGCCTGCCCCTCCTTCTGAACCTAGCAACCTATGTCATATTCATCTCTTGGATCTCTTGAGCTTTTTGACTCATTGCAACCTATTAGGCCCATTACAGACATCTTGCCATGCGCCGCTAACTTGTTGGACTCTTTTTATTACACCACTAATCTTTCCCCTCATGGCTTGTATTAGAAGCACTTAGACACCACATATCATTGTGCAGAGTTTGCACCTCACCGCTATTTCTATATATTATTATTCTTCTTATTACCATTATATTATTATAATAATTTACCAAAGTGTATATCTATAATGTAACGTGATTTACCTAAAAATTTGTTATAATATAGTTAGAATATACTTTTACTAATTTAAACTAAGAACTTAATTAATTATTTAATCAGCTTTTTAATTAATTATTCTTGTCAAACTAATATGGACAATTTAACTAAAATATTTCAACTCAAAATTATCTTATATAAGGTACTTTATGAAAAAAAGGATGTTACATTTATATTTATCGAAAGGTTTTTATTCCATGCATTGCATGGACCAAACACTCTAGTTAATTTTAATTTAAAAATCATTATTTATCAGTGCTTTTTATGAAAACAAATAAAAAATCAAATTTTATGAGACAGACCTAATTTTTATCACCTACCTTCCTCGAGCTTTTTTTTCCTCCACTGCCAAACCGTGATAGGATGAGTGGTCTGCACGGCTTCCTTTTTGTCAGTCTTCATGGGTCTACTGTTGGGTAGAATTACAATGCTTCAGTCAAAAAGTTGAACATTAATGATCCAAAGAATCAATGTCGTCCAGCTACTAATAAAATAAAGGTCGCGGTTTAGTTTAGATGCAATGAGGTAAGTTTAAAGTGATAAAACATACACTACTCTCATGAATACACTGCCGATGATTGGATAAATTGTATAGCGAGTCAAATTTGTTCAATTTTTGAAATGACATAAATGGACATCAAGCGAGTGTATACTTAGCCGAAACTGTGGAAACAGTGTACAGCACAGCAATGTCATATTTCATATTATTTAATTATATATTGTTGAGGCAGGAACGAGTCAAAGCATTTCGTTTGTTGTTATATACATATAAAACATAAACTCAACTAATGATACTGTACCAACTTTTTTTATTTAATACAATACAACTAAAGGCCAAAAAAATAATACAATACAAAAAGCAATCAAATATATATATATATATATATATATATATATATATATATATATATATATATATATATTCTGAAGATAATTAATATATAAACAATGAAGGGAAAATTTTTATAAATGTATGGAGTCGCGGCTATATGGCACTTCTTTTTTAAATAATTTGTAAAATAAAGATGCCATTGAAAAGTTTAATTATTTGATGAAAGGCAGAAAAAATCCTTAAAACTAAAATGGACGATAAAATTGTGTTAATTATAAAACACGTAAAAAGAAGATAAATAGTATGTTGTTATTGTCTTGTTTATTCAATGTTATTTACTTGCAAAATTGTATTATTTCAATTTTATATTCAGTACGTTTTGTATAATCTTGTTAGAAAGATATTTTTGTAAAAGTAATCTTTAGTAAAGGTTTTTTTTTTTACAAAAAAAAGGTAATTTTGCATTTGTATAATCTATATATTAAAACTCTTATGAGTCCGTTTAAAAGAACAAAATTGGTTTGTTTATAGATAAATTGGGAAAAAAATGCTAATAGAGAAAAATTATGGTTTGGTAAGAGAGAAAAAGACGTGAATACAAATTGTATTGATTAAAGCATTTTTTTAAATAATAAGTATTTTTTTTCCCGAAAAAATGCCATTTATAACAAACTCATAATATTGTAGATAGAAAATGCTCAAGTGGAAGGAAATTGTAGTGCGTACAAGATGCAATGTAAGATGGGCATACTAATCATTTTAATTTCTTTCAATTTTGGTGAGTTTGACACAGACCTTTGAAGGGATATTCTTGCTTAATTATGAAAAATATAGGCAATTTTTTTTTGTTTGATAAATAAAAAAATTGGGTTACTTTCGCTTTTGACTTTTAAAAGTCAGGAGGTGCTTTTGGGGGTCTTCATGAGATACTTTTGAGAACTAGTTTATATTATTTAAAATTTAAAAGATCAATATAACTTTATTCTTTTTAATAGCAATAAAAGTAGAAATTATTGTCTTTAATATTTGTATCTATTATAGTTATTTTAGATTTTAAAAGTAGCTTTATTAAATACTAATCTTATAATTTTTACTTATTAAGAGCAATTTTTATATTAATTTACCAAACAGTACTACTATAACATTTTAAGAGAAGCTTTTAGAAAGTTTAAAGAATTCAACAACTCTAAAAAAATTACAACAATATCAAACTAAATCTTAATTTAAGTTATTTTGTGTTATGTAAATTTGAATCGAGTGAAAGAATGAGTGTATTTGAGTACCGTGGAAGTAATTATTTAAGATGTTATTGAAGCAATGATGGAGAAATATTTATTGTAGCTTCAAAGTGAAAGGCATTCATACCTTCAATAAAATAATATGGATGAAGTAGTTTATTAATTAATGTTAAGATGCATTGTAGAACAGGCCTTTAGTTGATGGTACAAATGTAATGTATCTGAAAGCTACTATGTAGTTGGACCATGCAAGGCATGGTTTTAAACAAAAACCCTTTTTTTTAATGTAGGAAAAGATTAAGATTATATAATTACATGAAGTTAATTTTGAAAAAACACAAAATTGGTGAACAAATAATGTTTTTTTTTTGTTGAAATGTTAGTGTGGTTTCGAAATAATAAAATCCACGAAGAATTAAAGTGATGTTAAACTTTAGAAAGTGCATATCTTAGATGAAAATTGAAAATGCTACAAATTTATTTTGTTAAGCAAAATAAAACCTAAATTTCGATATTATTGTGGCATAGGGTTGGCTTAGGGAGGGCTGGAAATAAATATGGTACGTGGACCATGCAAGTCGCGGGTTTAAACAATTTTTTTTTATTATTGTAGGAAAAGATTAAATAAAAATTGGATATATGCATTAAATGAAAATTAAAGGATTATAACTACTCAAAGTTAACTAATAATAAAAGTGTATACACGTTAAATAAAAATTTTTAAAAATAATTTGACATTTATATTTAAAAGAAATCTAACTGAGGGGTGAGAAAAAAAAAATGAAGCTGGGGGAATTAACTCATAAATACATATGGAAGTATTGATAGGATTCTCCAATAATATTTTAAAAATTATTTTAAATATGCTAATTAAATATAAAGATAAAAATCGGTAATATTAAAGCTAAGAATAGATTATTTTTCATTAAAACAAACTCTTACAATTAAAATAAAATAATCGATTTACAGTAACAAAATAGAGATATGTAATTGAAACAGTACAAATAAATTTTGTTAACAAAATAATATTATAATTTTAATATTATTATGGAAAATGTTTGTTTTAGTTTGAAGAATGAAGATTGAGAATCAAAAGTACAAATTTACTATGTTTAAGCTTGTATTGTAAGCTTCAACAGTGATTTAGTTGGCCTTTACACATAAGACGAAAATTGTCTAACCTTATAATATTTTGTTCCACAACAGTTTATTTTGTCTTTTCAAGACAAAAAAAAGTATTTTGGTGATTGGACAACAATTAAATGATCAATGTCCAATTTTTAGAATGAAGCATTGTCTACGTCTCTGCCAAATTTTTGCATTCATTGTTGCTGATGTTAGTCTTTTGATTGAGAGAGATTCAGATTTTTTCTATCTTTATCAAACACAAATTGTAGCTACATTGACCATGTGGTCAATAGGCCGTTTGTTTCACACTGGAAACGTGTAGTGAAAGTTCCCTTCGAAAAAAATTGCCTTGAGATGCGTAGCGTTCGGGCCAGAAGTCATACTTCTTGGTCTTTTACATACTTTCCCGCCATTTCAGGAGGCTTGGTCTATGGTCTAACCAAAACATATTCCAAAAGAAAGGTCGTATTATTCCTCTTCTGTTTCTAACAACCATGTCTATAAACACACTTTTACCTTTTAAAACAGCAAGCCAGGAAAATCAGTTCCTTACCACTTTTTCTTGTAGAGGCGAAAATGAGCTCGCAGAAGATAGATGAAGCAGGACAGTGGGAAAGAGAGAGAGAAAGAGAGAGAGTGGAAGAACTTTAGGTTGAATATATTATTTTTGGTGCGTCTACCACATCTGCACCTTTAGTTTAACTGGTATGCGCTACAGCCGTGGCCAATATTAATATCATTGCAATGCCGATTTGCGTCATAAAAATTTCACGAAGTTTAATGTTAATTGTCGGCTGTCTAATAGTAATATCCCTTTTATTTTATTCCAGTTAAAGCTTGATTATATAAAAATTTATAACAAAATATTTATTTTTAAACTATTCCATACAACAAGAAGCATGTAGCTCAAATGACTTGAGGTTATACTAGTTTAACTAAAGTATCCACCATCTTAAAAGTTATTAATTGAATGATAATGCAAATTTTTTTTATATTATTAATGTATCAAAATTAATATCTTATTTTTTACTTAAAATAATATTTCTTTTAAATAACTATATTGTATTACTTTACAGTTACTTCACATACAATTTATCAGAGTTCGAAGTAGAGTTGATTTGAAACAATTTTTTCTATTTAGAGTTTTATTTCACCTTTAATAACGAAATAAATCATTGAAAAATGCAAAACGAGGAATCAATAAAAGGATAATTTTCCGACCACGTGCACAGTGGTCCCATGGTCTAGTCGTCACTGGCCAGGACATTGGACTCTGGATCCAGCAACCCGATTTCAAATCTCGGTGGGACCTTCGATTTTTAGCAAAAGCTTCTTTTTCTTTTTCGGGTTTGTTTTGTTTTGTTTTGCCCTTCCCCAGTTGACCAAGTATTCATCGTTTTCTCTTCTCTTCTGCCAAATTATTTTCTCTTTTATGCTTCAGGCATGCTCCTTTACAAGCTGCCAAGTTCAGAGAAATTTCATACACTTTACTACTTTTGGTTCACATTAGTATTCTTTTTCCTTTACTACTTTGGGTTCACATTAGTATTTTTTTTTTCCCATATGATGTCAGTTTGGCTCTTATAAAACAAGTTGCATTGACATGAAAATTGAAGCAAAACAAACTCAGATGGCAAGTCCAAAATTCCATTTCTGTTTCCTAGTTCTCTTTGTTGTTAGCAATAGCATGCTTGTTCCAACTTGCTGCGTTGGTGATCATGATATGTGCCTGCCAAGAGAACAACACGCTGCATTATTTGTATTTGGAGACTCATTATTCGATGTTGGAAACAACAATTACATCAATACCACTGCTTATGATCAGGCAAATTACTCACCATATGGGGAAACCTTCTTCAAGTACCCAACTGGTAGATTTTCTGATGGACGCGTGCTTCCAGATTTTATCGGTAAGAATTTTGGTTTCATAAGTTTGATTGTAACACCTCACTACCACTTCGAATTCTATTCCAACAATCTGAGAAATTTAATTATTGCAGCTGAGTATGCTAAGTTGCCGTTAATCCAACCATATCTATTTCCTGGATGTCAAAGATATACTGATGGGGTCAATTTTGCATCAGCAGGAGCTGGAGCTTTGGTTGAAACCCATCAAGGACTGGTCTGTACTTTAATTAATTAAGGATTCGAGAAATTTTTAGGTAGTCTTAGAGTAAGAAGAAAGCTGGATTAAAATCCTGTGTCTTCTTGTTTGTCTCCCCACCTATAATTTGATACATGTAAAATAATGGATGATTTTGAAAACAAAAAAAAATCGATTTGAGATAAATATGGATGATGTCACTTTCATTTCACTTGGTGAATTATTAGTGGCAAGATAAGAATGAGGACAGACAAACAAAACAGAGGATTTGGATTTGAAAAAGTTAAGGCTGTGTATCATTCAGCATTCATCATATCAGCTAAATGTGCTATCCTATATTGTCTCCGACTTTACATACATTTTTAACGGTATAATTGACTTGCCTAATGCTAATTGTACAAATTTACAATTAATTTATTTATGAACTCTGAAAGCACGTTACCAAGTCATTATGTTGTATATCCAGTCATAGAAATCCTAGAATATTTAGTTTAGATATGTGTGTTTAAGGGAGATTGATGGTATGGTATTTTGATACTTTCACAGGTGATAGATTTAAAAACTCAATTGAGTTATTTCCGAAAAGTCAGCAAGGTATTGAAGCAGAAGCTTGGAGACACAGAAGCCAAAACCCTGCTGGCCAAAGCTGTTTACTTAATTAACATTGGAAGCAATGATTATTTCTATTGGTCAGAAAATTCGAGTCTATTTTCTTCATACTCTCTTGAGAAATATGTAGACATTGTAGTCGGTAATCTTTCAACTTTGATCCAAGTATGTAAAAGTAATTAATAACTTTTGCATTCATACACCGAACTTTACTTTGTTATAACATACTCAATCTTCCACTTTTCTAATTGTTTATCTAATTTGGTCTGTAACAAAAGGGAATCCACAAGACAGGAGGAAGGAAATTCGGGATTCTTAACCAGCCACCTTTTGGTTGTATTCCATTGGTCAAGACACTTTTAAATGGAACTGAAGGTTCCTGCGTGGAAGAAGTTTCAGCACTAGCCATATTACATAACACTGTGCTTTCTGTGGAACTTCAAAAGATAAAGAAGCAGCTCAAAGGATTTAAATATTCATACTTCGATTTCTATGATTTTTCTTCTGAAATAATAAACCACCCTTCAAAATATGGTAGGTAAATTAATGCATTGGTATATAGTAAATGAATATTTAATTCTCATCTATGGTCTAATCTTTGTGCCTTAATGTTTTGTAAAGGCTTTAAAGAAGGCAGTGTGGCATGCTGTGGCAGTGGTCCTTATAAGGGATATTCTAGTTGTGGAGGTAAAAGAGCATTGAAAGATTATGAGTTATGTGAGAATGCCCGTGATTATGTGTTTTTTGACTCGGTACATCCTACTGAAAGAGCTAATAAGATTATTTCCGAGCTTATGTGGAGTGGAAATCAAATCATTGCAGGTCCATACAATCTAAAAACACTATTTGAAGAATGATTTTTCAACCATGTTCAGATACATAGAACCGTTATTTTTTTTTTTTTTTTTATATCCAGATAAATAGAATCGTTATGTAGTTTGTAAAAAATAAATGTAATTAGTAGCTATAATTGTGACGTATTGATATATATTAATGAAAGACTTATCACTCATAATTTGAATAGGACATCGATCTACACATTACATTATTATTTAGCATTTTGTGAATGTCACTATTACGAGTATGCTTTTCTAATGAACAGTGACAAACGTTGCTGTCGATAATATAGGTTGGATCTGTTGGATCATCTTGTTTGACCAACTAAACCTGTATTTGACTTTTTATTTGTAGCCCCGAAACTATCATTTAGAGAAAAACTACAAGAGAAAGTTTTGCCCAAATCATGGTTAAACTATTTAAAAACAAAAAATCAAACATAAAATCATGAGCTGGGTTGCATTGGAAAACGCAATTACACGCTAAGACTTCCTTTCAGTTTCTTCGTTTTACATAATAATAAGAACTCTTTTTTGTGGATGAAAATTTCTAAAAAAATTAATACATATATTTTATTTTGTGGTGAACACTAATATTATTGGACCTAATGAAAAAATTAACAACAATAATATTTAAATTTGATTTTTAATTATTTAAATGTACGGAATATGAAGAGGTGTCATGATATAAAAATTTTGCAAATATATAAACTCATTTTATTAAAGCATTTTAATTATTCACTACAACATTATTTAACATAAAGGTTTGGAAAATTAAAATATAAAATATTAATTATAAGTATTAAAATATGTCAGCAACGATTAATTATAGGGAAAAATACACTTACCCCTTTGTAGTATAAAAGAATTCAGTCTCTTGAATTTTTTGATATATTTTCTTGTAAATCTTATTTTTAATTCTTGATTAGTTCTCCTAATAGGGATACTTTTCTTTTGGACAAACCGATCTGGAAATCCAAAGCCCTTCCGGTAGGGTATGTTTGAGAGTTATGGGGGAAAGAGAAGTAAAGACATCAAAAAAAAAAAAAAAAACAAAGAACGGTAAGAAAAGGAAGGGTTTAGAAAGTTTTATTTTATCTTTATTTGTGAGTGTAAGATAGATAAGAAGAAGGAAATAGAAGGTTTTCAATGTATTTTTACCATTTTAATTTTTATTAAAATAATTAAATATAATTAATATATTTCATAAAATAGGTAAAAATAACATTTTAATTTTTTTAATAGGAATAAGGTTGTAAATGAAATTTAATATCATTAAAACTCCCATTTTCGGAGGGAACCAACAAAAAAGGTTAATCAAGGGTTTTATTAAACTCTCAAAGCCTCTCCCTACTAAAAAGTAAAATTCGTAAATATGGGTAAAACCCTATAAATCTTAAAAATTAGAGCCAAAAAAAAAAAGAAAAGAAAAAGAACTCACTAGATCAAAAATCAGATAGGGCGGTCTAGACAAAAGTTAGATCTTAAAATGCTCATTAGATCAAAAACCCAAAAAGGGCAATCTGGGCAAAGTTAGAGCAATTGCTAGCCACTTGGTTAAAAATCCGAAAGGGTGACTTAAGCAAAGGTGTACTAGCTTAGAACCAAGCAAGAGGTTGAGAAGCTACAAATGCCGCTAAACTAGGGCAATTTAATTGGTTGAAAGGAAGGATTAGTGGATTACGACATATGTGTTAGGCACACAACAAAGGATTGCATTTTGGACTTGAAGTTCAAGTTTGATGTAACCAATAAATCAATGAAATAGGTTAATCATATGAAATCCACATTACAGTCTTTCCAATCTTTTGTACTTCGTTTATTTCCTCATAAATTACCCCTTTCATGTAAATACTTTCTAGTTTAGAGTCTAATAAATTCATTTTCTTCCTTCACTTTCTCTCTTACTCTTCTCTCTCCTTTCTCTTTGCTTTCTCTTTTATTCATATTGTCAAAGGGTGCATTTTGTTTTTTATGTTCTCATTTAAACTATGTGTAAACCCCAAATATTATAATTAAAGTACAACTAAAGCATATCGGCTAACCAAGCTCAGTTATGATAAATCAAATAGGTAGATCGGGATCCCAGATTAGCATTAGAAGAGGAAGAAAGAAGAGGAAAAAAACTTGCTAAATCGAAAACAAAAAATGGCGGTCTAGGCAAGAGTAAGAAAATGCTCGCTAGATCGATAACCACGAAAGGTGATCTAGGCAAAAGTTAGAGCATAGAAACCCAAAAAAAAAAAAAGAGAAGAAAAGGCTCACTAGATCGAAAACAAAAGTTAGAGCACAAAAAATAAAAAGACTCACTAAATCAAAAACTAAGAAGGGCAGCTTAGGCAAAAATTAGAGCAAAATAAAAAAGAAGGAATAACAAAGGCATGACAAGGCTAAGAACTAGTTGAAAATGGAGGTCAATGTGCAAGTTAATATAAGATAGATGGCTTACCAGAAAGGTCAATTGTAATGGCTCTTCAGATAAGATGGCGTGTTTTGGGATTAGATGAAGTCCTTCTTAGAAGAGCAATGCGATGATACCTCAAACTAGGGCAATTTTTTTTTTTTTTATCGTTCCTCATCATCACATTGTTATTACAGGCATTCATGTTTGTGCAACACAAAGTGTTAATTTTCCAACAAATCATCATAATTTTATATCCACATGCACGTTTATGATAAGTAAGATTTTGATATGTTGATTATTCCTAATATTTAGTTTATTGGGCCTCTTTTATGCTTAATTGATCAGTATTGAATACATTTTACTAGTTTTGGCTTCAATTGGACTTAATTGTATTTTTCAATATTATTGTGAATTTACACTATTTATGTATTTTGAGCATATCTTGAGTTATAGACCTCTAAAAATTACAAATTTTATATCACAAAAAAGCTAAGAGAGCTCTACAAATTTGGTGGGCAGGTTAAAGCTAATTCAAATGTCTAGTGGGTCAAATTGAGCCATGAAATTAAAACAAGGTTGTTATCACTAGAACCTAAGTAGTATACTCTAATTGGACCATAACTAGGGGTGTAAATGGGTTGGTTTGGATTGAATTTGAGTGAACAAGAAATCCAAACCGATCAAATTTAGTTGGATTGGTTTGGTTTGAATTTTAAATTTTTTTCAACAAATCCGAACCAAATTGATCCGATTAAAATTGGGTTGGTTTGGTTCAGGTCATCGAATTGAAGTAAAAAATAAAGAATTATATATATATATTTTAAAAGTTTGATTATGATATACTTAATAATTATGTAAATAGATAAATTCTTAAACAAATATTAATAAAGGAGATAAAAAGTAACTATATTACTAGAAACCTAGGTGCAAAACTTTGAAATATTATAAATAAAAAAAATAAATTAGTTATTCAGGTGATCAGGTTGGGTGTTTAAGTAATCGGATTGAAAAATCGTAAATTCGAAACCGAACAAATAACAATTGGTTTGATTTGGTTCCACCTTAAAAATGAACCAATTGCCCAAACCAAACCGAACAAATTCTATTGGTTTGGTTTGGTTTGGTTTGGTTTGGATCTTTGGGTTCATTGGATCAATCCAATCCACTTGCACCTCTAGCCATAACTTAAGTTGAAGACATTGGATTAAGTGAAATTAGTGCCATTTGAAAGCTATGGCATAAAACTTTAATTCATATCAAGATCACTCTCTAAAATAATGACATCTTGATCGACTTATTGGCTATTGAATTTGACTAATGCGAATAGAGGTATAACGAGCTAGACATGCCAAAAAGATTGGGTCATAATCCTCTCATTTCAAGTGCAAATTAAACAAATTGAGTATTCATTTAAAGTTAAGAGGCCGAAGATTAATTTGAGTTCAAGAGCAATATTGGATTTTCACATTTTAATCTGAAAAGTAGTGAGAAAATAGGGATATGAATTTGAGGGAAAGCTCCTCTCATGCTCTTCTTTTCTCCCTTCTCTTCTTTTTCCCTTCTCCTATATTTTGTATTTTCTGCTTTTGCTATGTTCTTCCATGAAGGAGTGAGTTTTAGCTAGTTTAAGACTCATTGAAAGTTGTAGGTTTGTTTTCTTGAGACTTGATCTTGATGAAATTTCATGTTTATGTGCTTATGATTCTCTTCTTTTCCTTTCTTTTCAATGTGCAAATTGAATGCATGACTTTGGTTTATATCTACATATTGGTTCATATTTGTGTTCATATTTGTGGATTAATGAATATGGGTATGAATGCTGGAATTGGAGGGATAAAAAACTTACGGTGTGTTTGTGCTTTTTTCAGCAAAAAATCACTTTTTTCATTGAAAAAAAATCAGTTTTCATATATTTGGATAAAATTTTAAAAATAATTAGATTATCCAAAAAATCAGTTTTTAGCTTTTTCTGTTATATATAAACTTTATGTTTCAAAATTACTTTTTTCAAAATGTGAAACAAACATAAATTTAGATTCAAATTTCTATGTTGATAATTGTTCTGATACTTAAATTAATATGAACCTATCGGAGTTAAGATCTTAATATCTAACTTACTTGTATGTTATTTGAATTCTAGGAGATCTTATAACTGTATAATATACACTCATTTAGTGTTTAATTTGCCATGATTTTGTGCTTTAATTTTTAAGATATTAGCCAATTTGCATATTGTATTTGGACTTTCGTAAAAATATTGAAACTAATGTTAAATTGGTAAATTTTAGGTGAATTTGATGGTTTGGAAGCTTGTTTTATTCAATTTTGCAAGAAAGACATTTTTGGAGCTAAATAGAAGAGCTTTGGAACTTATTTGAGAAGATTCTTGGAAAGCATTATAGTAGAAAATTCATATTTCTCTCTATAGAGATCAAATAGAGACAAATGAGGATGTCCTATAAAAGCTCAGAGAGTGTTGTTTTACAACTTTGACATTCAACCCAAAGCCCAATTCTTAGAGATTCTTTATGAAAATCTAGTTGAAAAATTGAAGGCTGCTGATATCATGGTGCTATCCAGCTTGATGTTTGCCTAGTATTTTCCCAATATCTTAACCTACGCAAGTCCGATTGAGTTGCTATTGGTAGCGTTGGAAAGGTAATTCAATTCTCTACAACTTTGTGTTTCTGTATTGGGTGCAAATTCCAAGCCATTTGAGATTTACAGAGCTTAGAATATAGCGGTCCAATTTCAGGCTAGTACCAAAACGCAAATTGGGCTATTCTGGCCCAAATGAGATACAACTTAGAACTAATTGGACCCAACCTCTTCACCAAAGTTGCGACTTGGATCATATTAGATGGAAAAATAATTATTTTGCCCCCAACTACTTATTAGGAGATGATTTAAATTTAAATCTTGGGAAGATAATTGAGATCTTATCTCATCTTTTCTCATCTAACAACCTGAGAATTAAGGAGAGAATAAAAATAACTTTTCAAAGAAGGCTGAAAGGAAGGAGCTTAGTCTTTGGTTAGCCTCTTGGCCATTCTCGGCCATCGATCTTTGGCTATCTCTTTGTCATACTACATTATCTTCTCATCTAATTCTCTTGGGAGATATCAAGGAGGAGCTACGGTGTTAGCAGCTACATCAAAGAGGAAGAAACGCATGATTGGGATCCATTCTTTTTCTTTTTTCTCTCTTTGATTTATATTTAGCATATACATTCTATTTATGGATTTGTATTTTTTTAACATGTTAGTTGGTTAAATTCTTTATACTAGGGTGATGATATAACTTATGTTGTGAATATGATTGTTTGAGATTTCCAATTTTAATGAATTTTTTCTTATTCAATTGAGTTTCCATTATCCGTTTTTAATACTATTTGTGGATTCACGATCAATAAATTGATATTAGAGTTATGTAAACTAAGAGGAATCTAGCTACATAATTGAGATAATGAAATAGAAATCTTAATTCTTAATTGTCTAGGAATAGATATTAGGGATTTTGTGGGGCTTTGTAAGGGAATTCACAAATCGATAATGCCTTTCATTTTAGGGTTCAAGTTGAGAAATCAATTGAGTTCTAAAATCTAGGAAAGATTGGTGCGCTAGAGGAATTAGGTATCAATTAAATTAGGAATCCCTTTTACATCGGTTGATAAGATGATATTCATTAGAAAATGAGCTCAATAATCATAGGAACAAACAGGTAAAATCATATCCCTAGTGCTCTTGCCTTTGATATCTTTCCTATGTGTTTTGCATTTTATTTTATTTTATTTTTTATTATCACAATTTTCCTAGATTTTGCTTTGTTAATTCTAACACTCTCTTTGTTTAGCATGTCTAAATAGTTTCTAAGTTAAGAAATTGGTAGTTGGTTGAATCAATCCCTTTGGGAATGATACTCTATTCACACTTTATTACTTGTATAACCCGATATACTTGCCGGTTTCACACCAAGATCTACTAGTGAGAGCATATTTTTTAAATGTCAGAGATTTCGGTTTAGAGAAGGTCAACATCATATACACATTGACATTTTGTGTTTTGGTGCCAATGATTGAATTTACCATAATTTTCTTTGAAATCTTGGACTATTGCTTTTTAATTTTGTTATTTTCTTCTTTTAGTTTTCTTGCATAAAAAATATATTTGATAAAACCCCCTAATGCCCTTTTAGTCTATATTTTGGTTTGAATAGCTGCCAAACATCCGCTTGAGACTACTCGAATTACATGCTATACTACAAATTTTATGCAATTCAATTTTTAATTAATTTGGGCAAGCCCAACACTTGCTATCAGTATATTTTCCACATGCGTTTACTTTCCATATGCATTTATTTTCCACTTGCATTTACTTTCCATAAGCATTTGCTTTCCACATGTGTTTATTGTCCATATGTGTTTACTTTCCACAAGCCTTTATATTTACATTGCCTTTTTGCACCTGAGAGCATTTAGCAAGCATTATTTGCAACTATCATCATCAAATCGTTTATTTTCTAGTATCATCATCATTTCATCACTTTACTATCATGTCAAAGCATCCATTATCATCTCATCATGCATTTCCCTTATTCAAACAAAATATGTGCTCATATCTTGACTTGATCCTGACAACGAAAATATCAAAAACTATAATTTTTATAATTTTTTTAGTAAGAAACAAGTAAAGAGGAAAAATTATGAATATCATATTTTGTCTAAATTTAAAAATAAAAATGGAAAAAGAAGAAAGAAAATTAAAAAAAAAAGAGAATAAGAGGCCCAATTTTGTGACCCATTCTCATGACTCTTGTTGAACCAAGTAAAGAAGGAAAAAAATAAAAAAGAAAAATCAGGAAGAAGAAAAATAAAAATAAAAAGGGAAAATCAAATCAAAAATTAAAGGATCAAATCAAATTAATAAAATAAAAGGGAAAGATCTTGTCATGATAATTAGCAGCCCATTAATGGCCAATCGAATCATAATCAACTTACAATCAAAGCAAAAATTTTACTGATCATTGGCAATTGAATCAATCAAAGATCATATGACATTATTGGGAATTAATGGTAAAGTTGCACAAATAAGAATTGGTCTCTTAGTATTAAAAGAAAAAAAAAATAAGAATCTAAGGTGGGGGGACCAAGAGAATTCTAAGAAAAGAGAACACCTAAGAGAGTTAGAAGGGATAACATTTAAAGTGATCACCTTCTAAAAGTGAGCATTCAATGTTCCTTTTAACATTACAAGCTGTAGCAAGTTTTAGTTTTTGTAATTTTCTCTTCCAAAAAAATAAAAAGAGAATTTTACCCTTATTCTAAACTCTTATTTATAATCTCTCCCTTATTTTTCTATGTTTACTACCATAGTGTGAATTTTTTTTTTTTTTTTGGGTAATTCAATAACAGTGTATCTTGAGTATATCAAGCATATGAAAAAGTTTATAACGAAAGTTGAGAAGTCTCCACCTCAACGTATGTGACTTTTATTTTTGCTTTTTATATTATAACCAAAAAAAAAACTGGTTACTTAAATGATTGGGATTTTTAGTAGATAAACAAGTGCATATGTAGTGAATGATGAACTTTTCTAAATTTTTTTAACTTTTTGGGTAACAAGAAAGGAACGTGGACTGCTAACATCAAGCACTTAAGAATAAAGTAGATTTCCTTGTGATGTTTGAGGGGGTACAGGCGAATTGATAGGAGTGGTGATTACTTGCTCGTTAGATAAGCAGGTCAAGAGGGTGTTGTGAAACTAACAACAATTGAAGTATTTGCTAGTGATTATAGTGACTGTGTTGATGGTCGATGGTGGGTCCAATGGGCTTTGTCAAGGTTGGGGATCCTGCCACAACCATAGCATCGTGAGTTCAGAAAACATCTATAGTTGTCATAGCACCATTTTAGTTTTTTTCCGTACAACAGAAATAAAAGAAACAAGAAACAAAGAAAGCTAAGTTCTTAGATAGGCCACCCCAGTGGCATCAACAAGAAGAAGAAGCTCTACTGCTGAAGGATTCATAGCATCGTTTTAGTTTAAGGGCCACTTAGTAATTTTGTTGTTATAAATATTTTATCGATAAATAGATGACCAGTTAACTTAAAGGAGCATTCATACTCCAAACATCATATAGAGTACCAAAATCAATTTTTGTGTAACAATAACTGCTAGATTTATTTTTTAACTTGATCGATAGTTAAAAATCAGGTAAATATTGAATGTTCACTTTTATTGGATAAGCATTTTAAACATTACCATAAGAAGGATAGCAATACACTTCGAAAAAAAGAAGGGTGCAACCAAAAACAATATCATCGCTGGAGTTGAAGTCCATTTTCGGTTTCAAATTTCCTATTCATCCAGGTGCATTTGTTGGTATATCTCTTCCTCACTTTGCATTAGTTTATTTCATTCCTTTCAATACAAACAACAAAAATCAAACAAAAAACACCACTATTATCAACCATCAAGAACCACCACAGCACCTTCACCATCACAACCCCTCATCACCTAATCACTCAGCCACAAACCACTTCAATCATAGTAGTAAAACCTCGTATCCCACTCCACCTCTATCACAACCCATCAATTGCCACATCATAGCCATTAAACCAAAACCCAATCACCCTCACCACAATAGCCACAGCAACCCACCCCTCACGCCAGAGCTAGGCCATCGAACCATCGCACCATGATCGTGCTCGCCGAGCCACCACCCACCGCTACAGCCCAAAACTGTCATCACCTCGTCGTGTGGAGCATCGCTATAGGTCCATAGCCATGCAGTCGCTGCCATCCGCTACCGCTGCCAAGCCTGGTGATTAGATGCCTCTCCCCTTGTTCAACGCCGCAAAGAGCTTCTTCGGTTTACATAAACCCATTTGAGACTCTAAGGCTATATTTAGATTGATGGTAAATAGGGGAGTGGAAAGGAATAAAATAAGATGCAGTGGAATAGAGTGGAGTAATTCTCCATTCCATTATTTGGATACCTCAATGGAATAAAATAGAATGGTAACAATTATAAATTTTTTTATTCCTATAATACCCTTATATCAAATACATTAAAAATATTTGTTTTTACTAAAAAAAGACTATAATTATTTTATAAAAATGAGGCAAAGGGCTATTGAACCTCATTTTTTTCCCCTATATATCTTTAATGAATCTCAGCTTGTTTAACTTAATGAATTCCAAATTTTTTTTTATTTTTTAGTTATATAGTATTATTTCCATTATCATGATAGATCTTAATAGCATTTTCTAGGCAAATGTGAACAATTATGTTCGCTAATGTCTTCAAATATCTTCAACTTTGTAATGCCAAGCATGCACTAAGCACTAAATAAGACTAATTCATTCCAATTACTCAAACTCAAGGCTGCCACCACAGCTAATTTTGGACATAAATACATATAGCTATAATATACATTAGTCTAACAAAGCTTTGCAGCACTGTAAATAACAAATTATAGTCTCACTATGACACAATTACACCATAAGATCACAATAAAGACACCACTTTGACTAATTTTACTAAAGGAGATATTCAAATTTACGAGACAGCATGATAAGACTTTCTTTAGTCAATTCAAAATAAATGCACTTAATGTAACACCTTCCCAAGTACAGTACTATGCTTAAATCATAGTACCACACCCTGGAGTTGTTACGGATACCTGAACGGACCTTATCTGACAGCAACTTCCGCTGCGCTACTCTGATACCTCTTGAACTTTCTGGAGACAACACGAATAAATAGGAGTGAGAATTATAAATTCTCAGTAGGATTCTCTAAGTATCATTAATAATGTCATCGTTGTTATCTCCAGTTTGCTTCGGTTTATTATGAAAAAGGTGAACATATTATGTAGACTGTTTAATTTTACAGTTCGAGAGATATCATGTCCAAAGCAAAGTTCATTTTTATCATACACTTGGCATCTGAAAGGATCCATAGAAATCAAGGCATGAATTATATTGGGACTAATCACGGAAGTACATTAAAGTACGATAGCATCAATGTACTAGAGGCATAACTTCTACATATACTTGACTGGAACTACAGTATATTAAGATGATGCTCACATGGCATCAATATGCTGAGAGCATAATATCTGCACATAACTTAACTTGTATTTAAATTCATACATAGCCATAAAACTTGCTTTTCTTTTTTCATCTTTCTCTTCTTTGTCATCATAAAATCTTTACGTGCCATATTCCAGAGTATGATCGCCATGTCATACCCCATCAGAGCGTGATCGCCATGTCACATTCCTTAGGAATATGGGATCTTCCTTTGGTACTTACACTAGCTAGGTCATACCATGCCTCATGTAAGTTCTGTCCCCTATACTTACACTAGCTAGGTCGATGCCATGCCTCATGTGAGTGGGTTATTTGCATATGCTTTAATCTTTGGTCTTTAATCTTTAATCTTTAGCTTTTACTTGGCACATCTAGGCGTTACGTATCACCGTCCCTAGGGTGCTATTACTGCCCTTGGGTAGCCTAGCCTTGGAGTGAGCTCGTCAGCTTCACCCGTGACCGTCGTCACACCGACTCACCAGCAAGGGGACCCACGTGCCTCTAGTCTTGAAGGGATCTCATTCTGGTCATGTGCCTCTAAGTGAAGGGATCTCTTCTGGTCACGTGCCTCAAAACTGAGGGATCTCATCTGACCACGTGCCTTCAACATAGAGGGATCTCATCTGACTACGTGCCTTCAACATAGAGGGATCTCATCTGACCACATGCCTCCAAGGTTGAGGGTATCTGCCTTCATAAGGAGGGATTCAAGGTGCAACTGCCTCCAAGTGAAGGGATTTATATCTTTATCTTTAACTGCCTTTAAAAGGAGGGATCTCAAGTAACTGCCTCCGAGTGAAGGGATTTACATTTAATATACTCATGTCTATTCATTCTCATACAAGGTCATGCATAGTCATACTGAATGTACCTATACTTCATTTATTTTCATACGTCATTGCATACATGATCTTCACGTACATAATCATGACATATAAAGGCCCGTAGCCTCTTTGCCATATTCTACCGGTGCTCATACATATGCTTTGTCCTTTAATTTCATACACCTCATCTCATACTTATGTTATCCTTGAATAGAGGGCTTCTATAAACCCATTCTTACTCTACTTCATTCTTGCTTGTACACATTCCCTAGTTTCCTAGACTTCTACCGTAAATTCGGCAGTATAACGGATCAGCTCCGTCTCCCCATGAATAGTGCCAGTCTTCATAGACAATTCAATCATAGCCATATAATCAATTTAACGCATATACATCAAGGTCTAACTGGCAATTCTCGACTCATACCTTATATGTTTTTCTGATACCTGTGAAATCACCAATTGGATCACTTTTGCCCATCTATTCAGATCTGCCCGAATTTCATATGATCCACCTTTATTTCTATTCAACTCATTTAAATCTAAAATTTGGATATATCATAGCTCTATATGTCTACTTTCTAACCTCTTTGGTTCCATACCATTTTGATTTATATAACTCTTGATATTTAACTTTTACCTTAGCCTGTTCAGTCTCTAGCCTGAATTACACTCCTGGAATTATAAATTCACTAAAAATCGAAACTAGGCTCAAACCATACGAAATTGGTCTCATATTGAAGCTAACAGGACCACCTTTCATTGGCCACAAGTTTCACTCCATTTGCTTAAATATACCTCGAGTTATAAGTCCTGAAAGTTGACCTTCCTGAACTACTCTATTTTGGCCTAGATTGAACATAGGACAACTTCCTCGAATTACTGGGAACAATTGGGACTATAACAAACTCGAAATTTCATATTGGGATGTTCCCCTATGTGTAAGCTTTCTAACAAAATTAGTTTCACTTAATTTGGAGTTGTATAGGATGAGTTATACCCTCCTCAAGTCACCCTGCCCGGATGAAAGTCCTAAACCCTAGGTCAAACTTCAAAAATTCATATCTCTCTCAATACTAATCCAATAACCTTATATGATATATCTATGGAAAGCCCTAAATGTCTACTTTCATCTAAAAATGGTTTTATTGGATTTGACTGATTGTAGGCGGAGCCGTACTCTCTGCCGCACGGACTGCCGTGGAATTCTCACTCAGACAGCATCCCACTTCTCCATTCCTTCTAATTTTCTCCTTCTAATCATAATCCTAACTCAAAATATCCTATTAATTCAATCATAATTCATCATAATCCATCATAATACATCCAATAATTCATCAAATACATGAAGAGGAGTACAATTTCATGTAATCACAGTGCAAGGAATTCAAGAATAGAAGTAGAATCCTACCTCTTTGGAGTATGACTTGAGCTAAGTGCTGAAACTTGGAGTGTTAGAACCTTGCTAAGCTTGGAGGAATGATGGAGTTGATTGAGAGAAGGGGAGGAGGAGGCTAAAATCAGAGGAAGGAGGAGAGTGGCATAGATCAGCCAGAAATGAGGGGAAGGGTCTGACTTAAATAGATGGGGGTAATTGGAATTATGAGTGTTGATTGGTTGAAGTTTTGTGATTGAAGTTCGGCCATGTCGCCTGCTTTTGTGGCTGAGTTGCTCTCCACGTCGTCCCCAAAGTGGGATACGCTTTCGTTCTACCTGAAATCGGAAATCATCCCCATAATACTTGAAGTCGGAACTCGTGAACTTTTACATTGCTTGGAGCTGAAGCCGGATGTCGGAACTCGTACCATCTTGTTTGTGACTTGAGAAAATCTTGTCTGGTTTATTTCGAGACTTAGAATCAAGGTCGGAGGTCGGAAGTCATGCAGCTGACAATCAACTGATCTCGGAACTCCAAGTTCAAAGTCGGGACTCCTTATAATAAGCTCGGATATCAGAACTTGGGTCCATTCTAATTGAGTTCAACTCCAAGGCCGGAACTCGTTACATGAAACTCGGAGTTCAGTGCTTATATCATTGTGTTAAACTATATCTTCTGAGGTCGGATGAAGCATGAGGTATGAGGTTGGAATGAGGGTTCTTAAGGTCGGAACTCGGGTGATTCGAATCACATTTCCAAACCCAAGTACTTAAACCTGGAAGTCGGTATCTTACATTTGATGAGATCGGAAACCGGGTACAATATCTTTGAGACATGAAGTCGGATACCAGTGAATCGGTTCATGTTGTTCGGACTCGAATGATAAACTCGGAAGTTATAGAAGTAATCCAGATAAAGTCGGAAGTCGTAGACATCAGCGAGACAAACTCGGAAATCGGAGAATATCATAAGATGAAGTCGGAAATCGGGAGTAGTCAAGACTAGATGAAATCGGAAATCGGATTTCATGAAGTCGGAAATTGTGCAAGATGAACTCGGAACTCGGAAATAATCCCTTCTACCTGAAATTCGAAGATTGAGTCGGGAACGGAATTTGATCAAACTTGAAGGTGAAGTCGGACGTCCGTTGTTGGAGTTAAGTAACGTCGAAAATCGGGACGTTACACTTAATATTATAAAGATAGTGCAAAACAATCCAGTATATTATAAATATACTTTTGAACTTCAAAAACAAAACAAATGAGATAAAGTCCTGGATAGAGTAATCCCTGTGAAGGCAACAAATTATGTTCAAAATTATAATATGATTCACCATAACATAACATAACATGACCAAAACACATGGTTTTTGGAAGTTTTAATCCCATATTAATTAGCAACATCAAAGTTTAATTTTCCAAATATAAAAAACAAAAAGAAATGAAGTTGTAGAAGTCTCCACAATTAAAACAACTTGAGAAAGTTTTGTCATGAAAACATTGGACATGCACATGCACATGTTGGACATTGAGACCTTCACAAAATTTGCATTAAAAAAAAAAGTATAGAAACATATAGACCATGTTATTAGGCTAAATAATATATTCAAAATTAGTGATAAATGATAAGTGAGGAAAAAAATATATCTACATTACCACGAATATTATGAAACTAAACACTTGGTGGGTAGATTGGCACAATACAATGAAACAATTCCTAACACTTATGAATTGGAGTCCCATCGAAACACTTCAAGGCTTCAAGATGATCAACAAGGTGAAAATATATATCAGGTATGAGCTCTGGTTCAATGCTTATTTCTTCTAGTTGTGTCCAAATTACATCATCTTTAGCATCATTCATTTGTTGGTTGACCAAACCTGATGAACATTTAGCAAACACTTCAACTATTTTCTCGATAGACTTAGCAATCTTGCACCCTCCTTGGATGCTTTTGCTATTCGTTTCTTCTTAGTAGAGGTTGCACCAAGAGTTTGGTTATTAGAAGGCCCTTTAGGAGAAGCAAATAGTTGAAATTCAGCATCAAAGGTATCAAAGCCCTCCAAAGTCACTTCACTGGTGGACACTAAGTGATCAATTTCATCTATGGTGTTATCTTGACAATTCCTACTAGCTACTTTTCTTGCTCTAATTTCAGCTGCTATTTGTGCATGCTCTCCCATTACTCGGTCTTTTCCAAAAAGTATAGCTAACTTTTCATAATGGAGGATAGGTTAACTTTTCATAATATAGGATAGGCTTGTTTCTTCCCTTAGTAACTTTAGGTTTTACCTATAATAAATATAAATCAAATCAACATTCGATTAACCAAATATATATACATATATATATATAATAGCCAAATTTTAATGAGATTTGCATGTAAAACATACCTCAATTAGTTTATCCCACACTTCAAGTCCAGTAATCCACATACTTTTTTATGCATCCCAAGCAAATCCACTTGGACCATTCTTGAAAAGGCCATAGCAACTATTGAATTTTGCTTTTATGTATTTCATATGGTCTTTTATTTTCTCTTTAGATATTGGTCGATCTAGAAAATGTTGTTTCAACTCATTCACAATGTTGTCCATTGCCTTCGATGTCATAGAATTACCATTTTTATTTCCCAAAGTAAGCTTAAATAAAAATCAATCAAATGTATAAAATGTTATCAATAAAAAATAGCTACAAATAAATTATCAATATAAATTAACAAAATAAATTCAACCATTAACACTAACAAACCAAAAGTACTTGTTACAAACCAAAGTAAATTCAAAAACATCACTTAAAGTACATATGACTTAATAGTAGCTATGCAAACAAAATATGACTTATAGTACATAAGCAAGCAAAATATGACTTAATAGTCATTCCACATAGAAGCTACAATACTATCTCTAATCAACTCTCCTTTAGCTGAATTCTCATTATCTTCCCTATTAACTTAAAGTCTTTTGCTGAGAATTGCCTTGGTTTTCAAGCTCATGTGGCACCTCATCTATAAGATCTTCATCAGGATCTTCACCCATTAAGTAATTATGCAATATGCAACAAGCAATAACAACTTGTTTTGGGGTGTCAATACCAAATGTTGGGTCAGTTGTAGTTTGAATAATGGGAAATCTCTTCTTCAATACACCAAATGCATATTCAATGGAAAATCTGTAATGATGAGTGGCGGTGGTTAAATAATCCACGTGCATTTTGCAGTGGATTTCTCAAATATTTTTTAAGGTGGTATCGTTATCCCTTATAAGGTGTGATGAGACCGGCTTTTAAAGGAAACCCAGCGTCAACAAGATAAAATTTTCCTAAGAAAAAAATTATTCCAATGAGTTATTTAATTTGATTTAAATAAACAACTTACATCATGTACTTTAGTTTCCATTACCTTGTGGAATCTTTAGAGGATATGCACGTGCCAATGCATTTTTTATAATTCTCAAGTCTGATGTTGTTCCTTCCCATCCAAGTAAGATATATGTGAATTTCAAATCAAAAGAATACGCCTTTACTACATTTTATGTAAGGTAGTCCTTCCTACCACGATATTTAGCAGCATGTTCATTTGGAACTTTGACACGTATATGTGTACAATCAACAGCTCCATCACAATCCCGGCATTCACTTATATTATTAAATAAGGTATATCATGAATTTTTCAATTCTAAAGTAAAATAACAGAACATATAATCACCTTAAAATAAGGGCAAAACCTACAGTTGTTGAGTATCTCTGAAGGAACTTGAGTCCCATCAGGTTGTTTTAAATATATCTCCTCCAGCTCTATCAAAGCATCTAACACTCTATGGAAGTGACGATTAATAGTCTCCCAGAACGTCGAAAGAAAAAGGAGATAACACGATTTCTTACATTGTGTCCTAGTATATAAAGAAATTTTGCAACTTGTTCTTCAATTGTTGCACGGCATGTATGACAAAGTCCACCTTGATCTCTTAATATGGTACACAATCTTAAGAAAGCCCAAGGACCCATGCAAATTAAATCACGACATCGATCAGTACAAACAATTTGTTTCATTGGTTCATCTCGAACTCTCTCTCTATGTTCACTTATTTTTGGAGGCATTCGACGTCTTCTAGACTTTTTTCAGAGTGCACACAATGCATGTAGGATGCATAATAGTGGTGCTATCATCATTTGAAACATGAAGAATAATATCCTATATTTGGATCTTACACCTTCATTGCTCATCTATAACAATGTAAAAATCTAAGTACCAAGAAAGCAAAAAGTTACACTTAATGCAAGCAAAAATTACACATAATGGAACTAATCACCTTACTTACTCTACAATGATATTTTGTCAATGAAAGGAAAAATAGTTAATGCATGTAAAATAGCATTATGCTTATTTTTATTAGCTGCAATTCATTGACATTATCACAAAATAGTTAATGCGATTTCTACCTTTAATGATATTGATAGTTTCGTAAAGATCACTTAAGACATGTAAATTGTACTCAAAATGTTTCAAAAAAGAAAAATGTGTCACAATATGATCATGTGGAAAGATTTATATTAGATATGAAAAAATACAAAAGGAAAGAAATGCAAGGATAAACGCGAAGCTAAGCCCATATTAAACATACGTAATGCTATACGGTTAACACAATGCAATTTAGAGAATCTTGTCTAGTTATACATGCTAGCACCTATGCATATGTCTAGGCCATAAACATTTCCTAATCTTAAGGCCCTAAGACACAGAACTACAAGATTCGTGCTTAAAACTAACAACTAATAACATTTTCCAACTTACAAGAAAAATAACAGAAATCATAAACAACATGATGAGAAATTAATCTTCATGGATCACAAGCTATGAGCCCCTTGTACATATCATGACATCAAATAAGGTTTTAATGAGAAAGGATAGCAACAAACATAAAGAAAATGAGAATGTTAATAGAAGTTCAACTAGAAGAAGCAATCATAGGCTCCATATTATATCTTTTACATTGACTCTAGAATCTAGCCAAAAAAGCAGTAAGAAATTCGGTAGTTTTTCTTACAAGCTTCCCCACCAAAACCTTTATTACCTATTTGTACGTAAGAAGCAAACTAGTTGAAGCAGGGCTCCCTCTTCTTTCTTTTGCTAAATTTCTATTGGTATATAAGCTTCTTCTTAGAAACCTCAAAATAGTCTATTTTGCCATGTTAGTGTCTCATAAGCTCAGCATGTCAATTCCAAATATCTTCTTATAGAAACTTACCAAATCCTTTTATCTTTATTGGCTTCAAATCGATTTTTAACCTCTTATTAGCTAGATCTATTTCATTTCTTTCATATTTGAGCCTAGCTTTTAACATGTCAGTTTAAGTTTCACATATAAGCTTGACCAAAGACCAAAATTGGACTTGTCTGCAGGACTTTTATATTGTTTTTCTTGGGATTTTTACATGTCTTTGAAGATCAAATCAAAGCTCCCCAAAAAAGTGAATTTCAATCAAACCATATTGATCATGACCGAAAAGAAAAAGAAAAAGAAAAGAAAAGAACCTGCTACATAACATTAGCATTTCCACTATCGACCAAAAAAGGGGGCATTTCTACAATGATAGCAAGAAAAGCAAAAGGAACAGCGAGAAAAGCAAGTGCCAGAGAGACAAGAAAGCCAAAGGCTAGCACACTTACCTCAGCAGTGACAGCAAGCGCAAGAAAAGCAGCAGAGGAAGAACGAGTGCGCCAGAGACAAGAATGACTAATGCGGAACTGTTGGGTTGCAGTAGAATAAAATAGAAGTAACAGATAAAAGGATAAAAAAGTAATTTTGAAAAAAAAAGGTTAAAGTGAGCAGCTTGTTCCATCCCATTCCTTTTGATTTTGGGGGGGAAGGGACAATAAGAAGATATGTTGTAATTGGATGAAATCGATTTCATCTTTTCTCTATTTCACTTCATTTAAATTTGTGTATCCAAACAAAGGAATTTATTAAAATTTTTTTTCTTCCCATTCTATTCCACCTTATACCATCAATCCAAACATAGCATAGGGCTTTAAGTTTCTAATCTTTTTTCTTTTTTCTTTTTTATTTCTTTGTTTTATTGTCTTATTGCTTTATTTACTTTTATTGGTCTAAAGCAATTTTGCAATGTTTGGTGCGTAAGTTGTTTTATTTCTTTCTTTTTTATTTTTAGTCAAGCTTTTAAATAAGAAAAGGAACATCATAAAATTAAAAATGCCAAAAATAAAAAATGTTTGAGTTTTTTGATGATTGAATGTATATTATTATTTTTTTTATTATTTCATAATCTTTAGCAATCTAATTCTCCTTTAATGAAAAATAATAAAAATCTCTATTAATCTTTTAATCCGCACAATGGTCATCAAAGATGATTGAGTAGCTGATGCCTTTATTTCATGATCTTTAGCAATCTCATTCTCCTTTAATTCTATGCAAGAACGAATTTTGTTTTATTAAAATTATCTTTCATCAATTTATCAAAAAATTTTCACAAATAAAATCAATCAACACAAGATCATTTTCTAAAAGAATTATGTGGTTTTGAACTCCTCATTATACCAGAGAATACGTAGGAGCACAAATTAAGCCAAATTTTAAATTTTCTCAAATTTTGCTTTCTTTTTCTTTTGCAAATAATGGTTATATTAACTTTATTTTCTTTGCTTTTGTAAATAATTGGCATATTATTAAGGGAAACAATAAATATTCTTATAGTTATTAATTAATTTGCATAAAACTCCAGGATAACCACTACAAAACAAATGTATTAGAAATACAGTTCACCCTTCCATAGACATAACTAAACTTTCGAATCCAATCCTTTTAAAAAACCAATTTTCCAAAATAAAAAAATTTTTTATTTTTTTTCCCCACAATAATAATCGGTTGCGACTTATTGGCTATGAACATAATCACATGATACTCCAAAATCGCATAAATCTTTTTTTAACCACCACATGGTGACAAACTCAACTTTTCTCCCGTAAGAATTTCTCTTCTTTTTTTCCTTCCCCCTTTGACCAAGTATTCTTCAATCAAATATATATATATGAATAAAATTATAAAACTGAATAAAATTGGTAGAAGCAAACATGTGCTTATACCATAAATAGGCGTGTTTCATCGTTTTCTCTTCTCTTCTGCCAAGTTATTTTTATTCCTTAGGCATACTCCTTTAGAAGCTGCCAAGTTCAGAGAAATTTCATATACTACGATTTTTTTAATGTTAAAATATTAGACATCTGGCTTTTTGGCTCACATTATATTTTTTTCCATATGATGTCACTTTGGCTCTTATAAAACAGGTTGCATTGACATGAAAATTGAAGCAAAACGAACTCCGATGGCAGGTCCAAAATTCCATTTCTGTTTCCTAGTTCTCTTTGTTGTTAGCACTACCATGCTTGTTCCGACTTGCTGCCTTGGTGATGATGATATGTGCCTGCCAAGAGAACAACACGCTGCATTATTTGTATTTGGAGATTCATTATTCGATGTTGGAAACAACAATTACATCAATACCACCGCTGACAATCGGGCAAATTACTCACCATATGGGGAAACCTTCTTCAAGTATCCAACTGGTAGATTTTCTGATGGACGCGTGCTTCCAGATTTCATAGGTAAGAATTTTGGTTACGTGAGTTTATATGTAAACACCTTACTTACTGCCCCTTCTAATTCTATACCAACAATCTCAGAAATTTAATTATTGCAGCTGAGCATGCTAAGTTGCCGTTAGTCCAACCATATCTATTTCCCGGATATCAAAGATATACTGATGGAGTCAATTTTGCATCAGCAGGAGCTGGAGCTTTAGTTGAAACCAATCAAGGACTGGTTTGTACTTTGATTAATTAAGGATTCGATAAATCTTTATGCGGTCGGAGAGTAAGAAAAAGTTGGATTAAAATCCTTCGTCTTGTTCTCTATCTCCCCATTTAGAATTTGACACGTGTAGAGTAATGGGTAATTTTAAAAATTTTGATTTTTGAAAAAATGGATGATTATAAAAAATATTATTTATACACATTTATTAGACACACTTATGAAGATACCATGAGTTGTAATATAATTAATGATAGGTGCATATTATTGTGGGACCAATTTTTTCTTCAATTCTTTTCTCTTTCTTTGTATCCCTTCATCATCTCTATCTTCATTCCTTCCTTCCTTCCTGTGTTCAAATAACACCATGCCACTTTTATCTGACTTGGTAAATTATTATTGGCAAGATAGGAATGAGGAGAAACGAACAAAGCAGGGGATTTCGATTTGAAAAAGTTAAGGCAACGTATCATTTAGCATTCATCGTGTCAGCTATATGGGCTACCATATTGTCTCCAACTTTACTTAAATTTTTAATGCTAAAATTGATATGGCTAATGCTAAATTGTACAAAGTAACAAATTTCTTTTTTCCAACTCTGAAAGCATGTTACCAAGTCATTATGTTATTTATCCAGTCATAGAGAAATCTAGAATGTTTAGTTTAGATATATTTGCTGGAGATTGATGGTATGGTATGTCGATACTTTCACAGGTGATAGATCTAAAAACTCAATTAAGTTATTTCCAAAAAGTCAGCAAGGTATTGAGGCAGAAGCTTGGAGATACAGAAACCAAAACCCTGCTGGCCAAAGCTGTTTACTTAATTAATATTGGAGTCAATGATTATTCAGTCATTTTGTCAGAAAATTCGAGCCTACTTTCTTCATACACCACTGAGAAATATGTAGACATGGTAGTTGGTAATCTTTCAACTGTGATCAAAGTATGTAAAAGTAATTAATGACTTTTTGCATTCATACACCGAAGTTTACTTTGTTACAACATAATCAATCTTCTACTTTTCTAATTGTCTTTCTAATTTGCAACATAAGGGAATCCACAAGACAGGAGGAAGGAAATTCGGGATTCCTAACCTGCCATTTATAGGTTGTTTTCCATTGGTCAAGACACTTGTAAATGGAACTAAAGGTTCCTGCGGAGAAGAAGCTTCAGCACTAGCCAAATTACATAACAGTGTGCTTTCTGTGAAACTTCAAAAGTTAAAGAAACAGCTCAAAGGATTAAAATATTCATACTTCGATTTCTATGATTTATCTTCTGATATAATAAACCACCCTTCAAAATATGGTAGGTAAATTAATTCTTTGGTATATTAAGTGAATATTTAATTCTCATCTACGGTCTAATCTTTGTGCCTTAATGTTTTGTAAAGGCTTTAAAGAAAGCGGTGTGGCATGCTGTGGCAGTGGCCCTTATAGGGGATATTTCACATGCGGAGGTAAAAGATCATTGAAAGATTATGAATTATGTGAGAATGCTGGTGATCATGTGTTCTTTGACTCGGTTCATCCTACTGAAAGGGCTGATAAGATTATTTCCCAGCTTATATGGAGTGGAAATCAAACCATTACAGGTCCATATAATCTAAAAACACTATTTGAAGAATGATTATTCAACTAAGTTCAGAGAAATAGAATCCTTATTTTCTTTATATCCAGATAAATAGAATCGTTATGTAGTTTGTGAAAAAATAAATGTAATTGGTAGATATAATTGTGACGTATTGATGTATTAATGAAAGAATGATTCTACCTTATCCTTTGTTGCCTGTGTCGACTAAATTCTCACCTATTCCTTACTTATCACTCTTCCTTTGGTTAGAGATTGGAATAGGACGTCAATCTACACATTACATTATTATTTAGCATTTTGTGAATGTCACCATTATGGGTATGCTTTTACTAACGAACAGTGGCAAACGTTGCTGTAAATAAGTTTGAAGCGTTCAATAGTCAACACCGGTATTGGTCATATGAAATCCGGTGTTGGCCATCACAAATAAAAGAATTTAAAAGAGTTTAATTTGTATGTATTAATAGTGTAAAAAAATTTTATATTATTATTTAATCATATATTTGTATTTGTAAGATTTTTAAGATAGTTAGTGGTTGAATCAAATATTTTTACTAATATGATAATATATGATTAAATATCAATATAAAACTTTTTTATACTAATAATATATATAAACTAAATCCAATTTAAAAACATGAATTACAATCATCTTTTATTTTGAAGGTGAACCTCACAGAAAGTTATCATATATCATAGACGTATATAAAAGAATTTTTTTGGGTACATGCATATAAAAGAATTTAAAATATAACAAAATTGAGTATAGTTAGGATTGAGTTCAGAAATTAGGGTTGCATTTGGATAAGATTTTTTTGTCAAAAAATCACTTTTGGTATATTTAGATAAATTTTTAAAAATAACCAAAATTTTAGAAAAATCTATTTTTAATTTTTTCATTTATATAAAAAATTTTGGTTTTATAATTATTTTTTAAAAAAGTTGAAATAAACACACCCTAGATAGTATGGAATTATTCAGAGATGATAATATAGGTTAGATTTGTTGTATAAACTTGTTTGACCAACTAAACCTGTGTTTGACTTTTTATTTGTAGCTCCAAAACTATGATTTAGAGAAAAACTATAAGAGAAAATTTTGCCCAAACCATGGTTCGAATATTTAAAAACAAAAAGTTCAAACATGAGAACGTGAACTGAGTTGCACTGGAAAACCCAATTACACATTGGGACTTCCTTTCAATTTCTTCGTTTTACATAATAGCAAAAACTCTATTTTGTGGAAGAAAATTTCTGAAAAAATTAATACATATACTTTGTTTTGTGGTGAACAAAAAAATTATTGGACCTAGTGAAAATATTAACAACAAAAATATCTAAATTTGATATTTATTTGTTTAAATATATGTAATATGAAGAGGTTTCATTATATAAATTTTTTTGCAAATATATAAACTCATTTTATTAAAGCATTTTAATTATTCACTATAACATTATTAAGATAAAGATTAAGAAAAATTAAAATATCAAATATTCATTATAAGCATTTAAATATATGTCAGCAACGGTTAATTATAGGGAAAAATATACTTACCCCCTAGTAATATAAAAGAATTCAATCTCTTTTTTTATTGGTATATTAACGGTAATAAAATTTGAACCTAGGATCTTATGCAAACTATTCAAATTTCTCATTATTAAACCACTCCTAATGGCTTAAAAAAATTCAATCTCTTAAATTTTTGGATGTGTTTTCTTGTAGATCTATTTTCAATTCTTAACTAAGTCTCCTAATAGGGATACTTTTCTTTTGGACATACCGATCTAGAAATCCTAAGCTCTTCCCTTATGATATGTTCATAAGTTAAGAAAAGATAAGTACAGACATTAAAAATAAGAAAAAAATAAAAAGAGGAAGGGTAAGGAAAGGTAGGGTTTAGAAAGTTTTACTTTACTTTTGTTTGTGAGTGTAAAATGGATAAGAAGAAAGAAACAGAAGATTTTCAATATATTTTTACTATTTTAATTTTAATTAAAATAATTAAATTTGATTAATTTGTTTCATAAAATAAGTAAAAATGATATTTTAATTTTTTTTAATAGGAATAAGGTAGTAAATGAATTTTAATATCATTAAAACTCCCGTTTTGGGAGGGAACCATGAAAAAAGGTTAATGAAGGGTTTTGAGGGTTTAATAAAACCCTCAAAGTCTCTCCCTGCTAAAAAGTAAAACTCGTGAATATGTGTAAAATCCTATAAATCGTTTTCCTTCCTTCCTTTTACCCTCTAAATCAAACTTCTGAATGCACTCTTCCTAATATGTGTGTTATCTAATATTCTAATAGATAAATTGATTCATTTTTATTTTATTTATTATTATTATTATTATTGGCATTGTTCTATTGTGCAGTGTCTAATATTTTATGTGTATTGTGCATTATCTTTGGAAGAAGTCTCTAAGGATATTTTCAAAGAATTGGGCCTGCCCAAATGACTTACATCAATTCCTCCTTATTAAATTTTGGGATATTGGCTTTCATAAATGTTGGATCTATGGTAAGTTTTATTTTAAATGATGATGCAAACTATATTAAAAGCTCTATGCACTTGATCTTGGAAAGGATAGTTCTATGAGTGCAAGAACTAGATTCTCTAGCAACGTGAAGTGAAAATCCTATAGCAAAATCTACAAAGAAAGCAGCAGATTTAAGGCACTGATATATTCGAAGCTTCAAGGCTCAATACCGAAAGAGTTGACTCTTGGAGTAGCATTCTAATGGCTATAATATCATAAGCTGCAGCAACTTTTGTAGTCTCCTAGGTTGCTTAATACTAGGAAAGGAATACAAAAGGCATGAGCCAAAAAGTTATCAAACCAAGTGTGGTAAAGGACAAAAAAAATTTGTACTATAAGAGAGAAAAGTCATAGCACCATGTACAACACTTGACTGCTTAAAAAGACAATTGGATGGACTCTTGGAAAACACTACAACGTTCAAATCAATTGGGTGGAGTGCAAGTTACATGCACAAGCTAAAGTTTCTATAAATGCTTGTTTTTTAGCTTGGTGAAATAGTCTTGGTGACTTAGTCTTAGAAACATAGTCTATGTGACTTAAATTCTGTGTGAACTTCCTTGTAAAAGCTTTTGTGCTTCTTGTATCCAACATTTCCTCTTCTCATTTTCTGAATTTGCTGTAACTCAAGCGAGTGAAGCTTGAGAGAAAAGAAAACCTTGTGAAGTACATAAATGAGAAAAATACCATAGAGAGAGGTCTCTTAGTTGGTGAGAAAAATGTAGCTCAAGGTTGAGTGAAATTATAACAGAGCTTGGAGAGGCTTGTTGTATCAAAGAACACTTATAGTGAAAAATACCACAAGTTTGTGGGGACTGGACATAGACTCCAAGTTATAGAGATTGAACTAATATAAATCCTTGGTGTAAGCTTTTCTATCCCTTACCTTTTACGTTTTTGTTTTTAAGCAATATCTCTTACATTTGAATTCTTATTGCTATAATATTCTAAGATATAAATCCTGCTTGTATTTCGAGTAGTTTGATAACTAAATCTAATAGGCAATTACCAGATTTCTACTAATCATTGAATAGAAAATCTAGTTGTATGAACTTTCTGAATTGTGTGTTAAGTGTGCAGAAAAAATTTTAACTAATCAAGAACTTAATTTAACCCCCCTTCTCAAGTTCTCTGGTACCATCAATAAACAAACTAGATTCTACGCTAGTGTTCACTATTTGAACTTTTCTAATCTCTTTAACTAGAAAGGAATGCTAGAATTGTCACGACCCACCCTGAGTTGTAACCGGCGCTTGGAGGTGACGAATCTCTAGCAAGCCTTAAACATCAAGTTTTTCGTGACAAATGGAGATAGTCTCCCCTATTTTTCCAGCTTCCCGTAAAAGCCAAACCTGTTCCAGCAATCAACCAGCACATATATCCAATTTGACATATAGGCATTCATTCATTATAATAACAACATATTTATGTCTATCTACTTACACATTTTTATCTATACATCTATAACAAAACAGTACTCAAGAAACATGGTTTACAAAATAAACGAGTTTCTATACACATATCCTATCAAAAAAGAATGACAAGCAACAAGTTCCTGTCTGTGAATCGTGGAGCAACTCTAAGACGATAGTTATATTCAAAACCTCAAAATAAAAGTCTAGAAAAAAGCCCTCACATACAGAGGAGCTGTCAAAAGTGTCTACACTCTACACCATTGCAGGACCCGAAACAGGTACAACACTAGAATCTGAAATAGGAAGGGAAAATACGTGAGTCCAACCGACTCAGTGAGGGCCAATAAACTATAGCATATGAGGACAAACTCTAACAAATACACACACACACACACACACACACACACATATATATATATAAAATAAACATTTTAAATTATGCAAATAAAGAATTACTAGTATAAGTTATTCATATAAAAGCATTAAACCACTTCATAGAATTGGTAACATATTTTTCAAACATAAATACTAAAACAGGAAGGCTTCACATTTAAAGTTATCTCCAAATAAGGGTTAGCCTTTTTAGATCTGACTAAGTTGGCAGTGTGCGTAAGCCTCACACACACGCACCGAGCTAGCAACACCCCTGCTAGCGGGGTTCGAACCAAGGTGCACCAAGGCTAGTGTCAGCGACCGCTAGCTATCTTTTAATTGAGAATCCTCCCGCAAGGTATATAAAAATTAAAGTGACCGATATTGATAAAAAGCTAATGTAACAAATGTCAAATCAAATTTCCAAAGAACAACGATATTCATCAAAGTTCGAAATCCAAAATACAGTTTACTCAACAAATCAGCTTAGTAATCCAACAAAAGATCAGAGCTTGTCCTTCTATTTATAAAATTCGTACTCTCACCCAAAATGCTTTCAAAACATTCAACAAATGCATACTAGTAAAATTTCCTCAAAATCGAAATAGACATCCACGAATAAATAGATATATTAAACTATATGACAATAGTACCACTAAACAAAATATGCATAATTAACTAGATATATAAAAATAAAATGTCAGTAATTGCTAAAATCAAACTAATATTAATTGTATAAAAAGAATATATGCCATAGAGGTATTGTCCACTCACAAACTGTCAGGGTACACAATCTATGTCCTCGAGCCGCTCAACTTGCAGGCTGATTTCCTGGGAAATCTGAAATCCTACATAAACAATTATTTTCAATTTAAACATAAATTTGGTTTATAATCTAGTCTTTGACCTCTGTCTAACCTTTCTGATTAAATCTAATTAGAAACTACTATCAAGTATAATATAGGAATTTAAATTTTTGTGTGTCTTTCCTATTGAACAAAATATTTTAATCATTCTATACTATAATTCCCAAATTAAAACTTTAAACATTTCACCACTCACCCCTTCACCCTCATAAGACTCAAAAATCCAAATATCCTTCAAATTTAATTCTAACTATAAACAAAACAAAATTAGCATCTGACTTCAAAGAGGAAAGCTCACCAATGTGTGTTGGTTTTAGAAGGAAGCAAAACAAAAACCCAACCACCACAAGAAGCAAAACACGAATGGAGGGCGCAGAGAGAGAGACGCAGGCAAGGGAGAGACGGACGAGAAGAAAGACTGCAAGATAGTGACGGTATGGTGGAGGGGAAAGACACGCAGTGGTGATGATGATGGGAGGTCGGAAGTGAGTGAGGGTGAAAGAAAGAGAGATGAACATGAGAGAAAGAGAGAGAGAATGCATGGAAGTGTAATAGAGGAAAGGAAAAATGAATGAAAGTAGTGCATCAGGGAAGAAAGCTCCAGACGGCACTAAGAAAGAAAGGAGGGGTCTAGGGTGAACCATATCACTTATGATGCATCGTGGTCCCTCATGTGTTCTTTTTTTTTTAAAAAAATATATATAAATAACAAGCATTTCAAAGATTCACCTAAACAATTTTAATTCTACTATCCTTATATTTTAAAAGTAAATAAAGAAAATGTCCAACACATAAGTTATGAATTTTTTTTTTTTGGGTTTCGGATTACCAACATTTTATTCTAAATATGCATTTTATTATAAATAGGGTATTACAAGAACTTTCAGCTTTAAAATTGTGTTTGGTTAGGGAGTAAAAATGAGGTGAAAATTTGCTTCGATGAGATCTATGTGTAATTCTACACATGATTTTCATTCATTAAAATTTTCACCCCATTTTACCTCTCGACTAAACACATCCTAAAGGAAAATTATTTCTCTCTGGACAACATTTGGTATAGGGATACTTTCTAGCTTGTTTGTGGTGTGCTGCCCATGGTCCCTTTGGAGGTGTTTCTTTCTTAGATAAATAGATTGGCATGCTTAGTAACATGCCCAGATCACCATTGTTTCTAGTATTCTTGGATTAGTTGCCACTAATTGTTGAATTTCACTCACTTTAATTGCTTATTTATTTAACATACGTTTCACTCATCCTCTACTATTTTAGTTGTTTTAGATAGAATTATACCAAGATTCTTTAAGAGATGACTCAATTTGCACTCTATACCTTGATTCTTGTAAAATCGATTTATAATTTGTGTGGTGATTTAAGTCTCCATTAATGTACTAAAATCTCCAAAAGTTAACTCTGTTGTCTCTAATCATATCATGGCATGAAAACATAAAAGTTGAAGAGAAAGTTTTTCAATTGCCACTAAATAAATTCCCCGAAATTTCGTACATGATTCTCTAGTAAAATTTCTTCGACAAAAGAAATGCAGCCATTGTGAGTATTGAATGAGTACATGGTTTGTAAGGATGGAAGTCATGTCCAACAACTGTGTCTTTGTAAATGTCCAATCTTTTATTATCATTATTATTATTATTATTATTATTATTATTTGTCGATATATGTGAGTTTCCTTTCATTAAGCTATTTTGGAAAGGTTGAAGGAAAACAGAAATCCTCTCCTTTATTTAAGTTGCTAGCAAATTGATGGGATAGAGAAAAACAATTTGCTTCTCAACTTAATGGGTGGTTTTCATTTAAGACTGTAGGCTATAAATTCAGAACTTTTTCATTCGCAAAATCAACAACATCATTTGTAACATCTCAAACTCCATAAGCTTCTTTTATAGAGAAGTTTTGTTTTCTATTATATTGTCTTCTGTTTATTGAGAGAGTTGAGTGTATACACTAATAAAGAAATATTATGGAGTATTTGGTTGTATTATGAGATTGAATGAATTATAAAACTTTTTTTTTGTATTCTCCATCATATTTTTATATCAATTATAGGAGTTGTTTTGCTTGTGGACATAGACAACAAACTGAACCACGTTTGTGCTCATACATTAACTAGCTTTTGTTAATTTCACAACATTGTCATTTGATGGAGGAAGATACGTTTGTTTATAGAAGTATCCTCCTTGGATAAGTCTAAGAATGGAATTATTAAGTGAAGTCGAAGAATCTTTTATTACAATAAATAGAAAAAGAAAATTTTAGTTTAGTAAATAAGAATTAAGTTCCTTTTGACTTTATCATTTTAACTTTATTTTTATTATCTTTTTTTTTATGTTGATGTGCGACCAACATAATTTATTACTTTTATTGGAAGTTTATATAATTAATCCAAAAAGTCACGATACCCGTTAAGCACACCATTTTTCCTTCCTTGATTAACGAAATCCACATACTCTCTTGGCATTCCCTTCTCTTGTCCCACCATTTTTTTCTTTTCTTCTTCTTCTTCTTTCTTTCTTTCTTTTTTTGAGGGTGTTGAGGACCCTTTTACCACATTTTCCATACAAATTGATAGTATATAGTTTTAAAATTTAACTAGAAAGATGGATGGAGCAAGCACATATGCTTCATTAGGAAAAGACCATCACTACTAAGGGTATGTTTAGTTTGGGGTAAAAATGGGTTTAGAGTTTAGGTAAAAATAGGGAGTAAATTTTCATAGATCCCATTCATGTGTTAATGTAAGAAAGCTACTGGTCTAGATTTGCTGGCTCTGAGAAGAATGAGCTGCTACAGGCAAATTTTATCTATATTTGGCAATAATCAATCCCTTTAGATGATAAACATAACACATTTTGTCAACCAAAGCAATGACAATCCATAACAACCCATTACTAAAAAACTGCTTGTCAAAATCTAATTGAGGAACGATTAGGTTCCCTTGAACTAGACACTGAAGACTCTTTATTTCGTAGCAATGCCATTCACCTAATGAAGAGTCCATGCAAATCAGTAGATAGTTGACTATTCCTTGAATCAACAACTTCTAGAAAAGGTGATTTTTCTTTGTATGATTTTGCTACTAGCTTCACTGTATGTGTCAAGTAGGCCAGATGTGAAAAAATCAATCATTATATCAAGTTATATAAAGACTCAAAAATTAGTTTTATCAACAAACAAAATGATACCAAACACAAATGAATCTTACAAAATATATAATTACATACATTAGTCCTGTATTGTCTGCAAAGAATGAGAAGTTTTAGCTATCTAGACATGTCAAATAACTAAGATTCAGTAATGTCCCATTATTGTCTACAACATAAACCCGAGTCGGTATGGACCCATGATAACGGAAAGTCATGAAATTTAATAAGAAACACAAGGGACAGACGAATTCTCCAACAAATTAACAGTTACTGGTTGACAGTGCAGAAGAAGGTCTTCAGCTGTTGTGGGGAAGCATTATGATTCTTTGCAGAACCACTGTCCTTGCCTTCATAATGTCGCGACTACATATGTCAGCTTGGACTCCTAAATCTTCAACATTCTTCATAAAAACTCCCAACTTCTTCTTGATCTCCTCTATTGCAACCTTCACAGCTTCTAGCTCAACAGCAAAATCAACATTCTGCATCAGAGATTCAATCTCAACTTCCAGCCGATCGATGAGAACCCGGATGTTGTCCAAGTCCTTTATAGCAACAAAAGTGCCAACATGTGCTGAGATTGTTACCCCCTTTTGCCATTTCAGTGCATTTTCATAGTTCTTCATCAAGGAGTCAATCCACTTTCCCACTGAACCAATTGGGATTGCAGTAGCAGCAGCCAAAGCAGCCGCAACATGTGGCGAAGCAATGGCTGCTGCTACAACCGAGCAGATCAAGACAGCAGCAACTGTAACTACAAATATAACACTAGAGACCTTCCTCCAAGTATGTATGTATTTCAGCTTCTTATTAATCTTGTTCTTTCTGAGCTGCAACTTCTCAAGCATGAGCATCTGCTGATTATATACAGATTGGTATATTTGGAAGAATTCTTCAGTGAAAGGGTCACCAGCTGCCTTGAAATCCTTTAGCCCCTGCAGCGTCCTTGTGTATCGGCTGTTCCCAACTTCAGTTTCCTCATCAAACTGTTGAAGAGCCACAAGGACAAGCAACTGGCTATCCCTGGCGCGCTTCAGGCACTTCTCTAATTCATTGTAGAAATCCAAAGTCTTCAAACTGTTATCAAAGTATTCCTCAACAAGCTCAAACAGCTCTTTGTCCTCCCATATATCGTTCTTGCAGTCCAAGATTACCTTGACAACATCCTGATCCATGTCTAGGAGGCATTCAGTGACTTGCTTGAGCGAATCAAATGAGAGGGACCGAACTTCAACACCAACAGAAATAGTTTGATGATCCGATTCGTGCGAGTTTGAAGGGCAGCATCAAAGGACTGCAAATCAGAGTCAAGTTTGCAGGCAGCCTCATATGATCTCAGCTCAGTAGCCATATTTGCATTGATGTTAATGCCACCAGAAGATGTTTCAGGGGTGTTCTTGCTCACTTGGCTCCCCATTGCTTCAATTGAAATGATCTATAGAAAAAAGAGCATAAACAACTTCAAATCCAGAAACCCTTTATGAGAAAAATGCCACAACTTCCACCATCAAGTGATTCCTTAACTAATTGGTAAAGCAAAAACTCAGTTCATGACTAAACCCAGCCAAGTAATCTAATTTCATGGATTTGCATACATCAGAAATTGTACCATATAATAATGGAATTCATGAACAATTGGAATCAAGCATACCCAGAAAGAGATGTTTGAGAAGTTCTAACCTTTGAGAGCGATTGGAGAAGACAAGAAATCTCAGATAATGATGGTTTATGAACAACCGCTTAGCTAATAATTGAAATTGATGGTTTATTCTTTTATTTTTTTCTCTTTCTAAAAGGAGGAAAATAAGAGAAAGGGGAAGGACTTATAAAGACCAATGGATCTGTTAGCATTTCAAAGGAAAGAAGAACGAAAAGACTAGTGTGTTGAGGTTGGTCAATGGCTTGCACGCTAAAGAAAAGCAACGGTATATGCCCTTTGGCACTAGATGTGGAAAACGCGGGAAGCAAAATGCCCCTTCTCTCTCTAGAATTTTATGATCTCACCGTGTGATGTACACTGCAGAGGTTAAACTAAAAGTGACATCTTTTTGACGCGCAGAGCAACGACTAAAGAAGAGTCAAGGTGAAGCGACCTCAACTTAGGAAGCACAAGAGTCAATCCAGGACTCGTAAGAAGTACGATTAAGATCCACAAACAAACATATAACAAAAAGGAATCTTCTTGTGCTACTTGTTAGTGTTTTAACAAGTTTCAACGAAAACTCCGCAAAACACGGCTTGCTTTCTTTTTTATCTTTTTGCCAAAAAATTATCCGAAGACCCATTTTCATGGATATTTCCCTTATATAGAAACAAACAAAATCATTAATTATTCAATTAATTCGTGGATCTAACTTCACCCTCGAGCAGGATATATATACACATTTCTAATTTCTAAATTCGAATTGGTTATGTTGAGCAGTTATATTAGTATTTAATTATATACCCAAAAATAAAATAAGGTATTAGAAAAAGAAAAGCATGACTCCTAGTAAAAGAGAAAAAGGAAGATAAAAAAAAAATCACATACCTTTTGCTTTGGTTGTTACTCTCGGAAGTCAAGATGTTAAGGGACCTCAGTATCGAACTTGAAAGGATAGTAGTTTGAGCTGCGAAATAAGTTTGCATCACTGTAAACATCTGTCATTATATATCCTCTCAAGTTACTTGGTAGCCAAGACATACAACAGATGATATTAATCAAAGTAAAAGTTAATCGTTAACATGTTCAAGATGTCGACGATAAAACTATACTCTTGTGACAGTATTAATGTATAAATAAAAGAACATTTTTTATGTCTGAGTTTATTTTTTTTCAACTTTTTTATATTTAAACCTGCAATGCTTTTTTATATGAAAAAGCTATATATTATTGTTAGTGAAACACTCGGGACCATATATCTTATAAATAATTAATGTTGAAGAAAAATAGCAACAATTTAATCAAAAAAACAAGAATAAATTAATAAAAAAAAATAGCAACAATTTAAATCATGGCCAAAGGTGGGGCGAAAGTATAGCCATCACAAAGTGAATGCGTGTATGCATCAATTCATCATATATGCATTATGGAAACGACAACATGGTGCTCAAATAAATATTTTAAGCTTGATTCTTTTCTACATCTTTTATTGACTGCATAGTTGACTGTTAATGAATCCTTTATAAAATAAGACACTGACTAACGGACAAGTAATGAGACATACGCTAATAAAACCATCTAAACAATCAATGAGGTAACATGTTTTATTCTGATCCGCTCTTTATGTTTCTGCACCAATCGATTGTGAGCCATTCCCTTTATCATTATTTTAACTCTCAAACATAACCTTAGTCTTTGATTAGGATATTGTGTTTGCTAGCTAGCTCCCCCTACGTTCCATTTCCACAGCTCTTTTGCCTGTTAAAGCAGTTATAGACTGCATTTTATGTTTCAATTAATATCAACAAAAACAGCAAAAGCCTTTTTCTATTAGGTGGGACTTGGGAACTTTTATGTTTCAATCCATTGTAAAAAACACTCATGAAAATTACCTAATTTATACTCAAGAATCAAGGACAGTGCCTTTGAAATCGCCAATGGCGGCGAGCCTAATGGCCTAAGAAATGACTTGTTGGGTGCCAGGCTTTGCTAAATGCCTCTATATACGACTTGTAACAACCAATTGCTTCATTTTTCTGGGAATTATATGGAGAGAGCATTAAGCACTTTTGCCCCCCTAAGGAGAACAGAGTAACTCATTAGATCAATTAACATGTGCATCAGTCCTTTCCAGTTATCCTAGAAAGACATTAATGATCTACGAATTTCCATTAAAATATTTCATTGAAAAATGTATTAAAGAACACGGAATCACCGAGTATGAAGCATACAATGTGTACATAGAGTATATTTTTTCAACAGAGAGGAAGACAGGGTTCTTGCACATCTTAGACCAATGAACACAACATTTGAAGGGCATCATAATAGTGAATGAAAATTTTATTCGATCTGTTGGGACAGACTAGAAATGCTGGCCACAGAGGGCTTAATAATTCTTTTTTTTTTTTTTTTCCTTTTTTGGGTCTTAGACATAGGTATTCCTATAGACATTATTGTGAGACTAACGCTCGGCTAAATTAAGCTTTTCGGGGCTAACTTCTTAACCGTTGTAGCCATATACTTGCCCTGATACTCTGCAAGGGCCAGCTCGGTTTCACTTGCCTGTCTTGTGCCATCACCAGCAAAAACTCCAGCACCATATGGAGATCCTCCTCTAATGGAGTCCAAATCAAACATTCTAGCACCAAAGGCATAACCAATAGGAACATAGACCATCCCATGATGGACTAACTGCGTGATTGCTGTCCATCTACAATAATTGTCAACATAACACGTTATTGGTTGAAGGTTTATGTTCCTAAATCATGATAGAGACTATTTTAATAAATAATGACAATCAGAATAACAATTCCTCCATCCCTCCATCCATTTTTTTTTTTTTTTTGTCCTTCCCTGAAAACATGACTACCAATCCCAGCTGCAAGATCAGAACAAATGAGGCACTCTAAGATCATGTAAGAAACTAGCTATAATATTTTAAGTTCCACACCACCAATGCTAAAAGATGCAGATCAATTTGCACATATTTACCCTCCCCGTTTAGATGATCTATTTTAATTGCTTATTAAATAAGTACATTTTGAAACAAGTTTTGTGCAGATTCTGAGAATAGCTTATTCTAAATAACTTATCACAAAGATATGATATGCCTATCTCAGCTTCTCTATCAACATATCAAATTATGCTAAAGCTACTTTAGAACCCATTTTCAGCGACAATAGCTATAAGTTCTTAAGTGCATTATGCAGTATACATCAATTATAAACATATATATTTTTGAATTAGCATCAGCATCAGCCTAGGAAGAAAATAAAAGGCCTACTTACGCTGTGGTTTCTTGGCCACCACCCTGAGTGCCAGTACTAACAAAGAACCCAGCAGGCACACCTGCCAGCTTCTGCTCCCTCCACAACTGCCCGGTCGAATCGAAAAAGGCTTTCATCTGTGCCGCCATGATTCCATACCTCGTTGGAAACCCAAACAACAACCCATCAGCCTCAACCAAGTTCTCTGCAGATATGAGTGGCACCTGATCATCCTTCTGGGGTGCCTTCATGAGCTGCAGGACCTCCTCTGGCAGCGTCTCCGGCACCCGGTACAAGACAGCTTCAACTCCTTCAATTGAATCAACCCCTTTCTTCAATGATCTTGCCAGTGACTCCACATGGCCGTACATTGAGTAGAACACAATGAAAACTCTCAGTTTCTTCACTTCTTGCACTGGCCCCACTTGGCCTTCAGTTGTTGCTGTATCATTTTCTGGGATTTGGCCTTCTTCAACGCTAACAGGCTCATTCTTTTCTGGGGCAGAAATTGGTACCCTTTTCTTGCTTGGTATGCAACCTCCTCCTTTCCCCATTGAAATCCAAATGAGTGTGAGACGGTAAATGAATACTACAAAATATGTTAGCTAAGATATATAGTTTCCAAAAGATGTACACAGCAAGGCAATTTTTTGTTTTTGTTTTTTTTTTTGGCTTACTTGTAAAACAAGATACAAAGAGATAAAATGGAAGATGGAGACAGAAATATTAATTTTATGAATCAAATGTTTGTATATGAAACTTTGATGCAAGATCTGCTATAGGCTATAGAACATAATGGCAACAGAAAAAACAGAAGGATGGAGAAGAGAGTAACGTGAACAAGGTTGGCTTGGCTTTGACTTCACTAATGAGATATGAGCTGTTTTCATGAATAAGACTAGGATTAGATAATGGCCGTTCACTGGCATGCTAGCTATCGAATTATTACAACTTAATAATAACTTTAATTATTTATTAAAAGAGCTTGCAACGTGTCATTAGTAGCCACAGGAGACAATGGATACTAGCAACGAATCAAACGATATGGGGTCTATAGTCTGGACACGGTAGGCGTTAATTAATGCCATTTTTTTTTTTTTTTAAGAAAAAGAAAAGAAAAGAAAAGAAAAAGTAAAATGAGCAAATGAAGATTTCCTTTGAAGAATAACGTCCTTATTGGTCCCAAGTAGGCCATGCTCCTTTATTTCATCATCTGATGACCACCATTGTTTTCTATCACAAATTGACAAATTCTAGTAATTTCTTTTTTATTAACAGATTATAATTTTATGGTACCTTCTAATATTTCATCATTAGTGCCTACATGCAAAAATAATTTACTGTATATTTAAAGTGAGTGAACAAAAGTTGTTCAATGATGGCTTCACTCTTCGGACCCAAAAGCCACCAGACACTTCCGAAAATACAACTGACATAAATAGGGTGAAAAATTATTGCGAGTGTTTGTACGGTTAGATGATTAAGCAAGGAGATTAAGAGCACCATCATGGAAAATACCATCAGTACTCAAGAAAACCTATCCGGTTGTTGATGAGCACTGATATTCTCACACTACCATTTACACCCGTTTGAATTTGGTTAATAATGTATAAAATTTTGGTTAATAATGTACATTTTATAATTAATACACTAATAATTAATTATCATCACATTAATCATAAATTATAAATAATTAATCAAAAAACATTATGCTATTAACCACTTATAATAATCAATAAATATTACATTGATAAAAATATATACATAATTAATTAAAAACTTATATATTATAAACCATGTAAAACTAGTGAGAAAATGGTGAGACAATCATGTCGGTAAAAGCTTCCCACCTGAATCACTAGTAAGAAAATCATAGGCATAGCTAATCTCGATGAGATAGATGACCTGTTAGATGTGCTTTCCAATTTTAAATCAGAAAGGCCTAATTGGGAGTGTCTTGAGAGCAGTTTAGTACACGCTAATACGTTATTCTCCAGCCATGAAAAAACTGAGCCGACACACCAATACATCTGACATAAATTCACAATCAGGCAAACAAAACAAGCAGGCCAAAACAAGACAACACAAAGAAAGAGGGGAAAAAAATGAAACCGCCAAAGCCTTGAGCTTGGATATTCAAAATGACTATGGACAGAAAATTTTGCACTTCTAGAGCAATAATTTCTTTTCCAGTGATTCAGTTACCAGAAAACACAATTGACACTCTACAGCTAAAGAAGAGTTACTGAGAAGCAGTCTTCTCTCATTTTTCTCATTTTTGCTTTAGTGAGCCCCTTTTGGATCTCTTTAACTCCCAAGGTGGTAGGCAACCTTTATAGTGAGAGTGCATAAACAATGAAGACATTGATACTTCCCTCTGGGGCATTGAGATTGAAGACAAGCAACTGAATGCGGTTCGTAGCCTCCTCTTTTCACTATCACAACCTTGAAAGCTTGGATCATGCTGAACAGTAGTAGTTTTAAGGGCATCAGGGAGTATGCAGTTGCAAAAGGAACCTACAAGAAAGACAAGACATGATATGTCAGTTAAGCATGGCTAAGAATTGAGTGTGAGTGGGTGGAGAGATAGATAATGATGGAACAAATAGTGCTACACTTGTATGAGTAGGCGAAAAATAGGGAGGGAAGTGAAAGCAAAATGGGATGAAAAGATTGATTATCACAAATGTTGCTTGGTAGAGGGTGGAAAATCTGTCAACTCACTCACTTTCATGGCTAAATTTTGTGGGGTGGAGTGGAGTGCAAAAGAGTTGCACTTCACTTTCTACCATCCCACATTTTTGTTGAACCGAACACATGCAAATTAATTCTCACTCCAAATTTGCCACCTACCAATCAAGCATAACCTAAGAAGTGAGCCTGCAAGCGATGTCAGGCATTGCATCAGTGGAAGATGCTCCACGTCAACGAAAAGGGAGGAACAAAAGAATTTCCGGGAAAACTGCCATCTATTACATTTGCCATGAAGGACTATCTATGCATGGTGTAAAATAATTGAAACAAAGCTTCCACCAAGTTGTGGAAACAGAATTAAAAAGCACTTATACGTTTCAATTGTTCATTGTTTGCTTATGCATTCAGGAAGAACTGAGATCCAATGCGTCTGCAGTGTTTACTGACTGAAAAGTTGTACAACTTAAACATAAAAGAATGGATATGGTGTTTGAAAACATGTCATATACCTATTCTTGCAAGACGATTGACCCATTTTGGTATAGAATTCCCAGTCAGCTTATAACAAATATCCTCACAGAAATGGTTGCAGTTCTTCACAATCAAGTGATAAGCATCGCCATTGTAATTTGCAGACTGGCGCTCCATGAAGTCTCTAATTTGGAGAGGATCCAAGCTAGTAGTTCCCATGAATATTGACTTCCTAAACTTAAAGCCAGGGCACTGCCGAGGTTCAACCTCAAAGACACCACTTGTTGGATAGTCGTGGGCTCCAAATGCATATTCTATTCCATAAACTGCCAGTATAACAACTCTATCTCAGAAAATATTCATGGAATCTAGAATTCTAATTTTAACCTCTGTATAAGGCAAAAGAGAAATTAATACTCACAGACATATTGTCAGTCTCTAAAACATGAAGTTATATTATTTTACACTAATGTCTCTGCATGTGCAAATATTCATCTAATCTAAATCTTGACGGTTAGGGTGCATTAAATCCGTTAAATGATCTTTCAGAAGTGGGTAGCATTGAAGGTTACTTCAATGTCTCCATGATAACTACAGGTAGAGAAAAGCTATCATAAATTTGAAGTACAACTCCTAGAGCACACAACAACAATATCAACAAACAAGCCTAATTCCACATGTGAGATCGATTACATAGATCAAATGATGCCATTGCACTCTATCAAAAAAAAATTTTATACAGGACGGAATGTAAGTTAAATGGAAAAGGGAGTTGGTGGCATGAAAATAATACCTAGAAACAAACTATGAACCAAAACTCTTAGCACACACTTTGCACTTAAACATAGTTTAAGGAATATTTGAAAAGGTCGTAGCCGTCAACTGACCTTCAACCCCGGAGTGGAAAATACCAAGGCCTGCCCAATACATATAGCCATTTACAGTTGTCAAATCATAAACATTGAGATATACAGGTGTATTCCCAGGATTGTTGCCAGCTGATTTCACTTTAGAGAATATACAAAATGGAGTGGCTGATTTGTCTTTGAGTCGAAGACGCACAACAGAGGGCCAGCTACTTTTAATTCCGGATTTCATTTTATGAGAGAACCTGGGAAGCAGTCAATACCTATTTCCTACCTGCACATACATTAAGACCCAAAAATAAATCATTTGCCCAAAAAGAATAAATAAATGTGACTAAAGCATGAGATTTTACTCGAGACAGAATGCACTTTACCATTGACCTAGGTGCTCAACTGGTAATTATGCATTACTACTCTTTACCATTGGAAGTCAAGAAATGCAGTAATCTCTTGAATCAATTTATGACAGACCAGACTCATTTTTAATGCAACAACAGCATCAGCCTAGATTCCAAGTTTATCATCATTTATTCAAGAGTCAGGAAAGATCAGAAGAAGTTACTTTATATTTTTTTACTAAACATAAAAAGAAAAATAATTTTTTCTCCATTTTGGTTCATTGATGTTATCTGTATTAGACATTAATGATGAAAATATTTTTACCAGATTATCTAGTTGAAGGGTTGTTCTACATATATCACTTTTAAGCTATGTTGTAAGGTGCAGAATTCAGTACGAGACAGACCCAATATCACATTCAAACATCAAGTTGAGCTGAATGGGAATAAAAGAGGATCTATGAAGCATGGATCAAAGTATGAGAAAGAGTAAGAGTCTGGAAAATATTGATGGGAAATGCACCCAAAAAGTGAGCAATTTCAATATATTGGTTAATGAATTAAAAAAAAAAATTAAAGGGATGCATTTTTACACAGACACCAAAGCAACTCCCGCAGACCACTTGACTCACCTTTGAAAACATCCAGTCATCCACAAATGACAAAATTTTCTTTGTTTTTGGTCACTCATTATTTATGTTTATTCTCAGCAAGTATGTAGCTAGAAATTTATGGAAATTTTAATTAAGGATTTCAGATAAATCTGTTTAGAGAGAACAAGTGAAAAGGGTTCTCCAGGTAATGCGAGAGAGTGTACAAGGGGTTTTGAGCCACGAATAGGTTAAGTACTTTAACTCCATGATATTATTCTCGTACTGGATTTTCACTCATAGTGAACATGTTTTTCCTATGGGATGGACATAGTGACTCTGTGTTATATGTTGTCATGTTGTTGATATACTACCCTAGTAGGGCCCTAATTAGCAGGCAGTATCCACAGGATAGGATATGCAGTGCCCACAAATAATACTAGACATTGGATTCTTTTGGGACTCAAATGAATAGTACATAAATTCACTTTTAGCTACTGTAATTTAACCCAAACCATCAATGCCTTGTTGTCTCTTGACTCTATGCACTGTCTTATCCTCTAGTTAATCAAGTAACAAACTTCTGAACTATATCCATTTGTTGCTCCCACTTCCTAAGCTGAAGCTAGAAATGATAAATTCCCCAGGCATGCTTCACCTTAAACCATAAGACTTACATATGCCTTTTTGGATAACAATGACAAAATTAAAAAACAAATATATGTATGTAGTAAGAGTAATGATGTCACATCTAGAATCTTGACATTACAGAATACGAACAGGAAAAAAAAGAAAAATTCAGAGTTTGAAGTCTCACAGAGTATAAATTGATTTGAAGCAATAGCATCGAGCTGTTTTCCAATGACAATGAATGATTGTGATGTTTTACTTTTGACTATTTTTTTGGACAAAAATAGTAATTTTAAAATCTCACTCTAATCTGACCACTCATGTAAGAAATACTGATAAATCTCATTAACCAACGCACCAGATTCAACAAGAAAAATGCCAATAACCGTTTTTTAATTTCAAAATGGAAGCCAAAATCTAATTAGTAAAGAAGTTCCAACTTCCAAGCAGACAAAAAGGAGTGTAAAAAGTGAGTAAAATGAATAAAATGGAAGATTTAATAACATTAATGAAGATCTAACTGGTATCTCTGTGACAGAAAACTGAGCTAAAATGGGTGAAAAATTAGTAAAATAAGAGGGTTATAGGGAGAAGAAAACAAAAAAATTCTAGGCCATAGATCAGATTGGAAAACCAACCCAAAGATAATTAGAAAAAAATAACATAGATAACAAGCAATAGTGTAGCTGATCTTCTACAAGCAAAACAACAAACAGAAGAAGAAAATACATAGAAAGACCATCTTAAAAAAAGAAATAAATAAATAAACAAGAGAGTGAACATAGTTAATTGATGCAAGACAGTACAGGGAAATGAGTTTAAGACCCACAACAAACCTTAGGTTGAAAGGGGAGCAAGAAGAGAAAGTGAAGTGAAGAACTCCTCCAGAATGTGAAAGAGCCATTGTTTGTCTCAAGAGAGAGGAGAAAGCATTCGAGGATGGAACAATGTGTGTGCCTGAAACTCACGCATTTGTCTTAGCTCCTCTGACACAAGGTGAAGGCTGTGTCTGTAAGTATAGTATGACTGCAGACAGAAGCTGCTTTGTCTTCTTTTGTGGCCAGTGAGGAAAGATAACCATAATTAACCCATTTTTCTACTTTGGATTGCAATGATAATCGAGATACATTATTGATTATTCTTATATAAAAAGTGTATTCTTAAAAGAAATTAAACTTCAAATTCTAACAAAAATAATAATTAGATGAGGGTGTTTTTTTTGTAATATGATATTTGGATAAAAAAATATACCAAAATATAGGAATTAGGAATAATTTATACTGATATGAAATATACTAAAATCAAAATTTTTGATTAGTGAAATCGGAAATTTCAAATTTAATTAAAAAAATATTTTATTTTTTATTTATAGTGAATTCAAAAATTTTGATTTTATTATAAATAAAAAGTAAAATATTTTTTTAATTGAATTCAGAATTTATAAATTTATCTTTTTAAAAATTGAAAATTTCAATTTTAATAGATCCTATATTAATATAAATTCTTTCCAATTCTCATATTTAGATACATATATAACTTAAATATCATATAAAAAAATACAATCCCATTAGAAACCCCATCATTCCAATAATGTTTGAAAAATTGACTAAATCATAAATCAGTCTTTAAAATTGACAACTGAATTTAAATTTATTTCTCTAGTCTTGACTTTTACCAACTTTAATTTGATCGATTTTTATTGATTTTAGTAATCTTGAAAGGAGATTCAAAATTTCATAGATAAATATTTAAAATCTTATAGCAAAAACGGATAAATATTTAAAATCGATTGGTAATTTCAAGAACTAATTTAATAGTTTATTCATTTCTAAACAACTATCTTAATTTAAAACAAAAATTAAGCCATTTCTTGTGAGAAGTAAAACAATGAATTTTTTAACTGAAAACGCTCCTTCACAGAAAAGATAAACTTTTTAATATAATTAGGATATTGAGAGCTTAAAGTTTTTTTTGTGTAATGTTTTTTTAATAATTAATAAATATTCTTAACAAAATTTAAAAAAAAAAAAAAAAAAAAAAAAAAGTGAAAATCGAAGCCAAGATTTTCCAACCATAAAGTGAAAACCGTGAAAGAAATTCTGTCCGGATTTGACACTTTGACATTGACTGACATCATGGCATTCCATTGAATCATGACTCATCCGTCTCTTGATTGTTTTTTGCTTTTTCGAAATCTGATGTATTGTATTATTTTTTATTTAGAATTTATTTGGAGTCATTAAATACTTATAAAATATGTATAAATAATATTTTTAAAAAACAAGACTATAATCAAATATAAATTAAAAAATTGATTAAATAACTGAACACTCGGTAACTAATATGTTACTTATATGTATAATTTTTATTATTTTTAATCTGTTGAGCCTAGCAAACTTTATTTTTAATGACTTATATTATTATTTAATTGTAAATTAAATTAATCATTCACTTATATACTATTAATTATTTATCAACTAATTTCATTATCCATCATATTTAATTAAAAGAACTACCTCACGTTATGTCACTAAATTAAGAGAGCAATGATATCCTTGTTTGAGCCGCTTTTAGCCTTCAAGAGTGCCTTTTTTTTTTTCTGATTCAAGGGTGCCATCATAAAAGAAACAACAAAAAACACAAACGAGGCTTTGTCATTTCTCTGTTAAATGCCAATTGATTCTTGAATAAGATCATCCTATTCCAGATTTTATTTTTTCTGAAAAAATTGCAGCTGTCTTCAAACTTTTTGTGTTTTTTTCGACGGGGTCTTCAAATATAATCCTAGTGGGGGAAAGAACTAAAACCGTTAATTCAATCTTCAATCTCCAATCTTCATTATTTATATTTAAAAGGATTAATTTCTCATGTAGTATCTTATCCTTCATTAATTCTTGTAATAATATATACCATGAAAAACATTTGCTGCCACTTAAACTATATTCACCAACTATTGCAAATTAATTTCTATTTGATCAATAATAAAAAGAAAAGTACTATTACATCGTGTTTATCTAATATTTGATTCTTTTTCCTCCAAATATATCGTATTATGTCGTAGTTACCTATTTTTAGAAGGAAAATCATTATTTTGTATATACTTGCTGCTTTTTGTTTGTATGCATAAGTTGTAACAAAAAGCAAGGATCCCACACGTTCAAGAAACAGCTGGAATATGATTAATATATTATATCTGCAATCGACCTTTTAATAATATAATACATTGTTCTTCCATCTCAGTTCAGGGAATCCTATGAAGGCCAGCTACTTCATACTCAAAGTTCAAAACTTCCTGCGCCCAAAAAGAAAATTTCAAATGCTAACAACCAACGGAAACGCCTTTTGATTTTAAATAAAAGTACGTAATTCCCAAATTTAACGTTAAAATGCATCATTCTGTTTTGATTTTCTTTATTAAGTTTATGTTATGTATTATATATTCATTTTTAAGTTCATTGACTTATGAATTACGTATTTGAAAATAATGGTCACAGAAAAAAATGTAGTTGAAAATAGTCGAGTAATATTTTACATGCCTTATATATGAATTGCTTTCTTGTCGAGAAAAAAATCAAATTTGATGTTGCATCCAAAACTTTATAATTGCGACCAGAATTTATCAGTTACCCACCTTAAATGTTGTTTTTACTTAACACATTTGTATAAACTTACTTTGAATTATTTTTTAGTGACCATATCTTAACAAAGAGAATAAGTTAAAAAAAATCAATGAGACTGTTTTTCATGTACTAAAAATATAAAATTATTGTATATTATCATCTAATAGAAATAAAGAAAACTGTCACTTTCGTGGTAAATTTGCGCTCAAATGCAAAGTACTAGCTACAATTATGTGACTTAGGAACTAGTTTTGTTACATGGCGAGGAAAGAGATACAAAGATACAGGAGATGGAAAGATACGCAACGAAAAGCCGCACAATGGAGTGATGGTGGTCACATGGAAAGGAAGCCCAATAGACTGGAAAAGGCACAGTATCTTTTATTTGTGGATGATCTCCCACTGGATATAACTTGGGATTGGCTTTTACAATTATTCAAATATGAAGGGCAAGTAGTTGACGTGTTTGTATCCCACAAGAGGCGGAAGAACAGTGATAACCGCTTTCATTTTGTTTGATACAATACAAGGGAGGAAGCATTGAATGCGGTGAAGAACCTTAATGGCATTAGGGTGAGAGGAAAGACCCTGAAGGTCTCCTTTGCCAAGTATGAAAGAAATGGCATGGCCTGCTCTAATCAAATACCATATGAAGCAAATAAGGACACTGGCTCTAAGGAGGAGGCCATGGGTTTTGAAGAGGCTTTGAGAGATGGTAGGAGTTATAAGGATGTGATGGGAGTGGCATCTAAGAAGGATAATAATATTAACAGGAAAGAAAATGGTTTATGCAAACCACGATTGCCAGATCCTATCATAGTGCAAGGGGAACTTTGTACAAAGAATCCCGAAAGGCTGGAAACGTGATTGATTGCTGAGGTTTTTAATCCAATCAGTCTTGAGGAGGTGAAAAGGAGGATCAAACAAGTTGGGGGTAAAAGTACTAAATGTAAGTATAATAGGGATGTATAAATTTCTGATAACTACGTGATCTAGGCAAGAAGCTAAAGCAGCCACTATCCCCGGGCATAATGGCCTTTGGACAATCTTTGACGAGATTATTGCTTAGTCACTGGAGGAGATGTGCCAAACCAAGAGGTTGTGGATTGAATATTGGGGTCTTCCTTTCCATGAAAGATCTAGAATAAACCTAACTAAAATTGGGGAGCTATAGGGAATGGTGATTAGTGTGGATATTGATTTTGTAGAGGATTTTAGCTGTGCATATCTACTTATTGACATAATTATCTTCTCTATCAATAGCTACATCGATTTTACTCTAAATGGCAAACTTTATGAAGTACATGTAAAAGAGGCCAAGGGGATGTATTCAAAACCCCATTTAGTGTCGCCTAAAGCTTTATTGGATGTGGAGGTGTCGAATGAGCATGCTTTGATTGAACAAAATGCAGACATGAATGGTGCCTGTCCATGCAGGGGTGAAAGGTGAAATGTCACAAACAAAAGAGGTGGATGACAATACAAGGGCAGATTTGAAATTGTAAATGATTCACTCAATGGTGCACAGTGACCAAGAAGACTACAATCCTACCAACAACGGATATGACCCCATATGCGACCTTGAGTATTATTATTCGAGAACACTAATTGATGGACGGTTGAGGAATAGTAACAAGGTTACTTGGAATCTTGGTGGGTTAAAGGGGTAGGGCCATTGTTTATAGCAAGCCGATGCGAATTCACATGGATTGGGTTGTGGAGTTTTTGAATCTAGTGGGCCTAAATTTCCATCAGGTTTTGAAGGATATGTTGGTGGGGACGAGGCCTCATCGTGGGACCCTATGCAAACAAAGTCTCGGGTCTTTAGAGCAAACCAAACACAGGAGAGGATTTTGGACAAGTGTGCTGATACAAAGCATGAACAAGTGGGTTCGCCCTGCTCAAACTCTTGTCCTATTAATAGGGTTCCCCAAACACCTCTACTTGGATCAGAGCCATAGCCTTAGGAAACTAACAAGGATGAAGAAAGTGTTGCCAAACAAAGTGGACCTAGTGGAATGTAGATAACGTGGGGCTAACGGAAGGTTTTGGGCCTCCAGGTTAGTGATGAAAGGGCCATGATCATAGCCTTGTCAAGTTCACGAGGTGCAAGATTTTGCATTACCGAGGAAGAGGGGACGCCCAAAAAGTGAAGGGGCCATGCCAAAGCTTAAGGTAATTAACTCTGGGGTCTTTTTTTCAATAAAGAAAAGAAGAGTAAGCAAAAAGCCAGTAGAGCTTCTTGACGGACCAAAACCACCACATGATCAAAGCAAGGTTCATTATTGGTTTCTAGTGCTGAGCCAAGTATTCTTACCAAGATTGAGTAGATTGGTGCAAGAGGTGTCATTCTAACTTGGCAAGGATGAAAGGTTACTTCATGCTTTTTTGTTTCTAGGATTTAAGAAATCTATTCGGTGGGATTCTTTTGGATTGCTTTATCAGGATTGGTATTGAGTTTCCGGGAAAAAATCATTAGAAGCTATATGGCATATTGGAGTAATATTAGGTGGGTTTTAACTCAAAATCGGGCCCCATATGAGTTGCTGCCATTGTGAGGAAGGAAGGCTAGGATGTTGCTTTTGTCTTCCTTACTTCCATAATTTTAAAGATTTTGAGATAGGTAGCTCAAATCCTTAGTTTTGATTGTGTTTGTGGGTTATGTAGTTAATGTGTTCTTATGTGTACTATCCTTGTTTCATGCTCATATAATGGTGTTATTGTTCTTTTCTAGTGACTTAAGATGGGAAAACTTGATTTAGGTTGAAGGATATAACAAAAGATTAAGTGAAACCCAAAATAGAAAAAATTGTTAGAGAAATCCTAAGGCGATATTTGTACGATGGAGCCTACAACTCTCCTTATAGAACTCAATTTTGAACGAGACTAATTTTAAAAGAAATAGACTTTCAAACCAATTCAGGGATATAAATTGTAAGACCATTAGATTTAAAATGAATTAGTTATGAATTTTTAAAATTTGCTATTAGAATTCACTCTCTACTCTAACCAAAGGGTGATGAGAAGGGCATAATTTGCCCTATACAACTTCAAATTAAGTGAAACTAATTTTTTTAGAAAGCTAATACATAGAATATTATGCTATAAAAATTTTATAGGTAAAGCATGAGTACAATTTCCCCAGTAATTCTTGAAATTTGACCCATGCTCTATTCAGGTTGAAACATAATAGCCTAGTTGAGGAGCTCATAACTTAAGCTCTAGTTACCCAATTGAAGTGAAACATGTGAGGATTGAAAGATGGTTCTAATAGCTACAATTTGATATAAATTTTGGATAAAAAAAGATGCATAATAGATTTTTAGTGATTTTCTAAAATTAAGTGTACAAGTTTGTCCTGAAACGCGGTAATCTTAAGTAAAATTTTAATAACTCAAGTTACAGACTTCAAAATTTAATGAAACAAAGCATGTTTAAAAATGGACAAACGAGGCTATAACATATTAAATTTCTAGATTAAAATGGAATTATAGTGAAATTTAGAAAATATGACAGATTTAAGGATAATGGAGTAATTTAAGAAAATCTTGACTTAAAGATCCCATAAGCCATGAAAGATTCAAAGACATAAGAATAATGCAAATTTTACATCTATATAATGTTATATTGATACATCACCTATGATAAATGTAATTGATATGTTTGGCTAACTCTCCGTATAATGGGATGCCTATATGTTCAACCGTTATGCTGCCGAATTTTCGCCAGAAGTATATGAATGTTACAAGTATCTATCTGTGAAGTACACGTGAGTCATGCATGCATAAATATTTGAAAGTGAAGTATGAAGCATATGCATAAATGCATATAATATGTGCATGCATGAACATGTTCAAGGATGAAGAAAGATATGAAGAATTTGCAAAGAAATGTACCGAGCCGGTGGTATTGTCTAAAACTTGGGCCAGCCCCTGAATAGATTTAAGGGAAATAGACTGGTGTGAGGTCAGAGAAAGTAAAGCTATCACATATGTATAGGTGTGAGCTCAGCTTGAGAAGCAGGCTATTACCCAGAGGTGAGAAGAGGCCATTCACCTCTAGAGACTAAGTACAGAAGAACAAGATGCAAATTAAAGAAAGTGATAAGAAAGTCAAGTGCACTTGCATATGTCAAGAAAGTGCATTGGCATATGCATATTTAAACCTCTCAGTATGTTATAAATGTTGTTAGGGTTGTGTTTGAAATGTTATATTGTTATTGTTATTGTTATTGTACTCCCCATAAATATGCCAAGTGAGTGTTAAAATTTAATCTGCTTTCGAGAAATATGTTCTCAAACTTAAAATTGAACTAGTGCTTATATGAATATACTCACATTTTCATAAAAAATAGAAGTGGTTGGAATGTTTATGATGACACTTTATATGATTAGTGGTTTGAGTGTGCCTATTGAGAACCTTAAATTTTCACTCTTATTTGTTTGTTTTTCATAAACATTTCAGTATGTAACATAGATTCCATGTTCGCAGCAAATGTTTTGGAGATGATTACAGAGTTCAAGACCTGAACTTGATGTCCAGTTTGGAGGTCTAAAGTAGGCAACCGATAACCACCAAGAGATGATTGCAGATTAAGGCATGATTTGTATGTAATATTACTCTAAGTTTCTATTAAATTGTAATTGCTTTATTTGTATATATCAGAGATTTGTGATTATAAATCCCTATTCAGTAATGAAATATGAAATTTTAGGGCCATATATATAATATATTCTTATTTACAAAATCTTTTACGTGGTAGTAATAGCCTCTAAATATAGCTCTATGACTTGAGCATAGCATGTATGTTTGGATGACGTTACATCTTATATATATGTTTCTTCATATATTTTTCTCTTTTACCAAAACCCTACAATCTCCATCTTTCTATAATGGCTGTTTTGCATTTTCTATTTTTTACTAAATATTGTTGTTGGAATTATCCCTGCATAGCCAATGGATGAAACATTAAGAGCTCTTGTGATTAACAGCAAAAAAATAGAGATTTATTCAATTATTTCTTCCTATATTTATGTCCACAATAATGCAAACTGAGTTTATATCACAATTTTTATTCCTTCCATTGAATCTATGTTTTTACTTTTGTGGTTTCATATTGTTTTATGGTCTAAGAATTTGAATTTGGGGATTTTTGATTTTTTTTTTTCTATAGGATGGATATAGATTTGATGTTGCGAATGAGATTTTTCATTATATTTTATTATTCGATTGTGGGCTACTCTCTAAACCTATGAACTCTCTTTATATTATTTTGAACTCTCTAATTTGTTGCCATTCCCGACTATTCTTTGTTTTGTTTTAGCCCATGCGAGAGCCAGGAAGATCAAAGTGATCAAGGGCGTGTTCGACGACTAGTAGTAACTCGACTAGTCAAGCCAACGAAAGAAGGTTTTCGGCCTAGAAAGATTGGGCATACAATTTCTTTGAGATCTCCAAGGTCATGGTGAGGCTAATCCGTGGGGAGTGCTCCTCTATCTTGGTCAACAGAGTCAACAACATCTGCTGAATATACAGCTACTGAACCGACTAGCTAAACTGAAGCTACCGTCTCTGCTGCTTTCCTCCACCGCTCTGTTTGTTTTCAGCTTCTTCAGTTCGGTTTCTAATGCCTTCTTTGCCTAAAGAGAGAGCAATTGCTGCGACTTTGGGTTACTGAGATAGAAGCAAAAGACTCGCATTTGTACATCAAAAGAAGAAAAACTGACTTTTATATCAAGCATTTTTTTTATTATTTTTATAATATATATTCTTCAAATCATTCTCTCATTTTGTTTTTATACAACCAATTTTTTAATAATTAATCAATATTAATATAGGACTTATTCAAATTTCTAACTGTCAAACGAATAAAAATACTAGGATATAATGAACATATATTATTGTTAATCAATTGTTCTAATTTTACAATAGTTAAATTATAGATCTATATTATATATTTATATTTATAAGATTAGATATTTAAAATTTTAATATATAATATTATTTATTTTTTTTAATAAAAAAATCATAGATTTAATGGCTTAAAAATAAGGGAGAAAGAGTTTTACAATTTTTGTTTTTAAAACTTACTCATAAATTGAAATTTAATAAAATTGTTAAATAATCTAAGAAGTTTTAATGACAAAAAAATAATTATAGATTGATTTTCTAATAAATATTGATATCTCCAGTAAATAATACTAAATTATATTTTGACCCATATATATCACTTCAATATTAAATTTCAATAATATAACTTTAAGTAAATTTAAAACACAAAATATAAATATATGCAAATATTTTTATTATATTTATATATTTAATATTTTAAACCGATAATCACCGATGTAAAGCATCGGTAAAAATACTAGTATTAAAATCAAAAGTGTGATACAAACGTAGTTACGTACATCCCTTGACCAGCCTTTCGCGCCACACAGCTTCCTCTCTTTTCCCTTTCGTCCTCCTCTTCTCTCTCTCTCTCTCTCTCTCTGTCTGTTTCATTAACTTCACATTCGCCACTCTCTCAGTCCTGGTAACTTTGAAGCTTTTCTTCACTTTTTAATTTCTATTTCCCTTCATTTTTTAAAATTTTTTCTTGTTTCCGTTTTTCTTTTATGCTTTAGCTATTCAAACGTGTTCTTCATATTGTCCTACTTTATTTCGAAAACAGTTCGTCTTCGTAGTTTGCCCGTCTTCTGTATTTTACCCTTTTAGGGGTTTTTGTTTTGTTTTGTTATTTTTTTTTTCCTTTAGTTCGTGGAAGTATATGTTTGCATTTTTTATTTTATTTTTTGAAAATTTGCCTACTATTCAATACGTGGTGTAAACCGTTCGATTTGGTTAATCCATCGAGATTAACTAGGTTGGTTTATTTTGATTTTTGAAAAAAAAATTCAGCTAATCCAATTGATTTGGTTCATCTGAATGGTTTCGTGCTATAATTTTTTTCTTCTTCTTATTATTATCAAGATTAAATTGACAGAAAAAAGAATCGGGGGAGGAAGAGAAGAAGATTTGTAATTTTTGTACTAAGTTGAATGCAATTTAGTTACTTTTTATTTGTTTGGCTGCATTTATTTAATGTCATTGTTTCTTCAACGTTTGAATCTTATTCAAATTTAATCGACCATTAACAAGTAACGCCAATGTGGCTGGGTTTAGTCAAGTTATTGATGAGCTTCGAATGCTCAAATATTGACTATATTTATCTTTTACTTAACCAAGTGATTACTAAATTTTCATTCTTTTGACTTTTGTTTTTAATTTTTTTTAAGCAGTTATTCATTTAGGAAGAGACTGAGTTCATAAGTTTCTCGAGCTTGATGGGCACAGAAGAATCCAGTAAATTTGGTACAACCTTCAAATTTTTGGAGCCTAAAGATGTAAGTAAACATGCTATATATCATCTCAACTAGTTTTCTCTATCTGCAATCTGCCCATTGCTGATATTCTCTAGGGTTTTTTTTTTTCTTTCATTTTTTTTTCCTAACAGGAAACTCTAAACAGGCCTTTGCAACCACATTGGACTACTTCTATGCAGGTGTGAAAGATTTTTTGGTTTGAAGCAAAATTTGTGTTGGTACCTTGACCATGTATACTAGTGTTACTCAAACATAGAGGGGGCAAAAAAAAAAAAAACTAACAATCTACATCTCTTTTAAATAGGCATATTATAATTCTGGTTCTACCCCAACTCCACTTTTAAATCCACATGCAGCTGGTCCTTACTTCGGTCATTATGTTTGGCCAAATCAGGTAGTGATATACATGTAATTGCATCTTGTAGCAGGCTGCTTTGTTTGATTATGACAAAGGGACAAGTCATGTGCTTCATTTTCTAACTCTATGTTATTTGGTGCAGGCAAGCAGCACTGCACTTCAATATGATTTTCTGCATGACCCCAGGAGGCTCTCCGATAATCCTGCTGTACCTGGGGTAATCCTAAATGAACAACAACAACCAAGCATTGTCCCAATAGCTGGGGTAATCCTAAATCATTCAATAAGTTTATTCATAGTACTTCTGTAATTTATTTTTTCTACCATAATGTCTATGAAATTCAGGTTTCCAGTTGGTTTAGATTTAAGGGTATGTTCATATTCTTTTAGGGGCTGGGGTGGGGTTAGCAATTACTAATGGATTCAATCTATGATTCATCCTCTTAGGCCACCTTTCATGATTAATAAGTGTATGAGTTTGTATATCCATTAATGTATATGATACAACTGCTTCTGCATTTTGGTCAGGATGCTGCATCAATTTTTTCAGAAAAAATACAAAGAGTGTTTGGTGGAAATAACCCGGATTCGATTAAAAAATGCGATGGAAACTTACAAGCTAAAAGCTCAATAACTAAGGAGCCAAGAGAAAATGAGAACGGATGTTCAACTCCAAACCATGACAAGAATGGAGTGTCAGTGAGATACATTTTGTTCTTCGGTTGAACACCCTGATCACATTTTTTCCAAGATTAAATCACAAATTATCTTTGTGCAGTGGAGCAAGTGGAAGCAAGGAATCACCAGATGAAGGCCATGACAATAAACATGTATGATGATCTATCAAGGTTTTATTTTATGGTGCTTTAGTGCATACAGCTGAAGAATGTAATATATGTTCTGCTGCTGACACTGCTTCTGTTTAAAATAATTTAAAAGCTGGTAATTTATTGAGGCATTAAGATGCAGTAATTGATGCTTCTGTGTATCTTAGAATCTTAGCCAAGAAGGTTAAATGGCATCCTTTCTGTTGCAGGATTTCCCTTCAACTAAGAAGCAGCTTGGAAATGGTATGTTTTAAGGCCATGGATTTATATTTGGTTCTGAAAGATGAAAATTCATGTTTTATGATCTGAGAGATTTGAGCCAGGGAAGATGCACATAAGGTAACTAGAATTTAATGAAGTTAAGTTGACTAATGATCTTGCATCTCACCACGTTGTGGCAGGTTCAGCAGAACAGAATAGGAATTTGGGGACTGGCCTCAATGCTTCTGGCAGTACTGCTCAAATTGCAAAGCTGGTACTATAAAATTTTATAGCTTCCATACCATGTTTGATTAGCCTTTACTGGTGGATTAAGCTAAAATACAAGAACAATGAATTTACTAGCTGAGATAACTTGTAATATTCTGTGTGAAATAGTATGCTAAACATGTTCGTATATCTAAAAGGGCTTCTTGAAGTGGTTGTGCTTTTGGACTTTTGAATCCCAAAATTCAAGCATTTAATGCTAGTGATGAACTTTGGATTTCAAGTTGACAAAGATTGATAAGGCATCCAAAAGAAAGAAAAGGTCATGTTGACTAGCTTCCCCTTTTTCTATAATAGATATATCTTATAAATTACGTGAAGATAAAATCAATTTTCCTTGGACCATTTATAATTACCATAGAAGAAAATGTGGAGTCACAAATTTAACTGTAGTTTCAAGAAGGGAATGTAATGTTGATATTCTAATGTAACTGGTTTGGAATTGCACACAAGAGATGCTTGATAGAACCAGGGGCCCATAACACCAGAGAGATCTTTAATAATGGACTCAAAGAAGAACAACAATAGTGCATTGAAACCACATTTGAATCTAAAACCTTAAAGCAGTAGATTTATGGGTTCATTCATTTATAAAGTTCTCACGTTGTTCATTTTATTCGAATGTGGACTTCTTTACTCTTATGCCCACTTGGAACTCATTTGAATCTCCAAAAACACTCCATAGAAATAGTATGTGGGTTGAGATTAAACTTGTTGATTTTCCATCCTTTTTTTTTTCAAAAGGGCTACTGAAGCTAGAATTTGGATGGCAACTATATTTACACTATCTGTCTAGTACTATCATTAAGTCTACGAGATCCATGCCAAGTCACTGCTCCTATTATGTTTTCTTCTTCCATTACAAGTGATTTTTGAAGAAGTTATATCTTCAAGTTCTCTAAATTTTTCTTATTTGTAATTTTTTATTTGCACCTTTTTCTTTCCATACCTTGTTCCTGTCTATTAAGAGCCTTTCACAAGAATGCTACCAGCATTTTATAATTATTGTTCTAGATTGAGCTGTGTACTGCATTGAAAATGAGGTTATCTGTTGAAAACTTTCCAGAAACTAAATCCTTGCTTAAGGTTGCTTAGTTTAATTCTTACCGATATTGCCATGCCTGCCGTTTCCTACTGAGTTGCATTCATTTGGACAGGAAGAGGATGAAATAAGAAAAGAAAGAAAAAGACAATCAAACAGGGAATCAGCCAAGAGATCAAGGTTACGGAAACAGGTATGCAGTACATACCAGAAAAATAACCGGGAACGCAGCAAGATTTTGTGGATGTTTTGTAATTATAGATTTCATAATTACAATTAAATATTAAAATGTTTAAAGAATTTAACAATGATTAAAAATAAAAAGGTAAAATGAAGTTGCTGGTTCATTCATATACTATGAATATTCTTATTTTAGTTTTGTATTTATTAAATAAGTTAGTAAAATTTTTAATGGTCTAAATACGATTAAATAATTAAATAACATAAATTAATTGTTTTAGAAAATTATACATCATATTTTCTCTTCACTTGTCTTAGTTTTATCCTATTTTTTTCCCACTTCACTTTGTGTCACTTTCTAGTATTTGTTTTTTCAGTAATCTTGAGGTTGTGTTTGTGAGTTTTGTTTTTGGTGGGGAAGGAAGGGAAGGGAAGGGCTTTGAAGTGTAAAATGGAGTCATAGCTACTCTTCATATCCCTTTCCTTCTTTCCCTTTCCCTTCAAAATGAAACTCACAAACACACCCCCGAATCATAAACATGTATTCAAACGTGAGTGACAAAATTACAAAAAGAACCACATGCCTACACAATATACCTAGACTATTTTGTAATTCTACAACCATCCATTTATTAAAGCACTGGATATGCTGTAGTTGATAAAAAAGACATATTAAATCTTAGTTGGCTTCATTGATGATCAGTCTCATAGAACATGCTTAAACTTCTTACCACAGCAATGAACACTACTGAGTATTGAACAAGAATCAGGGGCTAATGTTTCAAAAGAGTGAGCTAATAAATTCATCTTGATAAACTTATGGTACATGCTCAAAACCACCTACCTCTACTGTTGGAACATGATGATAGGAACTTGGCTTGCAGAACATCCAAATCATGTATTTGATAATTACTATGGAAGTAGCAAATTTTTCTTGTGCTTCTGTCTGTTGTCACATCTCTTGTGAATTTGTGCTAGTTTTGTTTCGTAAACAGATGATATATACTGAAAAATTTGTCATTTTCTTAAAGTCATATTTCATATGATGTTTTCATTATTTGTGTCTTGGCAGAAAGAATGTGAAGAGCTACATAGAAACATGGACATTCTAAAGGATGAAAATTCCTTGCTCACACAAAGGCTTATAAGGCTTTCAGAGGAATGTCTGGAGCTCAGCAATGAAAATGATTATATACAGGTCCATTATTAAACTCCTATTTGTTCAGTCATTTACTGTTCATTCGACTGAAGTACTTAGATTCATTCTAAAGATAGTAGTCTCTGTGTTACATTCTTTCTTCAATGCAGTTTGCAATGTGGGGGCTCCGCATTATCAATTATAATCAAATTTATTTAATTATGTTCTAATTTGCCTATTTGCTTTTAGTTGACGATAAGTTAAACGATTTCAACTACAGAAATTAAGAGTATTTTTTTTGGGTACATAGTTGAGAGTATGAATAGTGACATTAGCATCATCCTTAATTACTAGTAAAAAATCCATGATGTTCTTGCAATAATGGTCGTGCACATTCACATGCATGCAGCATCATATGGAATTGTTTGTTACATGACTGAATTTGCTCTCATGATGATACCCACGTTGAGTTTCTTAGATGATGATTGATTATTTATTCACCGGTTTTTCATTATCTTTATCTGCTAACGAGTGATGAGGAAGAGAATTTTCTTGCTATTTTTTGGTGCTTTCATTTCCAAGATTGCTACTAATTGGAGTGTGTGATTTGGTGGGGGGGACAGGAAGAGCTGGTCAAGATGTATGGACCAGAATCAATAGCAGATCTATTGCCCATGAAGCCTGCCTGACACTGTTGCCGGTGGATGTCCAAACAATAGGAAACGAAGCAACTAACAACCCCTCAGAATACATCATTTTTTTGATATTACAACCAGTTTTGAATTTTGCCCTGTCGGCTTACGTTATATATGCATGTCTAGATCATGGAAGCTCTGCAAATAAAAGTAAATGAAAAGAGTATAATAATGACGTTCTGTGGGCATTTGCATGCATAATAACTAAAGAATTCAGAGTCTACTTGGAGTATTCCAATTATGTAAAACTACTGGAGCATTCAGGAATTCATTGTGCAGATTTATGCTTAAACTTGATAGGACACTGGCAAGTCCCTCCTTCCTTTTTCTTTTTTATGTACTGTTGCAGATAAGAAACTTTCTAACAATTGTTTCTCCAAGGATTTAACCTCAAATGTATTGCATCCATGTTGGTATATTGTTTTATCCTTTTTTTTTTTCAATTAAAATTGAACTGCATTTCAATAAATTTTTAATCTTGTGACTAAGAAAAGAAAATGAGAGGTTATGGTAAATAGGGATTATTGTAAGGGGAAATTAGGTAGACCTCCCCTGAGGTCCATTGATTACACTTAAACCTTTCGATTTTGAAAGATGACACTTGACCGAATTTAGTTGTTTAAAAGTCATTATAACAATATCCTTTACCTTTATCGGCATATGACTAAAATATATGAAATTATTTTTATATCCTTAATTACTTTTTCAATTTATATTAAATGACACTCCTAGCTTTTGACAACCATTCTCACCACCTTCCATCCAATTCAACTACCAAATTTCTACTCCACATGTTGTTATGTCTTGCTCACCATTGTTATGTTCACATTTAAACAAACATAAAACCAAAACAAAAATAAAACTCAACATATCATAATCAATTAAAAGCACATTCTTGCTGAATACCGTCTACAGAATACCCTCTACCACGCCAAATAACATAGCCTTCAACAAATTGCAGCCTATAGCCACACGTCGAACATTATCGTCGCTGCTCTGTGCCACCGCTAGCATCACGTGCCCTTAGTCATGTCCTAGTTATGTCCACCACATCAAATCCGCGACAACGGCCATATCACGCACCAACACTGGGCATCGTGACCCAATCATGTCATTGCATTAGATCCGTAACAACCACCACATTGCTCACACTTACTGGCACCATCCATACCAAAACCTATGCTCGCCGTTGTGCTCCATGGTGTCAAGCTCCACCCCAATCATCTTCCAATCAGGCCCTAGATCAGTGTCAAGTTGGGGAAGATATATGAGATAATGGCAGAGAGAAAGGAGTAGAAAAAGAGTCTGTCAAATGGAGGAATAATGGGAAGATGGAATTGTAGTTTTAGGTGTGTATGAAGGTATGGAAGATGGACTATTATGATTTAAGGGTAATTTTGGAATTCTATAAATTATTTGCAGATAAGAGAGGTAAGTGTAACTTTAAGAAATTGGAGGGACCAAGTGTAATATTGACTAACCTTAGGAAATGTCAATGTAATTTACCTTTATTGTAATGAAAGATCAATTAAGAATAAATAAGTAGAGATAAGATTGAGAGCTAATTTTCTTTACTCAAATTAGGTTGATTTCACAATCTATTGAAATTCAATAAGATAATAATTGAGTACTATTTGAAATCTTTAAATTGAATGAACTATTGATATGTCATTAATTAGTATTAGTTGTTATAGATAATTGAAAATTGATTATCATAGTTAATGCATTAATAATTTATAAGATAGGGCATTCAACTTAAATCGTAGAATCCTACCGTATCCTAGCACTAAGGTCATGTTTTTACTCTAAATGTTGAAGTTGCGCAACAATATTTTGACCTCACGTAGGATACATTTCAGTTGGGCGGTAAGACATTGACTATGTTGTATGACTTAGGCGTAGGGATGTAAATGGGGCGCGACGAGGGCGGGGGATGGCCCCCCGTCCCCTGCCCCGTGGATGAATACGCACCCCTATCCCCGCCCTGTATCCATAAGGGTACCCGCTTTTGAATTTCCCGCGGGTTTACGGGTACCCGTGGATATCCATGGATATTTGTTAGAATGTAAAAAATTCAAAAAATTTAAATTAAATATAAAAATTCTAATATCATAAAATACTTAAAATAAGCACAAATACTAATCTAATTCTACAATTCGAATTCTAACAACTTAATATACTTAAAATAAAAATAAATACAAAATAAATACAAAATAAGCACAATAATCTAATTTTTCAATATAAATTTCAATAAATTAAAATAAAAATAAACACATAATAGTAATCCAACTATTAGTCTAACATATAATAAGTACATATAAATTTAACTTCTAAATTTAAATATTAGTCTAAGCAATTTAAATAATAATAATATTAACCTAACTAAGTTAATAACTTAAGGGTAAAATAATAATTTTATATCGGATATCCGTGGGTATAGGGATAGTGATCCCTGCCCCCGCCCCGTTTAACATGCGGGTATTTAAAATCCCCATCCCTATTACCAGCGTGGGCAAAATCTTCCTGCCATATCCGCCCGGTTGCGAGTATTATCCGCGGGTATCCGTGGGGGCGGATTTTTTTGACATCCCTACTTAGGCGCCACACATTCATTCGTACACATTAATTATGTGCATAGTATGGGTTCGCTTGTCTTTGAATTACGCTATGATTTGTAATTTCTACTTCGATAGTGAAACCAGTGAGAACTTCCAAGTTTGTCTAAACTATCCTAATCAAATTAAGTTTAGGGAATCTACGGTTGACCCTACAAGTTTGCCATTAGTTGGTAGAGATATCATTTTGGGGATGGATTAGCAATCAACTAATAGATTATTCTGAATTGTTCAAGTAGGATTCTTTTTCTCAAATGTCATCATGTCGGGGGTACACTGCCAATGTTTGTATTCATATTTCGAGATCGTTGGTCGTGGGAGCTAATTGGAGCTTGGATATGCTATCCCTTCCTCTAGTGTCATCAATTTTGAGCAGAAATGGAAGTATATACTTAGATATATTCCCATAGAAAATTCTAGGATTACCACCAGAATGATATATAGAAGTCTTTGTAGAATTAGTACCAAAATGAGTCCAATCTCTGACGTACCTCACATAATGTTGTTGGCCAAGCGCATAACTATGGGGAGCCTTTATCCTGTAGGTAAGGTGAAAGATGGAAGTATGAAGCCTTGCATTGATTATGGACGGTGGAATAAGATGATCATGAAGAGTAAATGTCTTATATGAAGAATGGATGGTCTTATAGATTAGTTGAGAGGGGCAACTATGTTCTCAAGAATAGATTTGAGATTAGGATATCATCAAAGTGGTGCAATAGGAGCAGATATTCCTAAGGTAGCCTTTTGTGTACAATAGGGATATTTTGAGTATTTGGTGATGTCGTCTAGATTGACAAACACCCCATATGTATTTAGGGTTTACATTATCAAGGTTTTTGGATGCTTGGGCAAGTTTGTGATCGTTTTCATAGACGATATACCTGTTCGTTCGAAGTTTGAGAATGGACCTACGAAGGACTTCAAATTTGTGCTGCGAACCCTCAGATAAGAGAATTATGTAGCAAGCTATCCACTTGTGAGTTGTAGAAGCGGGAGGCGAGATTCTTGGGGCATGTAGAGTAATTGGGAGGAGTATCCATTAATCCTAGTAAACTAGACGCAGTGATGAATTTGGAAAGGCCCGAGATGTGAGGTGAGAAGTTTCTTGGGATTAGTGGGATACTACAAAAGTACCCTTAAGGGATATTCATAGTTAACTCTACCTCCTTGATAAGGCTCACAAGAAAGGACACTCTAGTTAAGAGGAGCCTTGCATGTAAGCGTAACTTTCAAGAGCTAAAGCACTTATTCACCTCTACTCCCTAACCCTCATGGTTCTATTGAAATATATTGCAATACATATAAAAAAGGCTTAGGCTATGTCTTATACAAAGCAAAACTATGGTAACATCGAGGCCAAACAAGGCAAGTTATCCTGCTTTTAACCTTAAGTTGGCTATAGTGGTCCATAGTCCGGCATAAGGTTTTGAAGTGTTTTCAGATCACAAATACCGAAAGTACTTGTTTGATCAAGAAGAACATAATATAAGATAGAGACGGTAGATGGAGTTTCTTAAGTACTACAACTACGTGTTGAAATAACACCTGGGAAAAGTGAACATGGCTACCAACGCTATAAGTAAAAAATCCCTACATGTTTCTTAGATGATGATTTAGAAGACAAAGTTGAGGGAAGACTTTCGTAACCTCAAGGGCTGGTATGTTAACTCAGAGCCTCAGGCTAAGAGGATTGACATTGGAGAATGATTTTAGAATTCAAATTTGTGAAGCCTAACAGTAGGATGAAGAGTTTTAACTGCTTGTAGCTAAGATGCAGGCAAGGAAGCAAGGGAAGGTTAAGTGAAGCCTAAATGGCATATGGAGATTTCATAGTAGAATTAGGGTACCAGGCTATCACGATCTAAGGATCAAGATCTTGGAGGATGCATATAAAGATAAACTTGCTGTCATACTAAAGTCGTAAAGACATATCAGGATCTTTAAAAGATATTTTGGTGGCCTTAGATGAAATTAGATGTAGTTAATATGGTTACTAAGTATTTAACCTACTGGCAGATGAAGATAGAGCATTAGGGACCAGCTGGGCTTTGTAACAGCTGGAGATACTAGAATGGAAATGAGAAAGCGTGTTGATGGATTTTGTGGTGGGATAACCCAAGACTAAAGCTAAACATGCCTCTATATGGGTTGTGGTAGACTGACTAACCAAGTCTACATATTTCCTACCAGTGAATATTAATTTCTCCTTAGAGAAGTTGGCCTAGTTATACATTAAGGAGATCATTAGACTGCACAGAATTCCCTCCATCATCGTTTTGGATCGAGGATTTTGATTCGCTTCCAAGTTCTAGGTAGCATTGCGAAAAGAATTTGCGATGAGGCTTTATTTCAGCATAACCTATCACTCTCAAACTAATGGTTAGACTAATAGGACCATCCAGACTCTAAAAAATGCATTGAGAACTTATATGCTAAATCAACGTGGGAGTTGGGACAAGCATGTATCACTTGTAGATTTCACATACAACAACAATTATTATGCTAATATTGGTATGGCTCCTTAAGAAGCTCTATATGTGGCAAAATCTCAATCTCCTGTATGTTGGTACAAATTGAAGGGAAACTTGGTTGTTTGGACTTGACTTGGTCTAGCAGACCATGGAGCAGATCAAAAGGATTAAAGATAGACTAATTGATGCCAAGAATAGGGAGAAGAGTATGCTGACAAAAGAAAAAGACCCTGGAATTCCAAGAAGGGTATCATGTTTGTTGTGACCTAACCAACATCAATAAAGCCCCAAAAACCAATAAGCTGAGCCTTAGGTTTATAGGGTTTTACCAAATCCCGAGAAGAGCCCTACCACCTAGTCTATCCAACGTACACGCATTTTTTACGTTTCTTGGCTAAGGAAGTATGAACCCAACCCAACTCATGTATTGCAGCCAAAGACAATATTGTGAGAGAGAACTTAACATGCATCATGCACTTGGCAAGGAAAGTGGACAAGGAAGTAAAGCAACCTTAGAAGGAAATCAATACCATTAGTGAAAGCAGTGTGGGGTAGAGAAGGCTCTAAAGGGTACACTTGAGAATAAGAAGTGGATATGAAGAAAAACTATCCTACGCTATTCTCAAATAACAAATTTTGAGGCCAAATTTTTAAAAGGAGAGGAGAATTGTAACATTCATAGTTTTCAGCATAGTTATAGTAGGTAAGGTCCTAGTAATGAATAAATAAGTGCTTGGACTTAATTGCAATAAATGAAATTTTACAAAATTACGGCCAAATGGACATTAGTACAAGGGATATTCTAGGAAATATCCCCGCTTTTGGGAGTGGTCGTTAGTGTCCTGTTTCCAGGAATAATAGTGTTAAAGTCCCAATTCTGGGAATAATAATAAGGGTCCTAAGAATTTAATAAATAAAAGATACAAATATAATTACCCAAAGTAAAGTGATTACGATATTCTAATTTTATGTAAGCATGGGAAATTTTATATTTAACTTAGAGTACCTCAGGTGGACTCCGACAACATGGAAAAAAAAAATTTCCCAAGCTCCTAGAATTAACTTTCAAGGGTCTAGAATTAGTTTGGGTAACATTTAATCTCCTTTTGTTGGAATAAACCATACGAATAAGGTTCATGCACTAATTATAAGAAGGTAGTTACCATGCATGCTCATAAGTTAGCTCCCATGCATGGCCAATCTTATAAACACTCAAAACACACTCACTCACCTCGTTTACACCATCATCTTTCCCTCAAGAAGCGAATTTGGCCTCTTTATTCCTTGCCACCATCATCACCTTCTTCAACTTGCATGCCCAAGAAAAAGCAACTAAATCCATGCACCACCTTACATAAATCATTCCCTATCACTTCCTTTTCATATGCATCACCATATCACTTGAATCAAAGAGGAATTTTGTAGCCCTAGAAGAAAAGGAAGGTCACAACCAAGGAGGAGCTTGGGGGAGAAGATTTGGCTTAGAAATTAATCACTCACTAGGTTGAAAGCAACACAAACAAAAGTAGGTGGTGAATCCTTCAATCTAGAATAGATTAGGGTTTGCATGCATATTTCCCATACCCTAGGTGCGAAGATATTAGTCCATAGCTCATATTTATGTTTGGATATGTAATTGATGAAATTGGATTGGTGTTGAAATGGTTGATGATTGATTAAGGAACAACTAGATCATTGTTTGTAATTGCAGAAGTTTTTTGGCTTCACTAAAGAAAATGGTTGTGATGAGTCAATTATGTTAAGTGAAGATAAGTTGGATAATGAGGGAAAGTCTTAAGGCTAAAGGAGTCAGGAAATAATAACCTAGTAACAAGATAATAAGAATAGTTTCTGCATAACTAGAAAATAGGACACCTTGTACCTTGAACTGCATAAATTAAGCTAGAGAGCTTTAAAAAGGTTAGGACAAATTTAAAATGAAAGGATGGTTATAAATATAGTTTCCCACAAAATTTTACATTCATTAGAAATAAGACGAATTAGTTATGAATTTTGGAACCTAGCTATTTTCTACAGAATGCAAAACTGGGCAATATGAATCATAGACTACATAACTCCAGTTATACAAACCTAATTTGAGTGGGACTAATTTTGTTAGAAAACTAATTCATAAAAGTATTAGATTGGAAAGTTTCGAGCCAAAAAAAAAAAAAACTAAAATGAATACTCAATAATTTATTGAAGTTGATTATTTTCTGCAAAAGCCAACAAAGAATGGTTTGTGTTTCAGATCTTATAACTCGAGTTAGGTTTCACAAAATCAACTAATACCTATTTTTTCAAAAAAGATAGTTTGTACAATACTGGACTATAAATTTTCATATCTAAAATATGTAAGATGAAATTTTGGTGAATTTTTGAAGTTGGTAGGTCCTTATGGGAGTCAACCAGAACAACTTGTCTTAAAGATTGTATAACTTGGCTTAGGGAGCCTTAAACCTCACAGGACCAGTTTTGAATTCAAATAGACATGTGGTATTCCTTACCTCCAAAATGAGAATGATTGAGATTTGCATAATTACTCATGATTTACAAGTAAATACATCATGCTAAAATCTAGCCAAGATATTGAGCTAAAGTATTCAATTTAAGAATGGATGAGTAAATTCCATGAGTCATGTTGCTTTTGACTAACATATATAATTACCCTTGATATGAATAATGAGTATGGCCTGACATATTTGCATATTGCAGATTGCAGATTGAAAACAAAGTGTTTTCAGTCTCTATTGATAATGCTTTTTACAATGACTCATGCTTGAGAAATCTAAAGGACAACTTATCACCAAGCCCAAAGCTAGGCCTCGATGGAGCTTTAGTTCATGTTAGATGTTGGGTGAACATATTGAATTTGCTAGTGCAAGATGGCGTGAATAACATTAAGATGTCATTTACAATATATGTGAAAGTGTGAAGTACATCAACTACAATGATTCTAGATTAAAGGTATTTTGCGATATTGTTGAACAAAAGTGCTTGAAGGAAAGGAAGCTTGTTATTAATTGTCCGACAAGATGGAATTCTATATTTTAGATGTTGTCTTGTGCTTTGAAATTTAAGATGGTCTTCTCAGTTTACAAAGAAAGAGAACCGTATTACATATATGCACCTTCAATTGAGGAGTGGGAAAAATTTGAGAAATTTTGCAAGTTTTTAAAAGTTTTTAATTTGGCCACTCATATGATATTAGGCAGTGAGTATCCTATTGCTAATTTGTATCTTGCATAAGTTTGGAGGATGAAGCAAGTGATTGATAATGCAACAGAAGATGAAGAACTGTTTATGAGATAAATGGCAGGCTAATGAAAGCTAAGTTTGACGAATATTGAGGGTAATGCAATCTATTGATGGCTATTGCTAGTGTTTTGGATCCTAGGTGCAAGTTCTATATCATTGATATTTGTTTTCCTTTAATATACAAGCTTGAAGTTGCTAAGGATAATGTGAACAAGGTGTGGCATCATTGGAAGAGCTATACAATAAATATGTGGCTTTTAAGTGTTGAAGAGTCTTCCTCTAATGCTACGGATATTGGTAGCAACAACTCCTCAAGTTCTTCTGCACCTAGATCTTCAATCATCTATGGATTGGACCATATTATGAGTCTTATGCGTGAAAAGGAAGCAATTCCCTCAATGAAATTAGAACTAGATGCTTGTCTTGGGGAGGGTGTATATAGTACTGAGGGTGATAGTAGCTCTTTTAATGTATGGGAGTGGTGGAGGAATAGTACCATGAAGTATAAGGTCTTAGCAAAGATGGTTGCTGATATATTGGTCATTCGAATCTAAATAGCAATGTCAAAGTCCATATTTAGTGCTTGAGGAAGAGTTATTGATGAATTTTGCTCTAAGTTGAATGAAGAATCCATTGAAGCATTAATATGTGGTGGGGATTGGCTTCATCATAAGTATGGCTTGAAGAGAAAGCAAAAAATTCAAATTTTTAACTTTTTAAATGATCTTTTTTTATTCATGTTAAATTTATTGCTGTTAAGATATATTATGCCAATAATAACTATTTTCTTATTTTGAAGGTGTACGAACAAGAGGAAATATATTTGAAGATTTGATCATGTGGCTCTTTGATGCCCTTTTGGGAGGATTTCATAAGTTCATTGTTTGTGTGTGTGTGTGTGTTATGTTTGAACTTGTGTCTTATGAATTCAGTATTAGCATTATTCTATTATGCATGGATTTGACATTGGTATTATGTTGATTTTAGTTTATGGTTGTAACTTGTGAGTTTTGACTTATGAATTTATGATTGTTCTTTTGGTTCATTTCATTGCATTGTTGGATAGGACTAGATGGTCTTTTAGTTTAAATTTATCATTGTGAAATTATGGGTTATGACTTAGTGTTAAACTATAATTGGATAATTTGATATTTGAGACTTGATATATATTAAATTTATGAAATTGTTATAAATTGTTAAATAGGTTTTTTGGCATCTTTAGAAATAGGCTTTTTGGCTTATTGAGGAAGCCTATTAGACCATTAGATGTAGGCTTTTGGCCTATTTAAAAGCCTTAATATCAAATAGACTTTTAAATAAGCTAGCAGGAAAGGCCAAGCATGTTTGCAATGCAGGCTAGGCTCGTTTAAGCCAAAGTCTGACCTAGCTTGGCTTACTTCCACCCTTGCTAATATGCATTTTTTTTCCCTTTGTTTCTTTTCTTATGCTTTCCATATCATTTCCACATCATTAAGCATATCATACATCTTTTCTTATTCCTAACATGCATTTTTTTAAAAATGAAAAATAACCTCAAGAAAAGGATGCACCATTCTATCTCTAAATATTACTCATCCAAGGAAAACTTTGTTTGATCCAAGTAGCTGTATTCAAAAGTCATAAGCAAACAAAAAAAAAAAAAAAGGAAAAAGAAAAGAAGGAAAGAAAAAGAAAAAGAAAGAGTTAAGGTTGAAGAAAGAGATATGACCCAAGGACTCACTGAAGAAAAGATCTTGCAAATTGTCCTTAGCCTTGGCGAAAGCTATAGCACTCCTTATGTGTTTAGCAAAGCTTTGGAAAATGTGAAGAGATGTCTTCGTTGCAATAGATACTTAGAGATGTGAATCTTGATTTAACTTGATGTATCTTGGGTAATGAATCATGGACTTTTATTACCTTTGCTTGTATTTGAGATCCAATGAAATAATGAAATGATTATACATGGTCTCTTTGTTTTTTTTTTTTTTTTCAAATCAACTCATTATTTTCCATATCTTGTCCATACACTATCTCTTTCTTTTGCACCCTTTACAAAGTCAGTCCTTCTTTTCGGGATCCCTGTCCTATGTAGATAATCATGAAAACCATTAATTGATTCTTGTGTTACAATGGGCATGAATGATCTTGAACATGATGAAGGTCCCAAGCCATGCAGGCAATTTGCTTAGATGTTGAAGTTGATGGAAAACTGGCAAGTAGTTGGTAGCCAAAAAGCGAATCATCTCCCTATGCACTTCAATTTAATCACCTACTTGGATAATTTTGTATTCATTGGTATGAAGACTACAACACCCAAAGAGTTGAACATGATCAAGATGAAGCGATTAGCATCAATTTGCATAGGCGATCTTATTGAAAGAGGTTGGCAAGAACATTTAACAGGAGTGTTTAACCTTAGATATTTTGGCCAAATGACTTAGTTTTGAAAAAGAATTTGCCAAATCAAGAAGACAACCAAGGCAAAAGGGCATCAAAAACTTAGCAAGCTAGTTAATTCAAAGGAAGTGAAAAAGTATCTCAAACAAAAAAATCCAAAAGTAATAGAACAGGCTCGCTAGATCGAAAACTCAAAAGGAAGATCTTGGCAAAAGTTAGAGCCCAAAAAATTAAAAATAAAAAGTCTTGCTAGATTGAAAATTCAACAAGACGATCTAAGCAAAAAATTAGAGCTAAAAAAAAAAGTACTCACTAGACTGAAAAAAAAAACCAAAAGTGCAGTTTAGACAAAAGTTAAAGGGACAAAATATTCACTAAGTGGAAAACACAAAAGGGTGACTTAGGCAAAGGTGGATTATTTGGAAAGTCAAGCAAATAGGATTTACTAACAAAGACTGCGAAAGAATGCTCAATTGGGGCAATTTAACAAATGGTAGAGGATCAATGAAGAGTCATTTCACAGAAGATAAGGAATCAATAGTCAAAGGCTGATGAGTTTGTCGGGATCATAGTCTAGGTCTAATGTAACTAAAGAATTGATAAAATGGGTTAATCATGTGAAATCTGCATTGCAAGTCTTTCCAACTTTTCTATGATCTTTCTTCTCATTCTTATCCATGTCTTGTAAATACTGTCTAGTTTTGAGATCAATGAATTTGTCTTGTTTCTTTACTTTCCTTCTTACCTTTATTATCTTCTCTTTTCTCTCTTTCCTTCATTAGCAGAGGTGCGTTCTATTTGGTTCATTTACCATGCATAATTAGGACATTATGTTTAAGTAAAGTAAAACTCTGTTACAAGTCATATCATAATCAAATTCAAAATCCATGTTGCAATGGTAAAAGAGCTTGCTATATTCAAAACCCAAAAAGATGGTTTAGGCAAAAATTAGAGCAAAAAAAAGAAAAAGCTTGCTAGATTGAAAACTTGAAAGGGCGGTCTAGGCAAAAATTAAAGTTAAAAAAACAAAGAGAAAAAGGAAAAAGGCTTATAGATTGAAAACTAGAAGGGGCAGTTTAGGCAAAAGTTAGAGTAAAATCAAAAGAAAGAAAAATTCAAGGCATGACAAGACCAAGAATTAGTTGGAAATGGAGGTCAACTTAGAGAGTCATGAGATAAACAATTCATCAAAGAAGTCAAATGTAACAACTCTTCAACATGCAAGGCCATGAGTTAGAAGCCAAAGTAGGTCAAGTCGAAGAGTCATGAGACAAGCAATTTGTAAGAGAAGTCAAATGTAATAGCTCTTCAATGTGCAAGGCCACGAATTAGAAGTCAAAATGAAGTCAAGTTAAGTCAGAGATTCATGAGACAAGTAGTCAAATGTAATGAATGGCTCTTCAACATGCAAGGCCATGAATCAGAAGCCAAAGAGGAGTCAAGTTAGATATTCATGAGATAATCAGTTCACTAGAGAGGTTAAATGCAATGACTTTTCAAATACAGTAACTTATTTCGATTTGACAAGAATTTTTCGACAAAAGTGATGTTTCGAAGTTGTAAATTGGGGCAACTTTTTTTTTTCTCCTTCTTTCTCATCATTCATCTTTTGCATCATCAAATCATCTAGGTCAGTACACATGTCATTATCACTAAACCATTCTTCATATCATCATCACCATATTGTCTACTTTTCATAACATACATTTTTCTCACAACAATAATATTTTGACACCTTATACGCCTTTTTTTTTTAATAAATCCACAATAGTCATTCATCTTTTGCATCATCACCATAAACATTTTCAATTTTGTAAGGTTTCATTTTCGAGTTCAATTTCAATTTCGCGAGGCTACATTTTTTATTTCAATTTCAATTCAATTTTGCAAAGCTGCACTTTCAATTTCAATTCCAATTTTAATTTCATGATGTCGCATTTTCAATTTCAATTTTGTAAGACTATATTTTCAATTTCAATTTCATAAGTCTATATTTTCAATTTTAATTTCACAAGGCTGTATTTTCAATTTCAATTTCAATTTTGCAAGGTTGTATTTTCCTTTTCAATTTCAATTTCGCAAGCTCAAATTTTCATTTTCAATTTTGCAAGGCCATATTTTGAATTTCAATTTCAATTTTAAAAGGCTGCTTTTCAATTTCAATTTCGTAAGGCTGCATTTTTAAGTTTAATTTAAATTTTGCAAGGTTACATTTTCAATTTCAATTTTAAATTTACAAGGCCACATTTTTAATTTTAATTTCAATTTCACAAGGCTGCATTTTATTTTTGTTCAATTTTTAAATATTTGTAATGTTTTGATTTTGAAAGGAAAAAATAAATATTATTATAGTTATTAATTAATTTGCATTATAAGTTCTAGGGTAACTGCCATAAGACAGGATATATTAGGGGTATAGTGAGATTAAATTTCCACTATTTCCTATATATAATCAGACTTTTAAACCTAATATCTTTAAAAGGATCAATTTTGTAAAATTAAAAGATTTTTCCAATTTTTTCATAAATAAAAATTGGTGACAACTTTATTGAAATATTTTTTCAATATTTTTCATTGCCCCTTGTAACAGTGGCCTCATGGCATGTTGTGACAAGCAGTGTAAGCTTCTCACAATATTGGCCAAAAAACTCATTTGGAGGAGCTAGGAGAGGTAAATCGTTTAGAGGAATATGAAATGGATGTAGAAGACTGATATCGTGGCTTAAAATGAGAAAGTTTACATTTGTAAGCAGCATTGGCAGTGACAATTACATGAGAAAGATCTGAGGTTTATCATCACGTTTAAGATATGCTTAAAAATCATTGAGCATGTCTCATCAAAGTTGATAGCATTCTCGCCAGTGTGAATAGCAACAGAAACTTCCTTGAGCTCAGAACCCAAACCATTCAATGTGTGAATGACAAGGTCAACATCATCAATAGAACAGTTAATGACTGCCAATTCATCAGCAAGAGATTTAATACAACGAAGGTATTCAGGAATAGATTGTGACCACTTTGTGAACAGTGAGAGACGCTTTTTGAGATACATGATGCAAGTTCTGCTCTTATTGGCAAATAGCTTGGTAAGGATATCCTAAGCTTGCTTGCATATTTTGACATTACCAAGCATAATAACAACATGTTGATCAATAGAGGAAATAGTAATGGCATGAAGGAAGGATTAATTGACCCCGGCAACACTAATTATTGTAATCACGATGAGATGGTGGACATGCGTTTATGCTATCAACAAAGCCTATGCGATCATATCCAACGAGGAAAGCATTCATTTGAACTCTCGAAGCAGGATAATTTCTCCAAGCAGGATAGTTTGGTAGAGGTTGGCATGTGTTAATAGCAATGACAGATGTAGTATCGGCGGGAACGGTGGTGACATTTGAAGCATTGGTGGGTACATGGCGGCATCTACAACATTGGAGGCAGCAAAAGACATGATGAAAAAAAGACCAAAATTGTTGTTAAGCTAGGGGCTATTGATACAACACATATAAGAGTAATGCTGGGAACCATGAAATCTAGTTACTTAGATCAGAATGCAACGAGTACATGTATTAGTGATTGGTCTTATAGTTTATGAACTAATTACAACAAATCCTAGAGTTTAAAACTAGTTACAATAGCTAACAATAAGTGATAACAAAATATCTTAACAAAACAACATTATCTAACCAATATTAACTCATTCAAATTATTCAAACTGGCTGATTGTATTACACACCTCAACAGAAGATACAGAGAAAGAGACTACCGAAGGAAAAGACAATATCAATTGGGCAAAAAGAGGTGGAGGCCTTGATGCGTATGGATTTAATTTCAATAAACACAACTTATGGATCAATCTTGATAATTTGGTCTAATTGAAAAGAGAATTAAGGAAATAAGCTAGGTTTATTGATTTATCTATAACTAATTTAGATGGAGGGTTGACATAATACTCAAAAATCAAAGTACTATTTTGTAGGGTTAAGGAGTTGTGTTTTTGAATTTGTGAGCACAAATGGTTTCTTAAACTAAGCCTACAGTTGAAGGAGGGTTTCTTTATACCATATAATTTACATCACTTTTCTTGAATAAAATTTATGATAAAATGCAAAAACCACACGAGGTTTTCCCAAATAACACCAAACCCCTATCTTCTCTCACTATTGCACTCCACCTCATGAGCTGGAGGGTCGGTTAATTTTTAGGAGATATCCAAACTCAACCATAGTTAAAGGTGAGTTATATGTTAGTCTATCCCATCTTTTGGACCACCATTGATTCATCTACTTTTAAGTGTTAAATATTATTTGAACAGTTTAGATTTAAAAACATAATAATTATATTTATATATAAAAAACCCCATATATCTTTTCTGCTTCCCCTTTCCTAGAGGTGCCAAAGGGCTAAACCAACCTATTTAAATCTAACCCATCTAGGCTCACTAGCTAAATGACTCATCTTGTTGATCATTTTCTTCCTTAAAAAAAAAAAAAAATCCTATATACTTTGAGGATTGTTCTTTCCCACCGAACAGGTCACAAACAATATAATTTACACTTGAATTCAAATTACATCCAATGAAAATACAAAAGCCACACAAAATTGCAATTTTTTTTTAAAATAGATAAAAAAAAGTTATGGCCAAATAGAAGTTTTAATTTATTATTATTTAAAATAAAAGGGTGAAGGGGCTAGCCCATTTACCTGTTGTGGTGGTTTGTTTACTTGCAAAAATTAGGTGAGTTGGGTTGCAACAATTTTTATTCATTTAAAAGAAATTACTTTTAACGCGACGTGTTTAGCTCACAAGTTAAATAGGCTAGGTCGATGCTAGCCCATATATCTATTTATTTTAAAAAATAAAACCTCTATTTGGCCGTAATGTCCTTCTTTGTTATATATATATATATATATATATATTCATTTGGATGTAGTTCAAATTTAATTGTAATTATATTGTTTGGGATATGTGGAAAGGAACTTCCTTCAAAGCACATAGATTTTCTCTTTGAAAAAAAAAAAGGGCTAATTTGTTTAGGCTCGCAAGCTAGCCTTAAACAGACTGTATTGTTATATTGCTGACCTGATTAGTTGTTTATATGTTGACCTGACCTATTTGACCTCTGAGCTTAAATGAGTCAAGCTGACTCGTTTAACACCCCTATGAAAAGAAAGAGAGAAAAGATAGATGAGGTTGTTTAGTAATTTTAAAAATTATTAACTTTTATAATTTTATATAATTAGTATATTTTTAAATATGAACTGCTCTTTTTGTTGTTGGATCTGAATTTGAAGTACTCAAGTAACATCTAACCTTTAAAAGTAAATGGGCCACGGCCTATAAGATGGGTGGATCACCTTATATCTCACTGTTAAGCTATAGTTGAATTTGGACGTCGCCTAAAAGTGACTGATCCTCAAGTTTATAGGATTGAGTATAGTATTGAGGTGAGATTAAGGTTTGGTGCTATTTTGTGTGTGTTTGGGAACAGTTGTAAAAATAAAATTATCTTAAGAATTGTTTATTTGTATAATCACTTTTTTTATATAATCGATTATATGATATTCAATTTATATTTGGATATTTCAACCAAAAAGTGATTTTAAGATAATCTATTTTATTTGGATTATAGAAAAAATTTGCTTTTATATGATAAAATTATTGAAAAGGATATGAAATAATTATTTATATGATATAATATTTGATACTTAAGGTCAATTTGGTAAATTTAGGACATGTTAGGTACCGTAGATTTTGATTATAATAAAAAATATCCAAAAAGTAGCTTAAGATTATTTCTACAAAAACAACTTAAATTATCATATTTAGATTATAATCTTGCCAATCAAAATTATCCAAAGATATTTGCTATTCCCAAAACAGTTTTTTTTTCCCCAGAAAAAAGCTGCTTTTATTGGTTTCCAAACATGCACTTTGACAAACCTTGAGGGTGATTTTTGCATTTCTCCTTAAAAATTAATTGGTCATCTGGATCTGACAAATCTCTTGTATATTGGAATTTCAAATCAGCAATGTCACCTAACTAGAAGAATACAGTGAGAAATTTTGACAGCAAACATGGTAATTGTTGGATAAAAAGAGTAGTACGGCTCTTCATTCGTCCGAAAGTCAAAAAAACATATGACATCATTCCGTCAACTAAAATTCTTCCTACGTTTCTAGCTCTCTAGCATTTTTCATTTGAAATAGTGAAATGTTTACGTATGATAAATTGTGAAGAATAGTACAAGCTTGAATTGCCAGACAAGAGATCCCCATGTAACAATAAGTAATCATCCTTACATTACAGCACATAGAGTAGCTATTTCAAAGCTCAAACTATAATTATTTCTGATAAATTTACATGCAAATCCTGCTTATTGTGATACTGTGTCACATTGTGACCTTATTACTTACATTACTTCTTAGGATGTATAGCGTACCAGGTTTGAATAAAAGTAAGAACCAATGCTAGCAGCGCAGCCAAAAATGCAGACACAGACCATGGGCTATTGAAATAAGTATTGCGAAGTTCAGCCAACCAAGTCTTCCATTTATTTGAGTAATGCATTTCCATTTGATGCTTGACTTCAATATATTTCTCACTGTAGGCCACCGAATTAGTTCTCTTGACGTTGAACATTTTAGTTGGCAAGTCATGGCCAATTTCATTAAAGAGTTTGGCCACTTCTTCATCTGTCCCAAGCAAGTTTTGGAATACACCGGCTAATCTAAGCTCCTTCACATCCTCGGCATCGTCAATCAAGGAATCCATAAATGAAAAGAATGAGCAGCATTCGAAGTTGTTACAAAAATCTGGACACATCTCATATGCAACCAAGTTCCAAAAGAAATATGGCGTGACATCGTTGAATAGATACACAGGAAGCCTCAATTCTCCACTAAACCACTTGGAGGTGAAAGAGATGTTATGCCATATCCATTTTTCTGTTTTGTTTGCCTTCACCCGAATCCCTGCCTTTTTAAGATCCCGTATGTTCTTATATGTTTGCGAAAGCCATTGTTCTGCTTTTGGGTGAGGTCCATGACCATCGTTCTGGTTTGAGACATTAGTTTTGTTTCGTATGTCAACACCATCTTGTTGGTTTCCACGAACACCACCTTGTTGATTTCCGGCATTATTTCTAACATTATTTGGATTTTCTATATCAACACCATCTTTTTGGTCTCCATGAGCACCACCTTGTTGATTTCCGGCATTATTTCTGACGTTGTTTTCATTTTCTACAACACCAGCTTGTTGGTTTCCATCAACACCACCTTGTTGGTTTCTGACATTATTTCTACCTTCTAAACCATTGAAAAATGAGCGAGCAAAATCAAGTATATGAATTGGATAAGGCACACCTGGGGGTGCGTCTCTTCTCCATCGATTTCGCTTTGCTTCACCAATGGAATTAAAATTGGCCAGTAAATACCACAAGTTAGGCCCCTGGGTTTTGCTCAGTAGCTCCAGCAATCTCATTGGAAGCTGGTTTTCCAACAAGGTAATATCTCTCCAAATATACATCAATTGGTCAAGCTTTAGCATCAGTTCTTCTGGAAGATTACTGTCAAGATGTTCCAAGTAATAGAGCAAAGAACATCCATCCACGAGCAACATCCAAGAAAGGTCCTTGTCACTGTAGGCTGTAGTCAAATCCTCAGTGAATAGCTGCCTCAGTTCCTGAATTCCACCTTCTACAGTGTTAAGTAGAAACTGGGCCGCTGCAGCCGTACTTCTTCCAGTGTTTTCACTGTATTCTCCAAAATACAAGGACGTCCATTGAGTTTTGAATTGCTGTCCTAGCCAGAGATTTTCATTCTTGTGATGAATGGGACCAAACGATATTATCTTGGGTGACCAGTACTTATCAAAGTCCTGATTTTGATGCAAAATAGCAGGAACCCTTTGGATCTTGGGTGTTGAAATTTGATTATTTCCTTCAAATATTTGGTTTACCAGCGGGACAAGCCTTTCATCTATAGGGGCATCTATCTCGGCCATTGTGCGATGGTTAGGATTTGTCGGGCTTCCTTGTCCCTGAAATCACCCTACAACCAAAATAAATTAACTAAATATCAATGAAAAATATAAGTATCAAGATAAACTTGTTTTAAACATATTTTAGAAGCTTCTGTTACCAAAAGTAGAGTTATCTAACAAATGATGTTACATAAATTTATTGATATCTTTGTCACTTGACTATTTTCTTGTCTAAACTATATTCTCTTTTTCTGATTTTTTCTTTTGTCATACTTTCATACTTGAGTGCTTGGTACAAGGGGTTTTAAATTGCGGTTACGGTCATGAATACGAAAGCAGTTGTGGTTGTTGCGATTATAAGTATTGCGGCTGTTGCAATGCATGTAACATCATGAAAGAGATTAGTAAAAATTATAATAAAGTTAAGATAGAAAAACCTCGAAAGAGCATAAACTTCAAATCTAATACAATTAAACTACTAAAAGCCAAGTCTCTCTCTGTTGAATCCTTGGTAATAATAAACCCAGAGGGTCCACTTTATGATAAAAACTATCAAAACAAAATACAAATGGTAATTTAAATTACAAAGATATTTTAGAAATTTTGAAAGAGTTAAGGGTAAAATAGCTCCAGAAAAATTATAGAAAAAATATAATCAAATATCTAATAAGTACAGGATATACAAAGTTCAACTTTAACAAAATTGAAAATTTCTCACTCAAATTATCTAAAATTTCAAGGAAAATCAATAAAAAGACACCAAAATAATTACTAGTATAACGTCAACTTTTATCGTAGAAATCCAATACATTTAAAATTAGGACTTAGGACATGAAAAAAAATTAAATTAGGCTATTGCTACACATTTGGTGCCATATAGACTCAAATTAAATATAAAAATAAGAAATAAAAATAATTATGATATAAAATTATAGAAAGATGACATAATCAAGATTATGTCACCAAGTTGATGTCATTCCATGGTTTTGTACAAAACCACTGCCTAATTACCATTATTTTCAAGAAACCAACACCTTGGTCTCTTGTTTTCCAGGAAATCAAGGGCATTTGATGGTTTTTAGCAAGTTGATTTGAAACCCAAGTGCCAAAACCACTAACGAGTCATAATTACTTCCATTACTTTATGAAAATTTGGTTAGAATCAACCAAAAAGGAATAGTAACAAACTTTACTCTCAAACCTCCCACAACTATATATAGGGCAAGAGAGAGAAGCTTTAACAAAGCATAGAGAGAGAAAATAAGAAAGAAAAGAAAAATAGATAGTTACTCTACAAAACTTCCAAGAAAATTCCTACTTGTTTGAAGAAGCAAGACAAGCTTAAAAACACGTTCAAAACACGCAAAAAGCCTCCTTCCTCACCCTTCAAAAAAGGGCTAAGAAATTAATACAAGTAGGGTTTTCTAACTCAAACTTTTAAATCTTGTGCATTTTAAGCTTTTATATTGTTATAATGACATTTTTTGGATTCTAATCATGATTTTATGTGATCTTCATGTTTCTAAAATTTTGTTTAAAATTATTCACAAGAAATTGTTTTTGTGGAAAATTGTTTCCACTACCACACACGTTACAAAAGCTGCAAGTTTTGCGTGTGTCTGTTTGAAAGCAAAAGCTTAGACTTCACAGCCTTAACTTTCATGCGTTCGATCTTTTGAAGATATGGGTTCATTATGTACATATAACATTTTCTGTGTGACTCAGGTAAGTTTATTTTAGAATATGAGAGCAGCGCGTGAAAATAAAATCCACAACAATATCATTACTTCCTTTATAATTTTTAAAGAAATTAATTTCGATATATTGCTAGTTTAAAGAATTTTATACTGTATTCTAATCATCTTATTATATGTATGATTTTCAATGTAATGATTTAAGATTCAAACACCTTTATTGATTTAGTAAGACATAATTAAATAACTGTTTAGAAAGCTTGTATACTAATGAGGTACCAAAATTTAAGTTCATTTTCAGATAAATGAAGCAAAACAAAGCAAACAATTGGATAAAATACATTACATTTAAAAGGAGAACAAAAATTCAGATGAAAATTTTGAAAGTCACAGCAAATCCACCACTCTTACCGCACACAAAATTTGGATGTTATCACAGACATGAACACTGGAGAAAGTAAACTAGCATAGAAGCAATTGCTGTATGTGTACTGGTCTCACTGCGTCGTGGTCTTTTGAAACCAAAGAGTTTAAGTTGTCGCACTCTACTGAGGTATAGTTAAATTCTTTGAAACCAAGGATGCAAACCAATCTGTCTCAAAACAAAGGAATGCAACAAGGAAGGGACTCTGAAGTAACCAAATAAAAGAAAGAAAGCCTAGGAAGGTAGAAGAGAGTGAGAACTTACCAGTAAAAAGGAAAGCAAGGAGGAGGTGAGGGTGTGGGCAGAGTGGGGTGGACAAAGATTAGTTGGAGAAGTTTGCATCTTCCAATAAGAAAGAATACATATTTATACTTGATTTTGGGTTCGACTACACAACAGGCTTTGCGTTCCATATTTTTATTCCAATATTTTTAATATGATTTATTTATACTAGTGGATTGATACCTGTCAATATGTTTTTTAATTTTAGTATAACGTTTAAAATTAATTTTTGTTTATTTTTTAAAAAATTAAACTAAAATCAAGAAAATAAACTAAAATCAAGAGAGTAGGCTGTACTAGTCATTGGATAGTTTTAAAGTGTAGTAAGAGCTATTGGGTAAAAGATATTTATTATTATTTATTTATATATAATTTTATCCATTTTTCATTTATATTTAATTGATTACATATAGGTATTAATAAAATATGTATATGAAACTGCAAAAAGTTTTTATGTAATTTATGTAATTTTTCTTTATAACTGCTCTAAGATATTTCCTCAAATAATAAGATAGGATCCCTTGATGGATATAGGGTCATAGGTGGGTCAAGACTTAAAACCCAGTTCTTAGGCGCCATCATCCATCCCATTTGCTATTGAGCTTATAGGCTAGTCCATAACAATATATATTTTAAATTATTTAACACGATGTTTTGCATAACATGTTTAAAAATAAAGGATTAATATTGTTATAGGCAGCAAAATATTAAAAAAATATTATTTTTAACTATTATAAATTAGAATGAATTTTAATTGTAAATTGTAAATTGTAAATTGTATTACTACTTGGTTTATGTAAGAAGTATAAATTATAGTAAGTTTTAATTAAAAAATGTGCTAATTATTAACTGTAAGATGGAGTAAAATTGTGAGTCATTAATTGCAAATTGGAGTGAATTTTACTTTTATATATATATATATATATATATATATATGTTATTATAAGCTAATTATTTTGAATTGTAAAATTTCAAGATAAAAAATTAATAATATTATGAGTAACTGAATAAATAGTTACAAGAAAATAATTTTTTTTTAGGATGTTGAGAGAATTAAATTTTAATGAGCTAATAATATTAAATTTTAATATAATTAAATTCAAAAATAAAAGATTAATATTGTTAAATATAAATGCAACCCAATATTTATCACAATCCAACCTAGGGATCATGACCAGTGCATAGGAGGAGCCGGTCCCTTAGTAAGTCCATTGAAATTCTTATAGAAAATGGTGAGGATCTCCTCTAAAATCAGACAATCCTCATGAAACACAAAGTTCTTGTTACAGTCTCAGAATACTAGTACAACTAAGGTTAAGAAAATCAAACTGGGCATCGAACCGATCAAGGTAAAGGTTCAAAGGTTCAGGGGTTCGATAAGGATATAATAAAAAATATATATTTATTTATTTATATATATAAATATATGCATGTGATTAATTAAAAAACAAAAAAATTATATATTAAATCATTAATAATAATCAAATAAAAATAAAAAAGCCAATAAAGACTATCATACATCTTAAATGATGTGAGACATATTAAGCTTTCCCTTTTCTTTTTCTCCTTCCAAACTCTTCCCTACTTTTTCTTCTTTGTAGTTTTTTTCTCCTCCTCACTTTCTTTTTACTCCTTCCACACTCTTCCCCCATAAGCATCAGCTCTCCGCTTCTGGTACTACTCTTCCTCATCCAAAAAAGCTTATCCTATCCCCGTTTTCTTTTCATTTCTCATTCATTTTCCTTTTTGCTGACAATTGTTGTTTTCCTTTCTATATTTTTTTCAAATTCGTAGGCATTCTTCTCACAATCAATCATTCTTCCGTGCATTGTCTTTCAAGGTAACAAATCTATCTAGCAATGTTGATTTCACAATCCTTTGAGAATTTGAATCGAGGAAATTAATAGGATGAATTTGTTGCATGAATTAATTTACAGAGAAGGGAACAAGAAGAGGTTGTAGAGATGACGATCAAAGCGGTAGTTCGGGTTTCCTTCTTCTGCCTTTTTGGTTTTTTGAGAAATCAACCAAACTGATAAACCACTGAAACCAGTCTGATTCACACCGATTCAATAGTTTATCCCGATTTTGCCCAGTTTGATACTAGTTTTCGAACACATCGATTTAAGGAGAATGACTGGACTAGCCTGGTGTCCAGTTCTCGGTTCAACCGATCCAACCGGCCGGTCCAATTCAATTTTCTCTTCCTAGATCACTCTCAAAATCAATCAGGCATTCTTAGGATAAATTATAGAAATCGGAAGATCAAACTATAACACTTTATACAGCAGCACTAGCGAAATAGGATCCTACCTATGAGCTAATAGAGCATAACCAAAGGTTCAATGCTTCTAACTAGCTGAAAGACTTGGGCATGGATCGTTACTGGTGCCTAAAACATAGAGAGAGAAAAAGGAAATGCGAGTCAAACGGACTTAGTGAGAGATAATATAGTTATAATAAAACATGGAATATGTCTAAAATACAGCTATCAAATATGGTGACATAAGATGTATTAATTGAAACATGCCAGAAATACATTTATTAGTTAAGTATCTAGAGGGAGGTCTCAATTACCAAAATATCAATCACACCTGAATTTACAACAATCAAGTTTCCAAATTCACAGTTTACATAACATGGCTAGGACGCAAGAGGTGGCCCCTAGACACCTATTTGATTCGTGGCACTTTGTTCCTAGCCCTAACCAGGACTCAAGTGGTGGTCCCCAAGCATCACCTGTGGCACTTTGCTCCTGGCCTTTACCAAGACTCAAATGGTGGCCCTCAAGTACTTATAACTCCTGGCACTTTGTTCTTGCCCTCCTAGGACTCAAGAGGTGGCCCATGGATAATTTATAATCCGTGGCACTTTGCTCTTAGAAGGTCAAGTGTTAATCCGTTTAGTCACTTTTCATTCTAGCCCAAATATACAAATCAAAGCTCAATTAACAATTCAAGCTGCTTATCCTCTTATATAGCCATAACAATATGATTAATACAAAGATCAATCCAAAATAATAAATAGTAGTAAACCACACAATCAATTCACTTTCCAATATATCTAACAACACTTCACATATATTTACATAATTAACCCATTTAAACTTGATAAGTAAAAAGGTTATTGCAAATTTAGCTCTTTAGGCATAGCTTTAACCTTCAATATTTTGAAGACTCATATAAAAATAAAGCTGGATATCTAATAAAGTTATATTTGAATATACAAAAGAAAGGCTCTATAGATATATTATCGACTCATTGTATCCTCCAAAAGGTGACTGAGTAGTTCCTTAAAGCCCCAAAGTCAAAGTGTTGCTCCTAAGAAGATTCCAACCACATCAACATGGCAATGTAATCAAATATTAGCCACTAGAACTAAGAATTAATATGTTCTCAATAGAACTAGTAATGCAATATTCTGATTATAGAAAAATTTGTTTTCTAGAAGATGAAGTTTCATGCTAAAGCATGGCATAAATTGTCCCTAAGGTCTTTCCTTCCAAATTTTTTTTTCCCTTTATACTTTTGTAAATTAAAATTCAGACAATTTCCAGCTCAGTGGGCCAAAACAGATAAATACAAAATGTCACTACGTAAAGCATATATTACAAATAGAAAAGAATATAAGACAATAAGACCAACACCTTTACTTCTTCTCAAACTTAAAATTACCTCTTTACTAAAGCTAAAGTAAGGATTCTTTTTAATCTATATACCATTTCTCAGTTGCTCTACGCCACGACCTAACACCTCATGAAGGATCTAGCGTAAACTTCTTTGTTCTATTATCCATGAAGAAAGTAAGGAACCCAGTCACTTTTATTTGAAAAAATGTCAGAGGAAAAGATGATAAGATATACAAGTCATCGACTTTGAGGCAATAATCTAAATGACTACGGAATAACGTAATTGCACTTGCCAAATGAAAGTTTTACACCAACTCACCACATACGGCTAACTAGCCTAATAGAGTTATATTTGAATATACAAAAGAAAGACTCTATAGATATATTATTCGCTCATCGTACCCTCCAAAAGTTGACTGAGTAGTTTCTCAAAGTCCCAAAGTCAAAGTGTTGTTCCTAAGAAGATTCCAACCGTATCGACATGGCAATGTAATCAAATATTAGCCACTAGAACTAAGAATTAATATGCTCTCAACAGAACCAGCATTACAATATTCTGATTATAGAAAAATTTGTTTTCTAGAAGATGAAGTTTCATGCTAAAGCATGGCAAAAATTGTCCCTAAGGTCTTTCCTTCTTTTTTTTTTTTTTTTGTCCCTTTATACTTTTGTAAATTAAAATTCAGACAATTTCCAGCTCAGTGGGACAAAACAGATAAATACAAAATGTCACTACGTAAAGCATATGTTACAAATAGAAAAGAATATAAGACAATAAGACCTACACCTTTACTTCTTCTCAAACTTAAAATTACCTGTTTACTAAAGCTAAAGTAAGGATTCTTTTTAATCTATATACCATTTCTCAGTTGCTCTACACCACGACCTAACACATGAAGCATCTAGGGTAAACTTCTCTGTACTATTATCCATGAAGAAAGTAAGGAACCCAGTCACTTTTATTTGAAAAAGTGTCAGAGGAAAAGATGATAAGATATACAAGTCATCGACTTTGAGGTAATAATCTAAATGACTACTGTTGGCATTCATTTGAACTCTCCAAGCAGGATAATTTCTTCCTATAAATTTGGTAGAGGTTGGCATGTTAATAGCAATGACAGATGTAGTACTGGTGGGAACAGTGGTGACATTTGTATCACTGGTGGGGACATGGTGGCATCTGCAACATTGGAGGTAGCAAAAGGCATGATGAAAAAAAGACCAAAATTGTTGTTAAGCTAGGGGCTACTGATACAACACATATAAGAGTAATGCTGGGAACCATGAAATCTAGTTACTTAAATCAGAATGCATCGTGTACATAAAGTAGTGATTGGTCTTATAGTTTAGGAACTAATTACAACAAGTCCTAGAGTTTAAAACTAGTTACAACAGCTAAGAATGAGTGATAACAAAATATCTTAACAAAAGAACATTATCTAAACAATATTAACGAATTCAAATTATTCAAACTGGTTGATTGTATTACACACCTCAACAGAAGATACGGAGAAACAGATTACCGAAGGAAAAGACAATATCAATTGGGCAAAAAGAGGTGGAGGCCTTGATGCGTATGGATTTAATTTCAATAAACACAACTTATGGATCAATCTTGGTAATTTGGTCTAATTGAAAGAAAATTAAGGACATAAGCTAGGTTTATTGATTTATCTATTAATAATTTAGATGGAGGATCGACACAGTACTCAAAAATCAAAATACTATTTTGTAGTGTTAAGGAGTTGTGTTTTTTATTTTGTGAGCACAAAGGGTTTTTTAAACTAACACTACAGTTGAAAGAGGGTTTCTTTATAGTATATAATTTACATCACTTTCGTTGAATGACAATTGGGATAAGATGCAAAAACCATTCGAGGTTTGTCAAAATAACACCAAACCCTAATATTCTTTCAATATTGCAATCCACCTCATTAGCTCAAGGGTGGGTTTATTTTTAGGAGATATCCAAATTCAACCATAGTTAAAGGTGAGTTATAAGGTGGTTTATCCCATCTTTTGGACCACTAATAATTCATCTACTTTTAAATGTTAAATGTTATTTGAATAGTTCAAATTTTAAAACATAATTATTATATTTATATATAAAAAACCCCATATATCTTTTCTGCTTCCCCTTTCCTAGAGGTGTCAAAGGGCTAATCCAACCTATTTAAATCTAACCCATTTATGCTCCCAAGCTAATCAACTCATCTCGTTTGTCATTTTCTTCCTGAAAAAAATATCCTATGCACTTTGAGGGTTTGCTCTTTCCCACTCAACAAGTCACAAATAATATAATTCACAATTAAATTTGAACTACATCCAATGAAAATACAAAAGCCACATAAAACTGAAGTTTTTTAAATAAAAATAAAAAAATTTATGGCCAAATAGAATTTTTAATTTATTATTTTTTTAAAATAAAATGGTGAAGGGGCAAGCCCATTTACTCGTTGTGCTGGTCTATTTACCTACAAAAATTAGGTGAGTTGGATTGTAAAATTTTTGACCCATTTAAAATAAATTACTTTTAAACCGACCTGTTTAACTCACAAGGCAAATAGGCTAGGTCGGTGCTAGCCCATTTACCTATTTATTTTTAAAAGTAAAAAAATAAAACTTTTGTTTGGCCATAGCATTGTCCTTCTTTATTAATTTTTATTTTTATTTTTTAAAATATGCAATTTTGTATTTTTTTCATATGGATGTAGTTCAAATTTAATTGTAATTGTATTGTTTGGGATTTGTTAGTGGAAAAGAAATTCCTTCAAAGCATATAGATTTTCCTTTTGGAAAAAAAAAATAGACAAATGGGCTGACTTGTTGAGGCTCGCAGATTAGCCTTAAACAGACTGTGCTATTATATTGCTGGTCTGTTTAGTTGTTTATATGTTGACTCGACCAACCTCCGAGCCTAAATGAGTCGAGTTGACTCATTTAAGACTCCTACAAAAAGGAAGCAAGAAAGGATAGATGAGTCAGCTTAATAATTTTAAAAATTATTTACTTTTATAATTTTATATAATTAGTCTATTTTTAAATTTGCACTACTCTTTTTTTTTGTTTGGGGGGTATGAATTTGAACTACTTGAATAATATCTAACCTTTAAAAGTCAATGGACCATGGTCTAGAAGATGAGTGGACCACAATATATCTCATTGTTAATAATAGTTAAGTTTTGATGTCTCCTAAAAGTGACCAACCCTCAAACTTATGGGATAGAGTACAGTATTGAGGCAAGATTGAGGTTTGGTGCTACTTTGACAAACCTTGGGGGTGATTTTTGCATTTTACACTAAAAAGTAATTAGTCATCTAGACCTAGCAGATCTCTTGTATAAAATTAACAATGCCACCTAACTAGAAAAATACTGTGAGAATTTTTGACAAAAAACATGGTAGTTGTTGGATAAAAAAAAGTAGTACGACCCATTTATTTATCTAAGAGCCAAGAAACATGTCACATTATTCCATAAGCTAAAATACTGTGAAATGATGTTAATTCATTTTATGCATGCATAGGTTCTGAAGTTAACTCTTTATATATAGATATTATTTAACAAGAGAAGTTCTTATTCTTGATCAACTCATAATATTAATTCTTTATTTAAGAATAGTTGTTTACTTCTAGAGCTTTTCTTCATATGTTATAATTGCATTGCCTCTCACTGAGTGTGTTTGACTCATTCCTTAGTTTTTCCCCTTATTTCAGAGCTAAACATAGGTCCGCGAGCAATTCACCTCAGTTGTCAGAGGTTTTGGGAATTCCACGAGTTCAACACATTTGTCCTTGTGGGCATTAAGGTTGTCATGGTATTTGATCAGTGCCTATTGGATACTTGTTTGTATATATATATTTTTAGTTATGCTCCATAAACCATAGGATGGGTCTAGCTTTTGTTGTGATATTTATATTGTAATAGATTTAGTTTTGAATAGGTACATTGATGCTTGTATGGGTATATCTTGCAAGTTCTAAACTCTAAGAGCTTTCTGAGAATGCTCATTGTTTCCCAGTTTATATTTGGAATGTTTATCTGTTGGTTCTCTGGTTGAGCTGTATATTCTGGTTTGTGATAGGAATTATTTGTATTTTGGTTAAACATCCGATTTTAGGGGAGATTCTATCCATTTTTTCGTAAAAATCTTCGATAGGTTTGCTAAGGGGTTAATGCCCCTTCTGCGCCGGTTATGGCCTAGCGTCAGGTTGTGACAATGATGTTGTCCTTCTTTGTTAATTTTTATTTTTATTTTTTAAAATATGCAATTTTATATATTTTTTTTCATTAGGATGTAGTTCAAATTTAATTGTAATTATATTGTTTGGGATCTGTTAGTGGAAAAGAACTTTCTTCAAAGCATATAGGTTTTCTTTTTGAAAAAAAAAAAAAAGATAAATGAGCTGACTTGTTTAGGCTCACTTGCAAGCCTTAAATAGATTGTGCTATTATACTGCTGGCCTGTTTAGTTATTTATATGTTGACTCAACCCATTTGACCTCCGAGCCGAGTCAAGCTGACTTGTTTAACACCCCTATGAAAAGAAAGGGAGAAAAGATAGATGACGTTGTTTAGTAATTTTAAAAATTATTAACTTTTATAACTATATAATTAGTATATTTTTAAATCTGAATTGCTCTTATTTGAACTACTCAAATAACATCTAAGCTCTAAAATTAAATGGACCATGGTCTAGAAGATGGATGGATCACCTTATATCTCACTGTTAACTATAGTTGAATTTGGATGCTTTCTAAAAGTGACTAACCCTCAAGCTTATGGGATAGAGTACAGTATTGAGGCGAGATTGAGGTTTGGTGCTATTTTGACAAACTTTGAGGGTGACTTTTACATTTTACCTTAAAAATTAATTGGTCATCCAAATCTGGCAAATCTCATGTATATTGGAATTTCAAATCAACAATGCCACCTAACTAGAAAAATACAATGAGAATTTTTGAAAAAGAAATGTGGTGGTTGTTGGATAAAAAGAGTAGTACGATCCATTTATTCATTCAAGAATGAAGAAAAAGATCACATCATTCCATCCACTAAGATTCGACCAAAGTTTCTAACTCTCTAGCATTTTTCACTTGAAATAGTGAAATGTTGTATTGTTCCTTTACTTTCCTTCATACCTTCATTATCTACTCTCTTCTCTCTTTCCTTCATCATTAGAGGTGCATTCTGTTTGGTTCATTTACCATGCATAATCAAGATATTATGTTTAAGTAAAGCAAAGTTCTATTCCAACGAGTCATATCACAATAAGATTCAAAATCCATGTCACAATGTGTAAAAAGAAAAAGAAAAAAAGAGCTCACTAAACTAAAAACCTGAATGAGTTGTCTAGGGAAAAATTAGAGCAAAGAAAAAAAAGAGCTTGCTAGATCGAAAATCAGAAAGGGTGGTGTAGCAAAAAAATTAGAGCAAAATCAAAAGAAAAAAAAAATCCAAGGCATGACAAGACCAAGAATATGTTGGAAATAAAGGTGAAGTCAGAGATTCATATGATAAACAATTCATCAAAGGGATCAAATGTCACAACTTTTTAACATAAAAGGCCATGAGTTAGAAGTCAAAATAGGTCAAGTCAGAGAGTCATGAGACATGTATATAAGAAAGGTCAAATGTGACAAGTCTTCAACATGTAAGGCCATGAATCAGAAGCCAAAGTGGAGTCATGTTTGAGATTCATGAGATAATCAGTTCGCTAGAGAGGTTAAATGCAATAACTCTTCAAATAGAGTAACTTATTTGGATTTGACAAGGATTTTTGCACAAAAGTGATGTTTGGAAGTTGCAAATTAGGGCAACTTTTTTTTAAAAAAAGAAAATTTCTTCTTTCTCATCATTCATCTTTTGCATCATCAAATCATCTAGGTTAATGCACTTGTCATTATCACTAACCCATTCTTTATTTCATCATCACCATATCGTCTACTTTTCATAACATTCATTTTTCTCACAAGGAAAATGTTTGGACACCTAAAAGTGGGCCAATTTTTTTTTTTTTTTTTATAAATTCACAATAGTCATTCATCTTTTGCATCATCACCATAAACATTTTCAATTTCGTGAGGTTGCATTTCCAAGTTCAATTTCAATTTCAATTTCAATTTCGTAAGGTTATTAATTTCAAGGTCAATTTCAATTTCACAAACAGCTACATTTTCAATTTCAATTTCCATTTTGCAAGACTGCATTTTCAATTTTAATTTCAATTTCGCAAGGGTACATTTTGTTTTTGTTCAGTTTTTAAATATTTGCAATTTTTTGATTTTTGAAGGGAAAAATAAACATTATTATAGTTATTAATTAATTTGTATAACAAGCTCTAGGATAACCGTTATAAGATGGATGTATTAGGGATACAGTGAGATTAAGTTTCCACCCTTACCTGTGCATACTTGGACTCCCGAATGTAATATCTTTAAAAGGATTAGTTTTGCAAAATTAGAAGATTTTTTTAATTTTTCAATAAATAAAAATTGGTGGCGACTTTATTGAAATATTCTTTTCAATATTTTTTGTTGCATCTTGTCGCAACGTTTTTCAGGCATGTTGTGACAAGTAGTGTAGGCTAATCACAATATTGGAAAAAAAACTCATTTGGAGGAGCTAGAGAGGTGAATCGGCTAGAGGAATATGAAACAGATAGAGAAGACTGATTTCGTGGCTTAAAATGAGAAAGCTTACCTTTGTAAGCAGCATTGGCAGTGACAATATGAGAAAGATGTGAGGTGTTATCATCACGTTTAAGATATGCTTAAAAATCAGTGAGCATGTCTCATCAAAGGTGATAGCATTCTCGCCAGTGTAATTAGCAACAGAAACTTCCTTGAACTCAGAACCCAAACCATTCAACGTGTGAATGACAATATCAACATCATCAATAGAACAGTTAATGACTTCCAATTCATCGGCAAGAGATTTAGTACAATGAAGGCATTCAGGAATAGATTGTGACCATTTTGTGGACAGTGAGAGACGGTTTTTGAGATACATGATGCGAGTTCTGGTCTTGCTGGCGAATAGCTTGGTGAGGACATCCTAAGCTTGCTTGGACATTTTGACATTACCAAGCATAGTAACAACATGTTGATTAACAGAGGAAATAATAATGGCATGAAGGATTAATTGACCCTGGCAACACCAATAATTGTAATCACAATGAGATGGTGGACATGTGTTTATGCTATCAACAAAGCCTATGCTATCATATCCAACAAGGCAAGCATTTATTTGAACTCTCCAAGCAGGATAATTTCTTCCTATAAGTTTGGTAGAGGTTGGCATGTGTTAATAGCAATGAAAGATGTAGTATCGGCGGGAACGGTGGTGACATTTGAAGCATTGGTGGGTACATGGTGGCATCTACAACATTAGAGGCAGCAAAAGACATGATGGAAAAAAGACCAAAATTGTTGTTAAGCTAGGGGCAACTGATACAACACATATAAGAGTAATGCTGGGAACCATGAAATCTAGTTACTTAGATCAGAATGCATCGAGTACATATAGTAGTGATTGGTCTTATAGTTTAGGAACTAATTACAACAAATCCTAGAGTTTAAAACTAGTTACAACAGCTAAGAATAACTGATAACAAAACATCTTAACCAAAGAACATTATCTAAACAATATTAACTAATTCAAATTATTCAAATTGGTTGATTGTATTACAAACCTCAACAGAAGATACAGAAAAAAAGATTGCCAAAGGAAAAGGCAATATCAATCGGGCAAAAAGAGGTGGAGGCCTTGATGCGTATGGATTTAATTTCAATAAACATAACTTATGGATCAATCTTGGTAATTTGGTCTAATTGAAAAGAAAATTAAGGACATAAGCTAGGTTTATTGATTTATCTATTACTAATTAATATGGAGGGCTGACACAATACTCAAAAAATCAAAGTACTATTTTGTAGGGTTAAGGAGTTGTGTTTTTGAATCTGTGAGCACAAAGGGTTTTTTAAACTAAGCCTATAGTTGAAGGAGGGTTTCTTTATACTATATAATTTATATTGCTTTCCTTGAATAAAAATTAGGATAAAATGCACACTACAAGAAACTATCGGTATTGCGACCGAATTTACGACCGAAAAATCGGTCACAAAATTTAACTTATTAAATCGTGAATACAGACATTAACTTTGTGACCGAAAAATCGGTCGCAAAATTTAACATAGCATTATTGAATTTTGTGACTGAAAATTCAGTCGCAAATAATGAAATTTGCGACCGAAAAGTTAGTTGCAAATTTAACAAACTAAAGACATTAGTTTTGCCACTGAAAAATCAGTTGCAAAATTTAACATATAATTATTGAATTTTGCGACCGAAAATACAGTCGCAAATAATGAAATTTACGACCAAAAAATCAGTCGCAAATTTAACAGACAAAAGGCATTAGTTTTGCTACCGAAAAAATGATTGCAAAATTTAACATCTTAACGTAAAAGAATTATTGAATTTTGCGACCGAAAATTCAGTCACAAATATTTAATTTTGTGATCGAAAAATTGGTCACAAAATTGCAAAACAATAAGGTAAAGGTTGGGGAAAGTGTTGAAGTCGCAAAATTAACATTCTCACAAAATTTGCGACTGAAAAATCGGTCGCAAAATTGCAAAGCAATAAGGCAAACGATAGGGAAAAGTGTTGAAATTTGCGACTGAAAAATTGGTAGCAAAATTAACGGTTTAACAAAATTTATGACTGAAAAATCGGTCGCAAAGTTGCAAAGCACTAAACTGCCCGTTGAGAAAAAGTCTCAAAATTTGCAACTGAACAAATTTGAATCCCAAATTTCGTACAGTATGTTGTGTAGTAACTTTGCGACTAATTTTTCGGTCGCAAAATTAACACTTTAACAAAATTTGGGATCGAAAAATCAGTCGCATATTTAAAAATTTTCAAAATAACAGATCTTGAAATTTGCGACCGATTTTTCGGTTGCAAATTTAAAAGCTTTAACGTAAAAAAGCTGCATAACCCATCTCTCCCCCCATTCTCTGTTATTATCTTCTACCTTTACTTCTCCACTTTCTCTCCACCACCAACCCTTCCCCCAGCACAAGCCCACGCCACTGCCGCCGTCATGCCATTGCCGGAGAGGAAACTCACGAAGACGCCTCTACTGCAAGTTGCTGTCCCACCGCCGCTACTGTCCCACCGTCATCACCACGCCAGATCTGCTGCCATCGTTCCAGATCCGCCACCACCGTGCCAGATCCGCCGTCACTACTCCTCCATTGTGGTGCTTTTATTTGCCTTTATTTTTTCTTTTTTCTTTTTTTTGCACAAATTTACTCTTTTGTTTGTTTTTTTTTTTTTAAATTTGAAGTGTTTATTTGTTGTTGTTAGTTTGCTATTATGTTTCACTGCAGTTTAATTTTTTTTTTAACAAATTTTCTATTCTGTTTGTTGATTTTTTATTTTATTGGTTGATTATTATTGTTAATGGGTTGTTGATTTATTTGGAATTTGGTTTAATTATATTGTCAGGTGAAAGTGAGAGTATGAGGTTGTTCTAATTTTTTTAATTCCTCATATCTGTTCTTTATGTTTTAGTTCCTCATATTATTAGATTGTTTTTTTATATTAATAATTATTCAATATCTACTTAATTTACTGAAGACTAAATGGATAGACCAGAAGACGACATAGAGGTTGTGGAAGACTCAACTGAACAAGTTAAAGACTCAATAGAGTTAGTGGAAGACTCAATAGTTAAAGACTCATTAGGTAAAATAGAAGACTCAATAGAAATTGTTGAAGACTCAATGGAGAATGTTGAAGATACGATAGAAGTTGATGAGAAATTAATGAAAGTTGGAGACTCAATAAAAAGAATTAAAGAACCATGGAAACGAGAATTAGTTAGAAGTATGCTAAAAATTTATCTTCCAAAGTTTTATTAAGAAGGACCTTGTAGTTTGGTCAACAATGTATGTTGTTATATTTTTTAGTTTATGTATATTGTGTTTAGAGTATATGTAGTTGATAATAGTATTGACAATATTGTGTATGTTGGAAAACTTGTTGTTGTTGAATATTATTTAGACAAAAAGATGGATTATGGATTGTTGGATATTGTTTTCTGGACTGTTGCTAAATTCAAGTGTATTTAATTTGGATTTATAATATTCTAGTGATTTAATTTTTTTTTCTGTTTGTAACTTTGCAACCGATTTTGTGACTGATTAATGTTTGCGACTGATATCGAATTCCATATTTGTGACCGAAAAATTGATCGTAAATTTTGCGACCGATTTTAAATCTTGAATTTGCGATTGAATTCATTCATTTTGTGACTGAAAAATCAGTCGCAATCAGCCAAAATTCTAGTAGTGGCAAAAATCACTCGGGTTTGTCGAAATAATATCAAACCCCAATCTTTTCTTGTAACACCCTTTATTATATAAGTCATGTTCGAGTCATGGAGTTATATTAAAAAGGTGTCACTGTGCTAAGAAAACTTTAAAATATGAAAAATATAATATATGGCCCTTTAACTGCTCACTTTATTACTGACTAATAGTCTTTGATACATAGAGAATAAAATAATTACACTTTAAAAGAAATTGTGACTAACATAGTACACAGCGTTTATATCCAACTAGTCGTTAGCTAGCTTCAATAGTCTCTTGATTTGGCTTACGCCCAATTTTGGCTCAATGAATGGCCCTGTACCCTGCCTCGCACTTGATTTCCAACTTGGGTGCTAGAATATTTACGGAAAAGAGAAATATACAAGTAGGCAGTGAGAACCTAAGGTTCTCAGTAGGTAAACTCAAATCAATCTTACAGTGCCATCATAAACATTCCAGCCGCTTTGGTTTATTATAAAAATATGAGCACATATAAACAAATAGTGGTTCAATTTTAAGTTGAAAACACCTTTCTCGAAGCAGATTATATTTTAACAACCACTTGTCATATCATATGACAGACATAGAAATACGGATAGTATAATATGCTTCAACAAGGATCATAATAGCATTATGACTTAATTAGATAATTGAAGATGTACATATAGATGCTTATACTTGAATGTATGCAAGTGCACTTGACTTAATTTATCTTTTCTTTAACTTGCAACTTAACCTTGCCATTCTGTACTTGGTCCCCTGGAGGTGAATGGCCTCTCTCACCCCTGGGTAATAGCCTGCTTTTCAGGTCCGACCTCATACCTATACATGAGTGATGGGTTTACTTTCCCTGACCCTTACACCGGTCTATTCCCCTTAAATCCGGTCGAGGGCTAGCCCAAGTCTTAGATAGTATCGCTCTGGCCCACATTAGCTGGGTCTATGCCATGCCTCACGTGGTAGCTTGGTATGTTTTTCTTGCAAGTTCTTATAAATCTTATTCTTCTTTGGACATGATTATACATGCATATGCTACATGCAATCATTCATATACTTCATATCATACTTAAATCATTCTTGGATTCATGTTCTTCTCTAATCAATCCATCCAATCTTCAATTCAGACTCACATATACACCTTAAACCAACCTTAATTCATCATCTCCACCCATCACAACATCAGAATCATGGATGAATAAGGGACTCTAGGCAGCCCCAATTCAAAGAAAAGAAGGAGAAAGTTTAGATTCCTACCTTGGTGGTGTGAAATCTTGATGGAACTTGATCTTGGAATGAAGTTGATGGTTGAGACTTGAGCTTGGGGATGAGAGGAAGTGGAAGAAGATGAAGGAAAGTGGGAAAACGAGGGCTGGTCTGCACCTCTTAGGGGGAGGCCGAAAATATAAAGGGGGAAGGAAGAAAAAAAATGAAAACTTATGAAGGAAGTTGGCTCTTGACTGGTGGATTTCAACCCTCATTCAAACTTGGCTTGGCTTCCCTCTTTTATGGCTGATTTGTGCGCCACTTGTGAGGAGTGTTTGCTGAATCTTGGCCATCCATCTTAGGGTTTTCATAATATAATTTCTATTGGTCCGGTTCCGGCAGTTTAAAATACTGAAATCTTACCGATTTCCTTTAAATTTGTAAACCGGTTTTAGAAAAATCCTATGAAGTTTCCTATGGTTTTAATCTAATTCCATTATACCTAATCATTCTAAACCACACTCAATTGGTTTTAAGGGAATGCTTAATCGAATCCTAATTAATCCTAATTATTCAGTGAAAACCGAAAACTCGGTTAATAACGATAGAATTTTTCGGACGTTACACTCTCCACTCACTTGACAGCCAATTGGCACCATCCATTAGGGTAGAAGTGGCTAAATTTTTAGCCACTCAAACTAATGGTGTTAGTGTGAAATTCTACTGATTCGGTTCTAGCAGTTAAAAATACCGAATCTTCGCCGATTTTTTTCAAATCGGCAAAACTTGACTAAATGACTCTAAGAGAATTTCTATATCTCTATTTTAATTGTTCCTAAGCCTAATCCCTCTAATTAACATCTAATTAACTTCTAATTAACCTTACTTAGTCAATAGGATCGAATAAATTGCTTGTTAACGTGAAATAATCATTCTTGCAAATTTAAAGCTTTTCTATTTTTTATTTTTCGTGGCTAATGGCATATCCGTAATTTTGAGCAAGTCCAGGAGCACCCCACGTCATTTCACACCAGACTGCCTCCATTGCCCAATCGGTGGAGATTTAATCTTCCACGGTTTTACCACATGATTCTGTTTCGTTTAAAACCCCATTATACTAATTCTATCGATATGGGGACATAAAGGTCATTTTATAAAAAGTTCTAGGGTTATTGTGGAAATATCTACTTGGGGTTAAAGTACAATTTCTAAAACTTTTGGGCAAGATTGCAATTAACAAAAGTTACAGGGGCACTTTTATCATTTCTTAATTTTTAGCATATGGCAATACCATATTTTTAACGGCAGTGTTATACTACCCTATATTTCTGAGTGTGAGGATTTTCGGGATATACCACTGCTTGAGAGATTCCCACACTACCTAAGAGAAATAATTCAAAATTTTTATTATACTTCACTTAAGAAAATGGGGGATGTTACATCTCTCAATATTGCACTCCACCTCATGAGTTGGAGCGTGAGTGTGTGTTAATTTTTAGGAGATATCCAAATTCAATCATAGTTAAAGGTGAGTTGTAAGGTGCTCTATCCCATCTTTTAGACCACCAGAGCTTCATCTACTTTTAAATATTAAATGTTATTTGAACAGTTTAGATTTAAAAGCATAATAATTATATTTATATATAAAAAACCCCATATATCTTTTCTACTTCACCTTTCCTAGATGTGTCAAAGGGCTAATCTGACCTATTTAAATATAACCCATTTAGGCTCATGAGCTAAACTACTCATCTTGTTAATCATTTTCTTCCTACAAAAAAAAAAAAAAAAATCCTATGCACTTTGAGGGTTGTTTTTTCCAAGTCAACAGGTCACAAACAATATAATTCACAATTGAATTTGAACTATATCCAATGAATATACAAAAGCCACATAAAACTACAATTTTTTAAATAAAATAAAAATTAATAAAAAAAAGTTATGCCCAAATTGAAGTTTTAATTTATTAATCTTTAAAATAAAAGGGTGAAGGGGCTAGCCCATTTACCTGTTGTCCTGGTTTATTTATCTCCAAAATTAGGTGAGTTGAGTTGTAAAAATTTTGACCCATTTAAAATAAATTACTTTTAACCTGACTTGTTTAACTCACGAATTAAATAGGCTAGATCGGTGCTAGCCCATTTATCTATTTATTTTTACAAATAAAAAAATTAAACTTCTATTTGGTCATAATGTTGTCCTTCTTTGTTAATTTTTATTTTTATTTTTTTAAAATATGCAATTTTATATTTTTTTCATTTGGATGTAGTTCAAATTTAGCTGTAATTATATTGTTTGGATTTGTTAGTGGAAAAGAACTTCCTTCAAAGCATAAAGATTTTCATTTTGGAAAAAAAAAAAAAAAGATAAGATAAATGGGCTGACTTGTTTAGGCTCTTAGGCTAACCTTAAACAGACTGTGCTGTTATACTGCTGGCTTGTTTAGTTGTTTATATATTGACCTGGCCCATTTGACCCCCGAGCCTAAATGAGTCGAGCTGACTCGTTTAACACTCCTACAAAAAGGAAGGGAGAAAAGATAGATAAGGTAGTTTAGTAATTTTAAAAATTATTAATTTTTATAATTTTATATAATTTGTATATTTTTAAATTTGAACTACTCTTTTTCTTTTTCTTTTTTTTAGGGGTATAAATTTGAACTACTCAAATAACATCTAACCTTTAAAAGTAAATGGACCATGGTCTAGAAGATGGGTTATATCTCACTGTTAAATATAGCTGAGTTTGTATGTCTCCTAAAAGTGATCGACGCTCAAGCTGGTGGGATAGAGTATAGTATTGAGGTGAGATTGAGGTTTGATGCTATTTTGACAAACCTTGAGGGTGATTTTCGCATTTTACCATAAAAATTAATTGGTCATCCAGACCTGGCAGATTTCTTGCATGTTCGAATTTCAAATCAACAATGCCACCTAAATAGAAAAATACTATGACAATTTTTGACAAAAAATGTGGTAGTTGTTGGATAAAAAGATTAGTACAACCCATTTATTTATCCAAGAGTCAAAAAACATATCACATCATTCCGTCAGCTAAAATTCTACCTAAGTTTCTAACTCTTAACATTTTTCATTTGAAACAGTGATATGTTTACATATGATAAATTGTGAAGAATAGTACAAGCTTGAATTGCTAGACAAGAGATCCCTATGTAATAATAAGTAATCGTCCTTACATTACAGCATATAGAGTAGCTACTTCAAATCGCAAACTATAATTATTTCTGATAAATTTACATGCAAATCCTGCTTATTGTGATACTGTGTCACATTGTGACCTTATTACTTACATTACTTCTTAGGATTTATAGCGTACCAGGTTTGAATAAAAGTAAGAACTAATGCTAGCAGCGCAGCCAAAAATGCAGACACAGACCATGGGCTATTGAAATAAGTATTGCGAAGTTCAGCCAACCAAGTCTTCCATTTATTTGAGTAATGCATTTCCATTTGACGCTTGACTTGAATATATTTCTCACTGTAGGCCACGGAATTAGTTCTCTTGATGTTGAACATTTTAGTTGGCAAGTCATGGCCAATTTCATTAAAGAGTTTGGCCACTTCTTCATCACTCCCCAGCAAGTTTTGGAATACCCCAGCTAATCTAAGCTCCTTCACATCCTCGGCATCGTCTATCAAGGAATCCATAAATGAAAAGAACGAGCAGCATTCGAAGTTGTTACGAAAATCTGGACACATCTCATATGCAACCAAGTTCCGAAAGAAATATGGCGTGACATCGTTGAATAGATACACAGGAAGCCTCAATTCTCCACTAAACCACTTGGAGGTGAAAGAGACGTTATGCCATATCCATTCTTGTGTCTTATTTGCCTTCACCCGAATCCCCGCTTTTCTAAGATCCCGTATGTTCTTATATGTTTGCGAAAGCCATTGTTCTGCTTCTGGGGGAGGACCATGACCATCGTTTTGGTTTGCGACATTATTTCTATTTCGTATGTCAACACCATCTTGTTGGTTTCCACGAACACCACCTTGTTGATTTCCGGCATTATTTCTAACATTATTTGGATTTTCTATATCAACACCATCTTGTTGGTTTCCATGAGCACCACCTTCTTGATTTCCGGCATTATTTCTGACATTATTTGGATTTTCTATATCAACACCTCCTTGTTGGTCTCCATGAGCACCGCCTTGTTGATTTTCTATATCAACACCATCTTGTTGGTCTCCATGAGCACCACCTTGTTGATTTTCGGCATTAATTCTAACATTATTTGGATTTTCTATATCAACACCACCCTGTTGGTCTCCATGAGCACCACCTTGATGATTTCCGCCATTATTTCTGACGTTATTTGCATTTTCTACAACACCACCCTGTTGGTCTCCATGAGCACCACCTTGTTGGTTTCCAACATTATTTTCGACATTACTTCTACCTTCTAAACCATTGAAAAATGAGCGAGCAAAATCAAGTATATGAATTGGATAAGGCACACCTGGGGGTGCGCCTATTCCCCATCGATTTCGCTTTGCTTCACCCATGGAATTAAAATTGGCCAGTAAATACCACAAGTTTGGCCCCTGGGTTTTGCTCAGCAGCTCCAGCAATCTCATTGGCAGTTGGTTTTCCAACAAGGTAATATCTCTCCAAATATACATCAATTGGTCAAGCTTTAGCATCAGTTCTTCTGGACGATGAGTGTCAACATGTTCTAAGTAATAGAGCAAAGAACATCCGTCCACGAGCAACATCCAAGAAAGTTCCCTATCACTGTAGACTGCAGTCAAATCGTCAGTGAACAGCTGCCTCAGGTCCTGAATTCTACCTACTACAGTTGTAAGCAGAGACTGGGCTGCTGCATGGGCTCTTGTTGCAGTGTTTGCACCGTAGTATTCTCTAAAATACAAGGACGTCCATTGAGTTTTGAATTGCTGTCCTAGCCGGAGATTTTCATTCTGGTGATGGATGGGACCGAACGATATCATCTTGGGTGAGCAGTACTTGACAAAGTCGGGATTTTGACGCAAAAAGGCAGGAACCCTTTGGATCTTGGGTGTTGAAATTTGATTATTTTCTTCAAATATTTGGTTTACCAGCGGGTCAAGCCTTTCATCTATCACGGCCATTGTGCGACGGTTAGGGTTTGTCGGGCTTCCTTGTCCCTAGAATCACCCTACAACCAAAATAAATTAACTGAATATCAATGAAAAATAAAAGTATCAAGATAAACTTATTTTAAACCAAATTTAGAAGCTTCTGTTACTAAAAGTAGAGTTATCTAACAAATGATGTTACATAACTTTATTGATCTTTGTTACTTGACTATTTTCTTGCCTAAACTATACTCTCTTTATTTGATTTTTCTTTTGTTATACTTTTGTACTTGAGTGCTTCATATCAGGGTTTTAAATTGCGATTACGACTGCGAATGCGATCGCGGTTGATCGCAGTTGTGGTTGATATTGTTGCGGATATTGTAGCTATCGCTATGCATGTAACATCATGAAAAGAGATTAATAGACGAAATTATAATAAGATTAAGACAGAAAAGCCTCTTAAGAGCATAAACTTCAAATCTAATACAATTAAGCTACTAAAAGCCAAGTCTTTGTCAGTTGACTCATTGGTAATGATAAACAGAGAGGGTCCATTTTATGATAGAAACTAACAACCAAAACAAAATATAGTAATTTAAACTACAAAGACATTTTATGAATTTTGAAAAAGTCAAGGGCAAAATTGTCCAAAAGCTCCAGAAAAATTATAATCAAATATCTAATAACTACAGGATATTCAATGTTTAACCTTAAAAAAATTGAAAATTTCTCACTCAAATTAACCAAAATTTCAAGGAAACTCAATAAAAAGGCACTAAACTAATTACCAGTATAACACCAACTTTTATTGTAAAAATCCAGTATATTTAAAATTAGGACTGGACATGAGAAAAATTAAATTAGGCTATCACTACACATTTGGTGCCACATAGACTCAAATTAAATATAAAAATAAGAAAAAAATAATTATGATATAAAATTCTAGAAAGATGATATAATCAAGATTATGTCACCCAGATGATATCATTCCATGGTTTTCCACAAAATCATGGCCTAATTATCATTATTTTCAAGAAACCAACACCTTGGTCTCTTGTTTTCTAGGAAACCAAGGGCATTTGATAGTTTTTGGCAAATTGGTTTGAAAAACAAGTGCCAAAACTACTAACTAGTCATAATTACGTACTTCCATTACTTTATGAAAATTTAGTTAGAATCCAACCAAATGTAAATAGTAACAAGATTCACTCTCAAGCCTCCCACCACTATATATAGGGCACCACTCACTCTTGGGGAAGTAAGAGAGAGAAGCTCCAAGAAAATATAGAGAGAGAAAATAAGAAAGAAAAGAAAAATAGACAGTTACTCTACAAAAATTCCAAGAAGATTTCTACTTTCTAGAAATAGCAAGACAAACCTAGAAACGCTTTTAGAACACACAAAAAGCCTTCTTCCTCATCCTTCAAAAAATTGCCCAGGAATTAATCGAAGTAGGGCTTTTTTAACTCAAACTTTTAAATCTTATCTATTTTATGCTTTTATATTGTTATAATGACATTTTTTGGATTCTAATCATAATTTTATGCGATCTTTATGATGATCTTCATGATTCTAAAATTTTGTTTAAAATTATTCACCAGAAATTGTTTTTCTGGAAAATTGTTTCCACTACCCCACGCGTTACAAAAGCCGCAAGTTTTGTGTGTGTCTGTTTGAAAGCAAAAGCTTCAACTTCGTAGCCGTAACTTTCATGCGTTTGATCTTTTGAAGATATGGGTTCAGTATATACATATAGCATTTTCTGTGTGAGCCAGGTGAGTTTATTTTAGAATATGAGAGGAGCGCGTGAAAATAAAATCCACAACAATATCATTACTTCCTTTATAATTTTTAAAGAAATTAATTTCGATATATTGCTAGTTTAAAGAATTTTATACTGTATTCTAATCATCTTATTATATGTATGATTTTCAATATATTGGTTTAAGATTCAAACACCTTTATTGATTTAGTAAGACATAATTATATAACTGCTTAGAAAGCTTGTATACTAATGATGTACCAAAATTTAAGTTCATTTTCAGATCAAATAAAGCAAAACAAAGCAAACAATTGTATAAAACACATTGCATTCAAAAGGAGAACAAAAATTCACATGAAAATTTTGAAAGTCACAGCAAATCCACTGACTCTGACCACACACAAAATTTGAATGTTATCACAGTCATGAACACTGGAGAAAGTAAACTAGCATAGAATCAATTGCTGTAATGGTCCTAGTGTCACTGCGTCGTGGTCTTTTGAAGACAAAGAGTTTAAGCTCTCGCACTCCACTGAGTTATAGTTAAATTCTTTGAAACCAAGGATGCCGACCAATGTGTCTCAAAACAAGGGAATGCATCAAGGAAGGGACTCTGAAGTAACCAAATAAAAGAAAGAAAGCCTAGGAAGGTAGAAGAGAGTGAGAACTTACCAGTAAAAAGGAAAGCAAGGAGGAGGGGAAGGAGGTGGTGGTGGAGGGTTTGGGCAGCGGGCTGGACAAAGATCAGTTGAAGAAGTGTGCATCTTCCAATAGGAAAGTTTACATATTTGTACTTGTCTTTGGGTTCCACTGTACAACAGGCTTTGCGTTCCATATTTTTATTCCAATACTTTTAAGATTTAATTTGAATATATTATTAGTGTAAAATACTTTTACATAGATATCCAATCATATATTATCACATCAGCAAAAATTTTTGATATAATCATCCACTACTTGAATGATCATGCAAATGGAAGGTTATGATTGAATGATAATGTAAAAAAATTTTACACTGTCAGTACACTTCAATTAAACTCTATTTTTAATATGATTTATTTATACTAGTGGATTGATGCCTCTCAATATATTTGTAATTTTAGTATAAATTTTAAAATGAATTTTTGTTTAATTTTTAAAAAATTAAACTAAAATCAAGAGAGGAATAAAAGTGCGTTAGGTAGGTTGTAGTGAATACAACTTGCAATTGATTATGTTACTGACTAAACAATTCTTTGCTTAGTAGTACAGAAGAACAAAGAAAATAAACTGATGACCAAAAGTCGTTGAGCCTTTTTCTTGGGCGATGTTGTGGCCACTGTTGTCATTGACTATAGTATCTGCTAAACCAAACAATCAATACAGAAGAACAAAGAAAAGAAGCTGATGACCCAAATCGTGTTATATTTATTTATTTATTTTTGGGTTGGGGATTGTTGTGAATCTTGATTGGCCTGACCCTACCAAATCTTTTACCTCGATAACAAAAACGATTTCAAGATCTGTTTCAAAATATAATATGGAACCTCGTAGTAATAAGAGGGATGTTATTTAAACATTCTAAACATACTATGGGACATTTTTACTTTTGATAGTAAAATATATTTTAAAATTTTTCTTTTTAGATTTTTTTCTCTATTTTTTACCTTTTACTTATATGGTGTTTTAAGGATGTTCATCTACCAATTTGCAAATAATATTTTTTAGTAATATCTGTGGGAAAAAAACATTTTTCTAATAATAAATAACGAAAAAGTGAGATTCTCCACTTAATTAGATGCATGTGGCCTCATTTATTATCACAATATTTGTAGTTCCTTTTTAGTTGCGGAAGGAATCAAACAAAAAAGTTGTTATGCATGGGTGAGGAAGAGAGAGCGAAACTACAGATTTACATTGTATGAAAGAAAGAAATTGGGATTAGGTGCGGCTAAGCATATAAAATTGGGATTAATTACCTATTGAATTCCATTTTTACGATCAAAGTAATCAACCAGCATACACATCTTGAATAATCGAAGGAAAAGTTGTCGGAAAAAGAAATATAAAGTCTAATGTTAATCTGAATGGATTTTGGCAGCTGTCACTCGCCACTTACTGATGGCAACCACTTGAAGACGTGAAAGCGAGAATTTGAAGAATGGAGACAATGAAATAGCCTTGCATATTTTAATCATGTTATGAAATATTGTTTGATTGTGGATATCCTTATCTTTAACTTGATTCAATTAAGATTTGATTACATAGACTATATTGTTATTTTCATAATCTGTTCTCTTATCTTATTTTATCTTGTATATCGCATATTTTGGATATAAATAGCCTTTTGGATGCTCTATGTATGACTCCTTTGAAAATATCAATAATATAATTCTTTCTTTTTCCTATTGCTCTTTTTTTTACTACTATTTTACAGCATGTTATCAATATCATACTTTACCGTCTATGTGAAAGTTTAAGGTAAAATACTTTAACAAAGTGAAGGTTTAAGGTAAGACACTCTAACTTTGTCAAGCTTTTTCAATTTTGAATTGTGGTCCTTGATATTTTGAGGAAGAAATATTTGTCTTGAATTATAAATGTTAAAATTCATACTGACTCAATAATTACTAAAGACACCATTAAATAATGAAACATTGCATCATAATAGGATAGTGTAAAATTTATATCGATTTAATGGGTCTTGAAAACATCATAAAATAATGAAACGTCGCATCTCAATAGGATTGCGCAAAATCCATCTTGATTCAATGGGTCTTGGAGACACCATTGAAGAAGGAAATATCGCATCCCAGCAGAATTGCACAAATTCTATTTTGATTCAATGGGTCTTGGAGACACCATTAAACAAGAAAATGTCATCGTATCCCGATAGCATTATGCAAAATCTATCTTGACTCAATAGATTTTAAAAATACCATTAAATAAGGAAATACTACATCTTAGAATGATTGTGCAAAAGTATTGATTCTCCTTCATTGTCACTAAAGGCTAATGTTTGAATATTTTATTCTAAAAGATCCTGTCAATCTTTAGAGCTATTTGAAGCAAGTACATGAATTGGATTTATTTATTGTTGCAAGATTTTAAATGTAGAAGTGAATACAACTTCGCAATATTATATAACCACTTCCTAATTTAAATTATTGGGGGGGGGATATTACTAATAGAAATGCATTAGGAAAAGACATTCTTGTCTTTTTTATATAATTTTTGTTTAATCAAGTAAAACTTTAGTCAATTTGTACAAATTCTGTCCTTTAATGTTTTCGACAATGTATTTCCAAACATTGTCTTACACTGTAAGGAGTAAAAATACATGATTAGTTAACTTTTGACAATGTAAAAATATTTGACTAAATTATCTATTATTTTAAAAATTTTACAATAAAAATATATGATTAATTAATAATATAAAATTATTTTATACTAATAATATATTAAAATTAATGCTATTTTATATTTACAAATGAATATTTCAAATCACAACGACTTAACAACATATATTCCCTTTTTTGTGAATTAGAAGCAAAAATTAAAAGAATTAGTAAAAGATTAAAAGATTTTCACAAAAAAGATGGAGCACAAAAGTGTTCCTCCTATTATAAAAAAAACATCATAAATTATAAAACTACAATTATATTAACGATTTCTTTAAAAGTTTAAACTAATTTTAATTAATTGAAAAATAAGTTTAAATAAAATTATAATTCGTAATAAATAATTAATATTACACTATTATTTTAACTAACATAAAAATTAAGGTATTTTAAAGAAATTTAAAAGTCATCTTTTTTTTTTTTTAATTTAAAGATGGAACAAACCCATCTCTAAAACACATTGACCTTCTATAAATAATTCTTTGACTAATTAAAGGTGGATTTTAGAGATGAAATATTTAGAGACGGACTTTAAATCCGTCTCTAAAATAATTGACTATATAGAAGTAATTGTTTGAGTCATTAGAGACGGATTTAGAGACGGAATATTTAGAGACGGATCATATATCTGTTGCTAAAATACATTGGCTTCACATTTGAGTGATTAGAGACGGATTTAGAGACGGAATATTTAGAGACGGATCTTGAATCCGTCGCTAAAATCTATTGACTTAATTTTTGATTAATTAGTGACGGATTTAGAGACGGAATATTTAGAGACGGATCTGGAATTCGTCTCTAAAATCTATTGACTTGATCTTTGACTAATTAGAGACAGATTTAGAGACGGAATATTTAGAGACGGACAAATTCCATCTCTAAATCCGTCGCTAAAACAAATTGACGTTTTGAGAATGAATATTTGACTTATTAGTGACGGATTTAGAGACGGAATGTTTTAGAGACGGAAATTGGCTGTCTCTAATTCCGTTGCTAAATCGCCAACATACAATTTGGTCTCTAATTTGCGTTTTTCGTCACAAATTCCGTCACTAATTAGTGATGGATTGTTTCCGTCTCTAAATTCCGTCGTTAAATCGGATTTTCTTGGTAGTGTCATGCCTTGAATAGGCTCCTGCAATAGCAATATCAAGTAAAAGACTTTACAAAATATTTTGAATTAGTTTCATGCCTTGTGGTTAAACAAAATAATCAGTTGCTCATTAAAACCATGAAACTCGCTTAGTTGGTTTTGCTGCATTCCCTGAAGTGAATGTAACAAATTATAACCCTAGAAGCGGCAAAGGTCGTGGTTCCAATTGTTAGCTCCAATGCCCTTCAAAAATCGTTCTATGGTTGCGAACCAGAATAAGCTTTAAGGTTTTGATGAATACCAAATCAAAGTTTAAGCTAATATCCTTGTATATGAACGATTTGTTTCTAGAAATGCGTTCTCTCGTGATAAAAGATCTTAATCTTGTGCATTAACAGCTTGAGAAATAATAAAGCTTTGTTATTCACCGTTATTTCATTTGAATATACTTGATGGAATATATGCTTTGTGTACTTCTTGAGCTATCACGAAAGAAATAGAAAGACAAGTTTAGAAGAATGAAACTACAACATCAGAAGGGAAAACGTGCCTCGTGAACAAACACTATTCATTCAAAAAGATGACTCTGTCTAGAAGACATATCTCCAGAAACATACTTCTCACGAAATGTTATACCTTCAAAGCTTTCTCTGCACATTTCATATACAAATTAAAAAAAAAAGGTCAAAAAGGTGATTTGACAAGATGCAAAAGAGGCGCTGACAAGTTTGAATAGTTGGTAAACCAATAAATGACTACTTTTCCACTTCTGTGTAAGCTTTGAAGAATGAGAAAAAGGAAGGTTATTTCTTCTTTGTCCAATCGTAGACCAGCAGACCAAAAGAATCAAAAGGATCAGTTCTACGAGCTTCAACGATCATATTTCGAAGTCTATATAAGGCCGGAAGTTGAAGAAAGAATAGTTAGACAGATTGAATATCTCTTATGTAAAATAGCTTCCTTCTTTTATTCGTCTTGACATTTGTAACACCAGAAAGTTACTCATTGTAACTTCAGTTCAAAAGAAAATCTTCTCTTCTGTTTTGTAATAGATAATATTTTCTCTTTGAGAATCTAGAGAAGTCACACACAAAACTTTATTGTTTATTCTCTGTCAAGAGAGTTAGTGTGAGTGTTCAAATAAAAACATATTGTTTATAAAAATTGTTTCAGACGCAATAGTGGTCAGTGTGAGCTTGAAGAGGCTAGGAAAACATTACTCGGTAGAAAAGATTGGAGAGGCTTGAGAAAATACTACTCGTTTGCAAGAAGCTTGGACAAAGAATACTCGTAGATTATAAAATCTCAACAAAGAGTTGGGAACTGGAAGTAGGCCAGTGGTTGGCCGAACTAGAATAAAAATTTCTTGTGCGATTTTCTATCCCTTATCTTGCCATATGATTTTATCACTTAAGTTCTTTTCTTCGTATACTTAATCTGAAAAAGATTTATAACTTTTTTAAAATAGAGCAAAATAGTTTTGTAAACTAACAAAATCGCTTCTGCAATCCAAGTCTTAGACTTGAGATAATTGTTTTTATATAAGTTTTTCAAATTATAAGGTACATTGAAAGCATGATTCAACCCCCTTTCTCGTGCTATCTCATCCAACAATTGGCATCAAAGCCTAACTCTGAGATTGAGCTTTCTAACAGTTGCAAAGGATAAAGATCCATCAAATGGCACAACAAACAAATCATATTGCAGAGGGTTACTCTATTAATCGTCCCCTATACTTTAATGGTGAAGATTATCCTTACCGGAAGGATAGATTGAGACTCTTCATTGAGTCCACAAGTTTGGAGATGTGGGAAATTATAGAAAATGATGATTATGTGCCCACAACTGAGTAACCAGTGCCTCAAGAAGTAGCAAATCTAGAGCAACCTCTACCAGTAGTAGTTAGAATCATTCTGAGAAATGAATGGACTGACCAACACAAAACAAAAGTCCAGATGAATGATAAGACAAAAATTATCTACTCACTTGTGCCTTAAGCAAAAGTGAATATGATAAGATTATATCTTGTGACTCGGCAAAAGAAATCTGGGATAGACTCCAAGTACTTCATGAAGGAATAGATCAGGTGAAGGACCCCAAGAGCAGCATATTAGTTCATCAATATGAAATGTTTAAAATGCTAGAGCATGAGAATATTGATGAAATGACAATAAGATTTATGCATATAATAAATCAGCTGAAAACTTTGGGCAAAATATACTCAAACGCTGAAATAGTGAGAAAAATCCTGAGAAGTCTTTCAAAATCTTGGCGTCCTTAAGCTACAGTTATCCAAGAAGCCAAAGATCTTAATGTACTTAGTTTGGATGCTCTCATTGGGTCTTTAAAGACTCATGAGATTGAACTAAAGGAAATCTCTGAGGAATCAAGCAAGAAAGGTAAATTCATTGCCCTAAAATCCACTTAAAAGATATTCAGCTCCTCCAAAGCCATGAAAGCTGTAGAAGAATCAGATGAAGAAGATAATGACTCCTCTGACTTTAATTTGGATAATGAAAAGGATGAAATCACACACTTGGCAAGCAAAATATCAAAAGCTTGGCTAAGAAGAAACAAGAAGAACGTTGTCCCTAAAAAGGAAAAAAAGAGCAAAGTCAAGTCAGATGAAGTGATTTGCTTTGAATGCAAGGAACCTGGGCACATCAAATTAGAATGTCCCAAACTAAAGAAAACTGCAAAGAAGAAGGCTATGATGGCCACCTGGGAAGATCTGAACAAAGAATAAGAAAATATTTAATCATAAGAAGAAGAAATTGTAGCAAACCTATGCTTCATGGCTGACATTATTTTAGATGAAAACACTGAGGTACATGATTTTGAACCTGAACTTACATTTGAAAATCTTCAAAAAGCCTATGATGAACTCTTGGATGATTCCAAGTATCTTGTTTCTCATTATGCCTCTCTGAAAAAGGATTTTTGAAAACCATCTTTAGAGTTTAAAAAACTCAAGATTGAAAAAGAGAAGGTTGGGCATGAAAAGGACAAATTACAAAATGACAATGTCCTTCTTCAGAAGGATGTAACAGGCCTAAATGTTGAAGTTTCTGAAACTCACTCAAAGGCATCTTCTGATGTTTCTGAGCTTCAGAAAATAGTCAAACTTCTCAAATTAGATCTTGAGAAAATGGTTAATGGCTCCAAAAATACGGACTTGATACTTGGTGGCCAAAAACCTTATCTTGACAAAATTGGTTTAGGCTTTGAGAAGGGAGATGATGAACAATCATCTAAAGATTCCTCAAATTAGATTCATACTTGTATATACTATTTCAAGAAGGGACACACTTTAGAAAGTGAAAAAGCCTAAAAACACTACTAACACAAAAGGACCTAAGAAGATATGAGTATCTAAAGTTAATTAAAATTGCTTCTAATATAGGTGTGTCTTAAATCACTGCGTCAAAGGAAAAAGAAGTTGTATCTGGACAATGGGTGCTCCAGGCAAATGACTGGAAATAAATCATGGTTCATAAACTTTAGACCCAAGGATGGTGGAATAGTGATTTGCTGACGGTATCAAATTCAAAGTCATTGGTATAGGTAATGTTGGTAAAAACAATTCTAATATAATAAATGATATTATGTTAGTAGAAGGGTTAACACATAGCCTTCTGAGCATTAGTCAATTCTGTGACCAAGGCTATAAAGTTGTGTTTGAACCTTCATAGTGTATTATTAAAGATTCCACCACTGATAAAGTTATTCTTACTGCTAAAAGGCATAATAATACTTATGTATTATATCTAGATGACTTTCTAGATTAAAATGTAAAATGCTTAGCATCCTTCATGGGTGAAAAGTGACTATGGCACAAGAAACTGGATCATGCTCATATGAAACTAATTTCTGAGATCTGTCAGAAAGAATTAGTAAAAGGTTTACCCAAAATTAGTTTCAAAAATGACTCATCATGTGAGTTTTGTCTCAGAGATAAACAAACCAAGAGTTCCTTCCATAGTAAAAGTGTAGTTTCTACTACAAGACCACTTGAACTTTTACATCTTGATCTATTTGAACCAACAAGATCTGCTAGCTTAGTGGTAAGAAATATAGTCTAGTCATAGTGGATGATTTCTCATGATTTACATGGGCTATATTTCTGATCTATAAGGATGAAGTTTGTGAGGCCTTCAAAACTTTTTCAAAAAGAATTCAAAATGAAAAAAGTTTTTGTATTACTTTCATTAGATTAGATCATGGTGGAGAATTTGAAAGTCACTATTTTGAAAACTTTTGTAATGAAAATGACATTTCTCATAACTTTTCTTCTCCTAGAACTGCTCAACAGAATGGGGTAGTTGAAAGGAATAATAGGTCGTTGCAAGAAATAACCAGAAATATGCTTTTTGAAAGTGAGTTATCAAAAGGATTTTGGGCAAAAGCAGTTAACACTGCCTACTATATTCAAAACCGTATATTTTTAAGGCTGATACTCAAGAAAACTCCCTATGAATTGTGGAAAGGAAGAAAACCCAACATTTTTTATTTTCATGTCTTTGGATTCGAATGTTGTATACTTAACACCGAGGACAAACTTTCAAAGTTTGATCCTAAATCTGGTCTTGGAATCTTCCTAGGATACTCTTCTATTTCAAAAACTTATAGGATGTTCAACAAGAAGACTCAAGCTATGGAAGAAGCCATTCATATAAGCTTCATGGAAAAGAAAAATGACATAAATCAGAAGGTTGCAAATTTGGAAGAAGAATTGGAAAATATGTCATTAACCGACAATTTCTAGAATCAGTAGAGCCTTCAGATTGCCACTAGAAATGATGATGATGATGTTTTTGAACTTCCTTCTCATCAACATGTTTCTAACAATACTTCTAAAGAACCAGAATGTACCCCTCTGAAGTGAAGATACACTAGCATAAGAGACCCGAGAGTTGTCTCGCGAAACCAAATTATTGGTGAACCATCTCAAGAAATTAGAACAAGATCTTCACTCAGGAACGAATCCAATCTTGCTCTTATCTCTAAAATTTAACCAAAAAGTATTGATGAAGCATTAACAGATCAAAACTGGATTAAAGCAATGAAAGAGGAGTTATCTCAGTTGAGAAGAGCAAAGTTTGGACTCTAGTCCCTCTATCAAAAGAACAATCTGCTATTGGGACGAAATGGGTGTTCAGAAACAAGCTTGATGAAAATGGAAAAGTTATAAAAAATAAAGCAAGATTAGTGGCACAATGTTACAATCAGTAAGAAGACATTGATTATGATGAAACTTTTTCTCCTGTAGCTAGACTAGAAGCTATCAGATTGCTGCTTGCCTATGCTACTTATAAAGGGTCTATTCTATTTCATATGGATGTAAAATCTATTTTTTTAAATGGCTTTATTTTTGAGGAATTTTATGTTAAACAACCTCCTAGTTTTGAAAATGAAAATCTTCCTGACCATGTTTTTAAACTCTCTAAAGCTTTACATGGTTTAAAGCAAGCTCCAAGAGCTTGGTATGATATACTCAGCTCTTTTCTGATTAAAAATGGTTTTGTAAGAAGAAAAGTTGACACTACTTTATTTATTCTTCATGACAAAAATGATTTTTTAATTGTTCAAATTTATGTTCATGATATTATTTTTGGAGTAATTAATCAAAATTTATGCAAGAATTTCTCTGAGCTTATGCAAGGAAAATTTGAAATGAATATGATGGGAGAACTAAAATTCTTTCTTAGACTGTAAATCAAACAACAGAAGGATAGAATCTTGATTCATCAAGAAAAATATGCTAAGGATTTGCTTAGAAAGTTTGATATGAGAAGGCCAAGAGCATCAGTACTCACATGCATCTTTCTCAAGTCCTAGAAGCTGACAAAGATGGCGAAAAAGTTTTAGAAACTCTCTATAGAGGTATGATTGGATCACTACTGTATCTTACTGCTAGTAGACCTGACTTGCAATTTAGTGTGGGAATTTGTGCTAGATTTCAATCCAATCCCAAACAATCACACTTGACTGCAGTTAAGAGAATTCTGAGATATTTAGTTGGTACTACTAATCTTGGTCTCTGGTATAAGAAAGGTACTATTTGTAATGTTACAGGATACTGTGATGCTGATTTTGCTAGAGACAGAGTTGAAAAAAAAAGCACTAGTGGTTGTTGTTGCTTTCTTGAAAAGTCGTTGATAACATGGTCAAGCAAAAAGTAGAACACTATTGCTCTTTCAACTGCAGAGGCTGAATACGTATTTACTATAAATTGCAGTACACAAATTTTGTGGATTAAACAACAATTAGAAGATTTTAGTCTGAGGTATACCAAAATCCCTATCCTATGTGATAATACCAGTGCAACTAATCTCACAAAAAATCCCATTCAACACTCTAAATCTAAGCATATAGATATCAAGCATCATTTCATAAGAGATCATGTTCAAAAATAAGATATTGAGCTATGATTTATTAATATTGAAAGTCAAATTGCTGACATTTTCACAAAATCCTTAGCTGAAGATCGTTTATGCATATAAGAAACCTTTTGAACTTGATTAGCTTTTAATCATTCATATACATTGCGTCTGGTACCTCCCTCTCTCTTGAGCAAAAGTTAACGTTGAGATTGCTGCATCCAAATTGAATTTACTTTCTGGATAAAGTTCTTCAATGAAAATGTGTAGCTTAGAATGCTTCCTCATATGGCTCAGAAAGTTAATTCAAAATTGCTTATCTACTTGGTTGAGAAAGATGACATGCAGTACAAGTTGAGAAAAGAGGATTTAGATAGAGATCAGAGTACTTTAGAAAGATTACTTCAAAATAGGGTGGAAATGAGATTAAGAAAAATAGCTTTAGAATGATATATTCAAGAAATAATTTTTCTCATGGGCATAGATCATCATATCTCTCTAGAAAGATGATAAAAGGTTCTCATCAATGTCTGGTTTTTGAAGAAATGAAATTGTCTTGTGACGTGCATCGTTTTGATTACCTCCACTATTACACAATTGCCACAACCTAAAGTTTGGACCAAAATACCCTGAAATGGTAGTGTTTCATTTGAAACCATTCATATACTTTAACCATCGCTTTCATCTATCACATTAACATTTCACTTCTCAAGTCACTAAGGAAAACCTCTCACTGTTCATCTTCTTCGTTCACTTTCCCTCTTTCACCTTCAACCTTCTACTATTTCAAATCATCATGACGAAAAAGGGATACTCCAGCGTTCTTACATCTTTGATGATGAAGAAATGCAAACTAGATTTCATAGACAATTCTTCATCAGGCCTATTGTGTTTGGAAGAGGCTTTGAGATGGAAAACTTCTTGTTCCTTCCTCATATTACAGCAATTTTCGAGTTCCAAGGATGGAACGATTTTCTGAGGATTTCAGAAGATGTGTACACTAGAGTGGTTGCTACATTCTACAGTACCCTTGCTCCAGTAGATGAAGATAACATATCTGTCAGGAGCATTATTGAAAGCCTCGAGATCCAAGTGCTTCCTTCTAATCTTGCTCATATCACCAACACACAAAATGAAGGTGTTATGTATCAAGGTGGTACAAAATGGTGGGAATAACTCGAAGTCTCAGAAGATAAAGTCTCTGAAGTTCTTATTGGTAGACACGACATGCAAGTAAGCAATATTCGTACTGCCTCTCTTCTCTTAAATGGTAGGGTCATTTATTCTGTAATCCAATACATGGTGTATCCCAGAATGGGTAACACTGATGTCATGACTGAGGTGGACCATATGGTCATGTTCTATTTCATGACTAGAAGAAGGATAAACCTGATAAGGTTGATTTTGGATTATATGCTCACTGCTATTAATGATTCAAGAAGAAGTCATCCTGCTATGCCCTATGACATGCTCTTTACATGCATCTTTGCAAGAGCACAACTTCTTGTAGCTGGTCACAGGAATGATGAGAAATGCCCTGGTACCACCATGAAGACCTTGACTGCCATGGGCTTGAAACCTCAAGGTCCTTAGAAATGAGAGAAGAAGGAAAAAAAAGAAGGAAGAAGAAGAGAAGAAGAAAAAGAAGAAAGAAGAGAAGAAGGAGCCTAAGAGAAGACAAGCTCCTCTTCAGAAGGTAAAATCCAATCCTTCTAAAGAACTCAGAAAGAAAAAGAGGCATGAAAGAAGTCTTTACCCTATCTCTGAAGAAAGGAGAGTAAGTAAAAGAAGATTACTCAAGTTTGTTGAAGAATCCTCCTCCTCTAGCGCAAAAGATGACGCTTCAGCCATTGTTGCACAACCAATGAATGCTCCTATACTTGTAAAATCTGCACCAAAACCCTCCAGACCGAGAGATAAAGGGATTGCAATCAGGGAACAACCTCCTTAAGGGCAACAAGAGCAACCTCAAGCTGAAGCTTCAGATAAAGATGAGGAACCTGAAATCAGAAAAAAAAAAAGGGGGAAGAAGCCTATGAAGAAAACTCCTGTGCAACCTTTTGGTGAATCTACTCCATCTCCTGTCAGAAGAGCTTTGCTTGAAGCTGCTCAAGACAGATTAAGAGCTGATGCTTGGCTACAAAGGCAAAGGGACAAGGCTACTGGAGTTGGTGGCTCTGTTAGAAGTACAAGAAGTTCATCTACATCTTTGGAAGTTGAACAAGACTACATTATCATTGAAGATGTCAATTCACTTTCTAAAATGAGAAGGGTTGTTCTACCTCTGAAGAGTCTGTAAAGAGATCAGCACAGCCTGCTATCCAACCATCAAGCCTACCATTGATTCCCTTAAATTAAGAAGGATCATTGGTTCAACTAGCTGAGACTGCACTAGAAAGACCAGAGCTAGAAAGGACACTTATTCTAGTAGCAGAACTAGAAAATGAACCTGCTGTTGTTGAATTTGAGATTGCACCTCAAAGCACTCCAATGCCCCAACTAACCACTGCCACAGCCTCTCAAGAATTCCCCGCTACTCCTGTCACTTCACAAACTTTGCTATTGCTAACCTCAACACCTAAGTTTGACATAACAGCTACTTCTGTTGTTCTGAACCCTAAGTATCCTTAGTTAGCCAAAGCCAACACACAGTGAAATTGCCTTTTGGAGCCCCGTCATTTGCTGAAATTTCTCTAAATGCTGGTGAAGTCCAGATGGATTTACTCTTGCCCAATCAACATACTATTATGGCCAATCAGGCTGAACTTCAAGCTCATCAGCAAAGGCTAGACCAAAGAATGGACAAGATGGAGAATCTTCTTTTGCAGATTCTGAAGACTCTTCAGAAAGGAAAAGGCAATCAGTGATGGCTTTTTTATGGTCCCACATCCTAATTTTTTTTTTATGATGTCAAAGGGGGAGAAGATATTTCAAGAAAAACCTAAGCTAAGAGGGAGCATACATCAAGGGAGATCATGAGCATGCATACATTAGTCTTAGAACTCATTTCATGAGCTTGCATAAATTAGTCTTAGAACTTATTTTAGAGCATGTATACATTAGTCTTAGAACTCATTTTCTACATTCCAAAATTATTTTTTTATCTTTTTGAACACTTTATCATATAACACTTGGATAACATTACGATTCAGTTATATTTATCTCTTTATCAATTATGCTTTCATATCCTTTGATCAATTTTTAATGCAATTATATTTTGTGTGACAGTGATATGATATGTGAGCTATTAAATACTCTAATATTTGCTTTGATATCTAAACTGACTGAGATGATAATTGCTTAGTTACATTGAGCTTACTGTTCTGTAAGATTATAGAATCTATATGGATATATATATTTTGCTACATAATCATTCTGATTATCTGTATCTTATTTGAACTATCTGAACTGTTACTCTTATATGTTTAGATACTTCATTATGCTTTAGTGATGATCTTATATGTCAAAGGAATCACATGCAGTCTTACCTACAATATAATCAAAACCCTCTGGTTTGAAAAAGGATTCAATTTTTTTTTTTTTTCTGATATCATGAGTGTTACTACTCTCTTCAGAAAGTAACTTACTCCAAATAACAAATTATGCTCTTTAAATTTTTGGTAACAAGAACTTTTCTTAAATACTAATTTGCCATCATTAAAAAGAGGGAGATTCTTAGCTCCAATGCCCTTCTGAAATCGTTCTATGGTTGTGAACCAGAATGAGCTTTAAGGTTTTGATGAATATCAAATCAAAGTTTAAGCTAATATTCTTGTATATGAACAATTTGTTTCTAGAAATGCTTTCTCTCGTGATAAAAGATCTTAATCGTGTGCATTAACAGCTTGAAAAACAACAAAGCTTTGTTATCCACAGTTATTTGATTTGAATATACTTCATATGGAATATATGCTTTGTGTACTTCTTGAGCTATCACGAAAGAAACAGAAAGACAAGTTCAGAAGGATGAAACTACAACATCAGAAGGGAAATGTGCCTCGTCAACAAACACTATTCATTTAGAAAGATGACTCTGTCTAGAAGGCATATCTCCAAAAACATACTTTTCACGAAGTGTTATACCTTCAAAGTTTCCTCTACATACTTCATAGACAAAAAAAAGGTCAAAAAGGTGATTTGACAATATGTAAAAGAGATGCTGACAAGTCTGAATAATTGGTAAACCAACAAACAATTACTTTTTCACTTCTATGTAAGCTTTGAAGAATGGGAAAAAGGAATGCTATTTCTTCTTTGTCCAGTTGTAGACCAGCAGACCAAAAGAACCACAAGGATCAAGGCCTGCGAGCTTCAACGGTCATATTTCGAACTCTATATAAGGCTGGAACTCGAAGAAAGAATAGTTAGACAAATTGAATACCTCTTATGTAAAATAGCTTCCTTCTTTTATTCTTCTCGACGTTTGTAACACCAGAAAGTTACTCATCGTAACTTCAGTTCAAAAGAAAAATCTTTTCTTCTAATCTGTAATAGATAATATTCTCTCTTTGAGAATCTAGAGAAGTCACACACATATAGCTTTATTGTTTATTCTCTGTCAAGAGAATTAGTGTGAGTGTTTAAACAAAAATATATTGTTTATAAAAATTATTTCCAGACCCAGTAGTGATCAATGTGAGCTTAGAGAGGCTAAGAAAACACTACTCGTTAGAAAAATTTCAAGAAGCTTGAGAAAAGACTACTCATTTGCAAGAAGCTTGGACAAAGAATACTCGTGGATTATAAAATCTCAACAAAGAGTTGAGGACTGGAAGTAGGTAAGTGGTTGGCCGAACCAGTATAAAAATTTCTTGTGTAATTCTTTTATCCCTTATCTTGCCATATGATTTTATCACATAAGTACTTTTCTTTGTATACTTAATCTGAAAAATATTTATAATAGTTTTAAAATAGAACAAAATAGTTTTGTAAACTAACAAAAGCGCTTCCGCAATCCAAGTCTTAGATTTGAGATAATTGTTTTTATATAAGTTTTTCAGATTATAAGGTACATTGAAAATACGATTCAACCCCTCCTTCTCCTGCTATCTCATCCAACACCAATCAATATCATGATTAAGGTAGAAGAAAATAAATGTTATCATTGTGGCATCAAAGTATATTGGTCTTGTACCTATTGTACGTTGAGATATTTGCTTGATCTTTATCAAGCATCACTAAAAAAGAAAAATGATGAATCAGAAAAAGGCATAAGCAAAATTTGTATCTGAAGATAGTTTAGCCAACCATAATATGATTAATATGAGTCGTTTTCTATTTATCTATTTTTTGTTAAGATCTTGATGGAAATATTGGTCATTTGATTTAATGAGGATCAGCGAACTTTCTCTACCTTGAATTTCTAGTTATTGCTTTGCTTTTAAATCCTCGCTTTAGTTTTAAATTCAAGTTATTATATACTGTTGATATCTTTTGTTACTATATTTGAATATAATTTGAGATTTGAATCTCAATTTACATTATCTATAATCAATTTATATTATTATATCAATTTACGATATGAATATACTGTTTATTATTCAATATTTATGTGAATATATCAATTTACTTTGATTAACTTTGATTATTTAATATTATTTTTATTCAATATATATATATAGAATGAGTGTATCACATAAGAATAGTGGTTTATTATGAGAGTGAGAAGAGCAAATCTGGACTGTATAACCATACATGAATAGTCAAGATTTAAAGTTGTTTAATGATCACATAATCACTTAAAAAAGTCATGTGATTTTATGTTTTAATATTGACTATTCACGTAAGATCCAATGGTCAAGATTTGCTCCTCTTACTCTTATAATAAATCACTCCTCTCATGTGATATGCTTCCTCTATATATATATATTGTTATCGTAAATTGGTAACAGTAATAGTGCCATTGTATACATATATTGTTATTTAATATTATGTGAACACTCATGTATTTGTGCACTTAATATTTATTCTTCAACGAATTACAATAAGAAAAACTCTCTTAAGCTCTAATGAAGGAACCCTTATGGAAAGCTTAATGGGACCGAGTAGTACAAATGTATAACACTTGAAATTAGAAGGCTAAAAGTGCTGGAAGTAAAATGCATAAAGCTTAAAAGGAAAGGTACAGGTAAAATAAAATAAAGTAAAATGTTGGAGTATTGGATTTGAGATGCGGACCCCTATAGTGGCTGATTCTTGCTTTATTTATAGGCAAGCTTTCTTTCATATTTGTCCATTGATAACCACCAGTGTGAATTTCCTTGCCCTTCGACCAAAGACTCCTTGTAACTATGTTGTGAGGGTGTGGTCACGTGCCTACGGCATGATGTGATCTGTGTTTGTATCCTAAGCACTGGGCCCAAAAGCCTTCTTCCAAGAATCCTCTTGGGCTCTTTCAGATTCACTATCTTGTATTCCAGATTTATTTCTTGCCCAAGCTAATCATTTGAACTTGTGTTTGGCTTATTGATGCTTGCCCTATGTCTTAGGCAATGATCCTCTTTGACTATGTCAGCTTCTGGCTTGGTCAGTATTAGGAACTGAGTAAAAATTACTCTCAGCTAAGTTTTATTCTCGGCTAAGGGCACTTATCCTTTTTTGGTGCCAACATATTGCCCTTTTTGCATTAGGCTAGCCAATGCTTTGTATGGAGGTCAATCTAATGCAATGACTTTATTTAACCACCAGCCTATTTTAAATAGTCATTGGCTATATCCCCGCCATAAATGTGCTATAGTAAAAGCTATATAACTACTCAAATGGTAAGTATAAAATTAGTCGGTTAGCACTTCTCATTTTTAATTTCACTTACTAAGCTTCTACTACCTTCCAACTCACCTTACGTTAAACACTATCTTTTGTTTAATATGTCTTCCACTTCTTCCAACTCAACAAACCCTAACATTTCTAGAAATTGTGAACCTTCGGTACATGAATCCTTTTCCTCCTGTTTGTCTTCATCCTCTTCTGTTGAACTCTCACCAAAGAAGACAGTGGTCTCTTTGTCCAAAATTTCTAACCCTTCTACCCTCAGAGTCTTTGACGAAGAGAATCGAAGGTTCATTCTTGATCCTACCTTCACAATTTGGACGATGGCAAGGTCGAGGCTAATTCTTTCATTTCCCCATATAGGTATGAATTGCCATTGGCCACTCCGTGGTTTCACATTTACAAGTGTCCTTCTGAGCTCTCAAGTTGGTCGAGTCCCTCTAACTCCTAAATTCAATGGCTCGACAGGATGGCCAACGAAAATGGAGAAGAGTGGAAACAAATAGGGATTTACAACATGATTCTACTTTCCAAGAAGGAAATCCTGCCTAATTTTGTGCTATTGTACAGTTTCCTCAACTTCTAGAGCACGTTATAAATGCCTTATGTTTGCCGTTCAAGATGACAAGCCCCACACTATATGACATGGCGGCTATCACCAGCATGCCCGTGGATGGAGATGTCATTTCTACATGACATTCTCAACACCAACTTGGGTTTCCAAGTCAATAAGAAGAACAATGCATATTCCACCTAATTTTGGGCCACTAATCCTCTTTTACAATTTTTAGAGTCTCTATCAGGTTTTGACCAAGTAACATCTAAAGAGTAATGAAAAATGCCCTTTCAGCTCTAGGGCACACTAGAATTGTGCCACAGTAGTTCAATTCATGCTCTGGCGCAGGGACAGTAAGGGATCATCAATTTTTGGGCTTGTAGCACTCCACACATGTGGAGTCAGCTCTCAATAGAAGAGTCACCTTAATTGGACATCTGTAGCTTAAGATATAGGCAAAATAGTGAAGCATGGTCACACTAGAAACTATTAGAACAACTTCATGCCTAAATATTGTACCCAATTTTTCACCAGGTACACACTTGCGAACTAAATTTGAGCTCAACAACAAAGTTGTAGTTCTGCACCTTATCTTTTTGAAACATCTTGAGTCGTCTCAATCCAACATCTATAGAGAGAGATACGAACTTTCTTGTACAATACATTCTTGAGATCTTGCAAAATAAGCTCCTAGAAACTTTAATTTAGCTCCTCAAAATTCCACTTGTCATAATTCACCAAGATTGGCCTCCAGATCATCAAATTCACCTAAAAATTACCAAATTAACATTAATTCCAATATTTTTGCAAAAAGTCCAATTATCATATAAAATAGGCTAAATACTCAACAAATATAGCACAAAGCTATGTCAAAAATAGCAATAAATCAGTGTATAAATACACTGACTAGTCCATGAAATATCCAATCATAACTCGTAAACTGAACCCTATCGAAGATGAGCAAGGATGATCAACCATTGAAACTTAGGTAACAAGCAAGGCACTGTTTGGTTAACACAGAAGTTAACGGTAAACTTTTAAGCAAATAAAAGGTTAATTTAATTTTAAAATGTCAATAATGAAAGAGTAAATAATTATGTTAATCCACGAAATTATATTAGTCTCTGAATGTAGATAATCAAGGATGTAATCCCTTAAATTGTATCTTGTAAATCGATTTGGTACTCACGTTAACTTATTTCAATTAAACCACAAAACTTTGAGAAGAGTTCGTTATAAGCAAATGAATGGTTTGCAGTACTTATTAAAATTTCTTTGTAACCTTCAAGACATACACAAAACTTTTAAACTGTGATGGAAAATTGAAAATTGAGATAATATTCTTTACATCATAACTTGAATTGCACCTCAACAACTTTGCATAATGTTCTCATAGTCTTCCAGATCGCCCTTTTTTATTCTCATAGTCTGTAAATGAGTTAGTCTAGATTTGGTTTTAAGTTCGTTTTTCAAAGCTTCTTATCTATGCAATTTTCTATAAGCCTACATATTATTAAAGAGTAAAATGAAGCTAATTTCTAAAAGAATACGATTGTAAATTTTGGAGTAAAACAATAATTTGAAGAGTTATGATTTCAGCGACTCTTATAGATCCAAAATTGAATATGATTCCGGATACTCATGCAATAAATAAGACAGACTAGAGAGAACATATGCCTAAAATTTCATTTCAAGCATTGAGAAGGCAGTTCTCTTTGTAAGAATTAAATTGAGTTAATTTTGATATACATTCTAGGGACTAATATATGACATACACTTATAATTTTGCGAATAAAATGGGATGAAAATCTTTTGTCTCCAAACTACGTTTTCTTCTCTGTCCCACCATTTATGTTTTTTTTTTTGTTTAACATGGAATAAAGTAGAAATGGTTAATTTCAACATTTGGAGAATTCATAATGCAATCCTCTCTTTTCTTTATCTTATTCATTAGGGTCCCATGTGGCAGGACCCTAAGCGAAGCCGGATGCTTCGATTCCCTTCCTTCATATATATATATATATATATATATATATATATATATATATATATATATATATATATATATATATATATAGGAAGCGTATCATATGAAAGGAGTGGTTAATTATGAGGGTGAGAGGGGTAAATCTTGACCATTAGATCTTACGTGAATGGTTAAAATTAAAACATAAAGTCATATGACTTTATTAAGTCATTATGTGACCTTTTAATAACTTTAAATATTGACCATTCATATATGGTTATATGGCCTAGATTTACTCTCTCTCTCTCTCTCTCTATATATATATATATAGAGTATATTATATGAGAGGAGTGATTTATTATGACAATAAGAAGAGCAAATATTGACTATTGGATCTTACGTGAATAGTCAAGATTAAAACATAAAGTCGCATCATTTTTTTAAATGATTATGTGACTTTTAAATAACTTTAAATCTTCACCATCCATGTATAGTTATATGGTCCAGATTTACTCCTCTCACTCTCATAATAAATCACTCCTCTCATATATATATATATATATATATATATATATAGGATTAAGTGAAAGTAGTGGTTAATTGTGAGAGTGAGAGAAGTAAATCTTAACCATTGAATCTTACATGAATAGTTAAGACTAAAATATTAAATTCCACACCTTCATGTAAATGTTAGCAAGTTTTACATTTTCTTTTGGATACAAAATCCACTCTTCTTTTTTATTATTAATTTATACTTTTGGACAATTTTATAATTTTATCTTATCAATATTAATTACTCTTTTAGCTTTTTCTCTCTGCTAGTTAGTATTCTTTTTCCACTATTTAGTCCACGTAAATAATATTATTCTTTTTTCTTTTGTTCTCATATGGATAATATATAAGGGATTAAAAATTCAAATAGTATTATTATATGTTGGATAAATATTTTTTATGCTAATTCTATAAATTATTTTCTTAAAAAAATTGTAAAATTTTAAAATAACATTAAAATACAAGTAATATTAGACAATTTACATAATATGTTTAATGCTAACTCATGCATCTAATATTACTTGAATTAGTCTTACTTTTCATATTACGCTTTTTTTTAATATCTCTCAAAAAATTGCTGAATACTAGTTCATGGATTTTAATACTATTTGAATTATAAAAAAATAAGTTAATTATATTAGAATATATATATATATATAAAACACGAACGGCACGCACTTGAATCTCTGGTAAATACACAAAATAAAGTGCGTTAATAACATAAAGAAATGCATTAATAATATTACTTGAATATCTTTCTAGAATATATAACAAAAATTTACCCAAACAATTCATGCGTTTCTTTACCTGCGTTTTATTATCTAAAATACAAAGTAAGTTTTCATGAATCAAATCTGGTGCTCAAACATTGTGCCAGTATATGATTACTAAGGAGAAGATGGCATAAAAAGTTGTTCTATGGGATTGATATTAAATATATTTACCCAATATATAATAATATTATTTGATTTTAATCTCTTATATGGAGTATTATTTAAATAAGAGAAAAATGGAAAAAAGAATAATATTATTGTAGAGTAAATTAGTGGAAAGATTAAAAATTAAAGAGAAGAGAATGTTAATTTGGAGAGAGAAAAAGTTAAAGGAGTAATTAATATAGATAAGATAAAATTACAAATTTGTCCAAATTATAAGTTAATGCTGGAAAAAAGAGTGAATTTTGTGTCCAAAATAAAATGTGAAACTTGCTAACATCTATACAAAAATGGCTGAAAACTCACAATAAGGAGAGAAGCAAACAGAGGTGCAAAGGAACCCACAACAACTGAAAAAACAACCCCGAAAATGACAATATCAACACTCAAAAACACAATAACATGAACACAGACCATGGGCCAAACACGTAAACAACACAAACTAATCAATTGAATCAACAAAATTTGTTTAGATCAATTTGGGTAAGTAGTTTATTTTGAGCCAAAACTAAACTAGATCATTTACTATTAGTTTTGTTTTTAGATTTATATTTTTTTATAATTAAATAAGGCTCAACTTTTAAACAGAGAGGAGAAAATTAGTGCATCATACTCCTTCAAAAACGAAACATGAAAAACCGCAACCTACTTCACAAAAATGCGCCATCCAAAAATATGAAAAACGGTAATCAGATACTCAATACATGAAATTTGAAACATGAAACACACAATACGAATTATATGAAACCACAAAACACCTCAAGCTACCATAAGCAACCCTAGGGATAGAAAACACAAAGCAACTTAAACCACACCACAAGGCTCCTTCATAAATATCTTTCATATTTATAATTTTTTGACATGTAACCCGAGTATCTAACTTAATTATCCTATCAATTATATTATATTTCAGTTTATTTTTAAACTTTCAAAATTTTTATACTCAATCTTTTAATATAAAACTATGAGTAAATAACCTTTTTGATCCTAAAATTTTATAATTGATATCAATTTAGTCTTAAAAAAATATTTGACACCAATTTAGTCTAGTGATCAAATCCTACTAACGTCTGTAAACCTCTGTTAATGTGTGTGCCATTGCTGAACTCAAAACTCGGAACTCAAAAACTTGGACAATGAGTTAGCGAGTTTCCTTTCTTGTCTAAGTTTCTGAGTTCCAAGTTTATCGTGTCACATAAGGGTTCTCTTCTTTTTCGAGTTTCAAGTTCAACGTGTTGTACCAAGTTTTTGAGTTCCGATTTCAACGTGTTGCCCAAGTTTTCAAGCTCTAAATTTAATGTGGCACTTCATGTAATGTAAGTTCCTTTTTTCTGAGTTCCAAGTTCAATAAAGACACACACACTAACTGAGATTTACGGACGTTAGTAGGATTTGAGTATTAGAACAAATTGATATCAAATTTTAAAATATTAGGACTAAATTGATATCAAATATTTTTTCAAAACTAAATTGATGACTATAAAATCTTAGGATTATTGTTACCTTCTTGGTTTGTATTTATTTAAGTTATTTGTCCATTCGTATTATTAATAAATATTTCATAATTAAATTGTACATTATTATTAATCGTTATAAAGATAAAAACTTGAAAAAAAAATCAAATTTTCCACTATAATGAGATGACTCAAATCAAATCAACTCAATTTTAGTCAAATTGTGATTTAATTAAAATTTTCTGGAAAAATTTCAAAAATAAATCAAATCGAATTAACTAAATTAAATTTAATTTGTTTGAATTTATTTTTTTCTTCAAACTCCAATAAATATCAAGCCATTTACACTCATGCTTCCAGCGAAAAAATGAATTATTGAATACAACTTGCAATTGATTGTATTATTGCTAGACTAAACAATTCTTTGTTTCGTAGTACAGAAAAAGAACAAAGAAAAAAAACATTTTTCTAATAATAAATAACGAAAAAGTGAGATTCTCCACTTAATCAGATGTATGTGGCCTCATTTATTATCACAATATTTATAGTTCTTTTTCAGCTACAGAAGGAATAAATCAAAAAATGTTGTTATGCATGAGTGAGGAAGAGAGAGCGAAACTACAGATTTACATTGTATGAAAGAAAGAAATTGGGATTAGGTACGGCTAAGCATATAAAATTGGGATTAATCACCTATTGAATTTCATTTTTACGATCAAAGTAATCAACTAGCATACACATCTCGAATAATTGAAGGAAAAGTTGCGGGAAAAAGAAATATTAATTCTAATGTTAATCTGAATGGATTTTGGCAGTCGTCACATGCCACTTACTTATGGCAACCACTTGAAGGCGCGAAAGCAGTAATTTGAAGAATGGAGACAATGAAATAACCTTGCATATGTTAATCATGAAGTATTAGTTAAATGTAGACATTCCTTAATTTTAACTTGATTATGTTAAGATTTAATTAGATAGATTATATTATTATTTTCAGAATATGTTATTTGATCTTATCATTACAAAAAATCCTTTGGGTACTATATATATGATACCTTGGAGAATATCAATAATAGAATTCTCTTTTTTCTCTATTGCTCTATTCTTTTTACTATTATTTTACAACAAATTACAAAATTTAGATATGGTAATACACGTCCACCCCACTGGATCAAACTATAGAACTCGGTAATTTTGGAGGATTGGAATGTTGCAACTTTGAACCCTCCTGCCATTTTTTTTTGGCCTTTAAACCCTCCTGCCTAAGCCATCCTACAATCTGCGGGTTATGGCGGGACAGATGGATAAGCCTGTTGGGTCATTCATTTTTATTTATTATTTTTTTAAATTTTTATTTTTGGGTTAGACCTTTTCTTAACCATTCTTAAGTTAAATAAGGTAGGACTCTTATGGAGAATGTGGTATACTGACTAAATTTTCATTCTAGAAATACTATTCATGAAAATACTATTTCCATGAATAGCTTTTTTGGGCATGATGTAACATCCAGCTAGCCTAAAATAATGCAAAATAAGTACTAATATAAAATTCATTAGCTCTGATTAAGTTACAATAAAACAATTATACCCCAAATATCCCATCAATTGGTTGTAATAAGATCAAAAATATAGAAATTTTGAACTAAAATATTAGTGAGAAAGACAACGGAAAAACAATGATTTTATAGTGAGAGTGAGGGCAAAATATCTAAGAAAATATAGAGTCAAACCTAAGTCAATCCAAAATGAATAATCCATTATTTTACTAAGTACTGGGAAAGTAAAATCCTTCCAAAACTGCTAACAGCAAATTATAGCCACAATAGCATAAAAATAGCTTAAGTCTCATAACTCCCAACCCCAACTTAATTCAAGCAAATGTGAGAGAGGTGTCTATCAACACACACACACACACACACACACACACACACACATATATATATATATATATATATATATAATGAAAAGTTTAGGTGGGGGTAAGTACCAGTATCTCACCAAAGTCAAAGAAGACCATTAACCTCTTCAAGGATTTTCAAGAGGGATTATATATCGCACTACCAACGAGATTCTCATATCGATCAGTAGGATTTGAACCCACGCTCTTGTAGGGCATGAGTCAAACCTTAACCAATCGTGCCCACTTTTGTTGGAAACTATCAGATAGTTGATAGACATAATAGATAGATAGATTCATGACAAAAATATTATGCTAAAATAAGATATAGATAATAATTATAAATTGACTAAAGCTTTGAACTTGATAGGGGTAAAAGCATCCAAATGCTTAAAAACAAATTTAGAAGAATTACAATAAAATTACAATTAATTATTAGACTCAACCTAAATATATAAAGATGAATTATTAAGAATTAATAATTTAATTAAGAAAACATAAAATTAATATCATAAGGATTTAAGACAAGTTGGATACCAATTTGGGCTCACAAAATTTATTTGGAATAAGCCCAAATGAGCTTTAGAAAATTAGATGGGCCTTAAGCCCAACTCTTGTAACAAGAAAAAAGTAATTAAGCTGGATTAAGTGCCTATTTGGTTCCAAGTTTGCAATGGCCAGAAGGCTTTTTAGGAGAAGAAAAATGACTTTGTACAATAAATAGTAGTATTTGATTTAACTTCTTTCTAGAAAAAGTATCTTTGGGGTTACTTTTCATTCTAGAAAAAGGTTTTTTGAAAAGGAATCTTACTATTACTCTCACATCAACAACTAAAAGCAATTTTACTTTATTCTATTCAAACAAAACTCATTCTTCTAAAAGGCCTTTTGACATATTCAAACCAAATAAAAATCATTCTTTTAAAAAACCTTCTTTTAAAAGACATTCTTTCAAAAGACCTTCTCCCAAAAATTAAACCAAACGGACCCTAAACAGGATTACTACGTATCAACTCATTGAAGCTAACCACTTATCTAGACATATGGTGCCATCTAGAGGCCTCTCGGAGTGCAAGGAGTTTTAACTAATTTTTACTTTTAGAAACTTAGTGCAACGGTGTCAAATTCCTATCCACTTTAATTATGGTAAACGGTTTACAAGTTTAGAAAAAATTCTAGAATAATTAAAGAATAATAATAATTATTTAGTTTATAAATTATTATAATAGTTTAATTATAAATTATTAAAAACTAGGGAAGAACCACTATTTTGACACTCAAAAGATTAACAAGATAACAAACTAATCCTTAAAAAAAGGTTATATTAGTTAGTGATAACTCAATAATTGGTATATTGACAAATTAGTTTATAAAATATTTATGCATTGACAAATTACTCCTTAAAAGATCAATGTGTTGATAAATTGGTCCATAAAATATTGTTTGTTAAGACAAACGGAGCCCGTTTCAAATCATGGCCACACTTGGTTGCAAATAAAGGACATCTACTTCGTCATGCATTTTCACGCAGCTGGGGGCTGTAAGTTGTGCTACTTGTTTTCTTTGGTTTTCTTCAATTCCCAGAGGAAAATTGTTATTATTGAGCTCCCAATGGGTCAAACTTTTTTGGTATCCATGTTTGTATTGGATATTTCTAGTAGTTCCTAACCTAATAAACGGTGTGCTTCAGGTGGACATTTCCCAAGGTCAGGAATTGCTTGGAAGAAGCCGAACTTCAGTCTGTTCACTTTTGGATTAGAGAGATGCCTAACACCACAGAAATTGAAAGAACAGAGGGATTTGGTGTGGGGAAGGATATAGAATATGAAGAGGCAATAAGTTTTCAGCAACAAGATTCTGGGAATGCTTACATAGTTGGTGTTGCATAGCTTCATCTTTGAAAATTTTCTGTTGTATTAATTTTGTCATAACTAAGACAAACATACCGGCGTGCAGTTTCATTGCTTGTAACTTTATTTACTTTCTATATCGGATCTGAATTTGAGTTAGCTTGAGATTATGAAGCATAACAAATTCTAATGCTGCACTGTTTCAAATTTTGTGTGAAATTTCATTAACTAATAGATCTCTCACCTTCAGGTACTTTATTGTTGATCTAATTAGTGTGGAATTTTATCACTCAATTGGAGAAAACACTGACCACCAAAACTACATTTTGCTATATATTGTAAATAGATACAAAGTAGTAGAATAATGAGGATAGAAGTCTTTATGTATTCAAAATATTCATGCTGAAATAATTGTAAGTGGTACATCTTCTTAAGACTAGTGACAGGAATCAAACCAGAGAGATTGTTATACTACAAACCACCATATTAGTCTATTTCACGGACTAATATGTCTAGTAGTTAATAATTACAAATAATTAATATGATCAATATTTTTAAGAATTTTCATTTCTTAAGGTAGCATTTGACACATTACCTACTAAGATTACTAATAATATAGATTATTACTTAGAAATATTGTCACTTTTTAAATTATTGATAATATTACAATATAATATTTGGTATGCACAAGTAATCTAAATAGTAATTCACATTACCTTGTTGGGTATATAAAAAAAATTGATAGGTAATATATGTTTTTAACCAAGATAACAATAACAACAACAACAACAACAAATTATTATTATTATTATTATTATTATTATTAATAACAAGAAAATTTAATTGTTAATTATGATTATAATAATTAATGTTATTAATAATTATTATTAATCTATAATAGTTAAAGTTATTTTTAGTTATTATTAATTTATAATAATTAGTGATTAATTATAATAATAATAATTATAATTGTTATTAATAATTACTAATACTAATTTTTAATAATAATGATAATAATTATTATTATTATCAATTAATAATTATATCAATTATTATATAATAATTCATAGTTAATTATAATAATCATTATTAACTCATAATAATTAGTATTATTTTTTTTAATAATAATATGGAGAGAATTGCCACATTAGTGGTAATCCACATAGTCACCCCCATGTAAGCGATTCACATTATTATATTGATAGTACTCCATATTACCTTAAAAATCTGAATTGCCAGCAATATTGTCAAACCAAATAAAGTAATATTATAAATTCAATCAATTTAATCAAATATTTTCAATAATCTAAATAAATTACTCCAAACCAAATGCTAACTAAGGATTAATGTGTCTGACCCTACTTAAGAATTTAGGGTTTATTCTTTACCTTATTCAAGCATATGCTTTCAAAGAAAAATTGACATAAATTTGAATTTATGTATGTCTTTCATTTAAACATTTTTCCTATCAACTTGTGGATGTGAAGATATAATATAGGAGGAATAAGAACAAAGAAATATAAACCCTCACAGTATCCTTGGAATTATTATATAGTAAAAAAGACATGCAAGCGATAGTCGTCAAACTGAGACTAGAGGACATAACTCATCTACTAGTGCACATAAGGTTGGTATTAGCGGGAACTGGAATTTTGGTAGCAAAGAGTAGAGTTTGCAGTTAGCACCTTTCATTTATGATAAGAGTTTGATGCATACTTCCTACTTGACAACTTGTATATTTTTCAGAAGGAAAAAAGGCATTGAGGAATAATGAATAAGCACTAAGCAAAAACCACAGACAGTTTTTAACTTAGAAGGATTCAGCATCAGGAAGTCGGTATATAGGTTTGTCAAATATTTAATTATAGCAGTTTCACTAGTGCCTGCGTCAGCTTCCATAATTAATCTCATCTATATATTTGCATATGTAGTTGTGAAGTATGAACTATCTATATAATAATATATTTTATGGTAATATTTCAATCTTGTTCTTGTTTGAGATTCTCATCTTTGTTTTCGGTCTTCCGGATTGGGAGGCTATGTTATCTCAATTATCTGATTCTAGAACACTACTAACACATGCATGCAATCGAGGAATTAACTACCTAGTCCTATTTTATGCATGTTAATGATTATATATTTCCAGGCATATAAGAACTTGGATTCGTACGAATTGATTGAGGGCTTACAAAGTGGGGCTTATAGATATCTTCATTGCTGCATCCATGCCGGTGTTGAAAGTACTACTGCTTACAGCACTTGGGTCATATCTTGCTTCAGATCATGTTGATATCTTAGGGACAGAAGCTAGGACGCACTTGAATATTGTGAGTTCTTTATTATTTGCACATTTTTAATTGTATTTTTTTGTGTCTGTTAGAACTGTACGGTTAAACTCGTTGGACTATGAATCAATCTTGTTTATAGTTCAAGTGTTTTGTTCTCTGATTCTATCATAAATTTAACCAGTTGTTATTAAAGTAGGACTCGGAAGCTTCACCAGTTTAATTTCCGATTTAATATTTAAAACATTGTTCTGTGTGCGTACTACACTTGGTTATTGGCTAACTGCCATAACTTTCTATGCATCAACAGGTAGCATTTTACATATTAAATCCAGCCCTGGTAGCAGCCAATCTTGCCAGAACAATTACATACGATAGTATGGTGAAATTGTGAGTTAGATTATGCTGCATTCATTAGTCAAATCAAAACGGGAACAAAAATAATTATCTCAATGATTCTATTTTATTATCATTATCATTATTTTCTAGCATATTCTCCAGTATGATATTGTACTTTGAGGCACTTAACCTTCAAATGTGTGGTATAGGTGGTTCATGCCGCTTAACATCCTTATCACTTTTGTTATTGGTTCAATCCTTGGATTGTTGGTTATTCACGTAAGCAGAGCACCTCAACATCTGAGAGGTATCATTGTTAGTTGCACTGCAGCAGGTATTATTCAACAAGATTAAAGTAATATTCTACATTAAAAAAAAAAAAAAGGTTCTTTTAATTAGGTATGGTTGTGGGAGTCAAAACATTTTTTTTTTCCATTTTTCTATAAACAGGTAATTTAGGGAACTTGCCTCTCATTATAATCCCAACAGTTTGTAAAGAAAGAGGAAGCCCTTTTGGGGCTCCTGATGCTTTGTGGCACGAATGGAATAGCTTATGGTTCCCTTTCACTCGCAGTAAAATGTTTCATTACGTGTGTGACAACGTGATTTTCCCATCCCATTACACTTTTAAGTTTGTCCTTAAGAAAAATACTGTCAAACATATTAATTTTGGCAAAATAAAATTCTTCAATATAGTTTTTAAAAAATATCAATCACATTAATTTTTAATTATTAGACAAATTAATTCCTGAAGAAGACTAACATTTATAATCTTTGAAAATTATCTTGTGAGTTTTTATTTTAATAAGAATTAATGTGTACTACGCTTTGGACAAACTGAGAATTTTGTCTTTCTATCCTTTGTAGGGTCCAGCCCAAATCATTCTAAACTTTACTTTTACTTGATGTGCTTATTATAGGAAACATTTATTTGTGGAGCTATGTATACAACATAGTCAGGGTCTCTTCAAGAGGCACCACCACTTGCTACAATGCTTCAAATGACTCCATCAACGAGTCTTCAAGAAAATACTCTGAATCAGACTTGCTTAGTTGTTCAGAACCTTTGCTTGTATCCAAAGAATTGATCAGTGAGGACGATACTGATCAATGTATATTACCCTGCAATACATCTGAAGGAAAATATGAGGTTCTCTACTGCAAAACCAACTATGCAATCCTAATCTTCTTCCTTTGTATATGTAGAACAAGAGACAGGAAGAATGCTGTTACTCTGTTTTCCTTATTATCTATCTAAATACTGCTATGTAGTAATACAAAATTAGTCAGATAAAATTGTAAGGAAGGGAACACTCATTTATCCAAGAGCACGACAAAACTTTTTGTACGAAAATTCTGGCAGAACGGTTCTTGCTATGTAGCATGTTCCAATCTATATATCTCTCTATCTATAGTTATTAGACGGTGATAAATAAAACAAGCTTAGTTTATACATCACTTCATTGGTTGGCTACATTATGCAAGCTTCAATTAATACTGAATAATGGGATGGCAGGTGCAGCTGCAATTAACAAGAAGAAGCGCTTACAGTTGTTTCTTAGAAAAACAAATCTGAAGGAATCATTTGCTCCATCAACTATTGGAGCGGTATGACTACATCTCCTTGATCATGAAGCTAATAACATGGTTGAACTTGTGCCACGGTCGAACTTATTAAGGCAGAGAAGAAAAATGAAAATACATAGGTAGTCAAAAGTCAGAATTAGATATAAACAGCTTGGTACTTCGCCTATAAATTATTTATGGGACCTTATGGCGTAAAATTTTGCACCATTTTAATTCCAATATCCTAGCACAAGATTGATAGCTGGCAAAATTAGCCGTGCTAACAAGTCACTATTGAAATTGCTTCACATACTTGCTTTTTTAAGTACTTAGAGCATATTTGGTAACAGCTTAATTCTGGCAAATAATTATTTTTTGTTTAAGAGGTCCTACAAACTTTTGATAATAAGCTACTTTGAACCTAAAATATGCTAATCTAAACACGCACTTAAAAACTGCATTCTAGTTAAGAGCTCTTTGATTAAACATTAAGACACTGTAACTCTTTGACTAAACTGCAGCCTTTTCTTTTATCCATTCTGTGTAGATTATCGGGTTTATAATTGGATTGCTCCCTAAGACGCGAAAGGTTTTGATTGGCGATGAAGCTCCACTACGTGTGATTCAGGACTTAACTTCCTTTTTAAGGTGCAAAACTTTATTCTTTTCCTTTTGTTATATATTTGAGATGCAAAATGGTAATGATTTTAGTTCTCTCTCTCTCTCTCTTGACTGGAGTGATTTTAGTTCTCTTTAGTTTGCTTCGTCCACTGCTTTTAATAAATGCCTTTTATGACTGCAGAGACGCAGCCATTCCTCCTCTCACTTTGATAGTTGGGGGGAATCTCCTTAAAGGTGGCAATTGACAAGGGGTCCTCTTTTCCATGTTTGATGAACCTCTTTTCTTACATTGCATTATAAGAAGCTAACAGTGGCTAGATTTGTGTCAGGTTTGAAAGGATCAGAAATCCAGAAATCCATCATTATTGGCATCATTATTTCAAGATATATAATCCTGCCTGTGTCTAGAATCTTCATTATTAAATGGGCAGTTCAACTAGGTTTGGTGCAATCGGATCCAATATATCAGTTTGTTCTTTTGATTTAGTGTGCAGTTCCACCATCCATGAACATAGGTGCTTATTTTCCTCATCCAGTAAATTTGTTTACTTGCAATGAATCTTCTTATGTGAAAATTTATAAATTTTATTATTGATTAAGGTGGGTTGTAATTTGGATTTCATAAGAAAATTTAATTAATGATAAAAATTTACACATAAATTATGTGAAATTTTCACAAGACAATTCACTCGCTAATTGTACTTGACACTAAAGTCTGATTTCCTGTGGCGCTAAACTCTTCATGCTATCTTGTGCAGGCAGGGGCGGAGCTTCTTGAAGACAATGGAGGCCCATGGCCCCCGCAAAATTTTTCTCAAAAAATTATAATTTACATACATGTAAAAATTTAATTCATATGGAAAAATTTAATTTATATACATATATATTAACTCGAGTCTATTTATTATACAAAATGTATTTAGATATATAGATAAAAACTTTGTTTGATAAATAAGCTTGAGTCTAAAGATATTACTCTATATAAATTATGCTTCTTCTATTTAAAAGCTTATCACCTCAAGTTTTGATTAAAAAAACTAAAAATTGAAAAAAAAAACACACATCATAATTGAGCATCATTTTAAAATGAAAATAATATTTGTTACAATAAATAAGTAATCACAAGAGTTGAATAGTATATTCAATAATCAAATAATAGATTTGTTAACTAAAATCTGTTTTAATTCTTAAGGATATTTACAAAAATTTTTATATTAAGTGTATATTTGAGAATGCAAGAAAAAAAAAATTTCAATAAAAACCATTTTAAAATAATTTCATATATTTAAGTAAATAGTTTGAATGATTTGTAAGTGCCAAAAGAAAAAATCTAATTCTAAGTTTAAAATCTACTTATAAGTGAAAGCAGATTTTTAAAATTTTTTATTATAAGTAAATGTTAATTATTTTAGAATTATAATGTTTTTACTAAAATAACCATAAATATCAAATATTATAAAATATAAATAAATCATTTCATATTTTTTTAATAATTTGTGGTACAAAACCAATTATTTTCATGCAATTCAAATAAAAACGCACTACTTTAAAATTTCTTTAAGTCAATATATCCAAACATAAAATTTATTTTCAACTACTTATAATCTTACAATTAATTTAAACACATTAGTATTTATACTCTTATCGACAAATATTATCCTATCAACTTCACTAAACCATAGAAGAATAATTTGCCTTTTAATTTTTTTTTGTTATGTTAATTATTTATTTTAAAGTTTATATATATGATATACACTTAATTTTAATTTTTTGGTATATCAGCAATAATAAAATTTGAACTTAGAATATCATATACTTAATTTTAATTTGATTATTATTATTTAATTTATATGTTAAATTTGTTGGCCCCCTAAAAAAATTTTTTAAGCTCCGCCTGTGTGTGTAGGAGCTATCACTCAATTGTTTGGGACAGGAGAAAAGGAGTGCTCTGTCATCCTGCTGTGGGCTTACCTCGTTGCATCAGTCTCACTAACCTTTTGGTCAACATATTTCATGTGGCTTGTATCATGAACTTCGGGGCTCAAGATTAGATGGGATCGAAAATCTTCAACTTAATGGGATCCTTGCAATTAGGGGATCCAAATCTATGTTACATTTTGTTGTTTTACCAGAAAGAAACATGCTCAACACTGGCCACTGCTGTTTGCTCTATTTCAGTTGTATAGTTTCAAGTGAATTCAATATTCACATTATCATGCTTATTTAATCGTAAATAAAGTTAGAAAGTTTAAGGAGTGACCAATGATAAAACCACTTTATTGTCTATTTTCAGGGTCATTTTCATTCTTTTTGTTTTACCTCAAGTATCTTTCAGACATTATATCCCAGAGATCCATCCCTATGCGCAACAACAAGGATAAGGACAATGAAGGATGTCCAAATTTCCTGAAAGGGGGGCAATCATTCATAAATCCCTCTAACTACCCTCCTTATAACGGAGCAATGAGAAGGTTCCAAGATGATGTAGCAGTACTCTTCTTTGGATAAGGAAATACAGTGGAAGAAGTTGATCATCCTAAAATAGATTTTGATGAGTATGTATAGTACGAGCTTGAGGGAGCCAAGTAAATTGGTAAATATCAAATAGAGGATTCCTACATCCAAAATCGAAATTGCTCAACTTCTTCCTAAAGATAAGTCCTGCCCAGGTCATTAAAGTAAGAATAAAATTAACTACTATCATTCCAGCAGCACCAACCAAAACTACTCTGCTTCAAGGGATTGCAAAATTTGTGTTAAAATCAACTAATGATAGCCAACAGAAGATCCATGACTTCACACCACCTTCCCCAACTTTACCTCACAACCCTTCATTACAATTAAAGCTCTTCTATGGCTACAAAGAACTATGCACATTAACTAACCATTTTTAATGCAGAAAATATCCAGATCATTGTTCATCATATATGCAGCAATAGATGTTGAGATATAAATCCAATTACCCAACTCGCCTCCATCAGCTAACTACTTCCATCAGCTACCAACTCACTGCCTAGATTCAGCCTAACAGTCTGAGCCTTAACAGATATTTTTAACTTCTGCTCCTCCATATTCTTTAATAAGCCAAACAGATTCCGTCGATACGATTCACATCGCTGCCGGGCATCTTCTAACTCAGTAGTCAACTCTTGAATCTTCTTATCCTAATCCTACAAAGAGAGAGAATATTTTTAACTTTCAAGAGCACGTTCAATATCATTTTCAAAATGATGTGCTAGCATTCTTTAGAAAGGAAAATGCAGATGTAGCGTTCAAAATTTATCAAAAAGACATTGAAAACACATCCATACAAAGAGAAGGCCATATATATCTCCACCGAGAACTAGGACAGAAAGTCAATTCTTATTTTTTTTTTTAATTATTTACGTCATAAAATGAATAAAGATTGTCAGAAAGAAAAATAACTCTACTAGTGTGTGCCCATCTCTAGTCATACAACATGACTATTTCCGTGATCTGAGTGAACTGTCATTGTTTCATACCAAGACAGGAAAGTACTCCCGTGCCAACTACTCCGAAGTTTTCACTGACACTTAACTGGTTACAATTACAATTATGATTTTGTTCAACATGTTGGCGCTATGATCCTATCCCATTCATTTTTTAGATTTTTCAAAATTGTTGTCCTTGTGTCTAATGTCAACTATGCTTAACACATAATGGATACGTGTACTGATGTAAAGGTGGTCCAGTCGTAAGCGTTTCTAAATTTCCAACACTCTTTCATGCTCGGACAAAAAGAAACGCATCCATGTTCGTATTTACCCTAGTAAGACCTTCAACTGTCTGATCATTTTATTTGACAATTAAAATCTACATCAATGAAGCCCTGTTGATTTCATCACTCGTAAACTATTCTTTTAGTTTGTGACAGCCAAACACACACTCTAACACCAATAGCTTTGGCATGGTAATCGATTGCATCGTATGCTTATCAAGTTATCAATGCATCTCCACTAACATACTTGATCTGTTTAACATCTGTGTAATTATTTTCCTTGACTGTCATTATTTAAATTTTCAATCCTCTCTCACAATTCAATGTTTTATTAAGAAAAAGCATATCATCTACATGCGCAAGATCAACAACTTAAAAAAATTTGATGCTCAGAGTTCAAAGAGCCATAATCGGTAAAGTAGTTAGATCAGAATGCATCGAGTACATATAGTGGTGACTGGTCTTATAGTTTAGGAACTAATTACAACAATCTAGAGTTTAAAAGTAGTTACAACAGCTAAGAATAAGTGATAACAAAATATCTTGACAAAAGAACATCATCTAAACAATATTAGCTAATTCAAATTATTCAAACTGGTTGATTGTATTATACACCTCAACAGAAGATGTAGAGAAAGCAATTATCGAAGGAAAAGACAATATCAATTGGGCCGAAAGAAGTGGAGGCCTCGATGCGTATGGATTTAATTTCATATAAACACAACTTATGGATCAATCTTTGTAATTTGGTCTAATTGAAAAGAAAATTAAGGACATAAGCTAGTTTTATTGATTTATCTATTACCAGTTTAGATGGAGGGTTGACGCAATACTCAAAAATCAAAGTAGTATTTTGTAGGGTTAAGGAGTTCTGTTTTTGAATTTGTGAGCAAAAAAGGTTTTCTAAAACTAAGCCTACAGTTGAAGGACGGTTTCTTTACACTATATAATTTACCTCACTTTCCTTGAATAAAAATTAGGATGAAATGCAAAAATCACTCAAGGTTTGTGGAGATATCCAAACTCAACCATAGTTAAAGAGTGCGTTTTAAGGCAATCTATCTCATCTTTTGGACCACTAGTGATTTATCTACTTTTAAACATTAAATGCTATTTGAAAAGATTAGATTTAAAAACATAATAATTATATTTATATATAAAAAATCCCATATATCTTTTTTGCTTCCCCTTTCCTAGAGGTGTCAACCGACCAATCCGACCTATTTAAACCTAACCTATTTAGGCTCATGAGTTAAAAAAAATCCTATGCACTTTGAGGGTTATTCTTTCCCACCCAACAAGTCACAAACAATATAACTCACAATTGAATTCGAACTACATCCAATGAAAATACAAAAGCCACATAAAATTGTAGTTTTTTAAATAAAAATAAAAATTAATAAAAAAGTTATGGCCAAATAGAAGTTTTAATTTATTATTTTTTAAAATAAAAGGATGAAGGCGCTAGTCCGTTTACTTGGTATGCTAGTCTATTTACCTGCAAAAATCAAGTGAGCTGGGTTGTAAAAATTTTGATCCATTTAAAATAAATTACTTTTAACCTGACCTATTTAACTCGCGAGTTAAATAAACTAGGTCAGTGCTGGTCCATTTACCAATTTATTTTTGAAAATAAAAAATAAAACTTTTGTTTGGCCATAACATTGTCCGTCTTTGTTAATTTTTTTAAAATATGCAATTTTATATTTTTTTTTTCATTTGGATGTTAGTGGAAAAGAACTACTTTCAAAGCATATAGATTTTCTTTTTGAAAAAAAAAATTATAAATGGGTTGACTTTTTTAGGCTCATAGGCTAGCCTTAAACAGACTATATATGCTGTTATACTGTTGACCTATTTAGTTGTTTACATGTAGACCTGATCCATTTGACCCCTGAGCTTAAATGAGTTGAGTTGACTCATATAACAACCCTACGAAAAGAAAGGGGGAAAAGATAGATAAGGTAGTTTAGTAATTTTAAAAATCATTAACTTTTATAATTTTATATAATTAGTATATTTTTAAATCTGAATAGCTCTTTTTTCTTTTGGGTCTAAATTTGAACTACTCAAATAACATCTGACCTTTAAAAGTAAATGGACTATGGTCTAGAGATGGGTGGACGATCTTATATCTCACTGTTAACTATAGTTGAATTTGGATGTCTCCTAAAAGTGACTGACCCTCAAGCTTATGGGATAGAGTCCTGTATTGAGGCGAGATTGAGGTTTGGTGCTATTTTGGCGAACCTTTTATATTGAAATTTCCAATCAACAATGCCACTTAACTAGAAAAATACTATGAGAATTTTTGACAAAAAACGTGGTAGTTGTTGGATAAAAAGAGTAGTACGACCCATTTATTCATAAAAGAGTTAAGAAATATATCACATCATTCCATTGGCAAAAATTCTACCTAGGTTTCTAGCTCTCTACATTTTTCATTTGAAATAGTGACATGTTTACGTGTGATAAGTTGTGAAGAATAGTACAAGCTTGAATTGCCAGCCAAGAGATCCCTACGTAACAATAGGTAATCATCCTTACATTACAGCACATAGAGTAGCTATTTCAAAGCTCAAACTATAATTATTTCTGATAAATTTAGATGCAAATCCTGCTTATTGTGATACTGCGTCACATTGTGACCAGTTCTCCTTAGGATGTATGGTGTACCAGGTTTGAATAAAAGTAAGAACTAATACTAGCAGCGCAGCCAAAAATGCAAACACAGACCATGGGCTATTGAAATGAGTATTGCGAAATTCAGCCAACCAAGTCTTCCATTTATTTGAGTAGTGCTCTTCGATTTCAATCTTGACTTGAATATATTTCTCACTGTAGGCCACGGCATTACTTCTCTTATTGTTGAACATTTTAGTTGGCAAGTCATGGCCAATTTCATTAAAGAGTTTGGCCAATTCTTCATCGCTCCCAAGCAAGTTTTGGAATACACCGGCTAATCTAAGGTCCTTCACATCCTCGGCATCGTCAATCAAGGAATCCATAAATGAAAAGAATGAGCAGCATTCGAAGTTGTTACGAAAATCTGGACACATCTCGTATGCAACCAAGTTCCGAAAGAGATATGGCGCGAAATCGTTGAATGTATACACAGGAAGCATCAATTCTCCACTAAACCACTTGGGGTTGAAAGAGATCCTATCACATTTCCTTTTTCCTGTCTTGTCTGCCTTCACCCGAATCCCTGCTTTTTTAAGATCCTGCATGTTCTTATACGTTAGCAAAAGCGATTCTTCTGCTTCTACATGACCATCGTTCTGGTCTGCGACATTATTTCTGTTTCCAATATCAACACCATCTTCTTGGTCCCCGACATTATTTCCACTTCCTATACCACAGAAATTTGAGCGATTAAAATCAAGTATATGAATTGGATCATGCCTACCTTGGGGTGGCGTTATTGTCCATTGACCTCGCCTTGTTTCACCAATGGTATTAAAATTGTCCAGTAAATACCACACGGTAGGCCCCTCTGGTTTGAGCAGCAGCTCCAGCAATCTCATTGGAAGCTGGTTTTCCAACAAGGTAATATCTCTCCAAGTATACACCAATTGGTCAAGCTTTAGCATCAGTGCTTCTGGACAATGATCGTCAACATGTTCTAAGTAATAGAGCAAAGAACATCCGTCCACGAGCAACATCCAAGAAAGCTCCTCGTCACTGTAGGCTTCAGTCAAATCCTCAGTAAACAGCTGCTTCAGTTCCTGAATTCCACGTTCTACAGTTGTAAGCAGAGATTGGGCTGCTGCACTGGTACTTTTTCCAGTGTTTGCACCGTATTCTTTAAAATACAAGGACGTCCATTGAGTTTTGAATTGCTGTCCTAGCCGGAGATTTTTATTCTTGTGATGGATGGGACCAAACGATATTATCTTGGGTGAGCAGTACTTAACGAAACCGCGATTTTGACGCAAAATAGCAGGAACCCTTTGGATCTTGGGTCTTGAATTTTGATTATTTCCTTCAAATATTTGGTTAACCAGGGGGACAAGTCTTTCATCTATAGGGGCATCTATCTCGGGCATTGTGCGATGGTTAGGGTTTGTCGGGCTTCCTTGTCCCTGAAATCACCCTACAACCAAAACAAATTAACTGAATACCAATGAAAAATATAAGTGTCAAGATAAACTTATTTTAAACAAATCTTAGAAGCTTTTGTTACTAAAAATAGAGTTATCTAACAAATGATGTTACATAATTTTATCGATCTTTGTCACTTAACTATTTTCTTGCCTAAACTATACTCTCTTTATCTTATTTTTCTTTTGTCATACTTTCATACTTGAGTGCTTTGTACCAGAGTTTTAAATTACGGTTATGGTCATGAGTATGATTGTGGTTGTAGTTATTGCGATTGCAAGTATTGCAGCGGTTGCAATACATGTAACATCATGAAAGAGATTAACAGAAATTATAATAAAATTAAGATAGAAAAATCACTTAAGAAATAAAAAATTAAATTAGGTTATCGTTAGATATTTGGTACCAAATAGACTCAAATTAAATATAAAAATACGAAATAAAAATAATTATGATATAAAATTCTAGAAAGATAATATAATCAAGAGTATGCCACCAAGATGATGTTATTCCATGGTTTTCTACAAAAATCACTGTCTAATTACCATTATTTTCAAGAAACCAACACCTTAGTCTCAAGAAATACTTACATAGTCCGGGAATACCACGTGGTTGTGCTCTCGGCCAATTATATAAATACATTTTGCATGAGATTGTATATTAATGACAAATCCCATATAAAATATACTTACATTTGTTCTCGAACTATGCAAGTATTTCTCCCTTGGTCTCTTGTTTTCTAGGAGACGAAGGGCATTTGATGGATTTTAGCAAGTTGGTTTGAAAACCAAGTGTCAAAACCACTAACTAGTCATAATTACTTCCATTACTTTATGAAAATTTAGGTAGAATCAACCAAAAGGGAATAGTAACAAACTTCACTCTCAAGCCTCCCACCACTATATATAGGGCACCATTCACTCTTGGAGAAGCAAGAGAGAGAAGCTCCAAGAAAGCATAGAGAGAGAAAATAAGAAAGAAAAGAAAAATAGATGGTTACTCTACAAAAATTCCAAGAAAATTCCTACTTGCTAGAAGTAGCAAGACAAGCTTAGAAATACTTTCAAAACACACAAAAAGCCTCCTTCCTAATCCTTCAAAAAATCACCAAGGAAGTAATCCAAGTAGGGGTTTTCTAACCCAAAATTTTAAATCTTGTCCATTTTATGCTTGTATATTGTTATAATGACATTTTTTGGATTCTAATCATGATTTTATATGTGATCTTCATGATTCTAAAATTTTGTTTAAAATTATTCAGTAGAAATTGTTTTTCTGGAAAATTGTTTCCACTACCACACGCGTTACAAAAAGCTGCAAGTTTGTGTGTGTCTGTTTGAAAGCAAAAGCTTCTAGTCGTAACTTTCATGCGTTTGATCTTTTGAAGATATGGGTTCAATATGTACATATAACATTTTCTGCATGAATCAGGTAAGTTTATTTTAGAATACTAGAGGAGCTCATGAAAATAAAATCCACAACAATATCATTACTTCGTTTATAATTTTTAAAGAAATTAGTTTCGATATATTGCTAGTTTAAAGAATTTTATACTGTATTCTAATAATCTTATTATATGCATGATTTTCAATATAATGATTTAAGATTCAAACAACTTTATTGATTTAGTAGGACATAATTAAATAACTGTTTAGAAAGCTTGTATACTAATGATGTACGAAAATTTAAGTTCATTTTCAAATCAAAGAAAGCAAAACAAAGCAAACAATTGTATAAAATACATTGCATTTAAAAGGAGAACAAAAATTCAGATGAAAATTTTGAAAGTCACGCCAAATCCACCGAGTCTGACCACACACAAAATTTGAATGTTATCACAGACATGAACACTGGAGAAAGTAAACTAGCATAGAAGCAGTTGCCGTATGGGTACTGGTCTCACCCCGTCGTGGTCTTTTGAAACCAAAGAGTTTAAGCTCTCGCACTCCACTGAGGTATAGTTAAATTCTTTGAAATCAAGGATGCAAACCAATCTGTCTCAAAACAAAGGAATGCAACAAGAAAGGAACTCTGAAGTAACCAAATAAAAGAAAGAAAGCCTAGGAAGGTAGAAGAGAGTGTGAACTTACCAGTAAAAAGAAAAGCAAGGAGGAGGTGGTGGAGGGTTTGGGCGGAGAGGGGTGGACAAAGATCAGCTGGAGAAGTGTAAATCTTCCAATAGGAAAGGTTACATATTTATACTTGATTTTGGGTTCCACTGCACAACAGGCTTTGCATTCCATATTTTTAACATGATTTATTTATACTAGTGGATTAATACGCACTTTTAGTGCCTGTCAATATATTTTTTAATTTTAGTATGAATTTTAAAATGAACTTTTATTTATTTTTTAAAAAATTAAACTAAAATCAAGAAAATAAACTAAAAGCAAGAGAGGAATAACGGTGCGTTAGTAGGGTGTAGTAGTTATCGGATAGTTTTAAAGTGTAGTGAGAGTTATTGGGTAGAAAATATTTATTATTATTATTTTTATATAATTTTATCCATTTTATTTATATTTAATTGATTACATATAGATATTAGTAAAATATGTATATGAAACTGAAAAAAGTTTTAATGAAATTTAAAGAGACCAAAAATGGTTATAAAAAATATCTTCTTTGTACAATATATATATTACAATATATTCATTAACTATAAACATATTTAATTAATTAAGATAAAAGCTAGATAATTAAAATTTGTGGTAATTAAGTCCATGGCTAGGTGAAGTTAGTTAGATCTAGTGTCCATTCTAGTGATCTTAAGTCATCTTTGAGTGCTATTTTATTCTATTCATTTATTTTATTTTTAGTTATCTTTGCTCATATAATTCTTTTGGTTCAAATACTCATTTCTATTAGTTACTGCATGCTTGAACTATTCTTGTGGGATGATACTTTTATCACTTTATTATTTATACAATCCGATATAATCAAATATGTTCTCGAGCTCATCGGGTATTTAATTACAAGTAGTTATAAATGATTCAACAATGGAAGAACTCATAAATTACCTTATGAGGAAGCATGAGCGGAAGCTTGTCAAGATAAAGCATTCCTTTTGGGTAAAATTAAGGGCTATTTTCTTTGTGGTGGTTAAATTAATGGTTATTTTATGAGTAATGATAGGAGGACGCATAAAATTGCACTACATACCTGATGCATACAGGAAAAACAAGAAAAATGACAAAAACATTTTGGTTCCACATTATCATTGTTTTTTTTGTTTTTATCAAGTTACTTTTATTCAAAAAGTTACTTACTAGCATATTGCTGAAAATGCTGGTAAATAAGTCTTATTTTCTAGTATTTTTAATAATATATTGGTAAGTTTTTGCAAAAGAAAAAGACAAAAAACTCATACTTACCAGTATATTGCGGGAAATACTGGTAAGTTTCTGGACAAAAAAAAAGGTTACTAGTAAATTTACCCAAAATACTGGTAACTTTATAGATAAAAAAAAATTTAAATAAAAGTAACAATGATGATGTGGGATGCTGGTAAATTTGCCTAAGATGCTAGTAAATTTGTCAAAAATCCAAGGGTTAATTGATCAAAGGTATCAATGATCGTATGTGACGCTGGTAAATTTGCCCAAAATGCTAGTAAATTTTCCAAAAATGCTGATAATTTTATGGACAAAAAAAACTTAAACAAAAATAATAATGATTATGTGAGATGATGGTAAATTTGTCTAAAATACTGATAAATTTGCCTAAAATACTGGTAAACTTTTCAAAAATACTGGTAACTTTCTGAACCAAAAAAAAAAAACTTGAACAAAATAATAATGATCATAAAGACGCTAGTAAATTTGTCTAAAATACTAGTAATTTTGATAAAAATACTGGTAATACGTTAGTAACTTTCTGGACAAAAAAAAATTGAACAAAATGAATAATGATCATATGGGACCCATAATCCAAGTATTTTTTTCGTTTTCTTCACTTTATCCATGTGCGTCACATAGTGCATCACAAAAAATGCATTCATCAAACATTATTCCTATTTTATATGCTCAGAATATACAAAGAGATAGTCTTAAATATTTTTAGGGTAAGATAAAAAAAAATATTGTTTTGTATTATTATATATTGATACCTCCATATTTTAGTTTATTATTATTTTCTATTTAAGGGGAAATTTTGAACTGTGAATAATACATAACAATACTTTTTTGTTGCTTTAAAAATACCAAAAATTTTCTCTATAACGTAAAAGGGATAAGCATAATAAGAAGCTATAGTGAGCCAGCTGAACTAGCTAGGAATATATATTTTTTCCACTCAATTAATTAATTTGATTGGCCAAAATAATACATGGGACAAAGATAAAATGGAAGAGAAATAATAATAATAATAATAATAATAATAATAATATATGACTTGTCCTCTTCAATTCGCAGGTATGATTCACGCGTGGAGCACATTCTAAATGGAAGACGCTGGATGTATGGTTGAATCGCTGAGTCAACGAGGGACTTACAAATTTCTCCTTAGACTTTATCATCATTTTGTCTTTGGACTATCCTATATGAGATCGTCACACTTCTAACATCAGCAAGGTGTCATTCATTAATTGGGCGAGTGATGCTCCTGAGATGCAATAATGTTTACGAAACAAAGTTAGATATGTTCAACAATTTGAAGTAAGTTGGGGACACATAGAGTCTGGAAGTAGGTAGAGTACTCTACCTGTTCTCTCCATTTCGCCATTAATAGGGATTCAACAATGAGTGATTCAGATGCAACAGTGTTTACGAAACAAAGTTAGAAAAATTCGAAGGAAGTTATTAGTAGGGACATATAGAGTCTGGAATTAGGTAGAGTACTCTACCTGTGCTCTCCATTTCGCCATCAATAGGGATTCAACAATGAGTGATTGAGATGCAATAGTGTTTACGAAACAAAGTTAGAAAATTCGAAGGAAGTTATTAGTGGGGACGTATAGAGTCTGGAATTAGGTATAGGGTCTACCTGTGCTTTCCATTTCGCCATTAATAGGGATTCAACAATGCTCGTAAGAAGGACAAAGTCAGTAAAAATGCTAGTAAAAAGGACAAGTTGAAGTCGGTATTAGTTTGAACAGCGAATGATGCTAGTAACAAAAATTATTTGAGTGGGAAGTTTTCAGTATAATTATGTAAACCATTGTTTATGTGAAATTATGTAGGTCATGATGAAGGTTTACTTTTGTTTATAAATATAATTTTCTGCACGTCAAACATTAGTTTTCATATGTATAAAGCAAAAAGTTCCTATCCAAAAATTGTTTTGTTACCTCCCAGAACTCACACATATCGTTTTACAGTTACTTATATTCAATGAAAAATACAAGAAAATATGTTCTTAAATAACAAAAACAAACTTCATGTTTGAAATTGGTTCTAAAATTTGACATCTACCACACCTAACATAAAACAATAACACGGGGTCCTGACTCCTGAGCATTCAGTCAGGCAAGATAATGGCCGAAGCCATGTTTGTTTTGGCTATTGTTTCACAATAAACTAATATATTTACCAGTACGATGAAAAGAAAGGTTACACAATTTAAAGGTAAAAAGTTTTATATAATTAAAATATTGGATCAATTTAAACACATAACTATTACTTGTACTTGTTTTATATAATATAATTATAATCATATAACGTAGATAAATTTGATAAATAATATTTAATTTTCATAAATTATAAACTATTATCATATATTATCTTTTCTAAAAGTTTAAACTGTTAAGTAAAAATATATAAATAATTTTATATTTTAACACGCCCTCTATGCAAAAGCCACTTTGGGCTTGAAGTGCGGGTTTTGCACAGCCTTATTTTACATTTTGCTGAAATTTAACTTTTATTTAAAAGAATAAGGGCAAACAAAGGTGGAACTTTAGACCTCTTGGTCATAGAGGCTCTGATACTATACTATGATCCATTTCTCTCAAAAGTTTAAGGATCCGTTTGGTTTAACTTTTGGGAGAAGATTTTTTGAAAGAAGGTATTTTAAAAGAAGGTTTTTTAGAAAAATTCCTTTTAAAAGAATTTTTTTTTTTTGAATATGTCAAAAGTAAGTTTAGGAGAACGAGTTTTATTTGGATAGGATGAAATAAAATTACTTTTGGTTGTTGATGTAAGAGTAATAGTAAAATTTCTTTTCAAAAGGTTTTTTCCTAGAATGAAAAGTAACTTCAAAGATACTTCTTCCAAAAGGCTTTTTGAAATTTCAAAAGGCCTTCTAAAAAGTAAGAAGTTAAACCAAACACTACCATTTATTGTACAAAGTCATTTCCCTTATCCTAGAAGGCCTTCTAGTGGATGCAAACTACAATCCAAATAGGCTCTAAACTGTTGGATAGAAATACATGAATGATTATATACCTTAACAACTATATGAATCTTAAAGTCAAACTCTCTAGCATTAGCTTATGAAAGATATTATAGTTAATGAAAACTTTAATAAAGAAACTATTTTATTATGAAAATAGGTTCATTGAGACATAATTGATAAATCTAATCTATAATAAGTTGAAACAATAAATCTATTAAGAATAGTTCATATCATGAGTAGATTAGAAAAGCTAATTAGTAGAAATTTAAATTAATAATTAAAAAACTGAATTGATACCAGTTTAGAGTATGCTATAAAGTTTAGAGTTTAAATATTTGCTTTACATTTGATTTTGATTAATAATTATAATATACATTAATCATTATTTATAAGATTTGTATATTTATATTATCTTTGTAATATATATTTAGTATCACCTCAAAGTGTAATTTTTTATATTTGCATGACCTGTGTAATATATGTATGTTTAGTATCACCTATTTAATGAACCAATATTAGTTAAAAAAATAATATATGATTTTTTTTTGTGCCATTAAAATTTCTTAGATTATTTAAGAATATTATAAAATTTGAATTTATGAGTAAGTTTTAAAAAATTTATAAAATTCTTTATCCTTGCTTTTCAAACTATTAAATAGACTGCATTTTTATTAATAAAAAAAAATATTGCATATTAAAATTTCAAATATCTAGTCATATAGATTATAGATATCAATACATGATATAAATCTACAATTTAAGTATTGTAAAATTAGAAAAATTAATTAATAATAATTTTTTGTTAAAAAATTGAATTAATATAGCTTTAGAGTGTACTATAAATTTTAAAGTTCAAATATTTAATTTTAAATTTGGCTTTAGTTGCTAATAATTGTAATTTATATCAATTATTGGTCGTGCAATTTATATATTTGCATTAGCTGTATAATATATGTTTAGTATCATCTCAAAGTATAATTTTTATATTTGTATTATTTTATATGTTTTGTATTACCTATGCAAAGTACCAATGTTAGTTAAAAAATTAATTTATGGATATTTTTTTTAACATTAAGATTCTGTCAGTTATTTAAGGATATTATCAAATATCAATTTATGACTAAATTTTTAAAAACTAATAAAATTTTCTATCCCCTACTTTTCAAACCATTAAATCTATGGCATTTTTTGTCAATAAAAATGTTAATAATATTACATATTAAACATTCAAATATCTAAGCTTGTAGATATTAATATATGATATAGAATTACAATTTGTATATTGTAAGGTTAGAACAATTAATTAACAGTAATTTAAATTGTTAATAAAAAAGTTTAATTAATATAACTTTAGAGTGTGTTATAAGCTTCAAAGTTCAAATATTTAATTTGAAATTTGCTTTTAATTGTCAATAATTATAATATAGATTGATCATTATCTATGCAATTATATATTTGTATCACTTGTTAATATGTGTTTAGTATCATCTTAAAGTGTAATTTTTATATTTGTATTACCTATGCAATACATGTTTAATATTATCTATTTGAGGTATCAATATTAGTTAGAAAACTAATTTATAACTATTTTTTTGTGTTATTAAAATTTCTTAAATTATTTAAGAATTTTATAAAATTTCAATCTATCAATTTCAATCTATCAATAAGTTTTAAAGTACTTATTTAATTCTTTGCTCCTTGTTTTATGAGCCATTAAATTTATGGCATTTTTTATTAATATAAAGCCAATAATATTACATATTAAAGCTTCAAACATCTAATTTTATATCATAAAATATAAATACAGTGTTAGAGTATATAGAATTTGTTAGTTTATAATTAGAATTAGTTAGAAGGTTATGGTAGTCAGTTACATTTTCTCTCACTATATAAGTCATATTGTGGTTCTATTGTATCAATCTTTTTCATTTTATCAAATACAATTTTAGATTTCACTTTCAATTCTCTCTTTTTCTATGCTCTACCATGTTTCTCAACAATAAGCAAATGAATGGTTTGCAGTACACATTAAAATTTCTTTGTAACCTTCAAGACATACGCAAAACTTTTAAACTGTGATGGAAAATTGAAAATTGCGATAATTCTTTACATCATAACTTGAATTGCTCCTCCACAACTTTGCATAATATTCTCATAGTCTACCAGATCGCCCTTTTTTTATTCTCATAGTCTGTAAATGAGTTAGTGTAGATTTGGTTTTAAGTTCGTTTTTCAAAGCTTCTTATCTATGCAATTTTCTATAAGCCTACATATTATTAAATAGTCAAATGAAGCTAATTTCTAAAACAATGCGATAGTAAATTTTGGAGTAAAACAATAATTTGGAGAGTTATGATTTCAGCGACTCTTATAGATCCAAAATTGAATATGATTCCGGACACTCAGGCAATAAATAAGACAGACTAGAGAGAACATATGCCTAAAATTTCATTTCAAGCATTGAGAAGGCAGTTCTCTTTGTAAGAGTTAAATTGAGTTAATTTTGCTATACATTCTAGGGACTAATATATGACATACGCTTATAATTTTGCGAATAAAATGGGATGAAAATCTTCTGTCTCCAAACTATGTTTTCTTCTCTGTCCCACCATTTATGTTTTGCCACATGAAAGATAATATACATAATTAATAATTGCCTTAAGTTTATAGAATTTTTTTTGTAAAAACAAAAATAATAAAAAAATAAAAACTTACCTTCGAAGTGGAAAAACATGAATTTTGTTTTTTTTTTTTTATTTTTGGGGGGAGGGGTGGTTCTATAAAGAAAGAAATAGGATTTAGGATCCAAGATTTCTGTCCACTAAAATGATGGATTACGCTACACTACACTTTTGTTGGTTCATTAGGATGCTCCCCACCAAATGTGAAAGTCAATGGTTTGGTTCCTCCCTTACCCAAGTCGAAACTAACTCCCTTGTCCTAGAGCGAAAATTGCATAGTGAACAGTAAAAAAATTAAAAATAAGAAATTGACTGAGAGGATAAGATCCTTTTACTATTCTTCATGACGATCTGTGTCTCAAAATGAATAAAGTAGTAATGGTTTGTTTTTTTTTTTTTTTTTTTTGACATGGAATAAAGTAGTAATGGTTAATTTCAACATTTGGAGAATTCATAGATCAAAGAAGAAAAACATTTGAATAATGCAATCCTCTCTCTTTTCTCTATCTTATTCATTAGGGTCCCATGTGGTAGAACCCTAAGCGAAGCAGATTCTTCGATCTCCTTTCTTCATGTTGAATATATATATATATATATAGGACTAAGTGAGAGTAGTGATTAATTATCAGACTAAGAGAAGTAAATCTTAACCATTGAATTTTATATGAATGATCAAAATTAAAATATTAAGTTCCACATCTTTATATAGATGTTAGCAAGTTTTACATTTTCTTTTGGATACAAAATCCATTCTTCTTTTTTATTATTAATTTATACTTTTGGACAATTTTATAATTTTATCTTATCAATGTTAATTACTCTTTTAACTTTTTCTCTCTACTAGTTAGTATTCTCTTTCCACTATTTACTCTACCTAAATAATATTATTCTTTTTTCTTTTGTTCTCATATGGATAATATATAAGGGATGAAAAATTCAAATAATATTATTATATGTTGAATAAATATTTTTTATACTAATTCCATAAAATATTTTCTTAAAAAAATTGTGAAATTTTAAAATAACATTAAAATACAAGTAATATTAGACAATTTACATAATATGTCTAATGCTAACTCATGCGTCTAATATTACTTGAATTAGTCTTACTTTTTATATTACGCTTTTTTTTAATATATCTCAAAAAATTGCTGAATACTAGTTCATGCATTTTAATACTATTTGAATTATAAAGAAATAGGTTAATTATATTAGCTTGTATATATATATATATATATATATATATATAACGAACGGCACTTCTTCTTCTTTTTGTTTTTTTATTTTTTGTGGGTGAAAACGGCACGCACTTCAATCTCCGGTAAATACACAAAATAAAGAAGTGCGTTAATAACTTAAAGATATGCATTAATAATATTACTTGAATATCTTTCTAGAATATATAACAAAAATTTTCCTAAACAATTCATGCGTTTCTTTACCTGCGTTTTATTATCTAAAATACAAAGTAAGTTTTCATGAATCAAATCCTGTGCTCAAACATTGTGCCAGTATATGATTACTAAGGAGAAGATGGCATAAAAAGTTGTTCTATTGGATTAATATTAAATATATTTATCCAATATATAATAATATTGTTTGAATTTTAATCTCTTATATGGATTATTATTTAAATAAGAAAAAAATGGAAAAAAAGAATAATATTATTAAAGTAGAGTAAAATAGTGGAAAGATTAAAAATTAAAGAAAAGAGAATGTTAATTTGGAGAGAGAAAAAGTTAAAGAAGTAATTAATATAGATAAGATAAAATTACAAATTTGTCCAAAAATATAAATTAATGAGAAAAAAAAGAGTAAATTTTGTATCTAAAATAAAATATGGAGCTTGTTAACTATCACATGAATATGGCTAAAAACTCTCAATAATGAGAGGAGCAAACAGAGATGCAAAGGGACCCACAACAACTGAAAAAACAACCCCAAAATTGACAATATCAACACTCAAAAACACAATAACATGAACTCAGACCATGGGCAAAACACGTAAACAACATGAACTAATCAATTGAATCGACAAAATTTGTTTAGATCAATTTGGGTAAGTAGTTTATTTTGAGCCAAAACTAAACTAAATCATTTACTATTAATTTTGGTTTCAAATTTATATTTTTTTATAATTAAATAAGGCTCAACTTTTAAACAGAGAGGAGTAAATTAGTGCATCATACTACTTCAAAAAACAAAACATGAAACACCACAACCTACTCCACAAAAATGCGCCATCCAAAAATACAAAATACAATAATCAAATACTCGATAAATGAAATTTGAAACATAAAACATGAAACGTACAATACAAATTATATGAAACCACAAAAACACCTCAGGCTGCTGTAAGCAACCCTAGGGATAGAAAACATGAAGTAACTTAGACCACACCGCAAGGCTCCTTCATAAACATCTTTCATATTTATAATTTTTTTACATGGAACCCGAATATCTAACGTAATTATCCTATCAATTATATTATATTTTAGTTTATACTCAATCTTTTAATATAAAAACTATGAATAAATAACCTTTTTGATCGTAAGATTTTATAGTTGATATCAATTTAGTCTTAAAAAATATTTAACATCAATTTAGTTCTTATATTTTAAAATTTGATATCAATTTAGTCTAATGATCAAATCCTACTAACTTCTATAAATCTCTATTAGTGTATGTGTCATTGCTGAACTCAGAACTTGGAACTCAGAAACTTGGACAAGGAGTTGGCGAGTTTCCTTCCTTGTCTAAGTTTTTGAGTTCCAAGTTAATCGTGTCACATGAGGGTTCTCTTCTTTTTCGAGTTTCAAGTTTAACGTGTTGTATCAAGTTTTTGAGTTTCGATTTCAATGTATTGTCCAAGTTTGCGATTTCCAAATTTAATGTGGCACTTCATGTAAGATCATTCTTTCTGAGTTTCGAGTTCAACGGAGGCACATACACTAACTGAAATTTACGAACGTTAGTAGGATTTGACTATCAGACCAAATTGATTTCAAATTTTAAAATGTGAGGACGAAATTGATATCAAATATTTTTTGAAAACTGAATTGATGTCAACTATAAAATCTTAGGATGAAAAAGATTATTTACTCTACAATTATTGTTATCTTCTTCATTTGTTTTTATTTAAGTCATTTGTCTATTCGTGTTATTAATAAATATTTCATAATTAAAATGTACATTATTATTAATTGTTATAAAGATAAAAACTTGAAAAAAAAATCAAATTTTTATTTTCTACTATAAAGAGATAACTCAAATCAAATCAACTCAATTTTAGTCAAATTGTGATTTAATTAAAACTTTCTGAAAAATTTTCAAACATAAATCAAATCGAATTAACTCAATTAAATTTGATTTATTTGAATTTATTTTTTTCTTCGAACCCCAATAAATATCAAGCCATTTACGCTCATGCTTCCAGTAAATAAATGAATTATTGAATACAACTTGCAATTGATTATATTACTGCTAGACTAAACAATTCTTTGTTTGGTAGTACAGAAGAAGAGCAAAGAAAATAAACTAATGACCAAAAGTCGTCGAGTCTTTCTCTTGGGGTATGTTGTGACCACTGTTGTCAGCAGGCCCGCTTAAAATTGCAATGGACACGACTTACCATTGACAATAATATCTGCTAAACCAAACAAAATTGTGTGGCGCCGAGCGCGCGCGGGGGGCGCGGCGGTGTTGGGGATTGTTGTGAATCTTGATTGGCTTGGCAGTTATCACAAACTGACGCTAACTCTCAAAATAATTTTCTTGCACTCGCACTCACACTCACGGACATGTAGAGGAAGAGGAGCCATTTTTTATTCACAATCTCATTGATTCCATACTGACATATATAATTCACGTTATATGGTCTTTCCTATTTATAGGCAAACATAACTAATAAAATAATAATAAATATTGCTTAATAACACAAGGCGGTGCTTAGCTTGCACTAGCTATGTTTTGACTATTCAAAAATTGATCAAGAAGAAGCTGGCAAACTTATCATCTTGGGCTGCAACATACGTTGGTGGAGGCCTCATAAATAGTCTAATAATAGATGGATAATTATGCTTATGTGTATTAAGATAAGCTTTGGTTTACTTATACTAACATTGGGTGTAGCCCTAACCTGACAATGTCTTTTACCTCAGTAACGAAAACGATTTCAAGGTCTGTTTCAAAATATAATATGGAACCTTATAGTAATAAGAGAGATGTTATTTAAACATTCTCTTTGTAAACATATTCTGGGATTTTTTTTTTAATAGAAAAAAACATTTAAAAGTTTTTCTTTTCGAATTTTTTTGTCTCTATTTTCCACCTTTTACTTACACGGTTCTTAAGGATGCCCATCTATCAATGTACAAATAACATTTTCTAGTAATACCCATAGAAAAAAAAAACATTTTCCTAATAATAAATAACGAAAAAGTGAGATTCTCCACTTAATTGGATGTATGTGGCCTCATTTATTATCACAATATTTATAGTTCTTTTTCAGCTACAGAAGGAATCAAACAAAAAATGTTGTTATGCATGGGTGAGGAAGAGAGAGTGAAACTACAGATTTACATTTTATGAAAGAAAGAAATTGGGATTAGGTACGGCTTAGGATTAATCACCTATTGAATTCCATTTTTACGATCAAAGTAATCAACTAGCATACACATCTTGAATAATTGAAGGAAAAGTTGTGGGAAAAAGAAATATAAAGTCTAATGTTAATCTGAATGGATTTTAGCAGTTGTCATACGCCACTTACATATGGCAACCACTTGAAGACGTGAAAGCAGTAATTTAAAGAACGGAGACCATGAAATAGCCTTGCATATGTTAATCATGTTATGAAATATTATTTAAATGTGGATATCCTTATTTTTAACTTGATTATATTACAGTTTGATTAGATAGATTATATTATTATTTTTAGAATTTGTTATATAATCTTATCTTGTATATCTTATTCTTTAGATATAAATAATTATTTGGGTGCTATATATATGACACTTTTGATAATATCAATAATAGAATTCTCTCTTTTTTCTATTGCTCTATTCTTTTTACAATTATTTTACAACAAATCACAAAATTTAGAGATGGTAATACACGTCTAATTTTACAACAAATCACAAAATCAAACTGCAAAACTCGTTAATTTTGGAGGATTGGAATATTGCAACTTTGAACCCTCCTGCCATTGTTTTTTTTTTTTTCTTTTACCGTCTTGCCTAAGCCATCCTACAATATGTGGGTTATGGCGGGACAGATGGATAAGCCTGTTGGGTCATTCATTTTTATTTATTATTTTTTAAAAAATTTTATTTGTGGGTTAGACCTTTTCTTAACCATTCTTAAGTTAAATAAGGTAGGAATGGATCCTCTCATAGAGGAGGAGTGGTATACCGACTGATTTTTCATTTTAGAAATACTATTCATGAAAATACTAATTCCATGAATAGTTTTTTTGGGCATGATGTAACATCCCACCTAAAATAATGGAAAATGAGTAATAACATAAAATTCATTAGCTTTGATTAAGATACAATAAAACAATTATACCCCATATATCGCATCAATTGGTAGTAACAAGATGAAGAAAATAGAAATTTTGAATTAAAATATCATTGAGAAAGAAAACGACAAAATGATGATTTTACACCGAGAGTGAGGGCAAAATGTCCAACAAAATATAGAGTCAACCTAAGGCAACCCAAAATGAATAATCCATTATTTTACTAAGTACTAGTAAAGTAAAATCCTTTGAAAACTGCTAACAGCAAATTATAGCCACAATAGCATATATATATATATGTATATATATATATATATATATATATATATATATATATATATATATATATATATATATGTATATCATGAAAAGTTCATGTGGAGATAAGTGCCCGTATTCCATCAAAGTCAAAGAAGATCCCTAACCTTTTCAAAGATTTTTGAGAGGCATTACATATCATACTACCAATGAGATTCTTATATCAATTAGTAGGATTTGATCCCACGCCCTTATAGGATATAAGCCAAACCTTAACCAATTGTGCCCACTCTCATCGGAAGCGTAACTAACAGATAGTTGATAAACATAATAGATAGATAGATAGATTCATGACAAAAAATATTATGCTAAAATAAGATATAGATAATAATTATAAATTGACTAAAGCTTTGAGCTTGTTAGGGGTAAAAGCATCCAAATGCTTAAAAACAAATTTAGAAGAATTAAAATAAAATTACAATTAATTATTAGACTCAACCTACATATATAAAGATGAATTATTAAGAATTAATAATTTAATTAAGAAAACATAAAATTAATATCATAAGAATTTAAGACAAGTTGAGATACCAATTTGAGCTCACAAAATATTTTTTGGAATAATCCCAAATGGGCTTTAGAAAATTAAACGGGCCTTAAGCCCAACTCTTGTAACAAGAAAAAATTAATTAAGCCGGATTAAGTAGATTACTACATGTCAATTCACTGAAGCTAGCTTAATATTATTTTAATATTATGAAAAATCTGACCCAATCCTAGCCACTTATCTAGACATGTGGTGCCATCTAGAGGCCTCTTGGAGAGGAGTTTTAACTAATTTTTACTTTCAGAAACTTAGTGGCAACGGAGTCAAATTCCTATCCACTTTAATTATGGTAAACGGTTTACAAGTTTAGTTATAAATTATGAAAAATTAGAAAAAAAACCACTATTTTGACACTCAAAAGATTAACAAGTTAACAAACTAATCCTTAAAAAAATGTTATATTAGTCAGTTATATCTCAATAATTGGTATGTTAACAAATTAGTTTATAAAAAATTAATACATTGACAATTAGTCCTTAAAAGATCAATATGCTGATAAATTGGTCCATAAAATATTTTTTGTTAAGACAAACAGAGCCCGTTTCAAATCATGGCCACACATGGCTGCAAATAAAGGAGATCTACTTCGTCATGCATTTTCACACAGCTGGGGGCTGTAAGTTGTGCTACTTGTTTTCTTTGGTTTCTTCAATTCATAGAGGAAAATTGTTACTATTGAGCTCTCAATGGGTCAAACTTTTTTTGTATCCATGTTTGTATTGGATATTTCTGGTAGTTCCTGACCTAATAAACGGTGTGCGTCGGGTGGACATTTCCCAAGATCAGGAATTGCTTGGAAGAAGCCGAACTTCAGTCTGTTCACTTTTGGATTAGAGAGATGCCCAACACCACAGAAATTGAAAGAACAGAGGGATTTGGTGTGGGGAAGGATATAAAATATGAAGAGGCAATAAGTTTTCAGCAACAAGATTCTTGGAATGCTTATATAGTTGGTGTTGCATAGCTTCATCTTAGAAAATTTTCTGTTGTATTAATTTTGTCATAACTAAGAGACAAGCATACCGACGTGCAGTTTCATTGCTTGTAACTTTATTTACTTTCTATATTAGAACTGAATTTGAGTTAGCTTGAGATTATGAAGGATAACAAATTCTAATGCTACAACTGTTTCAAATTTTGTGTGAAATTTCATTAACTAATAGATCTCTTACCTTCAGGTACTTTCTTGTTGATTTAATTAGTGTGGAATTTTATCACTCAATTGGAGAAAACACTGACCACCAAAACTACATTTTGCTATATATTGTAAATAGATACATAGTAGTAGAATAATGAGGATAGAAGTCTTTATGCATTCCAAATATACATGTTGAAATAATTGTAAATGGTACATCTTCTTAAGACTAGTGCCAGGAATCAAACCAAAGAGATTGTTATACTACAAATCACCATATTAGTCTATTTCACGGACTAATATGTCTAGTAGTTAATAATTACAAATAATTAATATGATTAATATTTTTAAGAATTTTCATTTCTTAAGATAGCATTTGGCACATTACCTATTAAGATTACTAGTAATATAGATTATCACTTAGAAATATTGTCACTTTTTAAGTTAGTGGTAATGTTACAATACAGTATTTGGTATGCACAGGTAATCTAAATAGCAATTCATATTATCTTATTTGATTTATCAAAATTGATAGGTAATCTATGTCTTTAACCAATATAACAACAATAACAACAACAACACCAACAACAATAATAACAATAATATATTATTATTATTATTATTATTATTATTATTAATTAACAATAACAAGAAAATTTATTTGTTAATTATGATTATAATAATTAATATTATTAATAATTATTATTAATCTATAATAATTAACGTTATTTTTAGTTATTATTAATTAATAATTATCATTATTAACTAATAATAATTAGTATTATTTTTTTAAATAATAATACGAAGATGATTGCCATATTGGTGGTAATCCACATAATCACCCCCATGGAAGCAATTTACATTACTATATTAGTAGTACTCTATATTATCTTAAAAATTTGAATTATCAGTAATATTGCCCAACCAAACAAGGTAATATTATGAATCCAAGCAATTTAATCAAATATTGTCAGTAATCCAAATAGATTACTCCATACTAAATGCTAATTAAGGATTAATGTGTTAAACATTTTTCCTATCAACTTGTGGATGTGAAGATATAGGGTGCATTTATTTCAGATTTTGAAAAAAGTGATTTTGAAATTTAAATTTTATATATAATAGAAAAAACTAAAAGGTGATTTTTTTTAGAAACTACTCTTTTCACCTTCTCCAAAAAAGTTGAAAACTGATTTTTTTGAAAATCTGATTATTTTTAAAATTTTATCCAAATATATGAAAACTGATCTTTTGCTAAAAAAAGCACAAACAAACACACCCATAATATAGGAGGAATAAGAACATAGAAATATAAACCCTCACAGTATTCTTGGAATTATTATATAGTAAAAAAGGCATGCAAGCGATAGTCGTCAAGCTGAGACTAGAGAACATAACTCATCCACTAGTGCACATAAGGTTGGTATTGGCGGGAATTGGAATGTTGGTAGCAAAGAGTAGAGTTTGCAGTTAGCTCCTTTTATTTATGATAAGAGTTTGATGCATACTTCCGACTTGACAACTTGTACATTTTTCAGAAGGAAAAAAGGCATTGAGGAATAACTGAATAAGCACTAAGCAAAAACCACAGACAGTTTTTAACTTAGAAGGATTCAGCATCAGGAAGTCAATATATAGGCTTGTCAAATATTTAATTATAGCAGTTTCACTAGTGCCTGCGTCAGCTTCCATAATTAATCTCATCTATATATTTGCATATGTAGTTGTGAAGTATGAACTATCTATATGATAATATATTTTATGGTAATATTTCAATCTTGCTCTTGTTTGAGATTCTCATCTTTGTTTTCGGTCTTCCGGATTGGGAGGCTATGTTATCTCAATTATCTGATTCCAGAACACTACTAACACATGCATGCAATTGAGGAATTAACTACCTAGTCCTGTTTTATGCATGTTAATGATTATATATTTCCAGGCATATAAGAATTGGGATTCGTACGAATTGATTGAGGGCTTATTACGAAATGGGGCTTATAGATATCTTCATTGCTGCATCCATGCCGGTGTTGAAAGTACTACTGGTTACAGCACTTGGGTCATATCTTGCTTTAGATTGTGTTGATACCTTAGGGACAGAAGCTAGGAAGCACTTGAATATTGTGAGTTCTCTATTATTTGCACATTTTTAATTGTATTTTTGCGTGTCTGTTAGAACTGTACGGGTAAACTCGTTGGACTATGAATCAATCTTGTTTATAGTTCAAATGTTTTGTTCTCTCATTCTATCATAAATTTAACCAGTTGTTATTAAAGTAGGACTCGGAAGCTTCACCAGTTTAATTTCCGATTTAATTTTTAAAACATTGGTCTCTGTGTGTATTACACTTGGTTATTGGCTAACTGCCGTATTTTTCTATGCATCAACAGGTAGCATTTTACGTATTAAATCCAGCCCTGGTAGCAGCCAATCTTGCCAGAACAATTACATAGGATAGTATGGTGAAATTGTGAGTTAGATTATGCTGCATTCATTAGTCAAATCAAAACGGCCGGGAACAAAAATAATTATCTCAATGATTCTATTTTATTATCATTATCATCATTTTCTAGCATATTCTTCCGTATGATATTGTACTTCGAGGCACTTACCCTTCAAATGCGTGCCATAGGTGGTTCATGCCGGTTAACATCCTTCTCACTTTTGTTATTGGTTCAATCCTTGGATTGTTGGTTATTCACATAAGCAGAGCACCTCAACATCTGAGAGGTATCATTGTTGGTTGCACTGCTGCAGGTATTATTCATCAAGATTAAAGTAATATTCTACATTTTTTTTCAAAACAAAAAAAAAAAAAAGGTTCTTTTAATTATAGGTATGGTTGTGGGAATCAAAACATTTTTTTTTTTCATTTTTCTATAAACGGGTAATTTAGGAAACTTGTCTCTCATTATAATCCCAGCAGTATGTAAAGAAAGAGGAAGCCCGTTTGGGGCTCCTGATGCTTGTGACACGTATGGAATAGCTTATGCTTCCCTTTCACTCGCGGTAAAATGTTCCATTACGTGTGTGACAATGTGATTTTCCCATCTCATTACTCATTACGCTCTCAAGTTTGTCCTTAAGAAAAATATAGCCAAACATATTAATTTTTGAAAAATAAAATTCTTCAATATAGTTTGAATTTAATTTAAATGCACCGACAGTGTAATGTGACAATGTGATTTTCCCATCTCATTGTGCTCTCAAGTTTGTCCTTAAGAAAAATATTGTCAAACATATTAATTTTTGAAGAATAAAATTCTTCAATATAGTTTGAATTTAATTTAAATGCACTGATAGTGTAAAACAGTTTTACATTATCAACCAATAAAAATAGTAGAAAATGCCAACTCATACAAATAACTACCCATTATAATGAGGGATCCACCATGATTGCTCACTTTTTCCTATTTCTATCGGTTGATAGTGTAACACTGTTAATACATACCAATTACACTCATATAATTTTTGAAAAACAACAATCACATTAACTTTTTATTATTAGACAAATTAATTCCTCAAGCAGACTAACATTTATAATCTTTGAAAATTATCTTGTGAGTTTTTATTTTAATAATAAGAATTAATGTGTACTACTTCTTTCCGGACCAAACTGAGAATTTACTTTTCTTTTATGTGCTTACAGGTGGATATACAAGGCAACTCGGTCTCCAATAGACTATATATAAACGGTAGATTCTAGGATTTGAACCTAGGTTCTTGTGGATGCAAAACACAAGCCTTACCTCTATACTAAAGGCACATGTTGTGCTATAATATTCAATCAAATTCTATATATTGTATTATGCTATTCTAAAATAACATTTATGCGAGTTAGCAGACCAACCCACTAACCTACAAGCTTAGCCCATTTAGCCCGCCAGTTAAGTGTAGCGGTTAAAAAAATTCGCGAATTAACGGGTTAGGAAAATACCTAGTCCTAACCTGTGCGGATTGCGGATTAAACGGACCAGCCCGCGGACCGTGACCCATATACCCAGCTCTAGATGTGCTTATTATTGTGATACTTCAGCTAGGAAACATTTATTTGTGGACCTATGTATATAACACAGTCAGGGACTCTTCAAGAGGCACCACCAATTGCTCCAATGCTTCTAATGACTCCATCAACGAGTCTCCAAGAAAATACTCTGAATCAGACTTGGTTAGTTGCTCAGAACCTTTGCTTGTATCCAATGAATTGATCAGGGAGGATGATACAGATCAATGTGTACTACCCTGCACTACATCTGAAGGAAAATATGAGGTTCTTTACTGCAAAACCAACTATGCAATCCTAATCTTCTTCCTTTGTATATGTAGAACAAGAGACAGGAAGAATGCTGTTACTCTTTTTTCCTTATTATCTATCTAAATACTGCTATGTAGTAATACAAAATTAGTCAGATAAAATTGTAAGGAATGGAACACTCATTTATCCAAGAGCAGGACAAACTTTTTGTACGAAAATTCTGGCAGAACGGTTCTTGCTATGAGCATGTTCCTATCTATATATCTATCTATCTATGGTCGCTAGACGGTGATAAATTTAACAAACTTAGTTTATACATCACTTCATTGGTTGGCTACGTTATGGAAGCTTAAATTAATACTGAATAATTGAATGGCAGGTGGCAGCTACAATTAACATGAAGAAGCGTTTACAGTTGTTTCTTAGAAAAAGAAATCTGAAGGAATCATTTGCTCCATTGACTATTGGAGCGGTATGGCTACATCTCCTTGATCATGAAGCTAATAACATGGTTGAACTTGCACCAAAAACTAAGAACACGGTTGAACTTATTATGGCAGAGAAGGAAAAAAATAAGATACATAGAAAGACATTTCATTCATGGAATATAGTCAAAAGTCAGAATTAGATATAAACAGCTTGGTACTTTACCTATAAATTATTTATGGGACCTTATGGTGTAAAATTTTGCACCATTTTAATTCCAATATCCTAGCACAAGATTGATTGCTTGCAAAATTAGCCGTGCTAACAATGTTAGATTGACATTTTTCAGATATACTTCACACTATATCTTATGTGTTTTGTTTATTATTTTTTGGGTTAAAGTTGACCTTACTATGTAATGATTACTAGAAGGACAACTTTATGCTTTTGTTTGTAAAAAGGTTGTCTAAGTATGGCCTAAAGTATGGCTTAATCTGACAGCCATTTGATATTGTATATTTGCTATGAATGAAAAAACACATTGCTTTCCTTCTCATTTTGAGTGTGTTCTACGTGTTCCTCTATTTTTTCTTTTGCTGTTATTGTTTTCTTTACAGGGTATCAACAGCTTCATTGATCTTAAGGGATCTGTGAGTGAGAGAAAACTAGTAAGGAAATACAGAAAAAAACCTCAAACACCACCATGGCATCTAGCAATAGCTCCTTATCTCCACCTCTTATATTTTCAGGAGAAAACTACCATGTATGGGCTACAAAAATGAAGACTTATCTAAGAGCTCAATGTTTATGGGAGATAGTGGAGTCAGGAAGTAACCCACCTCCTTTGTCAAATAACCCAACAGGAGCTCAGATAAGAAACTACAATGAGGAAGTGGCCAAGGAAGGCAAAGCACTTGCCATCATACATGTAGCTCTACATGATGATGTCTTTATCAAGATTCTGAATCTTGACACTGCAAAGGAAGCTTGGGACAAACTCAAGGAGGAGTTCCAAGGTAGTGAAAGAACAAGGAGGATGCAGATTTTAAATTTAAGAAGAGAACTTGAAGCAATCAAAATGAAAGAAATTGAAATAGTGAAGGAGTTTTCAGACAGGCTTTCAAAGGTTGTGACTCAAATCAGGTTGCTAGGTGAGGAGTTAAGTGACCAATGTGTGGTGGAGAAGATCTTGGTGTGTCTTCCAGAGAGGTTTGAGTCAAAAATCTCCTCTCTTGAAGAAAATAAGGACTTCTCCAAAATATCACTTGCAGAGCTTGTGAATGCTCTGCAAGCTACTGAGCAAAGAAGATATTTGAGAATGGAAGAAAGTGTTGAAAGTGCTTTTGTGGTTAACAACAAGGGAAAAACTTGAGGGTTAGCAGTTCTGGAAAAAAGCCATTTGGTGGGAAGAAAGAAAAAGATAAGAAAGAAGAATGCAGTAAAGGTGGGGAGAAAAAAGGGAAGTATCCACCTTGCCCTCATTGTAAGAAGAGAAATCATTCAGAGAACTTTTGCTAGTTCAAGCCAAATGTAAGGTGCAGATCTTGTAATCAGCTTGGTCAAGTTGACAAGGTTTACAAAAGGAAGGGAAATCAGCAAAGACAATAAGCATAAGTAGCTGAGAATCAAGAGCAAAAATAGAGGAACACGTAGAACACACTCAAAAATGAGAAGGAAAGCAATGTGTTTTTTTTTTTCATTCATAGCAAATATACAATATCAGATGGTTGTCAGATTAAGCCATACTTAGACAACCTTTTTACAAACAAAAGCATAAAGTTGTTCTTCTAGTAATCATTACATAGTAAGGTTAACTTTAACCCAAAAAATAATAAACAAAACACATAAGATATAGCTTGAAGTATATCTGAAAAATCTCAATCTAACACTCCTCCTTGAGATTTTTCTTAGATACTCCAAGCTTTGCCTTTAAGATACTCAAATCTGGCTTTAGGCGATGCCTTAGTCAGAATGTTTGCTAACTGCATATCAGAGTTGCATTGCTGTAGATTTACTTCACCTTGCTTCTCTGCCTCTCTAATTGTATGATACTTAACTTTGATGTGCTTAGTTTTTCCATGCTGAGTAGGATTTTTGGTTATGGCTGTAGCAAACTTGTTATCCACCCAAATAATAGTAGCTTCATTTTGTTGCTGCCCCAGGTCTAATAGAACCTTTCTTAACCAAATTGCTTGATTTGCTGCTGCTGCTGCAGAGATATACTCAGCTTCAGCTGAGGATTGAGCAACCACATCTTGTTTCTTTGAGTTCCAACAAAATGCACCACTTCCAAATGAGAATACTGACAAGTGTTGGGTATCTCAACATGGAGAAAACTTCTCCGTTGTTTTTTCATGGCTTAGTTTTATTTTAAATAAGGAGCACTAAAATTATAGAAATGAGAGAGAAAAACAGGGGGAAGGATGTGTTATAGTTAGATAATTTTTTATTATAAATACAAAATATTTTGTTGATGAAAAGTGAGAAAGAGTGTGTGAGAAACAAAAGTTTCTTTATGTAGAATAGAGTTAATTGTGAGTGACAAGAATAGTGAGGAGTTTGTTGCTATTATTTTCAGGGAAATATAGTGCCACTGTTTTTGGCGTATATCTTACATTGTGTGTTATTGTAAAGCTCTATTTGTACCTACTATTTTATATAGTAGAAGTTCTTATTGGAGTTTATATTTCTTTGTGGACAATTATACCACAAGAAATTATTGTGTGTCATTCTATTACTCTTAATTTTCGCTGCTTATTAAGAGGTATTTCCTAACAAGTGGTGTCAGAGCCACTAGTTACGAGAATGGAGGCGAAGACAAACAAGATGATCAACTTGAATGGAACAACCACATATAGAGAAACAAGATGAAGGATCTCTTATTTATCACAAAGTTGCATTTACCAGTGTTTAGCATAGATAAACCCGATAACAAATCTAACAAGGAATGGGCATTCGAGCATGAGCAAGTTTACGGGTTCATCCGACAATTTGTCGAAGATAATATGTACAATCACATTTGCAGAGAAAGTCATGCTAGGACATTGTGGCAAAAACTCGAGGAGTTATATGCTTCAAAGACGAGGAATAACAAGTTGTTCTATTTAACAAAGTTAATGCAGGTAAAATACCGAGAAGGTACTTTTGTAGCTGATCACTTAAATGAAGTGCAAGGGATTGTGGATCAGTTGTCAGGAATGGGCATAAACTTTGACGATAAATGCTTGCTTCCTTACCAGAGTCTTGGGAGACTTTGAAGATTTCACTCACAAATACTGCACCAAATGGTGTAATGAATATGGAGAGCATCAAGAGTGGTGTTCTTAATGAAGAGATGAGACGGAGATCACAAAACTCATCCTCTTCATCTCAATCAGAAATTATGGTTGCCAATTTCAGAGGAAGAAGCCAATCAGGGGGTTCAAAGCCTAGAGATAAGAGCAGAGGAAGATCAAACAAGTATGCAAATGTAGTGTGCTATTATTGCAAAAATAAAGGACACGTCAAAATGTTCTGTCGAGCTTTCAAGAAGGATCGAGAAAAGAACAAAGGCAAAGAAGTAAGAAAAGAAGACATGGATGATGATGATCTATCAAATGTTATTGATGAGTTCAACAACATTTATGATGGTGATTTTATCAATCTCATAACCAATGAAACTAGTTGGGTGAACCAATGAAACTAGTTGGGTGATTGATAGTGGTGCAACCATCCATGCTACGCATTGAAGAGAATTGTTCTCATCTTATACACTAGGAAATTTTGGTGTTGTTAAAATAAGAAATAATATGTTCTCCAAGGTAATTGGTAAAGGAGATGTTTGTTTGATCATGGACAATGGCACAAGATTGGTGTTAAGAGATGTTAGGTATGTTGCAAATATGCGCCTGAATTTGATCTCTGTAAGTAGACTTAATGATGAAGGTTTGTGTAGCACCTTCAAGGATGGAAAATGGAAACTTACTAAAGGCTCTATGCTAGTGGCCCAAGGTTTGAAGTATTCCACGCTGTATGTGATGCATGGAAAGATTTCCGCTGATGTAGTAAATGCAGTGGAGAAGGACAATACAGTTGAATTATGGCACAAGAGACTTAGCCATATTGGTGAGAAAGGGATGACAAAATTAATGGCACAGAAGGTATTACCTGAACTAAGTCAGTTGCATTTGAAAAGGTGTGTTGATTGCCTAGCAAGAAAACAGAATAGAGTCGCCTTCAAGAGTTTCCCTCCTTTCAGGAAGAATAGTGTACTAGATTTGATACACTCAGATCTATGTGGGCCATTGAAAAGGTCACTTGGTGGAGGTCAATATTTTGTGACCTTCATTGATGATCATTCCAGGAAGATGTGGGTGTCTAAAATCTAAAGATCAAGTGCTAGATGTTTTCAAGCAATTTCATGCGTCGATTGAAAGAGAAGCTGGGAAGAAACTCAAGTGCATCAAGACAGACAATGGTGGAGAGTACATTGGTCCATTTGATGTTTATCGTAAAGAGCATGGTATTTGATATGAAATGACACCTCCAAAAAGACCACAACTAAACGGATTAGTTGAAAGGATGAATAGGACTTTGATGGAAAGAGTTAGATGCTTACTCTCATATTCAAAGTTGCCTAAGATTTTCTGGGGTGAAGCTTTACGAATAGCAGTGCGTGTTTTAAATCTTTCACCTTGTGTTCCTTTGCAATATGAAACTCCAGAGAAGATATGGTCAGGAAATAATGTTTCGTACCATCATCTTAGGGTGTTTGGGTGTAAAGCCTTTGTGCATGTACCTAAGGATGAAAGATCCAAACTTGATGTCAAGACGAGACAATGTATATTCATCAGCTATGGCCAAGATCAACTTGGCTATAGATTTTATGATCCCATTGAGAAGAAACTAGTAAGGAGTTATGATGCTGTATTTGTCAAAGAACAGACCATCAATGATATTGATGAGGTCCAGAAAAATGCTCCTGATTTTAGTGATAGTCTATTGACTTAGAGTTAATTCCTTCAACATTGACTCCAAGACAAGTTGAAGATGAAATCCATGAAGATCGACATGATGGGGATGAAGCTCATGTTGAATTTGAACCATATGCTAATGATGTTTAAGTTCAATCACCAACGATTGCAGCTTCTCCAATAGCACTGAGGAGATCTAGTAGACGCAGACAACCTTCTACTAGGTATCCTAGTAGCTAGTATGTATTATTAATTGGTAAGGGAGAGCCTAAAAGCTTTGAAGAAACAATGGATGATGATCACAAGCAAAAATGGATCGAGGCCATGAAAGATGAGATGAAGTCCTTGCATGAGAACAAGACTTTTGAGTTGGTGAAGCTACCCAAAGGTAAAAAAACTTTGAAAAATAGGTGGGTGTTCACGATCAAGCATGAAGAGCACAGTCTCCATCCGAGATTCAAAGCTAGACTAGTTGTTAAGGGATACAATCAAAGAAAAGGTATTGATTTTGATGAAATTTTTTCACCTATTGTGAAGATGACATCCATTTGTATAGTTTTGGGACTAACAGCTAGTCTTGACCTAGAAGTTGAGCAAATGGATGTGAAGATTGCCTTTCTTCATGGTGATTTAGAAAAAGAAATTTATATGGAGTAGCCAGAGGGTTTCAAAGAGAAAGGAAAAGAAGAATGTGTCTGTAAGCTAAGGAAAGTTTGTATGGCTTAAAACAGGCATCTCGACAATGGTGCAAGAAGTTTGAGTCTATTATGGGGGAGAAGGCTACAAAAATACTACTTCAAATCATTGTGTTTTTGTACAAAAATTCTCTGATGATGATTTTATCATTCTCTTGCTTTATGTTGATGACATATTAATTGCTGGTAAGAATGTATCCAGGATTAACAATCTAAAGAAGCAGTTAAGCAAGTCTTTTGCCATGAAAGACTTGGGAGCAGCAAAGCATATCCTTGGTATAAGTATACTCAGAGATAGGAATGCGAAGAAGATATGGTTGTCCTAAGAGAAGTATATTGAGAAAGTGTTGCAGAGATTTGGCATGGAAAAGGCTAAAGCTGTTAGTTGTCCTCTTGCCAATCACTTTAGGTTGAGTTCAAAACAAAGCCCTTCCACAAATGAAGAGAAGGAAGAAATGGATAAGGTACCATATGTTTCAGCAGTTGGAAGCTTGATGTACGCCATGGTATGTACACGACCTGATATAGCGCACTCAACTGGAGTGGTAAGTTGATTTCTTTCAAATCCAGGAAAGGAACATTGGGTTGCAGTTAAATGGATTCTCAGATATCTCCATAGTACTTCCAAAATCTGTCTAAGTTTTGGAAATGCTAATCCTATGTTAATTGGCTACACAAATGTAGATATGGCTGGTGATGTTGACTCGAGAAAGCCTACATCGGGATATCTAATTACATTTGCAGGGGGAGCCATGTCGTGGTAGTCAAAGTTGCATAAATGTGTTGCTCTTTCCACTACTGAAGCAGAGTTTATTGCAGCAACAGAAGCATGTAAAGAGTTGTTATGGATGAAGAAGTTCTTGAATGAACTTGGTTTCCAGTAAGAAAACTATCAATTGTTCTGTGATAGTCAAACCAATATTCATCTTGGTAAGAATTCCTCCTTTCACTTAAGGTCTAAACATATTGATGTTAGGTACCACTGGATCAGGGATGTGTTGGAGATGAAGCAATTACAGCATGAGAAGATCCATATAGATGAGAATGGATCAGATATGTTGACAAAGGTTCTACCAAGAGAAAAGTTTGAATATTGTCGATTAGCAGTAGGAATGGCGGAATCCTCCATGTAGTCGGGAGGGGGAGAATTGACAAGTGTTGGGCCCCTCAACATGGAGAAAACTTCTCCGTTATTTTTTGATGGCTTAGTTTTATTTTAAATAAGGAGCACTAAAATTATAGAAATGAAAGAGAAAAACAGGGGGAAGGACATGTTATAGTTAGATAATTTTTTATTATAAATACAAAATGTTTTCTTGATGAAAAGTGAGAGAGAGTGTGAGAAACAAAAGTTTCTTTACATAGAACAGAGTTAATTGTGAGTGACAAAAATAGTGAGGAGTTTGTTGCTATTATTTTTTGGGAAATATAGTGCCACTATTTTTGACATATATCTCACATTGTGTGTTATTGTAAAGCTCTGTTTGTACCTACTATTTTATATAGTAGAAGTTCTTATTAGAGTTTATATTTCTTTATGGACAATTATACCACAAGAAATTATTGTGTGCCATTCTATTACTCTTAATTTCTGCTGCTTATTAAGATGTATTTCCTAACAAATACATACCCTGAGGTACTTTTAGAATCATCCAAGCATCCAGCCCAATCACAATCTGCATATCCTTGAAGCCTGTTAGTATCACTTTTCATGTACTACAAGCCATGATCAAATGTTCCTTTGATGTATCTCAAAACTCTTTTGGCTGCACCATAGTGAACTTTGCTAGGAGATTGCATGAATCTTGAAAGAAGACTTGCAGCAAACATGATATCTGGTCTAGATGCTGACAAGTATAAGAGACTCCCAATCAAGCTTCTATAAGTAAAGGCATCAATCTGCTCTTCACCATCATTTTTAGATAATTTATTATTCATAACCAATGGAATGGAGACTGGTTTTGCTTTCTCCATTTGAAACTTTTTCAGAATCTCCTAGGCATACTTCTTTTGTGAAATAAATATTCCTTCATTACATTGCTCAATCTCTATTCCCAAAAAAATATTTCATTTCACCAAGGTCTGACATTTGAAACTCTTTCTCCATGGATATCTTAAAATTCTCCAAAGTGTTTGAATCACCCCCTGTGACTAAGAGATCATCTACATATAAAGATAAAATGAGTTGCACATCATCTCCAGCCTTCTTGACATATAGTGTAGCTTCATTTTCACTTCTACAGAAACCTTGTTGCATTAAGTAGGAGTCAATTTTGCTATACCAAGCTCAAGGAGCTTGTTTTAGGCCATAAAGAGCTTTGTGAAGCTTGTACACCTTCTCTTCAAAACCTACAAAATGAAATCCCTCAGGCTGCTCAACATAAATGTCTTCATCAAGTAGCCCATTATGAAATGCAGATTTAACATCTAAATGCCTGATTTTCTAGCCCATGTTTGCTGCCAAAGCAACCAGTAGTCTAATAGTATCATGCCTTGCCACAGGTGCAAATGTATTAGAAAAATCAATACCATACTGCTGAAAATACCCCTTGACAATTAATCTGGCCTTATGTTTGTTTATAAAACCATTTGGATTCAATTTGGTTCTATAAACCCATTTAACACCAATTACTCTTTGACTTCCTGGTTTATCTACTAGGTTCCAAGTTCCATTCCTGTTGATCACATCAATCTCTCCTTCATTGCAGCTCTCCATTCTTCTTTAGTTGAAGCTTCACTATAACTTGAAGGTTTAAGGGAAGCAACATTGCATCTCTGATATGCAATTAGTAGACATTCTGACTAAGGCATTGCCTAAAGTCAAATTTGAGTATCTTAAGGCAAAGCTTGGAGTATCTAAGAAAAATCTCAAGGAGGAGTGTTAGATTGAGATTTTTCAGATATACTTCAAGCTATATCTTATGTGTTTTGTTTATTATTTTTTGGGTTAAAGCTGACCTTACTATGTAATGATTACTAGAAGGACAACTTTATGCTTTTGTTTGTAAAAAGGCTGTCTAAGTATGGCCTAAAGTATGGCTTAATCTGACAGCCATATGATATTGTATATTGGCTATGAATGAAAAAAAAAACACATTGCTTTCATTCTCATTTTTGAGTGTGTTCTACGTGTTCCTCTGTTTTTGCTTTTGATTCTCAGCTACTTGTGCTTGTTGTCTTTGCTGATTTCCTTCCTTTTGCAAACCTTGCCAACATGACCAAGCGGATTACAAGATCTGCACCTTACATTTGGCTTGAACTAGCAAAAATTCTCTAAATGATTCCTCTTCTTACAATGAGGGCAAGGTGGATACTTCCCTTTTTTCTCCCCATCTTTATTGCCTTCTTCTTTCTTATATTTTCCTTTCTTCCCACCAAATGGCTTTTTTCCAAAACTGCTGCCCTCTTGAGTTTTTCCCTTATCGTTAACCACAAAAGCACTTTCAACACTTTCTTCCATTCTCAAATATCTTTTTTGTTCAGTAGCTTGCAGAGCATTCACAAGCTCTGCAAGTGATATTTTGGAAAAGTCCTTATTTTCTTCAAGCGAGAAGATTTTTGACTCAAACCTCTCTGGAAGATACACCAAGATCTTCTCCACCAAACGTTGGTCACTTAACTCCTGACCTAGCAACTTGATTTGAGTCACAACCTTTGAAAGCCTGTCTGAAAACTCCTTCATTGTTTCAGCTTCTTTCATTTTGATTGCTTCAAATTCTTTTCTTAAATTTAAAATCTGCACCCTCCTTGTTCTTTCACTGCCTTGGAACTTCTCCTTGAGTTTGTCCCAAGCTTCCTTTGCAGTGTCAAGATTCAGAATCTTGATAAAGACATCATCATGTATACATCCAGTTGTTCACTAAATACCTCAAGCTAGGCGCAGGCTCCCGGGTTTTACTCAGCAGCTCCAGCAATGTCATTGGAAGCTGGTTTTCCAACAAGGTAATATCTCTCCAAATATACATCAATTGGTCAAGCTTTAGCATCAGTTCTTCTGGACAATGATCGTCAACATGTTCTAAGTAATAGAGCAAAGAACATCCGTCCACGAGCAACATCCAAGAAAGTTCCCTATCAGCGTAGCCTGCAGTCAAATCCTTAGTGAACAGCTCCCTCAGTTCCTGAATGTTATCTTCTACAGTTTTAAGCAGAAACTGGGCTGCAGCATCGGTACTACTTCCAGTGTTTTCACCGTATTCTCTGAAATACAAGGACGTCCATTGATTTTTGAATTGCTGTCCTTGCCAGAGATTTTCATTCTGGTGATGGATGGTACCAAACGATATTATCTTGGGTGAGCAGTACTTAACAAAGTCGGGATTTTGACGCAAAAAAGCAGGAACCCTTTGGATCTTTGGAATTTGATTATTTCCTTCAAGTCTTTGGTTTACCAGCCAGTCAAGCTTTTCATCTATCTCGACCATTGTGCGATGGTTAGGGTTCGTCGGGCTTTCTTGTCCCTGAAATCACCCTACAACCAAAATAAATTAACTGTATATCAATGAAAAATATAATTAAGTATCAAGATAAACTTATTTTAAACAAATCCTACAAGCTTCTGTTACTAAAAGTAGAGTTATCTAACAAATGATGTTACGTAACTTTATTGATCTTTGTTACTTAACTATTTTGTTGCCTATACCATACTCTTTATCTGATTTTGCTTTTGTCATACTTTTATGCTTGAGTGCTTCGTAGCAGGGTTTTAAATTGCAGTTCCAGCCGTAAATGCGATCGCAAATATTTTTATTGAGACATAAAATATTATGAAAAATATTATGTTTAATGAAAACTTTAATAAAAAAAAACTATCTTGTTATAAAAGTAAGTTTATTGAGATATAATTGATGAGTCTAATATGCAATAAATTGAAATAATAAATTTATTAAGAATAGTTTATATCATAAGTAAATTAAAAAAATTAATTAGCAAAAATTTAAACTACTAATTAAAAATTTGAATCGATACAATTTTAGAGTGTGTTATAAGCTTTAGAGTTTAAATATTTAATTTGAATTTGATTTTAATTAATAATTATTTATAAGATTTGTATGTTTGTAACTCCCTTATAATATATATTTAGTGTCACCTCAAAGTATAATTTTTATATTTACATAACCTATGTGATACATGTTTAGTATCACCTATTTGATGTATCAATATTAGTTAAAAAAAAAAAAAACAATCTATGGCTATTTTTTTGTGCCATTAAAATTTTTTAGATTATTTAAGGATATTATAAAATTTTAAACCTAGGAGTAAGTTTTAAAGAATTTATAAAATTCTTTATCCTTGCTTTTCAAACTATTAAATCTATGATATTTTTATTAATAAAAAAATAATATTACATATTAAAACTTCAAATACCTAAACTTACATATTACAGATATAAATATATGATATAGATCTATAATTAAAGTGCTGTAATATTAGAAAAATTAATTAATAATAATTTTTGTTGCTTATTAAAAAAATTGAATTAATATAACTTTAGAATGTACTATAAATTTTAAAGTTCAAACATTTAATTTTAAATATGGTTTTAGTTGTTGATAATTGTAATTTATGTCAATCATTGACCGTGCAATTTATATTTTTGCATCACTCGTATAATATATGTTTAATATCATGTCAAAGTGCAATTTTTATATTTGCATTATTCATGTAATACATATTTAGTATTACCTATTTGAGGTATCAATATTAATTAAAAAATTAATTTCTGGCTATTTTTTGTATCATTAAAATTTCATCAGTTATTTAAGGATATTATAAAATTTCAATTTATGAGTAAATTTTAAATAACTAATAAAATTTTCCATCCCTTGCTTTTCAAGTCATTAAATCCATGGTATTTTTTATCAATAAAAATGGTAATAATATTATATATTAAACATTCAAATATCTAAGCTTGTAGATATTAATATATGATATAGAATTATAACTTGCATGTTGTAAGGTTAGAACAATTAATTAACAATAATTTAAATTGCTAATTAAAAAATTTAATTAATATAACTTTAAAGTGTGCTATAAGCTTAAAAATTCAAATATTTAATTTAAAGTGTGTTTTTAATTCTTAATAATTATAATATATATTGATCATTATCTATGCAACTATATATTTGTATCACCTATTAATATGTGTTTAGTATCATCTTAAAGTATAATTTTTATCTTTGTTCCTTGTTTTATGAGCCATTAAATCTATTTCATTTTTTTATTAATACAAAGCCAATAATATTGCATATTAAAGCTTCAAACATTTAATTTTATAGTTGTAAAATATAAATATACAATTAGATGCCGTGAGATTTAAGAAAATAATTAATAATAACTTAAATAATTCATAATTTATTCTCAAAATTAAGAAATGTTTTATTGTGACTAAAAATATACATGTACATATAATTTATTAATTTAAGTTTAATATAAATTTATATTAACTATAAGGCAAGCATAATGTATATTTTCTTATCACCTAGATAATGTATATATTTATTATGACCCGTTTGAGGTATCAACATTTGTGGCAATATCATTTTATGCTAAATTGCTTTTATCATGTTAGTATCATTGTCTTAAATAATATTTTAATAAAAATTTATTGAATAATATTTTCTATTATTTTTTAGGCATTAAACCATGGTATTAAAAATCATCTAACGTGAAAAATAACTGAAAATATTGATTATAATTATGCTTATATATATATCTCAAGGAAGAATCCACTTTCAATTATGATATGCATTAAAAAAGAATAAATTTTGGTTGGTTGTTATAGGCAAAGTAACTTTTGGAGGGAAATCAAATTTTGAAAAAGATAAAGATTCTCAAGCAAAAATTCACTTTCATTTATGACATGTATTAAAAAAGAAAAATAAAAAGCAAATAAATTTTGACTAGTTGACATGGGTGGTGAAATTTTTGGAGGGAATTCAAATTCATCATAATATAACATTGGAAACCAAATGCCACCTTATCAATTTCACCATCCCTATCACTTTGTTGATATTATTTAGTATCATCTTAAAGTATAATTTTTATGTTTGCATCACCTATATAATAAATATTTAATATTACCTATTTAAGATACCAATATTAGTTAAAAAAACTAATTTACAACTATTTTTTTCGTGTTACTAAATTCTTTAGGTTATTTTAGGATTTTATAAAATTTCATTCTATCAATAAGTTTTAAACTACTTATAAAATTCTTTGCTCCTTGTTTTATGGGCTATTGAATCTATGACATTTTTAATTAATACAAAATCAATAATATTTTATATTAAAACTCAAAACATCTTATTTTATAGTCGTAAAATATAAATCTATAATTGGATGTTGTAAGATTTAAAAAATTAATTAACAATAATTTAAATTATTATTAATTTATTCTCAAAGCTAAGAAATATTTTATTGTGACTAAAAATACACACACACACACACATATATATATATATATAAATTTATGATATTATTAAAAAAAAAATCAAGAATAAATTTTGATTGGTCAATTTGTTGCTCTATAACATCCCAGTTGCCAAGTTATGAACATTTAGGTTTCCGGTCACAGCTTGCATTATCAAATGTGCGTACACAGTTATTTATAATTACATCAGAGGAAAAGATAATCACCACCAAATGAGGGCAGTGAGGTAACAAGGAAGCTGGTTACTACACAAGTGGTGGAAGCCACAAATTATGGCTCCGAGATTACAGTAACAAACAAAAGAAAGATAAGAAATTCAACGATAGAATCTCCAATAGAATAATGCGAATCCCCATTAGAATAATGCTACAGTGCATGCTCCCTTGTGTGGCTAGCTTGTTCTTCATTCTCTTTTACCCCCAAAAAAAAAAAAAAAAGAAGCTGGAGGTTGGTAAATATCAACCAACCCCAGCTTAGGAAAGAATTGTTGCAGAGAGGGTAGAGTGAGGCCCAAAAAGATCAACCACTTGCATAGAAGAAGAAGTGGGCAAGAGTCGCATCAAGCCATTCTAAGACTTTTTACGATATGTCGAGGTGCTTTTTTCGTTGGTGGAAGACGAGATTGGTAGCAATGTGCAGCGCACTCTGGTTGTCGCAATAGAGAACCGCGGCTGAGAGCTAATGAGATGCAGTTCACGGACAAGATGGGATTACCACTGTAGCTCGCAGGTTGCGGAGGCGAGAGCCCGATACTCCGCTTCGGAGGAAGAATGAGACACAGTGGCTTCTTTCTTGGTTCTCCATGAAATGAGAGAGCTTCCAAGGGAAACCAAAAACCAAAAACCAAAAACAGATCGACGTGTATTTGGACACCCGGCCCAGTCTGGGTCACTGAATCCTGAGAGTTGAAGCTCAGAGTCACACCGGAACAGAGGCCCGCATCCAGGACTCCCTTTGAGGTAGCGGAGGAGGCGAGTTGCAGCACAGAAGTGGTTCATGGTGGGTGCAGCCATGAATTGGATCAGCTGCTGCATGGTAAACGTGTTCTCGGGGCGGGTGGTGGTGAGATATAGCAACCGCCCAACAAGCCAGCGACGATAGGAGACAGCATCTGGATAAGCAGCAGAGCTATCTTGCTGTAGACGAAGAGCTGGATCGATGGGGTTTTGGGTTGGTTTAGCTCCCAAAAGCTCAGTTTCTGTGAGAAGGCTTAGGCAGTAATGATGCTGATATAAGGATATTCCCAGCCGAGAGTGAGCAACCTCGAGGCACAAAAAGAATTTCTACACCCCAAGGTCTTCGATTTTAAAATTCAAATCAAGCTGTCTCTTGATAAAATCAAATTCCTACAAACAATTCCCAGCTAGAATAATTTCGTCAACATAAACAAAAAGCGCAATGATAAATGAATTAGTAACTTTAACAAAGAGAGTATGATTGTAACAACCCGATTTAGCTGTATTTATAATTAATATTGTTATGATTAACTAATATTAAATTTATAAATATAGAGGAGAATTAGCTGTGTTTATAATTAATATTGTTAGCGATTAACTAATATTAAATTTATAAATATAGAGGAGAATGTTGAAAAATAAAAGTGATAATTTAATATAATTAAAATATTAAACGCGCCATAAAAATTTTACAAATAGTTTATTAGGATACAAGAAATTGATTTGATAGGATTTTAAAATATGAGAACCTAATTAACATGTGACAAACTCAATTTATGTGGTTAAAATTTAACCATCTTGGTCAAAAAATTGAGAGCAAAATTAACCACAAAATTAAAGTTTGCTACATCAACTTAATAAAATTATAATAAAAGAAAAGAAATCCCCAAAAAATGCTCATCTTCTCTCTCTTCCTTCTAAAAACCATGGCTTTCTCTGCATTTTCTTCTTGCATTTTTGCTTCACAATTTCCTAAACCTTGCTGTTTCTTTTGCTTCCTTCAAAAAGAGCATCCATAATCAAGCATCACCACTATCATATAGTATCAAAGTGAAGCCAAAATAAAGAGTCAATAGTCAAAGGCAGATGGGTTTGTCACATAGTAAGGGATCATAGTCTAGCTCATAAGTTTAGGTTTAATGTAATTAAAGAATCAATAAAATGGGTTAATCATGTGAAACCTGTATTGCAAGTCTTTCCAATCTTTTGGTACCCTATCTATCTCCTTCTACTTATCCATATCTATTAAATATTGTCCAGTTTTGAGTTCAATGAATTTGACTTGTTCCTTTACTTTCCCTCTTACCTTCATTATCTACTCTCTTATCTCTTTCTTTCATCATTAGAGGTGCATTCCGTTTGGTTCATTTACTATGCATAATCAAGACACTATGTTTAAGTAAAGCAAAGCTCTATTACAACAAGTCATCTCATGATTAGATTCAAAATCCACATTGCAATGGGTAAAAAAAAAAAAACACCTCGCTAGATTAAAAACCCAAAACGGTGGTCTTGCCACAAATTAGAGCAAATAAAAAAAAAGAAAAAAGAGAAAAAGAAGCTTGTTAAATTGAAAACCTAAAAGGGCAGTCTAGGCAAAAGTTAGAGCAAAGAAAAAAAAAAAAAAAAAAGAGCTTGCCAAATTGAAAACTTGAAAAAACGATCAAGGCAAAAATTAGAGTAAAAAAGTAAAAGAGAAAGAGAAAAAAAAGGCTTGCTAGATCAAAAACCAGAAAGGATTATCTAGGCAAAAGTTAGAGTAAAATCAAAAGGAAAAAAAATATCCAAGGCATGATAAGACCAAGAATCAGTTGGAAATGGAGGTTAAGTCAGAGAGTGATGAGATGAACAATTCATCAAAGAGGTCAAATGTAACATCTCTTCAACATGCAAGGCCATGAATTAGAAGCCAAAGTAGATCAAGTCAAAGAGTCATGAGACAAGCAATTTACAGGAGAAGTCAAATGTAACAGCTCTTAAATATGCAAGGCCACGAATCAGAAGTCAAAGTGAAGTCAAGTCAAATTAGAGATTCATGAGACAAGCAGTTAAACGTAATGAATGGCTCTTCAACATGCAAGGCCATGAAATAGAAGCCAAAGTGGAGTCATATATTCATGAGACAATAAGTTCTTTAGATAGGTTAAATACAATGACTCTTCAAATAGAGTAACTTATTTGGATTTGACAAAGATTTTTCCATGAAAGCAATGTTTGGAAGTTGCAAATTGAGACAACTTTTTTTTATTTTTTTTTCCTTCTTTCTCATCATTCATCTTTTGCATTATCAAATCATCTAGGTCAATGCACATGTCATTATTACTAACCCATTCTTCATATCATTATCACCATATCATCCACTTTTCATAACATTCATTTTTCTCACACGAACAATGTTGACACCTTAAACTAGGCCAATTTTTTTATAAATCCACAATAGTCATTCATTTTTTGCATCATCACCATAAACATTTTCAATTTCGTACGGCTGCATTTTTAAGTTCAATTTTAATTTTGCAATTTTGCATTTTCAATTTCAATTTTACAAAGCTGCATTTTTAATTCCAATTTCAATTTCAATTTCACAAGGCTCCATCTTTAATTTCAATTTCGCAAGACTACATTTTCAATTTCAATTTTGCAAAGCTGTATTTTGCTTGTCAATTTCAATTTCGCAAGGTCACATTTTCATTTTCAATTTTGCAAGGATACATTTTCAATTTCAATCTCACAAGGCTGAATTTTTCAATTTCAATTTCGTAAGGTTATATTTTCAAGGTTAATTTCAATTTCGCAAGGCTGCATTTTTAAGTTCACTTTCAATTTTGCAAGGCTACATATCAATTTTAATTTCAATTTTACAAGGTTGCATTTTATTTTAGTTCAATTTTTAAATATTTGCAATGTTTTGATTTTGAAGGGGAAAATTAAATATTATTATAGTTATTAATTAATTTGCATAATAACTTCTAGGATAACCATCATAAGACGGATATATTAATGATACAATGAGATTAAGTTTCTACCATTTTTTGTGCATAATCAGGCTCTTGAATCTAATCTCTTTAAAAGGATCAATTTTGTAAGATTAGAGGGATTTTTCCAATTTTTTCGTAAATAAAAATCGGTGGCAATGAAATAGTTTTTCAAAATTTTTTGTTGACTATTGTTGCGGTGCCCTCTAGACATGTTGTGACAAGCAGTGTAGACTGCTCACAATATTGGCCAAAAACTCATTTAGAGGAGCTAGGAGAGGTGAATCGGCTAGAGGAATATGAAATGGATGTAGAAGAGTGATGGCGTGGCTTAAAATGAGAAAGTTTACCTTTGTACGCAGCATTGACAGTGACAACATGAGAAAGATCTGAGGTCATCATGTTTAAGACATGCTTAAACTCATAAAGGTGATAGCATTCTCGCAAGTGTGAATAGCAACAGAAACTTCCTTGAACTCAGAACCCAAACCATTCAATGTGTGAATGACAAGATCAACATCATCAATAGAACAGTTAATGATTGCCAATTCATCAGCAAGAGATTTAATACAACGAAGGTATTCAGGAATAGATTTTGACCATTTTGTGGACAGTGAGAGACGCTTTTTGAGATACATGATGCGAGTTCTGGTCTTGCTGGCAAATAGCTTGGTGAGGATATCCTAAGCTTGCTTGGATATTTTGACATTACCAGGCGTAGTAACAACATGTTGATCAATAGAGGAAATAATAATGGCATGAAGGATTAATTGACCTTGGCAACACCAATAATTGTAATCACGATGAGATGGTGGACATGTGTTTGTGCTATCAACAAAGCCTATTCGATCATATCCAACAAGGAAAGCATTCATTTGAACTCTCCAAGCAGGATAATTTCTTCCTATAAGTTTGGTAGAGGTTGGCATGTTAATAGCAATGACAGATGTAGTACTGGTGGGAACAGTGGTGTCATTTGTATCACTGGTGGGGACATGGTGGCATCTGCAACATTGGAGGTAGCAAAAGGCATGATGAAAAAAAGACCAAAATTGTTGTTAAGCTAGGGGCTACTGATACAAGACATATAAGAGTAATGTTGGGAACCATGAAATCTAGTTACTTAAATCAGAATGCATCGCGTACATGTAGTAGTGATTGGTCTTATAGTTTAGGAACTAATTACAACAAGTCCTAGAGTTTAAAACTAGTTACAACAGCTAAGAATGAGTGATAACAAAATATCTTAACAAAAGAACATTATCTAAACAATATTAATAAATTCAAATTATTCAAACTAGTTGATTGTATTACACACCTCAATAGAAGATACAGAGAAAGAGATTACCGAAGGAAAAGACAATATCAATTTGGCAAAAAGAGGTGGAGGCCTTGATGCGTATGGATTTAATTTCAATAAACACGACTTATGGATCAATCTTGGTAATTTGGTCTAATTGAAAGAAAATTAAGGACATAATTGATTTATCTATTACTAATTTAAATGGAGGGTTGACACAGTACTCAAAAATAAAAATAACATTTTGTAGTGTTAAGGAGTTGTGTTTTTTATTTTGTGAGCACAAAGGGTTTTTTAAACTAAGCCTGCAGTTGAAGGAGGGTTTCTTTATACTATATAATTTACATCACTTTCATTGAAGGAAAATTGGGATAAAATGCAAAAACAACTCGGGGTTTGTCAAAATACACCAAACTCGAGGTGGGTTTATTTTTAGGAGATATCCAAGTTCAACTATAGTTAAAGATAAGTTATAAGATGGTTTATCCCATCTTTTGGACCACTAGTAATTCATCTACTTTTAAATATTAAATGTTATTTGAACAATTTAAATTTAAAAACATAATTATTATATTTATAGATAAAAAACCCCATATATCTTTTTTGCTTCCCCTTTCCTGGAGGTGTCAAAGGGCTAATCCAACCTATTTAAATCTAATCCATTTAGGCTTTCAATCTAAACGACTCATCTTGTTTATCATTTTCTTCCTAAAATATATATATATATATATATATATATATATATATATATATATATATATATATATATATATATATATATATATATATATATATATATATATATATATATATATTCTATGCACTTTGAGGGTTGCTCATTCCCACTCAACAGGTCACTTTCAATTTTGCAAGGCTACATATCAATTTTAATTTCAATTTTACAAGGTTGCATTTTATTTTTGTTCAGTTTTTAAATATTTGCAATGTTTTGATTTTGAAGGGGAAAATTAAATATTATTATAGTTATTAATTAATTTGCATAATAACTTCTAGGGTAATCATCATAAGACGGATATATTAATGATGCAGTGAGATTAAGTTTCTACCATTTCCTGTGTATAATCAGGCTCTTGAGTCTAATCTCTTTAAAAGGATCAATTTTGCAAGATTAGAACGGTTTTTCCAATTTTTTTGTAAATAAAAATCGATGGCGATGAAATAGTTTTTCAATATTTTTTATTGACTATTGTCGCGGTGCCCTCTGGACATGTTGCGATAAGCAGTGTAGGCTGCTCACAATATTGGCCAAAAACTCATTTAGAGGAGCTAGGAGAGGTGAATCGGCTAGAGGAGTATGAAATGGATGTAGAAGAGTGATGTCGTGGCTTAAAATGAGAAAGTTTACCTTTGTACGCAGCATTGACAGTGACAACATGAGAAAGATCTGAGGTCATCATGTTTAAGACATGCTTAAAAATCAGTGAGCATGTCTTATAAAGGTGATAGCATTCTCACAAGTGTGAATAGCAACAGAAACTTCCTTGAACTCATAACCCAAACCATTCATTGTGTGAATAACAAGATCAACATCATCAATAGAACAGTTAATGACTGCCAATTCATCAGCAAGAGATTTAATACAACGAAGGTATTCAGGAGTAGATTTTGACCATTTTGTGGACAGTGAGAGACGCTTTTTGAGATACATGATGCGAGTTCTAGTCTTGCTAGCAAATAGCTTGGTGAGGATATCCTAAGCTTACTTGGATATTTTTACATTACCAAGCGTAGTAACAACATGTTGGTCAATAGAGGAAATAATAATGGCATGAAGGATTAATTGACCTTGGCAACACCAATGATTGTAATCACGACGAGATGGTGGACATGTGTTTGTGCTATCAACAGAGCCTATTCGATCATATCCAACAAGGAAAGCATTCATTTGAACTCTCCAAGCAGGATAATTTCTTCCTATAAGTTTGGTAGAGGTTGGCATGTTAATAGCAATGACAGATGTAGTACTGGTGGGAACAGTGGTGACATTTGTATCACTGGTGGGGACATGGTGGCATCTGCAACATTGGAGGTAGCAAAAGGCATGATGAAAAAAAGACCAAAATTGTTGATAAGCTAGGGCCTACTGATACAACACATATAAGAGTAATGCTAGGAACCATGAAATCTAGTTACTTAAATCAGAATGCATCGTGTACATATAGTAGTGATTGGTCATATAGTTTAGGAACTAATTACAACAAGTCCTAGAGTTTAAAACTAGTTACAACAGCTAAGAATGAATGATAACAAAATATCTTAACAAAAGAACATTATCTAAACAATATTAACGAATTCAAATTATTCAAACTGGTTGATTGTATTACACACCTCAACAGAAGATACAGAGAAAGAGATTACCGAAGGAAAAGACAATATCAATTAGGTAAAAAGAGGTGGAAGCCTTGATGCGTATGGATTTAATTTCAATAAACACAACTTATGGATCAATCTTGGTAATTTGGTCTAATTGAAAGAAAATTAAGGACATAAGCTAGGTTTATTGATTTATCTATTACTAATTTAAATGGAGGGTTGACACAGTACTCAAAAATCAAAATACTATTTTGTAGTGTTAAGGAGTTGTGTTTTTTATTTTGTGAGCACAAAGGGTTTTTTAAACTAAGCCTACAGTTGAAGGAGGGTTTCTTTATGCTATATAATTTATATCACTTTCCTTGAAGGAAAATTGGGATAAAATGCAAAAACAACTTGGGGTTTGTCAAAATAACACCAAACCCGAAGATTCTTTCAATATTGTACTCCACCTCAGGAGGAGCTGGAGGGTGGGTTTATTTTTAGGAGATGTCCAAATTCAACTATAGTTAAAGGTAAGTTATAAGGTGGTCTATCCCATCTTTTAGACCACCAGTAATTCATCTACTTTTAAATGTTAAATGTTATTTGAACAATCTAAATTTAAAAACATAATTATTATATTTATATATAAAAAAACCCCATATATCTTTTCTGCTTCCCCTTTCCTGGAGGTTACAAATGGTTAATCCAACCTATTTAAATCTAATCCATTTAGGCTCCCAAGCTAAATGCCTCATCTTGTTTATCATTTTCTTCCTAAAAAAAAATATTCTATGCACTTTGAGGGTTGCTCTTTCCCACTCAACAGGTCACAAATAATATAATTTGCAATTAAATTTGAACTACATCCAATGAAAATACAAAAGCCACATAAAATTGCAGTCTTTTAAATAAAAATAAAAATTAATAAAATAGTTATGGCCAAATAGAAGTTTTAATTTATTATTTTTAAAAATAAAATGGTGAAGGGACAAGCCCATTTACTCGTTGTGCTAGGTTTGTTTACCTACAAAAATTAGATGAGTTGAGTTGTAAAATTTTTGACCCATTTAAAGTAAATTACTTTTAAACCGGCCAATTTAACTCACGAGTCAAATAGGTTAGGTTAGTGCTGACTCATTTACCTATTTATTTTTAAAAGTAAAAAAATAAAACTTTTGTTTGGCCATTTTATTAATTTTTTTTAAATATGCAATTTTATTTTATTTTATTTCAATGTAGTTCAAATTTAATTGTAATAATATTGTCTGGGATTTGTTAGTGGAAAAGAAATTTCTTCAAAGCATATAGATTTTCTTTTTGTCAAAAAAAAAAGCAAATAAATGGGCCAACTTGTTTAGGCTCGCAAGCTAGCCTTAAATAGATTGTGCTATTATACTATTGACCTGTTTAGTTGTTTATATGTTGACCTGAGCAACCTTCTAGCCTAAATGAGTCGAGTTGACTCAATTACACTCCTAAGAAAAGAAAGCAAGAAAAGATAGACGAGTTAGTTTAGTAATTTTAAAAATTATTAACATTTATAATTTTATATAATTAGTCTATTTTTAAAACTGCACTACTCTTTTTTTTTTTTTGTTGGGAGGGGGGTATGAATATGAACTACTTAAATAATATCTAAACTTTAAAAGTAAATGAACCATGGTCTAGAAGATGAGTGGACCACATTATATCTCAATTTTAACTATAGTTGAGTTTTGATGTCTCCTAAAAGTGACCAACCCTCAAACTTAAGGGATAGAGTACAGTATTGAGGCAAGGCTGAGGTTTGGTGCTATTTTGACAAACTTTGAGGGTGATTTTTGCATTTTATACTAAAAATTAATTAGTCATCCAAACCTGGCAGATCTCTTGTATATTGGAATTTCAAATTAACAATACCACCTAACTAGAAAAATATTGTGAGAATTTTTTACAAAAAACATGGTAGTTGTTGGATAAAAAAAAGTAGTACCACCATTTATTTATTCAAGAGTTAAGAAACATGTCACATTATTCCATAAGCTAAAATTCTGCCTAAGTTTCTAGCTTTCTAGCATTTTTCATTTGAAATAGTGAAACGTTTGCATATGATAAATTGTGAAGAATGGTACAAGCTTTATTTGCCAGACAAGAGATCCTTATGTAACAATAAGTAAACATCCTTACATTACAGCACGTAGAGTAGCTACTTCAAAGCTCAAACTATAATTATTTCTTATAAATTTACATGCAAATCCTGCTTATTGTGATACTGCGTCACATTGTGACCTTATTACTTACATGCTTGCAAACCCTACTTAGGATGTATGGCATACCAGGTTTGAATAAAAGTAAGAACTAATGCTAGCAGCGCAGCCAAAAATGCAGACACAGACCATGGGCTATTGAAATGAGTATTGCGAAGTTCAGCCAACCAAGTCTTCCATTTATTTGAGTAATGCATTTCCATTTGATGCTTGACTTCAATATATTTCTTACTATAGGCCACGACATTAGTTCTCCTGATGTTGGACATTTTAATTGGCAAGTCATGGCCAATATCATTAAAGAGTTTGGCCACTTCTTCATCGCTCCCAAGCAAGTTTTGGAATACACCAGCTAATCTAAGCTCCTTCACATCCTCGGCATTGTCAATCAAGGAATCCATAAATGAAAGGAATGAGCAGCATTCGAAGTTGTTACGAAAATCTGGACACATCTCATATGCAACCAAGTTCCGAAAGAAATATGGCGTGAAATCGTTGACTACATAGTCAGGAAGCATCAATTCTCCACTAAAACACTTGGAGGTGAAAGAGATGCTATCACATATCAGACCTCTCTTCTGTGCCTTCACCCGAATCCCTGCTTTTTTAAGATCCCGTATGTTCTTAAATGTTTGCCAAAACAAATTTTCTGCTACTGGGGGAGGTCCTTGTTGGTTGGCGACATTATTTCCGTTTCCTCTATCAACACCACCTTGTTGGTTTCCGACATTGTGTCTACTTTCTTCACCATGGAAAGAGAAGCGAATATAATCAAGTATATGAATTGGTAAAGGCACATCAGGTGGGTCTCTTGTCCATTGTAGTCGCCTTGTTTCACCAATGGTATAAAAATTTTCCAGTAAATACCTCAAGTCGGGTTGCTGGGTGCTCCTCAGCAGCTCCAGCAATCTCATTGGAAGCTGGTTTTCCAACAAGGTAATATCTCTCCAAGTATACACCAATTGGTCAAGCTTTAGCTTCAGTTCTTCCGGACGATGATTGTCAACATGCTCTAAGTAATAGAGCAAAGAACATCCGTCCACGAGCAACATCCAAGAAAGTTCCCTGTCACTGTACTCTGCAGTCAAATCCTCAGTAAACAGCTGCCTCAGTTCCTGAATTCCACCTTCTACAGTTGTAAGCAGAGACTGGGCTGCTACATCGGTAGTACTTCCAGTGTTTTCACCGTAGTCTCTAAAATACAAGTATGTCCATTGATATTTGAATTGTTCTCCTAATCGGAGATTTTCATTCTGGTGATGGATGGGACCAAACGATATTATCTTGGGTGAGCAGTACTTAGCAAAGTCGGGATTTTGACGCAAAAAAGCAGGAACCCTTTGGATCTTTGGAATTTGATTATTGCCTTCAAATCTTTGGTTTATCAGCTGGCCAAGCCTTTCATTTATCTCGTCCATTGTGCGATGGTTAGGGTTTGTCGGGCTTCCTTGTCCCTGAAATCACCCTACAACCAAAACAAATTAACTGAATATCAATGAAAAATATAAGCGTCAAGATAAACTTATTTTAAACAAATCTTAGAAGCTTTTGTTACTAAAAATAGAGTTATCTAACAAATGATGTTACATAAATTTATTGATCTTTGTCACTTAACTATTTTCTTGCCTAAACTATACTCTCTTTATCTTATTTTTCTTTTGTCATACTTTCAAACTTGAGTGCTTTGTACCAAAGTTTTAAATTACGGTTATGGTCATGAGTGCAATTGTAGTTGCAGTTGTTGCAATTGCAAGTATTGCAGCGGTTGCAATGCATGTAACATCATGAAAGAGATTAACAAAAATTATAATAAAATTAAGAAAAAAAAATATCTTAAGAAATAAAAAATTAAATTAGGCTATCGCTAGATATTTGGTGCCAAATAGACTCAAATTAAATATAAAAATAAGAAATAAAAATAATTATGATACAAAATTCTAGAAAGATAATATAATCAAGAGTATGTCACCAAGATGATGTCATTCCATGGTTTTCTACAAAAACCACCGCCTAATTACCATCATTTTCAAGAAACCAACACCTTAGTCTCGAGAAATATTTACATAGTCCGAGAGTACCACGTGGTTGTGTTCCCATCCAATTATATAAGTGCATTTTATATGAAATTATGTATTAATAGTTAGTCCCATGTAATATACACTTACATGTGCTCCCAAATCATGCAAGTATTTCTCCCTTGGTCTCTTGTTTTCTAGGAAACCAAGGGCATTTGATGGTTTTTAGCAAGTTGGTTTGAAAACCAAGTGTCAAAACCACTAACTATTCATAATTACTTCCATTACTTTATGAAAATTTAGGTAGAATCAACCAAAAGGGAATAGTAACAAACTTTACTCTCAAGCCTCCCACCACTATATATAGGGCACCATTCACTCTTGGAGAAACAAGAGAGAGAAGCTCCAAGAAAGCATAGAGAGAGAAAATAAGAAAGAAAAGAAAAATAGATGGTTACTCTACGAAAATTCCAAGAAAATTCCTACTTGCTAGAAGTAGCAAGACAAGCTTAGAAACACTTTCAAAACACACAAAAAGCCTCCTTCCTCATCCTTCAAAAAATCGCCAAGGACGTAATCCACATAGGGGTTTTCTAACCCAAACTTTTAAATCTTGTCCATTTTATGCTTGTATATTGTTATAATGACATTTTTTGGATTCTAATCATGATTTTATGTGATCTTCATGATTCTAAAATTTTGTTTAAAATTATTCAGCAGAAATTGTTTTTCTGGAAAATTGTTTCCACTACCACACGCGTTACAAAAAGCTGCAAGTTTGTGTGTGTCTGTTTGAAAGCAAAAGCTTCTAGTCGTAACTTTCATGCGTTTGATCTTTTGAAGATATGGGCTCAATATGTACATATAACATTTTCTGCATGAGTCAGGTAAGTTTATTTTAGAATACTAGAGGAGCTCATGAAAATAAAATCCACAACAATATCATTACTTCCTTTATAATTTTTAAAGAAATTAGTTTCGATATATTGCTAGTTTAAAGAATTTTATACTGTATTCTAATAATCTTATTATATGCATGATTTTCAATATAATGATTTAAGATTCAAACAACTTTATTGATTTAGTAGGACATAATTAAATAACTGTTTAGAAAGCTTGTATACTAATGATGTACGAAAATTTAAGTCATTTTCAAATCAAATAAAGCAAAACAAAGCAAACAATTGTATAAAATACATTGCATTTAAAAGGAGAACAAAAATTCATATGAAAATTTTGAAAGTCACGGCAAATCCGCCGAGTCTGACCACACACAAAATTTGAATGTTATCACAGACATGAACACTGGAGAAAGTAAACTAGCATAGAAGCAGTTGCTGTATGGGTACTGGTCTCACCCCGTCGTCGTCTTTTGAAACCAAAGAGTTTAAGCTCTCGCACTCTACTGAGGTATAGTTAAATTCTTTGAAACCAAGGATGCAAACTAATCTGTCTCAAAACAAAGGAATGCAACAAGAAAGGAACTCTGAAGTAACCAAATAAAAGAAAGAAAGCCTAGGAAGGAAGAAGAGAGTGAGAACTTACCAGTAAAAAGAAAAGCAAGGAGGAGGAGGAGAAGGAGGAGGTGATGGTGGTGGTGGAGGGTTTGGGCGGAGAGGGGTGGACAAAGATCAGCTGGAGAAGTGTGCATCTTCCAATAGGAAAGGTTACATATTTATACTTGATTTTGGGTTCCACTGCACAACAGGCTTTGCATTCCATATTTTTAACATGATTTATTTATACTAGTGGATTAATACGCACTTTTAGTGCCTGTCAATATATTTTTTAATTTTAGTATGAATTTTAAAATGAACCTTTATTTATTTTTTAAAAAATTAAACTAAAATCAAGAAAATAAACTAAAAGCAAGAGAGGAATAAAGGTGCGTTAGTAGGGTGTAGTAGTTATCGGATAGTTTTAAAGTGTAGTGAGAGTTATTGGTAGAAAATATTTATTATTATTATTTTTATATAATTTTATCCATTTTATTTATATTTAATTGATTACATATAGATATTAGTAAAATATGTATATGAAACTGAAAAAAGTTTTAATGAAATTTAAAGAGACCAAAAATGGTTATAAAAAATATCTTCTTTGTACAATATATATATATATTACAATATATTCATTAACTATAAACATATTTAATTAATTAAGATAAAAGCTAGATAATTAAAATTTGTGGTAATTAAGTCCATAGCTAGGTGAAGTTAGTTAGACCTAGTGTCCATTCTAGTGATCTTAAGTCATCTTTGAGTGCTATTTTATTCTATTGATTTATTTTATTTTTAGTTATCTTTGCTCATTTAATTCTTTTGGTTCAAATACTCATTTCTATTAGTTACTCGATGCTTGAACTATTCTTGTGGGATGATACTTTTTTTTATCACTTTATTATTTATACGATCCGATATAATCAAATATGTTCTCGAGCTCATCAGGTATTTAATTACAAGTAGTTATAAATGATTCAACAATGGAAGAACTCATAAATTACCTTATGAGGAAGCATGAGCGGAAGCTTATCAAGATAAAGCATTCCTTTTGGGTAAAATTAAGGGCTATTTTCTTTGTGGTGGTTAAATTAATGGTTATTTTATGAGTAATGATAAGAGAACGCATAAAATTGCAATACATATGTGATGCATACGGGAAAAATAAGAAAAATGACAAAAATATTGGGTTCCACATGATTATTGTTCTTTTTGTTTTTGTCAAGTTAATTTTATTCAAAAAGTTACTTACCAATGTATTGCTGAAAATGCTAGCAAGTAAGTCTTACTTTCCAGCATTTTCAACAATACACTGGTAAGTTTTTGCAAAAGAAAAGACAAAAAACTCATACTTACCAGCATATTACAAAAAATACTAGTAAGTTTCTGGACAAAAAAAAAGGACACATGTAAATTTGCCCAAAATACTAATAACTTTCTAGATTAAAAAAAAATTAAATAAAAGTAACAATGATCATATGGGACGCTAGTAAATTTGCCCAAGACGCTAGTAAATTTGCCAAAAATCCAAGGGTTAATTGATCAAAGGTATCAATAATCATATGTGACGCTGATAAATTTGACCAAAATGCTGATAAATTTTCCAAAAATACTGATAATTTTATGGAAAAAAAAACTTATACAAAACTAATAATGATTATGTGAGATGATGGTAAATTTGTCCAAAATACTGATAAATTTACCTAAAATGCTGGTAAACTTTCTAAAAATACTGGTAACTTTCTGAACAAAAAAAAACTTGAATAAAATAAAAATGATCATAAAGATGCCAGTAAATTTGTCTAAAATGCTAGTAACTTTGATAAAAATACTGGTAATACATTAGTAACTTTCTGGACAAAAAAAAAAAAAGATTAAACAAAATGAATAATGATTATATGAAATCCATCATCTAAGTATTTTTTTTATTTTCCTCACTTTATCTGTATGTGTCACATAGTGCATTGCAAAAAATGCATTCATCAAACATTATTGCTATTTTATATGCTCAGAATATACAAAGAGATAGTCTTAAATATTTTTAGGGTAAGATAAAATAAAAATATTGTTTTGTATTATTATATATTGATACCTCCATATTTTAGTTTATTATTATTTTCTATTTAAGGGGAAATTTTGAACTGTGAATAATACATAACAATAATTTTTTGTTGCTTTAAAAATACCAAAAATTTTCTCTATAACGTAAAAGGGATAAGCATAATAAGAAGCTATAGTGAGCCAGCTGAACTAGCTAGGAATATGTATTTTTTCGACTCAATTAATTAATTTGATTGGCCAAAATAATACATAGGACAAAGATAAAATGGAAGAGAAATAATAATAATAATAATAATATATGACTTGTCCTCTCCAATTCGCAGGTATGATTCACGCGTGAAGCACATTCTAAATGGAAGACGCTGGATGTATGGTTGAATAGCTGAGTCAACGAGGGACTTACAAATTTCTCCTTAGACTTTATCATCATTTCGTCTTTGGACTATCCTATATGAAATTGTCACACTTGTAACATCGGCAAGGTGTCATTCATTAATTAGGCGAGTGATGCTCCTGAGATGCAATAATGTTTACGAAACAAAGGTAGAAATGTTCAATAATTCGAAGGCAGTTATTAGTGGGGACATATAGAGTCTGGAATTAGGTATAGGCTTTACCTGTGCTCTCCATTTCGCCATTCATAGGTATTCAACAATGCTCGTAAGAAGGACAAAGTCAGTAAAAATGCTAGTAAAAAGGACAAGTTGAAGTCGGTATTAGTTTGAACAGCGAATGATGCTTGTAACAAAAATTATTTGAGTGGGAAGTTTTCAGTATAATTATGTAAACCATTGTTTATGTGAAATTATGTAGGTCATGATGAAGGTTTACTTTTGTTTATAAATATAATTTTCTGCACTTCAAACATTAGCTTTCATATGTATAAAGCAAAAAGTTCCTATCCAAAAATTGTTTTGTTACCTCCCAGAACTCACACATATCGTTTTACAGTTAATTATATTCAATGAAAAATACAAGAAAATATGTTCTTAAATGACAAAAACAAACTTCATGTTTGAAATTGGTTCTAAAATTTGACATCTACCACACCTAACATAAAACAATAACACGGGGTCCTGACTCCTGAGCATTCAGTCAGGCAAGATAATGGCCGAAGCCATGTTTGTTTTGGCTATTGTTTCACAATAAACTAATATATTTACCAGTACGATGAAAAGAAAGGTTACACAATTTAAAGGTAAAAAGTTTTATATAACTAAAATATTGGATCAATTTAAACACATAACTATTACTTGTACTTGTTTTATATAATATAATTATAATCATATAAAGTAGATAAATTTGATAAATAATATTTAATTTTCATAAATTATAAAACTATTGTTATAGATTATCTTTTCCAAAAGCTTAAATCGTTAAGTAAAGACACATAAATAATTTTATATTTTAACACACCCTCTATGCAAAAGCCATTTTGGGCTTGAAGTACAGGCTTTGCACAGGCTTACTTTACATTGTGCTAAAATTTAACTTTTATTTAGAAGAATAAGGGCAAATAAAAGTGGAACTTTAGACCTCTTGGTCATAGAAGCTCTGGTATTATATTATGATTCATTTCTCTCAAAAGTTTAAGGATCTGTTTGGTTTAACTTTTGGGGGAAGATCATTTGAAAGAAGGTCTTTTAAAAAAAGGCTTTTTAGAGGAATTACTTTTAAAAGAATGATTTTTGTTTGGTTTGAATATGTCAAAAGTAAGTTTAGGAGAATGAGTTTTATTTAGATAGGATGAAATAAAATTACTTTTGGTTGTTGATATGAGAGTAATAGTAAGATTCCTTTTCAAAAGATCTTTTTTTATAATGAAAAGTAACATCAAAGATACTTCTTCCAAAAAGTCTTTTGAAATTTCAAAAAGCCTTATAAAAAGTAAGAAGTTAAACAAAATACTACTATTTACTATATAAAATTATTTTCCTTCTCCTAGAAGGCCTTTTAATGAATGCAAACTACAATCCAAATAGGCTCTAAATTGTTGGATAGAAATACATGAATGATTATATACCTACAACTATATGAATCTTAAAGTCAAACTCTCTAGCATTAGCTTATGAAAGATATTATAGTTAATGAAAACTTTAATAAAGAAACTATTTTATTATGAAAATAGGTTCATTGAGACATAATTGATAAATCTAATCTATAATAAGTTGAAACAATAAATCTATTAAGAATAGTTCATATCATGAGTAGATTAGAAAAGCTAATTAGTAGAAATTTAAATTAATAATTAAAAAACTGAATTGATACCAGTTTAGAGTATGCTATAAACTTTAGAGTTTAAATATTTGATTTAAATTTGATTTTGATTAATAATTATAATATACATTAATTATTATCTATAAGATTTGTATGTTTATATTATCCTTGTAATATATATTTAGTGTCACCTCAAAGTGTAATTTTTTATATTTGCATGACCTGTCTAATTCATGTATATTTAGTATCACCTATTTAATGAACCAATATTAGTTAAAAAAATAATATATGGCTTTTTTTGTGCCATTAAAATTTCTTAGATTATTTAAGAATATTATAAAATTTGAATTTATGAGTAAGTTTTAAAGAACTTATAAAATTCTTTATCCTTGCTTTTCAAACTATTAAATAGACGGCATTTTTATTAATAAAAAATAATATTGTATATTAAAATTTCAAATATCTAGTCTTATAGATTATAGATATCAATACATGATATAAATCTACAATTTAAGTATTGTAAAATTAGAAAAATTAATTAATAATAATTTTTTGTTGAAAAATTGAATTAATATAGCTTTAGAGTGTACTATAAGTTTTAAAGTTTAAATATTTAATTTTAAATTTGGCTTTAGTTGCTAATAATTGTAATTTATATCAATTATTGGTTGTGCAATTTATATATTTGTATTAGCCATATAATATATATTTAATATCATCTCAAAGTATAATTTTTATATTTGCATTATTCGTGCAATATATATTTTGTATTACCTATGCAAAGTACCAATGTTAGTTAAAAAATTAATTTATGGCTATTTTTTTAACATTAAGATTCTGTCAGTTATTTATGGATATTATCAAATTTCAATTTATGACTAAATTTTAAAAAACTAATAAAATTTTCTATCCCCTACTTTTCAAATCATTAAATCTATGGCATTTTTTGTCAATAAAAATGTTAATAATATTACATATTAAACATTCAAATATCTAAGCTTGTAGATATTAATATATGATATAGAATTACAATTTGTATATTGTAAGGTTAGAACAATTAATTAACAGTAATTTAAATTATTAATAAAAAGTTTAATTAATATAACTTTAGAGGGTATTATAAGCTTCAAAGTTCAAATATTTAATTTGAAATTTGCTTTTAATTGTCAATAATTATAATATGGATTGATCATTATCTATGCAATTATATATTTGTATCACTTGTTAATATGTGTTTAGTATCATCTTAAAGTGTAATTTTTATATTTGTATTACCTATGCAATGCATGTTTAATATTATCTATTTGAGGGATCAATATTAGTTAGAAAACTAATTTATAACTATTTTTTATGTTATTAAAATTTCTTAAATTATTTAAGAATTTTATAAAATTTCAATCTATCAATTTCAATCTATCAATAAGTTTTAAAGTATTTATTTTATTCTTTGCTCCTTGTTTTATGAGCCATTAAATTTATGGCATTTTTTATTAATATAAAGCCAATAATATTACATATTAAAGCTTTAGACATCTAATTTTATATCATAAAATATAAATCTACGGTGTTAGAGTATATAGAATTTGTTAGTTTATAATTAGAATTAGTTAGAAAGTTATGGTAGTTAGTTACATTTTCTCTCACTATATAAGTCATATTGTGGTTCTATTATATCAATCTTTTTCATTTTATCAAATATAATTTTAGATTTCACTTTCAATTCTTTTTTTTTTTTTTTTCTGCTATACCATCTTTCTCAACAATAAGCAAATGAATGGTTTGCAGTACAAACTAAAATTTCTTTGTAACCTTCAAGACATACGCAAAACTTTTAAACTGTGATGGAAAATTGAAAATTGCGATAATTCTTTACATCATAACTTGAATTGCTCCTCCACAACTTTGCATAATATTCTCATAGTCTACCAGATCGCCCTTTTTTTATTCTCATAGTCTGTAAATGAGTTAGTGCAGATTTGGTTTTAAGTTCGTTTTTCAAAGCTTCTTATCTATGCAATTTTCTATAAGCCTACATATTATTGAAGAGTAAAATGAAGCTAATTTCTAAAAGAATGCGATAGTAAATTTTGGAGTAAAACAATAATTTGGAGAGTTATGATTTCAGCGACTCTTATAGATCCAAAATTGAATATGATTCCGGACACTCAGGCAATAAATAAGACAGACTAGAGAGAACATATGCCTAAAATTTCATTTCAAGCATTGAGAATGCAGTTCTCTTTGTAAGAGTTAAATTGAGTTAATTTTGCTATACATTCTAGGGACTAATATATGACATACGCTTATAATTTTGCGAATAAAATGGGATGAAAATCTTCTGTCTCCAAATTATGTTTTCTTCTCTGTCCCACCATTTATGTTTTGCCACATGAAAGATAATATACATAATTAATAATTGCCTTAAGTTTATAGAATTTTTTTTGTTAAAAAAAATAAAAAAATAAAAACTTACCTTCGAAGTGGAAAAACATGAATTTTGTTTTTTTTTTTTTTAATTTTTGGGGGGAGGGGTGGTTCTATAAAGAAAGAAATAGGATTTAGGATCCAAGATTTCTGTCCACTAAAATGATGGATTACGCTACACTACACTTTTGTTGGTTCATTAGGATGCTCCCCACCAAATGTGAAAGTCAATGGTTTGGGTCCTCCCTTACCCAAGTCGAAACTAACTCCCTTGTCCTAGAGCGAAAATTGCATAGTGAACAGTAAAAAAATTAAAAATAAGAAATTGACTGAGAGGATAAGATCCTTTTATTATTCTTCATGAAGATCTGTGTCTGAAAATGAATAAAGTAGTAATGGTTTTTTTTTTTTTTTTTGACATGGAATAAAGTAGTAACGGTTAATTTCAACATTTGGAGAATTCATAGCTCAAAGAAGAAAAACATTGGAATAATGCAATCCTCTCTCTTTTCTCTATCTTATTCATTAGGGTCCCATGTGGTAGAACCCTAAGCGAAGCGGATTCTTCAATCTCCTTTTTTTATGTTGAATATATATATATAGGATTAAATGAGAGTAGTGATTAATTATCCGAGTAAAAGAAGTAAATTTTAACCATTAAATTTTATATGAATGATCAAAATTAAAATATTAAGTTCCACATCTTTATATAGATGTTAGCAAGTTTTACATTTTTTTTTGGATACAAAATCCATTCTTCTTTTTTATTATTAATTTATACTTTTGAACAATTTTATAATTTTATCTTATCAATGTTAACTACTCTTTTAACTTTTTCTTTCTGCTAGTTAGTATTCTCTTTCCACTATTTACTCTACGTAAATAATATTATTCTTTTTTCTTTTGTTCTCATATGGATAATATATAAGGGATGAAAAATTCAAATAGTATTATTATATGTTGAATAAATATTTTTTATACTAATTCCATAAAATATTTTCTTAAAAAAATTGTGAAATTTTAAAATAACATTAAAATACAAGTAATATTAGACAATTTACATAATATGTCTAATGCTAACTCATGCGTCTAATATTACTTGAATTAGTCTTACTTTTTATATTACGCTTTTTTTTAATATCTATAAAAAAATTGCTGAATACTAGTTCATGCATTTTAATACTATTTGAATTATAAAGAAATAGGTTAATTATATTAGCTTGTATATATATATATATATATATATATATATATATATATATATATATATCGGCACTTCTTCTTCTTTTTGTTTTTTTGATTTTTGTGGGTGAAAACGGCACGCACTTGAATCTCCGGTAAATACACAAAATAAAGAAGTGCGTTAATAACTTAAAGATATGCATTAATAATATTACTTGAATATCTTTCTAGAATATATGACAAAAATTTACCTAAACAATTCATGCGTTTCTTTACCTGCGTTTTATTATCTAAAATACAAAGTAAGTTTTCATGAATCAAATCCTGTGCTCAAACATTGTGCCAGTATATGATTACTAAGGAGAAGATGGCATAAAAAGTTGTTCTATTGGATTAATATTAAATATATTTATCCAATATATAATAATATTGTTTGAATTTTAATCTCTTATATGGATTATTATTTAAATAAGAGAAAAATGGAAAAAAGAATAATATTATTGAAGTAGAGTAAAATAGTGGAAAGATTAAAAATTAAAGAAAAGAGAATGTTAATTTGGAGAGAGAAAAAGTTAAAGAAGTAATTAATATAGATAAGATAAAATTACAAATTTGTCCAAAAGTATAAATTAATGAGGAAAAAAAGAGTAAATTTTGTATCTAAAATAAAATATGAAGCTTGTTAACTATCACATGAATATGGCTAAAAACTCTCAATAATGAGAGGAGCAAACAGAGATGCAAAGGAACCCACAACAACTGAAAAAACAACCCCGAAATTGACAATATCAACACTCAAAAACACAATAACACGAACTCAGACCATGGGCAAAACACGTAAACAACATGAACTAATCAATTGAATCCACAAAATTTGTTTAGATCAATTTGGGTAAGTAGTTTATTTTGAGCCAAAACTAAACTAAATCATTTACTATTAATTTTGTTTTTAGATTTATAATTTTTTATAATTAAATAAGGCTCAACTTTTAAACAGAGAGGAGTAAATTAGTGCATCATACTACTTCAAAAAACAAAACATGAAACACCACAATCTACTCCACAAAAATGCGCCATCCAAAAATACGAAACATGATAATCAGATACTCGATACATGAAATTTGAAACATAAAACATGAAATGCACAATACAAATTATATGAAACCACAAAACACCTCAGGCTGCTATAAGCAACCCTAGGGATAGAAAACATGAAGTAACTTAGACCACACCACAAGGCTCCTTCATAAACATCTTTCATATTTATAATTTTTTGACATGGAACCCGAATATCTAACGTAATTATCCTATCAATTATATTATATTTTAGTTTATTTTTAAACTTTCAAATTTTTATACTCAATCTTTTAACATAAAAACTACGAATAAATAACCTTTTTGATCGTAAGATTTTATAGTTGATATCAATTTAGTCTTAAAAAAATATTTAACATCAATTTAGTTATTATATTTTAAAATTTGATATCAATTTAGTCTAATGATCAAATCCTACTAACGTCTATAAATCTCTATTAGTGTGTGTGTCATTGTTGAAGTCAGAACTTGGAACTTAGAAACTTGGACAAGGAGTTGGTGAGTTTCCTTCCTTGTCTAAGTTTTTGAGTTCAAGTTAATCTTGTCACATGAGGGTTCTCTTCTTTTTCGAGTTTCAAGTTTAACGTGTTGTACCAAGTTTTGAGTTTCGATTTCAACGTGTTGCCCAAGTTTTTGGGTTCCAAATTTAATGTGGCACTTCATGTAAGTTCCTTCTTCCCGAGTTTCGAGCTCAACAGAGGCACACACACTAACTGAAATTTACGAACATTAGTAGGATTTGACTATCAGACCAAATTGATTTCAAATTTTAAAATGTGAGGACGAAATTGATGTCAAATATTTTTGAAAACTGAATTGATGTCAACTATAAAATCTTAGGATCAAAAAGATTATTTACTCTACAATTATTGCTATCTTCTTCATTTGTATTTATTTAAGTCATTTGTCTATTCGTATTATTAATAAATATTTCATAATTAAAATGTACATTATTATTAATTGTTATAAAGATAAAAACTTGAAAAAAATCAAATTTTTATTTTCTACTATAAAGAAATAACTCAAATCAAATCAACTCAATTTTTGTCAAATTGTGATTTAATTAAAACTTTCTGAAAAAATTTCAAAAATAAATCAAATCGAATTAACTCAATTAAATTTGATTTGTTTGAATTTATTTTTTTCTTCGAATCCCAATAAATATCAAGCCATTTACGCTCATGCTTCCAGTAAATAAATGAATTATTGAATACAACTTGCAATTGATTATATTTTTGCTAGACTAGACAATTCTTTGTTTCGTAGTACAGAAGAAGAACAAAGAAAATAAGCTAATGACCAAAAGTCGTCGTGTCTTTCTCTTGGGGTATGTTGTGACCACTGTTGTCAGCAGGCCCGCTTAAAATTGCAATGGACACGACTTACCATTGACAATAACATCTGCTAAACCAAACAAAATCGTGTGGCGCCGGGCGCGGCGGTGTTGGGGATTGTTGTGAATCTTGATTGGCTTGGCAGTTATCAACAACTGACACTAACTCTCAAAATAATTTTCTTGCACTCACACTCACTCACGGACACGTAGAGGAAGAGGAGCATTTTTTAATTCACAATCTCATTGATTCCATACTGACATATATAATTCATGTTACATGGCCTTGCCTATTTATAAGCAAACATAACTAATAAAATAATAATAAATATTGCTTAATAACACAAGGCTGTGCTTAGCTTGCACTAGCTAAGTTTTGACTATTCAAAAACTGATCAAGAAGAAGCTGGCAAACTTATCATCTTGGGCTGTAACTTGCACTGGTGGAGACCTCATAAATATTCTAATGATAATAGATAGATAATTATGCTTATATGTATTAGGATAACCTTTCGTTCACTTATAGTAACATTGGGCGTAGCCCTAACCCGACAATGTCTTTTACCTCAAGAACAAAAACGATTTCAAGATCTGTTTCAAAATATAATATGGAGCCTTATAGTAATAAGAGAGATGTTATTTAAACATTCTCTTTGTAAACATATTCTGGGATATTTTTTTTTAATAGTAAAAAACATTTAAAAGTTTTTCTTTTCAAATTTTTTTTCTCTATTTTCCACCTTTAACTTACACGGTTCTTGAGGATGCCCAAATATCAATGTACAAATAACATTTTCTAGTAATACCCATAGGAAAAAAAAACATTTTCCTAATAATAAATAACGAAAAAGTGAGATTCTCCACTTAATTAGATGTATGTGGCCTCATTTATTATCACAATATTTATAGTTCTTTTTCAGCTACAGAAGGAATCAAACAAGAAATGTTGTTATGCATGGGTGAGGAAGAGACAGCGAAACTACAGATTTACATTTTATGAAAGAAAGAAATTGGGATTAGGTACGGCTTAGGATTAATCACCTATTGAATTCCATTTTTACGATCAAAGTAATCAACTAGCATACACATCTTGAATAATTGAAGGAAAAGTTGTGGGAAAAAGAAACATAAAGTCTAATGTTAATCTGAATGGATTTTGGCCGTTGTCATACGCCACTTACTTATGGCAACCATTTGAAGACGTGAAAGCAATAATTTAAAGAACGGAGACCATGAAATAGCCTTGCATATGTTAATCATGTTATGAAATATTATTTAAATGTGGATATCCTTATTTTCAACTTGATTATATTATAGTTTGATTAGATAGATTATATTATTAATTTTAGAATTTGTTATATAATCTTATCTTGTATATCTTATTCTTTAGATATAAATAATCCTTTGGGTGTTATATATATGACACTTTTGATAATATCAATAATATAATTCTCTCTTTTCTCTATTGCTCTATTCTTTTTGCAATTATTTTACAACAAATCACAAAATTTAGAAATGGTAATACACGTCTAACCCACTGGATCAAACTGCATAACTCGTTAATTTTGAAGGATTCGAATATTGCAACTTTGAATCCTCCTGCCATTTTTTCTTTTTTTTGGTCTTTAAACCCTCCTGCCTAAGCCATCCTACAATCTGCGGGTTATGGCGGGACAAACGGATAAGCTTGTTGGGTCATTCATTTTTATTTATTATTTTTTTAAAAATTTTATTTGTGGGTTAGACCTTTTCTTAACCATTCTTAAGTTAAATAAGGTCGGAATAGATCCTCCCATGGAGGAGGAGTGGTATGCCGACTGATTTTTCATTTTAGAAATACTATTCATGAAAATACTAATTCCATGAATAACTTTTTTGGGCATGATGTAACATCCCGCCTAAAATAATGGAAAACGAGTAATAACATAAAATTCATTAGCTTTGATTAAGATACAATAAAACAATTATACCCCATATATCCCATCAATTGGTAGTAACAAGATGAAGAAAATAGAAATTTTGAATTAAAATATCATTGAGAAAGAAAACGGCAAAACGATGATTTTACACCGAAAGTGAGGGCAAAATGTCCAAGAAAATAGAGTCAAACCTAAGGCAACCCAAAATGAATAATCCATTATTTTACTAAGTACTAGTAAAGTAAAATCCATTGAAAACTGCTACAGCAAATTATAGCCACAATAGCATATATATATATATAATGAAAAGTTTATGTAGAGGTAAGTGCCAGTATTCCATCAAAGTCAAAAAAGATCCCTAAACTCTTCGAAGATTTTCGAGAAGGATTAGATACCGTACCACCAATGAGATTCTCACATCAATTAGTAGGATTTGATCCCATGCCCTTATAGAGTATGAGCCAAACCTTAACCAATCGTGCCCACCCTCATCGGAAACTAACAAATAGTTGATAGACATAACAGATAGATAGATTCATGACAAAAAATATTATGCTAAAATAAGATATAGGTAATAATTATAAATTGACTAAAGCTTTGAACTTGTTAGGGGTAAAAGCATCCAAATGCTTAAAAACAAATTTAGAAGAATTACAATAAAATTACAATTAATTATTAGACTCGACCTAAATATATAAAGATGAATTATTAAGAATTAATAATTTAATTAAGAAAACATAAAATTAATATCATAAGGATTTAAGACAAGTTGAGATGCCAATTTGGGCTCATAAAATTTTTTTCGAATAATCCCAAATGAGCTTTAGAAAATTAAACGGGCCTTAAGCCCAACTCTTGTAACAAGAAAAAATTAATTAAGCCGGATTAAGTACATTACTACATGTCAATTCACTGAAGCTAGCTTAATATTATTTTAATATTATGAAAAATATGACCCAATCCTAGCCACTTATCTAGATATGTGGTGCCATCTAGAGGCCTCTTGGAGTGCAAGGAGTTTTAACTAATTTTTACTTTTAGAAACTTAGTGGCAACGGAGTCAAATTCCTATCCACTTTAATTATGCTAAACGGTTTACAAGTTTAGTTATAAATTATGAAAAATTAGAAAAGAACCACTATTTTGACACTCAAAAGATTAACAAGTTAACAAACTAATCCTTAAAAAAATGTTATATTAGTCAGTTATGCCTCAATAATTGATATGTTAACAAATTAGTTTATAAAAAATTAATATATTGACAATTAATCCTTAAAAGATCAATATGCTGATAAATTGATCCATAAAATATTTTTTGTTAAGACAAACAGAGCCCGTTTCAAATCATGGCCACACATGGCTGCAAATAAAGGACATCTACTTCGTCATGCATTTTCACACAGCTGGGGGCTGTAAGTTGTGCTACTTGTTTTCTTTGGTTTCTTCAATTCATAGAGGAAAATTGTTACTATTGAGCTCTCAATGGGTCAAACTTTTTTTGTATCCATGTTTGTATTGGATATTTCTAGTAGTTCCTGACCTAATAAACGGTGTGCGTCAGGTGGACATTTCCCAAGAACAGGAATTGCTTGGAAGAAGCCGAACTTCAGTCTGTTCACTTTTGGATTAGAGAGATGCCTAACACCACAGAAATTGAAAGAACAGAGGGATTTGGTGTGGGGAAGGATATAAAATATGAAGAGGCAATAAATTTTCAGCAACAAGATTCTTGGAATGCTTACATAGTTGGTGTTGCATAGCTTCATCTTAGAAAATTTTCTGTTTGTATTAATTTTTTCGTAACTAAGAGACAAGCATACCGACGTGCAGTTTCATTGCTTGTTACTTTATTTACTTTCTATATTAGAACTGAATTTGAGTTAGCTTGAGATTATGAGGCATAACAAATTCTAATGCTACAACTGTTTCAAATTTTGTGTGAAATTTCATTAACTAATAGATCTCTTACCTTCAGGTACTTTCTTGTTGATTTAATTAGTGTGGAATTTTATCACTCAATTGGAGAAAACACTGACCACCAAAACTACATTTTGCTATATATTGTAAATAGATACATAGTAGTAGAATAATGAGGATAGAAGTCTTTACGTATTCCAAATATACATGTTGAAATAATTGTAAATGGTACATCTTCTTAATACTAGTGCCAGGAATCAAACCAGAGAGATTGTTATACTACAAATCATCATATTAGTCTATTTCACGGAATAATATGTCTAGTAGTTAATAATTACAAATAATTAATATGATCAATATTTTTAAGAATTTTCATTTCTTAAGGTAGCATTTGGCACATTACCTATTAAAATTACTTGTAATATATATTATCACTTAGAAATATTATCACTTATTAAATTACTGATAATATTATAATACAATATTTGATATGCACAAGTAATCTAAATAATAATTCATATTATCTTATTTGGTATATCAAAAAGATTGATAGGTAATCTATGTCTTTAACCAATATAATGACAACAACAGCAACAACAGTAACAACAATAATAATAATAATAATAATAATAATATATTATTATTAATTAATAATAACAAGAAAATTTAATTGCTAATTATGATTATAATAATTAATGTTATTATTAATTATTATTATGATTATTATTATTATTATTATCAATTAATAATTATATTAATAATTATATTAATAATTAATAATTAATTATAATAATCATTATTAACTAATAATAATTATTATTATTTTTTTAATAATAATATGGAAATGATTACTATATTGGTGGTAATCCTCATAGCCTTCCATGAAAGCAATTTACATTACCATATTGGTAGTATTCTATATTACCTTAAAAATTTAAATTGCTAGTAATATTGCCCAACCAAATAAAGTAATATTGTGAACCCAAGCAATTTAATCAAATATTGCTAGTAATCCAAATAGATTATCCCATACTGAATGCTAATTAAGGATTAATGTGTTAAACATTTTTCCTATCAACTTGTGGATGTGAAGATATAATTTAGGAGGAATAAAAACAAAGAAATATAAACCCTCACAGTATTCTTGAAATTATTATATAGTAAAAAAGACATGCAAGCGATAGTCGTCAACCTGAGACTAGAGGACAAAACTAATCCACTAGTGCACATAAGGTTGGTATTGGCGGGAATTGGAATGTCGGTAGCAAAGAGTAGAGTTTGCATTTTGCACCTTTCGTTTATGATAAGAGTTTGATGCATACTTCCTACTTGACAACTTGTACATTTTTCAGAAGTAAAAAAGGCATTGAGGAATAACTGAATAAGCACTAAGCAAAAACCACAGACAGTTTTTAACTTAGAAGGATTCAGCATCAGGAAGTCAATATATAGGTTTGTCAAATATTTAATTATAGCAGTTTCACTAGTGCCTGCGTCAGCTTCCATAATTAATCTCATCTACATATTTGCATATGTAGTTGTGAAGTATGAACTATCTATATGCATATGTAGTTGTGAAGTATGAACTATCTATATGATAATATATTTTATGGTAATATTTCAATCTTGTTCTTGTTTGAGATTCTCATCTTTGTTTTCGGTCTTCCGGATTGGGAGGCTATGTTATCTCAATTATCTGATTCTAGAACACTGCTAACACATGCATGCAATTGAGGAAATAACTACCTCGTCCTGTTTTTATGCATGTTAATGATTATATATTTCCAGGCATATAAGAACTGGGATTCGTACGAATTGATTGAGGGCTTACGAAATGAGGCTTATAGATATCTTCATTGCTGCATCCATGCCGGTGTTGAAAGTACTGTTAGACTTAAAACCCCCTGGATCTTGAATTTCCTCTGATTAAAGCATGCAACCAATACAATTATTAGAACAAGATTAAGTTCATATTTACCTGCAATTGTAGAAGAACTCATGGAATTCATGACTCTAACTTGATGTTGTTCTTGAGTTTGTGAAGCAGGAGAAGAAATCTGAGAAGAGAAACAGAGAGGAAGAGACGCAAGATGAGAGAGAGAATCCTCCTATTTCCGATGAATTCGTAAAATGAACGTTTTGTTTCAATGGGGCCACAGATACCTATATATAGGCCTAGGAGGAGAGACCTCTCCCTATGTCAACAAAATATAAGGTCAAGCCATCTATTATAGCAAGGCTAATATACAGAACCTGCATTATATCCTTTTATATTGTTAAACCCAATAACAATATGGATCACATAATTGGGTTCAATAAAATGTTCTAATAATTGACATTTAATTAATCTAAGTTTTAGAATTAAAACTTATAATCTGATTTATGATAGTCTACACACATAATAATTTATCAAATTTATCATTCTTCCACTTGGATAGCATAAATCAGACTACGATTTTGAGTAAAATAGTACTCCAGATTAATTTACAATATGTGGCCACAATATAATGCCAAACTTGAGCCAATATTTCAGCTATAGGTCCAATATGGGATTATGAGATATCAACAGTGCAGAAAATCGCACTCGAAGGAGTACTGATATCATACATGCAAGACACTCATATCCCAATGACCCTAAACAAAAGCAGGATATGAATTGTTGGGAAAGCACAATGAAATGGTATGCCAATATGTGATCCAGTGCAATTCCCAATCAAAATGGCCCACGCATCTGCCCCAGATACCATATGAGATATATATCTCAATAACAAAATGAGACTGGGTCCAAAATATCTCTAGAATATGTCATTATTTACAACAATCAAGTTGTGCAAATATATATATATATATATATATACAAATGCACCAACAATAATGGCAATAATAGTCATTAAAAGTTGTCTTAAGACATTACAAAATATATGAGGTCACAACAATTTTCAAATACAAACTCCCACTAATCCAAAATATCAAAAGGCCTCACTACACCCATACGGGTTACATAATCAACAAAGACTTGGACATTCAATTCTTTAGTTAGGGGATCAGCAATCATAAACTCAGTAGGAATATGCTCGACATGTGTTTGAAACTCCTGAATCTTCTCTCTAACAAACATGAGTTTTGTGTCAAAGTGTTTAGATCGCTTTGAACTTTTATTGTTATGAGAGAAGCACACCACGGCAGAGTTGTCACAATATATTGCTAGAGGCCTAAAGATACTCTCTACAATACCAAATTCTGTAATAAGGTTTTTCAACCATACTACTTAATATGTTGCCTCATAGCAAGCAATATACTCTGCTTCCATGGTTGAGGTAGTTGTAAGTGTTTGTTTGGTGCTTTTCTAAGAAATAGCACCTCCTGCCGACATAAAGATATAACCTGATGTGGACTTATAATCATCTAGACAACCGCCATAATCAAAATCAAAATAACCGGTCACCTTAAGATGATTTGCCCTTTTGTAAGTGAGCATGTAATCTTTGGTACCTTACAGGTATCTCATAACCCGTTTTGCAACTTGCCAGTGAGCCACACCAGGTTTGCTCAAGTATCTCCCAAGTACACCAACAACAAAAACAATGTTTCGATGTGTACAGACTTAAGCATACATTAGGCTGCCAATAGCAGAAGCATAAGGGACCTTCTCCATTTCTGCAATTTCATCATCATTACAAGGACATTGATCATTAGAGAGTCTTTCACCCTTTTGGATGGGTGCTTTACAAGGCTTACAAGATCCCATATTGAATCTGTTCAAGATTCTCTCAATATATCCCTTTTGAGACAAACCAAGAATACCACGAGATCGATCGCAATGAATCTTGATGCCCAAAACAAAAGATGCATCACCGAGGTCTTTCATATCGAAATGAATCGTCAACATCCATTTGGTTTCATTTAGAAAGTGAATATCATTACTTGCTAGAAGAATGTCATCAACATATAGAACAAGAATGATGAACCTGCTCCCACTATTCTTAAGATAAATGCATTGATCCACTGCATTTTCCTTGAAACCAAGAGATGTGACTATGTGATCAAACTTTAGATACCACTGCCTTGATGCTTGTTTTAAGCCATAAATTGACCTTCTTAACTTACAGACCGTGTGTTCCATGCCACTTTCAACAAACCCATCAGGTTGATCCATATAAACGTCCTCATATAAATCACCATTTAAAAAAGCAGTTTTAACGTCCATTTGATGAAGCTCCAAATCAAAATGAGCAACAAGAGCCATCACAACACGAAAGGAATCTTTAGTAGAGATAGGAGAAAATGTCTCTTTATAATCTATACCTTCCCGCTGATTGTATCCTTTGGCAACAAGTCTGGCTTTATATCTTTCTATCTTTCCGTTGGCATCATGTTTGGTCTTGAAAACCCATTCACAACCAACAGTCTTACAACTAGCTAGTAATTCCACTAAATCCCAAACATTCTTCTTTCGCATAGAAGCCAATTCATCCTCCATAGCAGCCAACCATTGGGAACTATGAGGACTAGAGATAGCCTCTTGAAAAGTGATGGGATCAGAATCCTCAATAGATGTGAACTCATGTTCCTGTAGATATACAACATAATCTCCGAATCTAGTCAACTCAGTAGACACAGGAACTCGCTCAGATCTTCTTGGTGGAGGCACAACAATATCTGGATTCTGTACATCATCCCTAATATGCTGATTAACATCAGCATCAACAGTGGGATTAGTGGGATCTAAAACAAATAGCATAGACTCTAGAGTAGAAGTAATAGTTGTAGGAAGAATAACACGCTCTTCTCTGAAGCTAACAACACGTGGCTCTTAAGTTGCAACCTATTCTGATTCCCCTTCCAAATAAATAACACGATCAGACTCTATAATTATGATCGTATGTGGAGGACAATAAAATCTGGAACCTCTCAAGCCGCTACAATATCCAACAAAGAAACTACTGATGGTTCTAGGATCAAGTTTCTTTGTTTCTCGGTTATAAGGTCTTACCTCTGCTTTACAACCCCAAACACGAAAATGCTTTAAGGTAGGTCTTTTCCCTGTCATCAACTCATATGGAGTCTTTGGAACAGATTTACTTGGCACATATTTCAAAATGTAAGCTGCAGTTCTCAAGGCTTCTCCCCATAAGAACTCTGGAAGAGCAGAATTACTAAGCATACATCTCACCATTTCCATTAAGGTACGATTTCGCCTTTCAGCAACTCCATTTTGTTGTGGAGTGCCAGGCATCCTGTATTATGCCTCAATACCACATTCCTGGAGAAATCTAGCAAAAGGCCCAGGATTTTTGCCAGTTTCATCATATCTACCATAAAATTCACCACTTCTATCAAGCCTCACACACTCGATCTATGTGTTGAATTTCAATTCAACAACAACTTTGAATGTTTTGAAGGCATCCAAAGACTCAAATTTCTCACGCAACAATTCAACCAATCCATATATAGAGAAATCATCAATAAAGTGATGAAGTATCTAAAACCTCCCAATGCAATAGGAGTAATGGGCCCACAAATATCAGTATGAATCAACTGTAGTATCCCTTCACTTCTATTAGCCTTATTCTTTCTAGCTCCAGCAGTGAGTTTTCCTTTCACGCAATTAATACAGGTTTCAAAATTCAAGAAATCTAAATCATGAAGAATATTCTCTTTGATCAACCTTTCTATTCTTTCCCTGGAAATGTATCCTAGCCTTTTATGCCACAGCATGGAAGAATTTTCAACAACTCTACCATGTTTCCTCGCAACAACACTATTGACATCCGATTCTTGTTGGTCAATAGAAAAGGAATTAACATTCAACATGTATATACCATTTAACAAAATGCCATAACCAACCAAAACAGAGTCATAATATACATAAACTTTTCCACCGCCAAAACGAAAGAAATATCCACAACCATCCAAAGCAGAAACAGAAACCAAATTTTGTTTCATCGAAGGTACACAAACTATGTCTTTTAGGACTAACTCATGTCCACTATATAACTTCAAACAAACTACTCCTATATGCTTCACTTTGACATTAACTCCATTTCCCACTGTGATTGTCAATTCTTCTTTATTTAGCTTTCTCCTGGTTTGAAGCTCCTGTAAGGAATTAGTGACATGAATTCTTGCCCCAGTATCTAACCACCAAGTATTAGAAGGACGATTCAAAATACACTAGAGACAGAGGATTACCTTTCTTCTTTTTCTCAAGCCAATTCTTAAATTGATAACAGTTAGACTGTTTATGTCTAACTATATCACAAAATCTACACTTGCCAGTGAACTTTGGCTTGATTCCGGTATTCTCACTAGCTTCCTGAGCTAAAGAAGGTCTAGCCTTATTCCTTCCTTTCTTCTTGAATCGAGACTGACCATTCTTCCCTTTAAGAAATTTCTTCTTATTATCACCATCATAGTGAGAAGCCAGTTGCACAACATGGGCCTTGCCCTTTTTCATAGTCTGTTCCTCTTGTGTGAAGATTGAGATCAACTCATCAATAGACCATTTTTCCTTTTGCATATTATAAGAAGTCTTTAGCATATCAAACTCAGATGGAAGAGAATCCAATATTTGCTAGGCTAGAAAATCTATTCCCAATTCCACCATCATGGACTTCAGTTTATTATACCAATTAGTGAGCTTCACAGCATGCTCACGAACATCAGAAAGGCCATCATACTTCGTCTTAGTCAGCAGATCAAGATAATGTGCTTTCTCGATCTTATCAAACTTCTTGAATTTCTTGCCAACAGATTCAAGAAATTCCTTTGCACTGTCTGTCTCAAGGATATTATCCTTGATAGTTTTGTCCATGTTGTACTTCAAGGTCATCAAACAGACCTTGTTAGAATGAGCCCACTTTTCATACTTCGCCTTGTTAGCATCAAAAGGCTTATCCGTGGGCTTTGGTGGCTCATTTTCAATGAGAGTAGCATCAATATTCGAAATAGTAAGGTACAGTTTCACAAATTCAAGCCAATCCTCATAATTCGTCCCATTGAGCTTTATCAAGGTGCTCATATTCACAGGCAAAGCTGGAGTAATTTCTTACATTAGTGGGAGATTTTTATGTCGAGCATATCAACATAAAACTGAGCCATTAACAATAGTATAGTTTCCTCATGCAATTGTAATCCCGTCGAAGGGTCTCGAATTACATTACATGAGTAAACTCCTAATAAACAATAGAATCATATCCTTAAAGCTAGTATCGAGAGGATACTAAAAACTCTAAGGATACAATTATCAACTCATCAAGAATAGTGTCAATAAAGACAAACCAAAGGGTAAGTTTATTATCAACATAATTCTCAATGTAACACTAGTAACAATATTATTTTCAAAATTGACATTTCATCATAATTAGTCCCGCGAAGGCGAGTTTATAATTATGAAAAAAAAATGTCTCACAATATCATTAATATATCTCAAGCAGCAATTCTCAAAATAATATTACACAATATTCAATAATAACAACATTTCATAACTTTAATGTGCAATATAATAAATATAAAGAGAGCAAAATTATTCCAATAAGCAAAATAAATCAACTCTGAGAGTATACTTAACACAGTATGACCAACAATAACAGAAATATACACAAAATTTTTTAAGCCAAAATTCAGAGAGTACCATATATTTTTTAGCAATTTAAATTCAAAATAAATTAGAATAAATATTTTTATTGCTCAAAAAATTAAATAAAATTCATCAATATTTTTATTTTAATTAAATATTGAATTCTGCAATTTTTGGTAAATTTTGGGCCAAGTTTCGGGCCCTCACCCGCTCTCACACGCCTAAGTCGCGAGTGGGCGTCACGCGCGTGTCACTATTCATTGTCTTCTCCCTCAACTAGGTCAGAGACGGGTTGCACAAGCCGCGAACCGTTGAAACGGGTCGAAGGCCGTTTCTCCCTCATCTGGCCACCGTTCGACGCGTTCTCGGTGTATATGAACTTGTGAGAGAAAGCTCTACAAAGCCTATATGGTATCTTAAAGGATCATGGTCTATAATTTCTGGAATCACTCAAGGAAGTTCCACATGCATATCCACTGTTTTTCGCAACTTTCTCCCTCAAATCTCAACGAAAATTTGTGTTCTTGGTCTTGTTAGATTCGTCATGATGAGAGCTACGAAACCCCTATAGAGATCGAACTCAAATCGGTCTAAATAACTAAGTTGAATTTTCGATCAAAGGGAAGGGTTCGTTTGGGCTTGTACGGTTCTTTCTTATTTTCTCATTCAATCCAGCTTCAAATCACACAATAATTAGCTCAATAGATTCACAACAACATGAATAACAAGAGCCCTCTACAAAATTTGGAATTAATCGGTCCAAGAAATAAAATCCGAAATTAACCCCTTTTAGGGCTCACGAAGTATGTACGGTTTCAGCTTCCCAACGATGCAATTTATCACCAAAATTGATTTCACAGCCATAATCAGAGTCAAAACATAGCTCTGATACCAATTGTTAGACTTAAAACCCCTTGGATCTTGAATTTCCTCTTATTGAAGCATGCAACCAATACAATTGTTAGAACAAGATTGAGATCATATTTACCTGGAGTTGTAGAAGAACTCATGGAATTCATGACTCTAACTTGATGTTGTTCTTGAGTTTGAGAAGTAGGAGAAGAAATCTGAGAAGAGAAACAGAGAGGAAGAGAGGCAAGAAGAGAGAGAATCCTCCTATTCCCGATGAATTCGCAAAATGAACGTTTTGTTTCAATGGGGTCACAAATGCCTATATATAGGGTTAGGATGAGGGACCTCTCCCTGTGTCAACAAAATGTAGGGTCAAGCCACACATTATAGCAAGGTTAATACACAGGGCCTACATTATATCCTTTTATATTGTTAAACCTAATAATATGATGGATCACATAATTTAGTTCAATAAAATGCTCTAATAATTGGCATTTAATTAATCTAAGTTTTAGAATTAAAACTTATAATCTGATTTATGGCAGTCCACACACATGATAATTTATCAAATTTATCAAGTACTACTGGTTACAGCACTTGGGTCATATCTTGCTTTAGATTGTGAGTTCTCTATTATTTGCACATTTTTAATTGTATTTTTGTGTGTGTGTTAGAACTGTACGGTTAAACTCGTTGGACTATGAATCAATCTTGTTTATGGTTCAAATGTTTTGTTCTCTGATTCTATCATAAATTTAACCCGTTGTTTTTAAAGTAGGACTCGGAAGCTTCACCAGTTTAATTTCCGATTTAATTTTTAAAACATTGGTCTGTGTGTGTATTACACTTGGTTATTGGCTAACTGCTATATTTCTCTATGCATCAACAGGTAGCATTTTACGTATTAAATCCAGCCCTGGTAGCAGCCAATCCTGCCAGAACAATTACATACGATAGTATGGTGAAATTGTGAGTTAGATTCTGCTGCATTCATTATTCAAATCAAAACGGGAACAAAAATAATTATCTCAATGATTCTATTTTATTATCATTATCATCATTTTCTAGCATATTCTTTAGTATGATATTGTACTTTGAGGCACTTACCCTTCAAATGTGTGCTATAGGTGGTTCATGCCGCTTAACATCCTTATCACTTTTGTTATTGGTTCAATCCTTGGATTGTTGGTTATTCACGTAAGCAGAGCACCTCAACATCTGAGAGGTATCATTGTTGGTTGCACTGCTGCAGGTATTATTCATCAAGATTAAAGTAATATTCTACATTTAAAAAAAAGAAAAAAAAACGTTCTTTTAATTAGGTATGGTTGTGGGAATCAAAACAGTTTTTTTTTTTTTTCCATTTTTCTATAAACAGGTTATTTATTAGGAAACTTGCCTCTCATTATAATCCCAGCAGTATGTAAAGAAAGAGGAAGCCCGTTTGGGGCTCTTGATGCTTGTGGCACGTATGGAATAGCTTATGCTTCCCTTTCACTTGCGGTAAAATGTTTCATTACGTGTGTAACAACATGATTTTCCCATCCCATTTCACTCTCAAATTTGTCCTTAAGAAAAATACTGTCACACATTAATTTTTGAAAAATGAAATTCTTCAATATAGTTTTTGAAAAATGTCAATCACATTAATTTTTTATTATTAGACAAATTAATTCCTCAAGCAGACTAACATTTATAATCTTTGAAAATTATCTTGTGAGTTTTTATTTTAATAATAAGAATTAATGTGTACTACTTCTTTTTGGACAAACTGAGAATTTAGTGTTTCTATCCTTTGTAGAGTCCAGCCCAACTCATTCTATACTTTACTTTTCTTTGATGTGCTTATTATTGTGATACTTCAGCTAGGAAACATTTATTTGTGGACCTATGTATATAACACAGTCAGGGTCTCTTCAAGAGGCACCACCAATTGCTCCAATGCTTCAAGTGACTCGATCAACGAGTCTACAAGAAAATACTCTGAATCAGACTTGCCTAGTTGTTCAGAACCTTTGCTTGTATCCAAAGAATTGATCAGCGAGGATGATAGAGATCAATGTGTACTGCCCTGCACTACATCTGAAGGAAAATATGAGGTTCTTTACAGCAAAACCAACTATGCAATCCTAATCTTCTTCCTCTGTATATGTAGAACAAGAGACAGGAAGAATGCTGTTACTCTTTTTTCCTTGTTATCTATCTAAATACTGCTATGTAGTAATACAAAATTAGTCAGATAAAATTGTAAGGAATGGAACACTCATTTATCCAAGACCACGACAAAACTTTTTGTACGAAAATTCTGGCAGAACGGTTCTTGCTGAGTAGCATGTTCCTATCTATCTATCTATCTATCTATAGTTATTAGACGGTGATAAATAAAACTTAGTTTATACATCACTTCATTGGTTGGCTACATTATGCAAGCTCAAATTAATACTGAATAATTGAATTGGCAGGTGGCAGCTGCAATTAACATGAAGAAGCGCTTACAGTTGTTTCTTAGAAAAACAAATCTGAAGGAATCATTTGCTCCATCGACTATTTGAGCGGTATGACTGCATCTCCTTGATCATGAAGCTAATAACATGGTTGAACTTGTGGCACGGTCGAACTTATTAAGGCAGAGAAGAAAAATGAAAATACATAGAAAGAAATTTCATTCATGGAATATAGTCAAAAGTCAGAATTAGATATAAACAGCTTGGTACTTCGCCTATAAATTATTTACGGGACCTTATGGCGTAAAATTTTGCACCATTTTAATTCCAATATCCTAGCACAAGATTGATTGCTTGCAAAATTAGCCATGCTAACAAGTCACTCTTGAAATTGCTTCGCATACTTGCTTTCTTAAGTACTTAGAGGATGTTTGGTAACAGCTTAATTCAGGCGAATAATTATTTTTTGTTTAAGAGGTCCTACAAACTTTTGATAATAAGTTATTTTAAACTTAAAATATGCTAATCTAAACAAATACTTAAAAACTACATCCTAATTAAGAGCTCTTTGATTAAATATTGAGAGACTGTAACTCTTTGACTAAACTGCAGCCTTTTCTTTTAAGGAAATGTTATTTTGTCCATGTCTCTTTTGACATGTACGGTGTCAACTTATACAAAAGGTGGAAGAAGACAAAACATCTGTATAGAGGGAAAGGGTGAATACTGGGAAGTAGAAATTTCAAAAAAGGTAAACCAAAAACCCACCCGCAAATAACTCACTAAGCTCTCTACCCGGAAATAACGTTTCTCTATTAATGGAGTATCTTCACAATTTACCAACACCCGTTTTCTGTCACTATTCTTCTGTTTACTTTACAATAATATTTTGCCATTTGTATTCACAATGTATGCATCAAAAGTTCATCCGCGCTATATAGCAATGAAATAAAAATAAAAATAAAAACAAAGACAGAAAGGATTAAAATTCAGAAAGCAAAATCTTGAGTCTTCTTATTGAATTCTCTCTTCCTGTCCACCACCAATCATTTTATATCTGATAAAATAGGCAGCACTTTAGTCCACCCTCCTGCTCTATTTTATCTCCATGGATCTTCAAATCTTTGATTTATTAGCCCTTATATCCTTTTTCCTCTTCCTGATTACTGCACTGAAAATAGGGAAGAATCTCAAGAAGAGTGATACAACTCCAAATATACCCCCAGGACCATAGAAGCTACCTATTATAGGAAATATACTCTATTTTGTTACATCCACAACACATCGAAAATTAAGAGATTTGGCCAACATATATGGACCCTGGATGCATCTGCAACTTGGAGAGGTCTTCACCATCGTTGTTTCCTCACCAGAGTATGCTAAGGAAGTAATGAAGACCCATGATGTCATCTTTGCATCAAGGCCTAAAATCTAGCTTCAGATATATTGTCTTATGATTCCACGAATATAATTTTTTTACCATATGGAAATTATTGGAGACAGCTAAGGAAAATTTACACATTGGAGCTTTTGAGCCAAAAACGTGTCAATTCATTCCAGCCAATAAGAGAAGAAGAGTTTACCAATCTCATCAAAAGGACTGCTGCAAGGAAAGGATCACCCATCAACCTCACCGAAGAAGTACTTTATATACAATAATTTCAAGGGCTGCGTTTGGCACCAAATGCAAAGACCAAGAAAAATTCATATCAGTTGCAAAAGAAGCAACAACAGTTTCGGGAGGTTTTAACATAGGAGATTTGTTCCCTTCTTCCAGATGGCTTCAACTTGTCACCGGCTTGAGGCCTAAGCTTGAGAGTTTGCAAAGACAAACAGACCAGATGATGGAAAACATCATCAATGACCACAGAGAGGCAAAATCAAAAGCTAAAGAAGGCCAAGGTGAATCAGATGAAGATCTGGTAGATGTACTCCTAAAATTTGAGGATGGTAATGATACCAACCAGTATATTTCCTTAACTAAAAACAATATCAAGGCCATACTCCTCGTGAGGATAATACTTTTATGAAGATGGTCTTGCTTGCTTGCTGTTTAGTTGTTTGAGCTTCTTAAATTTAATTTTAATGTAAAATTTAATATATGTTCAGTTGTAACATTAAAATATATATATATATATACACTGAAATATCTTCTTTATGTTCTAGAAAGATTTTTTTTTGAAGTTTAAATACGTAGCTTTTATAAAAATATGATTTGTTCTGTTTTCCGGACTTTAGCTTTCTAAATTAAAAAAAAGTTCATCTAACCATCATATATGATCTTTTTGAAACTATGCAGTGGTTGCCATCTTGTACTATTGGATGCCATCTGCATAACTCTTTTAAGTGTCTCTAGGATATGCTTGCATTAGCATAACCTCACTGAACATTACTTTTCAGGACATCTTTGGTGCTGGAGGTGAGACAGCAGCAACTACCATAGACTGGGCAATGGCAGAGATGGCAAGACATCGAAGAGTAATGAAGAAAGCACAAGGTGAGGCAAGAGAGGTATTCGACATAAAAGGAAGGGTGGATGAGATTTGCATCAATGAACTCAAATATTTGAAATCAGTTGTCAAAGAGACCCTCAGGTTACATCCTCCAGCACCTCTTTTAATTCCAAGAGAATGTGGACAAGCATGTGAAATTAATGGGTATCACATACCCATCAAAAGTAAGGTCATTGTGAATGCTTGGGCAATGGCAAGGGATCCAAACTATTGGAGTGAACCAGAGAGGTTTTAGCCAGAGAGATTCATTGATAGTTCTATTGACTACAAAGGGAGTAATTTTGAGTACATTCCGTTTGTTGCTGGAAGAAGAATATGTCCGGGCAGCACATTGGGCTTAATAAATGTTGAGCTGGCCCTTGCATTTTTGTTATATCACTTTGATTGGGACCTTCCCAATGGAACGAAATGTGATGAATTGGACATGACTGAGGAATTTGGACTTACTGTAAGAAGAAAAGATGACCTGCGCTTGATTCCTATTACGTCTCGTCCTTTGCTTGTGGCATAGACCTTTGAAGTTGTAAGTAAGTTGTAACTTTTCATTTACTTCTGAAGCAAAGCTTTGTCCATCTTTCTTGATTCCATTGGAGTTGAAAACTTCCATAGGCATCCAAAGTCAGTGACAAACAAATGATAATGGAAAAAATCTAAGGATTAGTATCTTGCTGTCTGAATGATGCATACTGTTTTTTGCATGCATGCATGACTCCTAATTTCTCCATCAGTTAGTTTTGAGCCTAGATGTCACGACCCCACTCAGGACGCGACGGCAAGATGCGGACACGCCCCTGCCAGTTCTACACTGCACCTTTCTAAAAAAAAAATTGAAGTATAGCCTCCTCAGATTTAGGATTATTCCCAAATACGGATCCTCCACCTGCATAAAACACATAAACATGCAAATTCATTGGGGATCCAGGCATTCTCCGAATGCACCCCACAGCACACAAAATGAGAACTTAAATCATAATCACTTATAGAAAATATGTTTAAATAACTATTTAAGAAGCTTAAATACATAATCATTGGAAATTAAACTAATTACATATAACAACCTAAGACCCAACACAGGGAGGACCCTGCCTGTAGGTTAATGGAGCACTTCTAGAAATTTTACAATTAAACTTAGATGCTGAAACTTCTAATTAGCTGTGGAAGCTTGAGCACAATCTCGTACTTGTCTAAAAACATGGAAAGGAAGAAAGAGAGTGAGTCCATGACTCAAATGAAGGATAATATATCTATAACAAGGGTGGGACAAGCCAATACACAACATTTGCAAAACAATAAATTTATAAGTTTCTTAAAAATCTCATACCATATTTGCTATTGAAAATACTTCGTCTATGTATATCAAATACCGTAAGATTTTCAGTAAACCTATATAATTCATTAAATCGCCTTTTTAATTCGACTGGATAATAACTTCATTATAAACATATATATATATATATATATATAGGCATAATACTTTTAAATTTAGCTGAAATAAATTATAATAAAGCTTAAGGGAGGATTCTATTTCAGAAATAGTTGCCTGACTGGGTGGCCTTGTGGCCTAACTCCAGCAATAAATAATAACTTCACACCTATGCATGTCTATATATTCCGGACATGTCGGCCAAACATGCCGGGCTAGCAATCACCCTGCTAGCTAGGTTACTCAAGATGCACCAAGGATAATGCTGCTGTCATTAGCAAACAGTTCTGCTATAGTTCCCTCCCCCTTGAAAACCTTTGCTCATTTCTAATTTGTTATTCTTAAAATTCCTTAATAACTTTACTCCAGATATCAAGTCTGGATTCTAAATACATTGCTTAAGCTTTTAAAATATTAACATTTCATAGTTCTCAACATATCAAGCTTTTAAGAAAAACAAACATCAATGTGAAAATGATTTATAGAAATCAATATTAAGCTTACTTCATAGAAATCTATAATTTCTAAACATCATATAAACTTCAAGCCTTTATATAGCTAACATCTAATAACTTGAAACCATATCTTTCTCTATCAAACTATTCAAGTATTGAAATTCACCTTTAAGGTGCTTGTCCCACACACATACATAATCATATATATATATATATATATATAGAAAAGAATAATATCTTTTATCTTTCACGAATTCACTAAGGTCATCGTTAAAATGCTATTTCAATTTCTTTTTGATCTTTAATAACTTAAACCACAAACATAACATTTATGAAATCATGGATATACATAAAACAAACTATAAATTATACATATGCTTAAAACAAACTAGCTATAGATATGTTATCCACTCACAGCCTATGCTTGGAAAGGAAGAAGCTCAAACTCTGCGATGCCTTAGAGCTGCCAAGAGATTCTGGAGAGCATCTAACATGACAAATATAACTATTAGGCTTCCACAACATAACTATTCTAAGAATTTACTAGGATGAGCTCTATAAGGCAAAAACCCCCAATTTTTAGAACCCTAACCCCTCCTTCATAACTTTAAACATGGAATTTATGAAAAAACTAGCTAATCTATGGTCTAATAAGGAGGGTTGAGCTCAAGAATTACCTTAGAGAGTGGAGGAAGGTGGTGGAGTGTGAGGAGAGTGGTGGGTCTTTTCCCACCACCATTTTCTCTCACTAGAAGATAAGAGAGAGAGCTCCAAAGAGAAAATCAACCTCCAAAGCTTGGATAATGATGAGGAAAGAATGGATTTGATGATAGATTGAGTAAAAATGGGTGAAGGATTGATGGAAACCATGAGGGAAGAAGAAGGATGAGAGAGGAAGGAAGAGAGAAAGAGGTTGGTGAAGAATGAGAGAGAAGCTTCTGAGTTTCTTATTTTAATTACGACTGGTAGGCGCAGGCTGGCCCACCGCTGAAGCTACATCATTTCTACAGCACAGCCAGTGCCTAGGCGCTAGCCTTGGGCGCCTAGGCCCCTGGTCCCCTTTTTTTTTTTTTTTTTTTCCTCCTCCTCTTCCAAACACTTCTCAAACTTCATCATATACTTATTTATATTTCTTAATTTCTTAATTTTAAGTTAATGTTTATTCTCCATTAACTTTAAAACATAAATGTAAATAAGAGAATATCCCCCATTTGAATTCAATAAAAATATTGGAAAAATCAAACTCCTTAAGAATCAAAATCTAACTCCTTAAGAATCAAAATCTAACTTTTGGATTTTAGTACAAACTTCTGAAAACTTATATTTTCTTAAACTTCAAGCTTGAAAATGAAAGAGTTAATAACTTCAAAAATTCGTTAAAAATCGCTCTTCAATTCTTTGATATCTAAGGAACAATTACTGGGAGTTTTGATCTCATGAAAATGTCCCAAACCTATAGCCCTCCAACGGGGTATAGGGTCCAAACTTAAAGTTTTCACAGGGTCCAACAGAACAAAGTGTCACAATTTATTTGACTCTTGACCTGGGCATTACACTAGACTTGAGTCAAACTGCAAATTAACAATGGCCATGAAAGATGTGGCGAGCTATGTGGTAATGATTCTCTCGGGCTAGGTCTGAGAGAAGTTATTGCCAATAGAATAGGAGATTAGGAGCTATGTAGTTTATTTATATTGTTAGAATAAGGGTTTGTCTTTGACGCACTGATGTATAAACGGTGCTTCACGCACCACTATGCGTTGTCAACATGGTAGCCGTTGGTTTTCTCCACGAAAACGCGTACGCTGCAGATTTTGCAAGGGAACCGGCTAAGCCCTTTAATAGTGGACTGTTTTATTAAAAATAAAAAATTTTACAATAAAAATTTAATTGGGATAATTTGTCATTTAATCAAAACCTTTCCTTTGTATGACTATTCAAATAGTAGATGATTATATCAAATATTTTTACTAATATAACAATACATAATTAAATATCTATATAAAAGTTTTTTATACTGACAATATATTCAAATTAAATTTTTAAAATAAAACTTTAATAATTGACGTGGCAGTGTTAAAGTTATGAATTTAATTGGGATGCATGATTTTTTTATATTATCATTTAATCAAAATTTTTTATTTATATAATCATTTAAATAATAGATAATTATATCAAAAATTTTTATTAATATAATAATATATAATTAAATATCTATATAAAAATATTTTATATTAACAATATATTCACATTAAATTTTAAATTTAATGCAGTTGAAATGTAAACGGCCGTTGTAGCGTTTTGGTATTATAGTTTCGAGGAAAGAGGGTCGATGTTGCAACCGGTGGGTATGGGCGATCGCTAGTATTAGGACTTGCCGGAGAATTGATTGTTGTGGTGGGTGCTTTGGCGGCAGTGGGTGAAAACGATGGGGGATTAGAATTGATCGTGGTGGTTGTAAAATAGCGTGTTTGTCCATCACTTACTAGATTTATCGGAGTACAGAGAGAGATGTTTTCGTAAAAGACGATGGTGGGTGAAATGATCATGGCGGAGCGAAACTTTGCTGTGAATCTTGAAAGGAGGTTGCAAAGATGAAAGTGGGTAAGCATCAATGATGTAGCAAGAAGGTGGTTGTGATTCTAATCAGAGCTGTTGGTGTTGCAAAGGGATCTTGGTTTTGTTTGTTGAGTGTGTGTTGATTGAAGATTGATAATTGAGTTATTCGTTGGACATGCAGGGAATCGAGCGGCGAAGACAAGGAGTTCCCGGCAGGGAGGATTGCAGGCGGTATGGTTGAGTGGAGGTGGGAAGGTGTTTTTTTTTTTTTTTTTTTTTTTTTGGGTGGCATCATTTGGGGAAAGGTTCGTGTTGCTGATGATGCATTAGGGGGCTGAATACAGGGTTGGGATAAAATGTTAGGCCCGGTGTCATCATTTTATGTGGGCTAAGTGAGATTGAGGAGATGAACTGTTCGTACGCCCCAGATCAGGATAAGCTGGAATGAAAATATAGGCAGGGCCGTAATGCGACAGCATGAGAAGGATGTATTTAGGAATTATGCAATTATGAAATACTACTAATAATTAGTTTCGGTTGGTATTTATTAATGAAAGAGCATTTATTAATTGATATAAAAGTATTACTTGTTGAAGATGGTAATATTAATTTATCTAAGTTGTCAGCAATAAAAATTAAGAAATTGTAATATTTATGGTTGAAGGAGAAGGTGTTGGGGGAAGAGGGTTAAGGTTGAGAGTTTAGGGTTGAACATGTAGGGTGTACGATTTAGTTGTCAATAAGAGTTTATTAGAAAATAGTAATATTTAGTTATTTAATATATAATGTATTGAATGGTTATAAATAATTTGTTCAGTGATCATGTACATGTAGTTATTAGCTAACTAGTATAGAAACCTGTGTGATGCACATGACCAAAAGAGGGGGCAAGAACAAAGTGGAAAAATAAAGTGGTTGATAGCAAGATGGAGTAAAAATTAATGGAAATAAAATAAGAGAAGATGAAAATAAATGGAGAAAATGGCAACGATGACAATTTGTTTAATTTTCCTCCCTATAAACTTCTTGGTAAAGAAATGTGAATGGAAAAAATTTCTGTAAAACCGTTTTATATAATAGGTCCTCATTTAAAGTGAAGCAAATTCCACAAAACATCTGCAGCCTCCGATTTATGATATCTTCCTCTTTTTTATTTTTTCTTTAGTATCCTTATAATGATTTCGTAAGGTTTTCAACCAAGTAATTATAATTGCACGTAAAAAACCCATAATTAATTTTCATGAAATTTCTCTTGTTGTTTCTTAGAAAACATTGAAGGTAAATAGTAGAATGTCTAATAAACAAAGAAAAAAAAAAGCAAAACACCGATAGGGATAGTGTTGATCTTAGAGAAGCATTTTCGTATGATATATAGTTCAAGGTTATCTCAAAATAATATTTATTTCCATCCCTTGTACTCTCTAGCAATAATGAGAATAGTAGGTCAATTATGATGATAATAATATGAAGATTAAATGTATTTAATAATGTTTTCAACAAAAAGATAAGTAGTATTTAGTATAATTTAATATTTAGATTTTAAATTGCTAAAATAGCTTATCAGATTAAAATTATAATTTTGTAAGTAATTTATTTAATATTTTGTCTTATTTTAATATGGATTGAGATAGTGGGATAATAAGCCACAAATACTACAATTTGATTGGAAGATGGTGGGCAGTAGTAGTAATAAATTCATAATTGGAATGTGGGGTAGTGGATCAATTATTGAATAACAGATTTAAACAGGGAAATTTTCAAATATTGGATAGAGTTGGAGGATCAGATAAAGTGGCCAATTGGAAAAATTATGCAGTATATATACTTCTAAAATATTATAGTAATAGATGTGGACATAATGTATTTATGTATTGTTTAAAATTATTTAGAGTTACATGGTTGAAAGTGTAACACCCGTTCATAATAAAGCTAATGGCACAACTTTACATAGAAAATTTGGAGTTAGATATTAATATATATAGATACAGCACAGAGTTTAAAAGCAGAAGTAAAGTTCTGCTTGCCATAAACTAAACATTTTTAAACCCAATAATAAAACTACAATTTATCTAATTATAACTCCACATATTTTTGGCAGCTGGAAGAGTCCACCTTTCTCTAGGGCGTTACTTGACTAGTCTGAAATCACTAGAAATAGAGTGAAAATTTAAAATTCTCAATAGATAATGAGTAGTTCTAAAGCATTTGAACTGTGATGGTTCCAGCCATGTTTTAGCACGAAAATCCACACGGCTACTGTATCACATTACTTATATCAAATCATAATATTATAGGTAGTAAATGCTTAAAAATATATATTATGCAATTCATAAGGTGGCAAACATTAATAACAATATAATCTTTTTACTTTAATTTTCAGTTTCCTTTGTCTGCTTATTTCACACATATTCGAACGCTTCTCTTAGGGAATTCCCATTTTCTGGTATTACTTTTAACATCGTGATGACAAAGCGAGACTTTTACGCTGCACTAACCAAGGCAGGTAACATAGAAGGATCTTACATTTTATCTCTCTGCCTTCTTGGCAGTTAGCGGCAAATCCTAAATATCTTCTTTCAAAATATTTACTTGCCATAATATATAAATTCATAATAAATATACAAATGCATAAACTTAAGCAATATAACTTAAATAAAAGACTCAAGTAGCATAAGATAAACAATAATTTTTAATAATAAATTTATCTCATCATAGAATCAATAAGGGGAATAAAATGTAGAAACTATAAATTAGTTCATAGTTTAAAATAATTGAAGTATGCAAAGGCTTAAATAAGATAAGCTTGAGTAAAATAAATAACATAATATTTCAGTAAAATTTCTCAAATAACATAAATCATAATATAATTAAATTCATCATAATAAATTAAATAACAAGGCTTAAAATAAAATGAATAAAAGTGCACAAAATATAATTAAAGTTATAAACTGAAAATAAGTAAAGTGCTCAAGAATTAAAATAATATCTATTATTGTATAAACAATATCTTAATAATAATAATGATAATAATAATAATGAGAAGCAATAGTATAAAAGAACATCAATTAAATTAACTAGAAAGGATAAATAAAATATTAGTGGAAATAACTTGAAACAATAAATAAAATAATGATAATGATAATAATAAAGAGTGATAATATAATTAAATAGTAAATAAAATAACTTAGAATGATAAATAGAATAAATTATAATAAGAATAATATTGAGCAACTTTTATAAATAAAAGAATTAGGAACATAAAATAAACTGTAATAGTAAATATAAAATAACATAACATGCAATAAGTAAATAAAGCCATGGTTTTACTTCGCAAATAATTTTATTATCTACCTTAAAAATTGTTGTAGGGATAGAAAGATGTGCACACACTAAATTCTTCTATCATTTATTCATCACTAAATTAACAAAATTTTGCCCTTTTTCTGCCCTCACTTCTGCCTAATGTATGTGTAGTTGTGCTTGTGATGCACTCCTTATATAACCACAAAAAATTATTCTTTACTGAGATATAATTTAATTTTGATGATTTTAAGGTGCCGAGCTGCAAACTACCAATGCCAAAACTTTCTCCTTCTCTATTTATTATCATTTCTTTCGCCAAGGATATTAGGTGACAGTCCTTTACGTCTGTTGACGTGAATTCCTCCTTTCTTTCTTTTTTCTTTTATTATTGTTATATTATATAGATACTAGTATATTAATTTCTATCAGTTAGCAAAACATATCTTCATGTATCTGATATCCATACATATATATATTCAATATTATTCTTCCATAAAATCTAATAATATATTTTGAAATTATCAGTACTAATTTATAGTCTTTAGAAGATTAATGTCCAAGATTCGATTATTACACCAATTTTAAATTAATCATTGTTGTAAAATCATTTCAAACATATCAACTAAAATATTTAAATAAGGCAATTGAATCAAAATAACTCTAAACAAAGTATTTTATAAAAAAGGATGTTACAAAAAGTAATGGTTTGTTATTATGCAAAAATAAGATTGATTAACTCTATACAAGAATTTATTGTTTAACATAATTTGTGATTTTAAGAGTAATATATATCGATTGCTTAGAAGTAATGTTTATTTACTATTTTACAGAACTTATTAGTAATTGTTTAACAATATTTATCATTTATTGTTTGATCAAAAAGTAGAAAAGACATTGAATGGAAAACCCTAACCAATCCAATAGTTAGTGCATAAGTGTACGTTGAATTGAGGTAGTCATCATGGATCAGGGAGATTAAATAAACAAGCTTAGAGAATGTTAAGGTAGAGTAGCTGCAATGTTAATAGATATGGTGAAAGGTACGTCAGGGTTCACTTAATATTAATGAAGGGTTTAGTTAATGTTAATGAAGCTGAAGTATAAATAATAATACCGCTATTTTGTATAAGTGAAACCTTGTTCTACTTGTGTAATAAGTTAGACGAAAATTGAAAATGAAGTTACAATTAACAAGCAAGGTTAAAATTAACAAGAAGAATTGATGACCAAAATTTTGAGGGTTATTAATTGTTAAGGAGATTAAGCATTAGCCTTAACAAACAAGGTTAACATTTGCAACAAACAATTGAAATTAACACGTAACAATTGTTGAATGCTGAGGATATTAATTTGTAGACGATTCAGCAAGTACTACTAATATATTATTAATGACAATGAACCCTACATGGGTAATCGAAAAATAATGAAAATCTTGCTTAGGGTTTTTCATTAGAACGGTAATAACAAAGAGAAAATTTATTAACCTTGAACCGTGATTGAGTTCTTTTTGTCAAAAACCCTATACCCTAATGGTAGGGTTTGGTTTGGTTCGACTACAACTAGGCAAGGGACTGAGTTTGGGATATATCCATTGGAAATGGATGGAAAGGTACTTGTTGTCAATTACTTTAGGTCATGCGAATGCAATTACCAAGCCCATGCGAATACTCTGATGGAAGAAATGTCAGTAGGAAGTGAGGTGATCAGTCGGTGGGCATGCGCAGCCCCATACCATTCGGCAGTGCGTGTTTCATTTCTCTCTATCAATCAGTTGTATTAGGGTATAGGGTAGGCAACTATGAACTTCATTTTCATTAAGTTAATAGATATGTTCCTCCAAAGAGTATGTTTGTCCTTGAAACTGAAAATCCATTGCGCCTTAGGATGCGCGTTATGATTTAAGTAAATCAAATTAGGATGAAAAAATTGCTTTCATGTGACCTAAAAAGTTATCAATGGAAAATTATTTATATTCATGCTTAGTCCAGTAGGTGCACGTGATGTAGCACTATGCATGGTTTATGATATAGTATTAGCCTTGCTTCTTAGTAGCTTTATAGAAAAAGCAAAGCATAGAACCGCTCTGTTAATTTTTGTCGCTTAGTGGCCGCAGGTAGTGGAAGAGGGAACCAGGTTATAAGGTTATAAGCGCAGCGCATGCACGAGGCATGGTAGCATATGCGGTGTACGGTTTGTAGTTGCAGTTGGAGAAAGCTAAAGGCCAAAGGGAAAGGGTAAGTTGCGATGAATAAAGGTGGGCGACGTTGCCGAAGGTTCACAGAGGAAAAAAAATATGATTTTTATGTTGTATATAAGGGGAGGCAACCAGGGATATACACCACCTGGGACGGATGTCAACTTCAGGTAGATGGCTTTAGTGGATGTTCTTACAGGGGTTTCGAAAGTTAGGGTGATGCACTTCATGCATGGGTTACGCATTGTAAAGATCTCTCTTACGTGTTGATGTGCCTTACGAGCACATGCATGGGCTACATGAAGCGGGTGTAGGCTCGAGCTGGAGGATGCATGACTTGTCCAGGCAGATGGATGCATTGAAAGTCCATTCACAGTCGAATCCCGATGATGGCAAAGATTCGTTGAAGGATTTTCCTGACTCTGGTATGTTGGCCACCTAGCTCATATCGTAAATCGCGCAGACATGTTTGTTGTTTTAATTTCCACATTGTTTCGGGCAATTAAATGTGCAGGAGTGGAAATGGTCCCGATCCCAGTTGGAGAGCGGGTCATATTGGCCAAGAGCATGGAGAAATGGGTTGCTCGAGTGTGTTATGACCTGAAGGTTTCGAATCCAGCATATTTCTGTGAGGAGAATGTGGTGGTCGATGGAACCCCAATTTGCAGATTCATCGTAACTCTTTCTAACAATTCGTTGGGTCAAAAGCTGATGGCGTTTGGCAAGTTTGCTGAAAATCAGCAGCAGGCACGTGAAGATGCAGCCCTCAGCATGTTGGGAGAGCTTCTGCAAAGCACTGGAATGAAAATTCATGACTTTAACCATCACCAAGTCTTGAAACTACAGCAGCAGCTGGCTAAGTTGGAGTTTGACCTTACCACCGCAGTGACGGAAAATGCATGGCTGAAAGAGCAGATTGCTCGAATAAAGGCATCTAGTCGAGCTTTCTTGGGTTACGTTAATTTCCTTCCATAACTCGGTGGAAGTAGTGGTTCTGGTTTGCAGGTGAAAGTAGGGTTTCGATTTTGTTTAGTGTGTAACTTTTATGAACTTGAATTGCGTTTACGTAAGGTAAGTGCGTGTGTTTGCATGCATTACCTTTGTTTGCTATAAACTAGATATAATATGGTGCATGGAGTATAGACCATGATCATTAGCCTCCCCGCTGCATGCATAACAGGCATAAGTTAAAGAGTGACCTCGACAAAAGTTCTAAGCGCATGGTGGAACAGGATGAATGGCCTATGGATAGGGTTCACTGATAAATCAAATGCAATATACTTTTATGAGGTTATATCTGGGCAGTAAAATTCGAGTTACATATGGATAAGAGAATGAATGACACGATGCCACCCCAACATGGTAACATCTCTAATCCTAATCAATTTTTTTTCTTAAACAAAAGTTAGGAACTAAAGAAGTAGATAAGTGAAATTTTTATTTTTACATAATATTGAATATTTTTTAAATAAATTAATAAAATTTGTCCACCTATTATAACAAAGAAAATTTAAGATGTTTATATGCAGAATTTATGTTGGAGGCAGAAAATGTAGTAATGGAATTTAGGTGGAAAAATCGGCTCCGTTATTTGTTTATGGAATTAGTGCATCAATATATCAAGAATATTGTATTTTGAATTTTATTACAGGAGTATGGGGTCAATATTAGATATTTCGGCCCCAAAGATGTAGAATTGTGTAACATGAAAATTTTATTAGAGCATTCACCCCCTGATAGGTAGAAAATAATCTGGCACATTTCTAGTTGGGGAGTGGCAAAATGTACGATCAATTCTGACTCATTTGGATTTGTGGAAAAAGAGCGATATTCTTCTCGAAAGCATTTAACATGGTTAGGCAAAAGTTCGGACCATCAATAACCATTGAGATATTAATAAACATAATATAATGGTTTAGATGCAATAAAATAAATCTAACGTAATCACTTAGAGTAAATGACCATTAATACACTTAATTAATCAGATAAATGATTTATCAGGGATGACAAAATGGATTTAACTCATTTGGTTGACCCACCCAATCTACCTTTTTTGGCATGGCAGGATGACATTTTTAGCCTGGCAGGATGACATTCTAACACTTTATGAGTGAAAGTACTGACTCATTTTTCTTTTCTTTTCTTTTTTGGTGTCTATTGATACTCCTTCATATTTGCTTCTAATTCTTATTTTCCTTATTACCCTTAATTAAGATTAAAGTTTACTATATTGGATTGGATTGGATTGGATTGGATTAAATTGGATTAGATCAAATTTCAAACTTAATTTTTAAAATTATTCTCATCCAATTTAATTTAAATTGATTAATATTATATAATATTTTTTATGTTATAAAAGTAGCTATAATTAAATTCAAAAAAAGCAGCTATAATTATTTTTATCCAAAAGAATAAATAATCCAGTATCATCGCTTCTATTTTTAATCTTTTTACAAATTAAAAATCTAATCTAATAAAGCAAGTATAACAAAAATAATACTGATTCATTAATTTAATATTATATTCGAAAATATTAGTGGATGACATTAGGACTCTTAAATATTTATTGAATTTTTCTGCTGTCAATGCAATTAACAAATTCATTAATTTTTATATTTAACACAATTATTTAGATTTAAATATAAATTCTGTTGAAAATTTTTTCTCAATGTAATAATGATCTAAACAATATAATAGTGTATATAAAAAAAATACTAAACAGAAGTTAATATCAATGACTAATGAATTAATATATTATAAAATAAACTGTCTTATATTTTAAAAAAATATATAACCATTTTTTAAAAACTGCAGGATGAGGAAGACTTTTAGAATTGAAAACCAGTATATAGATGCTGGATTGCTGCACGTGCCTCAAGGACCTGTCCATTGCCTTTGATAATTAACAATTTGATCTCATTTCAACAAAGTGACAATTGGAATAAACACAAACAAGTTATTAATTTGACACTATGTGCTCTAGATTTACAGAATTTTCGATAAACAATCGAAGGTATGAGATAAGTTGAGATTAAAAACCGCTCACCTCAGTTGTCTTCAAATTTCGTGGAATTATAATTTCAGTTATATATATCCAATTTCAAATCGGATCTCGAATTCCATCTCTACTCCATATATGAAACTGCAATTTGTTGTTGTGTTAGCAAATTTACTTTGTACTCTGAAATTAATCTTGATTGGTCTATTCCTCCATTAAACTGGGATAATGCATTTTTTGTAGGTCTTACCATTTTTTAGTGGATGCACTACCTTTTTGCACTTTTAATGTGGAACCTTTTCTAATCTTATTTTCCAGTGTTTTAATTTTTCATCAAATAAGTTTAAATCAAGACCCTCAACTTGTCTTGTTTTAGTTTCCCTCTATATAAAAAGAGTTTAATTGGAGTGCACTGACAGTATAAAAATATTTTACACTGTCATCCAATCAAAACATTCCATTTGCATGACCAATCAAGTAGTGGGTGGTTATATTAAAGACTTTTGCTGATGTGACAATATATGATTAGATATATGTGTAAAAAATTTTTACACTGACAATGTATTCAAATTAAATCCATATAAAAATGATGATTAATTTTTAACAAAATTTACGCTATTATATTTCAGACATAATGAAAAAGTTACTAATATACACTAAATTTTTAAATTTCAACTTAAAAAGGCATTTGTAAGTATTTGAATTAAATGATCAGGTGAAGGACACGTTGAAGGGGGTTGCCTTTGCCGAGAAAAAGAAAGTAAACACAAGAAAATTTGGATCATTCTGATTGCTTCAAAACCACCAATCAGCTTTTTCAGAGTTGCTTGCGTCGTACGCTTCATGTCGTATGCCGTCGTTTTTGTGCACTGATAGTGAACCGTATAGTATAAGTCCGAATACGAGGGTATCATAGTCATAGTGTGCACTGAGGATGTCAATTATGGAGAATTGCTCAATCTCCTCGGGTCGCGTGACGTGCTCTTAGCCTGTTATATTTTTCTACTATTATTACTATTAGATGTCAACCATTACCCCACCCCCGATCATTTCACGTCCAACTACATGTCTCTCTCTATCATGACATTTCTCTTGCCATTGTAACTGGAGAAGGTAAGCATTTGGAGTTGGAAACTTGCGCAACTGTTTTTGGTTCATGGAGCAGCAGGCAACAAGAGTAAAGAGTGCCATTCCGAGCTCGTCTTCCCTACGCCGATACGTTTACACACATTTTCTTGTCAACTTCACGATTTATCCCTTATATTCTAATAGGGCCGACGTTGTCTCCATGCAGGGATGCGAACCAAGACACGCACACGACAGTAACTGATATCTCCCATCCACAGGGACAACATGCACTCCATCTGTCGACCTCGCAGGACTCCATCACCGTAGACTACACCCTTTCTTCACGCCAACTAAATAGTGTAATTAAACAACTAGAGGTGAGGTTCAGGGTTGCGCATTCACATTGCTTTCCATCCTTGCTTGTTTTATAAAAAGTGAGAGTTTCTTTTCCCTAACATGACTCTTAGGGCATGGAGAAAAGAAATGATCGAGATTGAAGATCTATGTCACACCATTATGGTATCGAGGAAGGTGATGGAAGAGCAGCTATGTATGGCCAAGGCCGGGTACGGATTTCACCACCCTCCACCTCAGACCACTCCCCAAACTGATAAGGATGATAAAGTGGATGCTGAAGCTCAACCACCCAAAGAAGACGAGACTCACATAGCCTTGGGTGGGAGTGACATGGAAGAAAATGTAGATAAAACTCTTAACACCTTCAGGGGAACATCGAACTTCCATCTAGAAGTTGACCCTCCTCTACCCTTGACCGAGTACATACAAACGTTGGAGAGTCCTAGCATCAAAATCATCAACCTGGATGACGAGATGATGATGTAGGGAGGATCGGCCAATTATCGACGGTCTGCTCGCAGAAAGGTACTTCGTTTGTTAAGATTGTGATGCCGTCTTTCTCCATGTGCACCAAATAAGCACTAACAAAATGATATTAACTTACCAGAATATACGTAATCAAACAGCAATGACATCAAAGGGAGTAAAGCCTAAATAGTTATTCCAGTCTCCTCCTACATCAAGGCCAACGAAGATGGCACGTGGTGAATCACTTCGTAGCACGAAAGGGGCTGTTTGTCCCAGCTCAAGTTCAGGGCCACCCAAATCAGGAAGCAGAGGCCAAGGAACGCTATCCAAAAAAAGATGTTGGAGGACACATTATTCCCCTGGTGCATTAGAATTATGTGTTATACCGAGTATTAACCTATAGTAGCTGGACTTTGGAATCAAAAATTGATCATTTCATATGGGATTTCTTTTTTCTTTTTCTTTTTTTGTGTGTAGGATTTGAAATGCAGATTCTGACCAACACTTGAGATGCAATTAACGAAGGAAGAATGTCAGCTGTGTCTATATGTGTTTGGGTATGAGCTACGGGACAGGTACTATCTGAGTTGATATATTTAACCATTTCAATGGAATGCACAGGATTTTTTGAAGAACTAATAGGAGTCTGGTTCATTAAAATTGTTATTACAGCGAACTCCTCTTCAGGAATGGGGATATCTCGGCCCAAAGATGGGATTTCATTTGTCTGTGCCCTGGGACTGAAATTGAGGGGAAGGTATGAGTTCCGTGCTGCAAGCAATATTTCCGTTACATTCCATGGTTCACTGATATTTTTCTTACTTTTTTTTCGCAGATACTCCTGCTGAAGGCCCTCCAAATTACCTGCAAGCGATAAGAAAAAGGAAGCCCTAACATATGGTGTTTACCACCCAGCTTTGGGGTGGGCTCGACTCCACTCAAAACTTTATACTAACCCTATTTTTCAAATATGTGGTAACTAAACATATCTATTATTATTGCAGGAAGATGCTCTTGGAGGCCTTGATGGAGAAGCCGCATTCAAGAAATTTGGATCAAGATGGATGAAACCATATCCAACCCTCAAATACGTAAGCCAATGAGATGGTCATGCAAAATGACATTAAACCACATCATCATTGCATTTGTCATTGACATGTTGCCCTTCCGTCATGTGTGTTCAGATATATGTCCCTTTAATAGACCAAGTCTTTCATTGGTATTTGATGGTGGTTTCGATCGATGAGTGCAAAGTTTACAAATTGGACTCCTTCCCTGCACTGGTAGGTCTCCTTCAAAACGGGTTGCTATCTCCAATGTGGTAAGTTATTCTTCACTCAAGGCAATCGTCAGTATGAATACAACTTAGGTTTGGGTTTGTAAATTACTAGGATATATTTATTTTTTAGTTCAAACTATTTCTTTTTCAATTAACACACGTAATTATGCATCAAATGGTGAAGCAATATAAATTAGTTTTCCTTTTTCCTTATTCTTTCTTCTTGTCTGTCTATCAACCTAGTCATTCCTCGGAATTGAACAAAGGCCAAACTATACCCTTTATTTTTGGGTCAGGGAGGCCAAACTATATGTTAGTGGATAAATTCTTTGTACCATATGTGGGGTTGCAATAATCCTATTTTCTCTAACCAAATAACAAGGTAAATAAGATAATGGGCAACAAAATAAATTACAACGGCCGATGATCAGGTCTCCCTTAAAATGTTATCGTCTTTGGCCCTGCTTCGATGACAACAATCAGAGCCCAAATAAATAACTCGCAAAAAAAGGCCCCCAACTCATTAAATTTGTGACTATATTCTTCCTGATGGATGCACTTTAGGTCTGAATAGCTGACCTATGTCTCCTATCATTAGTGTTTGAATGGCCTATTCAATTTTAACGGGTTATCACCGCCAAATGCTTACATATATCCCATCAGGTCAGATACTGTTATGAAAATTATTCCTGGAGGAAATATACAAGCTAAAGCATCGCATTGTATTTGTTGTTGGCCAAATTTTGTCACCCTCACGTCCATTATGGTCTTCATAATTATTTTTTTTCTTATGCGATGTAACCGAATGCAGTGCACTATCTTGCACCATATTTTGGCATCGGAGTATGGACACACAGGCATAATGGACAACAAGCCTAAAATGGAGGATTGGCCAATTAGCAATGCTAAAAACATTCCCAATTGTGGATCAAGGTACTGCATACACAATCTACACTTATATACCTTAGTGATACTTTGACCTCCCAGAATAAGGGAAACACTATAGGGTTGATTCTTTTTTTTCTCTTTTCTCATGTTTATGCTGTAGCACCAAGTCATCGGTTTGGGTTCTTGACTGGTTGGATATGGAATTTGCTTTCCAACGAAATGTGATTGCCCGAGTAAGTTAGTATGCCTGATTTACATCCTACGTTAATCCATAATTAGTATATGCTGGTTTAAATTAAATTCTCCTTTACATTAATTACAGGTTGAGGAGATACCACTTCGGATGAGGACACTGTTGTCCATGATTATGGGTGATCATAATGACATAGCGGAAATGGTGCAAGTAAGGGTTGCTGCAAGATGGAATGCGCTACTTCCTTATTAGAGGCTCCTCTCATTGCTTCATCTAATCAGCCCATATATTTTGGTGTTTCATGATAGGGAATTTTTTTGTTATTTTGTAGACCTAAGGCATGTTATTTGGGTTTGACTTAAACTTAATCTATGATATTAGAGTTTTGGAAATGGGCTAAGTTAGGATAGGTTGGGCTTTTAATATTACTATAGGTGTGCTTTTGGGGAATGGGCTTAGTGAATGGGATTGTTAGGCTAACAAACATTTTGTGGGGATCCTTCTGCCGTGTGGACATGTTGATTGGCCTAACAATCACTAACCAATTATATTATAATTGCATTGCATGTATCCCATGAAGTTTATTGGATCTCGTTACTTTTATCATATTTTCCGTATTGCTTTAATCAATGTTCTTTAACATGTGACACAGCAATTAGTGTCGATGCAGCTCATTCAAATTCCACTCGAAAAGATTGTTAGTGTGCAATCACTCCACAATCAATGGGTGTTTCTAAACAAAAATAACACGCAAAGGACATAAGTTTTGTATTATATAACCATTTGATCCTCTTTAATAAGACAACAAAGAGAACAAGGCCCAATATCTAAACAATACTGCTTTAGGTTTCACAGAAAGCACACTAACAACTTCATAATCTTGGCTAGGATAACATGATGTGCACCAAATTTTAGCTTCCCCAAACACTAATCAAGACTTCGAACCATGACACTAATTATGACAGCTTCTTTTTTTCTTTTTCTTTGTTTCCTTTTGCTTTATGTTAAATAACCCAAGACTAACGAAGTCACTGGATAGTGTGCCAATACTTACTTTGATTTTGTAATTCAATTTACTCATTCTTTCACTTGTAGTCATAAAATTAACAATATCTTATTCTTCACTGCCAAATTAATCAAGTAATCCATACGCTATTCTTTCTGAGTCCTAATATTGCCTTTCTCTGACCACATGGGCTTTTATTCTACATGGACAAATAGAACTCCGCAATGGAGATCCTCAGCGTGTTTCCCCATTATGCCAATCACTTCATGACATGCGTTTTGTTCTAGACAATCAATCAGCCAATTGGCCACACCAACTAAGCACATGTTGCGACTGCTAACACCATATTGAATATTTATTGCACACAGTGTTATTAAATTTATACCCCAGACTTGATCTTCCATCGCTTCAAAAATATTTTCTCCTCCTTGACATAACATAAATAAACCAAAGCATCTAACACAACACAAGACAACAATTATAAGCTTAATAAGACCAAACACAATATTCCAAACACAAAACATAATGTCATCACAGTATAGCAAAGCAACAACAACTCCTACCAATGGTTGCTAAATCTAACCTATCATACCAATAGACCCTTCCAACCATAAATCCAAGTACAACCATTAACAGTTACAAAAACCTACACATGTTATACAGGGAGTTTGATATAAACCATCAACTCTAGAAGAACAGCCACAGAATGTTATCCAAGCCAGTTATTACCTTCCTTCTCAAACCTACAGCAACTAAATCAGCAACTCAATATATTAAGTACCCCATCCCCAAGGGACATGTAATGATCTTGCACATGAAATTAAAAAAAAAATCCCAAAACAAAATTCACAAACGAAAATCAAATGGCTTAAAGAAGCGATAATAAATACAAGAGAAGGTTAGTTTCCTTTATCTACCTAGCACATTTAAATAACTAATTAACTCAAACACCAATTAAACCAAATGTGCAAAGTACTTACCAACTCATCCTCCATCCATTCATCTACTTCTTCGGATTCAATTGCCTCCTCCTCATTGTCATCAACACCACCATTTCCTTTCCCATGTTTTAGGCAATTCCTACAATTATGCCCTTGAGCTCTACAAATGCCACAACGTTTCACTCGTTCTTTCCTTCCATTGCCTGAATTTATTCTTCCAGCACAACTTTTTGTTTGGACATACCTTGGATCCTTAATGGTGGATCTTGCCAATAGCCCACCACCACGAATGCCTTCCGATGAAAATATTTCACTTTCATGCTTTGCAAATAATTGCCCTTTTTTATTCGCAACCCAATCCATTACATCATTGTAGTCATCAAGAGATCTACATACTACATTAGTCAATTCCCGAAAAGCATCATTCATCAAAACCACACGACTTAAGTACACAGTATCTCCAAATGTTGAACCATATCCTAAGTTTACCACAGTTCCTTCCTTAGCTTTCATTGTCCATCTTTTCAGAACCACGTAATCAGGTATTTTCTCAGCATCAATGTACACAAGAACACTTATTATGTGCACACATGGAATGCCAAATGATTCCATGCGTTCGCATGAGCATCTCGCCTCGAAGTTCATAGCGCAGTAAGATACATGCCATTCCCTTTTAGGGTCACAATATTTTTTGACAACAAAAATTGTAATTGTTGACATCTCCTTCAAATCAACAACCTTGACGGCCAAAGCTTTTGACAACAACGATCAAAACAAGTGGATTACCTCTCTGCTATGTACCAGTGCACCTGACTGCTCCAAGGCTTGCAATTGAGTTTGCATTATAGGAAATCCATGGGATGACCTAAAATCAGCCTCAACTTCATTATCGCACACATTATCCAAGCAACGATTAAACTACTACAAGAACTCCACCAACCTATATCCCGAATCAACATACCTACCAATTTGGGCATGCAGACCCTCACACCTAGAAGTGGTCCTCAAACCAGCAAAACAAAGTGCCTCTCATGTGTGCTGTTGCCAACATATTTTTCTTCACATACATTTCTTGAACTCAACCAATTTCCTCAACCCCAAATCTTGTTACCATTGCGGCCCACTTGTCCTCAAACTCATCAATCTCATAGTCAACCAACATGCACTTCTTAAACTCTTGAGTAAACTTAGGTCTTGACACATGACTTGTAGCATTCCTTATCAAGTGCCATCTACATAACCGTTGATGTGCCTCTCGGAAGACTTTTGAAATAGCATTTTTCATTGCCATATCTCCATCAGTAATCACCGACTTTGGCCGCTTTCCTTGCATTGCATCCATTAATCTCTCGAGTAGCCAAACATCAGTCTCTTCAATTTCATTAGAAATAATTGCACTGGCAAATACAACCGTCTAAAGGTGGTGATTAACACCAGAGAAAATGACCAACGAACACTTGTATTTATTTTTTCCATATGTCGCATCAAAAGTCAGCACATCTCCAAATACTTGATAATCAACCTGACTTTTACCATTGGCCCAAAAAAGGTGCTGCAATGTACCATCAAGATCTAGTTCAAACTTGAAATAAAGGAGTGGATCAAATTTTAACTTGTTATGCAGGTGCCCACACTGCGTCAAAGGGACGACAATTCCACACCTGTTGCCTTCATCGGTGAAGTTCCAATCAGCCCTGTGTCCACAGCAAAAGTGCTTTGCAAGAACCCCAATACACGATTTGAACAACGACAAAGTGATTTTCGGCAAAACTGTTCCGTAAGTTGTTTTCGGATAAGAGAACTTTCTGTCTTTGGCGGGCCAATGGGGTCAAGGTCTCGACGGGTGGGAAGGGTGAGCAGCGGGGTCAAGGTTCGAGGGCCATTGCATTTGCCTCACAATCATATCCGTTAAGATAGAAATACACTAACATAAAAAAATTTATTCTATTGTATTAATATTCTTTTATTTTTTATAGTGTATGAACCTGCTACACCCCTGTTTCACTTCTAATAGCCAGTTACAATTGAAGGTGCGTGAAGCACCCTTTAGAACTAGGTGCGCTTTAGAACGACCCTGTTAGTAAAAGTAGTTTAGAAATATATAAAATTTAATTTTAGAAGCGCTTGTCTGTATTTTCCTTTTCTATATTCTCCTCTCTCATCATGCATCCAAAGAAAACAATAGAATGTACATAAACTTTGTTAACAATCGACTAAAGTACAAGCTCCTAAGATTATTACCGAATTCTAATAGAATAAGTTTTAAACAAATGTTATGTGACTTGATTTTTTCCCCCTTTTGTGCTGTATGACTTTATTGTTTTAAATAAATACTTAAATAAATAGAATTGAAAAAGACAAAATTTGGTTTTACTTTCATTTAAAACATTATGCGCCTTTTTACTGACATGATAGGCTTGTATTTTTTTTAAGTTATATTAACCTTATAACAAACTATATTAATTTGTAAATTCTTAGTTTACTTAATCAAATTAAATGATTGAAATAACCTTCTAAAATTAATCTCATGACCACTCTCTTGTACTAGGATTAATAATATTTAACAAGGTTATGCTAATTTATTTTATGAAAAGTTTGGGTGAGAAAAGGCTCTCACAGCTGGTCTCCTGCATGCTATGACGATCTGTGAACAATAGCAAAGATTTACAATTGAAATATACCAATCATACCAACAATTAACACGTTAAGTGCCTCTTTAAAAAAAGTATATAATTTATTTTCTTTATATTATCCTGTAATGATTTCAAATGATTTAACAAGCAAGATCTTATTCTACCGAAAATAAAAAAAGAGTACTAATCAAGATGATTAATTCAATTCAATGATGAACACAAATTTGTAGAATTAGTTTGATATTTCATGTATTATTGTTTGCACTCAAAAAAGGTTGGACAGCTAAGTAAGCATGATGGACAATTGAAGGACATTTTTTCTATGCCTCGCATGCGCCAATTGAAGGACTTAGTTGAGCGTGCCGAGGGGAGTAGCCGAAGCAATTAATGAAGGTTTAGCTGAGAGCACAATGGGCTGAATGGATGTTTGGGCCCAGGTCGAAGGTTATTCGATATAAGGAAAAGCTAAAAGTCGCACTGCGAGGCCAGCACAAATGGTCATTGACTATGCCTCTGCAAGAAGTGCAGTTATGGGCTCAACTCTACAGTTAGAGACTGTCCTCCCTTTCCCCCCTCCCCTGTGTGTGTGTGAGTGTATAAGACCAAAAAATAAAAATAAAATGGAAAAGCTAAAAGTCTATCAGCTGAGGTTGAAGAGTATTTGCATACTAGAAAATAACTACCCCTAGGAATTAAGACGGGAGTTGAAGTGCTGAACATGCTAAGCCTGATACAATGGCACTCCAAAGCAGTTGAGCGCGATGAATATGACCAATATAAGTGGTTTTGATAATGAAGAAGCCATGATTATAGGCTAAAGGGAGCGTGGAAACTAGATGGGTAATAGTTACTAAGGAGAACGTTGCTGATCATAAAATGAACGTGTGATGATAGAACTTACCATAGTTTTAAATTGCAGTTACAGTCGCATTTACAGTTGCATTGCGATATAGAAGATTACGGAAAAATATACTTGAAATTGCTGCAATCGCCACTACGATGCGGTTGCGAATCTCAATTTGAAACCATGAAACTTACCTAATAGGGTTCTTTTTAGTATGCACAACTTGTAAAGATCACACAATCATCAATACACAATCCACTTATTCACTTACAAATTTTTTTTTTCTAGTGTTCTTGCACCATTTACTATATTTTCCATTTACTTTCAGCCCTTTACTTCTCAAGTTTACCACTTTACACTTTACTTTGTGTTTATATCATTTATATATGCTTCCTAGTTGTTTTAGCTGATACATTTAGCTTTCGCTAGGGAAATCTCTCGGATAAACCCATTAGTTGGGAGACAAAGTCTCTCTCTCGACAAGAATTACCTATATGTAAGATTATCTGTGTTTTATGCCAGTTGAGTCACTCATATACCTTAGAAATGTCTTCCTGACATGACTCAATCGACTAAGCAATCGGCTAACCAAAATTTAAACACAGCTAACCAAAATTGAGTCATGTCTTCCTAACATGACTTAATCAACAAAGCAACCAGCTTACTAAAATTTAAGCATAGCAATTATTATCAATAATTTTTCTATTACTTCTTTTGTGGATAATTCATTATGATGATACTTAAAATATATTAATATACAATTTTTAATACCATATATTAATCAACTTTATGCCATTTTATATATCTTTTAAAGTAATTATTATAATAGTTAAGTGTTTTTTAAAGCAATTATTATAGCTTTACCTCTATAATGGGTCGACCCGATTCGACAAATTAGTTAGATATTTAGTGAGCTTTTGAATACTGGTGATTCATACCAAAAAATATCTTTTTTATAATGTAGTAATACATGATTAATTGACGAGTAAAAGATTCTTACATATTATGTATTGGAATTAAATTTTTAATATTTTATCCAAAATATAAAAGATATTCATATAATTTCATTTTTATGATTTTCATAATTTAATTAACTCATTTTGTTTTGTTTATATATACAATCTGATTTTAATACTTATTCTAACTGTGACTCGAGAGGAGATATATATATATATATTAAGGAAATATGTATTCGACCTCTTTCATTGAAAAAAAATGAAAAAAGAAGAAGAAGAAGCTGATTTCTTTTTTTTTTTTTGGTCAACAAACTTTTTTATTGTTGATAAATAATTAAAGGCAATATCCTATTTACAAAGTACATCAGAACTTGGTCTAACATAAGTGAAGTCCAAGATTGTAATCAATACATACTATAGACAGTTAGCACCAGAATATGAACTATTTTTCAACACACTGCATCTATATACATGAAAGTAAAGGTGAGCTTGTCATATCTCTTATCTTAATTTAGAATTTGTGGCACTTTCAATCAATTTTTAGAATTAGGTGTATAGATAGAATAAGGTGCTAACACAAATTGCAAACAACTAATTAAGCATCATAGTTATACATTCTTTGAAGCCAAGTGGACACCCAAACAGGTAAGCATGATGGAATCCAAGCTGACTTTGTGGTACATATTAGCTAACTAGTAGACTACACCATTGTACTTATCAGCTAATCAGCAATATTAGGCAGCATTCAATACATTATCTATGAAGATTGCCAGTAATATAAATTACCACTTAGAAAAATTGTCACATTTTAAATTGCTGATAATGTTAAATACAATATTTAGTATGCATAGGTAAATTAAGTGGCAATTTATATTACCCTATTTGGTATATCAAAAAGATTATTAAGTAATATATATATTAAATTAATATAATAATAATAAATAGTTAATTATTATTATTAACCAATAATGATTAATATTATTTTTAACAACAACAACAACAACAATAACAACAACAATAATAATAATAGGAGAATTGCGATATTGGTGGTAATCCACATTACCTTAGAAATCTGAATTGTCAGTAATATTATCTAATCAAATAAGATAATACTGTGGACCAAAATAATTTAATCAAATATTATCAATAATCCAGATGGATTACTGTATACCAAACACTTGCTTAGAGTATAGCTGAATGTCAAAGTTAGAGTTCTTATGCCTTAGAAAATGTACAGTCACCACAAAACAAAATACATAAAGGCCCAACCATCGCCTATTTGCAAAGACAGGCTTATCACTGAACATGTTACGTTGCTGTCATCAAGACAAACTTGCCGGTGGGAAAAAAGAAGTTATTAACGCGGCTATGAATGATGATGGGAAAGGTGGGGCTACGAAAGGGTATAAATCAAGTGGCAGCCCATTGGACTGTCCGTCATCTTGTGGATTCTTTATGTGTATCCAGATGCCCCCCCCCCAAAAAAAAAAACAAACAAAACAAAAAGAAACACAAAACAAACCAAAAAAAAAAAAATCCACATACTCTCTAAAAATTAAGCATACCTGATAACTATGTTGGCTTACATGGCCGCAATTGAGTGACTGCTTCGGATCCTTCCCTTTTATGGTTTGCGAAAAGGAAATGGCAATAAGGTAGCACATCAACTAGCCAATCTATCTATTATATTATACTCCCTTTCAATTTACAATAAGCATCGCTTTAAAAATTTGGTATATTTTTAAATTAATATATCAAGATATAATTGTATCTATATATTTTGATTTAAGGATATACCAAAATTTTAATTAAAATAACAATTATTATGAATTAGAGGAAGTATATTATATATATCTAAAAGAGGGTTTATGGCTAATGGAACTGATGAAGTAGTATCTTGCCAAGAATTTGATTTTCCTCCAAAATTTTCAGCCACCCGTGTTGACTAATTATATTTTCTTTGTTTTTATTTTTATTTTTCTTTCTCTATACTACTCTTACTGCTTATTTGAGAAGATTCATCAAAACTTCCTAAAGAAGCTGATGTCATTAGCTATGAAGGTGCATTTTATGTCATTAGCTATGAAAGAGGTGTATTTTATATCATCCAAACAAGAAAGCTTATTTAATATTTCTTTAAGTAAATAAAAGTAAACGTTTTGGATAAAATTAATACAATTTAATATTAAACCACTTCAATAAAAGTAATGGTTTTATTTTAAAAATATAAGCATGGAGTAATTAATTTATTTTATTTATTTTAATTTTTTTAACTTCATATTATTATATTTTTTATTATTTTGTTTCATCATATCAATAATAAAAAATTTGGGCATTACACAAGTAATGACTAACAAGTCATTCTATGTTATTTTTTCTCATACATAATATTGAAGACTAATAATTATTTTAAGGTTAAAACTAGTTTTTTGATTCCTATATATATTGTGGATTTTGATTTTATTCTCTACATTAAATTTTTTTTGGTTTAGATCCTTATAGTGGTATTGAGTTAGTCCCAGACATTAGAAAATTACTAAACATTGTTAGTTTTTGCTAGCGTGGCTAATGGGGGACTAACATGAGATAAGATGACACTCAGTTGAGGCTATTTCAGTTTTTTTAAAAAAAAGTCATTTCAATATTGTTTTAGTTTCTTGTCTATTTTAGAAAAAGGCTATTTCAAGCCTTAAAATATCTAAAAAAGGTTGTTTAATGATGTATAAAAAAATAACACCATATAATAATTTTCTAATGGCAGAGATTAACTTCTTAATAAAGTATCAATGTAGGGACCTAAACCAAATTTTTTTTAATATAGGAACTGAAACCAAAATTTGGGACATATATAGGGATTAAAAATTAGTTTTAACCTTATTTTAATTACTTAGTATGTATATAAGTATAATTATAATTAATACTTTCAACTATTTTTAACATTAGATGATCTATAACATCATGGATTTAATGGCTATAAAAATAATAGAAAGTATTATTCAATCAATTCTTATTTAAGACAATGATACTCGCATTACAAAAAAAATTTAGCATAAAACGATTTTGTCACTAATGTTGATACTTCAAATGGATCATAACAAATATATACATTGCATAAGTAATACCAAAACATACATTACACTTACCTTATAGTTATTATAAATTTATATTAAACTTAAATTAATAAATTATATATACATGTATATTTTTAGTCATAATAAAATATTTCTTAACTTTGAGAATAAATTATAAATAATTTAAATTATTTTTAATTAACTTTTTAAAATCTTATAACAATCCAATGGTAGATTTATATTTTATAACTATAAAATTAGATGTTTGAAACTTTAATATGCAATATTATTGACTTTTTTATTAATAAAAAATGTGATAGATTGAATGGCTCATAAAGCAAGGGACAAAAAAATTTATAAGTTTTTTTAAAATTTACTAATAGATTGAAATTTTATAAAATCCTTAAGTAACCTAAGGAATTTTAATAATGCAAAAAATTAGCTATAAATTGATTTTTAACTAATATTAATACCTCAGATAAGTGATATCAAATATTTATTGCACCGCAAACATAAAAATTGCATGTTAAAGTGACACTAAACACATATTAATGTATGATGCAAACATATAATTGCATAGATAATAATTAATATATGTTATAATTATTGACAATTAAAAACAAACTTCAAATTAAATATTTGAACTCTAAATCTTTTAGTACACTCTAACGTTATATTAATTCGATTTTTTAATTAGCAATTTAAATTATTGTTAATTATCAATTTAATATTATAGCACTCAAATTGGAGATTTATATCATATATTAATATCTACAAAATTAAATATTTGAAGGTATAATATGTAATATTATTAACTTTTTTATTAATAAAAATGCCATAGATTTAATGGCTCGAAAAGTAGGGGATGAAAAATTTTATAAGTACTTTAAAACTTACTCATAGATTGAAAATTTATAATATTCTTAAATAATAGAAGGAATTTTAATGACAAAAAAAATGTTATATATTGGTTTTCTAATATTGTTATCTCAAATAGATAATAGTAAATATATATTGCACAAGCGATGTAAATATAAAAATTGCACTTGAGGTGATGATATTAAACATAAATTATATGGACAATATAAACATATAAATTATACGGACAATAATAAATATAAATTATAATTATTAGCAATTAAAATCAAATTTGAAATTAAATATTTGAACTTTAAAGCTTATAGCACACTCTAAAGTTGTATCTATAATATCTAAGACTAGATATTTGAACTTTCAATATGCAATATTATTTATTTTTTATTAATAAAAATATCATAGATTCAATGGTTCAAAAAATAAGGGATGAAGAATTTTATAAGTTCATTAAAACTTACTCATAAATTGAAATTTTATAAGATCCTTAAATAATCTAAGAAATTTTTATGGCAAAAAAAAATAGCCATAGATTGATTTTTCTAGCTAATATTTATATCTCAAATAAGTGATACTAAACATGTATTATATGGATGATGCAAACATAAAAATTGCACTTTGTGGAAACACGAAACATATATTAGATGGGTGATATAAACTTACAAATCACATGGGTAATGATTAGTATACATTATGATTATTAATTAAAATTAAATTTCAAATTAAATATTTAAACTCTAAAGCTTATAACAAACTCTAAAATTATATCAATTCAATTTTTTAAAGTAATTTAAATTACTATTAATTAATTTTTCTAATTTACTCATGATATGAACTATTTTTAACAGATTTTGTTTCAACTTATTGCAAATTAGACTCATCAATTATATCTCAATGAATGTACTTTTATAATAAGATAGTTTCTTCATTAAAATTTCCGTTGTATACAATATCTTTTATAAGCTAATGCTAGCAAGTTTGAATTTAAGATTCATATAGCTTTATAATTGTTGGAAATTACTATTTATCAAATTTGTCTACTTTATATGATTATAATTACATTATATAATCAAAATGAGTACAAATAAGAGTTATATATATTTAAATTGATCCAATATTTTAGTTGTATAAACCTTCTTACCTTTAAAGTATGTGACCTTCTCATGCATCACATGGGTAAATACACTAGTTAGGTTAGTATAATCTCAATGGGACCCGGTTAGTTGAGGCTTTTTAACACATTTATAATTGAGTTTAATTTTTAATGTGTATGTTAAGTAGTTTAATACCAAGTAGTTCATTATTTATTCCCGTTAAGTAAAGTATTGAATTCAAAAACTAAAACCACCATGCGAAATTTCGCCTTCATAGGCATGCACGAGATGCTACTTAGCCACATTAGAGGCCTCATCACCAACGATCATCTCGGTTTGCTGATAGATCTCTTTGCCAATAACCTCCACCACTGAGTTGTTGTCAACAACAAACATGCAAGCCTAGTAGCTAAGCTGTTGTTGGGGGTGGAGAAATTCTTAGGTGCTCTTCAAGCGCCACATAAATTGTGCTCATAGCCAATAATAGAATAATATTTTAGATAAAAATGTGAGTTAATGGTCGGTCCTATCATGAAATGTCATTTTATTATTTGTTATAAGCATATCCATCTGGTACTCCATAAACACCCAAGTATCTCTCGTCAGGGTAAGCCATCACCCTTTGGCCACCACACCCCAAAAACCTCTTTAATCATGCCTTGTGTCTTAGTTCCTTGAATTAGCGAGAACCTTGCATTTTTCCTTGAACTTGACCCCCCACTTGCATTTGAACTAGGAAGAGAAGATAGGTTTTCGATTTTCTAATATGGTAAGGATAGAGACGATACTTGGTTTATATGGATGAGATGGAAGATTATGATATATGAGATTTTTTAGATTTGATTAGGGTGGCATTCCAAGTCAGGGGTTACTATAGAGGGTGTTTTATAGATGGAATGAACTTTTATTGTTAGAAATACTAGTCCCAGGAATGTTCTTTTTGGAAATAGCTTTCTCGAGTGTGACATTCAAGTGTGTTTAGAACACCAATTGAATTTCCAGAAATCTTGCAATTTTTATGTTTGCTTGACAGTGATATTCCCAAAAATATTATATATATTTTCAAAAATACCCTTAACCATGGTTGATGGCGGCAATTGGTGGCGGTGGCACTTGGTGGCAACAAGAATATTTTGGTCTTTTAGCTTAGGGACAACATTCCCTTCCTATGGAAATGTCGAATTCCTATAGAGGGAAGTGGGAATATTTTTTTGGGATTTTTTCCTTCTTGAGAATGCAATAAGTTGCATTCCCGAGAAATTTTTTTCAAACCTTGTACCAAATATAGGAGTCCTTGATTCCCATTTCATATTCCCTGTAACACCCGGCTTTGGCGATTACATTGAAGCAGGAACACGAAAAATTACAGTGCGAACCCTATGTCTCCTTGGAGGGCTATAGGTTTAAGGCATTTTCTTAAGATCAAAAGTCCCGGTAATGGTTCTCTAGGCATCAATGAGTTGAAGAGGGATTTTTAATGAATTTTAGGGAATAGAAAACCCCTTCGTTTTCAACTCTCAAGTTTGTGAAAACGCAAGTTTTTGGAGAATTGTACTAAAATCCAAAAGTTGGATTCTTATTCTTAAGAATTTTGAATTTTTAGATATTTTTTATTGAATCCAAATAGGAGGTATTCCCTTATTTACATTTATGTTTTAAAGTTAATGGAGAGTAAAGTTAAAGAGGACATTAACTTAATGTAAATAAGTCTGTGCAATATCCTGGACCTGGGAAAGGATTGCAGAAGGAGGGAACCAAGTTTTTGGAGTTGTGTCGATTCTGGGATGCATATGTCGATTCTGATCTCTTAATATGCCCATAGGTTGGAATTTTCCAGCGTTATGTCGATTACCATATTTGTGTCGATTACCAGTCTGAGTTTCGCGATGTCGATTACTACATTGTGTCGATTACCGATCTTTGGTATGTGTCGATTACCATAATTGTGTCGATTATCGAAAAACCAATATATCGTCGGACGCGTCCCATGCCCTCATTTTTTGAAATTCTCCTTCTCTCTCTAACCCAAACTCTCTCCCTTCTCTTTAAAACACATCTCCCTTCATTCCTAAACACAATTCTTCACATCTTTCCATCAAATTACACCATTCTCATTCACTTAAACTCAATTCCTTTCTTTAATCTCAAATCATACCCTCATCCAAAAATCAACACATTTGGTCTTGGAGCTTGGAGGAGGTGGCACCAAGGCTCCTAAAGATTCTTCTTCCATTCTCCCTTCAAGAAGGTAATCTTCAAATTCCTTTCCTCTTCCTTTCCTATGAATTATAGATTATTTCCCCTATAGTGAGTTTCTAGCGAACCCTAGGTTAGAAGAATTAGGAATTTTCATATCAGGGAGTATAGTGGATTAATCCGTAGTCTAAGGGACTGATCTTGAATTAAATTTCCGTATTGTTGATAGTATATACCATTGGAGGACTGGTTTTGGCTTTCAAAGCTCATGGGATTAGGAGTTCGCTATTGGCGTTAAGTTTGTAAGTAGATAGTTCATTCCTATCTTAGTTTTAACATATTTTTGTCTATGTATATTCATATGCAAATGATTTGGTATGTCTTAGTAAAATAATTTAAGTTTTGGTAGCTTATCTATTTTTACTAGTTCACATGAGACAATGACTTGATTTCAAAAAGAGAAATGTGGCAAATGTTCATTACCTTGGTTTCCTATTAAACCTTGGAAAGTATTTCTTTGTTTTGAAAGGTTTTGGATAAAAGTTTCGAACTTTTATTCGTTTTTGACTTATTAAAGTGTTAAAGCTTTACTTTTCTTTAAAGTTACAATTTTATTGTTTATTATAAGTTATATTGGTATGTTTTATAAGAATCTTTATTAAATATTCTGTTTATAGAAAAGAATGACTTGGGAAAGTCTAGACCAGGATCTGTAGGCTAATGGCAGTAGGCGTTAGCCCTGGGTGCACCTAGGATGTTGGATTTCATGGCCACTCAAGGGAGTTGTGCGTGCCTGTTATTCATGGCCACACATATAGTGTGGTGCGTGCCTGTTATTCACGGCCATAGGAGGAGTGGTGCGTGCCTGATTATGGGACTCACACGAAGGAATGGCCACCTAAGTGTGTTTCCTGACGGATTTATCCTGGGATAGATGGACTCTATTTTGGAAAAGAAAATTTGGATAATATTTGATTAAAATTTCTACTTTTGGTTTCGTTATACATATTATAGTATCATCTTAATATCTAAGCTTGTACATTGTCTCATGTGGGTTAGGGACATTCTATCTCTCACTGAGTTTCTCAAAACTCACCCCGTAGTTGTTCTATCCTTTTCAGATGCAGGTTTAGACTTAGGAGCCGATTCTTCATATCAGCATCATTTGATTCCTATCTGGGTGAGCCCCATTTAGTAATGGGCCTTGATTTGTAATTCTCTTTCTGTTGTAATCTTAGTAGGTAGCTCCATAGTACTACAGGCAGGGTCCGGCCTTGTTCTGTTTTTGTTGTTGTTATATATTCAGTCATACATGTATATGTATATTTCAACTTGCTGGAATTAAAGTTGTTTAAAGGATTTGTTTTCTGAAGAACTTAAGTAATGTATTTTGGATATACGATTGTATTTATATATTTTACTATTATATTGTGTGCTGAGGGGTGTATTATGAGAATACCTGAATCTCCGATGAAATATTGTGTTTGTTTATCTTGCAGTGTATCCTTTTGTAATTGGGAAATATCTGGATTACAAAGGGGACTCTGTCGAAAAATTTATAAAAATTTTCGTGGTGAAAGGCTTGCGTGGGGACGTGTCACTATCTGCCTTCGTCTCGTCTTGGGTTAGTCGTGACATTCCCCATCATATTTTTATATGCTCTCATACCAAACGCCCCCATAGTAATATTCCAAAAATATCTTGACATGAGATGCACATGAATGAATCTTTTGTTCATTATAACGTCATGTTGTTCCCTCATGGACTTTTTTATCCAAAATTTAACATTATTAACTATTTGTAGCAAGTTCATAATTTCAAGATTTACAAGTTCTTTGCCAACAAAGTGTTGGTTGAGTGAAAGGGGCTTAGGTGCTTTGAGCATGTGGTTCTAGGATCGATTCTAGGATTCATGTGTATGGAAGAAAAATACTGTTTGGAGTAAGGGTATTCAAAATTCAATCCAACCCAATCAAAATTGTTAAACCAATAAAAAAAATTGAAAATCAATCAAAACCGCAAAAATTTGGATAATTGCTTGGATTGAATCGGATTTCGGATTTAATTTTCAAAACCAATCCAATCCAATATAAACCGAACAATATTATGTAATATATTTTTTATTGTTAGGTTTATACTTTTACTTATAATAATTTTAATTTTTTAAATAATTTTTTATTTATGTATCGTTCTCTCTTAAATATTATTTTATTTATATTAAATGAGTTATTTATTTATTTTATTAACTTAAGTTACTTGGATTGGATTCAAAATTTAAATTAAACCTTTCGAGTCAATTTAAGTTACTTAAGTTATTTATTTGGATCAATTTGATTTTTCTCTCAAAACCGATCCAAATTGTGCTACAAACACTCCTAGTTTTGGAGAGTTCCTCGCTTAGGAGATATGCTGGGCATAAAAAAAAAAAAGAAAGAAAGAAAGAAAGAAAGAAAAGAGTTACAAGTTCTTTTTGCACATTTTAAAAGGGTGTTTGGCAACATTAAAAACCAAGTGAACATGGTATAAAATAGAACCGGTTATATTAACTATATAAAAATGAACTAATTTTTATTAAATGTTGTTTAGTTCCATAACTTAAAAATTAGTTTTAACATCTGTTCTTATTCTTCTTTTGTACTTTTTTCTTTTTGACTACATCATTAAAGAAACTAATCTAGCAAATGGTGGCAGACGGTGATGGACGGCAGTGGCGGACAGTGACGGGCGGAGGTGGTGGGCGATAGTAGACCGTGGTAAGTGGTGGTGGTTGTTGGCAACAAACGATGGCGGGCGCAGTGAGATGGTGGCAGACGACGATGGTGGTTGGCAACGATGGTGACAAACGGTGGTGACGACGAATGGTGGTGACCGTTGATGATGGACGGTGGTAGCCGATGGTGACAGTGGCTGGTGGCGACGGATGGTGGCAAACAATGGCTGTCACGGCAGCTAATGGTGGTGGATAGGGCCGGCGGTGGTAATCGGCAATGGCCGGCAGTAGTCGGCGTTGGATGATGGTGGACTGTGGCGGTGAATAATGGTGGATAGCAGTGGAGGACAGTTGACAAGTAGTCAAAAGATATAAAATAAAAATGAAAAAATTTGAGATGAAATAAAACTAATTTAAAATTGATTTTTTAAAAATTGGTTTTAAGTCTAAATTGGTTCAAATAAAAACTAGTTTTAAAGATAGTTATAAAACATTATTTATTAAAAATCAAGCCCCATTGTACCTAATTATCCAATTTTTCTAGTTTGCTAAACACCCCCTAAAAGTCGAAGAGCTAAAATGCACATAAAACAAAATTAAAGGAAGTTTTTCAGACTTTTTCCTAATTTAATAAAAAATTAATTTTAATATATTGTTAAAATAAAATAATTTTGTATTGTTATCTAATCACATACTATTATATGTGAGACTTAGATTATCACCAGGCTACATCTAGTATGGTTATTTTACCTTCGCAAGTATCATCTTGCCTCACTAGCTGTACGAGATGAGTTTAAAACCCACCCAATAATAGATTGGGATAGGTGCAGATTTAGTGGAGTTAGAGTTCACTTATGTTATGCATTAATACTAGAGATGACAAAGCGAGCCGTCCCGCCCCGGCCTGGCCCAACCCGTCAAAAGCGGGGTTGGGCGGGGCGGGCCAAATTAGGAAGGCGGATTCAATATTTTATCCAACCTCGTTTAAGGGCGGGTTGGCCAGCCAAAAAAATAAAATATAAATAAATTTATTTTAATATTTTTTATAAGTTAAATTACTTTAAAAATTAGAAAATATATTGAATGAAAAATTTACTTAAATAAAATACAACAAAATAATTAAACTACATAATTTGTATCTAAATTTAACTCAAATACAAATATAATAAACTAATTAAGATATATAAATAAGTTTATAAATAATAATTAACTATAAATTTATAATATAAAGTCTACAATATAAAATTCATAAATTAATAAAAGTATAATAACAACATAGTTTATAATAAAAATATAAAATTTATTTTTAAAAATACTCTTGAACCTAAAAAAAAAAATGAAAAGCTTGGCCCGATGGGTCGGCTCGGCCTGCTAAAGCTCGCGGGTTAGGCAGGGCGGGTTAGACGGGGCAAAAATTTTTGGCGGGTCAAATATATTAATCCAACCCATTATTTTTTGATAGTTTGGCAGGCTAATCCGGTGGATTGAGCCCGTTTTATCCTCTCTAATTAATACAAGAGGGTTATATTATAAGAAGAAATGATATAAATTATGTTATAATAAGGCTTATAATTATTCATCTTAATTCATCAATTTTGTTTAAATGTCTTTTCTTTTCTTTTTTTTTTCGTCTAGATATGACTATTTAATGAGGAATATAGGAGGATTTTGCCCTAGTTTGGTATCAACTTGCCACACTCGATCTCTATCTTATAATCTTTCTTGTCTATCAGAAAAATTTGTTAATTTCTTTAAACAAAATAAGGTATGAGGAGTGAATTAGAGTGGCAAGAGATTCAAATAATTTATACGAAGTCATAGTTTCACATCTTAGTACTATCAAATCGAGAAAAAAATGTCAATCTTAGTTTAAATAATAATAATAATAATAATAATAATTATATAATTTCTTCATTAGTTTAATATTTTTAAATATATAACTTTTAGATAATATATTAATTTTAAAATTATGATTTTTTTTAATATGAAATATGAATTTGTTCAACCCAAAGCATCTGAGGCTAATACATCAGTAATGGAAGAGGGGATTTCATTTAGCCACAGTTGAGATCCCAATCTCCTTGCTAATTTGGCTATCGCGTCAGCTGTAGCATTGCGTCTACTAGGTACAAGTTGTACTCTAAAAAAAAATTATGGTTAGTTATTTTATAAAAAAATTTGGTACTTTCATAAAAACGAGACAATCTAATTAAATTATTAGGATCGATTTAGTAGTGAGAAATTTGAAAAGTTTGGATGAAATTTTAAATTTAAATCTTATTATAATCGATGATAAAAAAAATAAAAACAGGCGGACAAGACAGGTTGATTAATATTCGAAGATGTGGTGGCAAATCATATTGAGCAAAAACGTGCTACATTCGGTTCAGAGCCATATATCAAGCATCGAATAAATCTTATTGGCAGACACACCCATCGTCTCTAATTCTAGATCCTTTTGTCTCTACTTCTAGATGCTTTGACAACAACAGAAAGCATTATAAAGAAACGGAATAGATTTTGCTAATGGACTCGGGAGTCGTAAAACTCTGTTCTCAAGTTTCTCTTGTTTTGTGCGGTTGACAAATGTAAGCCATGAAAAAAGAGAGGGCGGGAGATGAATTTCTTGTTCTCTTTCGGAAGGAAGACCCACGCGTGCAATGGTCAAAAGGAAAAACACATATTTACCATTAACTTTTCGACTCAAACATTCAACATTGTTGAAGAATATGATTGACTTTTTTTTTTTTTTTGGAAAAAAAGGAGCATGATTGACTTTGATTGTTGAACTTGCAAAAGTTAATTTATATTCACGAAAAATAAATGTAATTTAAGTTAAAATATATTATTGTATAAAAAAATTAATGCAAATAAAATCAATATCACATGTTTATATACAATTTTTTCGCATTCCAAATTGATATTCCCTTGATAGTAGCTGTAAAATAAACTAATTAACCTTAATTTAAAATGGTTTAATTAATTAGATTTCATTTTAATATATTCTCAGTGTAAAAGTTTACAATAATTATTCTAAAAATCATACATATAGTACAATATGATTAATTTATCATATAGAATATTTTAGACTATAAATATATTAAAATTAGAATTTAATTTTAATATATTATCAATATAAAAGAGTTTTATAATCAACCAATCATACGTTGTTATTTGCATAATTAAGAAAATCAGACTGGACTGACTAGTCTGATCGGTCCAATCGGGAACCGATCCCTGCATCAATCTAGTCACAATAGAAAAGCTGAAAATTTAAAGAAACTAGAGGAAATTGGTGCAAACCGGTGAACCAATTGAACAGGTTTTGTTCACCCAATTGGTCACTTCACAAAATTTTTTATTTTTTTGGAAAAAAGACTTGCTTTAATTATCCAAATCAAATATTAGTAAATCTCTTACTCTTTTAAAAAAAACCTAGAGGAGATATGTACAAAGTAATATGATATAAGAGTATTTATAATTATGTTAGGATTTAAAATTGTTTAGTCTAAACAATATGGAACTTGACTATTTTATAGTGGTCTTAAGAGTTAAAAACTCCTAGTTTTGAAGCAATGTAAAACTTGAGTACCGTATATTTCAACTTTTCTAAATAAATGGTCTTGTATCATGCAAGCATAAATATAAACTTTTTAAATTGTATTTTTTTTATAAAAATAATTATATTTGTATATAATTGATATATTAATATTAGAGTTGATATAAGCTATAAATTATGTAAACAAGTTACTAAAAAAATTAGCTCAATATTAATATCATCAACTTATCATGTTAAATTTTATTTTACTTATCATTTGTATTGTTCAATAATTTTCTTACTTTCATAATACACACACACACACTTTTGTATATAAACATATATTATATTATACTTCGATTGAACCTCGATTAAACCAATAAATCTTTTTGAACCAGTGCTTTGTCCGATTTGATACCTGGTCTGATTTTCTTAATCTTAGTTATTTGTGAAACTTTTAAGATAATAGATATTAGAGTTAATCACCTCTACTAATATATCAATATAATTGGATAATAGTATAAATTTATTTTATATTCATAATGCATCAATTTTTAAAGAAGAGTCTACTTTATTACCATTTTCAGCTTGAATTTTGATCACTGACCAACTACTTCAGCAAATATTATTGTGAAATTAACCTTAATATTCTTTGTACTCAAAATGTCTTTTCAACAAGAGAAATGGTTACCAATGACATGGTTATGAATCACCTTGATTGGTTGTTTTTTTTATTATTTTAATTGTTTTGTTTTAGTTGAGAGACTATGCTATCTCTATCTATCACCTCATTCTCACTCACTATTTGTACAAAATTTGTTGTATTAAGACATGGTTTGGTAGTATTTTTTTGAAGGGGTGTTTTGTTTTATGGAAAGTATAAATCAAAATTTTTTTTTTTCTGTTTGGTAAATCAAAAAGCTAGAATATTTTTGCTCTTGGCTTTTAAAAACTAGGGGTGCTCTCAGGAGCCTTCATGGGATGCTTTTCAGAACTGGTTTACGCTCTCCAAAATTTAAAAGGCTAATAGAACCTTATTTTCTTTAATAATATTAAAAATAGAAATTATTATCTTTAGTATTTATATCCATTATAATCATTTCATATCTTAAGAGCAATTTTATCAAAAATTACTTTTGTGACATCTGCTTATTAAAAGTAATTTTTACATTATTTTTTCAAATAGTACTACTATAACTTTTTTAGAGTTTAGCAACTCTTAAAAAACCACAATAATACCAAATCAAGTGTAAATAATATAATCATTGAATGCTTTTTTTTTTTTTCTCTAAATTTGAAATTTGATTCTCACCTTAAAAGTGTAACTCTTTATTATTGCAACTAATTCGTATAAGCTAATGCCAACTCAAAATTACATGATCATTAAGTTAGAGACTATAATTATATGGATTGGTTTTGATATTTTAAAAGAGTAACATTAAAAGTGTAATTGTAAGCATGTTTTCATTCGCTAAAATTAAGTATATAATATTGATTTCTATTTTTAAGAAAAAGCGTTTATCCATATTAAAATAAAATTTATTCACTTGCCCAAAAAATACAATTTATTTACCAAAATAACACCCCCTAATTAGTTAATTCCCATCAAATTGGCGTGACACATGATTTGTCGCCTAACTTTGCCTCACACAATTAACGTCAGGTATACCTCTTACACCAGATTGCATATTACTCAATCTTATGTATTGATTTTTCATATAGTGAGATTATCTTTGGAGTACACTCCTCGAATTACTCTCTAACAATATTTTTAGTAAACAGATTAATTTTTGATAAAAATAAATCAGTTTAGAGGTCTCTTACAATTACAAAAATTAGATACTTTATTCCTTGACTCAATTATGACTAGTGAAAAGTGTGATATATAGATTATATACTAATTAGGACATCCTAATCCCATGACATATGATACTAACACCTCTAAACATGCAATAAGGGGGAAAAAACTTAGGTTTTTTTTTATTCTCCTTCTTGAGTTCTTGATTGATTTTGCCATCTAGATGTTGCAACCATAATAGAGGAGAAGGCACAATACTATAGAGTTTAGATAGGGTTTGATTATTTGCTATTGATAACCAATAATGAGCTACCGCAATTGATGAGATAGGGGTTTAGTGTTGTGTCTTCCTGTCATGGGTCAATGTGTCGAGATTTCTTTTTTTTTTTTTTTTAATGTTTGGAGAAGTTTAAGGTATATTACATGGGATAGGATTAGAATACTGTAGCTAGCACTATTTGCAAGTGAGTCAAGAATTAAAATATCTAATTTTTATAATTATCAAAAATCTTGAAACCAATTTATTTTTATTAGAGACCAATTTATTCATAAAAATATTATTAGGTACTAATATGATAATTTACCCTTTTCTTCGAATTTATGCTTACTATTTGAGATTGGATCTTTTTATTAAACCATTTTAAGGGTGAATTTCCATATTGGCCTTTCATAGTAAGAGGATAATGTCGAGGAGAGTTAAAAAGGTGAAAATAAATGCTACAATATATTAGTTTAAGTTCAGATCTAAACTACCAAAATAGGAAGTATATTAGCTTACAAAAGTTTATTTGATATGGTAAGTAATTTTGATTTTGTAAGAGGAGTACGAAGATTTAAATCACTGTATAACTCTTGCATTTCCCCAATTAAATAGAAATCAGTATTATAGCCATTCAAATGGGTTGAAAATGTAAGAATATATTATGGTCTCACAAAAATATGGAGCATATTTTATTAATCACTTGTTCAATTTCATAAGTTTGTGCATGTTTGAGTTAAATTAGATTTTAGGAGTATTTTAAAATACTTCTTTCAATAATATTTTAATTATAATTTCTTTAAGTACAAAATACATCAATTCAAATACACACTTTGGAGGTGGTTGACGACCTTAAAAGAAAAATCAAATATGCAAGTACAGTAAGGTCAGGTTTTAGATAAATGTTGTACAATATTTAACAAATTTTTTTAAAATTAATTTTTATTTAAATCATTTGTAACTTAAAATTAGTTCAAAAAATAAATTTTAATTGTTTTTATCTAATTCTACTCTCTCTCTCTCTCTCTCTCTATCTACTAGATTATCATTTTCCAACAACTTGAAAAACTAATTAAACTAATTTGTAAGTTAATATCAAATGAAACACTGTTAGATTATTAACTAATTCATTTTATACTTTAGATTATTAACTAATTCATTTTATACAGATTAATATAATTGGTTCCCAAACAACCCCTTAAACTCATATACTTAAAAGTTGCATTTATTTCTTTCCTCTTCCTTTCGTGCTAATCCTTTTGTTTTAGGTAAGGCCTTTCGTTCTAATCTTGATACACAGCAAAAGCAGCTGGTAGGGTTAGAAAAACATTTTAAAAAAATCACTTGAGTCATTATACAATATTTTTTAACCTCGCTCTTTAATCAGTTATTCACTTATCCATCTTAAAATAAATTTCATTCGCCAAAAACCAACCCGTGAGTCACTTTCATCAGCTCAATGCTCTAAAGCATATGACACCCAAACATATTAAATTTGGGTAAATATTTATTTTGATCCCTAAAATTATATGTATACTTTATTTTAGTTTCTGAAATTAAGAAATTAATAATTTAATATCTAAAATTATAAAATTTGATTCAAATTAATTATCAAAAGAATGTTCGTAAGGATTAAATTAAATCATCAAAAAGATTAAATTAAATAATTTTTTATAATTTTAAAAATTAAATTTTTAATTTTTAATTTTAATAATTAAAATAAAATACACATATAACTTCAAGAATCAAAATAAACTTTTACTTCATTAAATTTTGGGGATGACATGTGATATATCATATACTTCACCAACAAACTCTGTGCGCACCCATTATTCCTAAGGCAAAAAAAAATCTCAATCTAAAGCTAATCGCAACTTGTTTTGGACGCCAAAATGTCTGTCCATTCAAAACTCATACTTTATTGTTAAAAAAAAAGTATTAGATATAAATTCTTTTCCCCATCCTTTTTGTCTACCCCAGAATGCGACAAATTCATGTTAAACCGAATAAAGATAATTTTTTTAAAATAAAAATTAAAATTGAAAAACCAGTGGCGTCAGCGGGAGGATTGGCATTAGAGCAGAGAAAACAAAGGCGAATATTCGGATAATGGATAAAGGACCCGAATCCGGTGGGCTTGTTAGGTTTGATAAATGGGTCACTGGTTTTGAAAAAGAAGAGAAAGTTGGTTAAGCCATTAGCCAGGGTAGGTATAACATAACAATAAAGGGTAGCCAAAACTCGACACAGTTACACTATCACACTACCCACTCACCAACAACAACAACAACATCATCAACAACAGCAACATTTGTGTTTCTGTTTCTGTTTCTATTTTCAGTTTATTTCTCTATCTACAAAGCAAAAGCAAAAGAATATTGTGAATCCATGGATTCTGACTATGGTATTCCCAGAGAGCTCTCAGATCTTCAAAAGATTCGATCTTTATATGAGCCAGAGATCCCTCCTTGCCTACAGGTGAAGCACTATTTTATTGTGTGACCAGATCTCATAATATTATTTTTTTTCCTTAGTGTCTGTGGAGTGATAGGTGTTATAAAGTTTTGATTTTTTCGATCTGGCTGGTCAATTTGCATGAAATGGGGTTGACCCTTTTGGTTTGTATTTTCAGGGAACCACTGTGAGGGTTGAGTTTGGTGATGCAACCACCACTGCTGACCCAACTGATGACCCCACCATAAGGAGGGCTTTTCCAAACACTTATGGACAGCCTTTGGCTCACTTCCTGAGGGCCACAGCTAAGGTCCCTGATGCTCAGATCATCACTGAGCATCCACCTATCAGGTCAGCTATCTGTTCATGAATCATCATATTGATCTTGCCTAAGACATTTTTGTTGAGAATCTGTTTGTGGTGCTTTCTTTCTGTTTTGAATCTTAAAGATTCTGTTGTTGCTGTTGTTGCAGGGTGGGAATTGTTTTCTGTGGGAGGCAATCTCCTGGAGGACACAATGTTATTTGGGGCCTTCACAATGCTCTCAAAATTCACAACCCTGATAATGTTTTACTTGGATTTCTTGGTAATTTGCATAATGGGTCCTGAGCTTTTGTTTATTTGTTTTGTTGCTATGTATCTTAACTCCATGTTTTGATTACTTTCGTATCCTAGTTCTTTTATTGTAAAGTATTTATTTTTTCACCTTAAAGTAAAATAGAGATGTCTGTTGGACAATTGAGTAACTAGGTCTGCATATGCTTGTTTCTTTCTACAGGTGGTTCAGAAGGTCTATTTGCCCAGAGATATCTGGAGATAACTGATGACATTCTTTCCACATACAAAAATCAAGGTTGGTTGTGGCAAGTGAAGTTGTTGTTATTTTTATTATTAGTCAGTCAATTGTCAGTCAGAAAATTATCAGCTCCTTATTATCATTTCTATGGATGTTCTTTCTTAGGTGGTTATGATTTGCTTGGGAGAACGAAAGATCAAATTAGGACCACAGAACAAGTTAATGCTGCACTTGCTGCATGCAACAGTTTGAAACTTGATGGCCTTGTGATCATTGGGGGTATAATTAATTTTCTTTGACCTTTCATGTATTGGTTACCTTTACAACTTCAAAAGAGGTTTCTAAATGTTGAAATACATGATGTTTTAGGGGTGACATCAAACACAGATGCTGCACAGCTTGCAGAAACGTTTGCTGTAGCAAAGTGCCCCACCAAGGTATGTTTACTGGTCACTTTGGATTTTGTCATTTTGTTCACATAGATGTGGAATAGAGGTTGTGTTTGAACCTCTATGACTGGGATTATCTCTTCATTTTCACAATTAATTTGTTATACAATTCATATTCTTTGTATTATATAGCTTAATTTCAGTGTACAACTTCCAAAATAATTTATTGATTAAGATATTTGGGATTCTGTAGGTGGTTGGTGTTCCTGTGACATTGAACGGAGATCTTAAAAACCAGTTTGTGGAAACTAATGTTGGTTTTGATACTATTTGCAAGGTATTTGTCTTATGATGGTGAGAACTTCAGTTTAAACATGATTCTTAAGTGTTAACATGTGATGAAACACAATAAATTTGCTTCTCTTTAGGCTTTGTATAGGAAACATGATGTTATTATGAGGCTGGTAATTTTGACATTATACCACTCATTATAAAATGTGATAAACTTGTTTTCAATATGATAGGCAATTTCTTTCATGCATTTTGTGTGATAAAATGATTGCATATTCTGATTGGAGCCTTTAAAAATGCTTGTCTCCCAACCAAAATGAAAGACAGATTGGGATCATCGGGGTCATGTCAGCTTGCAAGATTGTGCTATGAAATAATGACTACTTGAAGTATCATTGAAATTTTGCTTTTTGTTTACTTAGGTTAATTCTCAACTCATCAGCAATGTCTGCACTGATGCTCTTTCTGCAGAAAAGGTAATGAGTAACATATCTATATACGCACACTCACTTATGTGTACATGTTTTGTTTGCTGGCTCAAGAAGCTATTTATTTTCATTAATCTTCTTCTCAAATACCTTACTGAGTTTGACTGAGCCTTCTTTTCCAGTATTATTATTTCATCCGTCTTATGGGACGTAAGGCATCACATGTTGCTTTGGAATGCACGCTCCAGTCCCATCCGAACATGGTCAGTGTTATTGTCTTGCATCATTGATGGCTGATTGTGCCATAGTTCCTTGCTGACTAACTATCCTTGCAGGTAATTCTGGGCGAGGAGGTTGCTGCATCAAAGCTTACCCTTTTTGACATTACAAAACAGATTTGTGATGCAGTTCACGCTAGAGCAGAGCAAGGTATTAATTATTTGTATTGCCTCAACTCAGTCTTCATTTGTTTTGGTCTTCTGAGATTCAGTATCTCATTCCTGTACTTTTGCTCAGACAAATACCATGGTGTAATCCTCCTGCCGGAAGGGCTGATTGAGAGCATTCCTGAAGTGTATGCACTCTTAAAGGTAAACACCCTTTCCTCAGAAGTCAGGCCCCACCTGAGCATGAAGCATTTTGAAGCTCTTGTGATATAAGTAGTCATGAATCATATCTATATTTGTATATTCAGGCCATTGTAGACTGTTGAAGCTTCAGGAAATGATAGTTTCCTTTTTGTTGTTGATGCTAACTATTAGCATTAAAGTTTTTCTATCTCCTGTGATAGAGGATTATACCTTAATTCATTCTTTCTAATATCCTCTTGTTCCTCAGGAAATTCATGGTTTACTCAGACAAGGTGTTGCTGTTGACAAGATATCTTCTCAGCTCTCACCATGGGCTTCTGCTTTATTTGAATTTCTGCCACCCTTTATTAGGAAGCAGGTTAATTCATTTATTATGTTGAAACCTGGCCTTGAGTAAATTTGGCTTTAAGGGGGGTAATAATAAAGAAAAATCTAACAGTGATCTTCAATGCTGCAGCTGCTTCTTTACCCTGAATCGGATGACTCTGCGCAGTTATCTCAGGTAAGAAGCATCGGATGCTTTGTTTGTTCGTATAAATTGCTAGAATTTCAGTTCCTTCATGTCTTTGTTTTCCCCTCTTTTTAATGATTTGCAGATTGAGACTGAGAAATTACTAGCCTACCTTGTGGAAGCAGAGATAAACAAGCGTCTGGTATGGTTACGGGATCTCTATTTTCATTCTGTTTTCTATTCCTTTTACTTGATAGTTGATACTGACACAACTGGATTCTCCACATTTTCTTTGCACTTCTAAAGACTGTTTTGCTTGAATCATTTATTTACTTGTTTGTGGGTGTTTACCTCCTTTGCAATGAGTTCAGCAACTCTTGTTGTTATTCTCGTGCTCCTTCACAAGCTACCACACTTTTTTTTTTTTTCATTTTTTCTTTTTAATTCTATTTCTATTCCTTGTGATTTGTGAAAAAATGGACATTCCCTTCGTGACAAAAATGGTTGATACTTTTCTAATGGATTAAATTTTGATTGAAATCATCAAGAAGTATGAGATAATTTTTCATTCCATGACCTTGAGTAACACTTACATCTTTAAAATCTCGTCTGATTCCAATTTGATGCTTGATGTTCAAAAAACTGTAGCGATAGATCTGGCCTTTGCCTTGATTGCTATCTAGTGATATGAAGGGTAAATTATACTTTTCTGCCTGGATGTTTACAAAATACTTTGTTGTTCCTTGACAGAAAGAAGGCACTTACAAGGGAAAGAAATTCAATGCAATTTGCCATTTCTTTGGTTATCAAGCTCGTGGATCTCTGCCATCTAAATTTGACTGTGACTATGCATATGTAAGTTGATTTGGGTGCCTTTCAGTAGCCCTTCTGATCAGCATCATCTATTCATGTTTCCCTTTTATTAATAACTTTTTGATATTGTTGTAATTTGTAGGTTCTTGGACACATCTGCTACCATATACTGGCTGCTGGTTTAAATGGATACATGGCAACTGTAACTAACCTGAAGAATCCTGTAAACAAGTGGCGTTGTGGTGCTGCTCCAATCACAGTATGTCCTTGTTCTTTTCCTATTTTGCTTGTTCTTTGTTCATGATGGCTAAATTCGTTGCTTTCCGTCGTAGTGAATGTTCACTTGTTTTTGTTTGTTTGTGATGAACTTTAGGCTATGATGACGGTGAAGCGCTGGTCTCCAAATCCAGGAGCCACATCTATTGGAAAACCTGCTATTCATCCAGCTAGTGTGGATTTGAGAGGCAAAGCATACGAGTAAGACTTTTTATAACATTGCGTCATGTATGTTTGTAGGCCTGAATATGGAATAAGAGATTAACTACAGATTTTCATTTGCAACTCCTATTTGATTTATAATTATCTCTGCAGTTAGGTAGACCTTTCGTGAATAGGGAGTTTTGATCCATAATTGCCCCTTTCCTTGCACTATATATGCACACTTTTTTTTTTCACCTCAGCTTGCTTGGTTTGTTCTAATGCATGATCTTGTTGGTTGCAGTTTGTTGAGACAAAACGCAGCAAGCTTTCTCATGGATGATATTTATAGAAATCCCGGTCCCCTTCAATTTGATGGTCCTGGTGCAGATGCCAAGGCCATAACTCTTTCTGTTGAAGACCAGGACTACATGGGTCGCATTAAGAAACTTCAGGAATACCTTGAACAGGTCTTGACAATTTATTCCTTGATAGTTTAACAATATAGGACCCTTTAAAGACATAATTATTTTATTCAATGTTACACTCTGAAAAATTCAAATGGTATGGTATACCAGACATTACTAAATAGCAATCTGTTAAGACTGAATCAATTAGATAATTTCATTTAATGATTTGGTAAATGTTCTTCAATCAATCTTATGCTTCTTCTTATGGACTTTCTCCTTGTTGCTTCAGGTTCGAACTATTGTAAAGCCTGGATGCCCTCAAGAGGTACTGAAAGCCGCACTGAGCGTCATGGGATCCGTTACTGAAGTACTAGCTGCGATGTCTACGTCTTCTGGCAACAACCTGTCATCCATTTGAGAGTAACAGATGGAAGATGTACTCAATTTTCTGGCCCAGCGGTTTTCCTTTTTTACACTTTTTGTGTAGCTAGTTATGATTGGAAATAAAGAGTTAGATCTGACATGTTGCATTGTCAACATGAGATTGCTGTAAGTGTATTCAAAGTTTTGGCTATATGCGGTTCTATAACTGGCTTGATTTTTTGGGACTTGAAGGTTCCATGTGACATTGTTTGACAATTTAGCTTGGTGGTTGAGATTGTTACTGTTCTTATGAGCTAAGCTCATTTCTGAGACTCTTAGGATGTGTTTGTGAGTTGGGGTTTTGGAGGGAAGGGGAGGGAAGGGCTTGAAGTCTGTGGTTTATTTCAAAACCCTTTCCTTCCCCTCTAAAATCTTAATCCATAAATACACCCTAATGGTATATGTTTGTGATTGCTCTTCAAACCTTTTTTTCTCTCCTCTCCCCTCCAAAATCCCAAATCACAAACATACCATTAGGGTGTGTTTATGGGTTAAGATTTTAGAAGGGAAGGGAAGGGTTTTGAAATAAACCACAGAAAAGAAGAGTAGCAGAAATGGAATAACGTGTGTATTATTCACACCCAAGTGATACCAGTGTGATATCAGCAAAAAAAAAAAACAAGTGAGGGTACTAAGCAGCTCCACTCTCCAATCTAAATCAAATGACTGCCTATCTGTCTCTACTTACTCTCGCACCTATACAAATATTCCCTTTCCTCACCGTTCACACACAGCACTACACGCACCCATATAGGCTAAGTCGGCAAGTTAGTTAGGCTTACTTTGCCCCATCAAATCATTTGAGTCTAACCTATGTTATCATTAATGCCCTAATATTTTTTTCTTTTTGCACTTATATCTCGCATGGAGCTTGGTCTACAATATCTCCTTGAACCACCACTTTATTTGGAGATGACAAAAAAATTTGCCCTAGTGGATATTTGCGAGTAATATCTACAACAGGGCGGTTATGGAGAGAAAATTTTACTTTCAAATAATAGGGATGGGGGTTTCAAATATTTACATGTTAAACAGAGTACAGGCGAGAATTGTTGTTCCCATATCTGCAGGTATCTAATATGAAATTATTATTTTATGCTTAAGTTATTAATTTAGTTAAATTAATATTGTTGCTGTTATTTAAATTAATTGGACTAAGATTTAAATTTGAAATTTGGATTTATTTATACTTATTATATATTGGACTAATAATTAGATTACTATTATGTGTTTATTTTTATTTTAAGTATTTTAAATTGTTGAAACTTAGATTGTGGAATTGATCCCTCTTGACACACTCCCATTCACCTTCATCTCTTATGGAAATTGTACAAAATATACTAATTTCACACTATAATTCATTGATACCTCTGCTAAAGAACATTTACCCAACTTAGTCTTATTACTAGGATTTTGAGTGATTTCCATATGACTTGGGCCCATCTCCTTTTTTCCTGTCCTCCACTGCTCTCCTAATTGGCTACCTTTTTTTTTTTTGTCCTCAAATGTTATGAGTCAGTCAACCCAACTTCATTTGCCCAGCTCTAAGATAAGTCATACAAGCTCAAATTCATTTTATTTTTTTGGGCTGCACCAACTTCTTGCAACATGACCCCAACCAACGGATTTACATATTGGGCTTTGATCACCTGGTAAGGCCGAACTAGACTTTTTCCTTAGCTCAATACACTCCTTCGTTAGTCTCCTTTTTTTATTTTCTTTTTGCTGCTGACTTTGCATGCTAGTATTGGCCAACAATTGCAGAGCATCGAGTGGGTCCTGTCGGCCATTTTTTCACTCCCAGTATTATATTCTTGGGTTGTTTGTCCTTTTTATGCCCCATTCAGCCCTGCATTATCTTCCCTTCCTTTTCTACGATAACACCAGCCTTGAACTCATTCTATTGCACATGTGGGCTGTTCCACACACCCAGCCCAGGACTTCACCTACTCGCTTCATCTTCTCAAGTGCTCCTCTAACCCCTCTCCTTTTTGGCCTCGTTCTCTTTGATTATTGTTGCCAAAGCCTTAGCTACTATTACTTCTACGCTAGGGCAATATCTAGGGAGCTTTGGATCTAGAAAAAAGACAACTTTTTCCCCCTTGCACATCTTTTGGTCATGGTCGATTCTTCTACATACATAACAATAATCTTGTAAATTCTCATACTTCAGCCACACTCAAACCTTCCCCTTATCCCTCTTTGGCACTTAGAAACCGATGTTAAGTGGCTGGTTTATATTAATCGTAATCCTCATCGTAAGAAAAGAATGCAAGATTTCTTCATCCTTCCATGACTCTTCTATCTCCATCACTTCTCCAAGTCGTTTTCCTATTTTTTTCAATAGACCTTGTATTTAGAGCCTTAAGAGGAATTCCATGAAGTTGAATTCCAAAAGGAACCAAGTTGAAAATAACCTCTGTTACTGAAGTCCATGGGTACAACCATTGGAGACTAAGAAGATAACCCATTATATTCCAAGGTCCCTCTTCCATTATCCTTCTTGCCCCTTCTTCATTTGAGAAGTTCAATATGAAATTGTTGGCTTCCAAGTCTACTATAGACAGAGAAGTTGGATTTCCCCAAACCTTAAGAGACTATGGTTTTCATAACTTCTTTGTTTAGTGACTTGCTGCAAATTACCTTGCTAACTAGAGTTGCTATAATGATAGGTGACTCTCTTCTTTCACAATTTCTCAAAGGGACAATATCTCTCTCAAGTGGTATTATCCATCCCATATCATCTAGCCCTTCTTCCACAAATTTTATCCCCTGTGAATGCCCTGCCATTCTCAATGAAGTGTAGATATTTCAAACACATTTCATATTGAAAGAAACCAAAGTACAACTCTATTGCAAGGATAATTTTCTTTAAGCAAAAAGAACGCTCTTCTTGATGTGAAGGAAAAATGTGGCCTTTTTCATATGGTATCAGGCATAAGTTGATTATGAAGATGGAGTGGAGTCGATGGCCCAATGAATCTTGGCACTGAGGCGCATTGGATTGCAGCCAAATCCAAAAAATATCAGGTGAACTGGGCCTGACTGTAAGTGTGTAACAGTACTGCCAATGAAAGATGGCCTCCCAACTAAAAAAGAACTCTAACAGTTAATGGCAAAATGGCCCCCTTCATTCTGTCAAGTTAAAGATTAGTTGCATAATTTATCGTGAATGAAAATAATATGTTATTTGCAAGAGCCTCAAGTATAATGCTAGAGTAGCACATCCAACATTTTTTCATAATCATGCTACTCTTAATGACAAGATAACATGTTGAATTTAATCCATTTAATTAAGCCAAACTTTAACTTCTTAGCTAATGACTAAGTAATGATAAGAAAGAGGGACATATAAATTATGGCATTCGGGATGTTTATTTATAGGGAAGAATACGAGAGGGCTTGAGGTATAGAGAAAGGGTGCAACTGCTCGTACGCACCTATGAGGCAGAATGCAGGGATAGACCTCGGACACATGCAAGGCGTATCAATGTTAGAATCATGATTGCCGATTCTCTTTTTCATTTTTCTCTTTATTCTCTATATTATTATTATTATTATCATCATCATCATCATCATCAAATTTTTCCATTCTTGTATGAAGCAAAGGACATACCCAATAACTAGCATTTTGAGGAATACCTGCCAAAGGGTGTGGGAATTGATATGTTAACTTGCCAATTGAAAAAAGGAAGCCATTTTACATGGGGAGTGCAAGTCAAGGATTATGATGGTCCCTGAATCCCAACCATTCAATAAACAATAAATGGCTCGGATTTGCTACGGCAAAACTTTCTAAAAATTAAAAAGAACAACCGTAAAATTATGTTTTTAAATAAGAAACTAAATTACAATTATAATTACAATTTACAAATGATTTAAGAATAAATAAGTACTTACATTTTTTTATCAGCAAATATGTGTGTACATTATACTTTATGAATAACTAAAGTTTGTGATTGATGAATGAGTAATTCTCCAAAATTTGAATGATTTTCAAAATTTTTTTCTTAAAGCTATGAGCGGCATTGTATTCTCTGTTGGGACTCCATTAGGAGACTCACCAAAAGGAATTGGTAACCAGCTACCAGATGGCCCAATAATTATAACAATCTCCTTTAGAGATAAGGCACTTGGGGGAAGTAGCTGCCACTAGTCAAACCAAAGACAAACCTACTACAAAATAAACTAGCAAAAGATTAGAATTTGAAAATGGAAATCGGGCATGGCCTATGATCTACCTTGACAAGGATCATGTCCTAGAACTCTATATACCATGGCAAGATGCTCTTGTTATCAAGTTATTGAGCAAGTCAATTGGTTATCTAAAGCGAAGAGATCGATTGAAGATACTAAAAGCTACAAGGGGGTTTTGAGCTAATGGATGTTGATAATGGTTATTACATGGTAAAGTTTGACATGTTCGAAGACATAAACAAAGTCATTGAGGAAGGTCCTTGGATGATCTTTCACCATTATTTGGTAGTCTAAATTTGGTCCTTAGAATTAATTTCATCATAAGCCAAAATCTCGCATACTTTTATTTGGGTCTGATTTTTGTGGTTTAATAATATCTATTATAATGAAAGTGTTTTTCTAACTTTAGCCAAAGCAATAGGGGTTTTAGTGAAGGTTGATTTAAATATATTGCAGCTGTTTTGAGCTAGCTAACTTGAGTTTGACTTAAATGGATATATAGTTTCAAATTCCATACTTTAAACTACAAGCATAAGAAAAATTCCACTACTTAATAAAGCCTCGAAGGAGATGGAATTTGGAAACTACCAAGAAAAGCACAAGAACAAAATAAGTGACCTTGATTTTGTTCAAAGGGTGTAGAATTTAGAATCATTCAAGTGCAATATCCAAATTCTACTTTCCTTGAGAGAACAACTAAGGACCATTGCAAGAGAGTGTAGAAGGTAAAGAACCAATGGAGAAAAGAGGGTATATGGATACAGTCAAGAAAGGAAAAGTGATAAAATATTTACATTGTGTGTTTGCATGGATAGAGGAGATGGTTTATGAGGAGAGGGAGTTGTAGAAGTTGGTTGTATAGAATGTTTAAATCTAATTCAAAGAGGATAAAAATTGAAAATTAATAAAAATAAATAAATTTGATTAAGATTGAAAAAAATTGATTAGTATATGTTTTTGAGAAAATGTTTGGATAAAACTATATTCTGATCTTAAAAATGCTTCTATTTGATGAAGTTCAAACTTTTGGAGATTTTAGGCTAATAGCTAGTATTTTGTTATTGACGTTATAAGCTCTAGCTCCTGGGTTTATTATAGGAAACTAATATTTTTTTTAGTCCAAAATTATCTTTTTAAAGTCAATCTAATACAAATTTATCAATGTTATATAATATAATCTTTTATTATTAATTCATACTATATAAATTGTTGAGTGTGGAAGCTAAGAGATTGACTGAAGATACTATGAAAGCTATATGGGGTTTCGAGCTGATGGATGTTGATAATAGTTATTACATAGTAAAGTTTGACATGTTAGAAGGTAGAAATGAAATCATTAAGGGAACTCCTTGGGTGATCTTTGACCATTATTTGACACTCCAAAATTGGTCCGCAAAATTCATTTCACTAAAATCCAAGATCTCGCATACCTTTCTTTGGGTTCAATTTCCTGGTTTAACTATGATCTATAATAATGAAAGTGTGCTTCTACCTTTAGTTGAAGCAATAGGGGTTCCAGTGAAGGTTGATTTAAATACTCTAAATGTCACCAGAGGAAAGTTTGCAAAGGTTTGCATTGAAATTGATTTGACTAGGCTTGAAATAGGAAATGTTTGGTTAGAGGACCATTGGTACAAGGTGCAATATGAGGGACTTCATGTGAAATGTACAATATATGCGTGTTATGGAAATTATGAAAAGAATTGCAATGGATTGACTCAACCTGCAAAGGTACAAGGTAAAGGAATTGTGAATAAAGGTAATGCAAGCATCCCTCGAGATTCTAAACAAAGGGGCAGGAGGAATATGGAGGTGAATAATCAACCAACTTCCGTTTAGATCATGGGAAATAGCACAAGAAAGGAAAAGAGATGATTTCTATGGGGATTGGATGGTCATAACAACGAAAAAGAGAGTTCCCAAAGAAAAAAGAAAATCAAAATATTTAAAGAGCAAAGCACTACAAGATAACAAGCAACCTAATCCATTGGACTTTGGTAAAAAAGGAGACAAAACTCAAGATGACGCAGTGGATGTAAACAAGGATTCCAAAGAAAATTACAAGGACACTAAGAATAGATCTGATACCCTTATTTAGGGATGGATAAAGAAAAAAAGATATCAAAAGGAAGCTTTAATAGTCAAGACAATGCAAGCAAATGTGAACATGGAACCTCAAACTATTGAGAATCTAGCCTGGTAGATTATGGACAAGAATGTTTCAGATATCATTGAAAATGCAACTAAGGATATCATTAAGGATTTGAGTCAAAAGGGTTATAGTGGGGTGATCAGCCAAAGGGAACAATTGCTATGAAAAATCCTGTACATCTTGACAATTGTACAATATAGAAGGACGTCATTATTATGAATTTCATTATAAGTAATAAGGAACACCATGGAGGAAGCTAGGTTGAAATAGTGGCCGAAACCCAAATGGAAGAAGGGAACTATGATGAGAACCATGCAATGGTGACCTCCATATAATTCGAGGTTTTTTAGGATAATTTTATTTGTTTATGTCTTTCCTTATCATGATTGAATTTCGAGAATTAAGAATTATATCATGGAATATTAAATGGCTCTAAACTCTCAGGCTAAAAGCCATGGTAGGTAGCTAGCTAAAGTGCATAAGCCTAGTGTATTTTGTGTCATGGAAATGCATGTGCAATTTACCAGAGTAGATAACTATTGGAGGAATCTAGGTTTTTATCCAATTGCAATTCAAGAAGCTCAAAAGTATGTAGGAGAGTTGTGGGTGCTTGCTAAGAAAGATACCTATAATTTTCAAGTGGTGGATACTTAGAGGCAAGCTATCACCTTTGAAATCAAATTAAATGACAAAGCTTAGGTATGTTTAACTATTTATGGACGTTCTATTCTCTCTTGCATAGCCCAACTAGAAATATTTGAAGGATTTGAAGAATAGAATTACAAAGCCTTGGGCCTTGTTAGGAGACTTTAATGAAATTCTACTGCCTGCAAAGGTTAGTAGGGGATTGTTAACAAGTGGAGCTGTATCATTCACTTCTGTTATGTCAATGTAGATTTATAGATGTTGGATTAGTTGGTGGGAAGGGTAAGGAGTATGAATGGAAATAGGAGGATTTTTAAATGACTTGATAGAGGGATTAGGGATAATCAATGGGTTGGTGTTCCCAGAGGCATAGATTAAGCACCTTGTTCAGATTCATTCAAACCATAACCCAATTTTGCTCAATTGGACTCCTCCCAAAGATCCTTAAGGTTTATTGCTACACAAATTTCTCATCTAGAGTAGTCTCAGGTGGTTAAAAATGATTAGTTATTCATGGAAACAACTATTGTGGTATAGCTTAATAAAGTAAGGAGTACTTGAAATTCAAACATCATTTAGAGACTAAATTAAAGGGGCTACAAAACCAATTAGAGAGTCATCCCTCATCAGATTTATTGTGCATGGAAAGGCAATTACAAAGAGAATTTTTATTTGTTCTTTGACAGGATGTAAGCTTATGGTATCAAAAATCAAGGGAAAAATGGGTGAAATTTGGGATGGAAGTAGCAAATTCTTGCATAACCAAACAATCATTAGGAGAAACAAAAATAAGATTGTTGGCTGTTCATAGAGGATACTTGGTGTAGGTTTGGGATATTCTAAAAATGGAGGCTAGCTCTTATTTTAGAAACATATTCTACCCAAATACACTAGCAAGAAGTAGCAATTTTTTTCACTAGATTCTACCTAATCTTGGAGATGAGGCTAGAAATAATTTGGTAAAAAATGTGACTAAACAAGAGGTTTATTTTACATTGTCTAGTGTAGACCTACATAAAGTCTCGAGGCCGAATGGCTTCCAAGCTATTCTCTATAAAGAGTTTTGGGACACTATTCGAGATGATGTTTGGAAAGTTGTTAGCACACCTTTTTAGTCAAGAAGGATTGACCTTCACCTAGCTAAAGCTTTAATTGTACTGATTTTGAAAGTTCGTCTACCTACCCGCATTAAGGATTTGAGGCTTATAAGCCTATGCAATGTAAGTTTCAAACTCATCACCAAGGTTTTGGGTCAAAGCTTGAGGCTATTCCTGGAGGACATAGTTGGCCCTTGGCAAAGTAGCTTTGTCTCAGATAAAGGAACCCGAGATAATGCGATCATAGCTAAAGAGGTGGTGCATCATCTAAGTAACTCTAAATGGAAAACAAGATCCCTAATGTTCAAAATAGACTTGGAGAAAGCATATGACAACATTAATTGCCATTTTCTTATGGAAACCCTCATGATGTTCGGCTTCTTGCATAATATTTTGGGGGTTTGGGCATTCATTAATTTAGGTGAGTAATACATCCTTATTGGGAATGATTATCTGCGATGTTTTGAAGTGTCCAGATAAGATATGGGTCCAAATGCTATCATCCAAATATTTAAGAGGAAAATCTATCCTTAGGGCAAAAAGGAAGAGTAGGGATTCTTAAATTTGGTGCTCAATAACTAAAACCATGGAATTGTTGGGGGGAAAGGTTTTAAGTTTACAATTGGAAAAAGGGATCTATATCCTTTTGGTACGATAAGTAGTTGGACACAGGTCATTCTATTATGATATGCCATACGTTCATATTCACAATACTCAACTTAGGATGAGGGACATATTCTACAATAGCAATTGGAATTTTGAAGTTTTTTACGCTAACTTGCCATGGGAATTAAAGTTGCAAATTTGCTCAATTCTTATAATAGATTAGATGGCTACAAAAAGATACTATAGTTTGGGTAAGTGAAGTTAGTGGCACTTACTTGGCTAAATTAGGTTATAGATGGATCCAATACAAGGAAACAAAATGAGGTTTTGGGGCAACTTCAGTCTTGGAAGTGGATATGGAAGCTTTAAGTTCCTGAGAAAATAAAGTTGTTAATTTGATTAATTCTACAATAAGCTTTACCAACTAAAGGGCTAAGAACTCAAGGACACATTAGCTCATATAACACTTGTGATCTATTTAGCCACCCTTCGCAGGATATTATTCACTGCTTTCAAGATTACCCAAATACTTACTAAATTTGGAATTCACTTGGGTTTTCATTTGTACAAGACTTCTTCAACCTGGGTGCAGACATCGGCTAGTAATGGGCATGTGACAGCTTTCCTCGCAACCTATGGTGGATCTGGCGATTCAAGAACAATAAGGTTTTGGGTGACATGGATTGGATTGATTGGAAAGTGGTTTCACAGATTCACATCATGATTTATTATATTCTTAACACCTAACGGGTCAGTAGCTAGACAGATAAGACATGCTGTTGGTAAGCTGGAAAAAACCTCTCCATGGAGTGTTAAAGCTGAACATTGATGGGAGTTCACTAGGTGACCCAGGCAGTGCAGGTTTCAGCTGCCTTATTAGGGAGTCCAAGGGGGCTTGGGTTAGAGGATTCTCCGAGGCATTACGGATTGCTTCCAACAGCCACGCAGAATTATGGGCTCTAAAAATTGGATTAGAGATGGCTTGGGAGATGGGCATTAGAGGGATTATGTGTGAAACTGACTCTAAGATAGCAATTGTTTTTGTGAAGAAGCCCTTGAATTTGCATCATTTGTATAGTTGCATTATTTTGTGTATCAAGAAGATCTTACTTAGGAACTGGGAGATGGAAATTATGTACACATATAGAGAGCATAATAGATGTGTAAATTGGCTTACTAGAAATGAGGCATTTGGGGTAGATAGACTGGGGTTATAGGAGAGCCCTCTTCAAGGAATAGGAGATGTCATGTTTGAGGATAGTACGAGAGTGGCCATGTGTAGAGTTGAACTTTGTATTCTTTTTTCTCATATTAATTCAGAAGCACAAAATAAATAAATAAATAAATAATTACATTGTTTGAAAAACTAAACCAAAGTCAATGAAAAAAAGTTTACATGATCGCCCTTCTACTCATGCATCATTCCTCTCAACTTAAAAGTTTAGTTGATTAAAAAAAAACCTAGATTAAATTAATGAGACTTTTTGTTCATGATTTAATTGGTACAAAAGGTCAAATTTATTATTAAATCATAATTAAATTATAAATAGTTGAATAAACAAGAAAAATTCCTTTAAAGTGAACTTTTCTCTAAGTATAAAATTGAGAAATTATCTACCTTTAAATCATTTCATTTGGACCCATGTATAATGAATTTTATTGATCTAATATTGAATAATCTCTTATTTTTTTTTCTAAAATTTTAGAGAGTAAATCACTTTAAAAAATCCTAATCCAAAAGAAAAATTATCCAACTTCTAAAACATTATTTTTTTTTGTTTGTTTGTGTGTTTTTTTGTTTGGGGGTTAATTGAACCATGTAGTGTTTCTTTTCGAGTAAAATCCCAAATCAATCCTTGACAATATTCACAATGGATAAATTAGTCCATGACAAAAATAAATTGGTCCTAAGATTCCTAACAATTATAAAAATTAGACACTTTAATATTTGATTCATTTGCAGCTTGTATATAATATGACATGTAGGCTACACACTATTTAAGACATCCTAATCCCATCTCATATGACACCAACACTCCAAACATGCAATCCCAAAAAAAAAAAAAAAGAAAAGAAAACACAATTCATTATTGAGTTCTAAACCTAATATTTTAAAATTCTCAAACTTTATCTCCTCTCTGATATTGCAAGTAAAATAGTGATGAGTTATTGCAATTTGAGAGGAGATTGAAAATAATGCAATCAGCTAAACTCCTTGAAGAAATTTATCTGATAACAACATCCCAAAGATTACCTATGTTCAGACGATTTAGGCTAAGAAGGGTACTCTGCTCCTTAGCAAATGGACCTCTCAAATGGCTTACAGGAGCGAGCCTTTGAGCACGATCGGTCAACGAAGAATTGGAATGAAAACTTGAACTTTTACTAATCAACCATGGATTTCGTACAAAGCCTTGAAGATGGATAAAGAAACTAAAGAAACGACATAAAGCTTAAAAAGAAACTAAAAAGTTGAAGATAAAAACTGATAGTTTAAAATGGCATGATGTCTGTTTTTTTGTCCCCTTCTTCTTTGTGTATGAGCCTTTTATAATCTTCCTTGACTCTCACCAGTTCCTTATTTCATGCATGTAGTGGTCCTCCATGTACCCATATTCTTAGTAGTGGTAACCGTTGTTTTATCATGGCTTCAGTCTCCAACTGCTCTTCTATCATCAACTATTGAACTCAATTATTTTTCTTAGCCCAACATTTCATTCAACTGATACAACACTTTTAAGTCTATCACTACTTCTCAGGTGATGAACATTTATCTTAGATCCAATTGCTTTTCTTGGCCCATTCTAGCCTTTAATTAAGCCCAATTTCGGGTCATTTGTCAGTCTATAATTATCCTAATTTATAGCGCTAACATATGCCCCCCATACATTACCTAGCATATGGCTAGATACTTAGCTAGATAATGTATTTAAGCTCATTATGATTACTGTTCTTTCCATCACAGCTACCGTACAAGTGATTCCCTTTCCAGCGGATGAATCTCAGGTAGATGATAATCAACCGATGTCTCATCTAAGGGAACTTACAGCAGCCAATGATGCCCAGCCAGGTTAACTTTCGGAAGGAAACAAAGCTTATTCTCCACAAATTCTGCCACCCCTACTATTCTTTGGTAGGCCTATGCTAACATTGCACTCTTCTTATATGATGTTTTGCCATCCTTAATGACTTGATGTTAATCTCTATAAGTAAAACTGCATCTTGACCATAGGTTAGTCTAAAAGAAGTTAAACATGTAGCCTTGTTTCTTGAATATCTATAGGCCTAAAGAACCTTGGATAATGCTTCATACCATTTCCTCAAGTGATCCTTGATGGTTCTTTTGATCATATCAATTAGAACCTTGTTAGTTGCCTCAACTTGACCATTAGTCTGTGCATAATGAGGTGATGAATGGATTAATTAAATTCCATATTCTTGTACAAAAGATTTCACCTTATCTCATGTGAACATGATGCCTTGGTTAGCCGTTATGGTTTCTGGAATGCCAAACTGATGTATCATTTATCTTTCAATAAATCTTATCACATCAGCTTGTGATATATTTGTCATCGGCTGAGCCTCCAATAGTTGAGGATTCGACTGTTGCTCAACAAATTACAAACTATTTTGGTAATAGCTCAGCTGCTGTACCATCAGTTGAGACATTTGAGGTCGAGAGCTCGACAGCTTAGCAGCAAATTGCAAACAATTCTGCTGACTATTCGGCTGATTAACTAATCGAGCTTTCAGTTGCATAGTTTGTGATTGAGCAATTGGTTATTGTACCATCAGTTAAGACACTAAAGGTCGAGAGCTCGGCAAACGAGCAGCAAACTGTAAACAATTTTGCTAACTATTCAGTTGATTAACTAACTGAGCTCTCGGCTGAACAGTTTGCCGTTGAGCAACTGGCTGCCTTGATGGAATGATGTACACAGGTTGACTTATTGCTTGAGGTGGAAATAATCCCCATGACTGTTCTACAACAAAATCATCATGTGCTTTGTATACATTTCTCCAAGGGAGGAGAGTTGAGTCTGCCTGAGTAGATACATATTTTAGTACTTTTTGTTTTAAGCTTGAAATCAACTTGAACTGACATATCAGCCAGACATTGGATTAACCTTTATCTCTAATCGGCCGATGGCATCGGCTGATAGTTGATAATCATTTTCCATAGTATTAACATTACGCATTATGAGTTTATATCTAGAGGTGTGCTATGCTTTTTTTTTTTTTTTTTTTCTATGAAGTTGGTTATCTTCATATTAGTCTCTTTAGGATCCTTTTGAGTCTTGCCCAACTTTCTTAAGATTCCCAATGGTATAATATTTATGATGGTGCCACTATATACCAACACTTAGCTGATTGGTTTGCCATCAATATAAGCATTTTTCTTCATCGACTACTTCCTCATCGGCTGAATCACAATCGACTAAGACAACCAGCTGAAAATCTCTAGGTCTTGCTCTCTTTCTATTATGAATTGCTCAGCTCAAGCTGCTTTCCACAACAGTTGAACCAAATCACAATATTCAGAAGCAATCAACTTTTCTCTTAACTGATGATTCATATTGTTCACAACAATAGAGGCGCATTCATCCTCTGGTAATTGTACGTTGTATTTTCCTTTTATCCTTCTAAATCTTTCCTAAAACTCTATCACAGGCACATTGGCTTGTTGTTTGATGTCCAACAAGTTTAGCACAGAGGCCTCTGGTTGGAGTCTATAAAATCTATTATGGAATAACCTCTCCATATCGGGCCAGCTTTGCACAGAGTTTGGGAGCAATGATGAGTACCAAGTAAATGCTGCCCCAGTTAAGGATAAAGAGAACAATTGTAACATTAAAAAGTCATTTTGACCAGCCTCAGCATATTGAGCTACAAATCGGCTGATATGCTTCATAGTTGATTTTCTATCTTCGCCAGAGAATGTTGTAAAGTTTGAGGTTCTAAAACATTTTAGGAATTGGACCCTATCCACCAAATCTGGGTATGGTTTCCTATAAATCGGCCTCTCTAAGGGTCTCAGTTGGACACCAAAATGCCTCCTCATAACCTCAGCTATCATATTGGGATCAATCAACTGAGGTACCATTCCCCGTGGCTCAACACATAGCTGAGGTTGAACGGGTGTTGTCTGCCGATTGTCTCTTAGTTCAATTCCTTGAGGCATTCTGTTCTGAGGCTGTATATAGAATGGAGGGTATATTGGCTATTGAGGTGTACTTATTGATTGCAAAGCATAATTTGTTGGTAGTATATATGGCGGTTGAATGGATCCTAGAGCCAAATAACCACCAATCGGCTGAATATTAGGCCCTTGCTTGTAAATGTTCCATTGGTTATCTCCCTGAGGCCAATTAGCTTCGTTTATTAGATCAACAGTGGCACGGGGCTAGTGTAGGTAGGTTGTTTCCAATTACTATTGGAACTATTCCAAGAACCTGTATTATCAGAAGGTAGTCCCAAGTTCCCTGGCACATTGGGGGATTTTTTCATTAATTGAAGCCCTAAATGCCCCCCAGCGTAAGCCACTATTTCACTAGCAATTTTATGTCCACCCCATTGCATGGCCTCAGTTAAATGGCCATAAGTTTGGGATATTTCCGTTTGTTGTTGTTGGATAAGCTGTATTTTGTTTCACACCATTGGCTTCACTATCTCATGCAATTGTTTAGATACCTCCTGCATTAGATCATTTATGCTTGCTTCGATCTGTTGTTGGATAAAGGAAGTCATCACTAACAGCTGCCTCTCCTCGCGTCCAGTCTGCGTGGAGTTAGTCAAGTTAGGAAAGGCTACCGAAGCCCTCGACGGTTGGGCGGTAGTAGTTATATTCGGCTGCTCTAAAATCACCACTTGGGGTTTAGTCAAGGCTGCCGTATACATAACTGATTGCCCCCAGCTTTCTGCCTTAGGGTCGGAGTAGGATTTGTTGAACTCATGTTGATGACCTTCTTGGATTTCAGATTCATATGCCAAGTATGATCTAGCCTCGATACAAAAAATTTTCACTAACCTGATCTTGGAGGTCCCACCGGGCGTGCCAATTTTATGTTGGATGAAAATAATGCAATCGGCTAAATTCCTTGAAGAAACTTATCCGATAACAACATCCCAAAGATTATCTATGTTCAGATGATTTAGGCTAAGGAGGGTACTCTGCTCCTTAGCAAATGGACCCCTCAAACGGCTTATAGAAGCGAGCCTTTGAGTAAGATCGGTCAACGAAGAATTGGAATGAAAACTTGAACTTTTATTAATCAACCATGGGTTCGTATAAAGCCTTGAAGATGGATAAAAAAACTAAAGAAATGACATAAAACTTAAAAAGAAACTAAAAAGTAGAAGATAAAAATTGATAGTTTAAAATGGCATGATGTCTGTTTTTTTCGTCCCCTTCTTCTTAGTGCATGAGCCTTTTATAATCTTTCTTGACTCTTACCACTTCCTTATTTCATGCATGTAGTGATCCTCCATGTACCCATATTCTTAGTAGTGGTAACCGTTATTTTATCATGGCTTCAGTCTCCAACTGCTCTTCTATCATCAACTATTGAGCTCAATTACTTTTCTTAGCTCAATATTCCATTCAACTGATACAATACTTTTAAGTCTATCATTACTTTTCAAGTGATGAATATTTACCTTGGATCCAATTGCTTTTCTTAGCCCATTCTAGCCTCTAACCAAGCCCAATTTCGGATCATTTGTCAACCTATAATTATCCTAATTTATAGTGCCAATAAATTTTATATTTAAACAGAAATTTCATGGGTTTCCATGAGCTAGGGGATTAGCTCCGTTAGCTAAATGGGGACATCCCTATTCCAGTGGGGATCAAATCTATCCCCATTTTTGTCCCTATTTTCATTATAGATAATTTCTGCGAGTACCCACTTTAATGGGTATTTTTGCATGGACTAATTCAAGGGTTTAGACGTTTATTTTCTTTGGTTGCCCGCACAAGCTGAGTGCAACATACATGTGAACTGTGAACTGTGAACTGTGAACTGGGCAATAATTTGGGTCTACCAGTACTCTCTACTAACCCTCTCGCGTCCCTCTTTTGAGTTTCTCCGATCCCGTGGGTTATACCACATTTCGAAATTCACCCGAACCCCAGACACCCAATTAAAACAAACAATATCAGCTCGTAAGCAAGCAATTGCCGAATTTGCAATTGCATCATTTCTCCATGGACCTCGAGATGGAAGCCACAGCGTTCGAATCGGGCGACGAAGAAGAAGATCCCCAATCCCCCAACCCCAGCAGCAACAACAACCCCTCTTCCTCCTCAAACCCTAACACCGCCGCCGAACCCTTCGTCGGCATGGAGTTCGACTCGGAGCAATCCGCACGCGCCTTCTACAACTCCTACGCCCGCCGCATCGGGTTCAGCACGCGCGTCAGCGTCTGCCTCCGCTCCCGCCGCGACTCCTCCGTCATCCGCCGCCGCGTCGTCTGCTCCCGCGAGGGCTTCCGCCGCAACCCGGAGAACCACGACCCGAAGCGGCACCGCAGCGTCACGCGTGTGGGCTGCAAGGCCCAAATCACCGTCAAGAAGCGAGGCCCACTTGGGAAATGGTTCATCTCCAAGTTCATCAAGGACCACAACCACGAGCTCGTCCCCCCCGACAGGGTCCACTGCCTCCGATCCCACCGCCGCGTCAACGGCCCCGCCCGCAGCCTGATCGACACTCTCCAGGCCGCCGGGATGGGGGCCGCCGAGGTCATGACGGTGCTGATCAAGGAATCCGGCGGGATCGACAACGTCGGATTCACCAAAGTGGACTGCCAGAACTACATGACCTCTTCCTCCAAGAGGAGCCTCGGGAGTAGTGGGAGCCAGATAGTGTTTGATTACCTCAAGAAAATGCAGAATGAGGACCCTGGTTTCTTCTACGCCTATCAGGGCGATTCGGAGAATTCCTCGGGGAACATCTTCTGGGCGGACTCGAATGCCAAGAGAAATTACGGTTATTTCGGTGATGCGGTTGTGTTTGATATGGCTTACAGGAGGGGGCGGTATAAGGTGCCGTTTGCGCCGTTTACTGGATGGAACCATCACGGGCAGCCGGTGCTGTTCGGCTGCGCTGTGATGCTGAACGAGTCGGAGGCGTCGTTTGTTTGGCTGTTTCAGACTTGGCTGGAAGCCATGTCTGGGCGGCATCCCGTGTCAATTACAACTGACCAGGATAGGATAATCCACTCTGCTGTTTTGCAGGTTTTCCCGGAGACTCGGCATAGGTTCTGTAAGTGGGACGTGTTTGGTGAGGTGCAGGAGCGGCTGATTGATGTGTGTGGCGTGCACCCTGAGTTTGAGGCCGAGTTCCGGAGGTGCGTTAATTCGGCAGAGACAACTGATGAGTTTGAGTCTAATTGGGAGTCCCTTGTTAGAAGATATGAATTGGTGGATAATGAGTGGCTTCAGGCGATGTACAAGACTCGTTATCAGTGGGTGCCGGTTTACCTTCGCGATACATTCTTCGGCGAGATGTCTGCGCTCCATGGGAGTGATACTAGTAGCTCGTACTTTGATGGGTTTATCAATGCAACAACTACTGTTCAGGCGCTGATTAAGCAGTATGAGAAGGGGATCGCGGATCGATACGAGAAGGAAGTGAAGGAGGATTATGATACGCTGAACACCGCGCCTGTTTTGAGGACACCTTCTCCTATGGAGAAACAAGCTGCTGGTGTTTACACAAGGAACATATTTGCAAGGTTTCAAGAGGAATTGGTTGAGACCCTTGCATATGCTGCTACCCTCATGGAGGATGCAAGATCACAAGCTACGTATCGGGTGGCGAAGTTTGGGGAGGACAATAAGGAACATTTTGTTAGGTTCAATGTTTTCAGGAAGAAAGCTAGTTGCAGCTGCCAAATGTTTGAATTTTCAGGTCTCGTTTGTAGGCACATACTGGCAGTTTTTAGGGTCACCAATATTCTAACTCTTCCATCGCATTACATCTTGAAACGGTGGACGAGAAATGCTAGAAGTATCTTGCTGGACAAAGGCGCTCAAGAGTTGCAAAATAGTTTGCAAGAGTCTTATGCTGCTCGTTACAATAGTTTGTGCCATGAAGCTATGAAATATGTGGAAAAGGGTGCAGAATCAGCAGATACATATAGTGTAGCAATGGATGCTCTACATGAGGCTGCAAAAAAGATTGCAGATGCAAAGAAACTTGGTCCAGGACCTGTGCAAAATACTTCAGATAATGATAATGACAACCATGAGAGTCAGTCTTCCGATGCTGATACAGTCAGTTCCTTTTCCCTTCCAAATAAAGATTTTACATTCCTTTTACTATCGTGTTTGTTCAAAATACATGCATTGCACTCTGAGCTTATAGTCCTATACAAAACTAGACTCAAATCATTTTTGCATGCACATGTGCAGACATGCAGTTGGATTGCTTTAAACTCTGGCCACTATTATAGCTTACCTCATTTTTTAAGTACAAAGTGTCCATATTTGATGTCATTTATAAATGTTTTGAAAATAAAATCATAGTGTCGATTCACGGCATTTTCTCTATCATTTACTAGATCATTAGCTTGTTCATGCCTTTACTGATTATGGCTCTCTGAACTCTTTAGAGTATCGAATTTTTTTAAGTAGTTGATCTTGCGCATGTGGATGATATGCTTTGTCTTAATAAAACGTTGAATTGTGAGAAGGGATTGAAAATTTAAATAATGACAGTCAAGGAAAATAATTACACAGATGTTAAACAGAACAAGTATGTTAGTGAAGATGCATTGATAACTTGATAAGCATACAATGCAATCTATTACCATGCCAAAGCTATTGGTGTTAGAGTGTGTGTTTGGCTGATAGTTTACGAGTGATGAAATCAACAGGGCTTCATTGATGTAGATTTTAACTGTCAAATAAAATGATCATACAGTTGAAGCTCTTACTAGGGTATATATGAACATGGATGCTTTTCTTTTTGTCCGAGCATGAAAGAGTGTTGGAAATTTAGAAACGCTTATGACTGGACCACTTTACATCAGTACACGTATCCATTATGTGTTAAGCATAGTTGACATTAGACACAAGGACAACAAATTTGAAAAATCTAAAAAATGAATGGGATAGGATCATAGTACCAACATGTTGAACACAATCATAATTGTAATCGTAACCAGTAAGTGTCAGTGAAAACTTCGGAGTAGTTGGCACGGGAGTACTTTCCTGTCTTGTTATGAAACAATGACAGTTCACTCAAATCACTGAAATAGGCATGTTGTATGACTCGGGATGGGCACACTAGTAGAGTTATTTTTCTTTCTGACAATCTTTATTCATTTTATGATGTAAATAATTAAAAAAAATAAGAATTGACTTTCTGTCCTAGTTCTCGGTGGAGATATATATGGCCCTCTATTTGTATGGATCTGTTTTCAATGTCTTTTTGATAAATTTTGAACGCGACGTCTGCATTTTCCTTTCTAAAGAATGCTAGCACATCATTTTGAAAATGATGTTGAACGTGCTCTTGAAAGTTAAAGATATTTTCTCTCTTTGTAGGATCAGGATAAGAAGATTCAAGAGTTGACTACTGAGTTAGAAGATGCCCGGCAGCGATGTGAGTCGTATCGACAGAATCTGTTTGGCTTATTAAAGAATATGGAGGAGCAGAAGTTAAAAATATCTGTTAAGGCTCAGACTGTTAGGCTGAATCTAGGCAGTGAATTGGTAGCTGATGGAAGTAGTTAGCTGATGGAGGCGAGTTGGGTAATTGGATTTATATCTTAACATCTATTGCTGCATATATGATGAACAATGATCTGGATATTTTCTGCATTGAAAATAGTTAGTTAATGTGCATAGTTCTTTGTAGCCATAGAAGAGCTTTAATTGTAATGAAGGGTTGTGAGGTAAAGTTGGGGAAGGAGTTGTGAAGTCATGGATCTTCTGTTGGCCACCATTAGTTTATTTTAACACAAATTTTGCAATCCCTTGAAGCAGAGTAGTTTTGGTTGGTACTGCTGGAACGATAGTAGTTAATTTTATTCTTACTTTAGTGACCTGGGCAGAACTTATCTTTAGGAAGAAGTTGAGCAATTTCCATTTTGGATGTAGGAATCCTCTATTTGATATTTACCAATTTACTTGGCTCCCTCAAGCTCGTACTATACATACTCATCAAAATCTGTTGTAGGATGATCAACTTCTTCCGCTGTATTTCCTTATCCAAAGAAGAGTAATGCTACATCATCCTAAAACCTTCTCATTGCCGTGTTATAAAGATGGTAGTTAGAGGGGTTTATGAATGATTGCCCCCCTTTCAGGAAATTTGGACATCCTTCATGGTCCTTATCCTTGTTGCGCATAGGATGGATCTCTCGGATTTAATGTCTAAAAGATACTTGACGTAAAACAAAAAGAATGAAAATAGATAGTAAAGTGGTTTTATCATTGGTCACTTCTTAAACTTTCTAACTTTATTTACAATTAAATAAGCATGATAATGTGAATGTTGAAATCACTAGAAACTATACAACTGAAATAGAGCAAACAGCATTGGCCAGAGTTGAACATGTTTCTTTCTGGTAAAACAACAAAATATAACATAGATTTGGATCCCCTAACTGCACGGATCCCATTAAGTTGAAGATTTTCGATCCCAGCTAATCTTGAACCCCGAAGTTCATGATGCAAGCCACATGGAATATGTTGACCGAAAGGTTAGTGAGATTGATGCAACGAGGTAATCCCACAGCAGGATGACAGAGCACTCCTTTTCTCCTCTCCCAAACAATTGAGTGATAGCTCCTACACAAGACAGCATGAAAAGTTTAGCGCCACAGGAAATCAGACTTTATTGTCAAGTGCAATTAGGGGAGTGAATCTTCTTGTGAAAATCTCACATAACTAATGTGTAAATTTTTATCGTTAATTAAATTTTCTTGTGAAATCTAAACTATGACCCACCTTAATCAATAGTAAAAATTTACAAATTTTCACGTTAGAAGATTCATTGCAAGTAAAGGAATATTACTGGATGAGAAAATAAGCACCTACGTTCATGGATGGTGGAACTGCATATTGAATCAGAAGAACAAACTGATACAGTGGATCTGACTACACCAAACCTAGTTGAACTGCCCATTTAATAATGAAGATTCCAGACATAGGCAGGATTATATATCTAGAAATGATGATGCCAATAATGATGGATTTCTGGATTTCTGATCCTTGCAAACCTGACACAAATCTAGTCTTATAATGCAATGTAAGGAAAGAGGTTCATCAAACATGGAAAGGGGGACCCCTTGTTAACTACCACCTTTAAGGAGATTTCCCCCGACTATCAAAGTGAGAGAAGGAATGGCTGCATCTCTGCAGTCATAAAAAGGCATTTATCTAAAGAGAACTAAAATCATTCCAGTCAAAAGAGAGAGAGAGAGAGACAGAGATAGAGAACTAGAATCATTGCCATTTTAAAAGAATAAAGTTTTGTACCCTAAGAAGGAAGTTGAGTCCTGACTCACACGTAGTGGAGCTTGATCGCCAATCAAAATCTTTCGTGTCTGAGGGACCAATCCAATTATAAACCTGATAATCTACACAGAATGGATAAAAGAAAGAGAAATGATATTTTGCCCACCCTTCCTTCGACATATACGGTTGACATCGTATAAAATAGTGAGGAAAGGACAAGAAAACGTGACTTGCAGTAGACTATTATACGATGGATCTAGGGTGAATTAGCGGGATGGGTAATTTGAATTTGTAAAACAAAAAAATTTTAACACCTAAATTCACGTCTTTTGGGAGGGGATTACCTCACGTGTCACGTCTCTTGCTACCATAGTTAGCACACACAATCTCATACCTCGTCACCAAATTTCAACCCCCTCTCCTTCTACTAAACTCCTCAACCCAACTCCAAAACCAACCCCATCTCTTCCTCATCTCTCCCTTTCACCAACGAATTTTCGATGCGATGCAGAGGAAGAAATTGCTCTGCTCCCAAACGCATCCGCATCAATCTGGAAACAAGCATCAATGACAGCAGTTGTTGTTGGCATTGGCGGTGGAGGAGGAGGGGTGACAACAACGCCATAGTTTCCATTGACAATTCTCATTTCCCTCTTGATCCCATCTCAACGCATTAGCGAAAGGACGATGCTATGTTAGGCTTGTTTACTTATACACTCTCTCTATCTTTTTCTCATAATCACGTCTTTATGTGTTATGTCTGGATTTGCTGTTAACTTATTATGTTCTTCATGCAAAATTGAAACCTTGTTATTCCTATGATGCAAGTTCATCAATGGGCCTCTGTCTAGTCATTTTATTATATTTTTCCTAGATCCTTCTATTTTTTGCTTTGCACACATGCCACTTTAAGAGCAATTTTAGCCATGAAAAGAGTTTCAGTTTATAAGTTCAATTTTAGTATTGTAATCACTATGAGTAGCCAACTATGAAAAATATATGAGTATAATGTTATTCATTCTTTGGTGTCCCTGAATTGATGCCTAGAACATGAGTTACGATTTCTGCAAAAGCTAGCTCGAGACATACAAATAGCACACATCTCCCACGAAGCCTATCCCCATAGTGGCTAGTAGGGATGACATCCTGCATAAAGGCCACAAGAAGACTCTAGTCTTGCACGGGACTTTCAATGTCAAGATATCAATGAGTTTGACCACATATGCAATGTACAATTATGCTATTTACATTACCTATGCATGCTTATAGTTTACTGAATATCAATACTTGAGATTCATTATAATTTGATAGCCATGCCTTTATATACTATATATGACATGCGCATGCCCGTGTCTTTACTATTCATTATATGGGTATTTATCGATCCTTTTCTTCTATAATTTGGTTGTGAATATGTGTTTGAATTTATAATTTTTTATGCAAAATTGTAGTCAATACCTGTTTTGTTATTATTTGTATTTGTGTTGATGTGCGCTCAGCTTTCAATTATGCATACCCATGATTCTCTTCGTCCTTTCTTTACTATTCATGAAATCATGGTATGGGTTTATTAACTATTCCTTTTCATTTAGAAAATGGTTTTCTAATTTTTTATGCCAAAATGTACTCGGTAGCTATTCTGTTAGTATTTGTATTCAATCTATTATATTGATCCTATTTGTGAAATGATGTGAATGCTTAATGTTTTACTTTATTCACGTTTAAAGGTATGAATGTTTAATTAAGGTATTGGCTCAGTTTTAATCACTTAACGGGTGAATGAATGACTTCTTCGGCTTGATGTTTTTCAGTAATGAACTTGCAAATTTTCAATCCTCTACTAAATGCGGTGAGGCAGATGTTGATTCATACCTGGAACTCAAAACTGAAATAGATCAGTCAAGAGCCAAGTATCTTCTCCCTAGTTTGCTGGTTGATCAACCCTGGACAGACACAAAATATAGTAGGTTTCTTCTTAGCGTTATATATTTGGGAAGAATCTTACTCGTTTAAAGAGATTTGTAGGGAGTAAGTCTTTCTATTATGGAAAGTTTTATAGGTGTAAAGGATGTAGCCAATGGTCAGAGTGGCAAAAGATGAGAACTAGGCCCTGTATATATGGCCAGAAAATATTCAAATTATGGACGCAACAAGAATTGCTGTCAAGAATATTTTTCCCATGTTTCAGGGGACTGTCAAACTATGCGGTAGACAATATTTGTATGTACGCCATTATATAATCCACATGTGCCATGAAATATACTATTGAGATTTTTTATGTATCAATTATGCATCAAAGATTAAAGAAGTCAATATGATCTTCATAAAGATTAAAGTTATACAGCAGTCAATTTCAGTTGCATATTTATAGGTAACTTGTGGTTCGTTGGCAATAAAATTTGCTCAAGTAAATCTAAATACAAGATGGAATTAGTACCATATTAGACAAGTAACTTTTCATTATTGTGCATTTGGTTGGTAACCTTGCACAAAATTACCAATTATACAGAAAAGAAGCAAATACTCATAGAATTTGGTACACAAATCAAAGAAAAAATAATTTAAAAGAAAAAACAAACACCAAGAGACAAAATGATATAATTGAGGGTACCTTAATGGGGTTGTAGAAAAGTGGCCTTGTGAGCTTGGCCAAGGAAGACCTTGAATAGGCATCGAGAAGAGTGAGGAATTGGCCACCAGCCATGTTGCTTCATTGCTTCTATGGGGAGGCAGAGGTTTGTTTGATAGAGACGAGATTGTAAAAAATATTGCAATTTGGAAAGTGGGGACATGTCTATAGGAGGAAGCTAAAGATAGGCAGGTAATTTGGTGAAATGAGCCACTTCATGCAGCCCAAAAGGACAAGCTTGCTGCTTGAAGGCTATGTTTACTTTGTGCATTGCCTACTTGCTTTTCACTTATAAATAAATACTAACAAGACAAATAATTGCTTGAGTTTTAAGAATAACTATTTTATATACAATGACATTGCAACAAGATTGAAGTCAAAAAGCTAATAACTTTTTGAAAAACTGGTAACTTTTCAAGTTATGGGAATTTAGGAAGTACTAAGGTTCTCAGATAAATCTGTGACCGTACAAGTTTGAAGGACTGCCTATGATTATTTTTGATAAATGGAGCCTAAACACAGCATGAAAATAGAGATGCAATATCTAAGAAGTTATCTTTTTTTTTTTTTCCTATACTTGGTTGGTAACTTGGGCTCAAAAGCTAGTAACTTGAGTTCAAAAAGCTAGTAACTTCTTAAAAAGCTGGTAACTTTCAAGTTATGAGAATTTAGGAAGTTTTGGGACTCTCAGATAAATTTGTGTCGCCGAACAAGTTTGAAGGACTCCTTATGATTAAGATTGATAAATGGAGTTTGAACAAAGCATGGAAATAGATGTGCAATACCTAAGAAGCATTTTTTTTTTCTGCACTTGGTAACTTGGGCTCAAAAGCTAGTAACTTCAATTCAAAAAGCTAGTAACTTCTCAAAAAAGCTGGTAACGTTTCAAGTCATGCGAATTTAGGAGGTTTTTGGGATTCTTGGATAAATTTGTGTGGCTGAACAAGTTTGAAGGACTCTCTATGATTATAGATTGATAAAAGGAGTTTGAACAAATCATGAAAATAGATGTGCAATGCCTAAGAAGCATTTTTTTCTACACTTGATTGTTAATTTGGACTCAAAAGTTGGTAACTTTAGTTCAAAAAGCTAGTAACTTCTCAAAAAAGCTGGTAACTTTTCAAGTTATCGAAATTTAGGAAGTATTGGGGTTCTTTGATAAATCTGTAACCGAATAAGTTTGAAGGACTTCCTATGATTATATATTGATAAATGGAGCTTGAACATAGCATGAAAAATGGAGGTGCAATTCCTAAGAAGTTATCTTTTTTTTTTTTCTTTGCACTTGGTTGGTTATTTGGGCTTAAAAGTTGATAATTTTAGTTCAAAAAGCTAGTAACTTACCGAAAAAGCTGGTAATGTTTCAAGTCAAGCGAATTTAGGAAGTTTTGGGATTCTCAGATAAATTTTATGGCCGAATATGTTTGAAGGACTCCCTGTGATCATAGATTGATAAAGGGAGTTTGAACAAAGTATGGAAATAGATACGCAATACCTAAGAAGCATGTCCTTTTCCTGTACTTTGTCAGTAACTTTAGTTCAAAAAGCTAGTAACTTTAGTTCAAAAAGCTAGTAACTTCTCGGAAAAGCTAGTAACTTTTCAAATCATGGGAATTTATGAAGTATTAGGATTCTCAGATAAGTTTATGTGACCAAACAAGTTTGAAGGACTCCTTATAATTATAGATTAATTAAGGGAGTTTGAACAAAGCATGGAAATAGATGTGCAAGGCCTACGAAGTATATTTTTTTCCTACACTTGGTTAGTAATTTGAGCTCAAAAGCTTGTAACTTTAATTCAAAAAGTTAGTAACTTTTCAAAAAAATTGGTAACTTTTAAGGTCATGAAAATTTAGAAAGTATTGGAATTCTCGGATAAATTTGTATGGCCGAACAAGTTTGAAGGACTCCTTATAATTATAGATTGATAAAAGGAGCCTGGGAGTTCTTCAAACTTGTTTGGTCTCATAAATTTATCCAAGAACCCCAATACTTACTAAATTCCCATGATCTGAAAAGTTATCAACTTTTTCAAGAAGTTACCTGCTTTTTGAACTGAAGTTACTAACTTTTGGGTCTAAGTTACCAACCCAATACAAGAAAAAAGAATACTTCTTAGGCATTACACCTCTATTTTTATGATGTGTTCAAGCTCCCTTCATCAATCCATAATCATAGGGAGTCCTTCAAATTTATTCGATCACACAAATTTATCCAAGAACTCCAATACTTCCTAAATTCCTATGATATGAGAAGTTACTAGCTTTCTTTATAAGTTACCAGTTTTTTGAACTAAAGTTACCAACTTTTGAGCCCAAGTTACCAACCCCATGCAGGAAAAAAAGTATGCTTCTTTGGCATTGCATCTCTATTTCCATGCTATTTTCAAGGTCCCTTTATCAATATATGATCATAAGGAGTCCTCTTGTTCGATAACACAAATTTATTCCAAAACCTCCCAATACGCTCAAAATTCTAGACTTAAAAAGTTACTAGCTTTTGATTCCAAGTTATCAACCAGGTGCAAATATATTTGAAGCTACTTAGCTATTGTATCACTAATTTCATGTTATATTTAGGCTTACTTTATCAATTTATAGTCCAAGGAGTCCCTTTAATTTGTTCCCCAACAAAAATTTAGTTTAAAAATCCCAACACCTTTCGAATCTTGAAAACTTGACAAGTTACCAACATTCTCAATGAGTTGCCGACACTCTAAACTAAAATTACCAACATTTGCAACAAGGTTACCAACTTAGTACACAATAATGAAAAGTTACTTGTTTAGTGTAGCATTAATTCCATCTTGTATTTAGGTTCACCAGAGCAAATTTTACTGCCAATGGACCACATGGTAGCTGTAAATATGCGACTGAAATTGATTGTTGCATAACTTAATCTTTGATACATGATTGGTACATAAAAATGTCAATAGTATATTTCATGGAACATGTGGATTATATAATGGTGTATACAAAAATATTATCTACCACATACTACTACCTAATATATGTAATTGTCAACCAATTACATTAAATTACATTATAAAAAAATACATTATATCTGTATTTGCTTTTTCAAGTTTAGACAAAAACACCCTTAATAATTTGATCCTTGGAGAATTATTTTAAACTTTACAATGACATTTCTCAATTAAAAACAAATTGAAACATAAGTTCATTGACTGCCAACTTATCTGCATCAACATTTTGTCATATGAAACTTGCATAGTTTAAAAACCCAAAGGGGAGAAAGAGAGTACAAATAACATTGATATATTTCTTTGTATCAAAAAACAATTAAAAGATAAAAACATTGATATATTTCCATTAATTAAAATTTAAACCATCATTCATATTTATAAAATATACACAAGTTGTTGAAATAAAACATCCCCTTCTCTTTGATCATAAATCATCCTCATCATTTCAAAAGATGAAAATAAGGGATCATGTAGATGGGAATCACCAATAAAAATTCTCCAAGGTCTTATAAACTTAACCAAGCAATAACTTTGAACTCAGTCCCAAGTCATTAAGATCATAGAGTTGGTAAGCCCTGATTCCTCAAAGGTTGAATTCCTTTCATAGTCTAGAACTTTAGATACTTCAAGAATTGCTTGTGCTAATCTGAATGACCTTGTCTCATCTTCACCCAGTTGAGCATCAATGAATGACCACAGCAGCTTCAAGAGAAACAAAAACGATATTACACTTGGACTTAGGATTCCATCAATTCATGGTCACTATAGAAACCACAACCAAAAAAATGAAAAAAAAAATAAGCAAATAATAAACTTCAAAATCATTATTTCAAATATTAGCCACTGAGGACACATACTTGAAGTATATCCTTGAGATGCTTCTTACTAAGTTTGTTTTGCTTGCAAGGTAGTTCAATTCTTCCTCTCATTTGTGAGTGCCTGTCTGCAAAGTATTTAATCAAGACAAGTCCGTTGAAAACATACATATCAATTCTCTTTAACATTCATTAATTTATAGATGCAAGTACTTACTCCGAGGCACCAAATATGACATAGAAAAATAGCAATCAACTTCAGAATCACACATAAAATTGTCAACACAATCAGGTACTATAAAACTGATATCTACTTGTTTCTAGATGGTGCTATTACAAACAACACTGGTGTTCACTACAACTTCCCTAAATGCAATTTGAAAAGGAGACAAGCTAAAACTTCATAAAATCCTTTTGGTTAATATTTATATAGTTGTTTAAGTACAAAGAACAACTTTCAAGCATGTTTCCAAAGAAATCATAAATTAAAAAGACACTACTATTTTTTTGAAGCATTTGTGTATGAGTTCACAAAACACCAAAAACTATTGCTAAGTCGTTTCTCAGGACTATTAAGTCCATAAGAAAAATAAAATCTTACGTGAAGTGTATAAAGTTCACATTCCAGTTTACAATTGTATTTCTCATCTTCATCCAACTATGAAAAATAGGAACATTAAATTTTGCTCAAAATGGTTGTTTCCATAAGATATGTAGAAGTAGAGTAAGTAAGTAAACTACCTCCAAGTCATCAAGCTTAACTTGATTGAATCATTTAGTTTCTGCTTTGACTCTATCTGAATATTTGGTGGGAAAAATAAACTCAGTATGCTCAAATGAAAACATAAGCCATAATTCAAGAACCGTACTACAACAATTTTTATAATTCTATACTTATAAAGATGTGTAGTACTTTAAACTTGATTACTAGCAGCTTAAAATAAATGGAGTAAGTTTGACAATCATGAACTTGACAAAGAGAAGAGGGCAAGTCCAACCTACCTCATGTATAGTTCCATTAGCCTGTCTATCTTCTCACACACATTTTCGACAAATTTACTTAATAATCTCTCTCCTTGAACCCTCAAGATTCCACCTAGGAAAATATACAGAGCATTGAAGTTCAATATCACAAAGGCCAGACTTCATTATACATACTAAATTGCATATTTCAATTCCATGCACAAATGCAATTATGGTACATTGAAATACTTAAAAATATAGTGCCTGTTTAATATGTAAATAACATGTAATAGGCACTACTAACATTTTAATCCAAAAGTCATGTACTACATTCCAGACTTAGGCAACAACGTGGGAGTGGCTACGTGTGTCAATCAATGCCATTAAGGTGTATTGAAAACTAAATTTTCAGTAAATAATTGATTCTTGTTTTGAGATTGATCATGCTAAGGCAAATGCTTAATGTACAGTCTATTTGCAGCAACAAGGACAAAGGCATGACTTGACCATAAGAGATTTCAAAAATCTAAGATTAATTATGTACGAAGTTGGAAAAGCTATTCACTCCTCAATAAGACATCCTGAGTCAAAACTCAAGGGAAACTTGACTTGCCTGATTACCTTAAACTCCACATTCCCAAGCTTCCTCATCTCCAAACTCGTTTGTCATCATTGTAGAACCGGAGGTGAAGCATGGCGTGCCACGCCGAGAGCTCCAAATCGGCGCAGTCCAAGAAGAGGTTGCACTGGCAGTAGGTTGCGGTGTGGAAGGGGGAAAGCAAAGTGGTTACCCTGTTATGCGATTTGACGTTCACGAGGCAGAGCTTGACTTCGACCTCCATTGGAGAATGGAGATAAGAGACGGAGCATGGGAGAAGGAGGAAGGGTTGTTAGGAGGAAAGGTTGATGTGATGTGGTTTGGAAAAGGGATCTTCGGCACGATCAAACTGGCGGAGAAAAGCGACGATGGTAGCAGCGTTAGCGGTGGTTGTGGTGGCGGCGGTGATGTTGTTGCAGCAGCGACCTTCCTCGAGTTCTTCCTTGTCTTCGATCTTGACTTCGATTTTTGTTGGTTTTCTTCTCAGTATTTTTGTTGGTAGCAGGGAATGTGAACTTCTCAGAGTAAGGCTTGGAAGCGGGAGTAAGAAATGGGAGAAAGGTTAGGGATTGAAGTTTTTTAAAATAAAATCAAATGCTATTCCATGCTACACCCATCATATACTAACCCATTGTAACTCAATCCCTTCATACGGTAATATTGTCATTTTCTTCTATTTTCTACTGTGTTAACCGTATATGTCGCCAAAAGCGTGGGCCAAAAAACGCTACTTATTTCAAAAAGGTAAACCAAAAACTCACCCACGAATAACTCGCAAAGCTCTCTACCCCTCCCCCCACGCGAACTCAACTCTCTATCTCTTCCCTGCAAGCTTAGTCACTCTATGAAACTCTCTTTCCTGCTCTAACTCCCTTCCCATAACAAAGAGTCACCACCTATTCTCTCACCTTTATTGCACCCTTCCTGACAAATCTTCGTCCACGGCCAACACTTCACCGCTCTCAAGTTGGACCTTGTCGCTGAGCAGCACCACCACCACCACTGCCATCGTCGACTGTGATCCCGAGGCCAGCGCCATTACAACCATGACGTTCGAGCTCAATCACTCCTTCCTTGACCCCAACGACGTCTTCCCTACCCTAAGCTCTAACTCTGTGGTCGTCGACACCACCATGGAGGGTCGAGATTTGTTGTCTTCACCACCGTCCACTGCCACCAACTACAACGCTTCTTCCGTCATCGATGGCGATGATGTCATCCTTACTGTCACCGTCAAGTTCGTCAAATGCGTCGAGGTCTTGAACCAATTCTTGCAAATAAAGCAGAATGATTCCAAGGTGATTATAATCACTTCCCTTTCCATTTTCTTTCTTTCATCGATGTTGACACAGTTGAAGTCTATTCGATTTTGTCACTTTTGTTTACTGTTCTATGCTAGAAATGCTCGATGCTTCTAGGTTTTGATTAATGCTTATTCTCGATGCTTCTAGGTTTTGATTAATGCTTGTTTCTTGTTCTTAGTTTAGTTCTGGCCTTGATTGTAATTGCGATGCTTCAGGTGATTTGATTTGTTGGTTAGGTTTTGTAGATCAAATACCTTGAATTGTCTCAAATCAAATGCATAAAAAATGTGACTTATTTATACATTGTTGTAATACATCGTTCTCTGATGCTTTCATATTTTATTAATAAGACAAAGGATTTGAAGTTGCAACACCCATAGTTGAAGCATTAGAAAGTAAAGGTCTGCTATTTTATTTGGTATTCATTAGGTACTAAATCCTTCATGAGGCAGAAGTGATGACTGTTGAAGCACTAGACAACTTGCAACAAATGGTTTGTCCTCCTACTGTTAGCCTCTCTAAAGTCTAAAATTTTGTGATCTTAAAGTCTTGGGTATAAACAATTAAAAGGAATCTTCTTTTGTAGGACAAGTTCAACACAAGAGCTACAGTTTCACTTGATGGTTATTATCGAACACAACAGAGTGTGCAGGGAATGGTATGAATATGACACTTTATAGTTCTCATATTTTATTACTCAATATCAATGAGTGAGCTATATAATTTTGTTTTTAAATGTTATTAAAGGTTTTTTTTATTTGATGGTTTAGTTGACTTTGATGGGACCAACACATGATTATTACAGAAATCAGGAACTTTTCAGGGGTTGGTGCGTATAAGAAATTGTGATTAATTTTGTTAAATAATTTGCTACCAGTGAATTAGGCTACATAATGTCAGTGAATAAGTGATGCTGCCTATGACAATAGTTAACCAATTAGACACTTGAAGTGTACCCTCATATACTTCATTTATTATTTTTCTCTTCTTAAGATTGATAAAAGTATTTTAAATTGCATTATTCCTAGCTTCTCGCCTTGGAAATGACGTGGACCACATATAAGTAATAGTCAAGTTGCAATCCTACTTCCAACATCTCTACACATGTTCTTGTCAATTAAGCTACACTACATCTATGTAGCTCTTTTTGTAAGCTGTGATATATACATACCCATCATAGTTTGATTATGCCATTGTGTCCTTTATGATTTGTTAAGATTGCAAGTATTATTAGGGCATCCTCCATAAAGCTACTGTCCATAAATATTCTATATAATTGCTATGAATGATAAACAAATTATGACCTTTATGGGCTTTTTAGACTTTATAGGCATTGCTTGGACATCCTAAAATAACATTCAAAGGCCCTTGTCAATCCAACCAAGTGCATAAACCATACCAATATACTTTGAGCTTTAAGATTTGGTTTATATTCGTACCCATTATAGTTTGATTAGGTTCTATGCATTTGATGGCTATCATTTACTAAGAATTAAATTATTTGTCTTAAATTAAATCCTGAAATATATATGTTTCCTTGTCTTGTTTAGTATTTAAAATATTAAATTATGCCAATTCATTAACTCTTGCAATGTAAATTCATGATGTTAATTGTGATACATGAGACTGTCATTGGGAAAACTTATATGGAGATGTTCCAGTGATTTTGCTCTTCTTTTTCTTTGATAGATTAGTAATTCTATCAAATTGAAGAGAATTATGCGAACAATATTTTCTTTGGGGAATGCTTTGAACCAAAGAACTGCCGGGGTATGCTAAAACAAAGTATATAGAAGTAAATGGATGCAACATGAATCATGCATTTGGATAGCAAAGAAAAGTACTTAACAAATTAAAGGAGCAATGATATTTTCGTATGCAATAAGACAAAGTTATATATATTATCTTTGCATATATAGTCCTCAATTACGTTTGACCTTAAGTTTTGATTTACAAAGGTACTAAAAACTAGGCCATGATTTTGTCATTTGATCATTTATAGGAAGGTTGGATTTTGAGGGATGTTATTAAGGACTGATTTAGAGAAATGAAACTCATGAAATTCTATTATTTGGGATTTATTTATTTTTATTTATTTATTTAGTCAGTTGTTCTTTTGGATCGCTGCCATTATGCACCGTGTTGGTTTATGTTGCCTTCATGGTTCCATATGGTTGCCTACCCAACTGAGTCAAATATTATTCCTTCCTCAATGAAAAATTAAGACATGATATAGTTTAAATTTATAATTTATTTGAACTTAGTCTTGTTGTGTAAAGCATAAGTTGATTCTCTAATTTATGTTAATGTAGATTTTCTCACTATCTGTGAGTGAAATGGGAACTCAAATTACCCTTGGTGCGAAGGAGTCCTGCGAATTTTTCTCATGATCGTTTTAAGGGCAAAAGGTAGTTCCTATGTTATACCTTCTTGTAATTTTATGCATAGTCAATCAAGAACTAGTGTTGGCTTGTTGCTTTGGGGAAACCCTACTAGTTTCCATGATTCAATGTGAAAAGGGAATGATATGATGCAGCTTTATGAAAATCTGACTCTGCAAAATACTCTTGTTCTTCATTTTTTTTTCTTAAATAAGGATAAATACTTTCCTAGTGGTTTGAAAAATTGAATAGGGATGAGAGAAGGGTTGAAAAAGAAAAATTTTGATAAAAAATATATATGCAAGATTAAGCCATAATAACTTAGTTTCATGGTCTTGATAATTATGAGCCATGTATTGTTTCTCTAGCTTGCTTCTAACGTCTTCTAGAATCTGTTTTATTAAGTTGATGTTGATGGTCTAGTTTAACTCAAAAAGGGGCTTTAATTGGATGCTTGATACTCATAAGTGATGATTTTGAGGATTAATGACATTTATCTTGCATTGATGTCGCTTATTCTACACAGTAAATTGCATAGGAAGTAAAAAAGTTTGCAGGATTTGTGAAGTAGTACATTATTATTGCATACCTTGCAAATTTAATATCTTATTTCTAAGGATAATAAATCAAGAAATTGTTCTTGGGCTAACATTGGGGTGGAGATAAAAATAAACATTGATTTGTTACAAATGCTAAGCAAAATTTTGGTGATGTTACTGTGATGAGCACATTAATTCTCATTGGACAGTTATGACAATATTGGGCATGCTTGTGACTTGTCCTTGTTATAGAAAAAAGAAGACAAGAAACCTTAGTCCCTTGAAAAGGCTTGATGAATCATCTTGAAAACCATAGAACAAGATTCTTATCAGATACAGTAGCTCACATCAAGCACTATGCATCCAAAGCATGTATTGCTGATAATTGTACTTTTTCCTTAGCTTTCTTTTTCTCCTGCTTCATTAATTGCACAAACTCTCCAAAAGTTGCATTATCAACAAGTCATTTTAGGATTTATTCATCAACTCTTAATTTATGTCAAAGGAATTGAAAGGAGCAAATTAATTGCAACACAGACAATTAGACATCTAAGAAACCTCAATCCAGCCCTTGAACCAAAATTTTCATGAGATTGTGTAGTTTCATCATTTCACATATATATCTCAAGAAATGCCAGAGATTGATGATCATACGAAACTGTGTTTCTAATAAATTGTGCAAGTGTCAAAAAACTCTCTAGTACCAAATTCCTCGTTGCTCCCATTGTTTATTTCCCTTATTATTCATTTTTCTAAATTTACAATCTCTCATTTCTTCTGCCATTGTTCCTTATGCTTGGAGGTTGGAGATCCTCTCTGCGCATTCTCGTGCTCTCTCCTTTGCTTCATGGCCATCTTTCAATGATTATTCTCTACTTGACTTTTCTCATTGATCTGGAAGCATATTGTCAGCTATGGAGTATATGTATACTATTAATGTCATCATAACTTATTTCTGTTATTATTCTTGGTAACATTTATTTTACATGACATGTTCCTTGTATCCTAAATCATCCACAGATGCTTAAGAATGCTGGATTGATGATGTCATTACTGAGAATCGAATAGATTTGGTTTGTAAGAGCCTATGATTTACTTTGTTTGACATTTCGTGTAACGTCCCGATTTCCGAGATCCGACTTCGCCCTCAGGACGGATCAATTTCAATTCCCGACTTTATCTTCGAATTCTACACAAAGTGGATAAATTCCGAGTTCCGAGTTCGTCTTACTTAAGTACATGATTTCCGACTTCATGACATACGATTTCCGATTTCATCTAGTCTTGACTGCTCCTGATTTCCGACTTCATCTTATATATTCTCCGATTTCCGAGTTCCTCTCACCTATGTCAACGACTTCCGACTTCATCTAAATTACTTCTACATCTTCCGAGTTTAACATTCGAGTCCGAACAACATGAACGTTATTCACCGGTATCCGACTTCATGTCTCAAAGATATTGTGCCCGGTTTCCGATCTCATCAAATACCAACTTCCGGGTTTAAGTACTTTTGTTTGGAAATGTGATTCGAATCACCCGAGTTCCGACCTTAAGAACCCTCATTCTGACCTCAGACCTCATGCTTCATCCGATCTCAGAAGTTATAGATTAACACAATGGTACGAGAACCGAACTCCAAGTTTAATGTAACGAGTTCCGGCCTTAGTGTTGAACTCCATTGGGATGGACACGAGTTCAGATCCTTGAGCTGATTTCCACAACACACGAGTTCCGATATCCGATCTTATTACAAGGAGTCCCGACTTTGAATTGGGAGTTCCGAGATTAGTTGATTGTCAGCTGTATGTCTTCCGACCTCCGACCTTGATTCCAAGTCTCAACATAAACAAGATTTCCTCAAGTCACAAACAAGATGATTATTCAATTCGACTTAACCATGCACGAATTCGATGTCATGTTCAGAATCTGGAAGCGAGTTTCACTTCTCTGGTGACGTGGAGAGCAATTTTGACACAAAAGAAGGAGACATGGCTGAACCTTGTCCACAAAATTTCATCCAATCAAAGCCACTCATTCTAACTACCACTTCGAAGCTTTGTCTATATATATATATCCTCCTCCTGCCTCTTCAGCTCATTCCTCACGTTGCTTTCCCTTCCTCACTTCAGCTCTCTTTCCTCTTCTCAACTCTCCCACTCTATCCAGCCTTCAAGTTTCAGTACTTAGCTCAAGTCATACTCCAAAGAGGTAGGATTCTACTTCTATTCTTGAATTCCTTGCACTATGATTGCATGAGATTGTACTCTTCTTCATGTATTTGATGAATTATTGGATGTATTATGATGGATTATGATGAATTATGATTGAATTAATAGAAGATTTTGAGTTAGAATTATGATTAGAAGGAGAAAATTAGAAGGAGAGAAGAATCAGTATGCTGTCTGGATGAAGAATTCCACGGCAGTCCGTATGGCGGAGTGTACGGCACCGTTTACAGCCGGTTAAATCTGATGAAACCATTTTTAGATGAAAGTAGACATTCAGGGCTTTCCATGGATATATCATATAAGGTTATTATATTATTATTGAGGGAGATATGAATTTTTGAAGTTTGACCTAGGGTTCTAGACTTTCATCCGGGCAGAGTGACTTTAGAAGGGTATAACTCACCCTATACAACTCCAAATCGAGTGAAACCAATTTTATTAGAAAGCTTACACACAGGGGAACACCCCAATATAAGATTCCGAGTTTGTTATGGTCCCAATTGTTCCCAGTGATTCGAGGAGTTTGTCCTATGTCCAATCTAGGCCAAAACAGAGTAGTTCAGAAAGGTAGAATTTCAGGACTTATAACTCGAGGTATACTTAAGCAAATGGAGTGAAACTTGTGGCAAATGAAAGGTTGTCCTGTTAGCTTCAATATGACCCCAATTTCGCATGATTTGAGCTTAGTTTCGATTTTTAGTGAATTTATACTTCCAGGAGTGTAACTCGGGCTAGTGACTGAACGAGTTGAGGTAAGATTTAAATATCTTGAGTTATATGGATCAAAATGATATTGGACCAAAGAGGTTAGAAAATAGACATATAGAGCTATGATATACCCAAATTTCAGATTTAAATAAGTTGAATAGAAATAAAGGTGGTTCATATGAAATTCGGGCAGAACCGACTAGAATGTGGCAGAATGGCCAAAGTGACAGTTTCACAAAGTGACTCAATTGAAGATTTCACAAGTATTAGGGAAACATATAAAGTTTGAGTTGAGGATGGCCAGTTTGATATTTATATATATGTGTTAAATTGATTTATGTTGCTATGAGTGAACTGTCTGTGAGGGCTGGCACTATTCATGGGGAAACGGACCTGATCCGTTATGCTATGAATGCTTAGATGCAAGAAAGAATTAGAGTATGAATGGGTATATAGAAACCCTATATTTGAGAATGACATAAGTATAAGATGAGATATATGAAAATAAATGAAGTATATGTATGAGTACACTCAGTATGACTATGCTTGAATAAACATGAGAATGAAAGAATGTGAATATATTGAATGTGAGTCCCTTCACTTGGAGGCAGTTACTTGAGGTCCCTCCTTGTGAAGGCAGCTTAATAAGATAAAATGTTGGTCCCTTCACTCAGAGGCAGTTATTTGAAATCCCTCCCTGTGAAGGCAGTTAAATGATAAAGACATGGGTCCCTTCACCTGGAGGCAGTTGCATATTGAATCCCTCCTTGTGAAGGTAGCTAAGATTTGGGTCCCTCTATGTTGGAGGCACGTGGTCAGATGAGGTCCCTCTATATTAGAGGCACGTGGCCAGATTGAGATCCCTCCAACCTAGAGGCACGTGGGTCCCCTTGTGGGTGAGCCGGTGTGACGACGGTCATGGGTAAAACTAACGAGCTCACTCCAAGGCTAGGCTACCCAAGGGCAGTAAATTCACCCTAGGGACGGCGATACGTAACGCCTAGGTGTGCCAAGTAAAAGCTAAAGATTAAAGACTAAAGATTAAAGATTAAAGATTAAAGATTAAAGCTTATGCAAGTACCCCACTCACATGAGGCATGGCATCGACCCAGCTAGTGTGAGTATAGGGGACAGAACTTACATGAGGCATGGCTTGACCCAGCTAGTGTAAGTACCAAGTGAAGATCCCATATTCCTAAGGAACGTGACATGGCGATCACGCTCCGACGGGATATGACATGGCGATCATACTCTGGAATGTGGCATGCAAAGATATGATGATGAGTCTATATTCCTAAGGAACGTGACATGGCAATCACGCTCTGACGGGGTATGACATGGCGATCATACTCTGGGATATAGCATGAGGATACCGTATTCCTAAGGAACGTGACATGGCGATCACGCTCTGATGGGGTATGACATGGCAATCATACTCTGGGATGTGGTATGATGCTACACTTGAGGACGGCGATACATAACGCTCAAGTGTAGACAGATGCAAGCACCCTAGGGACGGCGATACGTAACGCCTAGGTGTGTCAAATGAAAGAAAAGTAAAATTTTATGTATGTGTATGAATTCAAGTGCAAGTTAAGTACCACAATCGAAATTTCCTAATAAGTTACCAGCTTTTTGAAAAAGTTACCAGCTTATTAAGTTACCAACCAAGGGCAAGAGTGAGAGGTGCTCACTTTGGCTTTGGAAGTCTCTTCCCATGTGATCTAATATCCTAAGGTGTGATCTTAACGTATTTAATTGCACAAATCTATTCCCTAAAGTCAATAAAATTGAAATCCAAATTTCCCGATAAGTTACCAGTTTTTTGAAAAAGTTATCAGCTTATTGAGTTGAAGTTACCATATTTTAGGCCCATGTTACCAACCAAGATCAAGACAGAGTGGTGCTCACCAAGGCCTTGCAATTCTCTTCCCAAGTCATCTAATATCCGAGGGTGTGATCTTAACTTATTTGGTTGCACTAATCCATTCAACAAACCCAATGAAACCAAAATTCTAATTTCTTGATAAGTTACTAGTTTTTTCAAAAAATTACCAGTTTATTGAATTGAAGTTACCAGTTTTTTGCCCAAGTTACCAACCTAGAGTAGGACTTCATTTAGGCTTTGCAAGTCTCTCCCAATGTGGGCTTGAGGATCCCCTTAATAATCTAATAGTGGAAGGTGAGATCTAAACTTGTCTGGGTGCACCAATCCATTCGAAAAACCCAAATAAAACAGATCTCAAATTTTTTGAGAAGTTACTAGCTTTTTTAAAAAGTTACTAACTTATTAAACTGAAGTTACTAGCTTTTCGGTCCTAGGTACCAACCAAGTGTAGGACTAATAGATGGGAACCTAGGGTTTGCAAGTCTCTCCCCAATCTAATATTGAAGGGTGTGATATTAACTTGTTTGGCTACACCAATCTATTCCATAAGGCCAACAAGACGAAATCTCAAATTTTCTGATAAGTTACCAGCTTTTGGAAAAAATTACCAGCTTATTGAATTAAAGTTACTAGTTTTTTGGCCTAAGTTACCAACCCAGTGCAAGATCGAGAGGTGCTCACTTAGGCTTTGGAAGTCTTTCCCCATGTTAGACTGAGAGTCCCCTTGGGAATCTATATGAGAGTGTGATCTAATACCAATTTTTTAAAAAAATTCACTATCTTGTTGAACTGAAATTACTAGCATTTTGGGTCTAATTAACATCCAAGTGGAAGATCAAGAGGTGTTCACTATGGCTTTGCAACTCTCTCCCCATGTTGTGTGGTGGCACAAATTTCTTCAATAAGGCTAGTGCTGCTACGAAGTGCAAAGTCCTAAGGTTAACAACTTTCTAAAAAAGTTTCTTGGTTTTTTAACTGAAACTACTAGCTTTTCAACCCTAGTTACCAACCCAAAGTACGACCAGAAAATTATGCTTCGTATTTGAGTCGACATCTATTTAGAACAAATTTCTTTCACTAACTTAATAAGTTTCCAGCTTATTTTCATAAGTTACCACCTTATCTAACAAAGTTATCACTAATTATTCCATTCCTTCCTTTTATTTTCCAATCCATTAATAAAATAACATTCAAAACAAGTGTAAATATTACGTTTTTAAAGAAGATGGTTACAAAACATGGATATTGGGTAAACACAATGACACATCTATAACCAACAAGAAAGGAAACAAGATGTTGATAATAGATATTAAATTAAGAAAAATTGAAATTTACACCCTTGATTGCTTTCCAAATGAAAGGTAATCAATTGCCAAGTGATATTTTGCCATGTAAAAATTTGCAATGATATGCAAAATCGCATTTTCCCTGTTACCATCCACAGAAATTGCTTACCATTGACCAATTCTGTAGGCCAATAGCATGAATCCACTATTATATGACAACAAGATAGGAAAGTTTGGCACAACTATGGTACACTTTGGCAAGATTTAATCAACCATAAATATTATCAAAGGTTCACTTGTGTAAATATGACTAGACTACACTAAACATATATATAGCCACAAAATTTGACACATTTTAATAGTATTTTATGATCCAAAAATCTCACGCAATACACATGCGGCAGATGTTGAAGCCCTTCAATTTTGTTTAATGGTCTAGAGACTCATGAGAGTTGAACTTGCAACCTTCCATGCAAGGCCGTTCCAACTGAATTCATTTGAATGGTGTAGTCATAAGTAACATGATACACAGCCAAAGCCTTGTTATAAATATCATTGATATCCTCTAGACTATCCCCTATCTTGTTCGCACCATACAATTTCTACAAAGGGAGATTCCCATTAGCACATCAAACATGATGAAAAATCTGAAAGTAAAGATCAGGGGGAGGACTTGAAAAGTTGACCTGCTTATAAATTTGGACGACTTCAGTTGCCTCATGTTTGACCTCATCTTTGGCCTTAGAGCAGGCATTAGTCATCTCCTTCCTATACTCCTCATATAATGCATCCCACTTTTCCATGCAGCTTGTGGGTATTTCAATACCAAAACAAGGAAGTTTTTTATATAATGCGGAAATAATTCTACGGCCAAATCAGTTGGAACATGGATATGCTCATAAAGAATAACCACACAGTTCAGATTAGAAAAACACAATAGCAAACCATTTCTTGAGAATAATATTTGCAAACCGAATTACAAAGAAAAAAATCGAATCATGCAATCTAATTATCATACAAAACCAACAAACATGATATTTCAACCTGAAATGAACATTTAAATAGTAGAGAACCAAAGAGCAGTAATAGTGGATTTAGGAAGCAATCATACTCAATGTAATAGAGAATTGATTGTCAACAAATGATTAAGAATAGTTACCTATTACTGATCAGCAAAGAATGCATGCGACCAACAATTGTGCACCATACAGAATAAGCAGAGTAGTACTCAAAATTGTGGAATTCTTTCCACAAAGGTCATCATGATAATAGTAGATGTAATAAACTAACCATTGCATTTGAAACATGAGGTTTAAACTAGAAGTTGATACATACTATTGTCTAATTGATTAATCAATCAAATATTCAGCACAAACACAAATCAACATTGTAAGAAAAGGCAATGCTGGGAAAAGAATTTTACAAAATCCTAAAAATGTAATCCTTCCTCTTATTCCTTTTGAATGACATCTTAGATAATTAGCTCATAGAAGGATCAAACAGGACAAGCTCATTTGAATAAACACATTATTGAAATAGGCCACATAATTGTCAAGTGCTCAAATTTGCTGAGTCCTTTACTGCTTTCATTCATACAAGCCTCAGAAAAATAATTTTAGATAGAATCAATTCTAAAGGTGTAAAAATCAATTTCTAAACCCTGATATCTATTATCTAACAGGCCTTGAAGATTGGGGCCTACAAAAAGGTTAAATAGAAAAGGTGGGGAAAAACGATTTACTTCACTAGAAATTCTTTTCTTTTTTAACAGTATTCTATAATATTTTCTTGTGTATGAAAAGGTATTGCCCTTTCATGTCTTGATAAATTTAAATTATGAGCCCTATCATGCAAAATAAAGCATGAATGTGAGTGTACTTGGCGACAGGATACAAAGATTGCTTGGTTCCTAAGTCATCATAACCATTTTATTTTCAACAAAAGTCTACTCAAAGATACCCAAAATAAACTAGGACATAGAACATTTCTAAAGTTCTATTGACACTTGCAATCCGTGCAACCTAGCTTTTAGCGATAAAAATGAAGCATTTTTGAGAACTCACTTCAAACTAAGATGGCAGTGTCTAATTGAACAAAAATATGTAGATACATACTTCCTAACATAGAAAAGTCATAGTGAAGGGGCATAAAATTTAGAGACCCACAAATAGACTAAAATATAACCTCAATGGGAGAAAAAAAAATTTCTTTTAATGGAATTGTAGAATTAAAACACTCCATCTTTTATATATAAATGTTGTGACTATAGGAAAGCTGTAACTATCTTGTAATGGCCATAAAATTAATCTTTGAATGAACAAATTGCTTAGTGAAAGGCAATATCAAGATAGGAGGAAGCATATTCTACCTAAGTAGTTGTGCATATTCTATCTGATTAAGTAATCTACTATTATAATATCTACTACTATAATATTTTAGAAGTATTACTTGAAAAGTTCTGCCAAATGGTAGCTTTCTATGCTTCTACTTCATTTTGAAATTCAAAATCTACTACTATAATATCTACTACTATAATATTTCAGAAGCATTACTTGGAAAGTTCTGCCAAGTGACAGCTTCTTAGGCTTCTACTTTATTTTGAAATTCAAAATGGATTCTATTTAAGAAAATGATTCAAATATTTATTCTCTCTCTTAAAATAAAATAAAATAAGATAACTAAATAAAATCTATTGGTTAAAATACCTACTAGTCCTTTAATTGTAATTCATCTTCTCAATAGACTCATCCACTAATTTAAATATTCCATTGGTTAAAATATCTAGAAGTCATTTAATTCCCACTCATCTTCCCAATACATTCATCCACTAATTTAAATTACTATTTGTTTAAAATATCCATTTTAAGATATTCATTAATTAGTTATTTTTTAAATAAATGATATTAAATCATATTTTTTATCCGGTCATTTTAATGATATCATATTATCAAATAATATTTCGCATAAAAACTTACAGTGGCATAAATTTCTATCAAACATCATAAAATAATATATTTATGTAATCTTAATATAATTATTAATATTTAAATTTATTATTTTTAATTTTTATAATTTATAATATTGACTAAATTACCTGATTTATTTTTATTAATTTTAATTCTAATTTATTTTTTTAACGACTATCATTCTAAATATGTCTATTTTCTTTCAGTTTAGTACAAGTTTCATTTTTAAAACATTTATTATTTCCAAAATATGTAATTTCACTATTAGTTCATCTTACTGTAAATATTATATTTATATATTCAATTTCTTTTTACCTTTACATATATTATAACTTTGATCATAATAATGCATACAAGAGTATGGGACCAAATCATATATATAGGAGTAGTCCGCTAAATTTTCATTTTATTATATTATAAAAATAATTTTGATGTTTAAATTTATATTATTTTAGACAAAATAATTAAAATATTTTATTCAAGATATTCTAATATAATGTTTTGTGGTAAGATAAAATTCTTTACACATATGCTCTTTTTCATTTTGTATAAATTTTAAGAGCATCTATATATATCCAAGATATTTTTCAGCAAGTTTTTTTCCAAATGTTACTCAATCAATATTTTTCAAATTTAAATTTAAAAAATTTACTATTTTTTAAAAGCTTAATTACAATAATTATTTATTTATTAATTTAAATTTATTCTATTCCTCATTCATTATTTTTTTTATGTATGATAGTTAATCATTATAATTTATATCTTTCTTTTCCCTATAGATAATTAATACTAACAATTTTATTATGAATATGTATTATCTTTGCCTCGACTAAATTTATATTAAAAAGTTGAATAAAGTGGACGAAAGGGATGGAATGATTTTTTATAAGAAAAGGGATAGAATAATGAAATAAATTTTTTTTTGGGATAGTTGGATCCTTGCTTAAAAAGTTAAAAAGAAATTATAAAATGAATTATACTTTATGTAATGAGTTGTTATATGGAATAAATTTATATACTTTTTTAAAAAAATAACTTACTTTCTTCAATAATAATTTCACAATCATGCTTTTTATTTCTATAATGATTTTATCTAAAGTTAATAATATACATAGAGGTGTATTGTATAATATTTTTTGAAGGATATTCACTGTATTATATAATATTCATAATTATTTAATTATCCAAATATAAAAATATTTTTATTATTATATATGAGATTGAAAGTTTTAAATAAAATATAATCAAATTAAAAAAAAAAAGCATGATGTTAAGCAAAACAAATTAATTCTTTATGTAAATATTATGGGGATGAGGTTCTTTTTAATCCCTATAAAAAGATTTATAAATGGATGTTATCACTATGTTTAATTTGGTTTTAAGATTTTGTTATTGGAATATTAAAAAAAGTGGCCGAGTTAGGAAAATATATAGATTTTTTTTTGCTTTTGATTATTATAATTCTACTTAAATATTGTAAAAATATATCATAAATTAAATTTTACTTTTTATGGTTAATATATATATTTTTTCAATTTGATTTTAATAAAATGTTATTAAAATACCAAAAAGAAGAAGAAGAAAAAGAGAGAAATAGAATAATATTTTTAATAGTTGAGATAGATAGTGAAATAAAATGAATATTTTTTCTTCATCTTTTTGATGCTCATTTGACAATTAATAAAAAAATCTTTTAAAATATATTACACTTTCATTTATTATTTATTATTTATTATTTTTTGATGATTTAAATTTAATATATAAATTTTTATTTCCTGTGTATTGCACGAGCTCAAACTACTAGTTATACATATGCAAATAGATCCTCACTTTAGTCCCTGATATTGTAAACAATGATCAATAGTTCCTAAATTTAGACAATTCAATTATAAATATATTTTATTGCATAATTAAATTTGTTTTTAACATTGTTTTCTGTTTAGTCAAATTAGTCCTCTAAGATTATATCTTGTTAGTCAACTTAGTCCCTATTTTATTGCATAGTCAAATTAGTCCTTAGTCGACTACAAATATGTATTAATTTAAATCTCTTGTCTGTAAAATAGTTTTACTGTTGTCAGTCAAAAATAATTAAAGTATTAACTCACATAAATAACTATCCATTATAATAAGGGATCCACTATAATTTCTCATTTTTCTCTATTTCTGTTAATTAATAGTATAAAATAGTTTTACACTATTAGTGCATACTAATTAAACTCTTAAAAAATTCTTCAAAACTTTCTTTATAAACTAGTAAGTCCTCCGTTCTAAATATAAACTTGAAGTATGGTACGAACAAAATAGGAAGAGATCAAGTAAAATTAAGCATGCATTTTGTAGCATCTAGAGTGTTAAGCAGTAGCATAGCAACAGTCATAGGTCCAACTCTTCCAGGCACAGGAGTAATAATGGATGCCACCCTAACAGCTTCTTCATAGTACACTTCACCGACAAGATGATAACCATCCTCACAGCTACGATCCTGCCACATTTTACCATTGTCAGATATAAAATTCATTCATATGTCTTCACCTAACAACTTAAGCTTTGACAAGAGTTGCTTCATAATATGATATCAAAACCTTAATTATCAAATAATATAGAGTTCAATTCTTATTATTCTTGTTATTCTAATTAAAAGTTTAATCTCAACTAAAGATAGGATAAGCTTGTGCATTATCCACTCTTCAAGCTGTCACGACCCTACTCATGACGGACGTGGCACAAGATCAGGGACACGCCCCTAGCAAGCCTACACTAGACCTTTCAAAAATTAAGTGAGTCTCTCAGTATTTAGGGACTATTCCCAAATACGTAATCCCTCCACCTGCAGACAACAATCCAAACACACAAAATCATTGGGGATCCAGATTATAATGCACTTGCACAAAGACACAAAAATGAGAATTTAAATCATAATCACTTGTAAAAAAAAATGTTTACATAACTATTCAAAAAGCTTAAATACATAATCATTTAGATTAAACTATTACAACTCAAAACAATTTACATATAACAACATAAGACCCAACACAGGGAGGACCTCGTCAGAGATTAATGGAGCACTTCTAGAGATTTTACAATAAAACTTAGATGCTGAAACTTTTAATTAGCTGTGGAAGCTTGAGCACAACCTCGCACCTGTCTAAAAACATGGAAAGGAAAAAGAGTGAGTCATATGACTCAGTGAAGGATAATATATCTATAACGAGGGTGGGACAAGCCAATGCACAACATTTGCAATACAATAACTTTATAAGTTTCTTAAAAACCTCGTACCATATTTGCTATTAGAAATACTTCGTCTATGTATATCAAATACCATTTAACATTTTAAAGAAACCTATATAATTCATTAAATCGCTTTTAATTAATTGAATAATAACTTCATTATATATATATATATATATATATATATATATATATATATATATATATATATATATAATCATAATACTTTTAAATCTAGCTGAAATAAATTATAATAAATCTTAAGGGAGGATTCTATTTAGAAATAACGACTCGGGTGGCCCTGTGGCCTAACTCCAGCAGTAAATGATAACTTCACGCCTATACGTGTCTATATATTCCGAACATGTTGGCCAAACATGTAGCTAAGAATCACCACTGTTATTTGGGTTACTCGAGTGCACTAAGGCTAATGTCACGCTAATTGCATTAGCAAATTGCCTCGCTATAGTTCCCTCCCCCTTGAAAACCTTTGCTCATTTCTAATTTGTTATCATTAAAATTCCATAATAACTTTACTCCGAACATCAAGTCTGGATTCTAAATACATTGCTTAAGCTTTTAAAACATTAACATTTCATAGTTCTTAACATATCAAGCTTTTAAAAAAGCAAAATCAATGTGAAAATGATTCATAGAAATCAATATTAAACTTACTTCATAGAAATCTATAATTTCTAAATATCATGTCAACTTCAAGCCTTTATAAAGCTAACATTTAATGACTTGAAACCATATCTTTCTCTATCAAACTGTTCAAGTATTAAAATTCACCTTTAAGGTGCTTGTCCCACACACACATACATAATCATATATATATATATATATAGAAAAGAGTAATATCTTTTATCTTTCAAGAATTCACTGTTAAAATGATATTTCAATTTCTTTGATCTTTAATAACTTAAACCACAAACAAAACATTTATGAAATTATGGATATACTTAAAACAAACTATAAATTATATATATACTTAAAACAAAGTAGCTATAAATATGTTATCCACTCACAGCCTATGCTCGGAAAGGAAGAAGCTCAAACTCTGCGATGTCTTAGAGCTGCCAAGAGATTCTGGAGAGCATCTAATATGACAAATATAACTATTAGGCTTCCACAATATAACTATTCTAAGAATTTGCTAGGATGAGCTCCATAAGGTAAAAACCCCTAATTTCTAGAACCCTAACCCCTCCTTCATAGCCTTAAACATGGAATTCATGGAAAAACTAGCTAATCTATGGTCTAACAAGGAGGGTTGAGCTCAAGAATTACCTTAGAGAGCGGAGGAAGGTGGTGGAGCGTGAGGAGAGTGGTGGGTCTTCTCCCACCACCACTTTCTCTCACTAGAAGATGAGAGAGAGAGCTCCAAAGAGAGAATCAACCCCCAAAGCTTGGCTAATGATGAGGAAATGATGGATTTTGGTGGTGGGTTTGAGTAAAATTGATGAAAGATGGATGGTTTCATGTAGGGAGAAGAAGAATAAGAGAGGAAGAAGGAGAGAAAGAGAGAGAGAGATGGCGGAATGAGAGAGAAGCTTCGAGCTTCTTCTTTTAATTACCCCAGGCGCTTCAAGCGCCGCGCACTGGCTCACACAGCCCATCTGGTTACATCAATTTAGCAAAGACAAAGGCCGCCTTGGGTGCCTAGGCGCCGTTTTGCTTTTTTTTCTCCTTTCATCTACACTTCTCAACTATCATCATATACTTATTAATTTAATGTCCTCATTTATTTTATTCTCCATTAACTTTAAAACATAAATGTAAATAAGAGAATATCCCCCATTTGAATTCAATAAAAATATTAGAAATATTAAACTCCTTAAAAATCAAAATCCAACTTTTGGATTTTAGTACAAACTTCCGAAAACTTACATTTTCTTAAACTTCAAGCTTGAAAATGAAAGAGTTAATAACTTTCAAAAATTCATTAAAAATCGCTCTTCAATTCTTTGATATCTAAGGAATAATTACCGGGATTTTTGATCCCATGAAAATGTCCCAATCCTATACTCTAGGCAAGATTAGTCCAAACTTAGAGTTTCACAGTACTGACAGAACAAAGTGTCACAATTAGTGTGACTCTTGACCCGGGCATTACACAAGCTAAAATGACTATTGCATTTTTAGATGAGATTTTGGAAGAGATGATTCATGAAAACTCTTATACTTGGTCAATTGACAATTTGACAGGAGAAACCAGAATATGAAAAGCTATCTGATGTTGGTAACTAACCTCAACTGGACTTGTCCCAACATTAATCACAATAGCACTGGACTTTATCCAGTTGCCACGCACCAAATTAGGCACTCCAGCAGCTGAAACTACAATGTCAACTTCAGAAGTGATCTGTTTTGGGTTTTCTGTAAATGCATGTATAACAGTGACTGTTGCATGGTGTCTCCGCCAACACAAAAATGATATCACACCTTCATGTAAAGGAAGATAAAGTAGAGAAGCCACCATGATTTGAGACTTCCAACTAAAATACGTATTTACTTGCAATAACAAGGATGTTGGCAAACCAACAATATTACTTCTTGCAATCACTACGGCTTTCTTCCCCATAATCTCCACTCCAGATCTGATCAGTAACTCAATGCAGCTCTTTGGAGTATACATGGAGTAAATAGTGGCTCCCTTCCTCTTATGGCAAGATCCCCATATTAAGGGGATGAAAACCATCCACATCTTTTTCTAGGCATACAGCATCCAAAAAATTCTTTTTGTATATTTCTTCCCTTTATCTCAATAAAATTCTTCTTTTATCCAAAACAAAAAAAAAATGTTGACTTTTATTGCAAGAATGTGAATACATGATGTACAAATTAGAGGAATTAAAGGTTAAAACATAAGTCAAAATTGTCTACGATCAAAATCCCATGCAAGATTAGAAGCGGATATAAAATAGGAAATTATGGGATCGTAACAGAGATTATAAGATCCTACCAAATATATATATATATATATATATATATATATATATATATATATATATATATATATATATATATATATATAAGCAAAATAATCACACTTGATATAATTAAACTTCAAATGAAAATGGACAATATCATATAACAACAAGTCCATAAGAGTCGCATAAGTCATGGTTTGTTTAATGGTATTCCTTACGTTTAAAGAGATTGGTATACTTTATTACATGATTTTATCTCTTTAAGTGTTACCCGTATTTTTTGCTCTTTTACGAGGATATCTTATCCTCTTCTATATATTCTCTTATTTCTTAATAATATTTTCTTTCCTATATAAGAAAAAGAGTAGCATAAGTCATATAGGAAGCACGGATATGGCCAAAAGACCGCCGTACCGGTGTCGGACTCACCGTTGACACCGACACACCGCGACACCGCAGACATGCGCGTCGGAGCCGTGTCCTGGGTCGTGCCCCTTCAATTTTCCCTCGAGAATCTCAACACACCGCGGACACGGCAACTCAGCTGTTGATTCTGATCCCTTCCCAACTGAGGTTTCTACAGTATGTTTCTAGGAGGAATGTGGCCATAGACTGGCCTCCGTTGGACAGGGCGCTCATGTTAGACTGCATTAGATTTATCTCAAACTTCGATGGGTAAGGTGGTTGTAATCAGAAGATATGATAAGATTTATTCGCAAGATTTTTGGATGTGATCTCGAAGATATGATAAGATTTTTAATAGAAATTGATAGGATATGATGAATTTATATTTACACAAAATACACATATAAATAATTAAATAAATCGTTTCTTTTACACTGCTCTGCCGCTGGGCTCTTTCAAGGGAATCTGTTTGGACGGACTGTGTTTACTCTCTATTTGCAACCTCCGTCTCGTTTACACAGACTAAGGGGTCAGTCAGCAGTGGGGAATGACAGTCGCCACTCACAGGTAGCTAGGTGGCTGAAAGTTTTTCAAATATAATACTATTTTTTATGTGGCTGTTGTTAGCTCAGCTTTTTTAAATATAATACTATTATTTCTTATTTTTTATATAGAATATGATTTGGAATTTAAAAAAAAAAAAAAAGCTTGGAATGAGACTTTTTTTTGGTCAATTTGAACACAGCGCATTCTTCAATTTCTGCTTTTATGATATTTTTATAATCATATTCCAAGTTTATTTTATAACTATTGATTCTTTTTTCTTATATAGAATAATGACGTCTTCGAATTCAAGTACTACTTCCAATTCTATTATTCCAAGCAAATATGTAACTACGGCTGAAGATCAAGATCCTGAAAATCCTCTTTGAGCATATGTCAAATTTCTAAACAAGAATCGAATTGCTGGTGGAAGAAACAAAAGTTGAGAATGTAGTTTTCGTGATAGGGTGATTGTTGGTTCATATTCAAGAGTAAGTCACATTTACTGAAAATACCAAGAGGTGAGGTTGCTGTCTATAAGAAAGTGAATGCCGACTATCTGTCAGAATTGAAAAAAATTGATGAAGAGGCTACGAAAGCATTAGAACATCCCCATGTTCCATTGCCTTTTGAAACTAGACGTGTTCCTTCTAGCACTGGCACGGATAGTTTAACAGGAAAAAGAAGAAAAGTCAGTCCTTTAGAAAAGGACTTTAATAATGAAGATAGAGCCCAACTTATTCAACAAATTGTGAGGATGTTCTATTCTTTTGGCATGCTTTTCCATCTTGCCAAAAATCCTTATTATATGAGCTCATATACTTTTGCTGCAAGTTATTCTATATCTGGCTATACACCTCCTAGTTATGAGAACAATATTGTTACAAAAGGAGATGGCAAATATTGAAAAGATGCTTCAGCCAATTAAAAGTTTGTGAAGCTTAAAAGGTGATAGTATTGTCGCTGATAGGTGGACTAACTTTCAAAGAAGACCCTTGATCAATTTTATGGCTACAAGTGAATGAGGTCCTATTTTCTTGTAGTCTATTGATGGCACTATGGAATATAAGAATATACACTATATGGCTCGCTTGTTTAAAGAAACCATCATTGAGGTAGGAGTTCAAAATGTTGTGCAACTCATAACTAATAATGTTGCTGTATGTAAAGCTGTAGGGTTGCTAATTGAAGATGATTATCCTCATATTTTTTGGACTCCTTGTGTGGTGCAGACATTGAACTTGGCCTTGAAGAATATATGGTATGCAAAGAATATAGAAAGGAATGAACTTGCACATGCTGAGTATCATTGGATCTCACAAATAGCTAATGATGTTTCATTTATTAGAAATTTCATCATAAACCATTCAATGAGATATATTGGCCATCTTTTATGTGTTTGTTCCATTGAAACTTCTTGCTATTGCTGACACAAGATTTGCATCAGTCATAGTGATGTTGAAAAGGTTCCAACAAATAAAGTGATCTTTGCAAGAAATGGTGATTAGTCAACAATGGAATACTTATAGAGAAGATGATCATCAAAGAGTTGAAACTATAAAGGGTTTTATCTTAGATAATCTATGGTGGGATAAAATTGACTACATAATCAATTTCATATATCCAATCTATGAAATGCTTCGAGTTTGTGACACTAATGCTCCTGCTCTTCACCTAGTATATGATGTGTGGGACACAATGATAGAAAAGATGAATGTAGCTATTTATAGGCATGAAGGAAAGAGAGCAGATGAGCACTCAGCATTTTATGAAGTGGTTTATTCTATAGTCATTGATAGATAGACTAAGAGTAACACCCCCTCCATTGCATGGCACATTCTTTGAACCCAAAGTAAGTTTATATTTTGTTAAATTAGTTATTGAACTTTATTGTTATGTAACAATTAATTAACTTTATTTTGTATAGGTACTATAGTGCACAATGGCTTTAAGGAGCTCCAATAGTGTTGCTCCTCATCAAGATGAAGAGATTTCTATAGAAAGGAACGAGTGTTTAAGAAGATATTTTCCTGACCCTGAGGATAGGAAGAAGGTTGCTATTGAATTCTCTAGATTCTCATTAGTTGCAAATTTCAAATTTTGATTCAATTGAAGATAGATGGGAGTTAGATCCAAAATCTTGGTGGCCGAACTATGGATCTTCTGCTTCTTTTCTTCAAAAGCTAGCATTGAAGTTTCTTGTGCAACCCTCCTCTTCATCATGCTGTGAAAGAAATTGGAGCACATATTCATTCATTAATTCATTCTAAAAGGAGGAACAAGTTGAATCTCTCAAGAGCTAAAGATCTAGTATATGTACCTACTAATCTTCGACTCTTATCTAGGGGAAGTGAAAACCACAAAAAAAAGAGCTTCCAGGATGTGGGATGTTAAAGCAAATGACAGTAATTTTAATTTTCTTGAAGTTTCATATTTATCATTGGATGAGCCTGATATATAGAAGATGTATTAATGTTTGTTGAAGATGGGCATAGAGGCGAAGAGATTGATACTTTTCCCATTAACAATGAGATTGTCAGAGTTGATTAGGATATTAGAAGTTTAGAAAAAAGAATATTACTTTTTAATATTTTTTATTATATTTCTTTTTAATAATTACATACCTTTAGATAGTTTTTTTTTTCAATTTTATGCAAAATATATTTGTTTTTTATGTTGATAATATGTCATTTTTTCCTATAATATATTATTTCTATGTTTTTTATACAACCTATTCCTGCCGTGTTATGTCTTATATTTTTTAAAAGTTGCCCTGTCCCTTATCCGTGCTGCGTCGTATCCGTGTTATGTGTCGTACTCGTGCTTCCTTGCTTGTAACCGAACCAATGTAAGGATGCTCTCTTGAAGCCAACGTTTCCTTTCTCTTCAACTGCCATTTCGGACCTTCTTACTTCAAGTGATGACAATGCTTCTAACCAATCAAAAATTCCAAAGCTCTACATGTGCAATAGTCGCTGTGATTTTACAGTGACAGAAGTGCAAAACTCTCGTTGTGCTTATTGTAGGACTAATATGTCCTGTGAAGTAAAATATAAGAGCAATAACGAAGTGAGAGGTTCATCTTCTACGTCTAGTAACAATACTGGCTTTGTGAAGGAGGTTGTTACTTATATGATGATGGATGATCTAGTCATTCATCCCATGTCAACCATATCAAGCATCACCTTGCTTAACCAGTTCAGTGTTAAAGAGGTTGGCGTCTTGAAAGAAAAGGTGGTTGAATTGGGGATGGCCGAGGTATGTTATTATGACTACCATTATACATGAATATCAAAGGTGTTATTTTAAGTTAAAGAAATGTGTTTTATTCGTAATTTGTATTTGTTGCATATATATAAGCACACGCAATGCATGTGGATCTTTTGTGCACACAAAAATATCTTTCCGACAATTTGAGCTTGTAAGGATTTCCGCTGGCTTTAATCTGTACGTACCTGTCTGTTTCTTAACAGGGCATAAAGCTACTGAAGGCTTCTCTGCAGTCAAAGATGGTTCTGACCAGTGTTTTCCTGAAGAATATGGGTGCAAGGAATCAGAGGCCAGGCTTGAGATGAGATCTGAAAGGGAGAGAGTTAGAGAGAATAGAACCAGTGCGAGTGAGGAGAGACAGATTGCATTAAATGAATGAGGCGCATAGCTCAGTATATATACATGTAGTTTTAGCTACGACATTCTAACTAGCAATGACAGATTCTAACAGACTCAGTGACTGATTCATAATAGACTAACTAACTTCACTTGCTTGCGTATCCTTTACAATGGGATCATAAGGATTCTAGTAGTTTAATCTACTTTGAGCTTATAATGTTGAGACTTAGATGTAAAGTTATTTTGCTTTTATCTTTCATGTTGTGGGAAATGTATGTCTTAATATTATGTATTGTGAGCGATGCATCATTATGAGATGCTTTGCAGTCTATTCCCTTTCTTGATCATCGTAAGTTGCAATTGCCCTATTTATTTTCATTTTTTTTAATTTTAAAATGACTAATTAACTACTCTCTACTCAATTAAAATATTACATTGAGTCTAGAGTTTCATTAGGCATTTGATATACATAATATAAATAAAGGTTTAATAAGCATATACTAAGCAACAAGATGGCATATCCAAATTGAATATGTCATATATACGTGTATAATTTTATTTAATATATGTATCACATTAGTATTTTGTCCAGCTTATATATTTCATGTCACTTTATTCTTTATCTATCAAGGGCAACGGCTAGCAATTTAATTAATTATTATATTATTTAGATTGAATGAATTTTTTACTTAAAATTAATAAAAATCGCATTACAAACACCCCTAAAAATCAAATACGGATTGTTTTCACAATCTTCGACGATATCTTGAATTTGTGTAGGCAAAGAATTAATTACCACTGGTTTTGGAAAGACCAGTCTGCCGTCACGCATGAATGGATCATAGATCAATTGAATCGGCCTGTGATATCCATTCAAGTGCAACCCATTCATGTCTTCGGACTACCTATAAGTACATTGCCCTTCGTGTGTTGTTCATCTCTCAATAACAAAGCAATTCTTATGCGTCTTTCGGCATGGCATCCTCTAAAGTGACCCTTAAGCTTCTTGTTGACACAAAGCGTGAGAGAGTAATCCTTGCGGAAAGAGTAGACACTCTCTTCAACTTGCTTCAATTGCCTCTTGGTATGGTGGTGAAGCTCCTAACCAAGAAAGGCATGGTGGGTTGCTTAGGTACTGCTCTTGAAAAGGCAGGAAATAAATGATTAGTTAGTTCGAATGATTTAGCATTTGCTCTTTTTAAGTAATGTTTCAAATTGAGTTTTATAGATAGAAAAAATTAGTATTAGAAGAATTTTGCCTTGATAATAGACTGATTTAGTTCAAATCAGATTAATCAGAATTTGGTAGGCTTTCAAATACTAGTTATCCATACCATAATAAATGAGTCAACACAGTGTTCAAGTAAAATGAGTAGAAAATAATATTAGTCTTATCAATACATAACATTTCATGTGTTGTTCTCACTCTCAAAGCAATTATGAGATGGTAGCATTTACAATGCTGGCCATAGAATATGAAAATTGAATGTTCAGTTAAAATTAAATCATTAATCTAAAGTTATTTATAAATCTAATAGTAGAGAATGATAGAATAAATTTAATATATTAATATATGATATTAGAATATTGTAATACATCAAGTTGGCATCGATAACCTGTTGTCAATGTCCAACTCGAAACTCGGACATTGGTGTCTGTATGTTTTTATCAATGTGAGACTAAATTTGGAATTCAGGACCTGTGTCTTTACATTGATATTTATTAGTACAAGGCCTAATTTTGAACTCGAAACTCAGTATTCATGGAACTATGAACTCGGAACTCAGTATCAATTAAATAATTAAAATAAAGTAACTGTCTATAACAGATAAAAAGAAGATAAATATTTAATATTTATATTTGAAAGTGATCATTCTATAATTTACCTTATGAGATATCTTTCACGATGGCAACCAGCAAAGTTAGTACCATGAATTGACACAACGCTTAAGAAATTAAAGTTCTCTTTACCGAAGCATCGAAAGAGGTCGTAGACTTTCTCTCAGCATGCTTCAATTGCCTCTTGGTACCGTGGTGAAAGAAAGCCATGGTGGGCTGCTTAGGCAATCTTTATAACAGCATGGAAAATCTTAATGAGACTTGCAACCAAACCAATCTAAGGATGTTCTCTTGAAGCCAACATTTCCATTTTCTTCAACCGCGGTCTCTGGCCTTCTGCCTTCAAGTGTTGACAATGTTTATGGCTTTGTGAAAGTTGTAACTTCTAATCACACTGGCTTTGTGAAAGTTGTGACTTACATGGTGATGGATGAGTTAGTCATACAGCCCATGGGAGAAGAATCCACAAAGACATCTGACGTAAAAACTAAAAAGGAATTGGAGGGATATGAAAAAAAAAATTAATTTTGATATATTATTATTGAAAAAATATTTTATATAGATATTTAATTATATATTATTATATTAATAAAAAAGTAAATAATAGGAATTGCCTTTGAGGCTTCTTAAAACAACATTTAATCCTATTTTTGTATCAAAATTGCACTCTATCCTATTTATTTTAACAGTAGCAATAAGAGAATATTTTAATAAAATATTCTTACACTTAACCAAGGTTAATCCAAAATGAATTAAAAAAAAAAAGAAAACAAAAACTTAACAAGCCTATTAAATTACAGTCACACAAATACACACAGGAGGTGAGGGAATGAGCAAGTGAAGCAGGCCTGATTTTAGAGAAAATCTGGTTGAATGAGTTACAATTTTTTTCTAGGAAGCATAGACATAGACACTTGACATGACACGAACACGAACACGAACACAAACATGGAGACATGCCAAATTCATAAAATTACAAGACACAAACACAGCATATATATATATATTATAGGACAATATTTTTAAATATTTATAAATATCAAATTATCAATTTTTATTACTTTCTAAACCCCTTCCAAAAAAATGGAATACTCTTAATATATGTTATATATATTTTCTATACACCTTCCAATATATATATAAAATTTAAGAAAAATTCATAATTCATAATATCATAGCATAATATTTTTAGATATTTATAAATGTCAAATTACCAATTTTTATTACTTTCTAGACCCCTCCCAAAAAAATGGAGTACTCTTAATATAAGTCATATATACTTCTATACCTTTTCCAAAAAAATGTGGTACTATTTCTATTAACATCTTAAAAAAAAAATCCTAAATGAATTTTTGGGCCTTTGAATTCTTTTTTGATCCATCAAATAATTGAAAAACAAAAGTATTAGGTCATGTTCAGGCCGCATTTGAGCCATGTCTAGCCGTGTCCGACGTGCATCCAAGTTTTGTTTGATACGTGTCCGAGCCATGTCTAACTGTACCCGATACATGTCCGAGCCAAAAAATAATATTTTTTAAATAGGACACATATGATTGTGTATCGGCCACGTGTCGTACTAATATTCAACATGCATCAAAGTCTAATTTGTGTCGGACATGCAGACACACCACCAACCGTGCTTAATAAATTTTTTTCAATGCTATACTCACATTTTGAATTACATGATAAGAGGAGCTAAGGAATACTAATCTTGACATTGTTAACATGTCCATGAATCAACAAGTAAGTTCTTCTTATGGGTTCACAAGAATAATTCCTTATGGTCTACAAAAATAGAGATGGTAAAACGGGATCAACCCGCCAAGTTGGCCCGCCAAACTCGCTAAAAATTTTCAACCCACCTAATCCGCCACGCCTAACCCGCCGGCTTTGGCAGGTTGGAGCGGGTTGGCCAGCCGAGCCAAACTTGTCTTTTTCTTTTTTTTTTTAGGTTCAAATGTATTTTTAAAAAATAATTTTAGATTTTTATTATAAATTATATTATTATTATACTTTTATTAATTTGTAAACTTTATACTATAGACTTTATATTATAAATTTATAGCTAATTATTATTTATAAAATTATTTATATATCTTAATTAGTTTATTATATTTGTATTTGAGTTAAATTTAGATACAAATTATGTAGTTAAGTAGATTTTTCATTCAATATATTTTTCTAATTTTTAAAGTAATTTAACTCATAAAAAATATTAAAATAAAGTTATTTATATTTTTTTATTTTTTTTGCAGGCCAACCTACCAACCCTCCTTAAATGGGGCTGGTTAAAATATTGAATCCGCCTTCTTAATTCAACCCACTCCTCCCCGTCTCATTTTTGGCGGGTTTTGGCAGGTTGGGGCAGGCCGGCCTGCTTTGCCATCTCTATACGAAAGTATTCAATTAGTGATAAGCTGGTACACATTTCATCAGTCTACAAATAAAAAAGCTTAAAGCATGAACTAAATGCAACATAAAGGGGATCGAAAAATCTATGGCTTTAAAGTCTCTTGCCCTTGTGATTATTGCTGATAACCTTAATTGCAGATTGAAAAGGCAAGAGAATAATCTGTTGAAGATGCAGAGGCTTGCACTAGTCTTAAGGAAGATAAGGGAAATAACAATTGTAAATTAAAGTATAAGTTCATTTCCTTTAACAATAAGAGATTACACCAATAACTTTAAAAACCATTCAAACGTGGCATCGAAAAACAAGGTCAAGACTCAAGCTTTAGACACTCAAGCAAAATGGCTCGAAATTTGGTACCACAACACATCATTTGGCACCGACAAAGGTACTGGTTCCACTTGTTGTCACCTCTAAAAGTGGGTTCCAATCCTCGAGTCTATGTGACGACCAACAAACAAAGTGAATCAATTGAGATTGGGGTAAATTGGTGGAGTTAACCACTGTAGGTAAATTCATGTTAATTATGGTTAATAGACATCTCTTAAATAATAGCACAATTTGTGTAAGATATTCAAATGGGGTGAAGTGCAATATTAATGTAAGAATGGGGTTAAGTGTTGATTTGAAAAGCCTCAAGAGAGGTTTGTATTATTTACTTTTAATAAAATTATTTGATTTAAGTATTTATTATCTTAAAAATCTTATAAATAAAAATATATTATTAAATAGTAATATAATTTGTTTTAATAATTTTATAAATGGAATTAGGAGGAGACGATAAATAAAAGGACGCCTAGTTTAGCATCGCTGCCCATGTCCCGAGGCAAATTTGGGCCGCATTAATTGGGTTTGCCACCGTTGTAAAGATCATGGCTAAATAGTTGTGTCATGCCCAAAAAAAAATGGCTATGTCTAATCACCTTATATTTTTGTTGGGTCAATTCACCAAGGAAGATGGATCCGGATGAACAGGCCAGGCCGGTTTTCACCACAAAAATTGGTGAACCAATGTGAATTGAACCGGTTAAATCGGTTGACCACTTTTATTTTATTTTATTTAAAATTTTGGTAAAAATATTAATTTTTTTTATAATAAAAAAGTTCAATCAAAATAAAAATATATTTTTTTCGAATATTGACTCTTTTAGTATGTTTATTTGTTATATACTCTTAAATTAATTTAAAAATAAAAAATAAAAAATTATTATTATATTATTTGTGAATATTGTTTAAAAGAAATATAAGTAAAAATTAAAATAAATAAATTTTATATTTAATATATTTAATAAAATGTCTCATAATAAATATTATTTTATATTAGTTATATTATTGTTAATAATTTAATATAATTTTTTGTTTTTTAATTAATCATATGTATATATTTATATATATAAATAATTAAATATATATATTTTATTATATCCTAATTGGACTTACAATTGAACCTCTGAACCTTTGAACCTATGCTTTGACTGGTTCGATATCCAATCTGACTTTCTTAATCTTGCAATTCTCTGGTGGAGTTGTATTGTTGTGCATTTGATACATTTTTTGTTTTTAGCCAATAGAAAGATGATTTGTTTTTTTATGGGGTTCACATCAAAAAACTCTAATACACATTAGAAAACTTTCAAGTAGGTAATTAAAATTAAAAATATGTTAATGATCTTTGATTTAAGTAATTTTGCTTTGTTTTAAATTTGAAAATAATTTTAAAAAAAACAACTTTGGAAACAGAAGAGATCCTAGGTGGTTCAAAAAATTTAAGTACGAAAAGATAAAAGGGTCATACAACCAATCAGGTTTTAGAAAAAATAATCATGGGTGGGGTCGAAGTTATGATCCGAGGGTGTAAATTGTTTGTAAACCTATTCGTAATTAAAAAATTCGTACCAACATCTTTTCTCTAGAAACAGGGATCTTGAAGAGAAATAGATCCCCTTCATTGCAAGAGATACCATGACTGGATGTAAGCTGCAAAAATTTGAGTGGGTCTTCATCGATGGAAGCAGTTCCATTGCATCAGCTTCATTTTTTCCAAACTTCATGGCCCGCTGGTGGACTTGCGGTGATGACGGAGATCTTTAGGAAGAGGCTCATTTTCTCTCTGTCAATGATTGATGATTTTCAGTTATCTAAGTATTTCCTATTTGTTTTTATTTTTTATTTTTTTATCTTTTTGCATTTTTAAATTTTAAAGTAGCAAAAATTAACACCCTAATTCAAATGGTTTTAACATTTAACAATGCTACTCGTGACTAAGGCTCCCCATGCACCACATCCAGATGACACTCATAATAGCCTCCACAACACAATTGCACCAAATACACAATAATATAACTGCACCAGAGCATTCACCATTTCGTAGTGGTACACCTCATGCATGATGTCAAGTAGGTAAATTAATATTTTTTAATAGTAAAACAGGATAAGCACATTCTTTTAAATATTTATTCTCTCGTTTACTTTTGATTTAATAAGTAAGTTTAAAGAAATAATAAAAAAGTTGTATAGAAATCATATTTCTTCCCGTTTAAGTTATTATAATTTTAATTAGGACCAGTGCAGGTTCTAAACCTATGAATATATATCAACTCAGGAAAAAAAAAACAAAAAAAAGCCTTGCAGATATATATTATGAACCTCTATGGGAACAGAGATATAAAAAAAAGTGACCACCCTTTCTATCCCTATCGTATTATGTAGCTCTTATAAATTAGTACATTTTGTACTTAGGTAATGTACATTCAGATATAAAAATTTATCGTTATGTTTTCTATATCTTATTTTTGTGTCTTTTCCCTATCATTTCAATTTTCAATCCCTTTCCTCACTCGTTTATCTTATTATCTTAACAAACCAGAATATAATTTAATTGTTAAATATTTCCTGCTTCATCTAATATTCTAATATGCATGGCTACGTGCCTATGTTTATATTACTTACTTTGACGAATAATTTCTCTGTATATTGGAAGCGAATTAAATAAGGAGAGAATTAAGCATATAATTTTTTATACTTCGTTTGGTGTATATTATACAAATACGTGGAAACGAAGCATTGTGCACGGGATCTGCTTTTTCAATTGGAGCCCCTTGATACCGATAGGTGTAAGTCACTGGTGTTCACCAAGAAGGGTGTTAGCGTAGTGGACTAGTGCTTGAGGCATATTATAGTTTTAGGGAGAGTCTCGATTTAATTTTTGGAGAGAATAATATTTGGGAGGATAAATCTAACAATGTTTAAAAGAAAGTAGTCTTATTCCCTAATAATAAGGAGGAAATATCTTTGGAAAACTGGTTTTCAAATTATATGTATCTAAATTTTTTTCTTACCAATCACCTCTTGTCATAAACCATTAATATTTTAAAAAATTTTAAAATTTAAAGTAGTACTTATAAAAAAAACAAGGAAAAGGAAAAGAAAAAGCGAAAAGCAAAAAGCAAAAGGTAAAATGAAAAAGTAAAAGATAAACATAAAGATAAAAGAAAAAGAAAAAAGAATTATTCGGTATAGAAAAAGAAACAATTATTAGATATCCCTAGAATTATATAAAATAATACTCCTTTCATTTGTATATAATTGTCCACTTATAAAATTTTACTTTTTCACAAATAACTCTCATTTTAGAAAATCTAAACAATAGAAATTTTGTTCTTTTAGTTATATCCTTAATAAGTGAAGGAGAGAGACAAGTGGATGAGAGAGAGTAGCAGAGAAGAGGGAGTAAATAGAAAAAAGATAATTAAAAAAAAGAAGAATTAAATAATAAAGATAATTTTGTTTAATATACTTAAGTTTTTCCAATATTAAAGTTTTTCAATCATTTTTTTAATTTATATGCATATTTAAAATTTGACAATTATATCCAAATAGAAGAGGTACTTACTCATTTTATTATATGTCGGCTTATAATGAAACCCACAATTAAGACACATTTATGAATTTTTATATTTTAAAAAATAAAATGAGATTTTTTAACCAATCCCTTTAAGGCATTGGTTAAGGAATTCAAAGTGAAATTTTTTAATTGAAAAGTAAACCTTTTAAGTTTTTAATATATTTAATGTAATAAAACTTAAAAGACTTTCTATTTTAAATTTTTTAACCAGTGTCTTAAAAATATTGATTAAAAAATTCAAATAAAATATAGAGTTTAATTGTTATTATCTAATCAAATACTTATATTTGTAAAATTTTGAAAATAGTGGGTGGTTAAGTCACACTTTATTGATGTGACAATATATAATTGGATATTTGTGTAAAATTTTTTTACATTATTAATTATTTTTAACCCAAAATAAGTTTAACAATTTACAAAAAGAATGATAGACACATGCTATAAGATCACATTTGAGATGATATATCAATGTTTGATTGATCTAAATAGTTCACCACTTTTTCCTTATAAGCAATATCTTAAAGTCTTGTTGATTGAAAAAAATAAAAAAATGACAAAAGTTTATTTCTATAGCTTGACACAGGCAAGAATAATTGAACTTTAGTGATCTCGAATACCAAGACATACTTGTGTGATCTTTAGTGATATACAGATTTTGGTTTTTCAATAAATGTCCTTTTTCAAAAAGTTAAAGTAGTTATAAAAAAAAGAAAAAGAAAAAGAAAAGGTAAAAGGAAAAAGAAAAAGAAAAAAAAGGAAAAGGAAAAGGAAAAGAAAAAGTAAAAGGAAAAAGAAAAAGAAAAGGAAAGGAAAGAAAAAATTTTATATGATGAGATACGAATAACGAGATAAAAAAAGTAAAAATTATTAGATACTTTTATAATATTATATAAGATGGTGCTTGCTCAATTTATTATATCTCAATTCAATAATTTTTTAAGGTAAAACTAACCACTCACTTCGCTCTCATCGAGAACCACCTCATATTGCGTTTCGCATGCTCTGCAACTCGCAGCCATCGATCACGTCCTCCAACATGTTAATCAACAAAAGGTGGAACACAAGGCTAGGTGACTTTGGGCTACACCTTCATGCAAGAAACTGAATAGGAGAAAGAATTTTGGTTTTGGCGGTGGAAGTTGTGAAGTTGTGGGGGCACTAGTTAACTTGGGAACTATTGATAGGTGTGTTAAGGGTAGGTTGATGGTGGGAGGAGGGGCATCAGCGATGGGGAGGGCGCAGTGGAAGGCCGGGGGCTAACAATATCATTGGCGGTAGTATTGGCAGTGTAGCGAAAGGGGTGCTTCTGGAGAAGAGAGTTTCTATGGTTCTATATTGCATAAGTAATATTTGGTATATGGGTATACTTTCAAATTTGCATCAATGGATATTAAGGTGCACCAAATACCTTGTTAAGTAAAGAGTTTAAGAGCTTTCGCCACATATCAATGCTATCATCTCCATCCAACTTTATAGAAGTAATGTGGAGGTTCATATTGCACAAGCTCTTAATTAAATTTTAAGAATAATAATAATAATAATATTTATATATTTTTATTACACTAGTTTGATTAGTTTATTTATTTTTTATGCAATAAGTAGAATATATTTCTCATATGTGTGATATTTATACACCAATTTTTTACACTATTTTTTCATGATATTTCTCCTTAAGTATTAATGTAAGATAAGCATATTTTTTTTTTTATTTTTGAGAGTATAATTGCTATTTTTCGAATTGTCTTAATTAAGAAACTTCAATTTTAAGCTATTTTTAACCCAAAATAAGTTTTACAGTTTACGAAAAAAATGAGAAACATGTGCTATAAGATCACATTCATTCAGCACATTAAAAAAAAAAAATACCTCCTTCTCATTTAATTTACTATAATCTTAATTAGCACCTGTTGCTGCTTATTCAACATTTGAGACGGTATATCAATGTTTGATTGATCTAAATGGGTCGCTACTTTTTTTTGATAAACAATGTCTTAGAGCTTTGCAGATTGAAAAAAAAATTTGACAAAAGTTTATTTCTATAGTTGGACAATCTGACATAGGCAAGAATAATTGAACTTTAGTGGACCTCGAATACCATGACATATTTGTGTGATCGTTAGTGATGTACGGATTCTACTCTTTCAATAGAAGTCCCTTTTCAAAAAGTTAAAGTAGTTATCTGAAAAAAAGAAAAAGTAAAAGTAAAAGTAAAAAAAAAATAAAAGTAAAAATAAAAGTAAAAATAAAAAAGAAAAGAAAAGAAAGAGATAAAAAAAAAGAAATTATTAGATAAACCTTATAATATCATGTAACATGGTGCTTACTTAATTTATTATATCTTAATTCAATATTTATTTAAGGTAAAACTAACCATTAACACATATATCTATGAATTTTTTAAAAAAATAAAATACTAAATTAATAACTTAGATATATGTGTTATGAGTGGATCTAACCCCACATCAATGCTGAGTTGATATGGAATGAAGATTTGGCAACCAATGAATTGCATTTGTAAGTGCTATTATCCTAGTCTCTAGCATTATTGGTTGTATTTAATTTTAATATATTATTAGTGTAAAAAAATTTATATAGATATTCAATTATATATTAGTATATTAGTGAAAATATTTTATCTAATCATTTATTATTTTAAAAATTTTATAAATAAAAATATATAATTGAATGATAGTATAAAAAAGATTTACACTAAAAATATATCAAAATTAATTAATTGAATATAGGCCATGCATGGAGCAGAGATCAATTGAATACAGGCCTACGATATCTTTCCTCTACAACCCTTTTAGGACTTCAAACTGCCTATAAATACATAGACCTTCATATGTAGTTCTCACTAACGAAACAATCCTGAGTTATCTTTCAGCATGGCGCCCACTAACTTGACCTTGAAGCTTCACATTGACAAAAGCAGTAAAGAAGTTAGATTTGCCGTAGCATCCAAAGATGTCGTAGATTTTCTCTTCAACTTGCTGCTGTTGCCCCTTGGTACCGTGGTGAGGCTCCTAGCCACGGAAGACCGGGTGGGTTGCCTAGACAAGCTATATGAGAGCGTGGGAAAGTTCACTTCCTGGCAATCAACGAACGGTCGATGTGATCTCCTAGAGCCAAAGTTTCCTGTGTCTTCAACTGTGATTTCGGACCTTCTGCATTCAAGTGATGCTCGTGGAGGAGGTCCATCTTCTACTTCTAGTTCCACTGGCTTTGTGAATAGTGGCACTTATTACAAGGTGACGGATAATTTATTCATTCAGCCCATGTCAGCCGATGTTGAAGCTAGTGTCCAGGACGAAATTAGGGAGGTAAAATTAGGGCTGGATAAGGTATGTTATTATGACTATCAGTATACAATTACATCAAAAGTGTTCTTTAAATTAAAGAAATATGTTTTATTCACAAATTTTATTTGTTATATTATATATAACAGCTCCCGAATGAATGTACATCCTTTGTGCGCTCAAAGATTTTTATATTATATGCACAAAGATTTTTGATATATAATTATATCAAAATAGTTCGTTAAATTAAAGATCTATGTTTATTTATAACTTTTATTTGTTATTGTTTTGGAGTGAAATATAATAAAATATATTTGAAATAAAATAAAATACATTAAGAGAAAAAAATAAAAAGAAAGAATGAATAAAAACTATTTATACATATATTTGTTGTTTTATGACTTTACTCTAAATAATATATGTACAAAAAGTAATATTGCAACTGTCTTTTAAATAAAATAATGACTCATTGTATTTTTGAGCTTTGTAAATATCAAGCCCTATTGATGGAATTAAAAAAAAAATGAATAAAAAAAATATCTCTAATCTCCTCCGTTGCCCCTCTTCTTCCCTTTTGTACGTTCTCCTTCGTCAAAAGTCAAAACAAAAACCCCATCATAACTCAATGTGTTTAGAACCCCACTCCAAAGGTGGCATTTGGCCTGGGGACCCTACAGTTGGGTCTATCATGAACACCCCCCAAAATGACAATAGAGTCCTCACAATCCTTCTCCTTTCTCTACTTTCTCCTTCATCCTTGTCTCTGTTGCGGACCTTCCACCACCTCCAATTTCAGCCACCAAAACCCTTCTTGAACTTCTCAAGATTCAGCTCAACAGTAAACAACATACAATTTATATGCCCCAAAGACTCATTATGATGAAGCAACAACCACAAAACTGTGACGGACCATAACCAAACACCTTTGAACATAATTCAGCAAAACATCACATCTTCAAACGTTCATAGCTGCCAGCATATTGAACAATCAACTAGCAGTGGCTTGTGATTTTGTGAACAGAGAGCTAAATTCGTGTCAACTGCGCAAACTTCTCCTCTAGATCGGATTTCGCGTAGCGGCGGCCACCATCTTGCTGAACCATCCCAGCTCGTGCTCCGCCATGGCCCGGGGGTAGGGAGCACCTCATACGCAATCGGTACAGCAGCAAGCAAGGTGTGTGTGACGGCGGAGATGAAAAAGAATGAAGGTGGAGGAAAAAGGTTGGGTTGGAAAGAAAAGTGATTTTGCCGGATATGTTATACTAATTTAAATATTAGTAATAATTTAACCACACTTGTTTTGTCCATTAGCACGCTTTGCAATTGCGGTTAGGTTAAATGTGTGGCTCATGATGGACCCAACTTTAGGGTCCCCAGGCTAAATACCACCCACTTCAAAACAGTTATATTATATATAAGCTCCCGTAGTGAATTTGCATCTATTGTGCACTGGAAGATTTCTGTGCGTCCTGCACTTTGAACTTTAAGTGTTTTTCCATGTTTTAATCTGTACAATTGATTTTTAATTTTATGTCTTTTCTATCTTTTTCTCGACAGTGCAGAGAGCTGCTGAAGGCCTTTCTGCGGGCAGAGCCAGTTTTGAGCAGCATTTTTAAGAAGGATATTGAGACTCCGCCGAGCATGGATCCTGTGACTATGTTCAAGCGGCCTACATATGGGCCTTAAAATGTTGAGACTATGTCTTGTCCTGTTGCTTTTGTCTTTCATGCTCAAGCCTCCATGGGGAGTTTAAAATGTTGAGACTATGTTTTGTCTTGTTGTTTTCGTCTTTCATGCTTTAGGATATGTATGTCTTAATATATGTATTTTGAACAATGCATCTTTATTAGTGAGTTTGGAATGTGAAAAAATGAGAATGCTTTAATTTAGAAATCAAATATTATGTTTGAGTGTTTTAAAAATAATAAATGAATTAATTTTTAATTCTCATAAGAGTTTATTTTTTTGTGTTTGAAATATTATCAAAATTAAAAGAATTTGATAAGAATTGATTTAATTTAAAAATTTAAGTACAAATCAAATTAAATCAATTTCATTTTTAGTTATTCTAAATGCAATCTAATATATTATAAACATAAATATTGATTTCTAAATCAATTTAAATCCTAATTTTACATAATTATTTCAAACATAAGATTTAGTTTATAAATTAACTAAATTCAAATCAAATTAATTCCAAAATTTAGTCATTCTAAACACTACCTATAAGATCCTCTCAATTTAATTCCCTTGCAATATCATCCTAAGTTGTAATTCCCTATTGTTCATATTTGGTTTTTTGCATTTCTTTAAATTTTAAATGACTAATTAAATAGTCTTTTTCTCAAAACTAAAATATTAAATTGAGTATTTGTAGAGGTGCGTTAGATATACATGATATAAACGAAGCTTAAACAAGAATGTTACTGAAAAGGATGTTAGCGGAATTTAATAATTAATAAAAAAAGTAACATGGAGGTTTCAATTGATACAGCACAAGCTCTCAATTTTAAGAAGTATAATATTATTTATATATGTTTTTATTACACCAGTTTATATAATTTATTATTTGCGTAACAAGGAGTATATCTCATTTTGCATGATATTTATAGACCATTTTTTTAGACCATTTGTTGATGATGTTTCTCCTTAAATAATACTAAAACAAGATAAGTACATTTTTTTTAATATATATTCTCTCTATCAATGTTTAATTAATTCAAGTGGTTTGATCTTATAGATAGAAATATTTAGTGTTATAAGAGCATAAATGTGTGCTTGTAAATTAAGATTTTTGAAAAAAAGGAAAGGAAAGGAAAGGAAAGATTTGAAGAGTAACTATAATCTATTTTATTCTTCAAACTCTTCTTTTTCTCTTCAAGATCTCAACTTACAAACACATCCTTACATATTAAAAAGAAAAAAAATTTGTCGCGGTCAACTTGATCACCCCGTTGTTGCTCCCCTTGCTAGCTCTCGCGCTTGCTCTTCTTGCTTCTCGCACCCGCCACTACGTGTCCTCGGTCAGCTTGTGACGAGTCCGTCAGAGTAGACAGCATTATTAGTGTGGGTTTTTGGCGTTAATGTCATGCAAAACTAGACAAGGTGTGTGCCGTTGAGTTGAGTTGGTGAGGGCATTTATGTTTTGAGCTGCATGGTCATTGGTCAACACCTAAGTCCGTGCACGTTGATATGCAAGGTTCTTCATGCATGTTGTTATTCATGGACAAAGATGCATTGATACGAGCATAACTTCGGGAATAAAATTTTCCGCAAATTGATAGGAAGTTGTCTAGCATGCTTTATCAATTATTATTGGTGCAATTTTGTTCTTTTCCAAATCATTGGCGCAATTTTATATTATCAAGTCAGGGATATGTTGAGCCCGGAAGAAGTGGAAGTGCTTGCTTAATTCACAATAAAAAATTGAGAAGAAAACATTAATAATGAAAAGCCCAAGTAGACAGAAAATTTCCCACCAAAGTTGCAACATTGACCACGATATAGTCAAATTTGTTAATTTTGTTTTAGGTGGAAACAGATTATTACTTTTGATTCCTCCTCTGTTTTTTCTTATATTGCTAAAGTGCCTTAATGCAATCCTAGAATTGGTTTTTGACCCCTTCTTAGTAACGTAGGCAATTTCATACTTAATTGTGTAAAGACAAGTATTCCATGCTATTACTCGAAATAAACTCTTCAACTACCCAACACAACCATACCAAGGTATAGATGTTCTACTGAACCCACGCCATCTTCTACTTCCAGTAACACTGGTTTTGTGAGAAATGTTGTGACTTACATGGTGATGGATGATTCAGTCATTCAGCCAATGTCAATCATATCAAGCATTACTTTGCCGAACAAGTTCAATGTCAAAGATGCTAGTGTCCTGAAAGAAAAGGAGGTTAAGTTGGGGATGGTTTGTTATTATTATAACTACTAATATTCAAATGAGGAGTGCTAAATGGTTTGTCTCAAATTTGGCAGGTAATTCTTATCAAGTAGAGGACATCAGCACACGGGCGCAGTGTGTCTCTAGGATTAACTTGAATTACTGCAATTGCTGGAAGACCGTTGTCGTTGGAGAAAGACTGAGAAAAGGCCCCATGATTGAAATTTTTGGTGCCTCACTTGGATTGGTTATTGGAATGCTGACCTTAGTGTGCATAGGTTGCGGAAACGAGGTGCAAATTCTAATACAAGTTATTCAAGCTTTTGAGTACATGCATGACCTAAGAATTTGGCATGATGCTGTTCAAAGATGATGGAGTTATTATGGTGAAGTGGTATGAAATTAAAAAAAAGCTGAAAATCTTCAAGGTTTTTCCAAAGATCAAGAAAATAACACAAAGGAATATTTTTTTTGGGATAAAAGAAGAATATTACTAAGAAGAAGAGAAGAATAATTCAAGAAGATGGGAGGACAAAGTAATATTATTGATATAAAAAACTTCATAATCATTTTAATTAAAAAAAAATCCTTGATAATGATGTTAAAGGTCACCAAAAGTTAAGGCTTGCACTAGTCTTAAGGAAGATAAGGGAAATAACAATTGTAAATTAAAGTATAAGTTAATTTCCTTTAACAATAAGAGATTACACCAATAACTTTAAAAACCATTCAAACGGGGCATCGAAAAACAAGGTCAAGACTCAAGCTTTAGACACCCAAGCAAAATGGCTCGAAATTTGGTACCACAACACATCATTTGGCACCGACAAAGGTACTGGTTCCACTTGTTGTCTACCTCTAAAAGTGGATTCCAATCCTCGAGTCTCTATGACAGCCAACAAACAAGGTGAATCAATTGAGATTGGGGTAAATTGATGGAGTTAACCATGGTAGATAAACTCATGTTAATTATGGTTAATAGACATCCCTTAAATAATAACACAGATAGTGTAAGATATTCAAATGGGGTGGAGTGCAATATTAATGTGAGAATGGAGTTAAGTATTGTTTTGAAAAACCTTAAGAGAGGTTTGTATTATTTACTTTTAATAAAATTATTTGATTTAAGTATTCATTATCTTAAAAATCTTATAAATAAAAATATATTATCAAATAATAATATAATTTTTTTTAATAATTTTATAAATGAAATGAGGAGGAGACGATAAATAAAAGGCACGCATAGTTTAGCATCACTGCCCATGTCCCAAGGCAAATTTGGGCCGCATTAATTAGGTTTGCCACCGTTGTAAAGATCATGGCTAAATAATTGTGTCATGCCCAAAAAAAAAAAAAAGCTACGTCTAATCACCATAATTTTTTGTAGGGCCAATTCTCCAAGGAAGATAAAATCGGACCGGGCTGAGCCGATCTTCAACATAAAATTGATTGTGGTTAAAATCGGGAAAAATTGGTGAATTGTTGTGAACCGAACCGATCAAATCAATTGACCGCTTTTATTTTATTTTTAAAAAAAATTTGGTAAAAATGTTATTATTTTTTTATATAAAAAAAAGCTCAATCAAAATAAAAATTCATTTTTTTCGAATATTAATTCTTTTAGTATGCTTATTTGTTATATACTCTTAAATTTATTTAAAAATAAAAAATAAAAAATGATTGTTATACTCTCTGTAAGTACTTTTTAAAAGAAATATAAGTAAAAATGAAAATAAATAAATTTTACATTTAATATGTTTAATAAATTGCATCATAATAAATATTATTTTACATTAATTATATTATTGTTAATAATTTAATATAATTTTTTGTTTTTAATTAATCATATGTATATATTTATATATATAAATATTTAAATATATATATTTTGTTATGTCCTAGTCAGACTCCTAATTGAACGTCTGAACCTTTAAACCCATGCTTTGACCGGTTCGATATCCGATCTGACTTTTTTAATCTTGCAATTCTCTAGTGGAGTTGTATTGTTGTGCATTTGGTACATTTTTTGTTTTTAGCCAATAGAAAGATGATTTGTATTTTTATGGGGTTCACGTAAAAAAACTCTAATACACATTAGAAAACTTTCAAGTAGGTAATTGAAATTGAAAATATGTTAATGATCTTTGATTTAAGTAATTTTGCTTTGTTTTAAATTTGAAAATAATAAAAAAAAAACAACTTTGGAAACAGAAGAGATCCTAGGTGGTTCAAAAAATTTAAGTACGAAAAGATAAAAGGGTCATACAACCAATCAAGTTTAAAAAAAATAATCATGGACGGGGTCGAAGTTATGATCCGAGGGTGTAAATTGTTTGTAAACCTATTCGTAATTAAAAAATTCGTACCAACATCTTTTCTCTAGAAACAGGGATCGTGAAGAGAAATAGATCCCCTTCATCGCAAGAGATACCATGACTGGATGTAAGCTGCAAAAATTTGAGTGGGTCTTCATTGATGGAAGCAGTTCCATTGCATCAGCTTCATTTTTTCCAAACTTCATGGCCCGCTGGTGGACTTGCGGTGATGACGGAGATCTTTAGGAAGAGGCTCATTTTCTCTCTGTCAATGATTGATGATTTTCAGTTATCTAAGTATTTCTTATTTGTTTTTATGTTTTATTTTTTATCTTTTAGCATTTTTAAATTTTAAAGTAGCAAAAATTAACAATCTAATTCAAATGGTTTTAACCTTTAATAATGCTACTCGTGACTAAGGCTTGCCATGCACCACATCCAGACGACACTCATAATAGCCTCCACAACACAATTGCACCAAATACACAATAATATAACTGCACCAGAGCATTCACCATTTTGTAGTGGTACACCTCATGCATGATGTCAAGTAGGTAAATTAATATTTTTTAATAGTAAAACAGTATAAGCACATTCTTTTAAGTATTTATTCTCTCGTTTACTTTTGATTTAATAAGTAAGTTTAAAGAAATAATAAAAAAGTTGTATAGAAATCATCTTTCTTCCCGTTTAAGTTATTATAATTTTAATTAGGACCAGTGCAGGTTCTAAGCCTGTGAATATATATCAACTCAGGAAAAAAAAAAAAAAGCCTTGCAGATATATATTATGAACCTCTATGGGACTTTGAACAGAGATATAAAAAACAGTGACCACCCTTTCTATTCCTATCGTATTATGTAGCTCTTATAAATTAGTACATTTTGTACTTAGGTAATGTACATTCAGATATAAAAATTTATCGTTATGTTTTCTATATCTTATTTTTATGTGTCTTTTCCCTATCATTTCAATTTTCAATCCCTTTCCTCACTCGTTTATCTTATTATCTTAACAAACCAGAATATACTTTAATTGTTAAATATTTCCTGCTTCATCTAATATTCTAATATGCATGGCTACGTGCCTATGTTTATATTACTTACTTTGACGAATAATTTCTCTGTATATTGGAAGCGAATTAAATAAGGAGAGAATTAAGCATATAATTTTTTATACTTCGTTTGGTGTATATTATACAAATACGTGGAAACGAAGCATTGTGCACGGGATCTGCTTTTTCAATTGGAGCCCCTTGATACCGATAGGAGTAAGTCACTGGTGTTCACCAAGAAGGGTGTTAGCGTAGTGGACTAGTGCTAGAGGCATATTATAGCTTTAGGAGGATTTCGATTTAATTTTTGGAGAGAATAATATTTGGGAGGATAAATCTAACAATGTTTAAAAGAAATTAGTTTTATTCCCTAATAATAAGGAGGAAATATCTTTGAAAAACTGGTCTTCAAATTATATGTATCTATTTTTTTTTCTCACCAATCACCTCTTGTCATAAACCATTAATATTTGAAAAAATTTTAAAATTTAAAGTAGTACTTATCAAAAAAAAAAGGAAAAGGAAAAGGAAAAGAAAAAGCGAAAAGCAAAAAGCAAAAGGTAAAATGAAAAAGTAAAAGATAAACATAAAGATAAAAGAAAAAGAAAAATGAATTATTCGGTATAGAAAAAGGAAAAATTATTAGATATCCCTAGAATTATATAAAATAATACTCCTTTCATTTGTATATAATTGTCCACTTATAAAATTTTACTTTTTCACAAATAACTCTCATTTTAGAAAATCTAAACAATAGAAATTTTGTTCTTTTGGTTATATCCCTAATAAGTGAAGGAGAGAGACAAGTGGATGAGAGAGAGTAGCAGAGAAGAGGGAGTAAATAGAAAAAAGATAATTAAAAAAGAAGAAGAATTAAATAATAAAGATAATTTTGTTAAATATACTTAAGTTTTTCCAGTATTAAAGTTTTTCAATCATTTCTTAATTTATATGCATATTTAAAATTTGACAATTATATCCAAATAGAAGGGGTACTTACTCATTTTATTATATGTCAGCGTATAATGAAACCCACAATTAAGACACATTTATGAATTTTTATATTTTAAAAAATAAAATGAGATTTTTTAACCAATTCCCTTAAGGTATTAGTTAAGGAATTTAAAGTGAAATTTTTTAATTGAAAAGTAAACCTTTTAAGTTTTTAATATATTTAATGTATTAAAACTTAAAAGACTTTCTATTTTAAATTTTTTAACCAGTGTCTTAAAAATATTGATTAAAAAATTCAAATAAAATATAGAGTTTAATTGTTATTATATAATCAAATACTTATATTTGTAAAACTTTAAAAATAGTGGGTGATTAAGTCACACTTTGTTAATATAGAAATATATAATTAGATATTTGTATAAAAATTTTTTACATTATTAACTATTTTTAACCCAAAATAAGTTTAATAGTTTACGAAAAGAATGATAAACACATGCTATAAGATCACATTTGAGATGGCATATCAATGTTTGATTGATCTAAATAGTTCACCACTTTTTCCTTATAAGCAATATCTTAAAGTCTTGTAGATTGAAAAAAATAAAAAAATGACAAAATTTTATTTCTATAGTTTGACACAGGCAAGAATAATTGAACTTTAGTGATCTCGAATACCAAGACATACTTGTGTGATCTTTAGTGATATACAGATTTTGGTTTTTCAATAAATGTCCTTTTTCAAAAAGTTAAAGTAGTTATGAAAAAAAGAAAAAGAAAAAGAAAAGGTAAAAGGAAAAAGAAAAAGAAAAAAAAAGAAAAAGGAAAAGAAAAAGTAAAAGGAAAAAGAAAAAGAAAAGGAAAGGAAAGAAAAAATTTTATATGATGAGATCCGAATAACGAGATAAAAAAAAAAGAAAAAATTATTAGATACTTTTATAATATTATATAAGATGGTGCTTGCTCAATTTATTATATCTCAATTCAATAATTTTTTAAGGTAAAACTAACCACTCACCTCGCTCTCATCGAGAACCACCTCATATTGCGTCTCGCATGCTCTGCAACTCGCAGCCATCGATCACGTCCTCCAACATGTTAATCAACAAAAGGTGGAACATAAGGCTAGGTGACTTTGGGCTCCACCTTCATGCAAGAAATTGAATAGGAGGAAGAATTTTGGTTTTGGCTGTGGAAGTTGTGAAGTTGTGGGGGCACTAGTTAACTTGGGAACTATTGATAGGTGTGTTAAGGGTAGGTTGATGGTGGGAGGAGGGGCACCAGCGATGGGGAGGGCGCAGTGGAAGGCCGGGGGCTATCAATATCATCGGGGGTAGTAGTGGCAGCATAGCGGAAGGGGTGCTTCTGGAGAAGAGAGTTTCTATGGTTCTTTATTGCATAAGTAATATTTGGTATATGGGTATACCTTCAAATTTGCATCAATGGATATTAAGGTGCACCAAATACCTTGTTAAGTAAAGAGTTTAAGAGCTTTCGCCATATATCAATGCTATCATCTCCATCCAACTTTATAAAAGTAATGTGGAGGTTCATATTGCACAAGCTCTTAATTAAATTTTAAGAATAATAATAATAATAATAATAATAATAATATTTATATATTTTTATTACACTAGTTTGATTAGTTTATTTATTTTTTATGCAATAAGTAGAATATATTTCTCATATGTGTGATATTTATACACCAATTTTTTACACTATTTTTTCATGATATTTCTCCTTAAGTATTAATGTAAGATAAGCATATTTTTTTATTTTTGAGAGTATAATTGCTATTTTTCGAATTGTCTTAATTAAGAAACTTCAATTTTAAGCTATTTTTAACCCAAAATAAGTTTAACAGTTTATGAAAAAAATGAGAAACACGTGCTATAAGATCACATTCATTTAGCACATTAAACAAAAAAAAAAAAACCTCCTTCTTATTTAATTTACTATAATCTTAATTAGCACCTATTGCTGCTTATTCAACATTTGAGATGGTATATCAATGTTTGATTGATCTAAATGGATCGCTACTTTTTTTTGATAAACAATGTCTTAAAGCTTTGCAGATTGAAAAAAAAATTGACAAAAGTTTATTTCTATAGTTGGACAATCTGACATAGGCAAGAATAATTGAACTTTAGTGGACCTCGAATACCATGACATATTTGTGTGATCGTTAGTGATGTACGGATTCTACTCTTTCAATAGAAGTCCCTTTTCAAAAAGTTAAAGTAGTTATCTGAAAAAAAGAAAAAGTAAAAGTAAAAGTAAAAAAAAAAAGTAAAAATAAAAGTAAAAGTAAAAGTAAAAAAAAAAAAAAGAAGAAAGAGATAAGAAAAAAGAAATTATTAGATAATCTTATAATATCATGTAACATGGTACTTACTTAATTTATTATATCTCAATTCAATATTTATTTAAGGTAAAACTAACCATTAACACATATATCTATGAATTTTTTTAAAAAATAAAATACTAAATTAATAACTTAGATATATGTGTTATGAGTGGGTCTAACCCCACATCAATGCTGGGTTGATATGGAATGAAGATTTGGCAACCGATGAATTGTATTTGTAAGTGCTATTATCCTAGTCTCTAGCATTATTGATTATATTTAATTTTAATGTATTATTAGTGTAAAAAAATTTATATAAATATTCAATTATATATTGGTATATTAGCAAAAATATTTTATCCAATCATCTATTATTTTAAAAATTTTACAAATAAAATTATGTAATTGAATGACAGTACAAAAGAAATTTACACTAAAAATATATCAAAATTAATTAATTGAATATAGGCCTACGATATCTTTCCTCTACAACCCTTTCAAGACTTCAAACTGCCTATAAATACGTAGACCTTCATATGTAGTTCTCACTAACAAAATAATCCTAAGTTATCTTTCAGCATGGCGCCCGCTAACTTGACCTTAAAGCTTCACATTGACAAAAGCAGTAAAGAAGTTAGATTTGCCGTAGCATCCAAAGATGTCGTAGATTTTCTCTTCAACTTGCTTCTGTTGCCCCTTGGTACCGTGGTGAGGCTCCTAGCCACGGAAGACCGGGTGGGTTGCCTAGACAAGCTATATGAGAGCGTGGGAAAGTTCACTTCCTGGCAATCAACGAACGGTCGATGTGATCTCCTGGAGCCAAAGTTTCCTGTGTCTTCAACTGTGATTTCGGACCTTCTGCATTCAAGTGATGCTCGTGGAGGAGGTCCATCTCCTACTTCTAGTTCCACTGGCTTTGTGAATAGTGGCACTTATTACAAGGTGACGGATAATTTATTCGTCCAGCCCATGTCAGCCAATGTTGAAGCTGGTGTCCAGGACGAAATTAGGGAGGTAAAATTAGGGCTGGATAAGGTATATTATTATGACTACCAATATACAAATACATCAAAAGTGTTCTTTAAATTAAAGAAATATGTTTTATTCATAAATTTTATTTGTTATATTATATATAAAAGCTCCCGAATGAATGTGCATCCTTTGTGCGCTCAAAGATTTTTGATATATAATTATATCAAAATAGTTCTTTTAATTAAAGATCTATTTTTATTTATAACTTTTATTTGTTATTGTTTTGGAGTGAAATATAATAAAATATATTTGAAATAAAATAAAATACATTAAGAGAAAAAATAAAAAGAAAGAATGGATAAAGACTATTTGTACATATATTTGTTGTTTTATGACTTTACTCTAAATAATATATGTACAAAAAGTAATATTGCAACTGTTTTTTAAATAAAATAATGACTCATTGTATTTTTGAGCTTTATAAATATCAAGCCCTATTGATGGAATTAAAAAAAAAAATGAATAAAGAAAATATCTCTAATCTCCTCCGTTGTCCCCCTTTTCTCCTTTTGTACGTTCTCCTTCGTCATAAGTCAAAACAAAAACCCCATCATAACTCAATGTGTTTAGAACCCCACTCCAAAGGTGGCGTTTAGCCTGGGGACCCTACAGTTGGGTCTATCATGAACACCCCCCAAAATGACAATATAGTCCTCACAATCCTTCTCGTTTCTCTACTTTCTCCTTCATCCTTGTCTCTGTTGCGGACCTTCCACCACCTCCAGTTTCAGCCACCAAAACCCTTCTTGAACTTCTCAAGATTCAGCTCAACAGTAAACAACATACAATTTATATGCCCCAAAAACTCATTATGAGGAAGCAACAACCACAAAACTGTGACGGACCATAACCAACACCTTTGAACATAATTCAGCAAAACATCACATCTTCAAACGTTCATAGCTGCCAGCATATTGAACAATCAACTAGCACTGGCTTGTGATTTTGTGAACAGAGAGCTAAATTCGTGTCAACTGCGCAAACTTCTCCTCTAGATCGGATTTCGCGTAGCGGCGGCCACCATCTTGCTGAACCATCCCAGCTCGTGCTCCGCCATGGCCCGGGGCTAGGGAGCACCTCATACGCAATCGGTACAGCAGCAAGCAAGGTGTGTGTGACGGCGGAGATGAAAAAGAATGAAGGTGGAGGAAAAAGGTTGGGTTGGAAAGAAAAGTGATTTTGCTGCATATGTTATACTAATTTAAATATTAGTAATAATTTAACCACACTTGTTTTGTCCATTAGCCACGTTTTACAATTGCGGTTAAATGTGTGGCTCATGATGGACCCAACTTTAGGGTCCCCAGGCTAAATACCACCCACTTCCAAACAGTCATATTATATATAAGCTCCCGTAGTGAATTTGCATCTTTTGTGCACTGGAAGATTTCTGTGCGTCCTGCACTTTGAACTTTAAGTGTTTTTCCATGTTTTAATCTGTACAATTGATTTTTAATTTTATGTCTTTTCTATCTTTTTCTTGACAGTGCAGAGAGCTGCTGAAGGCCTTTCTGCGGGCGGAGCCAGTTTTGAGCAGCATTTTTAAGAAGGATATTGAGACTCAGAAGAAGGGTGCTGGGACTTCGAAGGAGGATACTCCGAATACGAAGAACAGGACTAGGACTCTGACAACGGACACTACTGGGGTTTAAAATGTTGAGACTATGTTTTGTCTTGTTGCTTTCGTCTTTCATGCTTAAGCCTCAATGGGGGGGTTTAAAAATGTTAAGATTATGTTTTGTCTTGTTGCTTTTGCTGTTGCTTTTGTCTTTCATGCTTTAGGATATGTATGTCTTAATATATGTATTTTGAACAATGCATCTTTATGAGATCCTCTCGATTTAATTCCCTCGCAATATTATCATAAGTTGTAACTCCCTATTCCCTATTGCTCATATTTGGTTTTTTGAATTTCTTTAAATTTAAAATGACTACTTAAATAGCCTTTTTCTCAAAATTAAAATATTAAATTGAGTTTTTGTAGAGGTTCGTTAGGCGTCAGATATACAAGATATGAACGAAGCTTAAACAAGCATGTTACTCAAAAGGATGTTAACGGAATTTAATAATTTATAAAAAAGTAACATGGAGGTTTCAATTCATACAGCACAAGCTCTCAATTTGAAGAAGTATAATATTATTTATATATGTTTTTATTACACCAGTTTATATAATTTATTATTTACGTAACAAGTAGTATGTCTCATTTTGCGTGATATTTATAGATCATTTTTTTACACCATTTGTTGATGATGCTTCTCCTTAAATAATACTAAAACAAGATAAGCACAACTTTTTCAGTGTATATTTTCTCTATCAAAACTTAATTAATTCAAGTGGTTTGATCTTATAGATAGAAATATTTAGTGTTACAAAAACTTAAAGATGTGTTTGTAAGTTGAGATTTTTGAGAGAAAGCGAAAAAATGAAAAAATTTAAAGAGTAACTATAATCTATTTTATTTTTCAAATATTTTCTTTCCCTTTCAAAATTTCAACTTACAAACACTTTCTACATATTAAAAAAAAAAATTGTCGCTGTCACCTTGATCACCCCGTTGTTGCTCCCCTTGCTAGCTCTCGCTCTTGCTCTTCTTTCTTCTCGCACCGGCCACTACGTGTCCTCGGTCAGCTTGCAACAAGCCCGTCAGAGTAGACAACATTATTAGTGTGGGTTTTTGGTGTTAATGTCATGCAAAACTAGACAAGGTGTGTGCCGCTGAGTTGAGTTGGCGAGGGCATGCATGTTTTGAGCTGCATGGTCATTGGTCAACACCTAATTAGTGCGTACACGTTGATATGCAAGGTTCTTCATGCATGTTGTTATTCATGGACAAAGATGCATTGATACAAGCATAACTTCGGGAATAAATTTTTGCGCAAATTGATAGGGAGTTGTCTAGCATGCTTGATCAATTTCATACTTAATTTTGTAAAGACAAGTATTCCACGCTATTACTCGAAGTAAACTCTTCAACTACCCAACACAACCATACCAAGGTAAAGATGTTCTCCTGAACCCACGCCATCTTCTACTTCCAGTAACACTGGTTTTGTGAGAAATGTTGTGACTTACATGGTGATGAATGATTCAGTCATTCAGCCAATGTCAATCATGTCAAGCATTACTTTGCTGAACAAGTTCAATGTCAAAGACGCTGGTGTCCTGAAAGAAAAGGAGGTTAAGTTGGGGATGGTTTGTTATTATTATAAGGATTTAATTTGAATACATTGTCAATGTAAAATTATTTTATATAAATATTTAATTATATATTATCACATCAGTAAAAGTCTTTAATATAACCATCCACTACTTAAATAGTCATATAAATAAAAGGTTTTAATTAAACTGAAGAGTGCTAAATGGTGCGAATCACCTTCGCATGAAAGAGTGCGAACCCGATGTTGTAACGTCAGGCTTAATTTCAATCAAATAAATATATATTAAAATTTGAAAATTTAACTCAATTTTTTGACAAAATACACGACTCAGTGGTGGTACGAATATGATATTCGTACCAAATATGATTTCTCTATTGCAAATGTTTGAAAGTGTTCGTAAAATTAAAGAATTTTTGTTCATATAATTTGTATCTTTTTTTTAAGGCACGTGCATTTCTTTTGTGCACATAAAAGATTTCTTGCGAGCACTTTGAACTTGTTATTATTTTTGCAAATTTTATTCTGTAAAATTGATTTTGAATGTGTTTTTTTTTATTATTATTTTTCTCGTTGGGTATCAAGCTAGGCCTCTCTGCAGTCGAAAAGGGTTTTCACAAGCCTTTTCCCGAAGAATCTGTATCATCTGAAGATTATTATCGTCATCTTATCTTATCTTATAAATTCAGCAACTGAGCAAGGCAACCAGCACGAGGCTATTTTAGTGCCGTATTTTGGGCTTATAGTATTAGTTGGGCCTTCTTGGCCTAATATTTTATATATTGGGCCAAAAGCTAAGAAAAAAATTCTCTGCTCCATGTAGATGAAGACTTGGGTTTTAAACATTTGCTAATTTTCATGACCCGATAAAAGAAAAAAGACGTTTGCTCACTTTTTCCACAAACTTTGCTAGCTACTTTAGTATCTGCCCATTTGATTCAGATATATCTAATTTGCCTTTTTTTTCTTATCCCAATTGTTTTTTTTTTGTATTTTTTTTTTGTCAGAATGAGTGATAAAAAATAGTTTTCTGTTTATGATAAATTTTACATATAACAATATATCTATTATTTACGATGTATAAATTATTATGTGTAAGTTTCATAATGAACTCGAAATTATATTATTATCGCTCTTAATATGGTTCAAAGTCACTATAGGCCTTCTATTGTTCAAGAAGGTAGTTTTGACGAGTGTTTTTCCATAGAAGATGATATTAAAATAGTTTAATCTTCTTCCCGTTAAAAAAAATAAAATAAAATCTCCGAGTTTCTATTGTTCATTTGTACAAGATAGTTTTGGCTTTTTGCATTTTTTTTTTCAAGTTTTACGATACATGTTGAACAGCGCATCATTGAGATATTTTATAATTCATTTCCTTGCTATCAACCCAACATGAATTACAATCAGCTTGACCTACTGTATTACACAATAGCCAATTTTTTTTGGCGTTTTTTTAATGTTAAAATGACGTAATCACTGTTGATCAATTTCAAAATACTAAATTTACTCTTCCAAGGGTTCATTAAGCATTACATATACATAAAAATTTTATGCTTTAAAAGCATATAAAGAAAGAAACATACTTATTTCGTTTCGTTTAATATACGTCCACCTTACGCCATTATATTATTCCAACTTACGTTTTATACCGCTCGATTCACAAACGTGCCACGAATTATGGCTTATACTATTATTTAATCAATCAATTATTTGGTGTTAACAAACAAATGAACATACTCAAAGTACCAAAAAAATGTCTTGTCAAATGCCAATATGAAATTTCCTCTTCGTTTGATATTACAAAATACTAAACTAAGATTCCTAACTTCATAAAAACATACATTTGGACTTTGGAGTTAAAAAAATAAAACAAAATTCCAAGAATAGGTCACATGAAAAAGGAGGGAGGGAACAGATGATATTCATTGACACGACAAAAAGCCTCTCTAATTTTCAACCAACTCAATGATGGAGAAATCCTTACATGGTCTGGGAGCACCACGTGGTTATGCTCTTAGACCAATCATGTAAGTGTATTTTATATGGAACCCACCACTAATACACAATCCCATACAAAACACACTTACATGATTGGCCGAGAGCACAACCATGTAAAAATCCTAGACCATGCAAGTATTTCTCCTCAATGATGCCCCCACACTTCTCACTCCCCAATCACAAAAGCACCCCATTTTTAAAGCTCTACTTTATTATTTTCTTCTCCAAAAAAAAAAAAAAAATAGAACGCTAGCATTTTACACACGTGTCACTCCAACAACTCTCATGAGGGGCTTCGGCGTAATTTTGCAGCACTTCATCCAGCTGTTCATGCATTTACCAACACCATCATTGCGCATGATAAAGACGCAAGGTTGTCATGATCAAGGAGTAGGCCTATTATTGCCCCCACTAACAGCTCCACTTGATGCCATTATCTCACCCCCAAATATTTTCTAATCAAAAACCAACAAAGAGAAAATATACAAACTTCAAATACAGAAATAATTAAAAAAAAAGAGTGCTCTATACTCAAATAGAACAATACCCACAAGACACGAACAATAGAACCAACATAACAAAAGAAGCTCACCTCACTGCACAAACCCAAGGAGGGCGAAGCTGAAGTTGGCAACCTAGAAAAGGGTGGCGATAGTGAGTAAGGTGCTACCATGCATGAACAAGATAGGAGAGAAAGAAAATGAGATAGATTCAAACTTGTTGTCAAAGAAGAAATGGAGTCATGGAGAGATCAACTGATTGAGATGGAGGAGCTAGGGCTTGAGAATCAGAGAGAGTGAGCCGAATAAGGGTTTGAGATAGAGAGAAGGATCGTATAATGGCTCAAAGTTAGGATTTCAGTCACATACGAGATGGGTTTGATCTCAACTGGGTCGAGATCCAACTCCATGAAAAGGGACACCATTAACGCATAAAAATTGCTGATCCCAGCGATCCTACGAGTTTACACGGTGATCCCACATCTCCAAGTTGCAATGGAGATCAAGATCAGAGATGTGGTGTAATATCATAAAATCGTACGATTTTATGATCCAACACATAATTTTAACTACCTTGACACAAGTAAATGAAATTTACAGAAAGCAAGACTGAGACATGATCATTCTAGGATAGCAAAGCTGCAAATGGTTTTGATTTGGGCTTGTAGTACAGTTGCCAATGTGTGTTCATAGAGGTTGTTGTGATTCCATTCTTAGGTGATTACTTCTCTCATTCGAAGATCCTCAACAAGAATAATAGTCAATAAAGAACTCAATGAAAACATTGTTGGTTTTGCGAAATTATGATAATGACACAACATATTTAATCTTTTATAATAGGATTTTATGTATATTTTGAACACAAAATATATCAGTAAGATGAAATGTTAAAGAAAAACCTAGTTGAACCACCATGTATATCCTTGGGTTCATCAGGACCTTTATAATCTCAATGCAGTGAGAGATTGTTTTATCTACGGCACCTATATCCATAATCTAGCCCAAGGAGTTAGGTGGATCCCAGTTGGCAGTGGGCAAGTTTTCTAAGAATTAGGGTCCCATATGAGATTAGAATTTGGCCACAATTTTGTCTCAAATTTGGCAGGTAATTCTTGTCAAGTAGAGGACATCAGCACACAGGCGCAGTGTGTCTCTAGGATTAACTTGAATTACTGCAATTGCTGGAAGACCATTGTCCTTGGAGAAAGATTAAGAAGAGGCCCCATGATTGAAATTTTTGGTGCCTCACTTGGATTCGTTATTGGAATGCCGACCTCAGTGTGCATAGGTTGCAGAAATGAGGTGCAAATTCCAATACAAGTTATTCAAGCTTTTGAGTACATGCATGATCTAAGAATTTGGCATGATGTTGTTCAAAGATGATGGAGTAATTACGGTGAAGTGGTATGAAATTAAAAAAAAAAGCTGAAAATCTTCAAGGTTTTTCCAAAGATCAAGAAAATAACACAAAGGAATATTTTTTTTTGGGATAAAAGAAGAATATTACTAAGAAGAAGAAAAGAATAATACAAGATGAGAGGACAAAGTAATATTATTGATATAAAAAACTTCATAATCATTTTAATTAAAAAAAATCCTCGATAATGATGTTAAAAGTCACTAGAAGTTATAGTTACTAGTAACAATATAAAACTAGGAAATTGAGACAAAATAAGGAATAAAGGAAATAAATACAAAACTAGTTGGCAGCTGTGATGGCCAGTGATGACTCCTAAGTGGTTGGACACTTGGAAGATTGTGGGTCAGTCTTTTTAGAGACAAGAAACAGAATTGAGACTTGAGATCATACAGTTTGAAAGCTTCACAGAATAAGTATGGATCTACTATACTAGACAATAGACCTATAAGACTTGATGAAGAAAAATGAAGGGACTATTAGGAGTCTGCTTGCTGCACCAAATGGCAGACTAATGAGACCAAGAGCAGAAGGCCTTTTTACATTTTTAAATTAAAAAATATTATTTATCGAAATACATCGTTTCAACATTTCTTTCCGAAATGTCCTGTTGTTCTAGATCGTTGATAAATCGATCTGCCTTACATCGATTTATAACCGTTGAAATCCAAAAAAACAACATGGAAATTGATCTCATATAAATCAATTTATGCACTATTCAATTGAATAGTGCATAAATCGATTTATATCAGATCGATTTGTAACCTGTTCTCACCGTACTGCTAACCCTAAATCATTCTCTATATATATCTTATTCCTAATCCCACTCCATCACTTGAATCCCACCCTATAAGTTTAAAAAAAATAGTTAGAAAGGTAAAAAAAAGGTGTGTAAAAATGAGTGAGAGATATATACTTATTTATTATAATGGTGACATTACAAATACAGATGAGGGTATAACTTTTAACAGTCAGAATCCTCAGTTTATGGCTGTTTATCCACCTATTACCTTTTTAGAGTTGCAGAATATCATTTTATAGAAATGTGGCCAACAAAATAATAAACAAGTCATGCAAGTATTATATCGATTGCCCATGGTGATGGGAAAAGGTATACTTCGCTACAAAAGTTGGTAGCTGAGTAACAATAATGATGTTGAACTCATGTTCACTTTCCATAGTCAATTTCTAGAGATTCACTTTATTGAGTTGTTCGTCATTCTAGCGGAATCACACTTCAGCTTTGGCGGTTTAACTCCCGATCCAGCACATATGTTTATGTCATAGCCAGTGCGTTCTCCAAATCTTCGTATGCAGAGTCCTGTGCAAAACAAAAATATTGAAGAAGAAAATGCTAATGATTTGATGCATGGTCCAAGCTTCCACCAACTTGCAATACAGATTGCGCAGCCGTTGTCACGGGTTGGTCCTATTCCTGACTGTGATTTCATTGTTGATTATTGTGATGATGAAGAGGAGCCGGTTGAAATACCATTTGATAATGATAGTGGCTCAGATGGAGTGGCAGCAGAGCCTATTATCGAGAGCCAATCATGGAGGGCCCAATCTCAATTTCAATCTCAATCAAACAAGCATGTAGGTTACTATTTGTCTCTAAATCTGGAAGTGATGCATGCAAGAACTTTTCCAGGGTTCGGTATTGGAGGTGGGGGAGAAATTCCATCATTGACAAGAGAGAATGAGTTATAGGCGGGGCAACAATTTTGTGACAAGGAAGCTATACTATTTGCTATAAAAAATTACAGCATCCGAAGATCAGTTGAGTATAAGGTCTTGGAATCAGACCATATAAAATATCATGGCAAATGTAAGTACTTTGGAAATGGGTATAATTAGAGCATATGCATACCATATCGCCGGAAAAAGGAATTGTGGAAAATTCGGAAGTAGAACAGATCACATACATTGTGTGTCTGCATCACTTTCGCAAAACCAACCCCAGCTGGACACCAACGTTATTTGTGCCACCATATTTCCCATGGTACACGCTGATTCAACTATTTCCATTAAAACTGTTATAGGGAGCAGTTGAAAATAGGTTTGGCTTCAAGGCATCATATAGAAAAGTGTGGCTCACCAAGCAAAAGGCTATTGCTGGCATTTTGGTGATTGGGAAGAGTCATACAATGAGCTTCCAAGATGATTTTAAGGTCTTCAAACATTTATGCTAAGTACATTTTCTGAAATTTCAGCTATGGTATACTATATGGAAAATTCTTTTTACCTTAAACCTATGATGTTTCACCGATTGTTTTGGCAGGTACAATCATCAAATTTTCAACTTTGCCATACTATGTGGAAAATTTGGTTGACCATAGCTCTATGATGTTCCATCACTTATTCTGGACTTTTTCGCCATGCATTGAAGCATTCAAATTTTGCAAATTATTCATTTCAGTGGATGGTATGCATTTGTATGGTAAGTATGGTGAAATATTGTTGATGGCAATTGCTCAAGACAGTAACTCAAATATTCTGCCCATTGCATTTGTCGTGGTAGAGGGGGAGACAATAGGAGCATGGTCCTTTTTTTGACTAATGTTCAGTGTCATGTGGCACCATAAGAGGGCATTCTAATCTTTGATAGGCATGCTGCTATCAAAGCTGCTATAAATGCGGAAGGTAGCGGTTGGCATCCTCCATTGACCGATCACGTATATTGCATTCGCCACATTGCCTTAAACTTTGCAGTAACATTCGAGAGTAAATATGCAAAAAGATCTCTAATCAATGCGGCCCATGCAAAGACTCATTGAGAGTATCTTTATTATTGCGGGTTGTTGAGAGATGATATCCAGCCATGTGTGAATTTATTAATAGAATTTCCATTGAAAAATGGGCACATCATGCTGATGAAGGATTCAGGATCGGGCACATGATGACCAATTTGTCCGAGTGCATTAATACTATGCTAAAGGGCACTCGGAATCTTCCAATCACGGCTCTAGTCAAGTCCACTTATTTCTGAATTGCTAAGCTATTTGTTAAGAAAGGGAGGCAGGCAGAGGCCCAACTTGCCGCCAAACAAATGTTTTCATAATCCTTGTAATAGGTAATCAAGGAAAATAGACAGTCAGTTGGTTCCATGATGGTGTTTGGATTTTCCCAGTCGAACTTGTTGTTTGTGGTAGGAAAACTTGGACCAGCAGGTGGTTGGGTCAAAGGTCATATAGAGTGAATTAAACAGATAGATGGTGCGATTGCGGGTACTTTCAAGCATTGCACTATTCATGCTAGCATGTGCTCGCTGTGTGTGCATATTCACGACTTGATTGGGTCAGTCTTGTTGATGATGTGTATCGTATCCAAACTGTATTTAATGTCTATAGAATGGAGTTTGCAGCAATTGCAAATGAAGATTACTGTCCTTCATAAAGTGGACCTCGAATACGGCCAAATTCGAAGCTTAGGTGAGCTACTGAGGGTCGACCAGTATTGGCCAAAATCAGGAACGGAATAGATGCGATTGAACTCGAGCAGCCAAAGCACTGTGGTCTTTGTAAGTAAGAGAGTCATACTAGACGAAGGTGCCCAACCTTACATGCTTCATTCTCCAACCGTGCTAGTGAAGATAGTTAATTTTGTGTGAATGTGAATATGTTGTATATCTTTTTATCACCTAATTGCAATATATTTTATTCATTTAGGTTTTGATTTTAAGTTAGTAAACTCCTTTGCATTAAAATTCAGTGTTTTCTAATTCAAAATTATGCAAAAAATAAGATTGGATTTTAATTCGTTAATATTCACTAGAGAATCTCATTTATTTATACATTTTGATTTTCCTAAAAAAAAAATGTAGAGAAAGCAATAGAACTAGTACAACCAACAAAGCAATGCAACTAGTACAAAAAGAAAGAAAGCAATACAAAATAAATGTAGGGAAATGCAAACTCCATGCCACAATTCTTGATCATGCCTACAAAAAGAAATGAAAAATTTCATATAACAATCAATATTACAGCGAACATAAATAATGTAAGCATGCTAATACCATTTACCTGAGCCTAATAATAGCTAATGGGCTCTTGGATCTTGCCTAGGGGCTGGTAAATGCCCACCTGTATAACAACGACGACCTCGAATCTCCTACCTCGGCCTGCGTTGTCCTTGACCTTGAACTTGCCCTTGCTCCTCCTATTGTTATTGATCAATTTATTGAAAAATAGTCCGTAGTAAACATAGAGCGTGGAGTCCTGCCAAGAAGATCAAATCCCAATATTTGCTTATCAATGCGAGCTAGAGTGAACTCCTGTGACATCTGCATGGGTAGGTTAGTATCTGTAATGGTTGTCACATTGGGACTCAGTTGCAACTGATCCAGCAATGGTTGATAGCAATTTGATGCTAGTGACTGGTATATCAGTGTCCCCTCAATACTCGTTTGTGGATGCATCAACGGCATGGGTAGGTCGATGCTAGCCAATAAAGCGTCTATCTCAATGAACTCTGAACCCGAAGTATGCATGTTCTCTTCCATATTCTGATGGCTAGACTCAGCATGGCCAGAAGATGGGTGGGGCTGGGAGGTGCTACAATCCTCATTATCAGCATCATCGTCCTTACTCTCTACATTCGCTGGCTACTAGCGTCGAGTAGCTCGTGCCCCAAGATGTAGTCTACACTCCGGACGCCACCTATCTGACATGTGAGTTGGCCTAGGCATACTTGTCACTGGTGGGATCTATAATGGTATATCGCCTGGCAATTCAACCTACCTCGGGTCACGAAGGATTGTATCTATCGATAGAAACCTCCGTGCAATAGTGAGTACCATGTAATATACTCAACTGATGGACGATAGTCTTGGTCCATCATAAATTCAATCACCCAAGTATACCTTTGCCCCCAGTAATTGTGAAAGTCCTTATGATAATCTGGCCACCAAACATCATTGTGGCCACATCCATCGATCACATGTAACCTATCAATATTCAATGGCTACTCTGATATGGGTTGTTGTTTGTCAAGCTATTGGAGAACACAATCCATGTGATGCCACTCAATAATGGCAAAACATATCAATGCTATCACAGATGGCCAAATGTTAGCCTCTTGATAAATTCACAGAGGTGTGATCTTGATGACGTGTTGGTTATAATATGAGGTCCACTCAAACTGCAATAGTTAAAAATGATACATTAACATTGCACGTACCTAAATAAAAAAATTTAATAATAACAAATAAATATCATGTATCTTACCCCTGTAATACTAATATTGTCAATCTGTTGCCTATATGCCAATAATCGACATCCCATCCTATCATTCGTGACCGCCTCAACTGGCCACCTAAAAAATATACATATTCTTTATTTTAATATTGTAAAAAACAAATGTAAATAAAATAAAAAATTTACTATTTGGTCAGCAGTCTACCTCGCTACTAATGGAAACCTAAGCTCGTGTCTTCCTAGAGGGCTAAACTCTGGTAATCTATACCATATCCATAATTGTAGCAAGGTTAGGCAACCAGCAATATCAGACACTTGACAATTAACAGCTCGACATAAATTTTGTTGCAACACAGCTAGCACTGCAGAGCCCCAACTAAAGCTCCGTATCCTGCAAAAGTCATGAAGTATAGGCAATAACTTTAAACTAACTCTGAACCCTGACTTATTTGGAAATAGAAAGCCACCAAATAAAACCATGATATATGCCCGAGCATAGTGTTCTATTATATCCTGAGTTGGATTATCACCCAATTTAAATGTGTCTATAAACCACTGACAATTCACAAAGTAATGAACGCGATGCTCTGAACTCGGTACAGCCCCCAGCAGCTCATCGCATAAGCTAAATATATCACTGCCTTCAAAATACTCCCATGAAGACATGCATCCATTGACAAGTTCCCCATCAATATGCAACCTCAGCTGAAATGTGACATCTTGGAGTGTGATGGTGCACTCTCCATATTGCAAATGAAATGTGTGCGTCTCAGGACACCACCGCTCAACAAAAGCGCTAATTAGTGCAACGATCATAATTGTAGTCAGGAATATGTGATGCATGCCACAAGCCTGCTTCGTGCAAGTATGGCTCAATCAATAGATGCGGCTGAGGTATGCTATAACACCCGCCCTTTAGGATTCGAGGCCACTATATAGTATAAATGCAAAAATATAAGTATAATAATAAATTAAATTATTAGTTAAATATATTTTAAACTAATTTAGTGATAATTAAAATATATAATTTTTTTATTAAAAAAATAGAGAATAAAATATTAAAATAAATAATAATTAAATTAAATAAATTATATGTAATTTTAAAAATGTTATCATTATATGAAATTTATTAAATTAAAATATTATAATTATATATTACTAAATAAATTGAATTATTTTATATTAAAATAATAAAATAATAAAATAAATTAATAAATTATATTAATAATAAATAAATAAATTGAATTTAAATATAAAATAACAAAAGAATATATAAGATTAAAATTACCTGCATATTTAGCTTTGCTGAAATATGTCCAAATGTATTCATCCAATATAAATTATTGCTTTCCATTCTATTAATTTTTTTTCCAACTCTATTCTCACCACAATCAATTTGCTTTGAATCGAATTTAGATAGAATCGATTTGATGCATCTATTAATAGGATGGCTAAACAATACATAAATCGATCTGATACAAATCGATTTATGCACTATTCAAGTGAATAGTGCATAAATAGTGTATAAATGGATCTGATTTAGATTTAATTCCATTTTTTTTTAAATTTCAACAGTTATAAATCGATGCAAGGCAGATCGAATTATCAACAATCTAGAAAATCAAGACATTTTGGAAAATAATATGGAAACGGTGTATTTTCGTAAATAATATTTTTTTAATTTAAAAATATAAAAAAGCAGATAAAATAAATATTATTAAGGTTATTAATTAATTTGCATAATAAGTTTTACGGTAACCGTTGTAAAATAGATGTATTTAGAGTGTAGTGGGATTAAGTTTTCACCCTTTCATATGCATAAATAGAGCCTCGAATCCAATTTCTTTAAAAGATCAATTTTTACAAAATTAAAGGATTTTTATGATTTTTTTTCATAATAAAATTAGTGGCAACTCCATTAAATTATTTTTCAATTCTTCTGTTACCTTATCACGGCGTTCTCCGAGCACATTGCGACAAAGTAGTATCTCAAGGTAGAATTTCAGTTGACCTTAATAAAATTGAAATGGTAGTAAGTCAGGAGAAAACCTTAACAAGGTAGAGTTTTAGTTGACCTTATCAAGAGTTTCTTTTAGCTAGCTTTACCCTTGACAAAATTAACTACAAAGAATACATCATTCAAATGGATATCAGAATATGAGAAAAGTTTCCAAAAATTAAAACAAAAGTTAAGTACGGCACCAATGTTATTTTTGCATAACCCTCACGGACTGTTCAAGATTTGCTGTGACGCTTCAAGGAAATGATGAGGGTGTGTGTTGATGCAAAATCGAAATATGGTTGCATATACTTCATGAGACCCACACTACCAAAAAAATGAAGATTGGCCACAGTTTCTACAGCCATGCCTATCTCAATTAAAGTGAATCAAGTTTGCTACTAAATTAGGCTGTGTTGCAAAATTACGCGGGAGTCTCTCTCTAATCTTCCTTTCTTTTCTTTTTCCACTTTCCTCCCTTTCCCCATATCCCCCTAAATCAAAGCCCACTTCTCCCAAATTCGCGAAACCGTTCTCGCCGTTACTTCCTCCACATAGCTACTCTACTGATTGCCTGGACGACCTTCGAACCCGGCCTCCTCACCGTTGTTGTGCCTTCTGTGTGCCCCGCTGGTGCCATTGCAACACATCCTGATTGTAAGTGCTCTATTCTCTGGTTTTCATTCGATTCTCTAGTCAATTCTTAACCTAATGAACTAGTTTCTTCCTTGATTCATTTCCCTCATCTTTCCCTCGCAGCCACCTCTACGCAGATCCTTCACCCGCTGCTTGGACCCTCGAACCACCCAACCTCTGCGCGTCCAACTGGTCCAAAGATATGTGCAAAGAGAGACAAGAAGGAGAGAGTAGATTCAGAAATTTTGGGTGGAATCTTACATCAAAGTAGAAAACATCAATATGATATTTGTAACTGGTTTACACAGCACGCCGGAATTAGATAGTAAGATTAATATGGCATTGTGATTTTGCAAATGATTGCTACGTTGTGCCTGTAAAGAGTTAAGAATGATTTAGAGTCTTTTTTAAGAGTTTAATTTTAGTTTTCGTTGAGAATGGAAATGGTGAAATGTAACACAATAACGTTTATTACCAAAGAGTAACATACGGATTTACTTGTGATAGTTTTATTGAAATTCATCTTATCTTTAATCATCTTTGTATAATTATACTTCTTATGATTGATCAAACTATCGATCGTACCTCTTAGAAAAAACAAACTTTGATTCGTTATTTCCTCGGTAAATGTGGATTCTGTTGTGCTGAATATTTCCTACACTTTCCATTTTATCTATTAGTCATATTTACCTACATGTTTTTTGTTTTCTCTATGTGCAAATACTACTGAGCAGACCATATCACTTAAAACTCTGCAACTAGAGTTTTGAACTTTCCAAATAAGTGGTAAAAGGCTAACCACATCAAACACATAATTTCTTATTCCTTTGTGCATTACACTAATAAGCTACTAATTTATTGTCATTTAATAAACCATAACATACATCTGTTCCTTGCTCAGAATGTTGATTAATGTTCTAGTTGCAGTACTTACTTTTTTATGGTCACTTGGTTCAACTGAGATGAACATCATTTGCATTTAATTTGTTTTGATGTGTATTCTCAATATCTTGTTGACTAGTATTCTAGTTGCAGTAATAGAACAACTTTCGTGGGTGAAATGAAGACATTTGAAAAATATTAAAGTTTGAAGTGTTTAGCTTTTGTCTCGTCCTTTCACCAATATAGCAGTTCTATTACTGTACATGTATCAAATCTGGTAATTACCATCATTACCATCTTTCATGAAAACCTTGCCAACATTATTGCAAGTGTTATTTGAATTCTCCTTCTTGATCTTAGGCTGAAGAGAGGGATCCTGAAAAACTTAGGATAGAGCAAGAAGAACTTGAAAGGTGAAAGGCAGTAGAAGGGAGGTATGTTTCTGATTTTGAACCTTGTAATATTTGTTTTGTGGTGTCTAAAGTCTATTTATCTTGAAATTCTATTCCACTTTTTTAAGCTTTGGCTGAATTTTTTTAATTTTTATTTTCGTTGTGCATTATTAGAGAGAGCTTGATTGCATTATTAGATTTTTGCTTAGTCGAGGGTAAGTGATTCTTCCAAGAGTGTTAAATGATTTAGTTGACATTTTGACTTGCGAAGTTATTTTTTTATTTTTTTTTCTTACTTTTGCTAAATGGAAATTATTTGTTTTGGTAAATTCTGTAGCATTTTCTTTTTTTATAAAGCAAGAATATAGTCAATTTCTAATTTCAATACCATGAGTTTTCTTGACAATAACGAGACGATGGTGCATAATTGAGTATTACAAGGACTATCATGTAAAGTAGATTTTAACACTTGACAATGGAGAATCATGTGTCCTTTCCCGTTTCAGTTGGGGTTTCGTGTGCATTCCCCCTTTTTTTTTCCATTTTATCTTTTGTTTCACTTTTTTGTTAAATCCTTCACTTACAGGTCAGCAATCAATCAGTGAAAGTTTAAGCCTGGGCATGTTGGACCACAAAATTAGGCCTCATATTGGGCCATGACAGCTGCTGGACTTGGGTCAAGCCTTTTTGAAACTATTTTTGGGTCAAACAACACAAAAAAGCCAAAATTCATCATAAAACCTAAATAAATCAAACAAAATATAAAACCCTAAAGCCCATGACCCATAACCAAATTCTATTTAATGTCTAACCCCCTAGTTCAGTTTTAAGTAGATAAAGGTAAAGATTAGTTGAATTGTAACTAGAATGTCGATATCCAATTACTTTATATTAATTAAACTTTTACCAAATCAATTAACTTTTGACCCTAATCTTTTGCCAAAGCATTTTGTCCCCTTGACACCTTGTGGCTGGCGTGAATGCACATGGGTTGATGGGGAAAATTTTATTATTTTTAATTATAGATAATTAATTATACTAATTAACCTAAAAATAGGCTTAATTAAGGTAAAAATATACTAAAAATTCTATAAATTGTAAAATAAATTCTGAAAATTAAATGATAACATATTATACATATATAAACATTGTTTTGATGATAAAGAAATTTAATTATTTGCTAATTATTTTTTTGATTAAAGGTTAAATTACCTAAACTAGTCTTAAGTAAAAATGCAAATTATACACTAAATCACTTCAACTCTTTCTTAATCTTTATTAGACACATAAGATGAGTATTGTAATAAATCAAAATCAATTTTGATTGGTCATTATAATAATTAACTAAAAGTGAGACAATTAACTGATTTAACTACTTAATTAAGACAAAACTAATCATAGGGACCTATGAGAGGGATGGGGACGGGAATTGGGAGGGACATGTCTCCGTTCTCATGGGTACCCATTGCCATCTTTACTCCCAAGGGAGTTAAATTGTTTCCAAATTGTTACTAACGATATAAGCTTGGAACATAAGTTTGGAAGGGAAGCCAGAAAGCTCAAGCTCAATCTAAGAGCCCGGAAATGAAGACTTGGAGTATAAGCTCGGATTGTCATTAATAATAACAACCAAACTTGGGGGCTGTGGACTGAAGAAATTTATTGGACCTTAGAGCTCAACTCAAGAGGAGCTTGGCTAAGGCCTTTTAGAAGAATTCTTCCCCAAACAAATTCAAATTAAGTCAATGCTTAAAAATAGCTAATCTATTGAAGGTAGTTATTGAGGATTGGGAAGCCCCATGAAAGTAGGAAGACATCATATCCCCGAGGAATAGGGGAAGGAGATTTGAACTTGAATAAGAAAGGGCCCACAAAAGCCAAAGATAAATAACTAATTCCTTTTCACTTGCATCTAAGTGGAATGAAGTTTTGACTTGAGTATTAGAGTCCTTTGCAAGTCCCTTATCAGAGGAGTGAACAGAAGCTCAGACTTGTAGAGAACAATGTCAGACGACCTCAGAAACATGTCAGAACAACATATTTTTTTGGTTTTTATACATAATATTATTTTGATTTAGCCTTTATTAAAAAATGGAGGAAAATACACTTTACTCCCACTGTATTTTAGCAAAAATGCACTTTAAACCCTATATTTTAAAAATAGGTATCCTGACACCCTATCTTTTATTAAATGTACACTTTGACCCTTCTATCGAGATCTCAATCTATACTTTCTATTAGTGACACATGAACTTGGAACTCTTGGATAAAGAAGAAATAAACTCTATTGAACTTGAAACTCGGGTGACTGAGATTTCACTTCTTCGACCACTTTACAATAGGGTAAAAAGAAAATCCAAGTTCTGAGTTTATGTGTCATTAACAAAGAGTATTAACAGAAAACTTAACATAAAGACCAAAGTACACATTTTATAAAATGCAAAATATCGGGATGCACATTTTTAAAATGCAAGATCAAAAATGCACATTCATTAAAATACAAGAAAATAAAGTACATTTTACCCCAAAAAGATAGTGATTCCTATATATATATATATATATATATATATATATATATATATATATATATATATATATATATATATATATATATATATATATATATATATATATATATCATGTGTAAAGACAATTCAAAAAAAAGTCACACATAAAAAGACAAAATTACATCTTTAGTCCTTATGCATGATTTTTTCTAAAATTTGGTCCTTACAATTTACTTTGTTGTAACTCAAAACAGATGATGATAATGAACGATAGGCTCCATACTGAAAATGTTTATATATAAGGACTAAAATAAAAAACATTTTTCTTATAAGAACAAAATTAATAGTATTGTATCCCAATTGCATGATTTATTTCCAGCGAGATTATAAACAGGTTAACTTACCGGACATATTTTCTTATTTGCATGTTTGATAAGGTAATTTTTGTTCTACTTTTTACTTTGACCCGACATGAACATGACACATGAATCAGACTTGCTACCCACACCATAGACAACGAAGACAAAAGAGACATAGCAGCACGCAAATCCACCTATTTATACATATTGATCCTTAATTTTATTTTATATTTTATATTTTTTATTTGTTTGTGACATGACATCGATCCTTAATTACTCTATTGCAAATAGTAAAAAAATTAAATATGTTTTTTATATCACTTTTAGAGTCATGATGCACAATTCAATGGGTACTAACGCAAAGTCTCTTTCGCCACGTAAACCTCCAGCGTACACACCGACACCGTTGCACGAAGCCTCAAGTCTAGGCCTCCTAGGAGATGTACAACAAAATCATGTTAACTAAGAAAAAGGTCATTCCAACCATCCGTGAACACATGGTGACAGGTCACAAATACCCGAAAGCATTTTACACCAATTGAACAAAGCGGAATATTTCCATTGTCCCGAATGAGTTTAGGCGACCTTAACAAAGCTTTTTCCTTTTGAAGTCAGGATGAAACGGGAATTTTCAGCAAAACTACCTGTTTGACCGACATTGCTACTACAGGAAAGCCATTTTCTTTTGCAAAATTATAGGTTTATATGGGAAAAATGAGAGAACCTTTCTTCACTTTTCAGATTTGGTTTGGAAAGCAATGGAAAATGCTAAGGCATATTTTCCTCGATACACTAGCAAATAATCAATCAACCGTTCGTTGAGTCCTCACTTTCCTCTGGTTTCACAAAGAATTCAATATGAGCTATTCGACTTGGTTGTCGATAGCCTACAGAATCAACATGGGGATGTGACACAGATGGTTTGGCAATTGAAACCAAATGCTGAACTTTTAACATTCCACCCCTCCCAATGCTTAACTTGCTTCCTCTATTTTCTTTAATCACACTGCTAGGCATATTAAAGTTGTTGCCTTGAGGAACTTATATTTATACCTGTTCACATATACGCAAAGAAATGACAAATAAATCAACATCAGGGAAATGGTACTTTTCATGTAAGAAATACTGACAAAAAAAGTTAATACTTGAGAGATGCCCTACGATCAAACTGAAATGCCACCAGTAGATCAGAATTCACATAATACAAGAAGTCTATCCGGAAAAAAGATAAAATTTGTGTGAATATGATAGTACTGGCAAACAGAAGTCCAAGAATAGAGAAAGAATGACAGACTAGGATATTCACTCATTCATTGTCTCCCCCTTTGATCAGGATAATCCAGAGGAAGTAGGTAGTATGTACCTGATAGTTATACAATCTCAGGATTATTTTAGAGACTCTTGTCGGATAAAATGCTTACCACTAGGCCAAAAGTTATAACTACTATCAAGGATGCAACTTTATTTCTTTAAAGTTTCCAAAACCACATCTAGCATGAGGGAATGCACCCATTTCAGGTGTCATGCGTCAAGACAATAAGCCCTTTGAATCCTAAGAGTGACGCTGGCTACCACCCCATGCCTCAAAAACCACATGGCCCAGATATTCTACTTGCCTCTCCAAAACTACATTGCTTTTTGTTTACCACTAATTTGTGAGACTTCAGCAGTTCAAATACTACATTCAACTGTTCTAAGTGACTTTGCTTATCCTTACTAAGCACAAGTATGTCATCAAAGAAAACTAATACAAACCCCCTCAAGTATGGCTTTAAGATCTCGTTCATCAATGATTGGAATGCGGAGGGCACATTAGTGAGCCTAGATGGCATCACTACAAACTCGTAATGGCCCTCATGCGCTTGCAATGCAGTCTTTTGTATGTCCTCTCTCATCTAATAATTCATCAATTACCGGTATGGGGAATTTATCTAGTGCTCTAATGCAGTTGAGACTTGAGAGCCCTATAGTCCACAAAACCTCTTCTTGCCATCCTTCTTCTTAACTAAGATAATAGGGTTGGCATGAAGGCTAATACAACTTCTAATAATTCCAAATTTTTCAATTTCATCAGCAAGTTTCTCTGTTTTAGTTATCTGGTAATGAGAGTACCTGTAGGGCCTAAGATTAGCGATGGTGGGATTCTGAGTGTGATTGCAAGGACATGACTCCTGATCGGTGGCAGACCTTGAAGGTCTTGGAAGATGTGTTTGAACTCTTCCAATACCTCCGACAATCCTGTTGTACATTATCCCCTCTTTCTTTTCCCCTTCCAACAAGTGATACTTTAAGAATGTTTCTAACCTCCCCATTTAATTTTCAGTGTTGATTCCTTGAAATTGGCCTTGATCTCCCTGTGCCATTGCAACCATTCTAGGCCCAACACCAAAGCTGCCCCATGCAAAGTGAATAGGTAGAACTTTTACTCCATCGGTGGTCCTTGGAGCTGCACCTGCACTCCATGATAGACCCCTTTATTGCTGACATTGAATCCATTCCTTCACCCAAAATTGAGGTGTTTCTGTAACTGCCAATTGTAGCTCCTCAACCACCTTATGTCAAATGAAGTTATGGGATGCCCCACAATCAATTAGAACCATAACCCTAGTGCCTTGCACATCTGCCCACAATTTCAGACCTGTTTGTGGTTGGTAACAACATGCTTTGGAGGTCCAATTGAATGAGCATCCCTTGCCATTCTATGATCTCTTACTTCGTCTATTGCCAAGGAATCACCCTTCTCTTTCTTCCTCCAACACCATAACCCTAAGCTATCTTTAATCTTGCAAACATGCTCAAGTGTAAATTTCTCATCACATGAAAAACACAGGCCATTTCTCATGCTTTCTTGGTACTCAACCTCTGGTAATTACCTAAAATTCCTACCACCTGTACTCACCTCTGCCTGTTTACTAGCCTTCCCCGGCACTCTCCCATTCGAACTTCCCAATTGGACCCTGTACCCCATCCTACATTGGAAACGGATGTGGTTAACCCACTTTATCCTTGCCTAACATTCCATTCATCTTAAATATTCCACAGGTATGGAAGGTTCCCATGTAGACTTCTGGTTGTTGGATTGTTATTTCTTAGACTATTGTGTTTTTCTCATCTATCAATTGCGTTATATCCCTTAATGTTGACAGAGAACAAGCATACTGTAATTTGAGTTTAGCTGTTACCTCTTCTCCTTTAACCTGTTCAGCAATTTGTTTAAGGAACTCTTGTTCTGTCATACAAAGCAACCCCACAGAGATCCCAAACTATTTCAGATAATCTTGTATTGTTCCCCCTTGCTTCATCCCTAGCAAAATTTCATAAGGGATCTGAATTGTGGAGAGCTGGAACCTTTGAATCGTGGCGTCCCGGAACATCGTCCAAGCAGGATTTCTGGTGCAACCGTGCAAGATTGCCACCACTAGAACCAAGACAACGCCCTTCCCTCCATAACCACCATCCCCCACCCCCCCAAAACAAAAAACAACAAAAAAAACCCAAACCCCTCTTCTTCTCTTTTTGTTTTTAAAAAAAAAATTAAAAAAAATGAAAGGACCTCTCCACTTTATTTACCAATCCATATGCATCCTCACCAGTGAATAGAGGAATATCCATCTTCGTCCATCAGTCACTACCTCCCACATCCCAATCTCCTCAAAGTTGATTCCCTCTTGTAGAAGCTGCAACAGCCTCATCCAATTTCCTCAAAACCTCCTGGATGGCCGCTTCTTTGCTTCAAATTCTTGCCTCCATCAATATCCACGGTTCAGGTCCTCTTCACTCTAGGGGCATCAACTCCTACGAACTTTGCTCCACAACTTCCATTTCCATCCTCACCAATGTAAAGCTCCATGGATATGGGAGCTCTAATACCAATTGCTATACCAGATCAGAATTAGGGCAAGAAGTAAATAGATGAGCAAGAATAGAGAAAGAATGATAGACTAGGTTATTCACCATCTCCCTCTTGGCCAAAGTAACTTAAAGGAAGTAGATAATGTTTGTGATACAATCTCCAGGCTATTCGAAAGACCTAGCACTCCCTGATTCACACTCCTTGAACCTCCCCCTCTTTGCCTTTCCAATACTTTCCTATTACACTTCTTTTAATAACTCCCAGCTCCCCAGCTACCTTTAATTAACTTCCTTATCTGTACAGCTTCCTTTATTTACAGAATTATTCCCTGTGACTCACCTACCCTCTTCTTGTATAGTCACTCTTACTAAAAGACCTATTACTATCAGAATATAATGGATTCAATTCAAAGCAGAAACTAGGAGGTAACCATATATGAGTTGAAAGCAAAACAAACCTGCAAGTCTCCATGTCCTTTGGCTCTTAATGTAACAGAAGGAGGATCTGGCTCTAGAATAATCTGGATGCTTGACCCAGGCCATTCAAGATCTTCAAAAGCTTCCTTTAGAGCTGCAGACTAGGCAAAGATCAATTACCAAAATATCAGTTGTTAGTATACAAAAAGAAATGCTTGTTCTATAGCAATTGTAAGCAAATGTGTCATCCATGGATTACAGATTCAGAAACGATAAAAGAATGAAAGCTAACTTATCATATCAAAGGATTCATTGATATCTCCAACTTGTTTGACTGCATATTGTAGAATTCACAAGCAGTGAACTATTGTAATTGCTTTATACAACAGTGCAAGTCTTATATTATAAACCAAAAATTTTGAAAGGCAGTGAAGGAGGGCAGTTTTTTTGAGGAAGGGGTGTAATTGCGATGGGATAGGCCAGAGAGAATGTTGGTAATCACAAAAAAAAGAGCACTGAAAGGATAATAAGTCATCCGAGCAGCACTTGAATGTGATATGTGAAATTTATGGCATACCTTAACAGTAAAGGTTAAAGGATTTGTCCCAGCTGGTTCAAAATTGTAGTCCCATGCAACTGTGTCAGGAATCCTCATTCTGATCTCTGCACAAATGCTTGCATCCAGCGAATCTACAGATCGAAAGAAGGGGAAAAAGAATATTAAAGACAGATAAGATACTTTTACAAGGTTGTTGATGGAGACTTAAAAAGTCCTAAAGAAAATTACTTGATCAAGTTCCTTATTTATTAAACCATCATTATGGCTGCCACTCAGTAGAATAACAGATTCAACAAGAAGTTCTTGACAAAAAATTACATTCCATGGAAGACATGATTCAATGTTTTTCTTTTTTTAAATTAAAAAAAAAAGAACAAAACAAATGTTGACGATTGGAAGTTCTGTTGTACACATATAACCGTGTGTCATGTTAGAAGAAAACTACAAATACTTGGTCTTTTTCAACAAGGCACTTGAATCCTCTCAAGATTTGTTGTTTCATAGTAATTTGCCTTGTAACGGATTGGAACAAATTTTGGCTAATACAAAACTGCTAGAGAATTTTTCTTGATCATTTAAGGAAGCTGAATACCAGTCATACAAGAATAAAAATGAACATCTGTCTATAGTAATCATTGTAAAAGATTCACTTGGTAAATTCAAGCTCATAAAACCTCTTGACAAGAAGCCAGTTAGAGAGTTCTATTTCCAAACATCATCATTAATATTTTGCATTACTTTTGGTTCTTATAACCTAAACAATGCTACAGCCACAAGCCAGTGCTAATGCAGGATACTTCTGGTTCATTCAAGCTGTGGGAGATTACTAGTTGTTTTGTGATTCAAGATTAATGGAAGGCTTCATTTGAGGCAAAAAAGGAAGAGCTATTTGAGATGGTTAACATACACTGGATTTGAAATTATGTGTGCACAATTGGATATCTTTTGCCTGCTGACTGGAATTGTCGGGGAAACGTCGTATGCTTCAGTTACTAAATTCCCCGTGGAGGAATATGGACCAACTAGTGATAAAGGAGGAGGTGGTGCTGAGATATCCAGACAGACCCATAGAATTCAGCATGGTATTGTCTCCCTTCATCTTGCAAGCCACACAACACAGGTTTTCATTGATTTCTATCAGATAACACAAATTGCAGTAACACCGTCAATAGCTGTGGCAAAGTTTGTATTGTACAGGAAGGAAGTTTCTTAGCTCAAGGCTTTAGCGTTATTGATGGTACCTATTGGTATGGTAGTGACTACAGTGACTGATTTCCAGTTCCATGTATGCCCAGAATATTTCTTTGTCAACATTGCAACTGTTGTTGGTGCAGTTATTCAACCAGTTTGGGAAGAAAGAAGGCAAGTCATTACCAATCCTCTATTTATTTATTTATTTTGGTCATGGAATTCTCTTTCTATACATGGGATATCATCAAGTGTTCTTGGAAAGATTTTAAAGGTTATGATGTATTACTACCTCATTTTGGACCTTGAGGACAAAGTCCATTTCAATGGGGAAGGTAATGTCATGAGCCTACATAGGCCCATTAGGCCCAAGGGTCACTTTGGAAGCACATGGTTGGTATTAAAGCAAAGAAGAGGGTATGGGAAAATCATCATGAGAGTGGTATTTTCTAATTCTTCTTCTTTGGCTTTCTTCTTCCTCTGATATTCTGTTCCTAGTTCCCTATCTCCATTCAGCAAATTCACTTGCGAGAATTCCCTTCTTGCATGTTCATTGATGTGGAGATCTACATACAAGTAGCTGCTCTTGCGATTACTCTTTTGATTATCGATCTTAGTTCATTTCTTACTCTGATACTAGTTCTATACCTGTCTCAGTTATTGGACTGAACTACATTTTACTGTTACTTGTGTTGCCTTAATATTCAAGAGTACTAGTGGGATTGTTTCTGTAATTTGAGGGTGCAACATATCATATAAAGTTGTAGATGCGGGCATGCAGCATATACGAATTCCTCTTTGCAAATTTTGAAACTCTTCTTTCTTTCTTTTATTCCCCCCGTTACATATGGTAGTAAGACATTTAAGATAGAATGATGAAAGAAAAGCAAGAGAGCTAAGGCGTACAACTACATACTTGAGAAGAACCTGCATGTCAGGACCTGGATATTGAATCTGAATGACGCTTGAGTGACCAGGAACCGAGAAGGCGTTCAAGCAATCCACAAAAAGCCCCAAACTCACTCCAAAACGAGGTCGTACTCGGGCATTATAGTCATAGCGAACGAACAGCTAAAAATAGCATAATCACAAAAAACAAAAAAAAAAAAAAAAAAAGAGAAAGTGAGAAAACCGGGCCAACAATAAATAATAAAAATAATAAATAAATTAGAAACAAAAAAAAAAAAAAAACACAGAGATTTTGGTACCTACCTCGCGTTTCAGATAAACCTTGGCTTGGAGACAACTGCTTTCTTCAACGATCAAGACGATGCCGTGTTCGGACAACTTCAAGACGGCGTCCTAGGTAACAGTACAGTTAGTAGTAAGTTGAGCTGGTCACGGTAATTCGTATAAATATGAGATGAAGGAAGAGCGTCGTAGGTACCTAGTGGCGCTTCCATCGAACAGCAGTGAGGGCGTCGACTAAACCTTGAACGTGTTCGAGGTGGCACAAAAGGTCTAGGGCTTCTTCCTCTGTACCCGACGAGCTCATTCTTCCCTTTCACTTGCAGGTACAACACGGCAGAACCAGGTCGGTTATGAATCCCTCCCTCCCAATATTCATTTTTGTTATGCGAAATTTTTACGTGTTATAATTTTTTTTTTCCCTTTCTTTTTACTTTCTTAATTAATGGTATGTTTGGATTTGATTCAGTTTTCTTGAAATTCTTCCCTATTTTCGGTGCAGCAATCATGAAGAGGAAAAAGGATATAAGGGCTAATAAGTCAAAGATTTGAAAATCCATGGACATGAACGGATTAGTAATGTGGACTAAAAAGTATTGCTTGTTTTATAAAATATACTTTTTTAATATATATAATATTTAGGCAATTTTTTCTGGCTATATTACTCGCGTGATACAAGATAAACTCGGAACGACTCTAGTCTCCAGGTAACATCCCATCACAAGAAAACGACTCAAGCATTCAAGGTGTGGGTGAGTGATCTGGTACCTTTCTTTGATCATATATTTTGTATATTTGTTGAATGTAGTTAATAGGATGTTGGCAAGTGTTATGGTGCATAGTATATTTTTTTATGTAGTGGATGCTTTTTAGATATAGCCTTAAAAAGAAAAAAATTGAAGAACGCACGGTTGCACCCCCACCCAACTTCAACATTAGCCACGACAGTACCACTATATAGCCAAGACCTTCCTCTAGGTAGCCACCTCTGATGCCATTCAGTGGCCTATGACCTCCTCCTTAGCGAGCTCCATGATTATATTGTTGCCGAACTCGACAATGTGGCTTGCTCGCAGGATCCGTTGGCGATAGTGTGAGGCTGAGGTAGAGACAAAGACAATGGGGGTGATTGCGTTGATTGAAGATGATGGTTGCATGTGGGTTGCAGATCTGGTTTGGTAAGGGCACGTGGAGTGTTGGGCTTGGCAGGTGTTGCGTGGAGGAGGTCGATGGATGTGGGTTGCATAGAGGAAGTGCAAGGTGGGTGGTGCATTTGAGTGGAGATTGTGGTGGCGCGACTGATAGCTGTCGCGTGGGTGGTTGCAACCATGGCTGACATAGGACAGAAGGGAAGGGTAGGTGTGGCGCTACCGCGATGATGGTGGGTTTGGGCGACTGCTATGGCGAGAAGGTGGCTGTCAACGACCCCTTTGGTTGCTATGGGGGACTCATGGAAGCTTCATAGATCAGGAATGAAGGGGAGTTGGGGAGTTCCTTTTTTAAGTTGGGTTTTTAATATGTACCAGAATAATTAAAGTGCACCCAAATATAAGAATATAAGTCTGTTTTCTATTGACTAGATGAAAAAAGGTACCAAATACGCAATAGTAAAAAAGTATTAGAGAACTCACCTTCATGGAGTAAAGGACATAGTAGCAGCTACAGCAATTTAGAAAAGTCAGAAGTTATCATCAGCAATGCGTGCAATGGTCTATGGCAATCAACGACTAAAGATCTCAAACTCATACGATTAAAACACGAAAAGGAAAACAAAAAAAAAAATAAAAGAGGAGAAGAGCGGGGGACTAGTTAGGCTTATAATATTAAAATTTTAAAAAGGGTTCTTCAATAGATTGGATCTTTAGAAAAGTTTATTTAATATATTAAACTAACGTATTTATTTAATATTTATATATATGTAATTAAAATTAATAATACCTACATAGTTTATTAATTATACATTATAATACCTATATAGTTTATTAATTGTATATTATGTTTCTATGGAAAGTTATATTTATATTTGTGATATTGATATTTTTTTTATTTTTATTTTTAATCGTATGAGTTTGAGATCTTTTTAGTCATTGATTGGCATGGACCATTGCATTCACTGCTGATGATAACTTCTGACTTATCTAGATCGCTGTAGATGCTACTGTGATGTTTTCTTGTGTGGGATATCATTTACACGAGCAATGATAGGGCACGTATAAAATTGCAACGCACTTAGAAAAGAGAAGAAAATGACAAAAATGATGTATCTCATACGATGACTCGAGTAAAGGTAGTAAAAATAAAAAAGAAAATTGAAAAAGAAATAGAAATCCAAAAATCTGCATCTTCCACCTTATCCCTAAACCAACCCTCTCAACACCCAAAGATTTGCAAAGATTTGCATTGATCATTGTTCATTTCGTCCAGGTTCTCCATCTCCTTCACCAGATTATCTAAGCATTTGTCACTGTCTTATGTCCTTGGATGAGCCAAAGGATATTGCAAGCATATTAGTAAAGCTTTGATGCTCTAAAAACCACTGATCATATTCTATGTTGGCATTTCAAACTACCTTTGATTTGGTGGAGAATGAGCACTAAGCTTTTGTTCTAAATGTCAAAGATTGCCTTGCTTCACCAAAATCTCAGCCTTGAGGATCTGCTTCTGGCTCCTAATATCCATGACTTTTAGTTATAATGCTTGAGAGATTATTGAGTTCTGTTTTATATATATTTTTGTTTCTATATTTAAGCTTTATGGTGCATTCCATTTCCTTCAAAGTTTGGCACTCTTGAAATCTTATAAATCAAATTTTATAAAGCTAAGATATAGGAAAATCTTAAATTTATTCATTTACGTGTCCTTAGTTAATACTTAGCAAAATTAGAGAACAAAAAAATTATACAAATATCAAGCTTTATAGAAAATTACCGACATATTGTATAAAGTTACCAGCATTTTTGGCAAAGTTACTAGTGTATTGTATAGAGTAACTAGCATTTTTAGCAAAGTTATCATTGTATTATATAGAATTACCAATGTTTTCAGTAAAGTTACTAGTGTTTTCAATAAAGATACCAACAATTGATGAAATCTTATATATCCAATTTTATTAAACCTAAGATATAGGAAAATATTAAATTTATTTATTTAGGTATCCTTAGTCAATACTTGCTAGCAAAATTAAAGAGAAAAAAATATACAAATATCAAGCTTTCCAGAATATTATTAGCATATTATATAGAGTTATCAACGTTTTCCACAAAACTACTAGCATTTTCAGCAAAGTTACCAGTGTTTTGTCGAAAATAATGGTAACTCTTTATAATACACTAGTAACATTTCTAGAAAGTTTGTTATTTATATAATTATTTTTCTTCTTTAATTTTGCAAATAAGTATTGATCAAGGGTACCTAAATGAATAAATTTAATATTTTTTTATATCTTATACTTCATAAAATTTGATTTTAAAGAACTCATAAAATCGCTGGTAACTTTTCATGAAAAACTTGTAACTTTGCTAAAAGTACTGACAACTCTATATAATACACAAATAACTTTCTGGAAAGCTTGATATTTGTATAATTTTTTTCTTATCTAATTATGATATGTTAACAAGTATTGACCAAGGGTACTTAAATAAATAAATTTAATATTTTCCTATAACTTAGGCTTTATAAAATTTGATTTATAAAATTTCATCAATGCTGGTACCTTTACGGAAAACACTAGTAACTATGTTGAAAATGTTGAAACATTATATATTACACTGATAACTTTGTCTAAAATGCCCAAAATACCAAGATTCAATAAAATGCAATTGGCTATACTCACAAATTTTTTATCTTTCTCCCTTCTTAGCTACCTTTTTGTATCTTGCTATACAATCTAATACTCAAAAGCAAAATGCAATGTATTAAAAGCTTTGCACGCATCTTCAACCACCATCTTATCTTGCATTGCTTTCAAACATCATGGCACCCACACATATATCTCACATACATTTCATTTATTATATTCACACACAAAAAGATTTATTTAAGCAACATTGATTTATTTATGCAACATTCGCAACAAACTCTCTTTCTCATATTACCATTATCAATTGCCACTAATTTTGGATAAATTAGAAAGTTTTCAACCCTGTTGGAGTCAACAATGATCAACAATGCTTCAATTCAGAAGTAAACGACAAATATCAAATTCAAAGTTTATAGCTTTTGTTGGTGTGGTTTATGTTTCATGCAAAGGACGAAAAACAATGGGAATCAATTGCAGGTCATCTTTCCTTCTAACAGTCACCCCAAATTGCTCAATCATGTGCAGGTCCTCACATTTCACCCCATTGGGAAGCTCCCAATCAAAGTGATACAACAACAATGCAAGGGCTAGCTCACATTTATTAAGCCTAATGCGCTACTCGGGCATATTCTTCTTCCAGCACCAAATGGGATGTATTCAAAATTACTTCCTTTATAGTCAATAGAATATCAATGAATCTCTATGGATAAAACCTCTCTAGTTCAGTCTAGTAGTTTGGATCTCTTCCAATTGCCCAGGCATTCACTATGACCTTACTTTTGACTTGTATGTGATATCCACTAATCTCACATGTTTCTCTGCATTCTCTCGGAAGTAGAGGAGCTGGAGGGTGTAACCTCAGGGTCTCTTTGACAACTAACTTTAAATATTTGAGTTCATTAATGCTAGTTTCATCAACCTTTCCTTTTATGTTGAATAACTGTCTCGCCTCAACTTGTACTTTCTGCATTACTCTTGGATCGCTTAATGTCTCTGCCATTGCCCAATCTATGGTAGTTGCTCTTAAGGGGACGCTTAATAGGAGGTTTGAATTTTCATTCTTGGAAGTAGAATTTTCCGGAATGCTATCCCCTGTAATAGCTTTTTCAGTCATGTATTTTTTTAAAGTATTTGGTAGATAAATTAAATTCTTGGGAATATTTTGTATATTTCCAAAAATATCCTTGGCAAAGAGCAACGGTCGGAGGTGGTTCGACGGTGGCTAATGATGCAAGGTAACTAGCAATGGTGGCTGTGGGTGATAATAGAGGTACTTTGATCTTCTCACAAAAAAAAATATTTTTATCTCATGAAATATTATAATCTCATATATGAGATGGGAATATTATGATGGAAATATTGATCCAAAATCAATCTCAGAAATACAATATTTTTTAGAATATTTTCTCATTCCCAAAAATGTGAAAATATTCTCCCCAGTCAAAAACCCGCGAAAAGTAATGATAAGTGAGGTTAGGCTAATTCAAGCATATACAAAGAGACAATTAAAGTTATGCAAATTGCATTCAATACTACAAGATGGCAAATACTGCAGTATTTCAAAATAATCATATATGTGAGCTGGTTTAGATTTAGCATTTTGAATAAAATATATTTCTTTAAAAAAATAATTTTTTAACATGATTAGAAGATTAATTTTTTTTAAAATAGAGAAAAGCTAATGTCCAAAAACAGTTCAAATTAGATTTTTTTTTCAAAAGTTACATATTTAAGTTGAGAAAAAAAAAGAATCTTTTCTAGAACATAGAAAAGCTATTTTATAATAGATTTAATTTAAATGTACTGTCAATAAAAAAAATTTTTGCACAAATATTCAATAATATATTGTCATATTAGCAAAACTCTTTGACATAACCACCCACTACTTGAATGGTTATGCAAATGAAAGGTTTTGATTGGATGACAGTATAAAAAAATTTTACATTGTCAGTGCATCTAAATTAAACTCATTTATAATACACTTTAAAAAAAAAAAAGCATATTACATCTGAACATATATTAGATTTTACATTAAAAGTAAAAAAATTAAGAAGCTCATCCAACTAAACAGCAAGCAAGCAAGATTATATTCAATAAAAGCCACTTGAGTTGACCCATTCGTAACCACACCTTTCCCATCATCATTCATAGCCGCGTAACTTCTGTTTGCCCACCGGCAAGTTTGTCTTGATGCAGCAACATAAACATAGTTTTCACTTCAACATGTTCAGTGATAAACTTGTCTCTGCTAATAGGTGATGGTTGGGTCTTTATTTATTTTGTTTTGTGGTGATTGTATATTTTCTAAGGCATAAGACCTCTAGCTTTGACATTCAGCTATGCTCTTAACATTGCTGATTAGCTTATATGTACAATGGTGTAGTCTACTAGTTAGCTAACATGTACTATGAAGTCGGCTTGGATGCCCTCATCCTTACTGGTTTAGGTATCCACTTGGCTTCAAAGATTGTATAACTATGATGCTTAGTTAGTTGTTTGCAATTTGTGCTAGCACCTTATTCTATCTGTACACCGAGTTCTAAAAATTGATTGAAAGTGCCACAAAATCGAAATCAAGATCAGATATGACAAGCTCACCTTTACTTTTATGTATATATGAAGTGTGTTGAAAAAAAGTTCATATTCTGGTGCTAACTATCTATACTATGTATTGATTGCAATCTTGGACTTCACTTATGTTAGACCAAGTTCTGATGTACTTAGTAAATAGGCTATTGCCTTTAATTATTTATCAACAATAAAAAAGTTTGTTGACCAAAACAAAAAAAAAAGGAATCAGCTTGTTCTTTTTTTTTTAAATGAAAGAGGTCGAATACACATATCTTTGAAATATATATATCTCCTGTCGAGTCACAATTAGAATAGGTATTAAAATCAGATTGTATATATAAACAAAACAAAATGAGTTAATTAAATTATGAAAATCATAAAAATGAAATTATATGAATATCTTCTTATATTTTGGATAAAATATTAAAAATTTAATTTTAATACATTATATATAAGAATCTTTTACCCGTTAATTAATCATGTATTACTACATTATAAAAAAAATATTTGTTGGTATGAATCACCAATATTCGAAAGCTCATTAGATATCTTACTAATTTGATTCGAATTGGGTCAATCTATTATAGAGAGAAAGCTATAATAATTGCTTTAAAAAATACTTAATTATTATAATAATTGCTATAAAAGATATATACAATGGCATAAAGTTGATTAATATATGGTATTAAAAATTGTATATTAATATATTTTAAGTATCATCATAATGAATTATCCAGATAAAAATAATAGAAAAATTATTGATAATAATTGTGTGCTTGAATTTTGGTTAGCTGGTCGCTTAGTCGATTGAGTCATGTTAGGAAGACATGACTCAATTTTGGTTAGCTATGTTTAAATTTTGGTTAGCCGGTTGCTTAGTCGATTGAGTCATGTCAGAAAGACATTTCTAAGGTATATGAGGGACTCAACTAGCACAAAACACAGCCAATCTCACATATAGGTAATTCTTGTCGAGAGAGGGACTTTGTCCGCCAACTAATAGGTTTATTTGAGAGATTTCCCTAGTGAAAACTAAATGTATCAGCTAAAACAACTAGGAAACATATATAAATGATATAAACACAAAGTAAAGTGTAAAGTGGTAAATTTGAGAAGTAAAGGGCTGAAAGTAAATGGAAAATATAGTAAATGGTGCAAGAAGACTAGAAAAAAAAAATTGTAAGTGGGTAAATGGATTGTGTATTGATGATTGTGTGATCTTTACAAGTTATATATACTAAAAGAACTCTATTAAGTAAGTTTCATGGTTTCAAATTGTGATCCGCAACCGCATCGCAGCGGCGATTGCGGCCATTTCAAGTACGTTTTTCCGCAATTTTTTATATCGCAATGCAATTGCAATTGTAATTTAAAACCATGGTAAGTTCTATCATCACACGTTCTTTATGATTAGCAACGTTCTCCTTAGTAACTGTTACTCAACTAGCTTCCACGCTCCCTCTAGCCCATAATCATGGCTTCTTTGTTAACAAAACCACTTATATTGGTCATATTCATCGCGCTCAACTGCTTTGGAGTGCCATTGTATCAGGCTTAGCATGTTCAGCACTTCAGCTCCCGTCTTAATTCCTAGGGGTAGTTATTTTCCAATACGCGAATACTCTTCAACTTCAGCTGATAGACTTTTAACTTTTCCTTTTTATTTTTTAATTTTGGTCTTACATACTCACACACAGGGGAGGGGGGAAAGGGAGGACGGTCTCTGATTGTAGAGTCGAACCCATGACTCGTGACTCCTTTGGATGCACTTCTTGCATAGGCATAGTCAATGATCATTTGTGCTGGCCTCGCAGTGCGACTTTTAGCTTTTTCTTATATCGGATAACCTTCGACCCAGGCCCAAATATCCATTCAGCCCATTGTGCTCTCAGCCAAACCTTCATTAATTGCTTTGGCTACTCACCGTGGCACCCTCAAGTAAGTCCTCCAATTGGCGCATGCGAGGCATAGAAAAAATGTCCTTCAATTGTCCATCATGCTTACTTAGCTATCCAACCTTTTTTGAGTGCAAACAATAATACATGAAATATCAAACTAATTCTACAAATTTGTGTTCATCACTTAATTGAATTAATCATCTTGGTTAGTACTCTTTTTTTTTTTTTTTGGTAGAATAAGATCTTGCTTGTTAAATCATTTGAAATCATTAAAGGATAATATAAAGAAAATAAATTATATACTTTTTTTAAAGAGGCACTTAACGTGTTAATTGTTGGTATGATTGGTATATTTCAATTGTAAATTTTTGCTATTGTTCACAGATCATCATAAACATGCAGGAGACCAGCTGGGAGAGCCTTTTCTCACCCAAACTTTTCATAAAATAAATTAGCATAACCTTGTTAAATATTATTAATCCTAGTACAAGAGAGTGGTTATGAGATTAATTTTAGAAGATTATTTCAGTCATTTAATTTGATTAAGTAAACTAATAATTTACAAATTAATATATTTTGTTATAAGGTTAATATAACTTAAAAAAAAAAATACAAGCCTATCATGTCAGTAAAAAGGCGCATAATGTTTTGAATGAAAGTAAAACTAAATTTTGTCTTTTTCAATTCTATTTATTTAAAATAATAAAGTCATACTGTACAAAAGGGGGAAAAAATCAAGTCATATAACATTTGTTTAAAACTTATTCTATTAGAATTCGGTAATAATCTTAGGAGCTTGTACTTTAGTTGATTGATAACAAAGTTTTTGCACATTCTATTGTTTTCTTTGGAAGCATGATGAGAGAGAAGAATATAGAAAAGGAAAATATAGACAAACGCTTCTAAAATTAAATTTTGTATATTTCTAAACTACTTTTGCTAACAATATAAATAAACTACATAGCTCCTAATCTCCTATTCCATTGGCAATAACTTCTCTCAGACATAGCCCGAGAGAATCATTACCACGTAGCTCGCCATATCTTTCATGGCTATTGTTAATTTGCAGTTTGACTCAAGTCTAGGCTCAAAACTAACTGATGGAGAAATTAGGAGTCATGCATGCATACGAAAAACAGTATGCATCATTCAAGCAGCAAGATACTAATCCTTAGATTTTTCCATTATCATTTGTTTTGTCACTGAAGTTTTCAACTCCAATGGAATCAAGAAAGATGGACAAAGCTTTTCTTCAGAAGTAAATGAAAAGTTGCAACTTACAACTTCAAAGGTTTATGGTACAAGCAAAGGACGACACATAATAGGAATCAAGTGCAGGTCATCTTTTCTTCTTACAGTGAGTCCAAATTCCTCAGTCATGTCCAATTCCTCACATTTCATTCCATTCGGAAGGTCCCAATCAAAGTGATATAACAAAAATGCAAGGGCCAGCTCAACATTTATTAAGCCTAATGTGCTGCCCGGACATATTCTTCTTCCAGCACCAAATGGAATGTACTCAAAATTACTCCCTTTGTAGTCAATAGAACTGTCAATGAATCTCTCTGGATAAAACCTCTCTGGTTCACTCCAATAGTTTGGATCCCTTGCCATTGCCCAAGCATTCACAATGACCTTACTGTTGATGGGTATGTGATATCCATTAATCTCACATGCTTGTCCACATTCTCTTGGAACTAAAAGAGGTGCTGGAGGGTGTAACCTGAGGGTCTCTTTGACAACTGATTTCAAATATTTGAGTTCATTGATGCAAATCTCATCCACCCTTCCTTTTATGTCGAATACCTCTCTCGCCTCACCTTGTGCTTTCTTCATTACTCTTGGATGTCTTACCATCTCTGCCATTGCCCAGCTGATGGTAGTTGCTGCTGTCTCACCTCCAGCACCAAAGATGTCCTGAAAAGTAATGTTTAGTGAGGTTATGCTAATGCAAGCATATCCTAGTGACACTTATAAGAGTTATGCAGATGGCATCCAATAGTACAAGATGGCAACCACTGCATAGTTTCAAAAAGATCATATATGATGGTTAGATGAACTTTTTTTAATTTAGAAAGCTAAAGTCCGAAAAACAGTACAAATCATATTTTTATAAAAGCTACATGTTTAAACTTCTAAAAAAAATCTTTCTAGAATATAAAAAAGATATTTCAAAATGTATTTTTTTTTTTAATGTTACACCTGGACATATATTAAATTTTACATTAAAATAAAATTTAAGAAGCTCAAACAACTAAAGAGCAAGCAAGCAAGACCATCTTCATAAAAGTATTATCTTTACCAGGAGTATGGCCTTGATATTGTTTTTTGTTAAGGAAATATCCTGGTTGGTATCATTACCATCCTCAAATTTTAGGAGGACATCTACCAGATCTTCATCTGATTCACCTTGGCCTTCTTTAGCTTTTGATTTTGCCTCTTTGTGGTCATTGATGATGTTTTCCATCATCTGGTCTGTTTGTCTTTGCAAACTCTCAAGCTTAGGCCTCAAGCCAGTGACAAGTTGAAGCCATTTGGAAGAAGGGAACAAATCTCCTATGTTAAAACCTCCGGAAACTGTTGTTGCTTCTTTTGCAACTGAAATGAATTTTTCTTGGTCTTTGCATTTGGTGCCAAACGCAGCCCTTGAAATTATTGTATATATTGATGAAAGTACTTCTTCAGTGAGGTTGATGGGTGATCCTTTCCTTGCAGCAGTCCTTTTGATGAGATTGGTGAACTCTTCTTCTCTTATTGGCTGGAATGAATTGACACGTTTTTGGCTCAAAAGCTCCAACGTGCAAATTTTCCTTAGCTGTCTCCAATAATGTCCATATGTTGAAAAAATTATATTTGTGGAATCATAAGACAATATATCTGAAGCTAGAATTTTAGGCCTTGATGCAAAGATGACATCATGGGTCTTCATTACTTCCTTAGCATACTCTGGTGAGGAAACAACAATGGTGAAGATCTCTCCGAGTTGCAGATGCATCAAGGGTCCATATATGTTGGCCAAATCTCTTAATTTTCGATGTGGTGCCGATGAAACAAGTTGGAGTATATTTCCTATAATAGGTAGCTTCCATGGTCCTGGGGGTATATCTGGAGTTGTATCACTCTTCTTGAGATTCTTCCCTATTTTCAATGCAGTAATCAAGAAGAGGAAAAAGGATATAAGGGCCAATAAATCAAAGATTTGAAGATCCATGGAGATAAAACAGACCAGTAGAGTGGACTAAAGTGCTGCCTGTTTTATCAGATATGAAATTATTGGCGGTGGACAGGAAAGAGAGAATTCAATTAGAAAGACTCAAGATTTTGCTTTGTGAGTTTCAATCCTCTTTTTCTTTGTTTTTATTTTTATTTTTATTTTTTTTCATTGCTATAGAGATCGACTGGACTATTCGTGCGCATATGGTACGAATTTGTTTTCGTACCATTATTCATTATCCTTTTTATTTTTATTTTCTTATTTTAACCGAATGCACTTGGAGATTCTTTTAGTCATAGATTGCTATCGGTCATTGCATTCTTTATTGTTGATAACTTCTGACTTTTCTAGATTATTATTATTATTATTGAAGCAACTGTGTCCACTCCTTGGCTGCTTGAGTTGTTTTCTTGTGTGGAATATCATCAAACGTCCGTCCAACTGTGTGGAATATTATCTTTTTGTACGTGAGAAATATTACTAGAAAAAATTGTCTTGTAATTTTCTTACATAAAAAGTGGTTGTAGATAAAATAAATTGAAATAATTTACCTATTCATTTAAAGTTCAACAAATATGTCATACTAAAAAAGCTGGACACATATGTTACATGATTTTTGTAAATTAAATAAGTTTAAGCTAAAATTTCGACTCTGTAGCATTTTTTAGTTTAATTTTGGTGTATTATTAGTATAAAATATTATACATTATTAACTAATCAGATATTAAATTTTTATTTTTTTGGTGAAACAGATATTAATTTTTAAAAGTCATTTATAAGTTAGATATTAACTTTTAAATAATTTCTAAGGCAATTAAATAAGCAATTTTAATAATTTATCAATATATGATTAGAATTTAATTTAAATGCACCGACAATGTAAAATAGTTTTAGACTGTCAACCATTAGAAATAATAGAAAGTGCTAACTCATACAAATAACTATCTATTATAATAAGAAATCCACCATGATTTCTCACTTTTCTTTATTTTTATTAGTTTATAATGTAAAACTATTTTACACTGTTAGTGCATACCAATTAAACTCATATGATTAAATAGCTGTGTAATAAAATTTTATACTAATTGTATATTAAAATTAAATTTCATTCTTTTTCACGTTTTTTGCTAAGTACTGCTTTTATTCTTTTTTTTCCCCTGTAATAGCGAGGCTTCCTAACTAGTTTATAACTGATTGCATCCTGTGATCAACGAAGTCCATAATCTCCTTTAGGTGTGATTTTTCAAAACTGATATGCAATCATTATTATAAAAGAACTGTGGGGAGAAACATGTAGATATTAAAAGCGTAAGTTTTTATTTGTATATTTAATAATAAATGAAATCGCTAGAATAGAATGTAGTAGAATGATATAGAATGAAATAAAATAATTTTTTTTCTATCATTTGGATATCAAAAGATTAAATAGAGATGAGTTTTCATTTCCTTTTTTGGGAATATAATATAAGATAACGATATTATAAGAATTTTATGATTTAATTTTGATATATTATTAGTGTAAAATCTTTTTAGATAGTCATATAATTATATATAGTCATGTTATTAATAATGTTTGACTTGTATCATAAATATCTCAAAAGTTATTAAAAAATATAATTAATTATCAATATAAAATATGTTATATTGATACTATATTAAAATTAATCTTTTTCTATAATTTATTTTGATATATTATCTCATTTCATTACAATAATTCTAAACCGAAGGAAAGTAAAATAAAGATATCGAATGGAATACATCATAATAGAATGAATTTTATTCAATGCAACTTTATTCTATTTTAAACTATTCAAACGGTTGCAAAATATGGTTATGGTTCCAAAAGGCTCAAACAAAGTAGGATAAAATAAATTTGCAGAAGTATAAGAAAAAAAATATAAAATTTAACATAGTTTAACTTATAGTTTATCTTCACAAGCAAAAATAATAACTAAATATTTTACTAAAAAAATATGATAAAGATATAGAAGATGATCACACTTTACTTAACTTAAATCTCAAATAATAAAGATATAAATACACTTTATCTAAACTTCAATTTTAAATATATCCAAAATATTTTACAGTATTTTCTTACCAATACATACCCTCATAATACAAAAAGAACACATAGAGAAGTTTTCAAAGAGAAACAAAAACTTCTCTGATTCCCAAAGAGTAACGGACTTGGAGTGAACATTGGCGGTGGCGCCGACAGCTTGTGAAGTGAACTCTATTTATAGAGCTTTTGGATCCAAAATTTTCAATAAAACCATTAATGGTTTTGTCCTAACTTGGTCGTGCACATTCTGCAACAATTTGACAATGTTAAACTCCATTTATTGGCCTTACAGGCTTCTGCTGCACCGAAAGGGCTGTGGACTTTTTGTCCATCATAGACTTGAAAAATCCAAAGCCGCCATGTAAGGCTTGATTTTTTGTTCAGCCTGAAATTTCTAAAATGCCCGCAAGGGCAAGCTCATGTATGAATACTATCTCTTGACAAAACATACACCAAGTTCTGCAAATCAGAATCAATATTGCCCTTGATCCTATGAATTATAGTACTAAACCCGATTCTAATTTGCTTCTCGCAACCCGATATTTATAAAAATCATGCATTACAAACTTTCAATTACCTAGCAAGTTATGCTTACTCAACATAGGCATCATTCATATGATACAAGCGAGTAGTATCCAAATAAGATGAAAAGATCCTTTTCATTTCAATACTTTTTTTTTTTTTTCTGACATAGTTGTTGATATTTCTGCTCTCTTGGGCCAATGTTTTGAGTTTTGTGCTTTGATGCCGAATCTGGGCAACAGTTATATCTGCTACATCTCTGATAGATTTTGTTTTCTTAATTTTACTCTTTGCTACCAGAATGTTTAGTTTCCTGCACACATAAAATAAATCTTTCAAAGATCAAGTGCTAAGAACTCTAAACATATAATTTGCATCGTCATAAGAATAAATCAACTATAAATCCAACAATTTTGATATTTAATAGATGAAAAATAAAATAAAATAAAAAATTTTCGAATAAAATATGATATCCACACTCTTTAGTTTTTATCAAAAACATTACTCTTTATTCTATTCCATCTAAATAAAATAAATTGAAAAAGAATGCTTTCAAAACATCATTCCATATATCAATTTTTTACGATCAATTAGCATAGAGTCAATCTTCCTAAGATCAATTCTCATAGAACTAATTTAAATAGAGTCAATTTTTTCGAAGATCAACTCTCAAAGAATTAATTCAATTAACATCTGATCCAAACTTTTTCTTTTACCTGAAACTTCAAATGCAATAAACTTAACTCCTTAACCGTGACTTCAAACAAATAATGCGAGCATGGCTAATTGTACTAAAAACGACAAACAAACTCCCACTTCGATGATTTAGTTACTGGAATGAAAGAATAAAAATTTCGAAGGTTCGTGATTTATATATGAGATCAAAGAAATATAAAAAAGGATCACAGGATTTATTATACATTACAACTTTTCTCAGACATAGCCCGTGAGAATCATTACTGTAGCTTGCCACAGGACTTATGGCTATACTACTAAGTCCAGGTGCAAGTTTGACGCAGAAATTTAGTGTTATGCATACAAACAATATTTTGCATAATTCAAACAGCAAGATACTAATTCTCTTATTTTTCCATTATCAGTTGTCACTATGCACCATGGACAAAGCTTCATATCAGGTGGAAATGGGAAATAACACATTCAAAGGTTAAAGCTTCTTCTTGCGCTGTTTATGTCACAAACAAAGGACAAGAAGCTATGGGAATCAATTGCAGGTCGTCTTTTCTTCTAACAGTCACTCCAAATTGCTCAGTCATATTCAAGCCCTCACATTTCATTCCATTGGGAAGCTTCCAATCAAAGTGATACAGCAAATATGCAAGTGCCAGCTCAACATTTATTAAGCCTAATGTGCTGCCTGGGCAAATTCTTCTTCCAGCACCAAATGGAATATACTCAAAATTACTCCCTTTGTAGTCAATAGAACTATCAATGAATCTCTCTGGATAAAACCTCTCTGGTTCACTCCAATAGTTTGGATCTCTGGCCATTGCCCAAGCATTCACTATGACCTTACTTTTGATCGGTATGTAATAGCCATTAATCTCACATGCTTCTCCACATTCTCTTGGAAGTAAAAGGGGAGCCGGAGAGTGTAACCTGAGGATCTCTTTGACAACTGATTTCAAATATTTTAGTTCACCGATACAAATCTCATCAACCCTCCCTTTTACATTGAATGTCTCTCTGACCTCAACTTGTGCTTTTTGCATTACTCTTGGATCCCTTATCATCTCTGCCATTGCCCAATCGATGGTAGTTGCTGCTGTCTCACCTCCAGCACCAAAGATGTCCTGAAAAATAATGATCAGTGAGGCTAAGCTAATGCAAGCATATCCAAAGGGAGACTTAAAGGAAGTTATGCAGATGGTATCAAATACTACATGACGGCAAGTACTGCACAATTTCAAAAAGGTCGATACAAGTGAGCTGGTTTGGATGTAGTATTTTAAATAAAACATACATTTTTTTTAAAAAGCTACATTTGGAAGGCTCTAGGAATATTCTTTTCTAGATTATAAAGAAGCTATTTAATTTTTTTTTAAAAAAAGCATATTACATCTAACCATAAATTAAATTTTACATTTTTAGAAGAAATTAAAAAATATTATGTAAGAAGCTCATCCAACTAAACATTCATCTAAGTTACACAGCAAGCAGCAAGATTATCTTCAACAGAAGCATTATCCTTACCAGGATTATAGCCTTGATATTATTTTTAGTTAAGCAAATATCTTGGTTGGTAGCATTACCATCCTCCAATTTTAGGAGAACGTCTACCATATCTTCGTCTGATTCTTCACCTTGGCCTTCTTTAGCTTTTGATTTTGCCTCTTTGTGGTCATTGATGATGTCTTCCAGTATCTGATCAGTTTGTCTTTGTACCCTCTCAAGCTTAGGCCTCAAGCCACTGACAAGTTGAAGCCATTTGCAAGAAGGAAACAAATCACCTATGTCAAAACCTGCCGCAACCTTTGTTCCTTCTTTTACAGCTGATATGAACTTTTCTTGGTCTCTGCATTTCTTGCCAAAAGCAGCCCTTGAAGTGATTGTATAAAGTGATGAAAGTACTTCTTGAGTGAGGTTGATGGGTGATCCTTTCCCTGCAGCAATCCTTTTGATGAGATTGGTGAACTCTTCTTCTCTTATTGGCTGGAATGAATTGACACGTTTTGGGGTGAAAAGCTCCAACGTGCAAATTTTCCTTAGCTGTCTCCAATAATTTCCATATGGTGAAAAAGCTATACTTGTGGAATCATAAGCCAATATATCCGAAGCTAGAATTTTTGGCCTTGATGCAAAGATGATGTCATGGGTCTTCATTACCTCCTTAGCATACTCTGGTGAGGAAACAACAATGGTGAAGACCTCTCCAAGTTGCAGATGCATCAAGGGTCCATATATGTTGGCCAAATCTCTTAATTTTCGATGTGGTGTGGATGTAACAAGATGGAGTATATTGCCTATAATAGGTAACTTCCATGGTCCTGGGGGTATGTTTGGATTTGATTCAGTTTGCTTGAAATTCTTCCCCATTTTCAGCGCAGCAACCATGAAGAGGAAAAAGGATATAAGGGCTAATAAGGCAGAGATTTGAGAATCCATGGACATGAACAGATCAGTAATGTGGACTAAAAAGTATTGCTTGTTTTATAAAATATATTTGTTATATATATATATATATATATATATAAGGCAATTTTTTCTTACTCATGTGCTAGAAGATAAACTTGGAAGGACTCTAGACTCTAAATGATATCCCGGACAAGAAAACGACTCAAGCATTCAAGATATTTTATAAAACAAGATTAAGGGCTGTCGTTTTAATCCTTCATTTGTGATATTTAGATGTTTGAGATCTTTTTATGGTATGTTTGAATATACTTTTTGGAGGACCAAAATTTTTTTTATTGTTATAGAAATGAAACGTATAATAATTAATATATTTAGGTATATAAAATTTTTTTGTTAAATTCGTTTTTAAAATTTTAGAAGGTTTTTTAGGAGAAGTATTTTTAAAATTACTTTTATTTAAAAAAAAATATTTTAAAAATAAATCTTATTATTATTCTTATTTAATAATTAAAAGTAATTTTATTTTATCTTATTTAAAGAAAAATTATAATTTTAAAAATAATTTTTCAAAAATAACTCTCCTAAATCAAACATTATTGATTCCCATGGACCATTGCATTCATTGCTGATGATAACTTTTGACTTATATATATATATATAAGGAGTGCATCATATAAAAGGAATGATTTATTATAAAAGTGAAAAGGATAAATGTGAGCTATATAATTATATAAAGATGGTCAAAATTTAAAGTTATTTAAATATTATATAATCACTTAAAAATATTATATAACTTTATATTTTAGTCTTGATTATTAAATGTAGATTGATAATTAAAATTTTCTTTCTCACTCATAATAAACTAGTCCTCTCATATATAGAGAGTTTATCACATAAGAGGAGTAGTTTATTATAAGAGTGAGAGAAGAAAATCTAGGCTATATAACTATACATAGATAGTTAAAATTTAAAATTATTTAAAAGTCACATTATCACTTAAAAAAATAATGTGACTTTATATTTTAAGATCTAATGATCAAGATTTACCTCTCTCACTCTTACAACTAACCACTCCTCTTATATATATATATATATATATATATATATATATATATATATGTGGACAAGAAGAGAAACGAAAATATCAAGACTCGCGATTTTGGTTTCTGAGTTTTAATCCTTCATTTGTGATATTTCTATTTTTTTTTTCATTTTCATGTTTTAGCCGTATGAGTTTGAGATCATTTTAGTCAATGCTCGCCATGCTCCATTGCATTCATTGCTGGCGATAACATCTGACTTTTCCAGATTGGTATAGATGCTACTGTGTCCTTTACTCCTTGAATGCTTGAGTCGTTTTCTTGCGTGGGATATCATCTAGAGACTAGAGTCCTTTCAAGTTTATCTTGTAGCACGAGTAATATAGCCAGAAAAATTGCTTAGAGTAATGATAAGGAACGCATAAAATCACAATGTATATGCAACACATAAAAAAATGAAGAAAGTAACAAAAATACTTAGTTCCACATGATTGTTCTTTTTATCAATTTTTTTAATCCAAAAAGTTAGTTATTGACAAAAAACTCTTAATTACTAGCATATTGCCGAAAATACTATTTACTTATCAACGTTTTCAGAATATACTGGTAATTTTTTAGATAAAAAAAAATTGACAAAAAAAATAATGATCATATAAAGCCAATTATTTAAATATTTTTGTCATTTTTTTTTACTTTTTTCGTATACATCGCAAATTTGTACATCCCCCAAACATTATTCAATTGCCTAAGGCTGCACATGATTTTTGTAAATGAATCCAAGAAGAAAATATCTCAATTCTCTAGTATTTTGTTTTTCAAATAGATTATGTTATCTGTATACATATTTTCTTGTTTTTGTCTTTGACATCTAAATGTGAATTGGATAGGGTATGAGACCCAAATCAAGTGGGGTCCATACCTCATCCAATGATGAATAGGAATGCGTTAGCACTGAGGGCAAAAAATATGCGTACAAATAACATTTTTCTTTCCACATATCTACTAAGTGCTAACATTTTTTTCCCCTTTTTTCCTTTTTTTTTTCTCCTTAAATTGATTCATGCTTGCTAATAAAATAAACTAGAAGAAGACTCATGCATTGCACAGATAGATAAGGTAAGAATTATTTAGTAAATACAGGAATAATTTAAAGTCATATAATTATGTAATGGAATTAAAATTTAATTTTTTTAATAATAAAGTGAAAGTTTATTAATATAAAGATAACAAATTTGTCATTTATTTCCATTTGAAATGCATTAAAACCATGTAGATGTTTAATATTCAAATGTACTTTCTTTTGGTACCATCTTTGTATTTACCCTTGGTTGCATTTTTATCCTTTTTTGCACTTCTTTAAGTGTTTTTTATTTGGATTGATTATAAGTTGTATTTTGTTGAAACTTTGGATTAATATTGACTTTTTATCTAATATTGATGTCTTTTATTTCCATAGATGTCTCGCTTTTTTTGTAGATGATATCTTTATCCAATGATATTTTTTGTATTTATTTATGCATATTTTTTCTGTTGTGCTTTGTATATAGATATATGCTTTTTATAAAATGATATTAATGTTGGGGTGTGTGGATCTTGAATTATGATGTGGATAAATGTCAAAGTTTAAATTTGTTTATTTCATATGAAGGCAATTATGTTTGCCATGTATATTGTTTGATCTTGTAATTTTGGAACAACCAAAGTGTGAATTGATTTAATTTATAAGTAGAGGAGTTATGATGTGTGTAAGAGATTGGACAAAGTATGAGTAACAAAATCAACACACTCAAATGAATTTTCTAGCATGGTAGAAAAATATAAATTACAATGAGCTATAATCTCTTTTTACTAAGGGGAAATGGTAATGAAGACATGTTTTAAAAAATATTCAATAAATGTGCCATGTCAAGACAATTGTTTTTATAATGTGTTTTTATAGTTAATGTTACTAATTTTTAAATGTAAATGGGCAAGATGTCAGAGCATAAAAAATGACAATGATTTCATATTTTTAAGTTTGAATTCCTTGTAAAATAAATAATAGTGATTAAATACAATTAATAGCTTGTATATGTATCTAATTTGTTGTTGTTTAGTTCTCGTAGGCATCAATTTTTTGTTTAATGAAACATAAAAAATAGACATAAATTTGTCATTACTGAATTTTGCATAATGAAAGAATAAAAGAGAGCACAATGTTTATTGTTAGAGGGGGCTACAGGAAAAGGGAAGGGGAAATGAAAAGGGGTGGTAGAGGGTTGGGAAGGGGATTACGGGAAAAGGGTATTTGGGATGGCTTTATCAATGCAATTTCATATGATCATGAGAAGATGACATTTCTAATAATAAGTTGGCATGGCAATATTATAGAGTATCTAAAATGTCAATATCAAAATTAATATATTACAAAACTTAGACCTATGCATTGTGTGACCAAATAAAGTACATGTAATAAATATGCTTTTTAAAAATATTACCAAAATATTTTAAAATAAAATAAATGTAATAAAAAGAATATTATTTAATTATAATTAATTAATAGCCTAGTAATATAAATAAAATTAAAGTATATGCCCATAATGACTATTTGTTCTGGCATGTCGGCATTATATGACTATGTCTTTTCACATAGCCTTATATTATCTTCTATATTGCGAATTTGGCTATGCAACCCACATGAAAAGATGTAAATTTTCATGTTAAGTTTTCAATGCCTCTAAAATCACTTGATGTGGACTTTTTCAGCTACACCCAATTTGGTACACAAATATCAAGATTCAAGTACAACAACATATTTGATCTTGCATCATACTACTAAGTCAACCAACCCCATTGAGTTAAAAATGAAATTAGAGTTTAGGAGCTCAGAAATTTTTTTAATAAAAATGGCTTTTGATTTACTCAATGGAGTGTGTGACTAAGGTTATATCTTGAATGCTTTAGAGAGTATGATTTCTAAAATTAAAGTGAACTAAATTGTGTACATAATTTTTGCATGAGCAGGGCTATTTAGTATTTGTATCAGCTTCCTTCTTTGAGCTGTAATTTTATATTTCTTTCTAGCCCCTATATCCTTATCGTAATTATTTTCTCATGAGTTATTCAAATTATTTACTTGTGATCTATACAACTAAACATGTATATTCTATAGATTTTTTTCCTATCTTTTTATGCCTTTTTATTTAGCTTACCATTTTCTTTTCTAATTTTTTTAATTAAGTAGGGAGAGTACTTGTATAATTGTCACTGGCTGGATCTCCTATGAACTGCTCCAAAAGTTGAGCCTAAGTGGGCATAGTCTTGGTTCTAACTTAATCCTATAATATTAGGTAATCATTAAGGAACAATTAAGCAAATAAATCATTATGGCTTTTCTATTACCATTTTTCTACTAATAAAGTTTTATATGGCTCAATTTTAATGAGCTTTTCAATTACCATTTTTCTATTAAAAAGTTTTTTTTTTTCATATCATTGAACTATAACCTCTTTACACATCTTGTCTTTGGTTGTTACAACTAAGCAAACATGCTAATGTGGCAATATAGGATAACTAATGTGTCAGTCTCTAAGTGTGCCACAACTTATGTCTTAGAATTAATATATTATAAATAGATAAATAGATAGATAGATAGATAGATAGATAAATAGATAGATGTTATTTTAACCTAAAGAAACAGAATATAAAATATCTTGAAGTAATAAGTGAGGCTAAAACTTTGTATCTTTTAGATTGGACTCTACTTTGAGTTTAAGTGTACAACATTGGTGCTTTTATTGAGAGGCAGACACATGGAAGGGGTAATCTTAGAAAGGAGCAACTTGGGAAAAGATTGCCTATAAGGTATAGTGAAGTCACTTAGAGTGGACAAACTAAAATAGACAGCTTTGATCATGGAGGTGGCCATTTAGGAAAAGAGCGAGCCAAGAAAGGGCTAACTAAAAAAGCTAGAGTAAAGATGCTTGGAGTGGTCAGCTTATAGTAGGTTATCATGGTTGTCAACCTTTAAATGGAGATGGCAATATTACAAGTCTCATATTAGGGAGTTATGTCATTCGAATCTTAAGTCTAGCGACTCTCCCAACTATTAGGTTAGTCTTTTGGGTTGAGCTCTCCCTTGAGCTTGAATCCTTAACAAACATAGAAACAACAATTGCATCTTTCAAACAACAAGCCTTGTTGACAACCAAAACAAAATTAAATAAATAAAAGAAAAAACAAAGGACTTATTCTCACGAGCAGAGAACCCGATTACATTCAACTATACTCACAAATTTTTTATCCTTCTTCCTTCTTGGCTACCTTTTTGCATCTTGCTATGCAGTCCAATACTCAAAAGTAGAACTCAACATGCAATGTATTAAAAGATTTGCATGTATCTTTAACCACCATTTTATCTTGCATTTCTTTCAAAAATCATGGCACCCACACATATATCTCACACACATTTCGTTTATTACATTCACACACAAAAAGATCTATTTAAGCAACATTGATTTATTTAAGCAACATTTGCAACAAACTCTCTTTCTTATATTACCATTGTCAATTGTCACTCATTTTGGATAAATTAGAAAGTTTTCAACTCTGCTGGAAGCAACAATGATGGACAATGCTTCAATTCAGAAGTAAATGACAAATATCAAATTCATAGTTTATAGCTTCTGTTGAAGGATGAGAAACAATGGGAATCAATTGCAGGTCATCTTTTCTTCTAACAGTCACCCCAAATTGCTTAGTCATGCTCAGGTCCTCACATTTCACCCCATTGGGAAGCCCCCAGTCAAAGTGATACAACAACAATGCAAGGGCCAACTCAATATTTATTAAGCCTAATGTTCTCCTCGGGCATATTCTTCTTCCAGTACCAAATGGGATGTACTCAAAATTACTCCCTTTGAAGTCAATAGAACTATCAATGAATCTCTCTTGATAAAACCTCTCGGGTTCAGTCCAGTAGTTTGGATCTCTTCCAATTGCTAAAGCATTCACTATGACCTTACTTTTGATTGTTATGTGGTGTCTACTAATCTCACATGCTTCTCCAAATTCTCTCGGAAGTGGAGGAGCTGGAGAGTGTAACCTCGGGATCTCTTTGACAATTGATTTCAAATGTTTGAGTTCATTAATGCTAATTTCATCAATCTTTCTTCTTATGTTGAATAACTGTTTCACCTCAACTTGTGATTTCTGCATTACTCTTGGATCCTTTAACATCTCTGCCATTGCCCAATCTATGGTAGTTGCTGCACTCTTACCTCTACCCCAAAGATGTCCTGAAAAGTAATGATTAGTGGGGTTAGGCTAATGCAAGCATATCCAAAGAGACAGTTAAAGTTATGCAAAGTGCATCCAATACTACAAGATCGCAAATACTGCACTATTTCAAAATACTCATATATGTGACCTGGTTTAGATTTAGTATTTTGAATAAAATATATTTCTTTAAAAAATATTTTTTTAACATGATTAGAAGATTTTTTGAAAAAAGAAAAGCTATCGTCCGGAAAACAATATAAATTAGATTTTTTTTTTCAAAAGCTACATATTTTAAGCTTCAAAAAGAGGGGGGGAAAAACTTTTCTAGAACATAAAGAAGCTATTTCATAATACAATTTTAAAAAAAAAATATATATTACATCTGAACATATATTAGATTTTACATTAAAAGAAAAAAAATTAAGAAGCTTATCCAACTAAATAGCAAGCAAGATTATATTCAATAAAAGCATTATCCTTACCAGGATTATAGCCTTGATATTATTTTTAGTTAAGTAAATATCTTGGTTGGTACCCTCAAATTTTAGGAGAATATCCACCAGATCTTCATCTGATTCACCTTGGTCTGCTTTAGCTTTAGACATTGCCTCTTTGTGGTCATTGATGATGTTTTCCAGTATCTGATCAATTTGTCTTTGCAGCCTCTCAAGCTTAGGCCTCAAACCAGAGACAAATTGAAGCCATTTGGAAGAAGGAAACAGATCTCCTATGTTAAAACCTCCTGCAACCGTTGTTGCTTCTTTTACAAATGATATGAACTTTTCTTGGTCTTTGCATTTCTTGACAAAAGCAGCCCTTGAAGCGATTGTATAAAATGATGAAAGTACTTCTTGAGTCAGGTTGATATGTGATCCTTTCCCTGAAGCAAACCTTTTGATGAGATTGGTGAACTCTTCTTCTCTTGTTGGCCCGTTTCGGGGTGAAAAGCTGCAATGTGCAAATTTTCCTTAGCTGTCTCCAATAATTTCCATAAGGTGCAAAAACTATATCTGTGAATCCCTAAGACAATATTTCTGAAGCTAGAATTTGAGGCCTTGATGCAAAGATGACATCATGGGTTTTCATTACCTCCTTAGCATACTCCGGTGTGGAAACAACAATGCTGAAGACCTATCCAAGTTGCAGATGCATCAAGGGTCCATATATGTTGGCCGAATCTCTTAATTTTTGATGTGTTGTCGATGAAACAAGATGGGGTATATTTCCTATATTAGTTAGCTTCCACGGTCCTGGGGGTATGTTTGGATTTGATTCAGTTTTCTTGAGATTCTTCCCTATTTTCAATGAAGCAGTGATGGAGAAAATGGATATGAGAGCTAATAAGTCAAAAATTTGAGAATCCATCGAGTTCAAACAGACCAGTAAGGTGAACTACGGTGCTTCTTGTTCATATAATACAAGTTGTTATTGTTATTATTATTATTATTATTATTATTATTATTATTATTATTATTGAGGTGGATAAGTTATGAATTATTGACGGGACACAGCTAGAGAGATTCGAATATAAGAAGACTGAAGATTTTGGTTTCCGAGTTTTAATCCATCGTTTGTTATATTTACTTTCATGTTTTAACCGTATGAGTTTGAGATTTGTTTCTTCTTTTGTCATTGATTGCTATGAACCATTGCATTCATTAATGATAGTAACTTTTGACTAGTGTGTCCTTTACTCCTTAGCTGCTTGAGCCGTTTTCTTGTGTGGGATCTCATCTAGAGTCCTCCCAAGTTAATCTTTTAACATGTAAGTAATATAGCCAAAAAGAAATTGCCTAAGGTTGGTTGTAGAGGAGTAGGATCCTTTAATATGAGTATGTTGTAAAGTGAGAATATGAAAAATTATTTATCCTTGGATCAATAACTAGCATTGTATATGAATCCTACTAAATAACCTAAAGATGGATAACCTCTTACTCTCTTACAATACATGAATTCTCACTGTAGAAGATTCAAATCCAGTTGGTAGATAGAATAACATGATGGATTTGGCTCCTCAAGTAAGGGATGCACTTTACAAATAAAATGATCTTAATCATTGACAAAAAAATCAACAATTTAGAATTTCATAAGATATAAACATCAATATAATCCATCATATATGCAAAATAATTTATACCTTTAATTTTTTTTAACAATAATTAAGATTGTGTACTTTATCCTCAAAAGTGCTCCTCTCACTTTAGATGAGTCAAATCTATAATCTTGGGTGCTCTTCTTGTTTTCTTGTGAGGAGTCACCTGAAATCTTGAAAGTTTGGTATTGTTATTATTTTATTGACAAAAAGGTTTTCCTATCCCTCATCTTTATTTACATTTTTAATATGATCTCTTAATTTTTTTTTTAATTTGATCCTTTATGTTATAAATTGCTCATTAATATGGTCCTTGTTACTTTTTCCCTCACAAAACAAATGAGAATGATAATATGGCACACATGTTATCATTATATGTGCCGCGTCAACATCATTTGTGTCATCCCAGTTTTTTTCATTAGTTTTGTCACTGAAAAGTGACAATGAACCACATTGGTAGATGATTTGTAACGTAAATGACCAAATTGAAAAAAAAAAAAGGTTTAAAGATAAAAAACACATAAATAAAAACAAATAAAGATGAACGACAAAAAAATCTAGTCTGCCTATTTTATTTTTGTTTATTTTTTCATATTTCATTTCACATGAAGGATTCAGGCTTGCTAGTTTGTAGTTAGTTTATACCTGACTACTTCCTTGGATCAACCAAAAATATAACATGAATGTGTACTTGACATCTTCCCACCACTTCAATCCCAAAAGAGATAAAAGCAAAAGATATAACCATTTAAATAAAAATTGAGAAGCACAACTATTGACAAGCCAAAGAGGACAGTGAAAATTTCTGGACCACTTACCATCTTGCTTCCATGACCATAGTGTTCCGCAATTTAAGGTACACAACCGATTTCTATGTAAAACAATGCTATGTGGTATGGCTTATGTTCCAAGGAAGTTTTGCCATAAACTCTTGCCGCTTAGGGCAATACCAAGCAACTGCTTTTGCTAAACCAACTACTTGTAATGCATGCTCAACAGCAAATACAGGTTCCTATGCATGTATAATCAACTGTCAATCAACTGTAAACATTGACAGGGCCAAGGGCCAACAATCTGCAAGATATGCATAAAATATGTGATGGTTAACATGACAGCAACATTAAGATCCAAATACTTGAACAATTTTCAGTGCAAGTTGATATCGGAAGAGCTCGGATAGATTAAAGTGGAGGACGGAAAGCAGGATGGTGAAATTTAGGTTAAGAAATTTGATTTTCTAATAATGATAAAATTTCATGGTGAACAATCAACAGGAAACTGTATAAGCAAGAAAAGTACTCTTCAGCAGTTATTTGTAACGCCAAAATTGTCTTTTCATGATGAAGCTTACTAGTCAGGCACAATTTTAGAACTGTCATATCACTTGAGTTTGCAGAAGAATTGGAGGTATCCACCGCGGCTGAAGAGAAAATGTAGCACTGGGCAAAATCTCAACAGCTTCCAAGCTAAGCTTTTGAGAATTGAGGAGGTCTTGTGCTAGACTTATCTGGAAGGCGTTTGTAAAAATGTTACAAATGAGGAGACAACTTACCAATAATCCCTGAGGAGGACACAAGGATTTCAAAGTAACATATGGTTGCACCAATTTCATCTAAGGAGCAATTATTTCTGCAAATATCAATGTTCTTCCTGCAAAAAAGCACTTTTGAAGGCCAGACCGGGAAGTAGAGTAGATGGAACTCCACCGCTTCGATTTTGAATTCCTTCGAACTGCTCAGGTGACACCAACGTGCAGTGTACAGACAAATGATTACTAGCAGAAGAGTCATTGGCAGCCACAGAAGCAAAATCAATTGCCACTGAAAATGGTACATCCCAGTAATTACCAGCCTTATCAACAAAAAGACCAGGATAAACAGCATCCAGTGTTGGATCATGATGTAAAAACTACAACCACACACCAATAAAATTTTGTATTAGTATAAAAACCCAATCCTTCTCAATTCATGTCAAAAAGTAACCACAGCACAAAGAAAGAAGAAAAAAAAAATAGTAGACATTTAATATAATGTGGTTCGGATTAAGAGTCCATGTCCTGGCAGGTAGATAAGGTAGAATTTAAAATCAAGTGGGACTTGGAAAAGTTGTCTTAGCTATGCAAACTTTATGCCCAAATTCGTATCCTGAGTCTCTACAATGATACATTAAAAGTGCATAATAGTAAAAAATGGAAAATCTCCACTTAACAAGCCTCCTCATCCAACAACATTGTCATAGAATTCTTGAACATTATACTTGCAGTAAATACTGAAAACCACAAGAAAGAAAAGCATCACAAGACAGTTAGAAATTCATAAAAGGATACATACTAATCCTAACTTTGTGATGAAGGACTGCTTTCCCACAAGGCTTATTGGTATAGTCAAAGACATCTATGCCAAAAAGTAAAGTACCATCTGTGTTATTTGGAACTCCAAACAAATGCCTAGGCCATATAAGTATTTCTTTCCGCCGTAGGTGTTGTTGAATGGTATTTAACTAAGAGGAAACTCACACACTGAGTTTCCTCAATGCTTTTGACAGAGAAAATAAATCACTGCAAATTGAACTGGCCCAGGAAAAATCCAAACCTGCAAAACTTTCAGATTTTAGTATCAGCCACTAAAAACATGAGAATTGACATAGTTCAATTATGATGAAGTCATGGCTGATAACATGAAGAAAGAATGAACACCGCTAATTAAATTAATGCAAACATGTACAAAAAATAATTAATGCAATTTCATATAGTCCGATTTACAAATTCATCCTCGATGAACTCACCCATCCACCCACATTGTTATAAGTAGCACATTTCACTATACTACGCCTCTTTGAATTAAATATAACTATATCCAATCCTGCTGTCTCAGAATAGCAATAGTATCAGCTAAAATGCAAGCACACCTATCAGAATTGAAAATTTCATTATCAAAACATGTCCTTTCCCCTGTTGAATTGATCATATCACCATCTACAACTTGCACAGCAAACCCCATATATACCAAGATCCAAATGCATATAAAATTCAAACTTTGTCACCAAACAAGGAAAAAGCTTGAAACTTTGGGAATTGAAGGTGTGAAAGGAATGAAATTTACCAGTTATCAGAAAGGGGGAGGATGACGATGCTTTGGAAACTATAGCCCTGAAGTCAGGCAAAGGTGGGGATGAGATGCGCTGAATGAATTTGATTTTCTTGGATCTGGAAAGCCTTGTTCCCCCTGAAAAACAAGGTAATTGACTCTATGGGCACAGGACATGCCAATCAATCATAAGTTCTGAGTGGAAGCGTCCAAATCCCAAAACCCTCCTTCAGTTCAGTGGAAGAACAAAAAAGAGGAGCTCAGTAATGCTAAAGCTTTTTTATACTGTGAAAAAACAACCCCTCCACTGTAGCACTGTCTACAACCTTATTCTGAGAAGGGGGTTTTGCTCCATGTGAAATCCAACCTGTAGCAGAGTACATAAAAGAAACAGATAAGTAGGTGGAATGACTAAAAAAGTACTACTCCAACAAAATTAAGAATCAAGGTTGCAAGATACAGTTCAAGAAATGAAAAGACTGAGACTGGAGTAATATAATGCAAACCATATCAATGATATCGCATCGGGCTGAGTAACAAAACTGCTGTCTCAGCTGCATCTTCCAACTCACATTCTGGCCAAAGAAAAGCATACCGTGATCAACCAAAATTTCTTCTCCTTTTGTATCTCAAGTGAATCAATTCTTTCCTGGCAATTGTCAATAACTCATTCAATCTTTCGGTGCCTCCATATAAATCCAAACAAACCAATTCCCTGGACTGCAAGTCTCTCAAAAGCTTTTCACTTTCATTATGATAACTTCCATCACAAAAAGAATCAATAAGGACCATAAATGTAGAGGTGTTGGGCCAAAGATCTCTTAGTTTCATCTCTTCATAAAGTTTAAAAGCAGCTTTAATATCACCATTAGCACAAAGGCCAGATATAAGAACATTGTATGCAGCAACATCAAGCTTCAAATGACAATTTTCCATTATACTCCTCAATTCCAAAGCCTTCGCAACCTTAGCTTCTTTGCAAAAAGCATGCATTAAAGTGGTGAAAGTAGCAGCAGTTGGAATGATTTGTTTCTCAAGCATGAAATCAAGAAGCCAAACAGCATTTTCAATCTTCCCTGATCGTGCAAGCCCTCTAATAATAGCACTCATAGCAACATCATGAGAGCTGACACCTAGCGTTTTCATCTCATCTTGCAGCCTCATTGCTCCTTTTATATTTCCCACTCTGCACATGCCATTGATTAAGGTGATATATTGTTTACATGTAGGAACAGAACCATTTTCCAACAATGCTCGCAAAACATAATGGGCTTTGTCAAAAGCACAAGTTCTAATAAGTCCATTAAAAAGGGCATTGTATGTATCTACATTAGGAATAACTCCTAACAGATTCATCAGTTTTACCAGATCAAAGGCCATTTTGATCTCATCCCTTTCACAGAGCTTGGTAATAAGCATGTTAAATGTAAAACAATCAGCTATAGAACCTTCAAGTGTTATCCTTCTTAAAATTTTTACAGCAACATCCAATGATCCAGATTTACAATACCCAAGAATAAGAGAATACCAAGTAAACCTATCTGGCTCAAAACCACGTCTAATCATGTCATTGTACAGTGTAGAACATTTTGCCACGGCATGCCTCTTTGAATGTCCATGCAGGAGAATGTTGTAAGTAGCTAAATTGAAGTCTAAACCTCTACTCCTCATTTCTGAAAGGATATCATTTACCTTTGACATTTTTCCCTTCCTTGAGTACCAATCCAAAAGCACATTGAATGCAATAGTATCGGGGGCAACACCTTTGTTCAGCATCTCTTCAAAAATATACAAAGCAGCTCTTGAATGTCCTTCCTTAAGAAGACCATCAACTAAACTAGTGTACACAGCAGGATTTGGGTATAGTAATCCTTTTTCAATTGCCTTCTCCGAAAAAAGGAGGGCAGCAACCATTTTACGCTTCTTGCATAGCAACCCAATAAGATTGGTGTATGTATAACTGTCAGGCAGAAAATTATTTGTAACCATCTCATGAATAAGGGCTACTGCATCCGATAAATTTCCTGATCTACATGTCCAAGTAAGTATTGTGTTGTAGAAAACATTATCAACAGCATAAGGAACGCAACAAAGTCTATGCATAAATGTTATGGCTTCTTTAATATGTCCACTAATGCAAAGTCCTTTCAATAGGCCACCATATGTGAACTGACTTGGGGAATGGCCTAAACTAATCATTTTATCAAACACAGAAAATGCTTTTAGTGCATCACCAGAATTTCCATAACTATTTACAATGCAATCAAAGGTAACAGAGTCAGGATCAAAACTCATCCTGCTCATGTGATTCATAAAATACTCAGCCTCTTCAAGTCTCCCGCATCTACAAAAAGTGGCAACCAACACATTGCATGTGAATCGATCTGCAACATGACCACTGTGGTTCATAACTAAATAAGCATTTAATGCCTCTTCTAGGTTTCCCATCTTGCAATAGTTGTATATTAATGTTGAATACAAAATGCTGTTTGGCACAAGTCCAGCCTTGTACATTCTGCACATTATCTCCTTTGCATTATTTATCTTCCCTAACCTCAAAAATCCATTTATGAGAACTGAAAATGTAATGACATCAGGATTGACAGAAACTTTTAACATATCATCCATCAACTGCGCAGCTTCTTCAAGTAGGCCATTCTTACACAATCCATCAATCATTGTTGTATAACTAATATGACCAACTCTCACACCATTCATCCTCATTCTCTCCAGAATACTGGAAACCAATCCAAATTCAGCATGCATGGCTAGCCCATTTAAAAGAGCCCCATATGTCACTTCATTAGGTCTCAAACCACGTGACTCCATCATATCCAAGAGTCTCAACGCTTCGCCTAAGTTGCCCTTGCAACAATGCCCATCAACCAAAGTATTGTAAGTAATACTATTAGGCAACAAATTAAACGACAACATCTCATCAAAAACTCGAGAAGCAACTCCAATCTTCCCCTCCTTAACAAATCCATTAATAAGAGTATTGTACGTGATCTCGTTAGGATACACCATATTCTTTCTCATCCTTTTCAACAATAAATAACCTTTTGCACTCCTGCCTTCCCTGCACAAATTATCTATCAAGACATTATATGTACAAACATCAGCTGCAATACCCTTGGACGCCATGCGGTCAATCAGCTCAGACGCCACTTTATACCTCCCTTTTTTGCAATACCAATTGAGCAATGTATTATAAGTGACTGCAGTCGGAAAATAACCGCCTTCTTCCATCTTCATCAAGAGCAAACCGGCACTTTTAAACTTCCCCCGCTCGCACAAACCAGTTAACAATATGTTGAACGTAGCAACATCAGGACAAACCCTCTTGGCAAGCATTCCTTTGAAAAACGACCAAAACAACTCGTCGTTCCCGCCTTTCACCAACGAACCCAACACCATATTACAAGTATACACAGACGGCTTGAATCCCCGGGAACCCATCAAGTAGAAAGCCTGCACAGCATCTCCAACCATGTTCTCTTTCAAACAAACTCTAATCAAGAGGTCAAAAACAGCAGGGCTAGAGTTGCAAATGGGGTACGTCTCCATAAGAGCGCCAAAGGAAGAGTTCAAGCCAATTGGCATATGCAACAAATGCCTCAAGGTTGTTTTGGCAAAATTGTACATTCTAGCTCTAACAAGTATGTGGGTGGTGGTGCATATGATGTGTGTAACATGATTGAGCTCCAAATTGGGTTGATTGATGACCCACTTCAGGAATTTCAGAGCCAACCTTCCATGGACAGGCCTCAGTGAAGCCAAACTATACTTCATACAGTTCAGTGACTCCCAACGGTGTACAGTGAGAAATGTGTATATGCTCTTCTCCATATCCAAGACCATATATTTATGTGATGGATATTAAAAACGAATTAACAGGATCCAACTAAAAAGAAAGGTGAAAAAAGAGAGACGCTAAAGTAAAATAAGGGGTTATTTCAGTTCAGGTAATTGGTTAAGAGTGATTGTGCAATTGAATGAAATAGACAGCTGTATAAATGAAAAAGTGAACCGCTGAATAGTGGTGGCAGAAGCAAGGTTGAAGAGAGGCACCGGGCATCGAGCACTGGGCTTCAATTAGTGTCTTCTAACTCACGCCTGGTGAGAGTAGCACACAGGGAGGAGGAGGAAATGGACGAACGCGCACAGAATGGATTTGTGTGGAGGAAGAAATGGTTTTTTCAAAAAATAAAAAATCAAAGTGAAGTGTTATTTGTACGTCTCACTCATAAAGTTAAAAAAAAAAATGAAAGAAAAAGAAAAAATGAAAAAATAAGAGGGAAAAAAGAGAGATAGAGAGTGCCAAAGTATCCCAATAATAAGCATGTATAAATTAGTATTCTCAAAATAATAATAATAATTGATTTTTTGAAAAACTGAATAATAAATTGAGGGTAAAAATAATTCCTTTCCCGCGAATTTATTCTGTATTTTATTAAAAATTTTATTCATGCGTTGCTTGTTAATAAAGTCATTAGTTAAATTATTAATTGTTTATTATTAAAAATTATAAATTAATCATGGTAATCAGAAGATTTTATTTCAGATGTCAGTTAAAAAAAATAAGAGATTAATTTTGATATACTATTAGTATAAAAAAATTTTATATTATCATCTAATTAGATATTTCTACACTATTAAGTTTGCTAGTGTGTAAATATATAATTGAATGTTTGTGTAAAAAAAATTTATACTAGCAATATATAAAAATTAAACCCAAAAAAATTAACAAATGATCATAAAAAAAATTCCACTGTTGCCCTTTTTTTCTATATGGTTTCTTAGGGGGGTATACAGTGAGATATGGTGTTTTGGTGCAATTTACTTCAATATGGTTTATTATAGACATCGTCATTGGTGATTTTTCAAACATGAGACTACAAATTAAGTAACAAAGCTACCATTGTAACACTCATTTATAATACAACTTCTAGCATAAATTTACACATAAAATTTAATATTGAATATTAATATATATAAATACATTAAAGTATTCATGAGCAGAAGTAAAATTCTACTTAGCCATAAGTTAAACATTTTTAGGCTAATAAAGGAAACTATAATTTATTTACCATAGACATTCACACATTCTTAGCAATGGAGGAGTCTACCTTCCTCTGGGCTATTATTTGAATAATTTGAAATCATTAGAAATAAAGTGAGAATTAGAAATTCTCAATAGAAAATGAACAGTTCTAAAATATTTGAATTATGGTGAATCCAGTTGTGTCTTAAGACGGAAATCTACACAGCTACTGTATAATAATCACATCAAATTACTTATAAACAAATAATACTCCCTAATATTGTGGTTAATAAATGCTAAAACAAATCTATGCTATGCAATTCAAAGTGTAGCAAGCATTAGTAGAATTATAATCTCTTAGCTTTAATTTCCACTTTCCTTTGTATACTTATCTCACACATATTTGAAAGCATTCTCTTGGGAAATTTTCATTCTCTAGTGTTTCTCTTAACATTATGACGATAAAATTAGACATTTATGCCACACTAATCAAAGCAAGTAACATAAAATAATCTTACATATATCCCTCAGCCTTTTTTATGGTTAGTGATAAATCGTAAATATCTTCTTAAATTACATGCTTGTTATTATGTATAATTTATAATAAATATAAAAATGCATAAACTTAAATAGAACTTGAATGAAAACTCAGATAACATAAACTAAACAATAAACTTGAAGTGTTATGACCCAACTCGAGCCGTGACTGGCGCATAGGGGATAAGTCTCCTAATAAGCCTTGCATAAAACATTCTAGAAAATCAACCAGAGTCATCTTTATATTTAGGACAATTCTCAAATACGACTCCTCTTCTTTCACAAATAACATACACACCCAAATCATTAGGGATCCAAGCATTCTCAGAATGCACCCCACAGTACACAATATAGGATTTAAAAGCATAGCAATATATAAATCCATTCAAATACATAGTATTTTGTTCCTTCCTGGTCCATACCATAACACTTAGTCAATTTAAGAAAACCATAATCCAAATATCAAGTGTACATATTTAAATACACATAATCAAGAGTCTAATACCAACACAAACCAAGCGAGGGTCGGACCTACTTGTGGCACTATGGAGTTACTAAACCAAACCAAAAGTCCACAAGGAGTTCCCAATTCCAAAACACACCTTTGATCATGAAAGGTTCACTAAAGAAAAGCAGGAAATCACTACTGAGGGGTAGGAGGATTGGATCCTAAGTCAACACCTGAATATGAAAAAGAGGAAAAAGACAATAGAGTGAGTTTATACAATTCAGTGAGAGATAGGACATCCATAACCTACATTGGATAATGTACATGAAATTAGAAGAGCATACTTATGTGTGAAGTTAAATAAGAACCATAGTTCCAAAATGTCATTGAATTACTTAAAACAAATGGGAAGTTATCTAATCTAGAATGGTTCATCAGGATCACACTTAAGTGGCATTTCCTTCATGTGATCCCATATTTCGTCACACACTACCCCTTGAGTGGCTGTGTAAATCGTCACGCACCATATTCTTTGTGGCTATGTAAATAATAAATCAAGGTATACCAAGACTAACGTCTACTATCGTTAACTGCAAATCTTGTCACAGACTTTTACAAAGCCTTTCCTTTACCATCATACATAGCTATTCTTATTTTTATATATAGAGAATTCCATAATAGAATCCTAGCATTAAGTACACATAGTCATTTCAATTGAATCTCACTCATGTCAAAACTTCAATCATGCATTCTCATTACTTTTCAAAACGTAAACAAGTAACATAGGTCTATGGAAAACAATTCATTGTCCTATGTGCAAAATTTGGAAATAATATAATCAAAGAAAGAATTTAACTTCATAAAACATATAGTCCAAAGATAGATCATACTACCATGATAATTACTAGTATACGTACATAGATAAGATAATTAAGTTATAAAACTAGTTAAGGATATATTATCTAATCACAGACTTATCCTAGAGGTGGAATTTCCGACTCTACGGAGTTACGGAGTCAAGATGGCAACCCTTGGGGCAATCTAGCACAAAAAGCATGACAACAATGTTACAGACAAGCTAACAAGGCTATATTTCAATATCTAACTACTCAATTGAATAAAACCCCCAACTCATTTAGTCTATGGTTCACAAGGTTTCACTAAAGTCTCATTTAGAGTGGGAGAATTGAATTTCTATGGTACTGAGGAAGAAAAATATGTTTACAGACTTACTAATTAAGTGGAAAGGAAAAAGAGAGACTTGAGTGCCTTGGTGGCACCTCTTTAACTTCAATTGCTCCCCCTTCCAAGGATGATGTTAGAGGAAAGGAGTAAAAATATGGGTTAAAGATTAATGTGTAATTGGTGTGGATTTGGATGGGAGGATTTGGAATGGAGGCAAAGGATAGGGAAGGGAAAGGTTTTAGAGAGAAAGGAGAGAGTTTTAAAGGGCAGAGAGAGAGGAGATCACGCAAAATGAAGAGAAAGAATGCATCCGGTCAATATATACCCCTTGATAATCGATTACCAGTCCTAGTAATCGATTACCATAGACCCAAATATTTTAATCAATTACAATTCCATGTAATCAATTGCAATTAGAAAAATTTTCCGATTAAAGGCAATTGTAATCGATTACAATTAGGAAAAATTTTAGCCCTGGGATGTTTGGAGAGACTAGTATCCAATTACAGGCTCAAGGGTAATCGATTATCCACTTCTAAAACTTAGTTTCCCCACTCAAAAATGTCATCTAAGACTTAGGGTATTACATACTCCCCCTTAAAAGAATTCGTTCCCCAAATTCTAAACAAGGCAAGAAAAACTTTCTTATACCTCAAGGGTCAAACAACTAGGGTTACTTTGCTCACATTGCTTCTTCTACTTTCCAGGTTACTTCCTCTCTCAAATGACTCCTTCACATTACCTTCACTGAGACTACTTCCTTCAAGCAAAGCTTCTTCACTTGACGATCAACTATAGGCTCTTCCTCGTAGGTCAAGTCTTCGCCTAGCTGAATGGTATGTGGATTGAGTACATGTGATGAATCAAGAATGTAATGCCTGGGTCAAGAGTCACACGAATTGTGACACTTTGTTCTGTCGGACCCTGTAAAAGCTCTAAGTTTGGACCCTATGCCCCCTTGGAGGGCTATAGGATTGGGACATTTTTATGGGATCAAAAGTTCCGGTAATTATTCCTTAGATATCAAAGAATTGAAGAGCGATTTTTAACGAATTTTTGGAAGTTATTAACTCTTTCATTTTCAAGCTTGAAGTTTAAGAAAATGTAAATTTTCAGAAGTTTGTACTAAAATCCAAAAGTTGAATTTTGATTCTTAAGGAGTTTGATTTTTTCAATATTTTTATTGGATTCAAATGGGGGATATTCTCTTATTTACATTATGTTTTAAAGTTAATGGAGAATAAAATAAATGTAAATAAGTATATGATGATAGTTGAGAAGTGTAGATGAAAGGAGAAAAAAAAAATAGAGACTGGGCGCTTAGGTGCCCAAGGACAACGCCAGCATTGGCGTGCTGTAATTGATGTAACCGGTGGGCGGGGCGCTAAGCGGCAGTCGCGGTGCCCAGGCGCCCACTGGACGAAATTTAAAAGAAGGATTCCATTCCTTCTTCTTCATTCTTCCTCAACTTCTCTCTCTCTTCTTTCTATCTCTTCTCTCTTTTTCTCCTCATGGATACCATGACTCCTTCACTATTTTTCTACTCAAATCCTCCACAAATCCCTCTCCTTCCTCATCATCATCATCAATCTTCTTCCTTGAAGCTCTCTCTCTCATCTCTTTTAGAGAGAGAAACGAAGGTGAAGGAGACCCAAGTCCTCCATCAAGTTTCTTCCTTCTTTTGCAATCCAAGGTAACTCTCTAAGCTCAAATCTTCTTCTATTTCATGGGTAAGGAAGGATTTTCTTGGAAGATTAAGTTTAAGGTTGAGGTTAGGGAACCTAAGGTTCCAAATTGGGGGTTTTTATGCTTTAGAAATATTTCAAGTTAATCTTTGGTGCTATAAGCTAATTAGTGTTTGGATAATGATAATTTTGATGCTGGATAACTTATGTGGTGATTGTAGCTCCATGGTTCAATATGCTAAGGCTGTTCCTTCCCTTGGATTAGCACTGTGAGTGATAGTATACCTATAGCTTAATTCTTATCTTAATTTCCTAAGTACATGCCTAAAATGTATTCTAGTGAAGTTTTATGAAATAGTTGATTCAATGTGTTTTACTCTATATTTATAGAACTCTTGAAGTAATAATGTTAGTTATGTGCATGTGTATATATATTTAAGTGGGACAAGCTATTATAGAAATTGATTTCGGACATTGAGTAATTTGATAGAAAAAAGACAAAGTTTCATGTGTATAGAAATTGCAATGTTTTAAAGTTAATACGTTGAATGATTCAATGGAATGAGATAATTTAGATACTTAAAGCTTGAAAGATTTGAAGGTATTATGCCTTGAACCTATGGTTAATACTTGATGCTTAAATTACACATAAATTGATATAAAGAAGAATTTTAATGACAAGAACTTAGAAAAGATGAACTTTCATATTTTTAGAAATTGTGATGTTTTAAAACTAGTTTAAAGCTAGAGATGTTTGAAAGAAAGTAAATGTGTTTCAAAGGAGTTTTAACTAAGGGCTCACATGAGGCACTCAAGAACCCAAAGCAAGTGTGAGTGCCTTTTAGGGGAGGAAAGCTGTGCAGAATCTGTTTGCTAATGGCGGCGACATTAGCCTTGGTGCACCTCGAATAACCCAGCTAGCAGGGTGATTGCTAGCCCGGCATGTCGGCCAACATGTCCGGAATATATAGACACACACAAGCGTGAATTTATCTTTTACTGCTGGAGTTAGGCCACAAGGCTACCCAATCAGGCAGCTATTTCTGAAATAGGATCCTCCCTTAAGCTTTATGATGATTTTGAAACAAGTATTTACTTTTCATGTTATGAGAAAGTATTTCTGTCCCTGAGCCCAGATCTTATATCCTTATTATGCATATGATTTGTTACATCTAGTTGTAAAAGCGTTATATATATATATATGGATGTTTTAAGGACAGATTATACTTCAGGTATGTTTTGCCAGAAAGTTTATAGTATGTTAACATATAGACAAAGCTTTTCCTTAAGAGATGATGTATAAGTTTTTCGAACAACTTATGAGTTATACTTTTGCTAAAAGTTAATGTTAAAGCTTGTTCCACTGTTGTTATAAATATATTATCCCTCACTGAGTCCGTATGACTCACTCTTTTCTCTCTCTCTATATTTTTAGACAGGTGCGGGGCCGTGCTCAAGCTTCTGCAGTTAACTAGAAGATTCAACATTTAGGCTTAATTATATAATCTCTAGAAGTGCTCCATTAGTCCACAGGCAGGGTCCTCCCTATATCAGTTTTAATTTTTAATAAAAAGCATGTTGTTTTTAGTTAAGTCAAGTTGCTTCTAATGATTATGGGTTAATGTTCATGATGGATACATATGTATATATTTTCATAAGTATAATTACGTTTTAAATTCCTATATTGTGTGTTGTGGGGTGCATTCGGAGAATGCCTGGATCCCCAATGATTTTGTGTGTTTGGATTGTTGTGCAAGTGGAGGATCCGTATTTGGGAATAGTCCTAAATACAAGGGAGACTCTGCCTAATTTTTTTTAGAAAAAATCTAGTGTAGGCTTGCTAGGGGACGTGTCCTCTATGTGCCGGTCACGTCCTGAGTGGGGTCGTGACAAAGAAGGTACTTCTATAACATAAACACTTGGAACATTGGACAAATCATGGAAAGTTCAAGTGGCAGAGCTAATTGGTATGCCATTGAAGACTATCTTTGTCACTTTCGATTTCAATATCGTCATCGAATTCCTCATCCTCATCCTCAATACTGGCCTCCCTATCATCAGCCTGATGCATTGAATGCTGCCTCAATAGTTTAATTATGTTAACTTCCCCTGAGACGGAACATAAATTGAAGGGGATGTCGATATCAACAATAACCTAGAAGGACTTGGATCATCGGTTTGGTAAGCTTGCTCAGATACTTCTTTAAGCCTTACTGTACCCCTTGGTTTGTATTTTATTACCACCTTCCTATAGATTTGCATCTTCTAAGGGATGGCAGGTAACAAACTTGTCTTACATTTTGGTCGATGATAAATGGATCATACTTTACATATTTTTTAGTGTGGTTAATCTTAATTATTTTATAGTGATTGTGTTTATGTTTCTCTCGAGATGTGTTGGATCATGTCATTCACAAGCGAATAGCACAACTCTTTTAAAAGGTTCACCATAGTACTCTAACTAAAATATTTCATTAACTATTCTATGTTAGTCACTTTCTCCATATCCAGTATTTCCCCTAATAAAAACCCCAGTGATGTTAGTGTTCTTCCCCCTTCCTATTCAATTGTATGAAACTTGTAACCATTGACACGGTACATTGGCCAACTCGTAGCTTTAGTTTTTGGATCCCAAGCTAAATTATACAAGTGAGAATTTGTTAGACCATTTCTCTGATCATGCACCTAAATATAAAGATTGGAATATCAATCACATAATAATACAAAAACAAAAATACGAATAACAAAATAGAATTACTTTGTCACATACAAATGATTTGAACCATTCAAGAAATTGTTCAATGGATTGTTAACCATATAGTTGTTCAAAATACCTATAAACATTAGACAAAGTACAAAAGAAGGTAGCTTGTCACAATTTACCATTATATAAGATTTCAAGAATTATAGAACAAAGAATACAATAAAATAGTTTATTAATTACCTTCTAAATGACTCTACTTCATCACTAGCAATATATGTAAATGGTTAGATTTTCATTCACTCCCAGTCAATCATCAGTCTTTGCATCGTCTAGCAGCACAACCATTTTGGTTGAATACTAACAAGGTTGGATCGATTGAGCTTTCGCCACTATCATCATTCCGACCAACTCTGGTTCTCCTAGATTGGACATGAGGGTCAAAGTAGTAGAAGCAAAAGTTAGATGCCTCCTTTAAAATATACACTTGACATATCGATCCCTCTACTTTAACTCTATTCTTTACCATTTTTTTTGAACCCTCCTATTTTTTGCTCTAGTAGGTATATTGTAACATCAGAAAAATTTTATCGTTTTAACCGATTTGTTCAATTTTAACGAATCAGTGAAATTAATTAGAAATCAATCAGATATTTAATCAGAAGCCAATTAAAGGCTAACTAGAAATTAATTAGATATTAATTAGATGGATTAGACTTGAGGGAATAGGAATAGACACATAGAAATTCTCACAAAAATTTCCAAACCATTTTACCAATTTGAAGGGAACCGGTAGAATTTCAGTATTTTAAATTGCCAAAACCGAATCAACAAAATTATGCACCTAAAACCCTAAAATGAGTGGCTAAAACTTAGCCACTCTTATTCAAATTTGGGATGCCACATGTTGCCCAAAAGGAGGAAGAATTTGGCTTCATTATAACTACTCAACCTTTCCTCCAATCACAAGCCTTCATTTCAACCACTTCTTACCTTTTAAAAATATCACAATTCTCCCTATTCCCTTCCTTTTTTGGAACGCCATCTACTGCCTTTCCTCTCCTTCAATTCTCCTTTCAACTTACCCCCACTCCCCTCCATCTTCAATTTCTATTAGCTCTTGGCCACAAAAATCTCAAACTAGCTAGTATTGGTATCAAGTTGAAGATAGGATTTACTTGCTTGGTTGGTTTTCTTGGATTGAGGATGATTAGAAAATTTTCTTTTACTCATATAAATGATGATCTATGGTGATGATGTGATTATTTATGATTGATTTAGCATATGTTTGCTTGGGTTAAATTGGATATTGAATGATGAACACAAGAATCAACAAAATAGAACTAGATTTTCCTCCAAATCCCTACGGTGTCTGTACTGTCACACTGTACGAACTCACCCATAGACACCAAATTGATATGAAACTAATTTTAAATAAAACTAGACATTTAGGAATTTCCATAAATATAAATTATAAGATCATTAGGTTAATATTGAGGGAAATATGGATTTTGGAATTTTGCCCTAGGTTTCTAAGTTTGATTTTGGGTAGGGTAGGTTATTTAGGGTAAAACTTGCCCTATACAACTTGGAATGGAGTGAAACAAAATTTGGTAGAAAGTTAAGACATAGAATAACACTAATTTTATAGTCAAATTCATTTTCTATAATTCCCAGTAAATTATTGAAGTTGCCCTTTGTTCTATTGGAACAGAGGCAGAGCAATCCAAGTCTATCAACTTTGTGAGCTCATAACTGGAGCTCTCCTGAATCAAATGAAGTGAAACTTTTTGGGTATGAAAACTTGATCAATAATCTTTAAATCAACATAGGTTTGGTAAGAATCCAAGTAAGTTTCGATTTTTAGTGAATTTTCACTTTTGAGTGTGTAATTTTGGATAGTTACAGGACAGGCCAAGATAGAACCCTAATAACTTGAGCTACATTTATCAAAATTAAATGGGACTAAAAAAGTTAGAAAATAGACACATAACACTCCAACACATCCAAAATTTAGATCCAAAGGAGTTAAATAGTTATTATGGCTTATTTTCAGAAAATCGGGCATAAATGAATAACATGAGCAGAAACTTATACTTAGGTGTAGATATTGAGTCTTTGGCAATGTTATTGAATGATGTTGAGAAATGAATGTGTTATTGTGGTTTCTTTGTATAATTGGCTATCTGAATACTAGCACTATTCATGGAGAAGCGGATACGATCCGTCATGCTGCCAAAATTTCGATAAAGATTATATATAAATTATGAGATACACATCGATACATGTGCATACTTGCATGAAACTTATAAGAGTCATGTTATGAGGAAAGTTCCATTATACCTGGGCCAGCCCTAGATTAAAGTTAAGGGAAATAGATCGGTGGAAAGGTTGGGGAAAGTAAACCCAATATTCCTATATAGGAACGAGCTCAATCCTGAGAAGCAGACTATTACCCAGGAGTTATATGGCCAAAAACTCCCAAGGGACCAAGTGTGGAAAAATGTAAATCATATGAGTTAAAGGATCATTAAAGCTAAGTGCATTTCACTTCCATTCATATTTTCATATGGTTCTATTTATTAATCCTGAGCTAAATGCATGGTTATTTGTATATCTCTTGTGCTTATATCCTTGTTTATATTGTGGATAATATACAAATCATGTTAGGAACATGTATCTGTTTCCACTTCTTCTTATTTCAAGTAAAATTTAAGTTTTGCTTCGAGTTTTGCATTTTTTAAAATTAATTGAATAGAATATCAGAGCTATGTTATACTTGTTTTTAATTCAAATAAAAGCCAAAGCAACTTAGGATGATGGCGATGTCAGCATAGTATAGTTTAGAATCCTACTAAGAATTTCATCAAATTCTCATGCTATTGTATATTTCCGCCTCATTCTCAGACCATGAACTCAAAGGCGACCTTCACCCTCTTTGTCAAGCTACTTGATCTCCAAAATCACTATAACCCCCTACTTGATTCTATGTACATAGCTGGTACCTGTCATTTTCGCTTGTATATGTTCTCTCATAGGGACTTCATTGTTCCTCTCCACCACCCGCTGTTTGATCCATCCACACCTTACATGGCCATCCCCCTGCATATGGCTCAGCCAGCTCCAGGTCCAGCACCCCCGCCATCACCTACTTCACCGCCACCACAGATGGTACCCATTATCTCATCCGACAGCGATCCGTCAAAGGAGGCAACTTCCTCACTTTCTTCTTCTAGTTCAAATGGCGACAGCTATGCCCCGGCCAGCCCTGGCATGGCCAATGAATTCCTTTGTTCGGAGTCCAACTAGACGGGATCCATCCACCAGCAAATACACATGTACAGTGTAACCATTTTTCGACAGTGATGAGACTTGGGCCACAGATCTAGGTTTCTTTTGGAGTATGTAGGTCTACACTTCATGAGTATGGGTCGATTCATTTTGTGTAATGGCCCAACATTATTGTACCTACAGTGTTTATTTCGCTATGACTTTAAACTCAACACTTATGTATATATGCTAAGGAAGGTTCTATAGATGTATGACACTGCTTTCTATCTGACTTATCTGTTTTTTGTTAGTACGTTGCACCTCATTGAAGGTGTTCATAACATTCATGAGTAGAAAAAAAAATAGTAAATAATAAATAAATGAATTAATAAATAAATTAACTATATATATAATAATAACAATAGAGATCTTGACGTTGAAATGGTGGACCGTCAATGAATTAAGATTAATTGATATAAGAGATAATTACACGTAACAGACTGCTGGGTAAAATATTATGACTTAAGCATGATATTATATCTGGTAGGGTGTTACATATATCCACTTGGATAGATCCACATACCTGAGCTTCATAGGCCAAGTGTACAGGCAAATGCTCCATAGAGTCAAAAAATCCAGGAGGAAAGATCCTCTTTAACTTACAAAAAATAATGGAAATGTTCTTTTCCATGACCAAAAGATCATCAACCGTGAGAGTGGTTGAATACAAATCTCTAAAATACCACTCAACTCAATTAACGGCCTCCAAACATGATCAGGTAGTTCTCTCAATACAACAGGCAACAAGCACTCCATAAATACATGATAGTCGTGATTTGTCATGCCCAAAAACTTTCCCTGTGCAATATTCAAACACCTACCCAAGTTTGAGGCATAATCATCCGGCATTTTTAACTCTTGCAGCCACTTACACACATCTTGTCTCTGCACAAAGGTTAATATATAATTTGCTTTAGGCTTACATTAATAACCATCTCTTAAGGGTTGTAAATTTAACTCAGGGCATATACAGTATTGCTCTATACTCATCTCTGCTTTCTCATTGTATTTAGTTCGATCACTATTCATACAATGTATATAATATTATCAAGGTTTAAATATGTTTTTGGTCCCTATAAAATTAATAAATTTTGGTTTTAGTCCCTAAGAAATTATTTTTTGGTCTTGATTCAAATATTTCCAAAAATTTTGATTTTACTCCCTTTTTTCTTTTGTTTTTTGGTTTCGATCCAATGGTTTTGGTCCCTACTTGAACATGGGAAGGGTGACATGACTATTTGTCATCCATGTTATCACTTAACAAAGGCAGACTAACGATAGGGATTAAAATCCAAACTTTTCGAAATGTTTGGATGAAAACCAAAAAATAAAAAATTCTTAAAGGTTAAAATCAAAATTCACTAATTTTATAGGGACTAAAAACATATTTAAGCCTATTATCAAATACGCTCTTCTCAACATGCAACACATCTAAACAATGACAGGCAAACTGATCCTTCCAATAGAGTAGTTCCCAGAATATACTTTATTTAGTCCAATTGTGTTCTACCCTATAGCCAGGCAATATAATGGATTTCCCAACTTCTGTAATCTTTGAAAGTCGCCTAAACCTGTCCCAAATTTGCTGAATTGTAGGCCTACTAGGAGCCTCCTCACTTTTTATGGTCTTCTTTCTAAATCCATACCTATTACGCCTATAAATATGATCTATATCTAAAAAGCTTTTATGACAATCAAACTAAGAATTCTTTTTGCCATATTTTAGAGTGAACGCTTTTGTTTCCTCCATACATATCAGATACGCCAATTTCTCCTATGCCATCCATCTAGACAACATCCCATAAGCTGAAAAAAATCATTGATAGTCTACATCAATGCTGCCCTTAACCTAAAATTCTAGTTGGTTGAGATGTCATAAGTTAAAACACCATCACACCATAATTCATTCAATTTATCAATTAAAGGTTGAAGATAGATATCAATCTTGGACTTCAAATTATCAAGACTAGGGATTGTGTAAGTTAAGAATAAGTAAGGATCTTTCATGCACATTTCACACAAAAGATTGTAAGAAGTAACAATCACATGCCAACAAGAATATAGTTTACTAAATTGATTGTTAGGAGTAAAATCATCGGCATATAGCCCTAACCTAATATTGTAGGGATCAGATACAAAATCAGGATAGATTCGATCAAAATGATGCTAAACATCACCATGAGAAGAATGTGTCATCACACCATCAGTCATTCGGTTCTCAAAGTGCCATGTCATGTAAGATGCTGAACTTATTGATGCATACAACCTTTTAAGTCTAGGGATTAGGAGCAGATAGTACAATCTTTTATATAGAACATCCTTACATGTCACACTTTCCTCTCTTTCTCTCTTTAGCTTAAACCTAGGCTCTCCACATAATTTACAATGAGTCAAGGTAGCATCATCTTTGTAATAGAGCATACATCTATTCAAACAATAATCAATCTTTACTTCATGCAACCCAAGCTTAGAAACTAACTTTTTGGCTCGGTAAATGTAACATCCGAAAAATTTTAACATTGTTAAATCGATTTATTCGATTTTATTGCATAATATAGATTAATTAGAAATCAATTAAGTATTCATTTAGAGCCAATTAAGTATCATTAGAGATATTAGACTTGGGAAAAATTAGAATAGAAACATAGAAAATCTCATAAAATTCTTCAAAACCGTTTTTGCCAATTCGAAGGAAAATCAGTAGAATTTCGGGATTTTAAACTGTCGAAACCCAAATGGTACAATTTCACAAAATAAAAACCTAACATGAGAGGCTGAAATTCAGCCATTCTCCTTCAATTTGGTGGCACCACATGCTACCTAGATAGAGAAGAGACTTGGCCAACCCATAACCACCCAAGACAACAACCAATGAGAATCAAAAACTCCAACCATCTAGATGGTTTTTATTGCCAATTCCTCCTCAAATTTTCGGATTTCATATACACCAAACTTCCTTCTCTCATTCTCTTCCTCAACTCCATCTCTTCACCTTTATTTCTTCACCTCATCCCCACATCTTCACCCAAAGTTGCTTCCTTGTTAGCTCAAGCTTGAAAACTAGGTAGGATTCAAGTTCTTGCTTAGTTTTTGTAGATTTGTGACTGATTTTGAATTTTGCTCTATTCATCTAAGTGAACGCATATGGTGTGATTTTGATGATTTGTGACTGATTTAGTAAGTATTTTGTTGAGTTGGAGTTATATCTTGCATGAAAAACAAGAAAGGAAGCAAAATAGGAAATCTAGAGTTATTGATTCCTAGGGCGTCCGTACTCACGGACTGTACAGACTCTCATCCAGCCATTATAAATTAATGAAACTATTTCTAAGTGAAACTAGACATCTATAGCTTTCCAACCATATAAATTATAAGTCCATTAGATTAGTATTGAGAGAGATATGATTTTTGGAATTTTACTTAGGAATCCTGTATTGTTTCAGACAGTATGGGTTGTGAACGGTATAACTCAACCTACACACCTTCAAATTGAGTGCAACCAATTTTGTTAGAAATTTAAGACATAGAATAATATTCTATAAAAATTTCAGAACCAAATTCAACAGTTGTTGCTCCCAATAAATTCATAAAATTGCCCCATGTCCTAACTGGACTAGAGCAGGGCAATTTAGATTAGCCAAATTTACAAGGTTATAACTTGAACTCTATTTACTCAAATGACATGGGACTTATTGGATATGAAAATTGAATCAATAAGCTTTAAAACAATATAGGTTTGGTAGAAATGCAAGTAGATTTCAATTTTTGGTAGATTTTTACTTTTGAAGGTGCAAATCTGCCCAGCTACAGGGCAGGTCGAGGTAAATCCTCAATAACTGGAGCTATACTTATCAAAATCAAATAGGACGAAAGAAGTTAGAAACTAGACATATAGAATTTTATTATAGCCAAATTCAAGTCCAAAGGAGTTAAGCAAAATTTATGGCATGATTTTTAAATTCGGGCAGATTTGGGTGCTATAGGCAGAATTGTTATTTGAGTGTTTGGCTACTCTATTGCATGAATGAAATTCCAGTAGAACTTGATGATTGTAAACCTATAATATTACTGAGGGACTAATGTATGATGTTAACTCTACTATTATGACTGAATGTCTGTGTGAGCTAGCATTATTCACGGTCAGGCGGACTCGATCCGTTATGCTGCTAAAATTTCGGCAGGAATATGTGAATGATAAACATGTTTATATGTTATGTCCATGGATGCATATCATGCAAGCATAAATGTTTAAAATCCATATATGAAAAATGTACATAAACCTCTCATACATGAAAATATGTGCATATGAACTATGAAAGCATATGAAAGATAAGATGAGATCCCTTCACTTGGAGGCAGTTAATAGGTCCCTCCTTGTGAAGGCAGTTAAATAGACAAGATGTGGATCTCTTCACCTGGAGGCAGTTATTTGGATCCCTCCCGGTGAAAGTAGTTAAAACTATTGGATCCCTCTATATTAGAGGCAGTTAGCTAGCTGAGTCCCTCCAATATAAAGGCACGTGGGTCCCCTTGTAGGTCAGTATTGAGTGACGACGGTCATGAGTTGAGCTCACTCCTAGATCAGTCTACTCAAGGGCAGAAAAGATTAGAGATTAAAGATTAAAGGACATAGCAGACACCCTAGGGATGGTGATACGTACCGCCTAGATGTGTCAAGCAAAGAAAGTAAAGGAAGCATAAAAGTATATGCATGATTTTATGATGGACATGTTATACATGCACAAGTTATGGTTCTGTTATCATTACTATGATATTACAAGTTATATTGTTGTTATGACTATTATCATGAAAGTTGCTCTCGAATATGTTGTACTTAGGCTTTCAATCCTTACTCTTTGTATCAAGTGCATGAATAAAATTAACTCTACTTCGGATTATATATTTTCAAACTATAAAACTGAAATGTTTGTATAATATATTCACCCTTTTCATAATAAACCGAAGCAGTTGGAGATAATAACGATGACATGGTATATGGCGAGTAAGGAATCCTACTGAGAATTTTCAATTCTCACTCCTATTTTCGTGTTATCTCCAGATAGTTCAAGGAATATTGAAGACGGCCAGGGGTAGTTGTCAGACAAGGTCCGTTCAGGTAATAGTAATAATTTCCGAGTTTGATATTATGACTTAAGCACAGTACCATACGGGGAAGGACGTTACGGTAAAAGTCCTTTGGGATAGTTTCAGGTTCCAGACTGATATCAATTAATATCACTCATCAATGAGACCCACTGATCAATGGAACTTTGGCTTTGGTTCGGATTTGACTTATTACTTAACGTTCTTACCGTCAGAGACAACTATGAATGCGCACACCCTTCCCATAAAGGCCTATTCATTGCCTCTAAGAAACTATAAAATCTCTAATTATCACGAATTGGGAACCTCTTCTGAAGATTCACAATACATTTCAAACTCATGGTTGACAGTATCAAAAATCATCTTTGATAACGACTAAGGTTATCTTCTCAAGTGACATTATCACCCTCTTCGTTACCTGCATGGATCCTTTAGTCGAACTACTTCCAACATAACTATCACCAAATTGATTCTCTGGTGGTAGGGCTTCCCTATGTTCAGTTTAAACCCAGTAATTAGGCTTAAACCCATCCTTGTATAGGTGATATCTAACGGACTCTATGTCTAAAAACTTCCTATATTTACATTTACAATAAGGACACCTAACTGTCCCTTCATATGTAAATTGTTCTGTTCAAATATAGGCCGTTATGAATCCCTCAACTCCTTCATAAAATTTTGGTTTAATCCCCCTCGACTTGGGTGCAATCTATTATACATCCATGCTAGTTTTGAGCAAATATTTTGTATCTCAATAATATCACACACCTACATAGCAATACAATCACACATCAATCAAAAAGATTTAGACAAAGTCTCCCCTTAAATTAGGATCCTCCACAAAATTAATTTATCCACTAAACGCCCTTAACAATTACTTATTTCATTACAATAATTATTTAATTCAAACAATATTCTAAATTATTAACAAAATTTGGGCAAAGTCTCCCCTTATTTTAGGAGCTTTCACAGAAATTATTTTATCAATCAAACATAAATAACAAATACATACAATCATATAAACTAATCAGTTAATCCTAAAAACTGTTGTAGAACACATCCCCTTACTTCACATCCTGCAGGCATACAACACCATAGCACACAATTAAAATAATGGGAAGGAACTTTAAGCTTTTCCCTAGTCATGCAATCCCATCTTTCTTTTTCCATCCTACAACACTATCCTAGAAATTTTAAGTCTCTAATATTTCAAAAAATAATGTTTAAAAATGGCTACAATATACATACCTAAAACTTCCCAACTCACTCTAATCAATCAATACACCAATCACTAAGTGCTCCAAATGAGATCTTTAACAATCAACATAACAAATTAAGTTAGTTAATTAACTTAGAAACTAAAAACTTTAAGTGAAGAAATGGAATAACAAAAAGAGGCTAAATAAAAAAAATAAAATGATTAAAATACTCATTGACATATCACAAACACAATAGTGGTCTCCAGCGGTGAAATGGAAGCTCTGGCAGCAAGAAAATGGCCTGGACTATAATGGGGAATGTGTGTGTGTGTGTGTGTGTGTGTGTGTGTGTGTGAGAGAGAGAGAGAGAGAGAGTAGAGAAAGAGAGCCTTTATCACAATGAGAAAGAAGAAGGGGACGATCGCATTTTAACATTCTATGTCATTATTAACTATGCATTTTCCATCAGTAATAATTTAACAAAACGATTCGTTTCATTAATCATGTGTTACTGATGAATTTTATGTCGGTAAAATGATAATGAAATGATTTGTTTAATTGACCATCCATTATTGATGGAAAATTTGTCAGCAATATGCAAACTAAATAGCTTTTGGCAGTAATTCTAAATTTTAAATATAGACAAAAAATCTGTTGGTAATAAAAGAAAAAATAAAAAAAATTAATTAACATTTATTTTGTTTAAATTATCGACGAATTAGTCATCAGTAATTTATAAAATTTTTAAATTAGATTAAAAAGAAAACATAATTGCTTACTGACAGTTTTTCTGTCGATAATGATTTGGCGCCATTAAGTAGGAACATTTATCAACAGTTACCAATGGATTATTTTACCGTCGGTAAAATTCCACATCAATACTTTGCTTATTTTTACTGACGGATTGTAACCGTCAGTAAAATCCATCAGTTTTTAACAAATTTCTAATAGTGTACAACAAATACTCCATCGTCATAATCCATCTGTGCAGGTGTTTCGTCAACTATCACAACTACCAAATATTCATGATTGTAGCCTGATTATCAAAGAGCGACCATTTGATGAACCACAATACAATCTTCCGACTGCTTCGCAAGTAGCCGCAGTTGTTGTTAGTGGAGATACATAATCAATAGCATGAGAAAGGGATATAAAGGTAGAAACTCAGTCAGGGGATCTAATAAGAATTCAAGAAACTACAAGCTATTATGATCCTTTGTAGTATCCTATTTTGTTGCCCTGTGGAACATACAACTGGGACTTTGAAACTAAAAATCATTATCGTAGATCCATCACATGCCGTGAATATTATAGCTATATGCTTTAGATACATTTATTGAATTCCAAGAATGTGATGATTGATGAGTTGAATTCTAATCCTTTTATTCTGAGAAGATGGATATGGCTAATCAAGACTGGATCCAGTTGATTTTAGGTTCTGGATAGCAGTAACTCTCTTTTTGTGGCTATTGTAGTGGTTCTTGGCTTTCTATTTTATTTTTATTTTTTTTGTGTTGCTAGGTAATGACTGTTGTTGAATCTTTGTTGGCCTATGTTGCTTGTTTTGTTGCTTGATAGACTAGTTTGGATGTAATTTTGTTCTCATATGTTTGGGGTTGAGTGGTCTATATTTATCAAAAAAAGAAAAAGAAAAACTCTTGAGAATAAGGTAACATCTTTTTTCGATAATTAAAGATAATGGTAATATAAGCCTTTTCCTCCCCTCTCTATCCTCTTCTAAATCAAACTCATTTGATATGCTATATTGGATCTAATAAGGATAAAGCATATATTATAACTTTATTTGTTGTTTAATGTAAGTAATAAGTTGTATTAGTTTATTAATTAAAATCCCTTATATATTAAAATGGTGAATAAATTAATCCAATATGTGGATGTAGGATTAAGCCTGATTGAATTTTAAAATAGAAGGATTCTCCTTCTCTTACTCCCTACAACTTTCTCTTTTTTATATTTTATTTAAATAACAAAAAATAATACAAGTAAACAAATAAAAATATAACTAAAAATATAAAATACTTAAATAATATTCAATTTTAAATTTATAATATAAAATTAAATGATTAGGATGATCTCAGGAGAAAATGAACAATTCTAGCAAACCAAGAGACAATGATGTGCAGTCTAGGAAGCACAAACACAGACATGGATACTTGACATGACACAGACAAGGATACAGACACGGAGATACACAAAATTCATAAAATTACATGACATGGATATAGCATATATATATATATTAAACAAAAAGCATAATTCATAATCATATTATAACACTTGTAGTATTTATAGATGTCAAACTATCAATTTTCATTACCTTCTAAACCCCTTCCAAAAAATATGGAGCATTCTTAATGTATCATATGTACCTTCTTTCTATGCCCCTTCCAAAAAATTTGGGATACTATTTTTATTGATATCTTAAAATAAAATAAAAAATTCTAAATAAACTTGTGATTTTGGGTTTTTTAATTCTTCTTTGGTCTATCAAATAATTGAAAAAAAAAAGTATTAGGTCGTATCTTGACCATGTGTAAATCGTGTCCATATGATATACAAGCTGTGTCCAGTTGTATCCAATGCATGTTTGAGCTAAAAAATAATTGTTTAAATAGAATACGTAAGACTGAATGTCGGATATTTGTCGTATTGCTTTCTAACTTGCATTGGTGCTCACTTATATCGGACATGAGTACACACCATCAAATTGGCGTGTCCATGCTTTACAGTGTGCAATCAATCACAACATGACACGTCACACCTGGAGGAGATCAAACGTCCTTGACAAGCCAAAGATACAATGCCTAAAACCGAAATGGAACACTATGGAATCGACCAAGTTAGCGAGCGGGCAAACGGATGGACTAGCTCACAAACGATAGAGCCCACTTGAAAGATGGTTGACCAAACATTAAGCCTAACCTCGCTTCGTGCACTTTGCTCTCCAAGTTCGAGACAACAGGACCCGTGGATTGGTTGGTCAATTGGACAAGGCTATGCCCCTCCCTGAGCTAACCTATCCCCACCTTTAATTAGTTTATGACTATTCACATGTCAAGCTTGGGTCAAGAGGGCTTATTGACCGGCCTCGACCCAAGCAAGCGGTTCTCTAAAATATAATATAATAAATTTATTGAAAGATATAACTAAATTTATTGGAGACGTTAACCGGGTACACCCCATAAGGTAGAGAGAACAAGCATTTGCTGCTTTATCTAAACATGAAATGGATATAGCACTCACATATTTCAACATGGAATGGAAATAACATGCTAAGGCACCTCGTCTTATTAGTTGGGATATTTCTAATTACTGTTTAACAAGTCCTCCGAACATGTAAAGGGGATGGGCTGAATAGCTAATGATAATATGCGACTCTTGATTTCAAGATCTTGAATAGTATGACCATCTCCATGCTGGTACATGAATAGTCCCGTTCTTGCAAGGTTTATCGTACTTTCTATGAAACTTTGAGGCAAAGAAGAATTATGAGCTTCTTTATTCATCTTCTTCCATGTTAAGAGCAACAGAGATTTTATATGCTCTCGAGCACTTGCTTCAGAAGCTCCAGTTTCATTCATATAGCATTGAATTGACTTCAGATCATCACCCATCTCTTTCTCACGCTGAAAATGGCAGACAAAAAATATGAGAAAAAATAACAAGATAAATGTTGAATTCAAGAGTGGTTTATAAAAAACAAGAAAGAGATTTAGATGGGGTACGTTATATGTTCCAAGGTCATTAGCCAGGCGTAAAATAATTCCCGAAAATCGAATCAGGTCAGAGTATTCTTCTAAGTAAACCAAGTCCTCCTTTCTTAGTGAATGTGGAATCGAAATGAAAGCATGAGTAAGTATAACAGGTGTACATATGGAAACCCATGCATTCTCCACGTACTCTTCAAAGCTTGGAGTATATCCACCATGGTGCCACTTTGCCTCAATAAAATATGATTTACATATATCTTGCCACTGAAATTTTTAGAAGTATAACAAGGACAACAACCTTGATTAATTAAGTACAATTAATATTGTGTGCTTAGAAATTTATACCAAATATATAAAATTAAGAGGAATAATATATGAAATAATTACTTACCGCTTTCTTTAGATATGGAGTGATATACTGTCCATTCTTTTTTAGATTTTCAAAAGCCAATTCATTCACAAAGTTATAGAGTGCTAGAAAACATATTTTCATGTAGTATGGGAGATTATCAATGGTGCTCGGGTCCCATCTAGAATCACAAAAAAAAAAGGTTACTAATAACTATTTATTTATGTTGGAAAATTTTCAAATAAGATAGGCTAAAAAGTATGACGGGAGCAGTGATTGCTAATTAACCTGTCAATTGCTTCTGTGAACAGCTTCAGATCTTCAAAGGTTCCATACACATCATAAACATCATCAATTGTGGTTGCTAGGGAAACGACCTTTGTTATGACTTTTCTAACATAGCCAAGATCTGGCTCAAAATTTGTTCCCATGCCCCAAGTGTAGCATTCTACCAACCTATCCCTAGCAAAGCTCAACTTTTCTGCAAGGCCAGTACTATTCCACCATCTTAAAAAGGAAGAAAAATATTTAGCATTATCACAAAGCATAAGAGCTATAACTATTATTGGTTTTACTAAAGGTAAAAACACCAAAGTAGATCGATAAGTGGGCAACCTCCGACAGTAACATCCCATTAAGTCTTAACTGTTGACAACATTCAAATCTAATTAAAATAGTAAAAGAAGGTCCCAATTACATGAACATATGTGTAAATCTGCTAGAGCAAATTTAATCTTAGTTGGATCCAAAACTGGTTCAAAACTAATGCTTATAATAAATTTCTTTAGATGAGTTTGAACCATTTCAATTGACTGAATTCCATAAGTTTTATTTGTTTTATGTTTTATTGGCTATACAGTTTTTATAATAAAAATAAAAGTTTCTATTTTCAAGTAATAAATAAATAAAAATAAATTGGACTTTTATTTTGGTTCGATTGAGATGATAAAAAATTGAAAATAGCCAAAAAAATTTCAAATATATTTTTAAAAGAATAAGTTGGCATATTTATGGACTCGTAAATATGAATTAAACTTTTTAAGAACTTTATCTCAAATTCTCTTAACAGTCAGAAGTTAAGTGATAATCAAACACCTTTCCTCTAAAAATCTAGCCATGTTGTATAGATAATACAGATTTCGAAAAGTTGCTAAACACTCTTTTAAGTGTATGTTTGTGACTTTTATTTTGGAGGAGAAGGGAAAGAAGAGAATGGGTTTGAAAAGTAATAATGAGTCCATTTTATTTTTTAAACCCATTCTTTTCCCTCTTTTCTTCTTCAAAATCAAAATTCATAAACAAATCTTAAAAAATTTAGGATGCACTAATTGAGCTACAATCTCATTTGTCATCATACAAATAATCAAGTCAAAGCTTTCTAGCCAAACTTGGCACATACTTAATTTAGAATGAAAAATTATTAGATATTCTTAGAGGAGGAGAAAAAAGAAAGTTGTACTTAGTAGCATTCACTATATCAAATATATTAGCATTGTGGGTTATTACTATCTCCCATTTTTTATTAGATTTTTAATGCAATAGTTAATATGTCAAGTTATGAATAGTATAACTTTTTTCATACTTTAGGAACATTATGAGAATTTATCTAATTTAGAAGCTGTAAACATAACGGCTGCTCTCACCCTGATGTACACTTCAGTTCCTCGTGGTAGATGGTTTGAACAATGTTGAATTCCAATTTCGCTAACTGAAGTAAAGTAGGACTCATGTTTTGGCTTCTTTCATATGCATGAATGAACCACTGTGCCTCCCATCGGGGTATCCTCCAATGTAATGGAAGCTCCAAAGCATGATCAATTAGGAGTGATAGGTGATTACCTTCATTATGCTTCAGATATTCTTTAAGAGTTTTTGAGGTGAAAACTCTTGCTTTATCCAATATAGTTTCATCTTCCAGTGAATGAAATGAGGCTTCATACAGTGATAACATTCCCTCAACATCTGATTGGCATTTCTCGAAATCACCTGTTTCGTCTTGAAAGCTAACAAAAACATCTGCAACAACAACATAAATACACACACACACACACACACACATTATTTGTTGTCAATCTCAACCAAATATAAATATTCCCAAGTTGTGTCCAGCGATAAGAAGTTAAAAAACCTGCTGATATGTCATAACCATGTTGCCTTAAGAGCCTGAACTCGAGTGCTGTGGCATATAAATTATTCTTCTTCTTGGAGTTATCCATGTTGTAAATATTGTCCAGTATGTTCCTTGTTTCATTCTTAAAATGATAAGCCACTCCAAGCCTTTGCAGGACATCGACAAGCTCAAGTTGATCAAGTTGATTTTCCACTTTGCAAAGCATCATTCTAACCTCTTCCTTCAGCACTCGGCTTTGCTCTACGTACACTTCTTCCTGCATTAATTTGACTACATTGCATTAGCCTGAGCAAAACTTCTATAAGGAACTTGAAAAATATGAAAGAAGAAGAATGGAAGTATGAAACGGACCATACCTTGTATTCACTACTCAATGACTGGATAAAATCAGAATGCCAAATAGAAGGTTGAAAATTTTCAGATCGACGAAGACTTGTTTGACTATTGTTAGAAACGTTATTTGATGCATTGCATTGAGTTTGACGAGGGACATTGAAGGTCCTGCTTGCTAGAAATGATGACTTTCTTTCCGGAGGAAGAGGCATTTTAGTGAATCTAGATGGGATTGAAATTGAAGCAAGTGTTGGCAGATCCATTAGCTAGAACTAGAAAGGTAAAAGCGATCTATACACTTAATTGGGAAGTTTTGTTGGCACTCCGTGGATTATGTTCTGCTCGTTGGCACCATAATCAAGCCTTTATATAGTTGATGAGCGCACAACCACGGTCTATGGCGTGTTCATCATTTTTCATGTGTACCATTCTTTTTTTATTTTTTATTTTTTTGGGCTACACTAAGTTTTAATGAAGATGATTTTTGAACATTGTAAAGACCAACACCTCTAAAAACACTCCACTAGGATTTCAAAAAAAGTTGAAATAAATAATTTAAAATATAAAATCAAGTTGATTAAATGATTGAATGTGATAGGGTGTTGATGGGAGAATACCCTCTTTTGCGTGTTCAAATAATACATATCAAGTTTTAAATAGGTATAGTTTATATTTCAAATATATAGCCTAAGTTTAGGTTTATTACTTGACATAAGTTTTTTTTTTTTTAAAGGTCTAGCCTAACCTTTTTAAATGTTTGATTTGACCTAAAAATCTATTTAAAGGCATAAATATTTAAAATAACATATTTTAAAAGGCTTCTAAATATATCAAAAAAATATATTTTTAAATAGGCAAAAAAATCTTTTTAGATAAACTGAAATGTCTATTTTTGAATAGATAAAAAGGTTTTTATTATTGTTAAGATTTTAAAATAGAGTTTAATTGGTATGCATTGATAGTGTAAAATAATTTTATACTGTCAACTAATAGAAATAGGGGAAAGTGAGAAATCATGATGGATCCCTCATTATAATGTGTGGTTATTTGTGTGAGTTGACACTTTTAACTATTTCTATTGGTTGACAGTATAAAATTATTTTATACTATCAGTGCACTTAAATTGAATTCTTTAAAATAATAATGATGATAAAAATAATAATAGGTTAGTTTGTTATATCCAATAAGTTTTTTTAATAGCTTTGACCTAACTTTTTGATTTAAAAAGTTTTTTGAAAAGCCTTTATCTACCTTATTTACTAAATAGCCTAGATTAAACAAACCTTCACGTGGGTTAGGCCGAGAGCTCTAATGAATGGTCCGGCCAATTTTCCACTACTTTGTGCTATAAAGTTATTTCTGCACGTTAGAATTTGCTCTCTAACTTTACTGCACGTATGGTTTTCATTTAACAATGGAACCACTGGACCTCGATGCTTGACTGCGAAATCATCTTCTCATCCTCGTTTCCTACTATTTTCGGGGCCAAAAAAGGATTAATTGTTTGCTTTAAATTTTTATTTTTAATGTTGACTATACAATATCGATAAAAAAATAATAATAAAAAAAATTATGAGGTAGTATATTTAAAATTCAAGTTGTGAGTGAAATTTGATTATCTTCGGTACATCAGAATAGGAAAAAAAACAACAGCCTACAAACGACAACACCCAAATTGTCTCCTGCAACAAAGAAAGGAGCTCCATGGGAGGTTGTCGAGGATCACCAAAGGATCATCACATCTTGTACCAAGCTTGGCCACCCCATCTGCACTGGAATTGCCTTCTCTCAAGGTGTGATCTAACCGGACCACCCAAACCTTATCCAGCAGCTTGCGGATATCATGAATGGTGGAAGCATATTTGTGGAAGACACGTGAAGAATAAGGATGTGGTCCCTCACCTACAAGTTAGTTGCTCCATGAAGTATTCACAGTTAATTGGCTAGCCTAGTGCGTGTATGATTAGAACTCATTCCGGATAAAATTGATTTGATTATAATTGATTTAATTAGAATTGATTTTGAGATAAAATGATTTATATTTGATAATTTCTCTGATAGTGATTCTGATAGAAAATAAAAATTTTTCACTTTTCTCAAAATATTATCAAAAATTGATAGAATCAATTTTGGGGAGTCAGAATCAATTCTGGGGGTGGCAAAAGTGCTCCCAAACATGCTAGTGATAAGTGAAATGGTTGATGTAACCCATTAAATAATTGATATGGCTCATTTTATGCCACATGAAAAATGACAAAACAAATTGTGATAAACATATTGCCAAAACGACCATCCAAATAATTCTTTAGGAGTGGCAATTATCGACTCTTGGTTGGGTGAATGAGTCAATCGAGTCACCTTGCATTTTTTTTTAATACTTGTATTATATTTTTAATGCGTCTTTCCTCACACAAATTTCCCGGACAAATTGAAGTCTAAATATTACATAAACAGAAATTATTTTTGTTAGGAAGGCTTATAATACGAATGAGTGACAAATGACAAGTATTTTTCTCATCCACTATCATCCCATGATTTCCACTCATTTTTCAAGTATTCATACTTTTATAACTTGCCACGTCGAGTTCGTGACTTAAAAGAAGTTTTTATGCTATATAGCACAACTGATACGTAAATTTACTTTTGTGTATGTTGAAATTCAACATTATTTATTTTGAAAAAAGAAAATTGCAAGAATTAAACTCTGAACTACTTAATCATGATAGACGATATAATAAAAAATGATGTACTGCAGGAGCGATCAGAGTAAGCTTATATATATAATTTTTATCAATTCAATGATTGAATTATAACTGCACATATTATGTAGATCATTTGTACCAAATTATAGAAGAATTGGATATCATTAAAAATGCGATCAAATAGCCCCATATATTTAAAAAATATTTATTATGTTGATTTTAATATCTATAAAAAGTGTATTAAACGATTTTAGATTAATGTAAAATTTATAAATATGATCTATAACATATGACGTTTTAATTCAATGGTTAGTTTTGGTTAAAAAATATTTTTAATAAAAAATTATTTAATAGTATAAGGTATGGATATAACTTATATCGGTATAAGTTGGTCGTCTTTCATGTGTGTGTGTGTGTGTGTGTGTGTGTGTATAACATCAATTTAGTATTTGAAAATTTGATATCAAATAGTTCCTTAAAAATTAAATCATGACATGACATTAGCTCCTAATTTTTTTTTATATCAAATAGATCACTAAAATTTGAAATATTACGTTACTTTGATCCCTGAATGATATATGTAACCTATACTTGATCACCCCTTTTCGATAAAGTATATATGAGTTTTCGAAAACCTATTTTATACCAAATAATTTTTAAAAGGACTAAAGTAGTGTCATATTTTAATTTCTAAAGATCTATTTGATGTTAAACAACTTTTAGGGATTAATATGACTCACAAGTTAATTTTTAAGACCTATTTGATGTCAAAAAGCTGTCAAGGAGTAAATTGATGTCACATGCATCTTTTTGGAACCAAAATACATATTTACTTAGTTATATATATCTTAACTACGTACACATGAAGAAGATAGTTACAAATCTTGAGCTACTTGTTTGGGTGCCATTATTTTAATAAAAAAGGATTTTTTTTTAATGAAAAAAGATCTTTTTATGTTTTTTCAGATGTTTGGGTGAAAATTTTTTAATGAAAGCAGAATGACTAGAAAAAAAATACAAAAAGATCATTTTGAAAAGTTACAATTTTTATCTTCTAAAAAACAATCTTCTTTATAACATAAAAGAAGATATTTAAGAATAAAAGAAAATATTTAATATGGATTTAAGTCATATATACTGTTAGTATAAAAAAAATTATAAAAATACCCAATTATATATTGTCATATCAACAAAAGTTTTCGACTCAATTATCTGGCTTGAAAAGTCTTACAAATACAAGTATGTAATTAGATCATAATATAACTCTTTATACTATCAATCTATACCAATTAAACTCTTTTAATATTACATTCAAATATAAAATAAATTTTATTTTTTCAAACTCACTTTTAAAAAAGTATTTTTTTTTAAAAAAATTGGATAAGCTCATCCAAACGAGCACTTATCGATTACTTCGATTTAGTTATCTCTGTTATAAAAATTATATTAAGTCTCCAAGGTGCATATATAATCCATTACTTTTTAGTCTTAATTTTAATACAAATTCTAACTTAATGATGGTGCCTTTGTTGTATAACATTGCATATATGTGGAGCCTCAAGAGATGGGTAAGTCCACCTATATTCAGGTACATTCTTATTCTAAATTTTAATCATAACAAAATGCAAAACGATGTGACCTAATGTTGATCTCCCTACTGGAAACACGCTACTTATCGACGAATTTACCAATGGAAAAGTTGACAAAATCCATTGGTAAGCATTTTACCAATGAACAAGATCCGTTGGTAAGATACGCATCAGTAATAATAGCGTCAGAAACAGTCATTGATGGAATTAAAACAATGAATTATTTATAATTACAGATGGTATATTCGTCGATAATTTTACATCTTTTTTTATATTTTAAAAATATTATCGACATATTATCCGTCAGTAATATAAAAATAATACTTTAACGAATATAATTACCAACAGAAAATACATCGATGATTGGGTAAATAATAATTTGCCTACTGATTATTGCCAACGGAAATTCCATCAGAAAATAAAGATTTTTTATTTTTTTCTGGTTTGTATTGTTAAAATTTGAAATTAGTATTTAAATGTTTTAAATTATTATTTTAATTATTTACAAATTCATATAAATAAAAATATAATAACATATAAAGAATATACACTGTTAATTAAAATAAAAATTGTCAATAATAGTATCCGAAATAAAATAAAATTGTTACAGTATAATTCTACAAACGGAAAAAAAAATCCTAAAAACTATGAATACTGATCATCGTTAGTATTCGAAATGTCGTTGTCATCTCCAGATATGTGGTGGTGTGGAAAATGTGGAGGCGGTGGAGGTAAGGGCAGAAGTGGTGGAGAATGTGCATTGGACGATGAACTACCACTCCACATCTGCTTGAAGTAGCTGTACATGGTCGTCATCCTTTGTTTCATAGACTGCATTTGCTGTGTCCATTGCTGCGTATACCTCTTATGCCGTTGATACAGCTCCATGTATCTCTTGTCGACCTCCTCGAGCTTCCTCTGTACCAATTCATTCAGTGTATGGACCTAATCACAGATGTCATCCGCATCAGTCCCAACAAGCCCAGCTCCAGACATAGAGCCTAGAGAATATAACCTATTGTAAGAAGTCCCCATACTGTAAATCCGCTCCTTGTAGTGGCCACAACTGTTCGGGGCCATATCTTGTTGTCGCTAATAGGTGGACCAATAGGAGTGCTCCCGTCCCTTGCTGTGAGGGCTGCGATCGAGCCTCGGTCAGCTGCTAGATGAATTCATGCTACAATTACAATAAACAAAACAAATTAGATTTAAAGAATAACAAATATAATAAATTAAAAGTATCAAAAACTAAAATTATAAGTGCTTACGTATATGGTCTTCGACCGAGTATCAACCTATTGGGACTTGTCCTGCTTCCGGGTGTGGGTTTCTCGGAATGACTCCCCCTAAGTTAGCAGCTTGCTCATCGCCTTCTCCTACATTTCAAACAATTTTCACGTGATTATATAATATTTAATATGAAAATTGAATAACTAAATGAGTAAAGAAAGATATTTACTATCCTCAGCACATGCCCTTAATGATAGTAGAGCCTCTAGTGTCCAACGAGCTACCTCGAGCTTATCTTCTAGTGGTCTGGGCCTTCACCTGCTTCGTCTTGAACTAGGGTGAGTCCTAGTGGGCCCTTAATGCATGGAGGATCTCATCAGTGAGCCAATGGGTGCTAGCATCGTTCTCCCAAATGTCGTGAAATATATCACAGAGTCACTTCCTGGCCCTAATCCTCAATGCCTTGTAGATTGAATCTTCCTTGCATGAATTAATAGTGAACATAGACTGCTTACAAATAACACAATAGTCAGCTCAATTGTAATAAATAATCATGTATAAGAATAAAAATCAAAACTAATAATAAAAAAGTAAAAAAGTAATGATTATTTTATCCTCTACTCTCTCCACCACAATTGTTGTGTAGCCTTAGGGGATCCTGAACAAAACCGGTATATGAGGCATGAAAGTTCTCTTAGAATACCTCAATAATCCTACGTAGGCCCGGTCATGATGGAATCCAACTGTGTCATAAACAACAAACTAAGTTAGGTATTTGTTAGTTAAATTTTCTATAACAATTAAAAATTCATAATAAATTTAAATTTGAAATTATTACCAGGATTTATCATTATATCTAAGCTCCACACGTTGATTCATGGAGCCCTGTGAAGGGGTGACAAGGAGGCCTGGGCACCCTGCAAACCAGGCTAGCTAGGGGTAAGGAAAGGTGTGGAACCAGGTATAGGTGATGTATGGGCCTCACCTCTTAGAGGTGGGGGTGTGGAGAAGGCTAAGGGGGGAATAAAGGCTGAGACCTTGGCTCCACAAACCCTAGTTTAGGTATCATAATAAACTCCTAGATATGTGAAGGATGATCAGGAGAGGTGGAAATAGTAGCAGTGATGGGAGTGGTGGACGCGAGCGCAGTGGAGGTGGTGGTTGGAGCACGAGAAAGTAGACCATATTTTCTCGATCTACCCCTGCCTTGTCTAGAACCAGATCTTCATCCTGTCATAAGTGATCTATATAAAATATCTATAAATCAATAAATATATACAACACACATAACATGCATATAATTATAAATGCAAAGAATTAAAGTATAATATCAAAATATATGTACAAAATTGAAAATATAAGACATATGCTGACTAAATAAAAACACAACACACTTGGCATTTCATTATTCTAAAAGTTGATGGCTATCTTCATCACTTTCGATTTCAACATTATTGTCAAATTCTCTTCTTCATCCTTATCCTCATCTTCAGTACTGGTCCCCCCTCTCATTAGCCTGATGCATTGAATGTTGCCTCGGGAGTTTAATTATGTCAACTTTCCCTAAGACAAAACATAGGTTGGAGTGGATGTCGGTATCAACAACAACAACCTTCGAAGGACTTGGATCATCAATTTGGTAAGCTTGCTCAAATACTTATTCAAGCTCTACTCTACCCGTTAGTTTACATTTTATTACCACCCTCTAGTTAGATTTGCATCTTCCAAGGTATGGTAGGTAATAGATTGATCAAAATTTTCATATCTTTTAGTGTGGTTAATCTCAATTATTTTGTAATGATTGTATTTATGTGTTTCCTTGGGACATATGGAGTTCCATCCTACAACTCTATCCTAGAAATTTTAAGTATCTAATATTTCAGAAAATATAAAGTTTAAAAATGGGTTAATGTATATACCTAAAGCTTCCTAACTCACTCCAGTCAGTCAATGTGCCAATCACCAAATACTCCAAGTGCTCCAAATGAGATCTTTAACAATCAACATAACAAATTAAGTTAGTTAATTAACTTAGAAACTAAAAACTTTGAGTAACGAAATGAAATAAAAAAAGAGGCTAAATAATAAAGTTAAACTGATTAAAATACTCATTAATATACCATGAACATAATGGCCGTCTTCGATGGCAAAATGGAAGCTTTGGCAGCAAGAAAATGGCTTAGGGCTGTAATAAGGGACGAGAGAGAGAGAGAGAGAGAGAGAGAGGGCATAATGAGAATGAGGAAGAAAAAGGAGGCATTTGTGTTTTAATATTCTATTTCATTATATTATTACCGACAGATTTTGTGTCGGTACAATGATACTGATGAAAAATCTATTAGTAATATTTAAAAATAAAATCTAAAAAAATAAAATAAAAATTATTTTATTTAAATTACTAACAGATTTTACATTAATAATATATTAAGTTTTTTAATTAAATTAAAAATATATAATTACTTACTAACAAAATTTTTTGTCAATAATAGTTTGGCACTATTAGGCACGAATCTTTATTGACGATTTTACAAACGAAATATTAAACCATCAATGATTTATTTAATTTTACCAATAGATTATCTATCAATATTTCAGACATATTATAGCCATAAGTAAAACCTATCAATTTTTCATGAATTACTAGTAGTGTCTTCCTTGAGTAAGTTTAAAGTAATAAATTTACACTATGATAAAGAGAAATATTTGAATGATCTGAAAGCTATATGTGACTATATTCTCGGTCAATATATACATCTATTTTAAATGAAATTATATATTAAAAATAGATCTCATATAAAATATATTTACATAATTAATCTGAAAATACAATCACATAGTATTCCATAATAATGCAAATCTTTCTCCATGATAAATGACCCAACGCCGCCAATTCTTACAACGTGTCTTGCATGCTATCATTTACGAATCACTGTGAGGCTTTGGATTTGTGGGTGCTGGGTTGGGTAGCGTCACATCAACGTGTTTTTCCTGCAGTACTGTGATTAGGGTCCCTCATCGTGACGGCGATGTTTCAAGTGGTCTAGGCCAATTCTTGGCACACTGGTGTACTAGGATTTTGAGCCCGTTCAGATATAAATAAATAAAAGTAAACAGTTTAGATTGGTTGAGATAAATCTTAAGTAATACCGAATACCACAAGACCATCCATACACTAGCGGTCATTCGATTAAGTATTAAACCAATAAAAAATCGGGCAATTTAGAATGACTGAAATGGTCATCTGGCTGTGCAGGCATTTGGCATGATATTTTAGGTCCTTGTACTGTATATAAACGTGGCAAACGTGTAGATATTCTGGTTTTTAATTTTTTTTCCCTGTTACGAACTGATAAGTTAATATACTTAACTAAAATAAACAAGTAAAGTTAATGTATTTGATTTTTGTTTTTGGACGGGAATGTATTTGATTCAATAATACATAACATAGCATAATTGTATAACATTTTAGTTAATATATAAGCCATGTCTAACAAGCAGGAAAAATTTTCAGCAAATCATAGGTAAGATTATATGTCATGAAAATAGTAAACTATTTTTTATAAAATAAGAGCAGCTTAATTATTTTCTAATTGAAAAGATCATAAAATTGGTGATGATAAATTTTGAGGGTTTGAGAGGGAAAATTGTGAGTAAGAAATTTGCCGCCCATGTGTTTGGGGTGGGGGGATTCCTTGCCTCATTGAAAGATATTTGAAAAATATTTCTTATCCATTATTTTTAAAAGTGTTTTTAGATATTTTGCCTTATATTTTTGTTTTCAAATAAGTTAACTCAACACTTATTTCTCTTTTATTAATTATATTATCTCAAACAATATCTTAACTTTTAAGTAATACTTACATTTTTTTAAATTATTTTTTTTTAATCCTTCCTTTTTTGGCATTGAGGTGGTTGGGTTACTATTCTTTTTTGGTAAATAGGAAAAACTTTCTTTGATTTAATTGAGAGTTTATGATGCTGCTAGGTGTTTACGAGAAAAGACAAGTATCATAAGCTTTTTTTTTATTCAATTTAGAGTTTATTATGTTGTCAACTATTCAAATTATGATGTGGTTGAGCTCCCAGTCTAATAGTTATTCCCTATCTGTCTCATTTAAACTTAAAATGTCCATGTTGACTTCGACCCCCTCTCTCTAAAATATCTCCTAGGAATCATTCCTAATCTCACTACTTTTGGTGAAAAAATAAGTGTTCAAATTATGACAAACAGATAATTTTTTTTTTTGTGCTAAAAGAGAAAAAAATTTTGAGATAATTGGGTGTTAAAAAAAAAGAATATTGGATTTTCTAAAATATGGTTTAATTTTGCATTTTGTTAAGTTAATATTTAAGTAAATTTGTTATATTATTTGGTTCTGATAATAAAATAGCTATTTTACAATTTTGAGTAATTTCCTTAGAAAGGGTTTTAAGGGAGGGAAATTTAAACCAAAAATTTTCATCATTTTTTTGGGGGACAAATTCTCCATTTACTAATTGAGGGACATTTTCTCCCCATATTTAATTCTATTACATATTAATTTATTTATTTACAAATTTATAAGATCTTACTATTATTAAATTAAAATAGCAAACCTTAATTAATGTGTTTTAAAAATTTATAGATAATCTCGTGCATATTATGGGAAATGATGTAGTCTATATTCTATCCCATGTTATCTATTATATTTGAGGGTTTTCAGTAGGCAAATTTCACACCCATTCTCTAAAGAGAAAATTTGAGTGGAAATTTCCAACTCATTTTTTGAAAGAAATTCGTTGGCCTTTTTTTTAAAATATTTTTGATTTTTTTATCTTATATTCTTTTTGAAGTGCTTTTAAATTTTTCATCCAAACTTATTTTCTTAGGGTTTATGTTATGTGAAATTTAAATTCTACCTTAAAATTTAAATGGACTATAAATGTCAGGTTATTATTAAATATTCAACTGTGAGGCTATTTGCAAGCATGTGACACAAAATTTTTTTTCCCTCAATTGGAGATAGAAGTGTCACACATGTCCAAAAGATTTTTTCTTTTTTTTTGGTTGTTTTTGTGTAACAAAGTCAGGCAGAGTTTAATGAGTTGACCTAATTTATGTACATGTCAATACATGAGTTAATTAGAGTAATAGTACACAACACTGAAGTTAATGTAAAGGGAGAAATTTGCAGTAAATCGTAGTGGAGATTATATGAGATAATAAATGGAAAATCTTTTTAAATAAAATTTAAATTATAGATAACAGCATATTGGACAATGTAAAAAACTTGATTAGTGTGTTGTTGCAAAAATGGGAAAATTTTGGTAAAATTGTGTTATAATTTAGTGAACTGTAATTACCAGGGAGATTGTATTACTAGTAAGTAAATTAGGGAGAAATGATTATTCACGTAAATGTAAAATAATGTTGGTTGTGGGGAGTAAGATGTTTTCTTCAGATTTAAAAAGAGTCATGATACTCTTTGATTTTCTTATTTTTACCTTGTTAAAGTTAGAGAAATTCTATAATTGTACTTAATAATATGAATTATAATCTCATAAATTATACAAATAGTTAACAAATATTTTTGTCTCATTTTATTTTTTTCTGCCTATAATTTTTAACATTCCTTAATTTTGATAGGGCCACATCATTTTTTTATAAATTTTATTCCTTCTTCTTTGTACAAAATAGTAAAAATCGAAATACTTAAATATTTTCAGAGTAATTAAAAAAATAATATTATGTATCATTTATATTTTAATACATGCATTAGTTATTAAATTAAAAATTAATAAAATAAATGTAATAATGACGTAAAAAATTAATATGTTAAAGTATAAATAATATATAAAACTATTTTTTCTTATTAAGAAAGTATTTAAGAATTTCTCAAATTGTTGTTGAGACGTTCTTGATATACATCCTGGTTGGGCCAATTACTCGAGTTGGGATTCAATTATTACTTTAAAAGAATAAAAATATTTTAAATAAGTTGGTTTCGGTTAAAATTTGTGGGATTATATTTATATTATATTATATTATCATGTTAAAAAAATTATGAGAATATTCATAATGGATTATTTAGCGAGGATACAATCCGTTCATGAATAGACAAGCACACGTCAAATTTGTAAAATAGTGTATATAATGTGGGTTAAATTGTCTTTATACCATATCAAAAATAAAAAAATGAAGATTCCCCGGAGAAATACTAGTACATCAGTGTACCCAAAGTTGACCTGGACCATTGCAAACTCTGCTATCATGGTGAAGGAAACGTTTAAAGTGGGGTGATATTTACAATGTTTCACTCTATAAATTGGACATTAATGTACCAATTTTTTTGCCGATGAATCATCGGTTACAATTTTTTGATAATATGTAAAGATAAAATAACCCAATATCTAAACACGCAACTACTACTTGCATTTGAAAATCAGAACATGCCCAGAAAATATCACATCAACAATAGCTTATATCTGACAATCAATAATTACAAATTTTTATTTATTTTAATAATATAATATTAATCTTTTATTAATGTTACTACATCAAATTAAAAATAGCTACAAAAATTAATTTTACGCTTTAAGTAATTACTTACAAATTACAAATTTACAAACTAGTTATTACCAATTATTAATTAATTACTTTTTCTTAACTCCACATTCATTATTATTAATTATTATCCACCAACAATTCTCATTTTTGTTTTTATAAAATATACATATATGCCTATATTAGATCACAGTATATATACTAATTACAGTGTATATATACAGTAAAGTTTATAATGGAATGGATATAGATTTTACATATACAATATATAGTTAAACATATAATATGAAAATAAGATAACTATTAATTTAATATTTATAGATTGTTATTCAACATTTAATTGAAATTTTGATAATTATTAATTATTACTTTTTAACAGCAAATGTTATTATACATATTACATACATATATTATATAATACATCATATCATATAGAATAAGTTATATATAATCATTTATTATATTATTTAATATAATTTACACTAATTTATATATTGTATCTTACATATAACATATATGTTTAATTAATCTGCAAATCTTTATAGTTTGAATCAAATTTTAATTAGATCTTTATAGTTTAAAATTTTTTAATCAGGTCTCTATATCACATAAATTTTTATAATTAAGTCCTTGAAACAATTAATCGTTACAAAACTTTCAATTAAATTGAATAAATTTTAATATTTGACCTTATAAAATTGGGTAAGAAACTATTAAACTACATGAAATTAAAAAAAAAAATTATAATATTAGGTTACTTCAAAGACTTAATTAAAAAAATTTATCCAATGTAAAAACTTAATTAAATACTTTTAAATTATAAGAACCTAACTAAAAATTTGATTAAATTATATATATATATATATATATATATATATATATATATATATATATATATATATATATATATATTTCCCTGTTTATAACCAAACACTAATTTTACCATCACCTGTTTCCAAATAGTTTTTTCCATCATAACATAAAGCTATTTTTATTTTATTAAAAATGGTTTAGGGTTTAGGGTAGCTTCACCTACGATTTATTGAAATACCTTATATATTAATTAAAATCTTATACAATTATACTATCCTACGTAATTTTAAAGTTTGATTTGGTAATATTTTTCGAGGGAGTTAAGCTTATGAAAAATAGAAAGTAATTTATTTTGTTTAGTAAATAAAAAGATTATGATGCTTTTATTTCTAACTTTTAAAAGTCAAGAATGTTCTTGAGAGCACCTCATATAGTACCTTTTAGGATTGAGTTATGCTCTCTAAAATTTAAAAGATTAATATATTCTTACTCTTTTTAATAACAATGAAACTAAAAATTACTCTTTTTAATATTTATGTTCATTATAGTTATTTTAGATTTTAATAACAACTTTATAATATATTCACTAAATACTACTCTTGTGATTTCTTCTTACTTAAAGGGTCTGTTTGGTTTAATTTTTTAGAGAATGTCTTTTAAAAAAAAAAATCTTTTAAAAGAAGGCCTTTTAGAAAAATTACTTTTAAAAGAATAATTTTTGTTTGGTTTGAATATATTAAAAATAAGTTTAGAAGAATGAGTTTTATTTGGATAGGATAAAGTAAAATTACTTTTGATTGTTGATGTGAGAGTAATAGTAAGATTCCTTTTCAAAAGATCTTTTTCTAGAATAAAAAGTAACCTTACGGATATTTCTCCCAAAAGATCTTTTGGAATTTCAAAAGACCTTCTAAAAAATGGCCTTTACATACCAAACATATTAGTTACTGTATATTTTCATTTTCATTCCAATAAAAGGTCTTCTAACCTCCCAGAAATGTAACCAAACAGGCACAAAGTAACTTTATATTATTTCATCAAATAATGCTATTATAACTTTTTAAGAATAATTTTTAAAGAATCCAAAGAGCTGAGCAATTCTAAAAAAGTCACGATATTACCAAACCAAACCTAAATCAAATACATTAAATTTGTTTTACATTTACAGTGAAATTAATTAACTCAACTCATTATATTATATTTTTAGTAAAATAAATCAACTCATTATACTACACCTGACTTGGTGTGTGTGCGTGTGTGTGTGTGAGAGAGAGAGAGAGAGAGCACCTTTGTGGACTTTTCAGTGACGTCTATATAGTACAACAAAAATATTATGTCGCGAATGCTTCCATAGAATCGGCTTCATATCTATGGACAAGGAGTTTGTCCATTTAAGTCATTTTAAATATTGCCATTTTTTATTTATTAAATAATTTACCAGTTCACCGCCTGTATGCATAGTCTTGTACTATTTGGTACTATGTAAGAATTGTCTCATCCAATCTCAACCATTATATATTTTTTATTCATATTTGAATGGTTTGAAAAATTGGTACACCAATGTACCAAGATTAGGCCTGAATCATTGTAAACGTCACCTTAAAGTGGTCCAGACCAATTCTTAGCACATTGGTTTACCAGGATTTTGAGCTTCTTCAGATATGAGTAAATAAAAGTAAACGGTTTAGATAGGCTGAGATAAATCTTATGTAATACCAAATACCACAAGATCATCCATACAGTAGCGGTCATCTAATTAAGTATTAAGCCAATAAAAAATCGGGCTAGTTAGAATGACTGAAATGGTCATCTAGCTATGAGGCATTTGGCATGATATTTGGTAGCTTCTCTGGTACCTCTTTAATATTGTACATTTTGTACCTTTTTTTAGTGTAGCAAATATGAAGTTGACAAGTGGTGCAGTGCATGATGCATCTTTTTTTTGGTCAGTGCATTCTACACAGAGCTCCCCACCCCTCCATTTGGCCGGACCACCAACTGCACCATCGCGCCACAGCCCTTGCCCACTTCCACCATTAGCAAAGCACCACAGCCACCACCGATGCCTGCATCAACCACCTGGCCACCATGATGGACAACCACCACCGCATCTTCCCCCTCAGTTGCAAGTTTTGCCACACCATGCTTTACCATGTACGGACTTATCCTCGATGTCCGTCTCCTCGGAAAATTTGGCGTCGACCTCAACCACTATAATAATGCCGGTGGTGTCATGATGCTGCACATAGTGGCGAGATACGTAAAACCCAAGATCTTGGTGCAGATCCCAACATGGAGGACGATTAGGGACAGACGCCATTAGAGTTGGGAGCTTTCAACGGTGTGGGTTTTCTGGCTAGCAGCAAGGGGTGGTTTAGGAGCTTCCAGTTGGGGCTATTTTTTGAGAGGAAGAAGAAGACTGTTTCTAGAAAGGGGTATGTGGGTTGCATATCTAGTTCGAAGGGGTGTCAAAGATTAGAAGCGGAGGCTGAGCTTGTGGCAGCAAAGTACACTCTAGTGGTGATGTTGGTTGAAGATGGCGGTTGGGCTATAGAGAGTGACTGGAAATGGAGAAGTGTTTGGGAAAGGTGATACAGTAACTTGTTATTAGTTTTAAGGCTATGACTAGAATGCACCAACTAGACAAAGGTGCACCATATATTATACCACGTGTCAACTTCACATTTGCTACACTAAAAAAAGGCACAAAATGTATAATATTAAAAAGGTACCAAAGAAGTGGCCTTAGATCATAGTACTATACATAAACATGGCAAACATGTAGATATCGTGGTGTACTCTTTTTGCTTTTTTTGGGCTTGGAGTCGCGATGTACTTTTATTTTCTCATTTTAAAGATAAATTATTGTGAGGTCCTCCAAATGTACTGTAAAATTATACTTATTTTATTTAAAATTTGATATTTTATTAAGAATTTAATTGGTATACATTAATATTATAAAAAAATTTACACTATTATTCAATTACATATTTATATTTATAAGATTTTTAAAGTAATAGATAATTAAATTTAATATTTTTACTGATATAATAATATATAATTAAATATCTGTATAAAATTTTTTTATATAGACAATATATATAAATTAAATCCATTAATGAAATATATCATTAATATATATATTATTTAAGATTAATTATATAGTCTCCCAAAAATTGTCTTAAACATCCTCCTAAATATTAAATAAAATAAAAAATAGATATAATTAATGTCTTGGAATCTTAAAAGGTAATTATTTCTTCTTTTATTTAGTAATTAGGAGGACATTTAAAAGAATTTGTTAGGATGATAAATTATTTCTCATTATTTAAACATTAATTTTCACTTTTTTCAATATATATATATATATATATATATAAATGATGAGTTTAAAAGTAGTGAACAAGTTGACAAGTTGCATACAATGTTTCATTGGATGATTTCATATGTTAACTTTTCATGCAACGCACCTTTTTGACATTATCACTTATGGGAGGGGATCTATTTATTCTTAGAGTAAGTTTTGTATACTTATTTTATGGAGTAATATTTTATAGGCATTGAATTTTATTAATCCAACTGTTGAATCATTATATGATATTATCATGATGATCAAGCATACTAAAATACCAAAAAACTTGGACATCAATAGATATGTATTCTAATAATCTAGATTTACTTATATTTTCAAAATTATATCTATTTAAATAATAGGTGAGAACAATATTTAAGCATAATTGAGATGAGATAGTAAATTACATTATAATATCCTTAACAACACCCCCGAGGATCATGAAATGGGGATAATACAAGGTTTAGAGGGATTAATAAAATTATCAAATGTCTCTCTCCTAAAAAGTAAAATTCATGAACAAAATTAAAACCCCATAAACCTTTCTCTACTCTCCTTCCCTCTATAAACCAAACTCGTGAATACACCCTATTTTTTTTTTAACAATTTTCCTATAATCTTTTCTATTTTGCTGTTACACAAAATCATATATTTATTTTATTTATACCTTATTGATTGCATTTGATTTAACCCTAATAGAAATTCTTATCAAATTTAAGGCTATATATTGCGCACCACCCACTTGATACACGCCTCATTCGATTAGTGTCTTACAAATGGAAAAAATGGAAAGAAAAAAATTAGAAGGAAAGAAACTTGAGAGAATAGTTTATTTTCTATCTTGTTGATTAGATGAAGAGAAAATAGAGAGAAAGAAAATGAAAATCATTTTTTTTTCTTGGTTGGTTGGATCAAAAAGAAGAAAAAATTAAATGTAATCATATGAAATGACTCATATACCTTTTGATGGGACCAAAGGACTTGAGAAGGAAGGTTGAATTAAGTCCTTAGTTATTTAAAACTTTTTGGCACACTTAACACATAAATTAGAAAGTTCACACAACTAGATTTTTCGTAAATAGTTAATAGAAATTTGATAAGTGCCTACTAGACTTTGTTGTCAAAATACTCAAAATATGAACAAAATATATATCCCAAAATATTATATCAATATAAGTTCAATTTTAAAGGATGAAGACAAAATACTAAAACGTAAAGAGAGAATGATAGAAAAGCTTACACCAAGTATTTATACTAGTTTGATCTCATAACTTGGAGTTTACGTCCAATCCCCACTACTTGTAGGAATTTTCCACTATGAGTGTTCCTTTTACAATAAGTCTTTCAAAGCTTTTATACAATATGACTCAACCTTGAGCTATTCTTTTCTCATCAACTAAGAGACTTCTCTCAATAGTGCTTGCCTTACTTATGTACCTCACAAGATTTCCTTTCTTTCAAGCTTTACTCACTTTAGTTATAACAAATTCAGAATAAGAAATGAGAAGAAGAAATTTAAGTACAAGAAACACAAAGCTCTCAAGAGTTTGCACAAAACTTAGTCACACAACGTTGGGGTTGCTTTTAAGGAATCGAAGGTGATGTCTTTTCATCCTGCCATGTTTTATTTATTGTGCCATAGGTTTTTCTCTCACATGGTATAAGTTCATTTGTCTTTTTCCTTGTTTGGTAAGTCCACTTTTTGCTAATCCTTTTTTTAATTACATGTTGGTACAAATGAATCTAGGAGAATGTGAAAATATCCTTTTTATCTCAGCTCTTTTTCCTGATCTAACTGTTGGCATCATGACTTCTTTGGGTCAACTCTTTGTAATCCATGCTTTGATACTCACACCTAGGCAATAGCATTTGTTGGAAGAGATGACACAAGAAGGGGGTTGAATCGTGTCTTAGCTAAAATTTTGAACCTAAAAACCTTTCAAAACAACTTTCTCAAGTCCAAGACTTGGAATGTGGAAGCAATGTGATTAGAAATAATAGGTATCTATTTTATACAAGTATATTTTTGAATGATTTAAAAGCGGCACAAATTTGAGGATTGAATTAAAACAGTAAGTAAAGTAAAAGAGATAGAATAATCACACAGCAAGGTTTATCTTGGTTCAACCAAACAAATGCCTATGCCCAATCTCCAACACTTCGTTGAGATTTTTATACCACAAGTGTTCTTTTTTCAAGCCTCTCTAAGTATATTTTGTTTTAAGTTTTTCATTTGCTGTGAAAGAAAAGGCAACAACAACGTGTTACTTGTTACAGCTGCTTTCACGAAAAATAAATGTTGCATTGCATTGCTCATATTTTTATTTTGGTAAATATGTTTATTTTGATAATATAAGTCACATTAAAATTATTTTATTAATTTTTTACATAAAAAATTTAATTTAATGTATTGTATAAAAATTGTGAAGTTTAATATTTTTGTTAATTTAACTATACAAATAAGGAAGGATATTTCAGTAAAATTAGTAAACATGTTTGATAAGTGAAAGTAACAATAGACAAAAAAAGATGACTAGTTCTAACCTGGTCCTTCTTGAGTTTTGGACCAAGTTGGTCTTTGGGATTGTTGTTCGGTTTTATAGGGTAAGGGAACCATCCTGCAAATTTTGTTTCTTATTTTCTTACCCAATGGTAAAGCAAATTGTACTTTCTTCGATGAAATTTAACCATGAATAAAGAAGCCTTTACGTTGGGATTCATTTAGAAAGAACATTATGCAGCCATGTTTTTTTTTTTGGACCTTGAGCTTCATAAAAGCAAAATAGTAAATGGCGGGTAAACTCTTGATGTATTGAGCCAAGTAAACACAACCAAAGAACAAAGAGGTCGGGACCGTGTCGCCGACAACTTTGTTGGGGCACGAGGTGACTGGAAGAGGTCCACATCATGCAACCCATCTCTCCCCCTTCTCCACCCAAACCACACCTAACGCATCAACAGCCACGACCCAATCTCCACCCCTTCAAATCGTCGATGACCCAACTTCAAGTTATTCGAACATTACCCACTGAAGCTTTATGTCTCACCTGACATTGGCTGCCAATAACCATTTGTTAATTAACTCTGCCGTTCCCTCAACATTCTTCTTCGAACTGCACATCTACGGCTGCTTAATTATTCGCCAAAAGTCGTCTCTTTGCCTAAAACTACACAAACTCATAGAGCATGGCTACGACATGTTACAACGTTGTCTCCACAAACAACTTTTAACACCACTGCTTATCTAACTTTAAATGAAATCTATTGTTGACAATTAAATCTGGGCCCTAATACAATTACATAATTTTAATTATTCACTTTTTAGGGGTATTTTTTCAATCCTTACGACTTTTCAATCTGCGCCATCCATTGCAAGTTAGGCGATTGCGATTCAAGGACCAACTTGGTCCTTGTTTTTAAACTCCCCAGGTAAGAAGGAGCCCAAAAAAGAGTAGTAATAGCTATTCCCCTCATCCATTACACATTTTTCTACTGGTGCTGTTAATCTGTTACCATCATTGCTAAGTTAGCCATCATCAGTACTCCATTATAGCTACACTGCCGCTGGTGGTCAACCACTCTGTTGGTTGATAGAGAATATTTTTTAATGATTTAAAATTAGAATGGAGTGTTGATTTTGTAATAGTTTAAAATTGGGCCCCATCCGTTATGCACTAGGTTTAAAATGGTGCGCTATGCACCATGAAAAGTAGCGAGATGAGGACCATCTAATCTGGACGGCCCAAATTAGAATGGGCAGTCGGATGAGTGGGTAGTGGGTTTTTAATCTTTTAAAATGAAATTTTCGTTCACTTCAACTAAACTTTATCAGACGATGGTGAGGAATCAGAACAAAGGTAAGGACTACCGTCGAGACGGAGGAGGATGTGAAAGGCCGATGGATGGCATTGTGGGACAGCGGAAGCATCAGAGTCGAACTGGGAAGAAGACGCCGACCCGAACTCATGCGCCACCCCTGTCTGGCAGATTGATAATTGTTTGACGATGGATCTCATGGCGGCCCTGAACTCCGTCGTGAGCTACATATGAAGCTTTACACCTACGCACCCATATCCATGGACACACGTTCCGAAAAAACACCTTCATTCCACCAAACGAATTAAAGCAGGTGGGTGCTTGGTTTCTTTTGTAAGCCAAAAATCCATGCTTTGAAAATTGATGTCTTTAATATGTAAAAAAATTTGTTAATCTTTGTAAGAAAATTTGAAGGATGAATTGTTCCCATCATAGTTTCTTTAGCAATTGAGTTTTTTTGCTTTTTGTTTTTCTTGTTGACGTTGGGTTCTCGTGTTGTTAATTTTTTTTCATTTTATGTTTATGAATTATTGCTATTAAAATTGTGTTAATGTTGGAAGAGAGGAAGAGGAAAATGTGTTAGTCTAAGCCTATTAGGGAGAAGAAAGTTTGCCAATTGATACAAATCCAAAATGATACCATTTGTGCTGCCAAAGTTCCTTTAAATCGAGGACCAATATCATGTGCAAAAGCAAGAGAAACTAATAATTTGCAACCTCATTCTTGTCATAGGAATTTCATGTCTCTATGTCTTTCTTATCATCCAGGAAATTGGTGTTGTGGGATTTGGGTGAAGAATAGGAAGAGAAAGAAGAAAGCTATTTGGGTTTGAAGAGAGATCAGATTAAGGGGGCTGAGTGAAGAGAGAGAGTGTATTGGTGGAAAAGCAAAGCTGTAATTTTAAAAATAATATATTATTTAATAAATTATACTCATTAATCAGAACCATTCATTGTAAATCTAATGAATCCTTACTGTGGTAGTTAGGACCTGAATGGATGGAGTTGGGAGTTATAGGCAAGGGAGAAAAGGAAAACAAAGGATTAAAAAAATGCAAAGGAGGAGAAAAATGTATACTGAAGGCAAAGTTTTTTATTAAGTTTGTGGCTAGATATAGTTGTAGAGATTTGGACCTGTGACATACTCAATTTATCTAGCAGTTATGGCACTTTCAATTTATCCTTCATTGGGATGCGTTTCTTCCCACCAAGAACAGAGATAATGTCCACTCTTTTAACCTACACTGAAACAGCCACCCAACCAAAACTGTTGTCACCGATGTCGACAATGATGTCCTCCCTCCGACGACAAGGTCCACAAATGCCAAGCGCATATCCTCACCACCACCACTGACTACCATTGCCAGTGAAACCCCAGTTTAAACCCTAGGGGCCACAATCTCCCTCCCTCTCTCTTTCCCTTTCTCTCTCTTGCTTTCTCTAAATTGCCCAATTAAGAAAGTGACAAAATAAAAATAAAACACATATATGACTTCACTTTTACTAGATACTAAAGCAAAAACCTCCAATAGCTCATTATTTTACACAATGCATAATGCACTATTTTTAAACAGGTACATAGCAAAATGCACCAATTGGAGTAGTGTGTTAATTTCACTAAAATTTGAAATTTAGTATGCTATGGGGAACCCTCGAAGAACTAGGGTGCAATTTTTTAAAAAAATCTCTTGCTCTTAACATTTATTTTATTCATGAAGGTGGATTCGTTGGTGCAAATGAATTTCTTTGCAGATGGTGCAGATCGAGTTTCTATGAGTTTCTATTATATATTTTTAATGAAAACATATTGCAAATGCATGAATAGCTCATGTGGTTCAAGTGCTTAGCCTGCAAACTTGAGCTAAATGGTTCAACCCTCAGTCTTGCCTTTCTTACCCATTGTTAGTATTTTTTTTAAATTTTTCCAAGGCATGTATTATGGTGCACCATTTTAAGTACGATGCACCACACACCGCCTAATCTAATGGAGAGGATGGTTAGATTTATTAATTCACCCAAATACATATGATGCATGCTAAACACAACCCATCATCAACATCTCCTAAGTTCCCAACTTCTCCACCAGCCTTTGCAACTCCACCTCCCCCAAAAGAAAAAAAAAAAAAACTCTAGCTTCCACTTCACCTTTACTTCTTGTCCTATAGAAAGAACACTAGCGATATCCTTAAAATCAATAAGGGCACCAAATGGTTGGGTAAAGGAGTAGGAAGGTGGAGCACCAAATTAAATCATTCTTCTTGTAATTTATTCTCTAAAGCAAATGGTGGGGAAAGGAGCAGGAGATGGAAAGGAATTTGGAAAAGGGTAAGGGAAGTAAAAAGCATAATGGTGGTTGATGTGAAAGTTGAATAATGGTTGCTATTATTCGCAACTTTTGTTTAGTGTTTTGGTTGTGGAAAGGAAGGGCGTGTAGAGAGAGAGAGAGAGAGAGAGAGAGAGAGAATGGTACAATGCAGGGTGCACCATTGTTCTCTTGGTGCATCATAACATGTGCCATTGAAAATGAAAACAATAGAGAGAAATAGGGAAGATGAGAATCAAATACTTTGGTCTTCAAGCCAAACGGATGAACTAGATGTCCTACCACTATAGGCACTATACATATACATAAAGGAAATAATTTGCACCAAAGAAAGCTATGGTACTCATATCATATGTTTTGAATTATCATATTCACAAAGCTGGTAGAAAAAGAAAGAAAATTCACGCTAAGAGGTTAGTGAAAGATCAGGGTATTAATATTTCATAGTATGTTTATTAGGGACAAAAATCACCTCCTTCTACTCTTTTCTGTGTCTGTACACTTGATTGTTTCTTAGTAAATACTTCGTCTGGCTCATAATAGTTGTCAATTTGTATAAATTTTTTTGTTCACAATAGTTGTCATTTTCACATATCAATGTAATATTTGTTGTAAATTTTTCAATTTTACCCTTCATCTTTATTGATTGAAAGAGGTGACTATTTTCTATTACATAATGATACCTCTTAAGTAAAATATTAAGAAGTTATTCTTTCCACCATACAATGAAAATTAACAAGGGCATTTTCATAAATTTATATCATAATTATGCATTAATTTTAGATTTCTTAATATGTATAAAAATGATTAAATTGACAACTATTTTGAACTGGAGAGAGTTACTGAATTTCCCGAAAATTAGCACACAATTTTGTAGTAAAGTATGTGAAAAATGAGAGAAAGAAAGGCAGAGAAATGATTCTATCTCCAATAAATAGATTAAAATCCCCAAAAATTAACACTTGAATTCCCATTGTTGAAGAACCTGAAAGCAGAGAACCACGTAGAGAGAGTCAAGAGAGAGTGATCGAAATGAGTTGTGTTATTGATTGATATGATGTAATACACATGTGTGACATTTATATAGTGGGGTGTACGTTAGAGTCTGGTATAGCAAACTCTAACAGTCCATAACTAATCACTAACTAATTCATAACCATCACTAATTGATTCTATTCCCTAACACCCCTTCAAACTCAAAGAAGGAAAGTCCCCAATTTTTCGTTTGGACCTTAGATAGGGAAACTGAAAAGAAGAGACAACCTTGGTGAGGACATCCGCAGCTTGTTCATGAGAGGGTATATGGCTGACAACAATAGCTTTGTTTAAGACATTTTCTCTAACAAAGTGCAAAGCTAACTCAAAGTGTTTTGAGTGATGGTGAAGTATCGAGTTTGCTATCATCATGACAGCACTCAGATTGTCACAGTAGATAGCAGGGGCATTGGAGATAGGAAGATGAAGCTCAAGTAAGAGGGATTTCAACCAAATGAGCTTAGACTATTGCTATCAGGATGCGGTATTCTACTTCTGTGCTAGACCTCGAAACAGAAGCTTACTTCTTTGACATCCAAGACATCAAATGGCCACCAAGATAGATCTCATAACCAATAGTTGAGCGCCTGTCATCAAGGTCCGAACCCCCAATCAGCATCACAAAAGGCGAAGAGCTCAAGAGAGGGGAACGATTGAAGAAGCAGGCCATATGAAGTGTCTTTTGAAATATATGTTCGCATGTTCTTAGCAGTGGAGGAGTCTGCCTTCCTTTGGATCGTCACTTGACTAATCTGAAACCACTAGAAATAAAATGAGAATTGGAAATTCTCAGTAGAAAATGAACAGTTCTAAAACATTTGAACTATAATGGTTTTAGTCATGTCTTAGCATGAAAATTCACACAATTACTGTATCATAATTACATCAAATTACTTATAAACAAGTAATATTTCATAATATTATGATCAATAAATGCTAAAACAAATCTATGCAATGCAATTCAAAGTGTAGCAAGAGTTAGTAGGATTATAATCTCTTAGCTTTAATTTCTACTTTCCCTTATCTGCTTGTCTCACACATATTCGAAGGTCTTTTTTTTAAGAATTCTCATTCTCTTGTGTTATTCTTATTATGACGATAAAGCGATACATTTATGCCACATTAACAAAGGCAGGTAATATAAAAGAATCTTATATCTATCTTTCTGCCTTCTTGATGATTAGCAACAAATTTTAAATATCTTCTTAAATTACATGCTTGCCATTTTGCATAATTTACAATAAATATAGAAATGCATAAACTTAAATAATACTTAAATGAAGACTCAAATAACAAATGAACAATAAACTTGAAGAATATAAATAAATTCATCACATTTAAAGAAATAGTAAGACACAAAATTAATCAATAAAATAAATTGAATAAAGTGTATAAAATATAAATAAATTCATAAACTTGAAATAAATAAAATGCATAAAAATTGAAACAATATAAGCTTATCTCAGTAAAATTTCTCAAAACATAAAGTTATCAATCTAAATGTTAATTTCTAAAGGAACCAAATTTAAAATTATTTTTAGTTAATTCCTTTTTAAACTTTTTCATCATGGTCCATGAGTCTGTTATTGTCATTATAGTACATTTAGCACATAACCTTGCAATGGTCATTATAGAATTAATGTCTATAAGTTAAAAGGCATCATACTCTCCATGAATCAAGATATAAAATTTCAAATAAAAGTATGAATAATTTAATAGTTTAAATCCATGTATAATAAATTTTTCTTATTTTAAGTGTTAGATACATTATTTTACACTTAGTATTGGTCCTTTAAAAAAATTACCATAAAAATTGACAACTCAAAATAATATAAGATTATATAAACAGCAACAACCACCACCACCATGACGATAATAATAATAATGAGAAACTCTAATGTAAAAGAATGATAAATAAAATGACTTGAAATAATAAATAAAATAAATTATAATAATAATAAGTAATAATATAAATTAATATTAAAAAAAATTAAAATAATAAATAAAATAAATTATAATGATAAATAATAATATAAAAATATTAAATAAAATAATTTAAAATAATAATTAAAATAAATTACAATAATAAATATTAATAAATAACTTTAATATAAAAAATAATAAATAAAATAATTTATAATAAATAAATATAATCATAATTTTATTTTATAAATAATTTTATTATTTACCTTAACTATTTATTGATAATAAATAAAAATTGAGTTTGTTTCTTTCATCTCATTTTTTGAGAGCAAATTCTCACTTTCTCGTATAACTCCGCTCTTCCTTTCTATCCCACCCCTTATGACACAGACAACACACACGATTCTTCCACATCCCGAGACAAACTTAATATCTCCTCACCTCACGTCACTTCTTACCTCACTTGCTTGACCTTTTTGTTACTATCATCATTATGCTTTTAGTTCAAGCCACATGCATTAGGAGCACAAAGGACCTCCAACTTCCTTTATTTCTAAATGTTATCAACTAAAAGTTATAACTGAGTTGTTAAATTTTTATTCAAATGTACTTGGTTGCTTACGCAACACTTTTTTTCTCCTCCACAGACATGACTAAAGGCTTGACTTATGTATCTATCTTTTATTTTTGTGTTAATCCTATAATATTATTACTACTATAAATATTTATTATTTTAATATAATTTATTCTTCTCTCTGCTATGTTTTTTTTTTCCACCTAAAGGATGAAGTCTTCATGTCAATGACTTCAATTTTGGCTTTCAATTGTATTACTATATTGTTAGTGTTATTATCATTACTGTTGCTATAATTATTATTTTATCTCTTCCAATAAAAAAATTTTAAATAATATTTATTATTTTTTTATCTTAATAAATATTATAATTATTACTTTTGTATATAGAATAATATATTTTGAAGTCATTGCTACTGATTATAGTCTTACATTAAAAAAATTAATATCTATGATTATTTATTGTTAGAAAATTAACTCAAACAAATTAACTAAAATATTTTAATAAAATAGATTAACTAAATACATAAAATATTTTATGAAAAATGAGGTGTTACAACTATTGGCAATTTTTATATTACTATCATATATTAGTCAAAATCACCATTGGCTATATTTATATTTTTAAAATTATTTAGCTTTTTTAACTGAAATTGCCATTGAAGATTTTTACAATTTTTTATTTAATTATTATTTTTTCATAAAATTGCCATTGGCGATTTCACTTGTTCTGAAATTTTATTTTATTTTTTTCTTACTTAATTTGCTATTGGCAATTTCATCTTAATCCCATATTCCGGTAATATCTTTCAAAAGCCTATATTGTAGTATATATGTATTTCAAAAGCCATATGTGAAAAAAAAACAAAAAAGACCCCATACACCCCTTTTCAAAAAGTCAAGAGCAAATTTGCACATTTGATTGACTTTTTATTTATGTATAATTATAATTTGAATTTGAATTTGAATTTTATATTCTCTTATGGATAGGCCATCTATAAGTAGATGTGTACATACTCATTAAATTTAGGTCATGCCCTAACTCTCGGTTACGATAAGTCTTCTTACGGACCTAGATTTTTGTCATTCAATATATATATATATATATAATTTTAAATTTAACTTGACGATCTTGTAAAATAATTGACAATATGCGAATAAAAAGTATAGCATGTTATATTAAAAATCCGTTAAAATATGAGAATTATTATCTTTTTAGTATTTACTAGATAAAAAAAAATTATCTTTTTAATGCGCAAATATTTTTTAATACAAAAATCTAGATTCACGATGACTGAAAAACATACCAAAAACCGTAACTGAAGAAATTTTAGTTATCAAAATAGATGCATGAATCAAAAAATTGCAACACAGATTTTAACTCATAGTATTCAACCAAGAAGTATACTCTAACCATCACAATAATAAAAGCATGATAACAATTTATGAGTTATGAGAACTCAACTGAGGGAAAGAGTCTAGAATTCAAAGAGAAAACTACAATTAACCAAGGATAACAATTCACTAATTCCCTACAAATGAAACTATTTACCTATTTATACTAGTATTGTATCATTATCCCTCACTTTGAATCCAACCTTATCCTCAAGGTTGCTAAAAGAAAAACACAATTGTAATCCTAATTACATATTTTTTTTCAATGCAATTATTCCTAATTATTTCTATCCTACTGCACCAAAATAGAAACTCCACCAGGATCCTATTGCTTAAAATAAAGCCCATTGACTATGATCCAATACGCTTCTCTATCTCCAAATGCTAAATCGAAATTGGGCTCAGATTGGAGTTGGCCCATGAAGTATGGTAACTCAGCTTCCCTACCAAACTTCCCACCCTTCCCCTTTCGTCTTTGGGCTTGGCACATTAATTTCAGCACATGCCAATCTTGCTCTCCTCTTGGTTGTGGTTGGAGCTGGTCCATTGACATGAAAAAAAGCATTGCCTTCAGAAAAATAATAGCCCAGTTTCCTTTCCTTTGTGACTTGGGCTTGATCTTGGCCCATTTGGGGCAAAATTTGACCGAGGATGCCCACCCCCAAAACATGCCCTAGCCACCTTGTTCTTCCCTTTCTCGCTGCTGGGACTGCCGCCATGACGTGCAGCGGCGCTCGAGCTACCGCCGAGTGCTATGGTAGCCATCACCTCTGCCTGAACTGATTTCCCACCAGCCGTCACGCACGGAACAGGAAGTGTCGCCTCGCGCCGTCGTTCCTCGCGTGCTTCACCTGCTGCTGTCCGTCGATCTGTTTTTAGCAGTGGTGATTCGCGCTCGCGCCTCTCTCCTTCTGATAGTGGCTCTAGCTAGTTCTCTCCTTCGCGGTAAAGGTCGCCAGCTGCTGCTATCGAAATCGCAGTGGGAGGAACTCGGCCAGCCACTTGGTTCGCCATCGGGGTCGCGTCGTTGCGCCGTTCGCCGCCGGTTGGAGTAACGGCTTCCACCTCCGGAGCGCCTCCTTCTCTGCTCGAATCTCTGTCGACGCTGCTCATTTCGCCACCGCTATGGCTCAGATCATCGACGGCGCTATTCAACTCTAGTGGTGTTTCGTCTACGTCGCTATTCCGCCGCTTAGATCCGGTGATGGACTTGGTTGCACGATTTGGTCACTCAGATATGGTTCCTCTTGGTGTGATTCTTGATTTGTTGTGTTGTTGTTAGTCTGTTGTTGCTCTGTGATTTTGATTCCTTTCCCGGTGTAATTGCTCAGATCTATTGTCGTGAACTTTTTGACTTGGTGAATTTAGATTTTTGATGCGTGGATATCGGATCTAGATCTGTTGTTGCAATGCACTAAGTGTTTGATTGATTTTTGAAAAATTCTCTTCGTGTTCGTTCACTGTATCTGCGAGCTGCTTAATCTCAGCTTTAATCTCGTCCATGATCCTCTCTTCTTCAGAAGTAAGTTGCTCTCCAAACTCTGCAGAGGATGAGTTTTCTCCATCATTGGTGGTGGTGGTGGTGGTGGAGCCTCTCAACGAAAGCACCATTTTGATATGAAGTAGTACGTGAGTGTGAGAAAAATAGAGTGAAGAATGAGTTATGAGAACTCAAAAGGAAAGAGTCTAGAATTCAAAGAGAAAAATATAATTAAGCAAAGACAACAATTCACTGACTCCCTACAAATGAAACTATTTACCTATTTATACTAGTATTGTAGAAGAAAACTAAGGGTAACAATCAATTACAAAATTAGGTCAACAATTTTGGTTAAAATATTTGTTGTTTCTCACATAATGAGAAATTATTGCATGCTTCTGAAGCGTTATGTGAATATGCTCACATCCAATAATAGAATGTGGATCATCATTAACTTACACTCTTATTCAAAATGATATTTTTTTATTGGTTGTGAACACAATTCATATAGTACTCTAGGAATATACAGGAATTTCTCCTCATATATATCCTCCACTAGTGGTGATTTTGTTAGAGACATAATTGGATACTAAATATAAGCATATCTACCAACTGACAGTTTTTGTTAAAGTTAATAAAACATATGTGAGCTAATAATGTATAATGATAATTACGAGCAATTAGGGGGAATAATGTACTATTTGTAACTAACATTATATAAAATATTTTTAAAAATCCTAATAAAATGCATAGAAAAAAAAAATAAGCCAATAGAGTTTAGGATTCAAATAACTTTGTAATTACTAAGTGCAGATAAAAAATTATAAGTAATGACGTTGTTGTATAAAAAAAAAGGTTAATTTTAATTATACTTAAAGAGTGCTTAAAACTGCATAACAATTTTATTAGAAAAATCCAAGAATCTTTACTATAAAAATAAAGAATATAAGGATCATAGCAACGACAGTATATAATTTCCACACACTACAAATAGTATTGCCAAAGGTCAACTAATTAATGAACATTATCATATATGAGTTATTAAAGTAATGCTTCCACTGTTAGAGTATTTTATCACTTAAAGATATAGTTAAGATAGCCATTATAAGAGTTTCGACAATCTTCTCTTATGAGCTAGCTTTTAAGATTGAATTAGGTCTATTCAATTACAAGATGGTATCAGAGCTTATCCTGTAGTTGTTATTAGACCATTCATAGATGTCCAATCTTGCAAACTTTACGCTCCAGATGTCCAATCCTGAGTATAAAAGAGGTGTATTAGAATCTCACATCGCTTAAGAATATGATCAAGACAGTCTTTATAAGTGTTTAGATAACTCTCTGCACAAAAGCTAACTTTTGAGGTTGAATTAGGTACACATAATTCTAAAATAGTATCAGAGCTTATTATGTGGTTGTTATTGACTTATTAGGCCACCCATAGATATTTAGTCTTGGAAACTTTACACTCTAGATGTCTAATCCTAGGCATGAGAGGATGTATTAGAGTTTCACATCACTTAAGGATATGGCCAATATAGTCTTTGTAAGTGTTTGGGCAATTCTCCATCCCCTCCATGAGCTAGCTTTTGGGAGACACTTGATAGGCTCTAACATCCTCCAAAACCTTCAAATAAAACTTCAAATTTTTCTCAACCAATATTTAGTTTATTCAAGTGGTTTAACATTTATTTTCTTTTAATAAAATTTCGAGTTTGAGTCCTATCATCTTATAAATGGAGAAAACTAGTGATGAAGGTATTTTACCCTATAATGGACCAACTATACTCAAATCAAATCTGTCCAGGTCAAACATAATATTATACTACAACGCATTACTCTTATTTAATTTTGTGCTAATAGGATGACAAGATTAATATTAGCTATAAAATTTTCTCATACAGCCGCATAGGATCATTGCTAAACAGATTGCCACAAATTTTAGGATTATTTATTTTATAGGTCTCTATAGTTCCACCCAAAATTCAAATAGGTTTTTACTCTTTATTGTTTAAAAAATTTTGATTAGATCCTTATAGTGATAATAATTTTTTAACTGGCCCTTGGACAAACCTATCAGTAATAGGGTTATATTTACTTATGTGTGTGCATAGCCTAGTACCTAATTACAAAATTATTATCATAACAACTTATTTGAATTTTGGGTAAAACTACATAGACGAATATAGTGATTACATACATTCAGATCAGATAAAAAATTAGTGTGTTCTATCTAATTTGACGAAGTTAACGATAGGTTGATCAAATGTCCTAATTACAAAATTATTATTATTATTGTAAGGACCTTATTATAATTTTTAAACAATAGGCATCTATTTGAATTTTAGGAGAACTATAAAGCACTACATATTTAGTAATTAAACCCAAATTTTATGGCTATGGTCGAATTGCAATTCGACTCGAGTCTAGTTGCAAAACTTGGAGAAAATTGGAGTTAAACATACAAACAACAATTTGTATATTTCGAACAACAATACTTATGTTCACAAGCACAGAACCCGATTACACTCTACTATTCTCACAAATTTTCTATACTTCTTCCTTCTTAGCTACCTTTTTGCATCTTGCTATGCAGTGTAATACTCAAAAGCAGAACTCATCATGGAATGTATTAAAAGCTTTGCATGTTTCTTCAATCACCATCTTATCTTGCTTTCCATTCAAACATCATGGCACACACATATACATCTCACATACATTTTGTTTATTGCATTCACACACATACGAAATTATTTAAGCAACATTCGTAACAAACTCTCTTTCTCATATTACCATTACCAGTTGTCACCGATTTTGGATAAATTAGAAAGTTTTCAACTCTGCTGGAATCAACAATGATGGACAATGCTTCAATTCACGACCAAATGACAAATATCAAATTCAAAGTTTATAGCTTCTGCTGGTGTGCACGTGTGGTTAATGTTTCATGCAAAGGATGAGAAGCAATGGGAATCAATTGCAGGTCATCTTTTCTTCTAACAGTCGCTCCAAATTGCTCAGTCATGTTTAGGTCCTCACATTTCACTCCATTGGGAAGCTGCCAATCAAAGTGATACAACAAAAATACAAGGGCTAGCTCAACATTTATTAAGCCTAATGTGCTACCCGGGCATATTCTTCTTCCAGCACCAAATGGGATGTACTCAAAATTACTCCCTTTATGGTCAATAGAACTATCAATGAATCTCTCTGGATAAAACCTCTCTGGTTCACTCCAATAGTTTGGATCTCTTCCAATTGCCCAAGCATTCACTATGACCTTACTTTTGACTGGTATGTGATAGCCATTTATCTCACATGCTTCTCCAGATTCTCTTACAATTAGAGGAGCTGGAGGGTGTAACCTTAGGACCTCTTTGACAACTGATTTCAAATATTTTAGTTCACTAATGCTAATTTCATCAACCTTTCCTTTTATGTTGAATAATTGTCTCACCTCAACTTGCGCTTTCTGCATTACTCTTGGATCCCTTAACATCTCTGCCATTGCCCAATCTATGGTAGTTGATGCTGTGTCACCTCCACCAGCAAAGATATCCTAAAAAGTAATGCATGATCAGTGACGTTAGGCTAATGCAAGCATATCCAAAGAGACAGTTTATAAGAGTTATGCAGATGGCATCCAATACCACAAGATGGCAAATACTACACAATTTCAAAAAGTTTAGCTGACTTTTTTTTTTTTTCAAAAGCTAAAGTCCGGAAAACAGTACAGATTTGATTTTTTTTTTTAAAGTTACATATTTAGGCTTCCAAAAGAAGAAAAAAATCTTTTCTAGAGCATAAAGAAGCTATTTCAGAATACTTTTTTTTCTCAAAAAAATATATTACATCTGAACATATATTAAATTTTACAATAAAAAAAATTAAGAAGCTCATCCAACTAAACAACAAGCAAGCAAGATTATCTTCATAAAGGTATTATCCGTACCAGGATTATAGCCTTGATATTGTTTTTGGTTAAGCAAATATCTTGGCTGGTAGCATTACCATCCTCAAATTTTAGTAGTACGTCTACCAGATCATCATCTGATCCACCATAGCCTTCTTTAGCTTTTGACATTGCCTCTTTGTGGTCATTGATGATGTCTTCCAATATCTGATCATTTTGTCTTTGTACCCTCTCAAGCTTAGGCCTCAAGCCACTGAAAAGTTGAAGCCATTTGCAAGAAGGAAAGAAATCACCTATGTCAAAACCTGCCGCAACCGTTGTTCCTTCTTTTACAGCTGATATGAACTTTTCTTGGTCTTTGCATTTCTTGCCAAAAGCAGCCCTTGAAGTGATTGTATAAATTGATGAAAGTACTTCTCGAGTGAGGTTGATGGGTGATCCTTTCCCTGAAGCAATCCTTTTGATGAGATTGGTGAACTCTTCTTCTCTTATTGGCTGGAATGAATTGACACGTTTTGGGGTGAAAAGCTCCAACGTGCAAATTTTCCTTAGCTGTCTCCAGTAATTTCCATATGGTGAAAAAGCTATATTTGTGGAATCATAAGACAATATATCTGAAGCTAGAATTTTAGGCCTTGATGCAAAGATGATGTCATGGGTTTTCATTACCTCCTTAGCATACTCTGGTGAGGAAACAACAATGATGAAGACCTCTCCAAGTTGCAGATGCATCAAGGGTCCATATATGCTGGCCAAATCTCTTAATTTTCGATGTGGTGTGGATGTAACAAGATGGGGTATATTTCCTATAATTGGTAGCTTCCATGGTCCTGGGGGTATATTTGGGGTTGTATCACTCTTCTTGAGATTCTTCCCTATTTTCAGTGCAGCAATCATGAAGAGAAAAAAGGAGATAAGGGCCAATAAGTTAAAGATTTGAGAATCCATGGAGATTAAAGACCAGTAAGTTGGACTAAGATGCTGCTTGTTTGCTAAGATTATGCTGGTGGACAGGAAGAGAGAATTGAATATGAGAAGACTCCAGATTTCGAGACTTTAGTTTATGAGTTTTTATGCTTTCTTTCTTATATTTGTTTATTTTTATTTTCATGTCTTTACCGTATGACTTTGAGATTTTTATTTTTATTTTTATTGGTCATTGATTGCTCTGGACTATCGCATTCTTTGTTGATGATAAGCTCTTTTTTTATTATTAGTGGATTATAGTTTTTTTTTTATCTGTTTCCCATATTATATTAAGAGAGATAAAAATAATTAGGCTTGTAAATTTAAGAGCTATGTAAATTTTTATCTTTTTTTTTTTTACGTGGTATATGTAAATATTTATCTTCTTTTATAGATAAAATATATTTTTTTCTCTCTCTTTATCAAAAACAATCATGTCACAAATAAAGATAATAGGATCTTAATCTATTATGGGTCTACTTGGTTATCATTTTGGACCGTTAATAGTAATTTTGTTGAACTGAACATGAAAAAAAGTGTAATAGGGATTGTTTGGTTAAAATTTTCAAGTGATCAAACTTAATTTTGACCACCCATAAAATTATTTTTGGTTAAAATAACTTTAGAGTTGTTTTTCATTTTACTTCCACTAAATTGAAATGATATTTTTACAATATTAATTTTATTAATATTTTATTTTATTCCTTTTTAAAATTTAATTATGTCTTTTTAGTAATTTTATATTTAAAAGTAATTTTATCTTATATTATTTCAACAAAAACAATTCTTTCAAACTTATTTTTAAAATATTATTTTTATATACAAATCAATTTTTTTAACTTTAATTCTTTTAAAAATAATATTTTTAATTTAATTTTTTAAAAATAATTTTTCTAAAATTTAAATCAAACAAATTCTCATACAAAATGATTACTTTAAATCATGAAGAGGAAAAGAGATATATCAGTTAATAAGTCAAAGATTTGAAATCCATGGGAAAATGATATATGGGCACAAGTCAAAATAAGATTTGAGAGAATCAATGCGGATGAAAGAGACATTTTCATTTGAGTAATATTATTTATACATAATATTTGTAGGACACAATATTGATATATTTTCATCCACCATTGGTGGAATATAGATTTCATTTAGTCTGAATTTTACATCCCATCTAATAATAGATTAGAATATATCAGTATAATATTCTACAAATATTATGTATCAATAATATTTCTGTTTTTATTTTTTTTCTTTTTGATGTGGACAAGTTATGAATTATTGACTTGACAGCGGACAACAATAGTTAGAGAAAGTTGGTATTCAATTTTTTAGTGTAACAATCATGAAGAGGAGAAGAGATATATGGGCTAATAAGTCAAATATTTGAAATCCATGGGAAAATGATATATGGGCACAAGTCAAAATAAGATTTGAGAGAACCAATGCGAATGAAATAGACATTTTCATTTGAGTAATATGATTTGTACATAATATTTGTAGGACCCCTATCCACCATTGGTGAGATATAGACCTCACAAGCTCCGGATCTCACATCCCATCTAATAATAGTTTAAAGTATATCACTATGGTGTTCCACAAATATTATGTATAAATAATATTTCTATTTTTATTTTTTTTTCTTTTTGATGTGGACAAGTTATGAATTATTTGACCTGACAGTGGACGGTAGAAAGTTGGTATTTAATTTTTTAGTAAACTTTTAAAATGGTCTCTATCGATTTTTATATTAGATGAATTGGTCCTTAATAAAAATAAACTAATAAATTGATCTTTAACTTTTTAAAATATCAAACAAATTAGTCATTAACACAAAAATAAATTAATAAATTAGTTGTAGCCTTTTAACATGTCAGACAATTTTGTTTCTCTATCAAGTCTTTCCATTAAATATTATAATGTGGCCTGTTAAGGGTCCCTTTTGTTTAACTTTTGGGATAAAATCTTTTGAAAGAAGGTCTTTTAAAAGAAGGCCTTTTAGAGGAATTATTTTTAAAAGAATGATTTTTGTTTAGTTTGAATATATCAAAAGTAAGTTTAGGAGAGTGAGTTTTGTTTGGATAGGATAAAGTAAAATTACTTTTAGTTGTTGATGTGAGAGTAATAGTAAGATTTCTTTTCAAAAGGTCTTTTTTTAGAATGAAAAGTAATCTCAAAAATACTTCTTTCAAAAGGCCTTTTGAATAAAAAGTAAGAAGTTAAACCAAATACTACCATTTACTGTACAAAGTCATTTTCCTTCTCTTAGAAGGCCTTCTGGTAGATGCAAACTGCAATCCAAACAGGCCCTAAGTAGTTGGTGTGATACTATTATATGTCAACTTACCATCTTAGTTACCCTTATTTATTACAACATCATTTTTTGCAAATATCTTTTCAAGCCAATATTTGAATTTTATGCTCTGGTATGATATTTAAACAAAAAGAGTTTTGACAAAATGACATCATTTTAACAAATAAGAGTGACTATGATGATAAAAATAACAATTCTTTCGAACTTATTTTTAAAATATTATTTTCAAATACAAATCAATTTTTTCAACTTTAATTCTTTTAAAAATAATTTTTTTAATTTAATTTTTTAAAAATAATTCTCCTAAAAATTAAATCAAATGGATTCTCATACAAAATGATCAGTGTAACAATCATGAAGAGGAAAAGAGATATATGGGCTAATAAGTCAAAGATTTGAAATCCATGGGAAAATGATATATGGGCACAAGTCAAAATAAGATTTGAGAGAACCAATGCGGATGAAACAAACATTTTTATTTGAGTAATGTTATTTGTACATAATATTTATAGGACACAATGCTGATATATTCCCATCCACCATTAGTGGAATATAAACCTCACTTGGCTTGGGTCTCACATCCTATCTAATAATAGATTAGAATATATCAGTACGATATTCCACAAATATTATGTATAAATAATATTTCTGTTTTTATTTTTTTTTTCTTTTGATGTGGACAAGTTATGAATTATTGACTTGATAGTGGATGGCAATAGTTGGAGCAAGTTGGTATTTAACTTTTTTATAAATTTTTAAAATGGTCTCTATCGATTTTTATATTAGATGAATTGGTTCTTAATAAAAATAAACTAATAAATTGATCTTTAACCTTTTAATGTCAGACAAATTAGTCATTAACACAAAAATAAACTGATAAATTAGTTGTAGCCTTTTAACATGTTAGACAATTTAGTTTCTCTATCAAGTCTTTCCATTAAATATTATGATGTGGCATGTTAAGTAGTTGACGTGGTACTATTATATGTCAGCTTACCATCTTAGATACCCTCATTTATTAAAACAATGTCATTTTTGGCAAATATCTTTTCAAGGCAATATTTGAATTATATGCTCTAATATGATATGCAAACAAAAAGAGTTTTGACAAAATGACATCATTTTAATAAATAGGAGTGACTATGATGATAAAAATAACAATTCTTTCAAACTTATTTTTAAAATATTATTTTCAAATACAAATCAATTTTTTCAACTTTAATTCTTTTAAAAATAATTTTTTTAATTTAATTTTTTTAAAAATAATTCTCTTAAAAATTAAATCAAACGGATTCTCATACAAAATGATTAGTGTAACAATCATGAAGAGGAGAAGAGATATATGGGCTAATAAGTCAAATATTTGAAATCCATGGGAAAATGATATATGGGCACAAGTCAAAATAAGATTTGAGAGAACCAATGCGAATGAAACAGACGTTTTCATTTGAGTAATGTTATTTGTACATAATATTTATAGGACACAGTGCTAATATATTCCCATCCACCATTGGTGGAATATAGACCTTACTTGGCCTAGGTCTCACATCCTATCTAATAATAGATTAGAGTATATTAGTACGATATCCCACAAATATTATGTATAAATAATATTTCTGTTTTTATTTTTTTTTTCTTTTGATGTGGACAAGTTATGAATTATTGACTTGACTAGGAAAGGTGAAGGTTTAAACAGTAGTGGGAGTGGTGGACACGGGTGTAGTGGAGGTAGTAGGTGGAGCACGAGTACGAGGGGTAGACCATGCTTCATCGGTCTACCCTTACCTCATCTGAAACCAAGTCCTTGTCCTATCATAAGCGATTATAATATGTACAAAATTGAAAATGTAAGATATATATTAACTAAATAAAGACACAACATACTTGACATAATAATAATTATTTAATTCAAAGAATATTTTAAATGATAAAAAGTATTTGGATAGAGTCTCCTCTTAAATTAGGAAACTTCACAAAAAATTAATTCAGTATTTCAACACAAATAATAATTATTTATTGTATAACAATAATTGTTTAATTCAAAGAATATTTTGAATGATTTCAAAAATAATTATTTCAAAGAATAATTATTTAATTCAGCATTTCAACACAAATAATAAACACATGCAGTCATATAAATTAATCAATTAATCCTAAAAATCGTTCTAGAGCGTATCCTTTTACATCACATAATGCATGCACACGACACCACAACATGCAATTCAAATAATGGAAAGGAACTCTAAGCCTTCCCTCAATCATGCAATTCTATCTTACTTCTTCCATTCTACAATTCTATCGTAGAAAATTTTTGTCTCTAATATTTTAGAAAATATAAAGTTAAAAAAAGAGTACAATGTACATACCTAATACACTATGAAGCTCAAATCAATGAATGCCCCAGAATGGAAGCGCTCCAAGTGCTTCAATTGAGATCTTTAACAATTCAAATAGCAAAATAAATTAGTTAACTGACTAAGAAACCAAAAACTGAGTAAAAAAATGGAATTAAAAAAAGACTAAACAAAAAAAAAATCCAATTAAAATGTTTAATAACTTATCATGAACATAATGGCGGTCTCCGGCGGCGAAATGGAAGCTCTGGTGATGGTGAAAAGGCCAATGGCTATGTGGGTGAGCGAGAGAGAACGAGAGTGCAGAAAGAGAGTGTGTGTGTGTTTGATGAAATGAGGAAGAAGAAGAAGCAGACTCGTATTTTAACGAACTGTTGCCTTTTTTACCAACAGAAAATCTGTGGGTAAAAAATTAATAAAATGATTCATTTTATTAATTGTAAAATGAAATTGAAACGAATTGTTTCATTAATCGAACATTACTGACGAAAATTTCGTTAATAATCTAAAAAATGAACAAACAATGGTAGTCATTCCCAATTTTCAAATACCAATGTATAATTCTTCAGTAATATAAAAAATAAATTCTAAAGAAAAAATAAAAATTAATATTTTTTAATCTTAATTACCTATGAATTTTTCATTGATAATGTATTAATTTTTTTAAATAAAATTAAAAGAAAAAAATAATTATTTACCTACGATTTTCCTGTCGATAATATTTTAGCGTAATTAGATGCAAAAATTTACTGACGATTTTACCGATAGATAATCCATTGATATTTTCGACGGATTCAAGCCATGAATAAAATCGTCGGTTACTGATGAATTTCTAGTAGTGTTAGATGTGCTATTTTGAGCAAAATATGTATTTTAAAAAGTAATTTTTTTAAAATCATTGGAAGAAACTTTTTTTTTTAAAGAAAAGCTAGAGTTTGGAAAGCATTACAAATTAAATTTTTTTTAAAAAGCTCCATATTTAAGCTTCTAAATTTTTTTGCCCCTAAAACATCAAGAAGCTAGTTTAGAATTTTAAAAAATAAAAAATAAAAATATTACATGATGTGAACATATATTAAATTTTACATTAAAAATAGAAGAAGAAGCTCATCCAACTAACTAGTAAGCAAGATTATCTTCATAAAAGTATTATCCTTACTAGGATTATGGCCTTGATATTGTTTTTAGTCAGGCAAATATCCTAGGTGGTATCCTTACCATCATCAAATTTAAGGAGAACATATACCAAATCTTCACTTGATTCTCTGTGGCCCGCTTCAGCTTTTGACTTTGCCTCTTTGTGGTCATTGATGATGTTTTCCAGTATCTAATTCATCTGCCTTTGCTGCCTCTCAAGCTTAGGCTTCAAGCTACTAACTAAGGTTAGAAGTAAGTAAATCCAGCTCATGAGCTACTTCTGATTCAATATTTTAATAGCTCAATAAGCTGAGCTTTTGAGCTCATGCGTCGAATTTGAGTTAGAGATTTGAGGTATTTTATTAAATGAATCAAACTTGAGCTTTATTATATTCGACTTATTAGCTCATGATCTGGCTCAATATATATATATATATATATATATATATATATATATATATATATATATATATATATATATATTGTTATTATTATTATTATTATTGTTATTTTTGTTGTTATTTGTGGATATTATGTCCTTATCACTAAATTTTCTAAAATTTATTAAGCTAAAAAGACTTAATTTATTTCTAACTTAAGTTATCTCATTAAGTTTGAGCAGCTTATGAGTTATTTCAAATTCGATGAGCTTCTAGTAAAATTAATGAGTTCAATCATAAAAATTAGGCTTACTTTAATCTCGAGCTCGAGTTAGACCTAATATTAACAAGTCCAAGTTTGACTCACTTTCAATCATACCACTCACAAATTGAAGCCATTTCACTATTGAAAAAAAAAAAAAAAAGGGTTGAAGCCATTTGGAAGAATGAAACAAATCTCCTATGTCAAAACCTCATGCAACCATTGTTCCTTCTTTTAGTAATTAAATAAGATATTAATTACAGAACAACTTTTTTTCTCTCTTAATAATTGCTAACTTCATAAATCATTTTCTTTTTATTAAATAATAATTGCATAAAATGAAATTATTATATTATTAATTTTTAAATAAAAATAATAAAATATTATATTTTGAGATTAAAATTTTTTAAAATAAATCATTAATGTTTCTCTATGATATTTTTACAAGGAAATTATAAGTTTTTTAAGTTTTTGAAAAATAATAATGATTTAAGAAAAATGTATATTAAAAGCAAATTTTACTACTATTAAAACTTAAAAAAATAACGCATTGTCAGTTTTTTTTATATAATTTTTATATAAAATAAAAATTGCACAATTAGTAATTACTATGAGAGAAAAAAAGTGACTCTGTAATTAATACCTTGTTTAATTATTAAAATAAATATAACACTCAAATTATTTATAAAAATATAAAGATATTTTTGTTTAATTATTTTTACTTTTAAATAAATATTCTAATTAAAGAAGTAAAACTTGCTAACCTTCACCCAAAAAGATTTTAGTATTTTTCTTTCTTTTTCTTATATACTAGCAGCGGACGAAATTGGGAAGCAAAATTTATGTTATGTGCCTCTCCTTTCCCTATGGCTGCCGAATAAGAGAAGAACTTCCTCCTCCTTCTTCTTCTTTTCCATCAAACTTCTAAATAATGTGTAACATACCATTTCATTCCCTTCTTCTCTTTTCCATTTTCTCTTTGTCATCACAAATAAATCTCTGAAACATAACCTCACAAAATCAAGTAGCCAGGTCACTTGCTTCATGGTTTTGGTGCTGCAATGCCATTTGTTGGTCATAGGTTTCAAGTGAGATCGTCCCGTCGGCGGAACCTCCATTTTTCTCGGCAACCCACGTTTCCCCTCCGGCAAGAACTAAGTTGCGACGAGACACAGCCACCGCGAGGACCCACGGAGCGCGACGGCCACCTTAGAAAAGTGTTTTTTTTTTTTTATATAGAAATTATTTATCTCAATTTTTCAATAAAAATTAAAAAATTATTTTTAATTTTTAATAAAATTTAAAATAAATAATATCTATAAAAAATAATTTTTTAATTGAAAAAATCACTTCTTTTGAGGAAAAAAAAGCACCCTTATTCTCACAAATACATGTCCCGATTACACTCAAATATACTCGCAAATTTTTTGTCGTTCTTACTTCTTAGCTACCATTTTTGCGCTCCTCCCTGTCTATGATAACTTTCTTCAACTGCTGTAAGACATTAAACCAAGCTGGGCCATCCCGTGTAAAATTATTAGAAAATTACTTTATACATGCCAGCCTATATATATATATATATATATTTTATCATGTCGGTGTCACTTGCATTATAAGTTTGCAGCTTCTACAATATACCGCCACCGCCTTTGTATGTTACGTTGCAGCTGCACGAGTTGAATTGCTGCTATGGAAAGTTAATGAGCATTGAAAACTCATTTGACTTAGTCAAATCTGATGTATGATTCGGCTGCAACTTGTCTACCATCGCCGGCTTTATTTTCTTTGATTTTATTTAAGTACTGGTATTTTGTAATATTTTTAGAATAGTGGTAGGGGACGTATTTTTTATGATGTATATAAAAAAAATAAATAAAATGATAAAAATATTTAGATGATGGGTCTCATATAATTATTATTATTTTTACTTAATTTTTTTTATCTAAAAATTTACTCGTATATTGTTAAAAATTGCTGATTAGTTTTAAATAAAATGCTAGTAAATTTTGTGTGTGTGTATATATATATATATATATATATATATATATATATATATATAAAACTTACCAGTATTTTTTAATAATATGCTGGTAAATTTTTGGATAAAAAAAATTGAATAAAAATAACAATAATTATGTGAGATTTACTATCCAAGCAGCTCACTTTTTCCGTTGCGTAGTATGTCGTAAAAGATGCGTCCTTCAATCATTTTTCATAATTTTATTGCATTTGTGTGCAGGCATAGCTCCTTAACCATGTCAGCTATCAAGCTTTGTGAATGGAAGTCCATTCCTCTTCCCTATTTTGTTGCCTCACTTATGTGAGAGGGAAAGAAAAATTGTTCAGAGTTATATTAGTGTGTGTTTGTGATATCAACCATCATCTTAGCTTGCTTTCTTTTCAAACAACGCGGCACCCGCACCATACATCTCACACATACAAATTCATTGAAGTCAAATTCGCAACAAGCTAATTCTCAGATTACCATTATCAGTTGTCACTGATTTTGGATGCCTTAGAAAGCCTTCAACTCTACTGGAATCAACAAATGATGGACATAGCTTTATTTAGAAGTGAATGACAAATATCAAATTCAAAGGCTATAGCATCTGCTTGTGTGGTTTATATTTCATGTGAAGGACGAAAAGCAATAGGAATCAAGTGCAGGCCATCTTTTCTTCTAATAGTCACTGCAAATTGCTCGGTAATATTCAAGTCCTCACTTTTGATCCCTTTGGGAAGCTCCCAATCAAAGTGATACAACAAATATGCAAGGGCCAGCTCAACATTTATTAGGTCTAATGTGCTACCCGGGCATATTCTTCTTCCAGCACCAAATGGAATGTACTCAAAATTACTCCCATTGTAGTCAATAGAACGATCAATGAATCTCTCTGGATAATGCCTCTCTAATCCACTTCAACAGTTTGGATCCCTGGCCATTGCCCAAGCATTCACTATGATCCTGCTTTTGACGGGTATGTGATACCCATTAATCTCACATGCTTGTCCACATTCTCTTGGAAGTAAAAGAGGAGCTGGAGAGTGTAACCTCAGGGTCTCTTTGATAACTGATTTCAAATATTTGAGTTCATTGATGCAAATTTCATCAACCTTTCCTTTCACATTGAATATTTCTCTAACCTCAACTTGTGCTTTCTCAATTACTCTTGGATCCCTTACCACTTCTGCCATTGGCCAAACTATGGTATTTGCTGCTGTTTCACTTCCAGCAACAAAGATGTCCTAAAAAGTAATGATTAGTGATGTTAGGCTAATGCAAGCATAACCAAAGAGACAATTCATAAGAGTTATGCAGATGGCATCCAAGAGTACAAGATGGCAAATAATGCACTATTTCATAAAGATCGTACATGCAAGCTTGTTTAGATGTACTATTTTGAATAAAATATGTATTTTTAAAAAGTAATTTTTTTAACATCATTAGAAGAATTTTTTTTTTCAAAAGAAAAGCTAGAGTCTGGAAACTTACCTTTAGATAAGGGATTCTTATTTTTCCCCACAAGGTCTTCAAGCCAGATGGAGTAGTGCATCTCTGTCTTGAAAGCCTGCTCTACAGATAGGAGTTCCTATGTCTACTACCTATCCAACTCGAAGATTTTTATTTGTGGTGGAGTGCTTCAAGTAGTATTCGACCCCATCCCAGCAATCAAACTCCTTCGTGACCCGACTCACTTGCTTTTGAAGTTGGAATGCCTTTCTAGAGGGGGCTACCTAAGGAATCGATAAGTTTGAAGTGGGATGTGGAATGTGATTGGTGATGGATGGTAGTTATGAAATCAATTCTGCATCAGACGATGTACAAATTAGATGTTTTTAAAAAAGCTGCATATTTAAGTTTCTAAATTTTTTTTCCTAGAATATAAAGAAGCTATTTCAAAATACTTTTTTTTCTTAAGAAAAAAAGTAAAAATATTACATGATCTGAAGATATATTAAATTTCACATAAAAAAAAGAAGAAGCTCATCCAACTAAATAGCAAGCAAGATTATCTTCATAAAAGTATTATCCTTATCAGGATTATAGCCTTGATATTGTTTTTAGTTAAGCAAAAATCCTGGTTGGCATCATTACCATTCTCAAATTTAAGGAGAACATATACCAGATCTTCATTTGATTCTCCTTGGGCCTCTTTAGCTTTTGACTTTGCCTCTTTGTGGTCATTGATGATGTTTTCCAGTATTTGATCCACCTGCCTTTGCAGCCTCTCAACCTTAGGCTTTAAGTCATTAACTAGGGCTGGAAGTGAATCAAGCCAACTCGTGAGCTATTTCTGACTCGATTCGTTAATAACTCAATAAGCTGGGCTCGTGAGTTGGCTCAATATATATATATATATATATATATATATATTGTTATTATTATTGTTGTTGTTTGTTCAGACTATAACCTTACTACTAAATCTCATAAAATTTATTAAGCTAAAAAGAGTTAATTTATATATAATTTGAGCTATCTCATTAAGTTAGAGCAACTTGTCAGCTAGCTCGAGCTCAATGAGTTTCTAGTGAGCTGAACTCGAGCCTAGAAATTAGGCTCACTTTGAACTTGAGCTCGAGCTCAGCCTAATATTAATGAGCCCAAGCTTGGTTCACTTTCAACCATACCACTGACAAGTTGAATCCATTTGGAAGAATGAAACAATGACCCAAGTATTGTACTTTTACAAACTAATTACCATAATGTAGTAGTTTTGAAATTATTTCCCTGTCTTTAGTTGTTTCTGCCACAGTGTACAGTTGCAAGCTTTTTTTATTTTTTATTTTTGTCAGTGTCAAACTAATGGAGTAGTTTCGGATTGCGCCATCCATGGCGCAAATACAACTTGGGCCACTATTTACTTGTTAAAGATTCTCCATCGGACAAAACTAGGTGAGCATAGGTCCAATAGATGGAACAACATCAACCTGCACCACCTAGTTGGACAAGACAGGAGAAGCACGTACGAGATAGGTGGAGCAAAATGAAGTTGTGCCACCCTTACAGGGATCTGCCATGTGTCCGTGTGCATGGACTAGCGCAGCATGCAGTAGCGCCATCAACTCTCTACTTCTATATATATATATATATATTCCCTACTAATTTCTCCACACAATTTTTAACTAATGGCTCAAACTCTTCACAATCTCAATTTTTTAGTTTTTATACACTTTGTCTTACTCTTTACAGTCTCTCAATTTTTAGCTACCCCACAAAACTCTCACTTAAAACTCTTGGCAGTCTTTGAATTTTTAGCTTCTATATATATATATATATATATTTTGCCAAATTCTTTTACAGTCTTCTTTTCTTTTTAATTTACTTCAAAAAGATGAGTACTTTTATTGTGTTTGCATACTAGAATGGTAGAAAATTTGATGGGGCACAAGGATGTAATTTTGAAGGTAACAAGAGATCAATTAAAATAGAGAGATGTGTCAGTTATAATGCACTAAAGAAAAAGATTGCTGCCAAATTGAAGCCTCAATCCCATCAAACAATTTCAAGTCTCACGTACAGATTTCCAATTGCTCGAGATAGTATGCAATACATATACTGCTCTTGAGATAGTTAATGATGATGATGTTGACTACATGATCAACACCATTGAGCAATGGTCTCTTTTGACAATGCTTGAACTATATGCTGGGATTGATGTTGCAGGCAGGTCATTCATGCCTATTGCCCCTTCTATTCACTTTGTTATTGCATTTGGTGATCGTTATGGTGCTGATGTAGGCTTGTCAAATGAAGATGAAAATGAAAGTGAGATTCCTGATGGCGATTCTTCTGAGTCTAGGTTGAATTGAATTCTCCAGCTATTGCACTTTCTCCTATTGTATCCTCATTGCATATTAGAGAACAACTTCCACAACAAGGTAGTTAGTTTTCATATAATTATTTGTATATATTGTGATTTTACTAGAACTCTTTTATGACTTGATGATATTTTTATAGGTGTAACATATTTGACAGAGACTTCATTCTGGAGTGTGTCTCCACATTATAATTATATCAATTGGGACCACCCTGATCAAGAGACGGATGAATTTCCTAGGTTGGATGTGCTTGGTTCCTGGTTTATTGGAGATGAGCTATACATTACTTTACGATTTGATAGCAAAGAAGCTATATAGATGGTTGTTAGAAATTAATCTATGAAGGTCCATCAAACACATATTGTGGTCGAATCAACATTGACAATTTTCTACACAAAGCACACAAGACATAGAGAAGGTTGCCCTTGGTGAATGAGGGCAATTTTGGGAAAGAAGACAAACAAGTGGCAAATCACTAAATGGGGTGGTCGTCACATTTGTCTCAATCCCATGTTATCTCAAAATCACTGCAAATTAGATTCAAATTTTATCTATGCAAATATACTAGGTTTTTCATTGAACTATATATGAATTATGTACTTTATGGTTAATAACTTCATTTGTTGATAATAATTTGATTGCTTAATTTCAAGTATCATACCGAAAGGCTTAGAAAGGTAAGCAAAAGGCAATAGCAAAGGTGTTTGGTGATTGGAATGAATCATTTGCAATGCTACCTGGATGGCTTGCATATATGCATATATGCATATATTTGCACCAAATTCTGTCAACAAAATTAAGACAATTGAATTTATCACCTATAATCAAGTAGACAATCATTTTCACACATTTCATAGGGTATTTTGGACATTCAAGCAATGTTGCGGTGCCTTCAATTTTTGCAAACCCATTGTACAAGTTGATAGCACATTTTTGTATGGAAAGTATTATGATATACTCTTAATTGCCATTACACAGGATCGCAACAATTGTGTTTTACTGATTGCTTTTACTATTATCGGAGGAGAAACCTTAAACGCCTGGTCATGGTTCTTCGAAAATATCCGGCAATATGTGATAAGAAAGCAAGGTTTGTATCTTATCTCTTATATGTAAGTATAAAAGGAGCTGTGGCAAATCAAAACCTCGGTTGGCAACCTCCATATGTGTATCATGTGTACTAAATTCGCCACATTGGCAGCAATTTCAACCACAAGTTAAAGAATACAAAATTGAAGCAAGACCTATTGAAATTTGGTAAGAAGTACATTTTCATAATTTTAATATTATATATATGAATTTTGTTTCTTTTCAAAGTTAACATTTAATTTGTGTCAATGTAGGGTATATGACTTGCATGCATCGATTTGATAGGAATTTACAAAAATTTTGTCAAAGTAGTCCTGAAATTCAGAGATGAATCGATAGTATACCAAAGGAGAAATGGAATCAGGCACATGATATAGGAGGATGTAGATACGAGCACATGACAACAAACTTATCACAAGCTATGAATAAAGTCTTGAATAGTGCTAGAAATCTGCCAATAACTGCATTGTTAAGTGCACATATGGGAGGATGGTAGAGTATTTTGTACAAAGTGGTGCAGAGGCTAGGGCGAAGCTAAGTGCTAGAAATAGGTTTTGTAAGAAGTTAGTCGATGCTATCAGGAAGAATCAAGAGGATGCGTGTTCCTACCAAGTTCACAGATATGACATAGAGACCACAAGGTTTAAGGTTGACAAAGCATTCAACCCTGTGATACAAAGTGGCGATTATACCATGGGCCCTAAACTTAAGGAGAGGTACTTGCTAGTGTGGGAAATTTCAAGCATATAAATATCCATGCTCTCATGCCATTGCTGCTTGTGCTGCTATGAGTATAGACTTCTACAATTTAGTTGATCCTATTTATTCCATCCAAAATATTATCAATGTGTATAGTGGGCAGTAGTGGCCAATTGGCATGAAGATTGCATTACAGCCACATCAGACTGGGCATTGGTTCCAAGTCCGTCAACCCTTCGTGCCAAGGGCAGACCAAAGTCTACACGCACAAGGAATGAAACGGATTTGAGAGAGTCGCACCAAAGGCAACGATGTAGAATATGTAAACGAAAAGGTCATAGTTAACGTCTTTACCCTTGTCGTACTGCAAGTCAAACTCCCAGCATGATACTGACACTATAGATGATGAAGATATTTAAATTGTGCCAAATTCGTCCTTAGTCAACTGGTGTGATTACCTTTTAATTTGGAAAAAAAAAAAACCTTTCATTTGGCTGTTAATTATTTTCTTGCCATTGTAATTCTCAAAATTACTTGTTTATTTGGTGATAATTCTCTAAATTACCCTTACTTAAATAAACTCTACTCAAATTAAGATTAATTTATTATATTAATATTAATTTATCTATTTATACTTTTAAATAATATTATCAACTCTCACTATTTTTATGCATCAAAATTCTTCATTATTCTACCCTTTTTCTATTTTCTTCTTCATGCTTATTTTATTTTTCTTCACAAGATAAATTTGTGGTTAAAAATTGCTACAAACTTAGCTTTAATACTTGAGCTTTTATCTTGACAAGCTTCCTTTTCATATTATACTATTATAAGCTCAATTAACAATATAATTTTCTAAAAACTTAACAGTTAACTAAAAATTATATAAATTGAAATAATAAAAAAAGACTTTAGAAAACATTCTTTTGTAGTAAATAATTGAAGGATTAATGAAAATATCATAGTTTAAGAAAATTAAACTATTAACTTAACATATTGTTGAATAAGTTATGTTTTGAATAATAATAATTTGGGCTTTTTTTTTTTAGTTTTTTAAGAAGAAAAATCTTTATAATTAAAAGGCATGCATAAAAATTATAAGATAAATAGATTAATTTTTTTAAAAGAAAACTAAAACTAAAAAATGTTTTAGTGATTTTTTTATATATATTGAAAAGAAAATTTTTTGATAAAAAGGCTAAAAAAATAAATAGTTTCTCATACATACACCAATAAAATAAATAGTTTTCATTAATAAATAAGAAGATACATCAATAATCAATCATGTGGAGAGTTAAGCGAAAATATACAACCGTGTTGCTTATCTCCCACTCTATGATACAGGTTTCTTCTCACATCAGCTGCATCATCCTCAAGGGCAGATATAGATAAAAATTCTTCATTCAAATCAATACTTTGTGGAGAAACAACATTTATACCATGTAGAGTGTACAAAGTTTCATGTGATAAGAAATCCATAAACCCCATAGGTGTACTAGGTGTGAACTCTGGTGACATATAGGTGGTGTAAAATATGATGGAGTCAGTGCGGAAGGGACGTACACCTCATCCGAGCTGTACAAATGATATGCAACGAGGGAAAAGGATGCTTCTGCTAAATGATATGTAGCATGGGAAAAAGATGCTCATGTTGCCTGATCTTGAGGTGGCCAATAATAAGTTCTTTCTAGATCTGAATCCATCGAGTTGGCTGATGATGCCGACGGAACATAGTATTGGTTGTGACCACGTTCAGGAAGTGGAGGAAAGGTATGAACTTCTCTCGCCTCTTACCTTCTACGCTACTGAAGTCCACGACCTTCCACCCAAGTCAGTGGCATTGCCACATTCACCTCAGCTTATGGAAGAGACTGCTATTAAACACAAGTTGTCACAGGTTCAGTGACCCTATCTAATTCCTCAAATTGCTGCAATAACTCCACTATGATGCCTTTAACATCCTCTGTCGAAAAGCTTGAGTCATTAATAGAGGATAAATAATACATCCGCTCTAGTTGCTTCTGCTATTGAAACAGACATAAACATTATATAGAGGTGTTAAATAATACAAAATAATTTATTCAACAAAAACAACAATACTTACTAGCTGCCCTTAACGTGCACCATCCTTATTGATCCAATAACAAGTGTGTCTTGAATACCACCTTATATAGGGATCATTCTCACTCAATAATCTTATTTGCTGATCACTAATTGCCACATATTGTACCCTGTCATGCCATATTTGGATAACCGAAGCATACAGGAGCATCCAATTATCATCCTCATTGCCACATAGCATAAGATCATAGAGTTGTTCAAGCTGACACAGTGGGTCTAGAATACCCTGCTGTAAGCCAAATTAACACATCACCCGATCCAGTTGATGCCAATTCACGATGTGAAAAAATATCAATGGCACAATAGCTCTCTAAACATGAGAGCCTTCAAGGCATATAGGCGATAATGACCCATAAACTTCAAGATAGGGTTCCCACACAATATGCAAAATGAGAATAATTAAGATTAAAAATTCTATAGAGTTAACATGATCAAAATTATAGAGGCATCAATAAGAGATTCTTACGTTTTTCTGCTTTAATCGATCAAGCCTGTGATGGTAGTACCGCAAGTTTCATCATACAACTGTAAAAGTTTTACCACCTATTCATATGTTATTTCGCATATTCAACCAAATATTATAAACATGTAACAATTATCTAAATAGAATTTTTTTTTTTAAAAAGGAAGATAAAAAGTCATACCAAGCATGATGTAGGGCATGGGCAGTTTCCACTAGAGGAATTGGGGTAATTGATAGGAATCTATGCCACGCCCATAGCTGAACCAACACAATCATACCTCCAATCTCACGCCGATTATAATTCGTACACTTGCAAAGCTCACAATATAAATAAGAGAGTACCGCTGATCCCAAACTGTATTGTCCACCATAGCAAAATCCTCTAAAAATAGTAGAAGCCTTAAGGGTACCAAGTTTTTAGAATGATCTAAAAACAAAAGTAACTCCATCAACTGCAAAATATATGCTCGAGTGAGTCGCTGAAGCTGGACCTCATTGCCAATATAATTATTTATATCACTAAAGTGAGTATCTAACCACCCCATTTTCAATCGATGACTATAAAAAGAACTTTGCGGGGGAGTTATGCCTAGCAGTTGCTGGTGATAGGGTTGCCACGGACTAGAAGTATTGCCAGTAACTGGTTTCCCATCAATATGAAGACCCGTTTCGATAGCAATATCTTGTAGCGTAATCTTGCATTCTCTCGGAGGCATATGAAATATTTGTGTCTCCGGTCTCCAATGCTTTACTAGAGCAGATACCAACGTGTGCTCAATTTGGAAAAATTCAAGCTTTACAACTTCAAGAAACCCTACCTGCTCCAAATATGCAATAATCTGGGCAAAAATTTGCTCAGCCCTATTGCGAATAGAAGATTTTCCTCTAACAACTAATATTCGATTAGGATGTCCATACCAAATATATTGTGAAATGTTTGTTTGTTGCATTGTCAACAACATGCATCTTCTGTCCCAAGACGAATAATGCGCGATGAAGAAGAACTAGATGCCATCTATTAAAAAAAAAGTATTAATTATCAAATTATTTATATGCTTTTCTATATACAATAGTAGTTTAATCATTTTTATTTAATAGTCTTCTCACTACTTTATTTGTTTAGTAATATAAATTAAAATTTACTTGTTACACATTCCACAAAACTTTGAAAATATTATGTGAAGATACATGTCAAAAAAAAATTTGTTACGAAGTTATAATAATCCATATTATAATAATTAATGTTTGGTCTAATAAATTTTTTATTGGAAACAAGACTACATATATCCTAATAAACTTTTTAAAACTAAACTCAAAAAAAATTAACTAGATGCTCTTCAAATTTTTTTAAAAAAATTAATAATATTTTTTCAAAATAAACTCATTGATAAAATTAAAATCTAATCTTAAAAAAACCCTAAATAAATAGATAAATAGAATATTTTTTAACAATAATTTTCAAAAAAATGAACTCATGAAGAAAATTAAAGCCTAATGTTCAATACTAAATATACCCTAATAATTTTTTTAATAAATTTTTTATTATATAACCTAATATTTCTAATAAAAAACTTATTAGAAACAAGATTATAAATATCCTAATAAAACTTTTTAAAACTAAGCTCATAAAAAAAATTGACTAGAAGCTATTTAATTTTTTTAAAAAAAATTAATAATATTTTTTCAAATTGAACTTATTGATAAAATCAAAGTCTAATCTTAAAGAAAAAAAGAAAAATAAACTCATACCAAAATTATTACACTTATGAACTAAAAATAAATTAATTAAAAATTGTAACAAGCAAAATTTCAATTACCTTTACAAGTACTATCGAACTGCACAAGATCACCAAACAAATTTTATATTTATGAACTATACAAGATCACCTAATTTATATTAATGTAAGGCACCGAAAAAAAAATAAAAAAAACTAAGCAGCATTTTATAGCAGCATCGGTGCTGGGGTTGGGAGGCACGTACTGATGGTGCTACATCAAACCACACCAATCTGCAGGTGGACACATGGAGCTTCCCTCTGAGTGGCGCAACTTGATGCAGCTCCACCTAGCTGGCCGGTGCTCACCTTGTCTTGTCACTTTGGGTAGCGCAAGTTGATGCTGTGCCACTTAGGAGATCTCTGATGGAATCTCCACGGGTGGCAGTGTGAGTGACGGATAGCGCAAGTTGCGTTTGTGCAATGGTTGTGACAAAAAAAAAGTAAAATTAAATAAAAAAGTTTGTAATTCTCCACCGTGGTAGAAACATCATAAGGCAGGAAAATAGTTTCAAAACTACTATAACATAATGGCGCGTTTTGCTATGCACCGCATTAAAAATGATGCTCTATGCACCATGTCATCCAATGTGTTGGATGTCCGGGTGTATCTATACATCTACTTCTTATGGTATACCATAAAAATCACTCTATCCCTCTCTACCCACTGTATCTCACTGTATCCCACTCACTTCTTCTCGCTTTCCATCCCTTGCACCGTTTCTCGCTGAAGGAGTAATCGCGTGCAAGCTGGCACCAGTGAATCGACTCCCTTTGCCATTGCCGTCAATAACTTCGACTCTGGCCACTATATCGCGTTCGTGATTTGAGCTCGCAACCGGATCGGCCTCCTCCAAGTCATCACGAGGGTTTTGAAACCCACTGCAAGAGAGACGCCACCACTGCCGAAGATTCAATCGGAAACTGCACCATCTTCGTCAGTTACCCCATGACCGACCTCAAGGCAACAGTGGAGATCGTCGGCGACTTGACCCAGATGCATGTCTAGATCGACCTCGTTGGAACCATTTTCGAAGTGGCCTCCCACTGTTCCTCTTCCTTCCTCCATCAACCTCACCAATGATAGATTCATTTGTCAGAAACCCACTATCAAGGTAACATTTTTCTTTTCATGAGATTTGGTTCTCCTTTATGTGCTTAGATTTGAAGTATAGTGCTTTTTTTTATAGGATTGGTGTTTGTGTAGATTAGGTGTTTGATCTATGAATTGATTCAATTGAGTTCAATGGAGCACTTGAATTTTTTTATGGGGTCAGTGTGAATTTGGGTTCTCGCCCACTGCATTGTCCTGTCACGATGTTGAGGTTGCAGTCATCGGTGGTGGTGTTGGAGTTGCGGTCATCGATGAGGCAACGTGGTGAAGGGGAAGAGAGATTGGGAAAAATGTTTGGAAAAAATGTTATGGTGTAATTAGAGGAAGGGAGTATCAATACATCCTTAGTCTTATAATTGTGATAACTCAAAAGTGTTTCATACACCATATTTAAGTTGGTGCATAAAGGATGGCGCCATAATTAATATGGTAATTAGTTTGTAAAAGTAAAATACTTGGGTCACCAAGCCACAAATCTCCTGTGTTAAAACCTCGTGCAACCGTTGTTGCTTCTTTTAGTAACCAAATAAGGTATTAATTATGGATAAACTTTTTTACTCTTTTGCCAACCTCATAAATCATTTTCTTTTTATTCAATACTAATTGCATAAAATGAAATTATTATAATATTAATTTTAAATAAAAATAATAAAATATTATATTTTGAAATTAAATCATTTTAAAAGAGAAACTAATAAATTATTATTCTTAAAAATAAATCATTAATGTTTCTCTATCATATTTTTATAAGGAAATTATATGTTTTGTAGTTTTTTGAAAAACAATAATAATTTTAAGAAAAATGTATATAAAAAGCAAATTTTACTACTATTAAAAATTAAAAAAATAACACATTGTCAGTTTTCTATATAATTTTTATTAAAAAATAAAAATTGCACTATAACTTTTTTTTGAAGAGTATTAAAAAAATATTTATATAATTAGTAATTATTAGGAGAGAAAAAAAAGTGATTCTGTAATTAATACCTTGTTTAATTATTAAAATAAATATAACACTCAAATTATTTATAAATAACATAGGGATGTTTACGATACGGTTTGGATCAACTTTGAGTAAAAAAATTAATCCAATCTAAATAATATAATTTATAGTAGTTTGAATTAGATTGATTTAGTTTATATTTTAAATCTGATCCAATTTGATCCAATTTTTGTTGTTTGAATTGGATCGATTTTTGAAAAAAAAAATTTTAATTTATAATTTTATAGAATAAAAATAATATAAGTTAATAAAATAAATAAATAAAAATAAAAGTAAAAATAAGTCATTAATTATTTATAAAATATTATTTAGATAAAATAATATAAAAAATTATGTAATAAATTTAAATTATTATAAGTAAAAATATGTACTTAATAATAAAATGTTATATTTTATAATATTATATAATTTGGATTAGAATGAATTGATTTTAAAAATTAAATCTAAAATTTGATATAATATTATAATTTATTTTATTTATAAAAAATAAAAGTCAATCCAATTTATTCTAAATTTTTGTGATTTTAATTAGTTTTCAATTTGAATTAGATTGATTCAATGATTTTGATGAGATTGGATTGTATTTAAACTTACGTGCTGGGTATAAAAGTGGGAGGCAAAGAGGAATGTTATTTTGACATCCTCTTTATCGACATATACGGTATCCACAGTATCTAAAGGTGGAAAATGACAAAACCCACTGTATAGAGAGCAAGCATACGGTAGACACGGTGCAAGCATCCATCAGTAAAATTGAAAGTAAAAATGAAAATAAAAAAGAGGGAAAACTTGAAAACCACACCTCCTCCCTCCTCGCCCCTAAACCACTATCTCACTGTTAACCCCATCTTCAACTCTCCCAATATCAAACAGAAGATAAACAAAAGATAGCAAATGAAAAGGGAAGGGAAGTAGAAGAAGATGGTGCAGCTCCACTCTTCATCAGCATTAGCACCAACAACACAACATTTCATTACTACTACCATGATTGAGCTATGCCCAGTCCCAAACCACAGTTTCACTCCAAATTCCGTTCCTCTGAGGTGTAAATCTTCTTCTTCTTCTTCTTGTTTTGTCTTCTCCTTCACCATCCCTTCTTCGCTTTCTGTCAAATGCACCCACGCCAACCTCTTTGACCCAAAGCCATTCGCCTCACCACCACGATGCCTACCACCACCACCACAACCCTCAGGTATCCTCTTTTCTCTCATACTTGTAATTCTTCTTACCATTTTTTCAGAAATAGTTTAAAAAAAAATTATTGTGTTTAATGTGTTTTGATGTGGAACTTTACCGCCTAGGGTCTATGTGGGTCACTTGATTTACAAAGGGAAGGTCGCACTCACAGTGCCTCCCCTAGACCTCTGGAATTTGCACAATTGGATTTATGTTTCTTTTTTTTTTTTGTGTTCTATTATTAATAGACTGTTCAATTATGGAATTTTTTTTTTGTTATTGTGAATTTTGCAGTTTGGGGCTTTCAAAGTATCGAGGGAAGGTTATATCCTGCTTCAGTTTGCTCCTGCTGTTGGCGTGTGCACATATGATTGGAACAGGAAGCAGGTGACTCTCGCTTCTTCTGTGCCAATTTTGTGTGGAAAGACCTGAGTTTGGTGTATTAGTCTACAAACCTAATCTGAAATTAAGGAAGTTTTGATTAGTGGCTAGCTATAACTCTTTTGTTCTCTCTATACTAGTGAAAAATGGCTTGGCATGTATGTAATTGTGCATTAAAGAGTTAGTTCATAGGAGGCTACTTTGGTATGCTAGCAATATACTTTTTTGTTGGGTGGAACTTAAGTTTTGATTACTTGGAATTTATGTTAGTTTAGTGGATAGTAATGTTGGTTGGTTTCTTATATGATAAGAACTCAATGGAGTAATTAAGCAAAAATTGAATGTTCCAGGAGAAAATCATGTAGTGCTCCGATGTGGCTTTTGCATAAGCCTAACTCGAGGGAGTTGAGGACAATCTAGCTATATAACTATCTAACTGTACTTTTATTTGTGCAAGCCAAGTCTATGTGGATATTTATGTTTATATATAGGATTAAATAGAGGAGCTTGTTTTTTATGTTTCTGAATGAACTTGGATTAGCTGGGGTTAAGAGCTAAGTTAAGACATTGTTAGTTAGTTTGCATAATAAATTTAATAAATAGTCATTTCATTTATTCAAATATGCTACGGGTGACACGTAGCAACTGATATCATTGTTCATTATTATGCTTTTCAAAAGGCATTCTTAATTTTCTACTTTCATCAGTAATTTCTTAACTATTCTAGTTTTGTGGCTTATGTTGCCTTCATGGTTCCATATGGTTCCCTACCCAATTGAGTCAAATATTATCCCTTTCTTAATGAAAAATTAAGACATGATATAGTTGAAATTTATGGTTCAGTTGAACTTAAGGTGTTGGAAAAAAGAGAGATGTGTAAGTACAAAAGGAAAATGAAGGTAAAGGAAGGCAAAGAGAAAAAAGAGAAATTCAAAAAAAGAGAAAAAAGAAATAGAAAAAAGAGGAAAAGGGTGAAAAGTAGAATGAAATGGTGGAAAAGAAAGAAAAGATGATTTTGAAAGTTAGCATGAAATGGTTGCCTTCCTGAAAGGACCCTCACTTTATCATCTCTCATTGCCTTGGGAATTTTCACTTTTTCACTGCAACAAAAATACTTTTTTGAATGAATTTTTTATTTGATATATATATTTTTTATAAATTTTGCATTGGTGCTATTTTATGCAAATTTTGATAAGCATGTAGAGGTGGTGTGGATGAGTCGTTTGCATGGGAAAGTAAAGAGTTTCTATGGAAGCTATGCATAGGGAAGGTGGGATGAATATTTGGATAGAATTGCTATTCTGATATGTGATTAAGTAGTGTGCTTTTATGTTTATGTCCCTCCCATGAACCATGCTCTGTCTCTAATTTGTTGTGTTCTTGTTGGAATAGGAGGTGGCCTTCAAAGTTGATTACATTGTGGCATCCATAGGTAGAGAGTTCAAAACCATTTTGCTCAGAGATAAAAATGTTGCAATGCTGGTTGTTTCTCAAGGATGGGCAAAGGTTGAATGAATGCTGTATGTGCTTCCATCAGGAAAACTCAAGGATGTGTTTTCGCTAGTGCTGAATTTTATTGTTGCAATCTTGTTCTTGCAGGTCAGATAGCAGGGGTCACAGAAAGGAGAAGCGAGTCCTTACCTACCAGAACTATGACAGTTCAAAGAATGAGCTAAACAACAAGGTGTTGGTCGCTGGAGCATGGTAGTTTTGAGTTTTCCTGTTTATCATATAAGAAATTTTCTAAAATTTTGTAATTAAGGTTTGCTATTGATGCAACATTAAAAATTAGATTTCTGTTTCTGGATGTTCTGGCGACTTGGTCTACTTGAAACCAACCTGCAGTGTGTTAGGCATCTTTGCTGATGAAGCAAGTGTATCATACCGTCATTATTCAAAGTTGACCTAATTATGTGTTGCATGCCACTTGTGTTTTGTTGAAATGACCCTAATTTTGGAATTCTGAAACACAATGAGTAAGAAAGCCTTGCTCAAGGCAAGGTATCTACAAAAATTAAAAGACAAACTGAGAAATAAACTTTTATTTTTAACACAAAAAACTTGCAATAAGTGTTACTGTACATTTTTATTCTTTACCAGACTCATGCATATGGCAAACCCTTCACCACAAAAACCAAAAGCCACTTATCACAGCAAAAAAAAAAAACACCTACTGTAGCAGATAGAATTGCAAGAATTACTAGTGTTTATTCCCATTCCCATTCCCATTGTCTAGAATTAAGGCTTCTTTTTTTTTTTGTGTTAAAGAATTATTATAAGATTTTTTTTAAAAAACTAATACACAAATGGAACCACAACTCAAAATCCTTAAAAATTTTTTAAAAAAATTATCAAGTTACCAACACGGTCAAATTATTATGTGCAAAAGGACTAAAAATTATCAACAAATAAACTCTTAGAAAACATGACAATTACACTCATTCATTTTAGTATTAATTGCAAATTTTACTTAATTGATCATTTTGAAGACTGGGTGTCAAAGAATTATTATAAATTTTTACAAACACACAAATATAGCCACAACTTAGTCGTTTAAAATATATATATGTTAGGAAATATATTTGCAATAGAAAACATGTTAAGAGGACTCCTTGGTACTACTAATTGATAAAATGAACCTAAGAAAACTGGTAACTTATCAAAAAATTAAAATTTTGGTTTCATTGGGCTTGTCGAATAGATTGGTGCAACCAAACAAATTAAGATTATACCCTCGGATATTAGATCACATGGGAAGAGAATTGTAAAGCCTTGGTAAGCACTACTCCATCCTGCCCTTGGTTGGTAACTTAGGTCAAAAAGCTGGTAACTTTTTTAAAAAGCTGGTAACTTATCAGGAAATTTGGATTTTGATTTTATTGGCCTTGGAGAATAGATAGTTGCAACCAAACACGTTATAATTACACCCTAAGATATTAGATCACATGGGGAGAGAATTGCAAGGCCCTAGTAAGCATTGCTCCATCCTGCTGTTGGTTGGTAACTTAGGTCAAAAAGCTAGTAATTTCAGTTCAATAAGCTGGTAACTTTTTTAAAAGGTTGGTAACTTATCAGAAAATTTGGATTTTGGTTTTATTAGCCTTGGGGAATAGATTGGCGCAACCAAACATGTTAAGATCACACCCTAAAATATTAGATCACATGGGTAGATAATTGCAAGGCCCTAGTAAGCATGGGTCCGTCCTGCCCTTGGTTGGTAACTTGAGTCAAAAAGCTGGTAACTTCAGTTCAATAAGTTGGTAATTTTTTTAAAAAGCTGGTAACTTATCAGGAAATTTGGATTTTGGTTTTATTAGCCTTGGGGAATAGATTGGCGCAACCAAATACGTTAAGATCACACCCTAAAATATTAGATCACATGGGCAGTTAATTACAAGGCCCTGGTGAGCACGGGTCCATCCTGCCCTTGGTTGGTAACTTGAGTCAAAAAACTGGTAACTTCAGTTCAATAAGCTAGTAATTTTTTTAAAAAGTTGATAACTTATCAGGAAATTTGGATTTTGGTTATATTGGCTTTGGGGAATAGATTGGTGCAACCAAACACGTGAAGATCACACTCTAGGATATTAGACCACATGGGGAGAGACTTGCAAAGCTTATGTTAGCACCTCTCATTCTTGCACATGGTTGGTAACTGGCCGCAAAAAGCTAGTAAGTTCAGTTCAATAATCTGGTAACTTTTATAAAAAGCTGGTAACTTTTCAGGTACTTGCAGTTTTGTTTCTGTTGCGTTGCAGAATGGATTGGTGCATCCAAACGACTTAACTTCTGAGATTATATAAATTTGTACGGGTTATAGCTTCTTCGCTAAATTTGTGTAAGAATATAGGTTAAAAGATATCATTTATACTATACATTTCATCAAGAAGCTGATAACTCTTTTAAGTTTTTGGTAACTTTTCATGTATTGCAAAATTGTGAAAGTATGTTGATTTATAAATAAACTTGCCTAACTGAACAAGATTTTGAGAACTCTTTTTTTAGGCTTTGCAAGTCATTCCCCACATCGGGTTAAGGCTCCCCTCACCAATGTAACACAAAGGAGTGTGGTCTTAATTTATTTGGATGCACCAATCCATTTCACAGGGCCAATAGAACCAAAACAATAATTAACTGATAAGTTACCAGTTTTTTGCGAAAGTTACTAGTTTATTGAATTGAAGTTACCAGCTTTTTGGGTTTAGTTACTAACCAAGTACAGGTCCTCACTTAGGATTTGCAAGTCACTCCTCACATGGGGTTGAGACTCCATTTAGCAGTGTAACATAAAAGGGTGGGGTGTTAAGTTGTTTGGATGCACCAATCCATTCCGCGACCCAATAGAAACAAAACTCTAAGCACTTGAAAAGTTCCTAGCTTTTTGTGGTTAGTTGCCAACTATGTGCAAGACCCACATTTGCTTACTTAGGCTTTGTAATCCACTCCCCATGTGGAGTTAAGGTTCCCCTCACCAATCTAGCATGAAGGGGTGTGGTCTGGACTTGTTTGGATGCACTAATTCATTCCTTGAGGCCAATAGAACCAAAATAAGAATTAACTGATAAGTTACCAACTTTTTGCTGAAATTACTAGCTTATTGAACTAAAATTATCAGTTTTTTTTGTGAAGTTACTAACCAAGTGCAGGTCCTCACTTAGGCTTTGCAAATCAATCTCCACATGGACATGATACTTTCTTCACCAATCTAGCATGAAGGAGTGTGGTCTTGACTTGTTTGGATGCATCAATCCATTCCACAAGCCCTATAGAACCCAAATAATAATTTCCTAATAAGTTACCAACCTTTTCAAAAAGTTGTCACTAATTTATTTCATTCCTTCCTTTTATTTTCCAATCCATTCCTATTAATTTCGAATCTGTTAATAAAATAATATCCAAACCAAGTGTAGGTATTGCATTTAAAAAAGATGGTTACAAAACATTGAAATCGGGTAAACAATATGACACATCTATAACCAACAAGAAGGGAAACAAGATATTGATATCATGTATTAAATGAAGGAAAATTGAAATTTACACCCTCGATTGCTTTCGTAATAAAAGGTAATCAATTGTCAAGTGATATTTCGCCATGTAAAAATTTGAAATGACATGCAAAATCACATTTTCTCTATTGCCATCCACAGAAATTGCTCGCCATTGACTAATCCTATAGGTCGATAACATGAATCCAATATTATATGACAGTAAGATAGGAAAGTTCGGCACAACTATGGTACACTTTGACAAGATTTAATCAACCATAAATATTATCAAAGGATATGAGACATTTGTGTCGATATGACTATGCTACACTAGACATATATACAGCCACAAAATTTGACACATTTTAACAGTATTTCATGATCCAAAAATCTCGCGCACTACACATACGGCACATCTTGAAGGCTTTCGATTTTGTTTAATGGTCTAAGGACTTATGAGAGCTGAACCATCAACTTCCATGCAAGACTACATCTTCCAATTGAATTTGTTTGAATGGCGTAGCCATAAGTAACGCAATCCATAGCCAAAGCCTCGTTATAAATATCGTTGATATCCTCTAGACTATTCTACATCTTGTCCACACTATACAATTTCTACAAAGAGAGATTCCCATTAGCATATCAAACATGATGAAAAATTTGAAAGTAAAGACTAGGGGGAGGACCTGAAAAGTTCACCTGCTTATAAATTGAGGACTTTAACTGCCTCATGTTTGACATCATCTTTGGCCTTAGAGCAAGCATTAGTCATATCCTTCCTATACTCCTCATATAATGCGTCCCACTTTTCCATACAACTCATGGATATTTCAATATCAAAACAAGGAAGTTTTCCATATAATAGTATATAAAGGCATGACTATCAAATAATAAAGAATCACATTAGTGATATTCAATAAACTATAAGCATACACAGGTAATGTAAAGTGTAATTAAAAAGAAATAACCTCAAAACTGAAATATCTATATTATGTATATAGAGGAAACATGAAACAAAAGCAGCATGAGAAATTTGAAGATAGCATGAAGAGAATCAGGAATTTGCATAATTGAAAGCTAAGGGAATATTGATATGAATACACATTCACATTTGGTTAGTTAAAAAGTTGGCTTCAGATTACTAATATGAATATCAAATCCAATTTGTTATTGTTAAAATAATGGCAATACACAACCTACATCAAAGAAATCATTGAAAAGATAATCTTAAAATATATGATAATCTTAAAATATATCAGCACAAAAAAATAGAAATCAAAATCAGTAGAAGCTTTAAAATTCTTTGTTCATAATTTATAACATTGAAAATAAGATCAAGTAAAAACACTACATTAGCACATTTACAATGGCATGCACTTTATAAAGATACATGTAACACATTTAAGAGACATAATCAGCAAAAAACATCGCAGTGTCATGCATTGCATAAAAGAAAGCTTGAACAACACTTGAGAGAAACATACAATCAAAACAAGCACAAGCAACAGCAAGATAAGGCCATACTAAAAGAACACCAAATAATTAGTACAAAATTTAACAGTACAATGTAGAAATTAACACTTGAGAGCATCGCTGGTATAAATTTAGAAAGATCTTCAGCTTGAAGAAAAGGAAGTACTTCTAGTTGTTCCATCCAAGGCCGAGTTTGATCTTGCAGTATCAATGAGCAATAGTACCTAGCTTGTTGATATGGTTGTTCATACTTGTGATTATGGTACTCCTTGGTTACCATTTCCTGATAAAAGGGTCCGTAAAAAATGAAAATTAAATCTAACTAAGAGTAAATATGAAAATCAAGACATTTTTGTTTTGAAAAACGGCATGGACAAATTACAGATCGAATATTGCACACAACCTCTTATTGTTTTGTTGACATATTTTCCTATAACGATAGAGTTAAAGAAAACAACGGCCAACTTTTTATGTAAAAAGACATAGAAAAGAAGAAACTACCAAAGAATCAGTCATGCCTCATGATATACAATAAAAGAAATCAATTCAAGACGCAAAGGACACCAAAGAGCAAACTAAATGTCATATGAGAAGCGCCTCATACAGTACCTTGATAGCGAGAACACATCGGTTTTCACTCTTAATGCTGCAATCTTTTCAACTATAGTTTCAAGTAAAATACTTAGCTTGTGATTATAACCAAGGACAGTCACCTGAAAGATATAATGGCATTTCTATGATGAGAATGGAAATAACACACTAACTCACACACAGGAACGAAGGCAAATAAATGACGAGCATAAATTATGATTGTGTATATCAAGTTCTTCACTTCTTCTGTTTTCTATTTTCATTTAACTCCCTCACAAATTTTATCATACAAAGCATGCAAACCAACAGTAGCTAATTGAAGGATCAATTAAGATTCAGAAGATGAGAAGGTAGGCCAATAAAACTCAAGTTAACAATAATGTGTGGAAGAGTCCTTCCAAATTTTATGTCAACATTGTCCCTCGTCTATTAAACTATAAATTTAACCATGTTATTTTGCTATTAAATTTATGATAATCAGTATCCCACTTGTGAACCTTTAAATGATGTCAACTTCCTAAATCAGTCATAAAAAATTAAAAATGTAGATTTAAACACATGATATGCACTTATTTATATCTAGCATCTACTCACTATCTGTTTTCTTTACACTTCAAAATTCAAATAGACTACAAATAATATTGATTATAGACTAACAGAGAGTGACCTTAAAGGGAAATTACAACCTTGAAAGTGAAATTATATTAGATACAATACCTGGAAACCACTAGCTGTGTCATTTACACTATAATATAAACCAGCAACCTGAGCATAGTAAGCTGCGGACAGAGACATATTTTTGTCATTAGCTTGTAATCACAACACAAATTTAGAAAATGGAGATACAGTAAGAACTTCTTCAACTTGTATTAAGCAAGAAACCAGACAAGTTAGTGAAGAAATATCTTTTCACAAAGAAGTCAGTAAAACTAGCAACCTACCATATTCATTCAAGTAATCCATTAATATGCAGTTCCATACCATGGCTCCACCTTATCAATATGCCCTTCAAAATTTTTTGACTCCCAAAAGATTCTGCATGACAAAGAATGAGTTTGCATAGCAATCGAAACAAAGTCACAGCCCCACAGATGTAAAAGCTCAAATAATCATAACAAATAGCAATAATAAAAATGAACAAATATAGAACAAGAAGGATAACATTATATTGATGAATACAAGAAAAAAATAATGGGTTTTATTCAAAAACAGAAAAAAGAAGGTCAAACTAATAAAAAATAGCTCAATGCTTCATTCATGTAATTTTAGGCATAAGAAATAACAAATAGAATGACTAAACTTTTCAAATATGAATAGGGAAACAGGGACAAAAGATCATATATACATCTTAAAGGAAATATATACACATACCATAAAAAAAGCAAGTGTCCCAATGTCCAAGCAATAGCAACTTGTGTTATATACCCAAACTGGCATGTAATGAATTCCAAAAATACTCCACCACTGTTATTGAATTTAAAATATCAAGTTCAAATGTTCCACATGACCATAGTGGAGAAGGCATTCTCTCAAAGTCTAAAATAGGAAAAAAAAAGAATAAAGATAATAATTAAAACCATATCTTTTCAGCTTAGCAAGGATTAAACTTGCAATCTTCTCACTAGAGAAATACTTCGAGTGTTATTTGTGATCAAATGGTGCTACTCAAGCTCAAAGTAAAATTTTATTACACAGCGAATAAACCTGCGACACTTCATGGTATGGAATGTTGGGTGGTAAAGTATCAACAAGAGGATAAGATATGTGTTATAGAGATTAGAATGTTGCGTTAGATAAGTGGTCATGTAAGAAAATATAAGATTAGGAATGAATATATCAAAGAGAAAACTGGAGTACCTACTAAGTAAAAGATGGCAGAATCACATTTAAGATGACTTGGACATGTATCCACAACCCCGGTAGAATCCTTAGTTAGGAGAATAGATCAGATGTAGCATAGTCAATTAATTCGAGGTAAAGGAAAACCAAGAAAAAACCTATATGGAAACAACTAAAAAGGATTTGGATCTAAATAGTCTCTCTGAAGACCTTCTTGTTAATAGAATATGATGACGCCATTTGTCATATGTAGCCGATGCCACCTAACTAGAAAAGGCATTGCTTCGTCTTCTTGTTGTTGTTGTTATCACACAATGAAGTAAACTCTAATTTCCATATCCACATACTTAGTCTTCGAACAAATTCTGAAGCACTTAAATCAATTTCCCCCAAATAGCATCGGAATACATTAAAGCAGGAAACAGACCGATATTCTACTTCTAAATGAAAATAATCTGTTACTAATAGTCAGTTAAGAGTCTTGGTTGCATTTCATAATTTCATATTTTTTAAGTTCCCCATAGAGTTGGACAAATCTTATGCATTGTTGCTTTACAAGATTACACAAACAAGCAGACAAAAAAAGAAATATGTTAATAATAGCTAACTAAGATATCATATTGTAATTGCTCTTGAGGATGATATTCTAATTTTAAATGAAGGTGTAAATATAAATATCATTTTGGTTCCTACACTAGCGTTACATTTTAGTTTTGGCCTTATAATATAATTTTTTTGGTATGGGTCAGATGAAACTGGTTCAGATCATACAGACAAAGGTCAAGAACTGAAAGAATCATGTATTTCACTAAGGTTCATGGGCAAATGTGACCAAGGAAGTCAAGAACATATAATGGTGATTGAAAGGTTATCAAGAGACCGCTCTTTTCTCCTCAAGAGAATCTCACACCAAAAATAACTTGCCCTTTTCCCTCCTATTTATTCCCATCACTAAGTACTTTCCTAACTAACTTCCAACTATTCTTAACTAATTTATTTACACATGTTACAAATGGGTTTCTGTCCATTTCTCCCTTTAACCTTCCTAGTATAGACCTTTTCAATAGGAGGTTTCCTATCTGGTTTTGATCCTTCAAGGACCAAAACCAAAATAAGTTAAACTATAGGAATTAATCCTTCATGAAAAAAAAGGGACTAGTGGTTCATGAAAAATAACAATTGCATGAACTTAAACCTAAAATAGAAAAAAAAAAATATAAGAACTTAATTATAGAGACCAAAAACCAAATTAGTGATGCTGTAAGGATTAAAACCTTTAAAAAAAATTATATGAACCAATACCAAAACCAATGAAAACTATACCAACTGTCTCATTTAAACTTCCAAATAATGTAAGTACAGTAGAAAACTACACTTTTTTGGCATCCTTCTAATAAATTGCATAAAATAGTTCAAGCAATCTTTCTCTCGTAAAAGATTTTATGTCTCCCATCAAGCCAAAGTCATAATAGATAATTGCTTCATCCACGTCAATATCAAGATTTCCAGGGTGTGGATCAGCATGAAAGAAACATGTTTTCAATTTCTTTATCACAAGCAAAATTTAATAAACTCAATATTTTCATCTAAACATATCATGAAGTAACAATTTCTTTCCTTTTTATTGAAATATAGGAATAGAGGTAACTAAAATTGCATGACCCAAAGAAATGACATTATTCAACATCAGATATTAGATATGTTTGAGAGAAACAAGGCTATGGACCTGAATCAAGTATGCCTCGATAACATGTGATGAGATCCGTAACGGATCATAACCACATGAAGTTAACATATCCACTTGATTTATTTTGATACCTATTCGAAAAGTAAAATAAAAGTAAGAACAATTAAGAAACTAAGTTCATAACAACATACAATAACTTGGGGAAAGAAAATTATTAGTCGACACTTGTAAAGGAAAAACAAAAACCAAGGAATATGTACTAGTGAAGATGACAACCCAGTGCATACTCCAAGGTTACTTTTGATGCAGTATAATCCCAATAAACTAGCAACAAAGGTGAAAATGGAGGAGCTGTAGTTAAAATTAAAATTGGTGCTAGATATTGGCAATTTATAGAGGCTACATTCAACAAGTTTCTAATATATTAGGCAAGAGATCAGGAAGGTTGGGTGGGTAAATTAAGTTTCATGGAAGCTGAAACTCTCTGAATATTTGGTTGGACATAGTGTTGTAGCAAGAAACATACATGTACTCAGACCCACTTTATGTTTCAAAAATCTTAGCAGAACCTATCAACGTTCTCTCCTTCATTTATATAATCAATTTCTTGATACAAAATACAGGTACTCGCCCGTTTTTACATCGCATTTTCCCAAGAAAATAAAAAATAAATCTTCTTTTTCATAAATACTCCCAGAAAATTCCCCTGTTAGAAAATAAAAAATAAAAAATCAATATCCTCATACGAAAAACACACACTCATGCAACAACAAGAACATATTTCCACTCACTCCTCAAAAATTCCCCCAAATTTCCCCTCACACTCTAAATCATTTCCCTTTCCCCAAAATTTCCCCCCAATTTTCCCTCCATCTCATAAACCACGACTTGAAACAACAACAGCAACAACAAAGAATACGAACGAAGAACAAAGCAGAAAGAAGAAGAAAAAAAGGTGATGGGGGCGTCGTTATCGAACCTTGGAACTAACGGCTCGACAATCGGCCCCGGCCTCAGTGATATACCTAAGGGCTGCGTGGCATGTTCCTCCACCCCTCGTTGCCGAAGATCTGCAATCTCGCCTACCTCAATCACGCATTCCCCCGCACCGCCTCCATTGATTCCATTTGGGAGTCGAAGCTCCCGCCCAACTACCAGGATCTACTTGATCGTTGTGGTGGATGCCCATTCGCAAGGGGGAGGGGAAGACAGGCTTGGAGAGTAGTGGGAAGGGGTGGGGTTTCATGAGGGTGGAGGGAGGAAGACTCAAGGTTCTCGCAGGGTGTGGGTTTTTCGTTTTGTTTTTGAATTTTCACTTGCCTTCTCTATCCGTAAGTTGCCTGCGTATTTAGACCTAACTTTTGTTGTTTTGCTTGTTTTTATACAATGGACACCGTATGTGTCGCCCGACCCGTGGGCCAAATAACATTTCTCGGAGGCAAAAGTTAGAGAAATGTTATTTTGACATCCTCTTTATAGACATATACGGTGTCCACCGTATCTAGAGTTGGAAAACGACAAAAGCCACTGTATAGAGAAGCAACCATACGGTAGATGATGCAAGCATCCATTTACTAAGATTGAAAGCAAGAATGAAAATAAAAAAGAGGGAAAACAACCCGCGCAAACAACCCGCGCATATCTCCTCCTTCGTCCTCCTCCCTCCTTGCCAAACGACCCTGTAAACAACTCCAATCCCGGTATGAACTTCAACCTCTGCACCCAACTCTCACTTTGAACTTGAAACCCCCTTCTCCACCTGCAAAATCTCACTTTGAGCTCCAACTATCTCACTCCTTCTCTCACTTTCTTTGAAGGCAGAATCCCAAGAAGCAAAATCGACAAAACGCGGCCAGCTCCTTCTCTCACTTTGAAGACTGTGAAGGCAGAAGCAAAAGCTCACACACTGCTTGAGTGTACAGTTCCAACTCCATAGTCACGGTCTCTTGCCTCTAGTAAGTTTTTACTACTGTTTCTTCTTTTCTTTGGTTTATAGCTTCTCTTTGCCGACCGTGCGTCCAAACAAGCCAGTAACTTTAGTGTATGATTACTGTTGAAAACCCATTTATATCTGAAATGAAAACCCATCAATGAAAACCCTATCCGTTCAGCAAACCCATTTCTGTTGATGATTGTTCTTGTCTTTGATGTATGTGTTTTCTTTTGGGGTTATGCAAAATATGAGAACTTGGTTAATCATTGGTAGTTTGAAAATGAGCAGTCATGACTAGAGGAGTTTGTGAAAATTACTTCGCATAGATGGTTAAGTCTTTAATTTGGGGAGGTTGGTTTGCTTTGTTTACTACATCAGTCTTATTACTCTGCTTTTTCACTTTGAGTTGCTCTGCTTTTTCACTATGTGTTGCAGTTGCATAATGTCCTTCTTGTTATGACTGGTAAAAAGAGTCTTCAGCATAATGAGTGTCATAATGAGTGATAGCTAAATTTGGTAACATAATGAGTGTCATTGAGAGTCAAATTTGGTAGTCAATTGGCATGGCTTTACATGTCTGTACAAGTACTAGCAAATATTGTCTTGATTATTGGTTATAAGATTCTTTAGTGAACATTTTGTCCTGCTTTAGGCAAAGTAAGTAATTTGCACATTTATTCATGAACCGAACATCTTGTTATAAACATAGAAGACCATAATTGTTTCACTATCTAATAAGAGATTCACTCCTATATGAAAAGGAGACATATAGCATGTAGTGAAGGTAATAATTTTGGACCTTTGTATCTTGGTAATTGCTTGTGAATGTGTCTAAAGAGACCAAAGTATGAATAATTGAAAACATGTAATATTGCTTTATATATACTTTGTGATTTTGGTGAAAAATGCCAAATTAGGAATAGAACCAAAACTTCGATTACGAAAAGTTACGACTTTTACAAAAGTTACTAGCTTATTGAACTAAAGTTACTAGCTTTTTAGGTGTAGTTACTAACCAAGTGCAGGTTCTTACTTAAGCATATCAAGTCACTCCCTACATGGGGATGAAGCTCCCCTCATCAAAATAACTTGAAAGGATATATGGTTTTACCTTGTTTGGATGGACCCATCCTTTCCCCAAGGGCAATAGAACCAAAACTCAGTACCTGAAAAGTTACCAGCTTTTTAGAATAGTTACTAGCTTATTGAACTAAAGTTACTAGCTTTTTAGATGTAGTTACTAACCAAGTGCAAGTTCTTACTTAGGCATATCAAGTCACTCCCCACGTGGGAATGAAGCTCCCCTCACCAAAATAGCTTGAAGGGGTATGGTTATACCTTGTTTGGATGGACCCATCCATTCCGTAAGGGCAATAGAATCAAAACTGAGTACCTAAAAAGTTACTAGCATTTTAGAAAAGTTATTATCTTATTAAACTAAAGTTACTAGCTTTTAAGGTGTAGGTACCAACCAACTACATGTTCTTACTTAGATATATCAAGTCACTCCCCACATGGGAATGAAGCTCCCCTCACCAAAATAGCTTGAAGGGGTGTGGTCTTAACTTGTTTAGATGCACCTATATATTCCCTAAGGGTAATAGAACCAAAACTTCGATTACTGAAAAGTTACCAGCTTTTTACAAAAGTTACTAGCTTATTGAACTGAAGTTACCAGCTTATAAGTTGTAGTTACCAACCAACTGCAGATTCTTACTTAGGCATATCGAGTCACTCCCCACGTGGGGATGAAGCTCCCGTCACCAATCTAGCCTAAATATACCTTGTGATTTTTACGGAAAATGCCAAACTCATGTAATTTGGCTTTGTATATACTTTTATATTGTCTACTTCCTATGTAGCATGTTTTTAGGAGTGTTGCTAATGGTAAAGAAGCAATTGAATGTTTGAAGCCTCTTTTTCTTTAGCTGCTACATAATTTTCGTCATTTATGCTTCATTGATAATGATAAAGATTTTTTCCAATTAAATTATTTGCTTTGTGCCAGTGCCACTTATGTAGATAGTGTTAGCTATTGCAAAAAATCAAAACTATTATACTATCAGTAAGTTATCAGAGGATTATGAAGTTGTAATGAATTACGATAATGAATATTTTATTATTGGATGAATTATTGAATAAAAATGAAAGAACACATGATGCAAAGGAAGGTACTCTTTCATATTGTAGCAGAGTCCAGTTAATTTTCTTTTCCTATTTTGTGTAGGTTGGTCCATCATGTGCAGCAAAACTCTATGGAAGATACAAGTGGTGGTGATGCGGACCGGGTTGTTGGATCCGTACCGGAGGTTGATACCTTTAAGGGCAATGCTGAAATAGTTGAGCCAAGTGTTGGGATGATATTTCATTCGACTGAAGAAATAAAAGCATTTTACCAAAAGTATGCAAAAGTGATGGGGTTTGGATGGAAAATACGGAATTCGAAAAAAAGAGATGATGGGGAGTTGAATTATCTGATGCTTGCTTGCACACGAGAGGGAGGCCGGGTGTCAAATATTCCAGCAACATTGAAGACACAACCTACACAAGTTGCAAAATGTCGTGCAAAGATTACTGCAAGCAAGGCATCAGATGGTTTATGGTCTATAAAGTCAGTTATTCTTGATCATACTCATGATATTAGCCCCACGAAGTCAAGAATGTATAAGGCAAATAAGAATATCAGTCTGCATGTGAAGAGAACTATCGAGGTAAATGATGAGGCAGGAGTAAGGATCAGCAAGACATTCCAAGCTCTTGTACAAGATGCAGGAGGGTACGAGAATCTTCCGTTTGTTGAACAAGATGTGAGGAACTACATTAATAAGGAAAGACGTGCAATTGGGAAGGAAGGAGATGCCAAAGCTTTGGTAAAGTACTTCGATAAGATGAAGGAGCTGAATTGTAATTTTTGGTATGACATTGATTTTGATGATCAGTTTCATGTGAGAAATATATTTTGGGCAGATGCTAGGAGTAGAGCTGCATATGAAGCATTCGGAGATGTTGTGAGTTTTGACACAACGTATTTGACAAATAAGTATGAAATGCCATTTGCGGTATTTGTGGGTGTAAACCACCATGGCCAATCGATCTTATTTGGGTGTGGTTTGCTTTCGGTGAAGATCGGAATCATTTGTTTGGCTTTTTGAGTGTTGGGTTAGATGCATGGTGGGAAGCATCCTGGAGGTCTAATGGCCCGACCAATGCAAGGCTATCTGAAAGCAATTGGGATAGCTTTGCCCAAAACCCGTCATAGGTGGTGCTTGTGGCACATAATGAGAAAGATCCCTGATAAACTCAAAGGATATGCTACATATAAGAGAATCAAATATGCAATGAAGGAAGCCATTTATGACACTCTCACAGAGGAAGAATTTAATGACAAATGGTGCTTTTTTGTGAAAGAATTTCAACTTGAACAGAATGAATGGCTGAATGGATTGTTCAGTGAGCGACATAGGTGGGTTCCAGTCTTCTTGAGGAAGGATTTTTGGGCAGGGTTATCCACCACCCAACGTAGTGAGAGCATACATGCTTTCTTTGACGGATATGTCAACGCTAAAACAAGCCTTCAACAATTTGTAAAGCAATATGACAATGCTCTTAGGAGTAGGGCAGAAAGGGAGTTTGAAGCTGATTTTCGCTCCATGAATACTACAATTCCCTGTGGGTCAAACTCCCTAATTGAAAAACAATTTCAAGCTGAATACACACATGCAAAGTTTAATGAAGTTCAAGCTGAATTCAGAGGGAAAATGAATTGTGGCACATCCATCAAATATGTGGAGGGGATTATTGCCACTTATAATGTGGTTGAGGAGGTTTTGGTTGGCAGCCACGTGAAGGAGGTTTTATATGAGGTTAAATTTAATCGTGACAACCATGATGTCAGCTGCCAATGCTTGTTGTTTGAATTTAGGGGCATTATGTGTAGGCACTCACTTTCTGTGCTTGCTCTTGAAAGAGTAAAGCATGTGCCTTCGAAATATATTTTGGCGAGATGGAGCAAGAAAATCAAGTGGCGACATTCATACATTAGAAGCAGTTATGATGTGGTGAGTTAAAACCAACGTCGAGAGAGATTTGATAAGTTGTGCAAGCATTTCTATAATGTGGCGAAGTAGGCTGCAGAATCTAATGATGCAAGCAATGTCCTCCATAGTGCACTCGATAAAGTCCTTGGTGATATGCATGGAATGGCTTTTTCTCAAAAGGAAATGAATGCAACTTGTAAGGACACTTGCTTAGAGGCCACCATGGGTGAGGGTGTCTGGATCACATGATTCAAATTCGTAGCCCTTCAGTGTAGCACGTAAGGTCGACCACCCTCAAAGAGAAAAATCTCTCATGGCGAGAAGGTTGTGCAGAAATATAGAAAGCAAAGCATGAATGGTGCCAAATTAGTTATGAAGGTTAGTTTATTATATCATCTATTATTGTTTGTGTTTACTGAAATGGTATCAATGGAAATAAATCTTAATGTTTGATTTCGATTGCAACCTATAGGACTCCATTGATGGACTTGTCATCCAGCAACTTGGAAGCAACTTCTCCATAGAGTCCTCGGTGGAGGTTGGACCTACAATGAATGTAACTGATGACAATTTCATGTTGTGTGTGCGCATGGATTTAACATTAAATCTGTAACTTTGGTTTCGTCTTAATCTGCATATGCAAATTAATTTTTTTTTCCACTTTGTTGTGGTATTTGATGTGAATTGTGAGATAAATTGTATTGACGAGATGATGTTTAAATTTGGGAAATACTTTGTTACATGCGATGTTGTGCATCTATTAATTGAATGTGGAAAAAATGGTCCATATTGTGTAATGATTGCACAAATGTATTTATGGACTTTTGGAATCTATTATTTTATTCTTACATGCACTTAGTGAGAATGTTAGTTTTGCGAGCCAGACTCATAGGCATAGATTCATAGGGATGGACAATTAACAATGATTCAACTACCACGAGTGTGACATGAAGTGACCACTAATTGTTATTGTCTAATATTGCTTAGAGCCAGAGCAGGGGTATTCCTGTCAATGAAGCTGATGCAGTTCCCAATTATGAAGAAACTCGTTTGGTTTCAGAATTATCAATTGTTCAACAAGGTGGATTTGTATCATTGCTCGAAGGCTTTCTGGCGATATTGGTCTATCTATGCAGGCATGTAAACAACTTGGGTATTTTTGAGTGTAGTTTGGGATTATTTTACTTATACTATCCTCTTATATTGATCCGCAGGAACACCTCCCCAGTCCCACATATGCTAAGGATGATTCTGAAAATGTTGCGGAATCATTGTGATATTATGTTAAGTATTTTGACTTTTTGGTAGCGATATTTGCTATATGTAAGCAATCTGAGATATACTGGCTAATGTAAATGGAGAATGATGCCTTCCTTTTTGTATAGGTAAGTAGATTATTAGTAGTGCATTTGTTATTTGGTTTAACAAAAATTTTTCCCATTTATTCCTTATGTTTCAATTTTTTATGTGCAGGACCAGGATTACAGGTGTACATTTTACATAGCCATTTTTTTCCAAGGACACTTACAGTCATGAAGCACATCTTTTTTGTTTTTTTACTATGGATGTGCTTCATATGAAGACAAGGGAAGTAGCCAAATAGGAAATCACCCAATATCTGGAGCATATGGGAGAATATTTGGGAGGGCACAGATCAATGCTATAAGAATTTGATTTTTTTAGTTTTAAGTTTTTGTATTTGGAGTCTGAAAAGTGTAATAGAGTAGACAGTTTATTTGATGGCACATGAGTTATTTACAATTATCTGTTCTTCGTAGTACTATGTGGTGTAGGAAAGCTTTATGGTGGATGTTGCATAATATCCATGTGCCTTCAAATATACTATTTGCAATTTTAATTGGCTATAATAAAAATGAATATTGTATAACAAAGTATGATTTGGATTATGAAGAATTGATTGGTATCTTGTAGTGGGTTTGTATATTGCATGTTTAATTTATTTACTCTTGTCAAGAGTAACTTTGAAAGAATAAAATCAGATGCAAGCCAATAAGTCGAGAGGAAAAGCTTTGAACTGTAGTCCAATTAATTGCCTATCGATATGTTGGTCTTATTGTTTATAACTTTCTGATTTAGCTGCCAGAGCATGCCTCTTGGGCTGACAATTTTAAGTGTACTTAAATGTTGAGGTTATATAAATTTGTGGAGGTTATAGCTTCTTGACTAAATTTATGTAACGATAGGTTGACATATATCATTTGTGATATACATTTTCTTAAGAATTTTGTTCACTTTTAAAGGTTTGTAGCATGAAGATACGTGGTTTTAGCTTGTTTGGATGCACCAATGCATTGTACAAGGCCAATAGGAAGAAAACTCAAAGTAGCGATAAGTTACCAGCTTTTAAAAGAAGTTACTAGCTTTTGAACTAAAGTTAAGACTTTTTGGGTGCGGTTACCAACCATGTTCAGTTTCGTAATTAGGCATTTCAAGACACTTCCCAAGTGGGAATGATGGTCCCCTCACCAACCTAGCATGAAGGGGGGCGGTCATAAGTTGTTTGGATGCACCAATGCATTGTACAAGGCCAATAGGAAGAAAACTCAAAGTAGCGATAAGTTAGACTTTTAAAAGAAGTTACTAGCTTTTTGAACTAAAGTTACTGACTTTTTGGGTGCGATTACCAACCATGTTAGGTTTAGTAATTAGGCATTTCAAGACACTTCCCAAGTGGGAATGATGGTCCCCTCACCAACCTAGCATGAAGGGGGGCGGTCATAAGTTGTTTGGATGCACCAATGCATTGTACAAGGCCAATAGGAAGAAAACTCAAAGTAATTGATAAGTTACAGCTTTTAAAAGAAGTTACTAGCTTTTTGAACTAAAGTTACCAGCTTTTTGGGTGCAGTTACCAACCATGTTCAGTTTCTTAGTTATTGGCATAAGCCATCTTTAGTGGTTGAAAGGTATTGAATTTAGGGAAACTTTATGAGAAAAAATATATGGTTCGTGATGTGTGTCATCACTTATGTGAATATCTAAACTCCAATCATTATCACTTAGTCTATATACACCATTACTGGAAGAATCGTATGCAATTGATCCTTCATTACTAGTTGGACTCATAAATTATAAACCTGCAGCAATTATTTTCTAAATTAATTGAGCTCATGGATCATGATTTGTTTTAGAGAAATAATTAGAAGAGAATTTTTTCATTTGGTTTTTGGGTCAAGAGTAGACCATAACTACTTATTCTGAGATCAAAGAATTACGAAATTTGGAACCAGAAGTGTCCACTCATAACAAATGATAACATTGTCGAAATTAAGTGAGTCACGTTATTAATTTCACAAATTCAAGTGACGGAAGAAAATTTTTATAAATCACAATCATAGCTAAATTGTTACAAAGTGTGTCAACACAAGTTACACATTTAAATTTTGTTCAAGCAAGGCACAAACATCTTAAATCAAATAATATTTCCAGCTCTCTGTGTTTCTACTTATGGCTCTTTGGAATAAATATATATTACCTATGTTCTAACACCACTAAAGGTCAAAAAAAAAAGATACAAGTTGACAGGGGAAAGCTACCCAAGTATGACACAACAGCAAAATGTGGACTGCAATCAATCATGAGGGGAGATGCTCAACAGGTTAACAAACTCCTGTGTTTCTACTTAGTAGGTCTCATGTTCATTTTCTCCTCTCATTTTTGCCCATCAGGTATTTTCAGCTTAAAGTGTTTGTAGACCACCTTTGTGAAGTCTCCTGGCATATTTAACGAACACTGTAATCCCAGCCAATCTATAAGCTTCCTTTTGAAGAGACTTGAGCAGTGTCTTACACAGGTTATGTGCATGGATGCATCTGTCTAGGTCAACACCTTTTCTTCAAATCTCCATGTCAGCAACCGCATTCACCTAACAGAGATATCATTTTGTAGCACCAAATACTTGCTGCATGTGAACATTTAAGAGACCTGAGCACATAAAACTATAAACCTTTAAAAAAAAATACATAACTTGATATACACATACATACATATTCTCACAAAATATCGCACTGTACTGAATATTTGTACCATGCATCGAGAGAAGCAAAACTCCGAATCTTTCCTTTTAGAGGAACCACAGCCCCATGTTCAAATGATTTTATCAAGTCTTCTCTTTTATTTTCAAAAGCAGTGGTGTAGGAATTATCAATTTGGTGTGCATAAACAAAGATGTGGACTTTTGGAGCAGACCATTGCAAACCTATCATTGTATTCCTTACCAATTATACATAAAATTGTTCCCCTAAGACAGTCGGGACAAAGGATAGGCCAGCCTCATCACTCAAAAAGACCAAAGTAGAATTGTATGCCACTATCACTTTCTTGGCCTCATACGACGCAATGGTGTATAGGGGGTTCTCGTTCTAGGTGCAGGTTTTCGCTTTCTTCCGTAAGTCTTGACCCTCGTTGCAACGGTTGATCTCGGCTTCTCCTGGGTTTTAACTGTCCTACCATCTTCATCAACACCTTTTAACATAGACAGGAAATATTTAACAATCAAATTGACATACTAATTATATTTAACAATCATTAAAGCCTGTCTATGCATATAACTACTTCATGTCCATCAATCTATGCACATACCTTTGGCATTATCTTCATACACTAGTAAGTCTCGATTGGCAGTGCTAGTAGAGTCCTGTATTGGAGTGTCCATGCGACAAGAAGAGACATCTGCACCTGATGGGGTACGGGCAGCGAATGGGGATGCCGTTGATAGCAGCGCATCAACTCCTGCATCGTGTGCAACTTTTGCTCTGCACACATTTCTCTTATCTAATACCCAACTGGTTAGCAACTCACGCCGCAACCTTTCAGCCTCATCCTGTGGCAATCGAACTTGTAATGTTAGATAATGTGAAACTAAACTACCATAGTTCCAATATACGGACCAAACAATAGAAAGCTCACCTCAGTCCAATCAGGCATGGTGCTGCCTCCCTCGTATGTTGTGACCCCATCCCACATCTCCATGTACTTAATGGTGTACAAACCACAATCATCACTTCACAAGAACCATACAAGGCGAAAACCCCAAACAACAAGTTATGCTAACATGATAGGTCCAATTGATGAATATAGAGAGTAAATTTTATAAATAAAATGCACTACAACTCACCTATTCTTTTGTTTTGGCAGGAAAATACTTTCAACTCTCAATTCCACTTCATTAGGATTCAGCGTCGGCACTGTTAACACCAACATCTCCTTGAAATGAGTGGCCTACAGGTTGACAGAATGAAATAGATTCAATATAATTCGCTGACACAATGGGATGCATTTTTAGTTTGCATTTGTACAGTCATTTTCACATTGAGCATGCATTTTCTATTACCAAGGAAGTCAACAATTTCATTTCTAAATGCTATTAACCAATATCATCCTAATGGTAATATAAGATTACTACTAGACACTCCCTGTTCACTTCTTGCTCCATTTTCCTTAATTTCACTATGGATGCATCCTCACATGACATCCGTTTTCTTCATTGACTTATAGTGTCCACCATCGACCATTAACTATCCTTCTATTTTCTACAATGTTTACCAAAATGCATGATACAAAGAGACTACTAACAACTTCTTTGCTATTGAAATGGAGTGAAAACTCAATCAAGGCTTAAATACTGAGGAGTGAACAAAAAGGTTTAAATCAAGGCTATTGAAATGGAGTCAAAAAGGTTTAAATTTTGCTCCATCAAATATTTCTTTGGATTCCTTCTATGTTCATGTAATATTGTACAAAGGATAGAAAGAGTGAACAAGTGATTACCAACTATGCCATCAACTCTACAAGTTTAGAAAAAAGAATAGATTCAATGGACTTTTTAACAGCCAAATACTGAGGATACGTATAAAATAAAGTAATCAAGTTATTTGTAGCGCCATCTGCTTGATTTGTCAAGGTGAGCCTTGTCACCCTTATGCCTTCCCCCCAAAGAGTCTAATATATATAACCTCTTCTTTTCCCGGTTGAAAGCATAGCACCACCAGTGGTGATCAAACACAATAGGCGCAAACACCTTTACCAACAACGTAGAAAATATCATTACCCTATAACCATATTATATAAAATGGACTGACATAGACGATGAAATTGAATACCAGGTTGCTAGTGGCAATGACAGATTGAAGGTCCCCGAAACCAGTCGGTAGCGTATCCCATGGTTGGTGGCGACGTCTCCTGAAGGCTTCCAAACCATGTGCGACCTTCTCCTAAATTCAGAGAAACAAACATAAGCACCGAACCAATTCTGAATTAAAATATGCATGTCAAACATATCTAAGTTAGATGACATCACCATGAAATATGAAGGCAAACAATAACGGCCCCTCGCCTTTCGTCCCTGCTCAGACTCATTAAACATCGCTCCCGCAAAAGTAACAACCTGACACAACAATTGAATATTCGTTACTAACCAGTTCACTCCAAGGCAAGTATGCAATTCAGACTAAAACACTGATATTAAGAGTTATTATTACATAATTACTAATCCAGCCCCCGGGGCCCAGTGTTTGAGCATCATGCCGATCCAGATACTGGCCAAACATGCTAACCAAATTCCTGAATCACATACCCAAAGTAATTAGAGAAATATCATATGAAGTAAGTTTGCTCATTACAAGTATCTAGACTGGGGCAAAAAGCGTTCAAGTAAATATCCATACTCGCTTGCAACCCCTGCCTGGGTGCAGTACGTATAAAGATCAAGTAGCATTTTCTCTTCCCCTTTCCCGGTCAAGTGCGAAGGGTCATCCCGAATATCTGAATCAGCCCCTACCACTTTCTTCTTCTTCTCATAAGCAGCAGGTTCGGCCTCCTTGAAGCTTGGCAAATTAGGGACAAAACGGCGTGCATCGTACTTGCCTGCCAGAATGGCATCATCCATATCCTTCAGCATCTGCAAATGTGCCACAACCCAGTCCTGCACAATCTGCATACACATGATTATGTCAAGGGAAATAAAAAATTTGCAAGTGGGCACAAGCATAATAGAACTTCAGTAGAAATAAGTGCTTCAAAAATAAAAGACATCAATTTAAGGAAGTGAGAATCAGCTTCGGCTCAAAATCCATCCAATTATGCACAAAAAAGACAACGGATGCTAGCATCTCCCTCATTTATGATGCCAGTCCTAAATCTTTAATCACTCCCACTGAATCCACCTTTTACAAATTGCATATACTCACAGAAATGCATATATTAAGAATCAAGGTCTTTATAATATCAGTTTTGGACTTCATACTTGTGCAACGAAAATCAATAACTAAATTCACAAATAAAATTATAAAATATAATAAAACCATAATTTTAAATAAACCATTGACCAATCAAAAAGCTAATCAATTTTTTTGGATAACATAAGGAAAATATGCTTAAATCGTAAACCTTCTCAATTATTGAGGCATTAAATAATCCCCATTACCTCTGTCTTATAAGTCTTCTTTAACCACACTTCATCATATAGCTCACTTCGGCGCCGAGTGCGATACAATATACCCTATCAAAAAATTCAACGGATGGCATGAAGAAAAGCGGTGGAAAATACACAATACCAAAAACTTCGAAATTAAGTTATTGACCTTAATCTCATGGAAAAAACAAGAACCACGTAACTTTTTTTCACATACATACATAATCCTATTTATCCGAGTTACCTGTTTTAAGCTTCTCTCTATGCGAATCCGACTTCGCACCCTTTCGTCATCCCAATATGCTAGCAATGAACCAGTGGATGCCGGATCCCTAACACCAAGCGGCCGGCGATGAAGGTATATAATCTGTGCAATGCCAAGTCAAATCACAAATTAGGTTATCGACATATACGTATGTATAGGCAATAGACAAGTATACACAAGCATGATAAACTATCAGTAGAAAGGCTTTTCAAGAAGCTTCACTGCATCAGAAAAATAATGATGCATTACATACCATCAGGAAGAAAGGCCACCCGCCGATGCTCCCCGTCTTCCGATGACTTGACTTGTAGCTTGTGATCTGAACTACAAGCCAATCGAAGATGAACTGGCTCCAATTATACTTTTTGACATTCTCAACATCAACAATGGCACCAAATAACTTTGGACTAGGTGCCATCTTCGATGTTGGGCAGAAGAACCCAGACATAACATACAGGATGAAGGCTCGCCTGAAGCTATCATCAACTTTGCCCTGCTGGATCATCTGCTCTAACTGGCGATCAGTTACCCCGTCAAAATCATTCAACAAAAGCTTCTGCTCTTCAGTCAACGATGTAGGAATCTCCAACCCTAATATTGCATGGTTAGCATGCTTACTCATCATGTACCAAAAAAAAAAAAAATAGCAATGACAAACAGGTAGGTTGTAATACCTGAAGCCGGCAAGTCAAAAACCATGCCTACATCATGGTATGTAAGTGGGATCGGCTCACCCTTCACGAAAATGCACATCTTGGTTATATCCAGTGCATTGACTAGCTCCAAGCATAATACCCGCTCGATCCGGCACTTGACATCAAATACTGTGCCAAATCCCATCTCCTTCACAAGCTCAGCTTGCTGTTCCGTCAAAATTTGGCACAGCTTCTGCAATCGGAAAGGCGAACACCGCGTACCAAAAGCAGCCTAAAATTCACACGCATTGCAATCAGTACATCTAGGTTTACAAAATCACTATGGATGCCGCAACAGAAAATTATCTAAATAACTACATCATAAAGCAATACAACAAGTAGGGCGTGATTTACCACTCCATGACTAGACTGGCGAGAACCTTTCTCAGCAAGAGACCTGCCATAGCTTCCCCTCTTATCCTAACCAAAACAATGCAAAATACTCATACAGTCCCTCATTTTAAATGCATTTATTACATAGATCACATTTGTATTACTTAACACTTACATTTGCTTGATTCTTCCTATCACGCTTCTTTGCCCGTCTAGCCACACCTTTAGCTCCCGGGCTATCAAGGTCAGCAGACCATTCTTTACTATCACTTCTTTGATCTGTACACAATATTGTAAGATAAGCATATAATTCACTGTACCACTAAATAAAACTAAAATTAAATTTTCGTAAAAGACATTATATGGACTAACGGCTCCCGTCCTCACCCACTGCAGAAGGATAAAACTCAGGATCAGATGTAGAATCTCCATTTGGCGACACATCCTTCACATGTTGGCCTGCCAATTGAAAAGATATCTACAGTTAGAATACATTATGAATATTTAATCTAATACATGGAACAATTTGTATTGCAAAAGAAGGATTACAGGGAAATGCAAATCGAAGTAAAGACAATGAAAAAGTTACACTGATAAATTCGTCAAATAGAAGAAATGAGGGATTCGCAAATCATTTCTTATAAAATCTAACATATTTGACTAATTTCATGAATCAAAAAAGCATTTATAATAGAATCACAGGTGGCAAATATAAATTATAACCAAACAAAAACAACAACTAACAAATAAAAAATGATATAACTTCTTACCAGTCCCATACTAAGGTGAAGGTTGTACGAAAAAATTTATCACCAAACAAAATGTGTAGGACAAATTAAAGTTGCTTCAACAAAAAGGGTTCTTAGAAAAGAACTGGGAATAAAGTGACAATAACAAGTGTCTTTGTGGTGGACTAATCACAATTATTAGGCTATCAGTAAGGGTTGAATTGCTTTGCTTGTGAAATTGGTTTGGTCCTCTACTTTATTTAAACATCATCACTGTACCTATTATCACGAATTATGACAAAACACTCATTTCCAATTGGCCCTTAGGTCAACTACATCACATCATTATAAAGTTTACACAACCATCAATATTCAATGAAGCTCTGTTTAATATTACCTATTAACTTTAAGTTGAACCCATGCATATTATCCAACCCCACTTACTTGGGGAAAGCAGGGTGTATTGCCAACTTTCCCAACATTCACCCCCTCCCAAACCAAACAACTAATAATAGCATGACAAACACATGTACGACTTCTAGCATTTGCTTTCCCTCGCCCCATTTCAGTCTCCGTATCAGTTGATATTGCTCTAACAGTATGACGTTGACTCACCTATAATAAAACACCAAATGTTAATAACCACGCATTCCAACACAGTACATACTATTTAAGCCCAATAACAATTAATACCACAGGCCACACATGGTTAACTAAGTCAGTAGAAAGTTAATTTGCTTCATCCTATTTCGAAATTATAATTCTCATACCTATCTTCCAAGTCATACTGTCAATAGAAAAAAAAAGCTAATCCAAATACTTAACTTCTATGCAATGATTTTATTTTATTTTATTTTTTAAAAAACAGACAGACAACAAGAACAAGAACAAGTTTAATGGGAAAGGAAGTTACCCAATTCCAAGAAAAACTGATATTTGGAAGTAACACTACCACAATAATATTTCACTTTCCTTTTGCTTGTACCGCTGATCATATTTACTCTTTCCTTTTGTCGTTTTGTTGGTTTAGGTACAGTTGACACCATATATGTTGATAAAAAGGATGGCAAAATAACATTTCTCATAATGAGAATGTTTCGAGCTACTTAGTTTCATTTGTTAGATGAGCAGAAAGATAAATTCAAGCTAATATTCAACTAACAGAGGGACTCAACAAATTTCCAAGCACAGAAAACAATCAGCAATGATATTGACAAGAAAGAGAGTATAACATGGGTATATTGTCCAATAAGCAACAGATGGTGTTTCTTGATTTGATTAAGGTGAATATGAAACTATACCCGTAGAAGTACTATAAGCACGACTTAAATTGTTACCAATTTCATATAATTTATCTTTAATTTAAATGGAATTTATTTTTCCTGTAAGCCACTACAACAATCAGCAGCATAACTTGCAGATTCAAAGCATAACCAAGCCTAAAATGCCATCTATAAAAGCATATGAATGGTTAATGATTTCTGTTGACACCAAGGAAGAAGTTTTAGATATACTAGTCATGAGAGGAATTTTGTCACTGATCAAAACACTCATGCAGTAATGAAAAGCCATCAATAAAATGTCATGATGAACTTTCCACAGTGAAGACCATTTCAGTTGACAAAAGTGGATGTTAAATGAGACACCACAAATAGAAATTATTAAATCAACAACTTCACCTTTGGGTTTCGGAATGACAACTCCCTAATGCGTCCAGCTATTGTGTTGTAGTCAAACTGAATAGCAGTGGTGAATACTGCATTATTAAGTTGACATTAAAGTGAAGCATATGTAAGACAGAAGTTTAAGGTTAATAAACAAACCATAACCTATAAATGCATCATCATAAAAGATTATATGAACCTTGTTTGTCAGGCCAAAACCTGACACATGTCCGTTGTCGATCTTTCTTTTTGTCTGCAAGCACAAGGCATGTCAGAGTTGTCACTGCCTTCCCACAATAATACTTTTGCTTGTATTCTAATCCATCAAACCAAACTGTTACCTCTGGCGCCTGTTACATGAGATATCGAATACGATGTTTATGTAACATTAAACATTTTGAATATTTACCTAAGCTGGTTATTAGGTGGATTTGGATGTCACTGTGGTTCTCCTTATATCAATATAGCTGGAAAGCAAAAAAACAAATGTGATGCATATTAATATTCAAGAATACAATGAAAACGAGAAGACGAACTACCATAAAATCAGGTAAGTGTGATGATTGCAGCTAAATTACTGCATTAGCATAGAAAATAAAATAATAGCTCATACTCCATGATACACAGAATCTTCAATTGTAAACAACAACTTTTGAAGACTACACCACAATCAATGCAAATAAATACAAAGGATATTGAATAATATTCGTGCTTAAAGTCAACAAAACAGAAAACATACTTCTATGTAAGCTCAAACAACAAATAGCGACCACAAATAGCAGTCTTTATTTGAATGCCCCAAAGCTTGCAGGAACACTTAGTGTTTGTTAGGGATGAGTTCGCGAGGAAAGTTTCAGCAGGGGTAGTGGGGAGAGAGGCTCAGGCAGGCAGTGAGTGTGCAGTGGAAAGGGGCGTGGGTTCAATATATCAAATTGTGAGCAGTGTGAAGGGATTTAGAGAGTTGGTGAGTGAGTGAGCATGGACAAGAGAATCTTAAAATACTGGAACCTACATCAAAGAAATCATTGAAAAGATAATCTTAAAATATATCATAATCTTAAAATATATCAGACACAAAAAATAGAAGTCAAAATCAGTAGAAGCTTTAAAATGCTTTGTTCATAATTCATAACATTGAAAATAAGATCAAGGAAAAACACTACATTAGCACTTTTAGAATGCCATGCACTTTATAAAGATACATATAACACATTTAAGAGACATAATTAGCCAAAAACATCACAGTGTCATGCATTGCATAAAAGAAAGCTTGAACAACACTTGAGAGAAACATACATTCAAAACAAGCACAATCAACAGCAAGATAAGGCCATACTAAAAGAACACCAAATAATTAGTACAAAAATTAACAGTACAAATATTAATATATATATCTATGCCTTAGTGACATTAACTAAAGAAACTCATGATTAAGAGCATGGATTACACTAACTCAGATTAAAACCTTGGCAGGACTAAAACAATACATTTAAGCATTTCAATGGATGAGGATTTAAAAAACCCAATGCAGAAAAATTCAAACAATAGCTTCAATGGAACAATTCGAAACTAAATATAACAATCATTCAATTGACAAAGTGACAAATAAAAAAACACCATGACAAACGAAACAATGATAGTAGAATTTTAAAAGTTACTCACTCAACCATGTGAAAACATATCAAAAGTACAGTGAAGCCAAAACCGAAACTAAACCATGCCATTTAAAACCTATTTCAACACATTGGAATCGAAACAAAAAATTAACATAAAGTAAAAGCAGCAACAGTATAAAGTAAATACAACAGCAATATTAGAGAATTTCAACACTTACAATAACTTCATACACAAATCAAAAAGTAACCAAGGCTAACACGCTTTTCATTTTTTTTTTTCAAGGAATTAGTCTTATAAGTACATTGATTGGATAAAAACAAAACTAATTTTGAGAGATATAGTTGGTCCACATTTGCCTAGCAATGCTATCTCTCATTCTTTCTGATTCTACACCATCAATGCCTCTATGCTCTCTTCTTGCATGTTCACATTTAAGCTCTCTTTCCATAAGCTCTCTATCAACTTTTGATATATGTTCTTCATCAGGATTAATACCCATATAAAATAGTTAACAATCTAGTAGTCACCACAGAATAATTCAACTATTTAACTATGCATATGAGTAATGTTTGAAACAAAACAAACTATTGTTTATTAGTGCTTATTTGCTTCCAATTGGGCACTAGACCAGTGAAAAAGTTTCATGTTAAGTATGTAAGTAGATAATAAACCATAAAGAAGCTCAGCAAAATGCTAAAAACCAAATAGCATTTCCCACTGTCTAACTAATAACTAACATAAACTAAAAATCTTGTGTTTAACTTGTAAGGATAAAATTTCCTGCTCATCAGTAAGATGACTAAACAAAGGAGCACCTGAGATCCTATTCCTCAGCCTCACTCTTATCTTTACCCCTTATCATCATTACCTGTGACAAAGGAACAACAATAAACCAATTACAATCAATTTTTTTCCTTCTCTCTTTCAGTCATTTTGTCAAACAGAATAATTAAGTAACCTTCATCAACATAAACAGCAACACGGAAGTCATAATCCTCAACAATATTAAGCATGTGTATGTTGATGTTCATTCTAAACAATAGGCACAACTTGAATCCAGCTATACATTTTCACCCCCCCAAAAAGAACAGGCTTAAATTTAATTTCAAATCCATATTTGGTTGTTTTTTTCTTGACATGGTTTAGGTAGACAACAGAACAAACCAAATCTTACTTCAATTGTCTTTTCAACCACAGGTTCAAGTAGGACAGTGAAGGAACCAACTGAACATGTGAATGTACTACTACATGGAGAAAAACAAATAGAATTCACTGCCCAAATTTCTACCACACAAAAGGATATCACCACTCCCATTGCCACAATTGCAAACTTGGTTCCCACCACTCCCACATTTTCAACATCTCCCTTCCTGAATCCTAATGCCAACACTGACACAGTATGGATAATAGCAATTGTGGAAAAGAATTATGTCTAATATGGGTGGGGTTCAGTTATTGCAGCTCTCACCAAAACAGTTTTGCCTCTTGCTACAAGACCATCAACAACAGGACATACATGGTAGAAACACTGTAGAAAGAAAAAGGAATCTATGATGGATATTTGTAGAGATGAACATCGTACATATGTTTTTTAACGCCTTTTGTATTGTTAGAAAAACAATATATCTTTGAAGTTCCCTTATCTCTTTGATTATACAAATTAGGATCAAATTTATTGTCTTAGTCAATCGTAACAGATGGATCGGATTAATCTGAAAAATGTAAAATTTTTCACGGATATGTAATAATGATTCTCAAACATTCGCCTATAAGTTAGTTAAAGACATGGGAAGCCAAAAACTCGTGATTGCCTATATGAAAGACCATACTAGAACAACTTGAACAAAATTGTTGCACTCTTGTATGGGTTCAAAATTGTTGCACTCTTGCACAATTTTTACACTACGTTTACAACTACACCCAACTCTTGTTAGCCTAATTTCAGTTTAGTTTATCTTATCTAACTTATTTTTAACTAAATGTAAGATTGATGCTCATATCACCAAACACCACTAATTTAAGTTTGGTTTTCCATCATTGGAATTTGTTCACAAGCCCTGCCCATAGGTCCCCCACTCCACTCATTGAGGTTTATTGCTTTGTAGCCGTAATAATAATAATTGAAATAGATTTATTCGATCAATTTAATAAGCTCTCACATCTTCAACTGCATGCAGCATGGAGAAGCAGGTGGAGGATAAAAACAATTCCATTCCCTCCTCCAACCACTACCCAGACCCTTTTTCAGCTACTAGATAAGCAACAACCTTCTATATTTATCCCTTCGGAAAGGAAGTTACCCAATTCCAAGAAAAACTGATATTTGGAAGTAACACTACCACAATAATTTCATTACTAATACTGTAGTCTATAATAATGTCCTTCAGATTGTCTTAAAAATGAATTTAGTTAGTATTATCATTCATCAAATACAATATGTACACAAACAGGCCAAGAACAAGCAGATAACCAAATCCCCTGCTAAAAGTAACTAAACCCTAATCTTATCACTAGTCCTATAGTCTTTAATAAGATCCTTTAGGATGTCTTAAAAAGAATTTAGTTATTGTTACTAATCATCCAATACAGTGTGTAGATTCATGGATAAGACTATAGTAGTTTGGTAACAGCTATTAACATATAGGCAAAAGGATAAAATTACTAGTCTAAAACACACAAGAATGCATTCTTATTCTTACGGCTACTAAACACAAGCATAAGAAAATGAAAATCTGAGTTCCATATATAGCAATCCTTCTCTTGGTTTGGAAAGCTTTTGCTGTATGCACAATGCAGAGGCAGCATTGTTCCTCTGATCCATATCCCGGATAAAATACCTTTTCAAAACTCTGCTCCCAAAATCTTATCATTTTTTCACCCTCCCTTCAAGACATATTTTTGTTTTCCAGTTAAGGTTAAAGATCATAAGTTCATCAACAGCAAGTAAATATATTATTTCCACAGAATTTTGGCCATCTACTTTACACAAGTAAATATCTTATTTCCAGAGAATTTTGGACATCTAGTTAACACATTTGATGAGCACACCACATGCGGAATCTTAAGCACACCAGTTGGGGAATCTTAAACACAGATGTTGCTAGCTTTTTAAGTGCCTATACCTAAAACTACATTGGTTGGCCACATTCCATAATAAACATCACTATGAACAAGTAGGAAGGTGAGTTTTCTTTCTGACACAGCCACAAATGCCCTCCATATCTACCATCTTTCAAAACCATGTTTAATAGAACACTAGCATCCACAGCTTCAAAAGCATATATAGAAGTGTAATTAAAATTTCCAAGAAAATAAATAAATAAATAAATTCATTACTTCTAAGCCACAGCACAGAACAGAACTGAGTAAACATTCAATTCAAAACAGCATTGAGCTAAGTAGCTATTCCATTGGCTAAGCAGAAACTCCTAAAAAAATTGACTGCACAAGACAAAAGTACCACATTACCACATAGCCTACAGACTGGTATGGGAGAGAGATAAATCATTGAAGGAGGAGTTCAAGGAGAGCAAGCCATCCCATACAGATCATGCATAGCAGGGCATCAATTGCAAGAACATAAGCAGCTACTCCAATTTGCAAAACAAGTTCAGGATGCTATAAATATATAATTTGCATTTCAAGGGACCAGGACCACTTTCCAAGCACAACTATAAGTATAACCAACCTCAACAAACCCAACTATGCAAGAGGTTAAAGGAATTGACCTAACATAACTAAAAACAGATCAATTTAACGAAAACAAACACCCCAAACTCAAAGCACTTGATAAAATAATGTAATGAACATAAACTTAAACTCTAACATATTAGTTACTCAAACTGTCCACATGACCAACAGCCAACTCAAAATCTCTCAACAATTCCATCTATGATGTTGGCAACCCATAATTGCATTAGACCAAAAAACTAGCTACTGAAACATAGATTAAGTAACAACCATGGACAAACAGAACAAAACACAAAGTCAAAGTCATCGTCATCAGATAGAAATGTGGCAACAAATGCAAACACAACTCACATACTTCACATATATATTAACATGGACAAAAACCAACTCAAAAAAATCTCACCGATTTCACTTTCTTGCAAAACTTCGAAATGGATTATTGAAATTTAAGAAAATAATAAGAAGCAGAGAAAAACCACGAGTTTACCTAAAATCGAAAATCACGAGTTCACTCTCTTGCGATGATGGGTAGGGTTAAACAAGGCTTCCTGGCTAGTATAAGGGCAACTGCTATGAGGCTAGAACACGGGCTTCCTCGCTGTCACTTTCGATTCCAATGGAAACTGGATTCCCAGTGGTGTGGGTCGTGGTGGCTAGATGTAGCGGCCAGATTAGAGGATAAGTTGGTAGGGGAGGGGGGAAACTTTGGCAGTCCCTCATTTGGTGGGGGGGTGGGACAGAGGTTCAAAGTTCCACTAAGTCAACAATGAGAATGGATGTGGGTGTGGGGCGGTGGGGGAAGTGGGACAGAGGTTCACGGCTTGAGTAAGTCAGCAATGGGAATGGATGTCTCGCGGGTGAGGGGGGAGGAAGAAAGGTAAGGCGGGGGAGGAAGAAAAGCGAGGCTCTCGCGGGTGTGGGGATTTTGTTTTGAAATTTTCACTTTCCTTTTCTTGTACAGCTGACCGTAAACAAGTTGAGTTTAGATAAAATGGATGCTTGCATCATCTACCGTATGGTTGCTTCTCTATACAGTGGCTTTTGTCGTTTTCCAACTCTAGATACGGTGAACACCGTATATGTCTATAAAGAGGATGTCAAAATAACATTTCTCCAAAAGTTATGCTGTGCCTCTCCTTTCCCTATCGTTGCCAAATAAGAACTTCCTTCTTCTTCATCTCAATCAGACTTCCAAACAATGTGCAACATACCATTCCATTCCCTTCTTCTCTATTCCATTTTCTAAATCTCTCAAACAGAGCCTACTTCATGGCTTTGGTGCTGCAATGCCATTTGTTGGTCATAGGTTTCAGGTGAGTTCGTCCCGTCGGCGGAACCTCCATTTTTCCCGGCAACCCAAGCTTGCTTCCCTTCGGCAAGAACCAAGCTGCGACGAGACACAGCCACCGCGAGAGACCCAGGAAGCGCGACGGCCACCTCAGCCTCCACTTATCTCTATGCCCCACTTGGTTTGTCATTCTCCTGTCTAGATTCTTCCTTATTGAGTCTTGGCAGCAATGGTGTTTTTCCTAAGACTCAGGTTGAACTATCCTTGATATGAGGTGCAGGTACTATTCTCTGAAATCAATGATGTGGATTAATTTTTTTATACTTTATTTTCTTATGACTAATTATCTTGTGGACATACTCTGAGATTGATTTGGAATATTCTTGGTAACTGTCATGTTTGTTATTTTGTTTTTACTCTGAGATATCATTTGGTTTTGAATTGGGTTCTAAAGCTTGTTGACGTAAATGTCTAAATTATTGAAATGTTGGCTATCAAGTCATAAGGAAAATAGAGCATTTCTTTGGGTTTTCTAATCTGATTTTTTTGTTTTTTTTTTTGGCTAAATATATTCTGGTTGCTATTTCTGATAAACAAGTTTTGCTTGCTATTTCTGATATACTTAAGTAATCACCTCTCACAATATGTTTTGGAGTGACTCGTGATTTTGTGCTACCATTGTTTCTTCTTTGTTATCTAAATTGGTAGTACAATAGTTCTCATTGGTAGTTGACAATGTGTATTGTGGACCTGTGACTCATACCTATGAACATATAAAGGAAATAAAGTTGCATCTTTGCCAATAGTTGTAGCCTTCGGCTCAGTGGTAAGTTTTTGATCTAACAAATTATATATATAGTTATTAAACCCAAATTTTATGGCTATGGTTGAATTGCAATTGGACTCAAGTCTAGGCACAAAACTGGAGAAGATTGGAGTTAAACATATGAACAACAATTTGCATATTGCGAACAGGACTTACTCTCACAAGCGCAACTATACTCCAATTTTCTATTCTTCTTCTTTCTTAGCTACCTTTTTTGCATCTTGATATGCAGTCTAATACCCAAAAGCAGAACTCATCATGCAATGTAATAAAAGCTTTGCATGTTTCTTCAACCACCATCTTATCTTGCTTTTCTTTCAAACATCATGGCACCCGAACGTACAACTCACACACATTTCATTTATTACATTCACACAAACAAATTTATTTAAGCAACATTCGAAACAAAATCTGTTTCTCATATTACCAATAATCAGTTGTCACTGATTTTGGATAAATTAGAATGTTTTCAACTCTGCTAGAATCAACGATGATGGACAATACTTCAATTCAGAAGCATAAATGACAAATATAAAGTTATAGCTTCTGCTGGTGTGGTTTATGTTTCATGCAAAGGATGAGAAGCAACAGGAATCAAGTGCAGATCATCTTTTCTTCTAACAGTCATTCCAAATTGCTCAGTCATGTTCAAGTCCTCACTTTTCATCCCATTGGGAAGCTCCCAATCAAAGTGGTACAACAAATATGCAAGGGCCAGCTCAACATTTATTAAGCCTAATGGGCTGCCCGGGCATATTCTTCTTCCAGCACCAAATGGAATGTAATCAAAATTACTCCCTTTGTAGTCAATAGAACTATCGATGAATCTTTCTGGATAAAACCTCTCTGGTTCACTCCAGTAGTTTGGATCTCTTCCAATTGCCCAAGCATTCACTATGACCTTAGTTTTGATTGGTATGTGATATCCATTAATCTCACATGCTTCTCCACATTCTCTTGGAAGTAAAAGAGGAGCTGGAGGGTGTAACCTCAAGGTCTCTTTGACAACTGATTTCAAATATTTGAGTTCATTGATGCAAATTTCATCAAACTTTCCTTTTATGCTGAACACCTCTCTTACCTCGACTTGTGCTTTCTGCATTACCCTTGGATCTCTTGTCATCTCTGCCATTGCCCAATCTATGGTAGTTGCTGCTGTCTCACTTCCACCAGCAAAGATGTCCTGAAAAATAATGATCATTGAGGTTGGGCTAATGCAAGCATATCCAAATAGACAGTTTATAAGAGTTATGCAAATGGCATCCAATAATACAAGATGGCAAAAACTGCACAATTTCAAAAAGACCATATATGTAAGCTTGTTCAGCTGTACTATTTTGAATAAAATATATTTTTTAAAAATAATTTAACATGATTAGAAGATTTTTTTTTTTAAAATAAAGCTAAAGTCCGAAAAACAGTACAAATTAGATTTTTTTTAAAGCTACATATTTAAGCATCTAAACAAAAAAAAAAAAATATTCCCTAGAACATAAGGAAGCTATTTCAGATACTTTACATCTGAACATGTATTAAAATTTTCTTTTAAAAAAAATAATAAAAAATAAGAAGCCCATCCAACTAAACAGCAAGCAACAAGATTATCTTCATAAAAGTATTATCCTTACCATGATTATAGCCTTGATATTGTTTTTAGTTAAGCAAATATCCTGGTTGGTACCATTACCATCCTCAAATTTAAGGAGAACATATACCAGATCTTCATCTGGTTCTTGGCCTTCTTCAGCTTTTGACTTTGCTTCTTTGTGGTCATTGACGATGTTTTCCAGTATTTGATCAATCTGTCTTTGCAGCCTCTCAAGCTTCGGCTTCAAGCCACTGACAAGTTGAAGCCATTTGGAAGAAGGAAACAAATCTCCTATGTCAAAACCTCCTGCAACCGTTGTTGCTTCTTTTATAACTGATATGAATTTTTCTTGGTCTCTGCATTTCGTACCAAACGCAGTCCTTGAAGTGATTGTATATATTGATGAAAGCACTTCTTCAGTGAGGTTGATGGCCGCTCCATTCCCTGCAGCAATCCTTTTGATGAGATTGGTGAGCTCTTCTTCTCTTATTGGCTGGAATGAATTGATACGTTTTGGAGTGAAAAGCTCTAGTGTACAAATTTTCCTAAGCTGTCTCCAGTAATTACCATATGGTGCAAAACCTATATTTGTGCAATCATAAGATATTATCTTTGCAGCTAGAATTTGAGGCCTTGATGCAAAGATGATATCATGGGTTTTCATTACCTCCTTAGCATACTCTGGTGAGGAAACAACGATGGTGAAGACCTCTCCAAGTTGCAGATGCATCAAGGGTCCATATATGTTGGCCAAATCTCTTAATTTTCGATGTGGTGTGGATGTTACAAGATGGGGTATATTTCCTATAATAGGTAACTTCCATGGTCCTGGGGGTATATTTGGAGTTGTATCACTCTTCTTGAGACTCTTCCCTATTTTCAGTACAGCAATCATGAAGAGGAAAAAGGATATAAGGGGTAACAAGTCAAAGATTTGAGAATCCATGGAGATCAAAGAGACCAGTAAGTTGGACTTAGGTGCTGCTTGTTTGATAAGATTATTGATGGTGGATACAGGAAGAGAGAACCGAATATGAGAAGACTCAAGATTTTGGTTTCTGAGTTTCTATCCTTTCTTTGTTATATTTGTTTATTTTTATTTTCATGTTTCTCATTTCAAACATGTGGCTGTAATAAAGCGCTGCTCGTTGTTGATCAAAGAAAAAGTGCTGCTTGCTGTTGACCAATAAAAGTGTAATAAGTGCTGCTTGTTGTTGACGGTGGATGGCAGGAGTTGGTGAAATAATGTTCTTTTCTCATTCTCCCATCAGAACACACTATTGCTTCTTCTCTGGAAGATTAAAAACAAGAAAACTGATATTTCAACAATGATGACCTCAGGTACTTTGCTATATGAGCGCGCTTCTGACTATTTGCTAGATTTAGACATTTGAGGTGAATATATAACAAATTATCCATCCGTCCATATATAACAAATTATGGGTGCATTTGTTTTAGTTTCTTTTAAGAAAAAGTAATTTTTTATTAAAAATTATTTTTAATAAAAATTATTTATCTCTATTTCTATTCAAAAATTATTTAAAAACTAAAATGTATAGTTTATATAAAAAATAATTTTTTAATAGTTAGAAAATTGCTTTTTATTAAAAAAGTTTAAACAAATATATCCTATATAAACCGCATACTATGATAAAGGAATCATGGATGGAAGTTTCACTCATTAAAACCGGTTTATTAGTTATAAACGGGTTTTAATCTGGTTTAAGTATTTATAAATCAGTTCAATCCAATTATTTACATTAGCCAGTTTGGTTTGGTTTGTTAACCATGCCCACCCGGCATCCCAGCAAGTGCTGCCATTTTCGAAGCCCATGGAGCAAAGAAGCATGGCAATGAAGAGGTTGTAGATGAGTGCCTAGTGGTGTTGGTGGGCAACATGATCATAGAGGATGTTGTGTCCAACTACCGGACCATGATCAATAACTTTGTCGGGCTCAAGGTATGTTTGGATTAGTGGAAGATATTGGAGTGGAATGGAAAAAAATAGAACAATAAAGAGTTCCATTGTTTCGATATAAAAAAAGATTGATGAAATAGGATGGAGGTTTGAATAGATTTGGTCCCATAAGCAGAAGTTTGGTTTCAAATCCCGATTTAAACAAAAGAAGTACCGTATGCTAATGTGCTTTGGATGATCCACACTTCAAAGTCAGGCATTGATGAGCATGTTGAGCTATCGATGTGACTGAAAACCCTGACAATCGAGGCACAACGACACAATTATTAGGGACATGCCATACAATGAAATTTTCGGTGTGCCAAAAGCAAGAAAAACCCCATCCCTCTCTCTTTTTTTTCACCACATGACATCATACTCATTTATTTTTCTTACCCCTCAAATTGTGAGGAATAGGATGGAGTCTCATTTTTCTTTCTCTATGACAAAAATCTTCTTAATTCCATTACTTTTCACACTAATTTCCAAATAATGAAGTGGTAACTTAATTCATTCCATCTTTAAATATTCAAACAATTGGAGCGGAATTTTCATTCCATTCCAATCTACTCCATTCAATACTATTTCATTCAATTCTATTAATCATTGGTTATCCAAGCATGGGGGCAAAGGCAGATGGCAATGGCTTTGCTCTTAATTTTTCGCGCCTAAACAAACTATTCAAGTTTCACTTCAACACTTAATCATCACCCGCAAAACTATTTCCAAAATGCAATTCGACATATCTTACGTTTCATTTTTTATGTTACAACTAACTACAGCCTAAAGTAATTTAATTATTGAAACATTAATAACAACCTTTATCTAACATCGATGATCCTTATTCAAGGGAATAAGGACTATGATGGTACGTAACATTTAGCAACTACAGTAAAGCTTGCCTTTAACCCAAGCCTTTTGATATTGATGTGGCTTTTTAAAAGTTACTGAGCTCTCTCAGGTCTAAAAACTGCTCTCAAAAAGTCATAACAGTATTATTTGATAAAATAATATAAAAATTACTCTCAATAAGTAGAAATCATAAAAGTAGTATTTGGTAAAATTACTCTTAATATTTAAAATATCTACAATGATTATAAATACTAAAAAGAATAATTTCTATTTTTAATGTCATTAAATAGAGCAAAGTTATATTAGTCTTTTAAATTTTAGAGAGCACAAGTTAGATCCAAAAAGCAACCCATTAGGGCTCCCAAGAGCACCCCTAACTCTCAAAATTGGGAGCAAAAGCACCCTAGATTTTCAATTTACCAAATAAAAATAATTAACTTATATTTTTCATAAGACAAAGCATTCCTTGGAAGAGTACTAGTCTAACAATGTAAGCCCCAATGGGTAGAAATATATCACATGTAAACTCCGGCTGGGGATTCAAACCCCACAAAAGAGCTCTCATTGGAGATCAGATGGCAAGATGCAAAGGCATTTAAATGGGCAATATTTATCCATTTTTTATTCATAAAACAATACCCCTTCTAATTTACCACTGCAGTAACGTCCAAATTTCTATGGATCAATCTGCCGACGACAGAACATAAACAAGTTGATTTTCTTAGGATTATAGGGATTTGACATACAAGTTGGTCAATAACCAGGAAAAAAATAAAGCATGGCAAGGTGACAGAAATCTCAGCAGTTACCAAAGCTAGCCTAACAATAACTAGGAACGTAGTACTGCCAAGTACTACTGTCCAGCATTTTCTTGGGTTTCAGGTACCTAAACTGCTGCATCGTAGATTATCAGATGATGATCCCCCTTATTCCTTCCTAACTAAAGACTGAAGTACAGCTGATTTTTCTTAAATGATACTTTTGTTCGAGAAGCCCATAACTGGGTGCTGCCAATCTAAATTACCTAGCTAAAATTTGAGAGTAAGCATCGGTGCAACGGTAAGATTACTATCTTATAATATGAAAGTCACTAGTTCAAATCTTAGAAACAGCCTATTTTGTTTGTGAAGATAAGGTTGCATACATCTATCCTTTCTGGACCCCACCAAAGTCTCGTGCACTAGGTTGCTCTTTTTTATTGCGTAGCTAACGTTGATAGCAAGGACTAAGCCATATGTTCAGCCCAAGAATTTGCAGAACTCGAACCCCACTATAGCCTAAGTGGCAGAAATCCCAAGAGAATTACAAACCAGAAGTATCCCATCTTGGTTGTCTCATATTTGTACAGTGTTTAGCACTTGGATTCATCAAAAACACTTCTCTGACACATGCTTTTATATACCTATGGTGCTGAAAAGACAACAGAGAAAGCATGTCATATAATTCACCAATGTCCAGCCTGAATTGGCATGCGAAGAAAAGGATTCAATCTCAAATGTAAACATCAATGTTCAAATAATAGTAATAATAACTAATAAGAGAAACATGCAGTCTTACAGGAGGCAATTCTGGTTAATCTTTGAATTGCAGTTCCTACATCCCAAGCACACCAGATGCACAACCAATTCCCCTAGCACCTAGCCTACACAAGGAAAGACATGCATGTAAACTCACAGCTGATCAAAAGGGAATAGAAAATGGCAAACAAAATAAAAGAATACAAGCAAGAAGAAACTGATAAAGATTTAGCTGCCACCTGCCAGTAGTTTAAACAGAAAAGCATTCACATTATATATAACAATAGCCAATTGCCAGTAGTTTAACAGTGAATAACGCACATGTAGCAATAGTTGGCTCGCAGGGCTATCGCAAATGGCACGTTAAAAAGTGCAGCTTGTTTAAAAAATATGATGCACATTATATAAAAATGAAACGTTCAGTACCATTCAAACTTAAAAAAAGATACTCATCTTAAGGAGTTTTGAGAAAATCCTGAGAATTGAAAGGATTATTAGAGATACAAATAAAAACTGAGGAACTAACAAGGAGTGGGGCAGAGGAAAAGGAAGAACAGGAAATCACAGATCACATCATCACAGACACAGGAAAATGAGTATGCTACAGGCCTCCTATTCTTAGCATGAGATTCAATCCCAAAAGCAACTATGAAGAATGTCCAACATAGTGGCAGATAGCACATTAATGGAGAAGCAGAAAAATCTCCCGCGACGACTTATTCACTTAGAAACATGAAGCAGAAAACTGGGATGTAGCAGAAAGATCAATTGTAATATTGCTTATCAGGAAAGCAGTATAGCCCTCGCCCAAAAGGCCAGAATAGAGATGCAGAAAAGAGGGCTGCAGTATCACACACACAGATGCCGTAAAAGAGTTTCAATTGTCCACATCAGATATAGTAGCATCAAACATTTCCCAATCCAAACAGGCATGACAGAGCAAGAGAAATAGGAAAGAGAAGAAATCAAATGGAGAGAAATAAAAAAGAGGCAAAATCAGAACGGAGAAGGAGGTTGTCAGCAAACCAAAACAGACTCAGTGAATGGAATTTAGTGGTACTTTGTTTCTCCCTCAGTGCAGAATGGCAGTCGCTATCCTGCCACAGCCATAGAATAGACAGCAGAGCCATCAACATGCCATTTGGAAGTCACCTATTCTAAGCATGTAGCATAAGAGGCACTAAGCAGTTGCTATAGCTCACTACTAACAACTACAAAAACACGAATTGTCAGCTCAGGAGCTAACCATCCAGACGGCAGAAGGTGTCAATAAAGTGGATTACTACACCCGATCCAAAAGGAGAGACCCTTTTCTTCAAGCTTGTTTCCCACTTTTTATTTTTCGCTGAGAAAAGGAGAGACTTTTTCTTACTTTTCCAACAAGCTAAACTATCTAACAACGAACGGGGAAATATACAACATAACGCCTGACTTTATGAACTTCAATTTTAAGCACCCAATTTATTACATTCAAAAGTTCAAAGTGAAAATGCATCATCAAGACATCGCATAATCACACATGGTTTTACTATAGCTGCAATCCTTATCGTGTATCCTAATCAGTACGTAACATAAAGCTCATAGTGGACAAACCAATTGCTCATCTTACAGAAGTAGCTATAACAAAGGGTAAACCACCTAACATTCAGTAGAACCAGCCACAAGCTAGCATATATCATTAGTTATTGCGCAATTTATTCTAAAAAGTTCAAACAACACCAGGAGGATGCAAAACCACACAATACAGTACAAAATACACCCTGCCACAGCTGCAATCCTGATCAAACTAATTACACTAACTCCTGAAACATACACAAACACCATAAAAGAGACACATCAGGATTCACAGTCATTGCCAAAAAGACAATCACTGCTTCTCCTCCCTCTTTTGGTTCCAACGGTCGATCCTTGCCATCTTGTCTTGCTTTCTTTTCAAGCATCATGGCACCCACACATGCATCTCACAAACATTTCGTTTATTACATTCACACATGCAAATTTATTTAAGCAACATTCCCAACAAAGTCTCTCTCTCTCATTTACATTATCGGTTGTCACTGACAACTGATTTTGGATGCATTAGAAAGTTTTCAACTCTGCTGGAATCAACAACGATGGATATAGCTTCATTTCAGAAGTGAATGACAAATATCACATTCGAAGGTTACAGCTTCTGCTTGTGTGGCTTATGTTTCTAGCAAAGGGCGAGAAGCAACGGGAATCAATTGTAGGTCGTCTTTTCCTCTAACAGTCACTCCAAATGCTCAGTCATATCCAATTCTTCACTTTTCATTCCAGTAGGAAGCTTCCAATCAAAGTGGTACAACAAATATGCAAGGGCCAGCTCAACACTTATTAAGCCTAATGTGCTGCCCGGACAAATTCTTCTTGCAGCACCAAATGGAATGTACTCAAAATTACTTCCTTTGTAGTCAATAGAACTATCAATGAATCTCTCTGGATAAAACCTCTCTGATTCACTCCAATAGTTTGGATCTCTTCCCATTGCCCAAGCATTCACTATGATCCTACTTTTGATGGGTATGTAATAGCCATGAATCTCACATGCCTGTCCACATTCTCTTGGAAGTAAAAGAGGAACTGGAGGGTGTAACCTGAGGGTCTCTTTGACAACTGATTTCAGATATTTGAGTTCATTGATGCAGATCTCATCAACCCTTCCTTTTATATTGAATATCTCTATAACCTCAACTTGTGCTTTCTACATTACTCTTGGATCCTTTATCATCTCTGCCATTGCCCAATCTATGGTAGTTGCTGATGTCTCACCGCCACCACCAAAGATATTCTGAAAAGTAATTATTAGTGTGGTTAACTATGTTAAAAATATTTTTATAAAAATACATATTCGTAGTAAAATATATAACAATGTTGTAAAATGACCAATAGTTATAAGAGTAAAAGCATGTTTGATGGAATTGTAAATGATCATGGGCATAAAATCAAAATTAATTGAATGCTATTAGTGTAGCAATGATAAAGACAAGTTAATGCCTGTTACATGGTATTTTATGGCTTGTTTGTAGGTTAATATATATGCTGCAAGCAATTGAACATTGTGAGAAAAAACATATAACTTTTATGTAACATGCATGCTTACTGTACTGTGTGTAGAATTTTTGGGTATAGAAAAAGTGCAGGAGAAGAGGGTTATATCTTTTTTTGCTCAGAAGTAGGAAGATAAACTAGATAGTGGGCTATTGTACCTTGGTGGCAATATGTCCTGACCTACTGCACTTAGATACTGTTAAAGTTTTTATATAGGCGTGAATTGTCGTGAAAAATGGCGAGATACTAGTGTCTGATTCTATCATTATAGTACCATGCTCAATATCTACTGGTATTATTTCTTTACCTTTTTCTTGTGTGCTTTCTTCTTGTGTTGCAAGTTCAAAGCCTTAAGAATGATTCAAGCTTCATTTTGACTGTTAGATGGTCAAATTATTGATTTATTTAAGTTCAGAAGTTATATTTCTCAAGTTTCTCATCTTTATCGATCACCATGTATATTATTCAACATCTTTTTTCTTATTAACTTTCACCCAAAGAAGCAACAAGCTAATGCAATATCCAAAGAGACAGTTCCAAGAGATAAGCAGATGGCATTCAATACTACAACATGGCAAATACTGCACAAATTCAAAGGAGCTCAGATCTGAGATATTCTGGGATAAGTAATTAAACATTTGTCTAAGTTCTACAACGAGCACCAAGAATCATAAAAATTTTGACAATAAGTTATTATCGTTACCTGGATTATAGCCTTGATATTGTTATCAGTTAAGCAAATATCTTGGTTGGTACCGTTACCATCCTCAAATTTTTGGAGAACATCTAGCAGACCTTCCACTTCACCTTGTCCTTCTTTGGATTTGAAAAATGTTGGACGCATCTTTTTGGACGCAAGATAGAACGTATATGGAAAAAGTGAGCAAAATGACAAAAAAGCTTGGATAATGGATCCCACATAATCATTGTTACTTTTATTTAATTTTTTTTTATCCAAAAACTTACCAGCATTTATACAAAACTTACCAGCGTTTATGCAAAACATACCAACGTATTACACAAAACTTACCAACAGATGACTCTCACGCCAGAAAGCTTTTTTTTTTAACAAAACATGCTGGAAGTGTTTTTTGTATTTTTACAAAACTTACCAGCATGAACAGTGCACACGTTGGTAAGTTTTTCTTTTTTTTTTTTCAAAACTTACTAATATTTAATACAGCACACACCTGCAGTTTTTTGTGGTGAACCATGTACTACGCGGGTAAATATGTGTATATTGAGCATAAAACTTACCCAAGATGCATCGCTTCACGCTAGTAAGTTTTCGAAAAAAAATCGAACAAAAATAAGAATGATTATACGACCCATCACGCAAGTATTGTTGCTTTATCACTTTTCAAAGATACGTCGCATATACATCCCACTATTCAAGGCGACCTCCTATCAATTCTCTTTGGATTTAGACTTTGCCTCTTTATGTTCATTGATGATGTTTTGCAGTATCTGATCAGTTTGTCCGTGCAACTTCTCAACCTTAGATCTCTGACCAGAGACAAGTTGAAGCCATTTAGCAGAAGGAAAAAAAAATCCCCTATGAAAAAACCTGATGCTACCTTTACTACTTCTTTTGCCGCTTCTATGAATTTTTCTTGGTCTTTGCATTTCATGCCAAATGCAGCCCTTGAAGTGATTGTATATACTGATGAAAGTACTTCTTCAATGAGGTTGATGGGTGATCCTTTCCCTGCAACAATCCTTTTGATGAGATTGGTGAACTCGTCTTCTCTTATTGGCTGGAATGAATTGACACGTTTTGGGGTGAAAAGCTCCAATGTGCAAATCTTTTTCAGCTGTCTACAGTAGTTTCCATAAGGTGCAAAACCTATACTTGAGGAATCATAAGACATTATCTTTGCAGATAGAATTTGAGGCCTTGATGCAAAGATGACATCATGGGTTTTCATTACCTCCTTGGCATACTCTGGTGGGAAACAACAATGGTGAAGACCTCTCCAAGTTGCAGATGCATCAAGGGTCCATATATTTTGGCCAAATCTCTCAATTTTCGATGTGGCAAAGATGTAATAAGATGGGGTATATTTCCTATAATAGGTAGCTTCCATGGCCCTGGGGGTATGTTTGGGGTTGAGTTAGTTTTCTTGAGATTGCTCCCTATTGTCAGTGCTACAACCATGAAGAGGAAAAAGCAGAGAAGTACCGGTAAGTCAAGGAGTAGAGAATCCATGGAGATAAAAGAGACCAGTAAAGTGTATTAAAGTGGGGATTTTTTGATAAGATAATGATTTTAATGGTGGGCAGGGTCAGCAAGAGAGAATAAGCGACAGGGATTTTGTATGCTGTTTGTTACTTGTTATTTTGACATCAATTCAGTCAATATTAAAATTTATTTTAAATTAACATAAAAATTAAAAAAAAAATTCAGACTAATTCAACATGATTTTGAATCTTTTAAAAATTAAATTAATATTATAAATTTTTTAAAAATTAATTTAATATTTTATAACTCTTTTAAAAATTAAATTAATATTATAAATCTTTTAAAATTAAATTGATATTTCACGACTATTTCAAAAAGCAACTTAAAATTTTAGTCGTTGAAACTATTCTATCTTTGGCTGCTTTAGTCGTTTCCTTGTGTGGAATCTCATATACAGTCCTCGAAGCTTTTGCCCTTTTACTACAGTGATGTTATTCGAATATCATAATTTTATATTAAATACAATATATTTTTGTATAAATATGTACAGTACTTTCATTCGATATTTGCGCACTATGATATTCTTCACGCTCATATTAGTATATCATGTCTAAGATGTTTTTGCAATTCCAGTTCAAAAGCATTTTCCGTCCCACAAATTTTGCTTTCCGTAGTATTCTCCCTTTTCCTCCCCCCTTTTTTGCATTTTTGTCTTTTTCACTTTCTCATTAAGAAATAGGTTTGCTTGTTGGTTCATACCTGACTTTCTGGCATGGTCCAAAGAAGTCCTTATATTAAGGTAACATTTGAAGTGTTCCAAGGTCAAGTTTAAAAGATGCTAGCCCGTTATTACTCAATTTATACCCAAAAAAAAGTGCGAAATATATGCACATCAATGATTTTAAATTATTAGGGTATGACATATAAAGTTCGTCTAATCCTATATGTAATGACACATAGGTCAATTGAACCACCTTGGCAAGTGGAAAAATATCTTAGATAACGAAATGGTCATTCTACCATAAAATAAGGTTATGTAACATCAAGGTAGATAAGATTTACGCAATGCAGGATGTAAACTTTGGGGTGGTGTCGGTGAAGGTGAAGGTGAAGGTGTTGGTGAAAGTTTCAAAGCGTACTTGATTTTGCGTCTACAAGATTGATTGTTTATAATCTTGATTGTAGTAGAATTAATTTTAGTTAAAAATAATTTTGAAATAAAATAATCTATATTTAATACTTTTATCTAAAAAGTGCTTTTATTTTAAGAAAGACTTTAACTAACCAGTCATCCTCCGCGATAAAAATAGCATCTTGGAGCCACTTCATTTGCAACGAGATGAGGGGGAGTCACGAGGGTGGGAATGTGGTCTGGCGGTTTGACAGATGATGGTGGTGGTTGCGGAGGCCATCGGTGGCTAGGCGTAAAGGGGGAGTCACGAGGGTGGATCGTTAGAAAGAGAGGAATAAGATAAAGAGGTCACTTAGTCATATTCATGAGTTCAATTTGTAACACCCTTTATTATATGCCCACGCCGAAATACGTAAGTTTATATTAAAAAGTTGTCACTACAATAAATCTTTAAAATATGAAAATATAATACAATGACCCTTTAACTGCCACTTTATTATCGACTAATAGTCTGATACATAGTTAATAAAAAAATTACATTTTAAAGGAAATTGTGACTGCATAATACACATCTTCGATTACTGAAAGGCCCAATAGTCTCTTGGTCTTGCTCGCGCCCTATTCTTGCTCAATAAATGGCCATGTACTCTGCTTCATACTTGATTCCCAACTTGGGAGCTGGAATATTTACAGAAAAGAGAAACATACAAGTACGCAATGAGAACCTAAGGTTCTCACTAGGTAAACTCAAACCAATCTTACAGTGTCATCATAAATATTCCAAATTCCTGGTCATTATTAAGTAAAATATGAAAGACATATAAACAAATAGTGGTTCAATTTTAAATTGAAAACACCTTTCTCAGAAATAAGATATTTTTAAGAACCACTTGCCATATCATATAATAGACATAGAAATACAGATAGTATAATATGCTTCAATAAAGGTCATAATAGCATTATGACTTAACTAGATGATTGAAAATGCACATATAAATGCTTATACTGAACGTATGCAAACGACTGACTCGGGACTTATCTCTTCTTTAACTTGCAACTTAACCTTGCCATTCTGTACTTGGTCCCCTAGAGGTGAATGGCCTCTCTCACCTCTAAGCCGATAAATGCTTTTCAAGTCCGAGCACCTACATGAGTGATGGGTTTACTTCTCCACCTCACACCTGGCCTATTCCCCAATTTGGTCAGTGGCCCTGAGTCTTGATAGTATCGCTCTATCCCACGCTGGGCTTCATGCCATGCCCCACGTGGTAGCTTGGTACGTCTTTCTTGCAAGTTCTCATAAATCTTATTCTTCTTTGGACATGATTATACATGCATATGCTACATGCATTCATTCGTATACTTCATATTATACTTAAATCATTCTTGCATATATAAATCTTATGAGCATAACATATAAATGTTCATAACAATCACATAATTCACATATTTCACGCTAATTATTTATAAGATAATCCAGAATTCGCTTCCATGAATAGTGCTGGAGACAATCCAAGATACACTGCACAACTAATAATTTCAGTATAGACCAGCAAATATATATGTACATTTATAGCATCATTCAACACTTTCAAAATCAAGCATCAATAAGGTTTCAGTTTATTTTTCCTTGTTCTGCCCGATTTTGACATGCCCCAATTTTTATTCAATTCAACTCATTTAAGCCTCATTTTTGGATATGTTATAGCCTTATATGTTTAGTTTCTACTCCTTTTAGTCCCATCTCATTTTGAGTTGTATAACTCAAGATATAAACATTTTATCTTAGCATGCCCTGTTCTTAGCCAGAATTGGGTTCCTATAGAAGAAAATTCACCAAAAATCGAAAATTAGATGAAATAATGCGTATTTTATATCAAAATAAAGCTAACACAACAAGCTTTAAAATGAGTTAAGTTTTATGTCATTTTCCTAAGTAGGTTTTGAGTTATGAGTCTTGAAACATTACTTTATTGGGCTGTCCTATTCTAGGCCAGTTTAAACCTAAGCCAAATTAATTGATGTGCTGGGAACAAATGACAACGAATTAAATTCTGAAATTTTTATGGGATGTTCTCTCATGTGTTAGCTTTCAAAAAACTTTAGTTTCACTCAATTTGAGATTGTATAGGGTGAGTTACACCCTTCTCAACCCATGCTACCCGGGTGAGAACTTAGATTTCTAGGTCTAACTTCAAAAATTCATAACTAATTCTATACTAATCCAATGACCTTATATTTTAATGTATGGAAAGCCCTGGATGTCTAGTTTCATTTGAAAATGGTTTCATCAAATTTAAATGGCGATAGAAGGAGCCATACACTCCACTGCATCTACCATCGAGGAAAAAATCAGTGCTTTTCTTGAACTCTTCTTGGATTCATGTTTTTCTCTAATCAATCCACCCAATATTCAATTCAAACTCACATATACACCTTAAACCAATCTTAATTCATCATCATCACTCAAGATAGCATCAGAATCTTGCAAGAAATTGGGAAGAAAGTGGAGTCTCAATCAGCCCAATTCAAAGAAAACAAGAAAAGAAGTTGGAATTCCTACCTTGGTGGTGTGAAATCTTGATGAAACTTAATCTTGGAGTGAAGTTGATGGTCGTGCTAATGAGTTTGGGGATGAGAGGAAGTGGAAGAAGATGAAGGAGAGTGGGGAAATGAGGCTGGTAGTGGGGAGGTGGAAAATGATAAGAAGAAGGAAAGAAAAGGTGAGATATTTGGAGACACTTTGCTTTGATTGGTGGATTTCACTCCTTCTCCACCAATTTGGCTTCCCCCATCATCAAGGGCTGATCAAGGTGCCACTTGGTGATTTGTTTGGCCAAATCTAGCCATCGATCCTAGTGCACTTATAGAAAAAATTTCTATTGGCCTGCTTTGACAAATAAATACCGATTTCTTTAAATCAAGAAACGGTTTTAGAAAAATCCTATGAAGTTTCCTATGGCTCTAATCTAATTCCATTATACCTAATCATTCTAAACCACACTCAATTAACTTTAAGTGAATGCTTAATCGAATCCTAATTAATCCCAATTATCCTACCTAAAATCGAAACTCCATAATAACGATAGAATTTTTTGACGTTACACTCTTCACTCACGCCAATCAAGGCGCCATCCATTAGGGTAGAAGTGGCCAATTTTCATCCACTCAAACTAGTGAAATTTTACTGATTCGGTTCTGGCGGTTTAAAGCACCGAATCTTCGCCGATTTTTTTCAAATCGGCAAAACTTTACTAAATGACTTTGAGAAGATTTCTATATCTCTATCCTAATTGTTCCTAAGGCTCATCCTTCTAATAAACATCTATTTAACTCCTAATTAATATTTAATTAACTCCTAATTGCCCTTACATAACTGTTGAAACCAAATAGATAGATTAATCTAAGATAAGTTAGACATTTTCACAATTTGAGCCTTTGTTTTCGCTTTCATAACTAATGGCATTTTCGTAATTTTCGAGTAAGTTCAGCGCACCCACGCTATTTCACACCCGACGCCCATGGCCCAATCGCAAAGATTTAAACTTCTACTTCCACCACATGATTCTGCTCTGTTTAAAATCCCATTCTGCTAATTCTACAGATGTGGGGATATAAAGGTCATTTTATGAAAAGTTCTAGGATGGACATGAAGGTTATTTTATGAAAAGTTCTAGGGTTATTGTGGAAATAAGTTTTTGGGATCAAAACATAATTTCTAAAAATTCAGGGTATCACTACGATTAACAAAAGTTTGCAAGGGCACTTTTATCATTTCTTAATTTTTAACATATGGCAGTCATTGATTACTCCAAGTGTTACATAATTCACCCTAATTCTGCTGAGGATCGTCATGGCATAGCACTGCCTGAGAAATTCTCACACTGCCTAAGGGAAATAATTCAAAGTTCCCATTACGTTCTATTTACAAAAGTGGGGATGTTACACAATTAGCCATATTTTTATCTTCGCTTGGCCACATCTTTTGAATCTGGGTAAAAAACAGGCGAAGTTACACCAGCAAGTGCATCATGCACTTTACTTTATAAGGTGCATATGAAAATGCATCTTTTTTATGCTAAAATTTTGTACATCCTTTGAAAGTACCAAACATAACCTTTAAGATCAACCAGACCTTTTTTTTTCCCCAGTTTTAAGAAGTTCTTAATAGAATTAGGGAGATGGGGAAAAAGACAAACATGTAAAAATCAAAACCCTAACCTAATGCTAACATCTCTCTAGCATAAGAAGCAAGAAAGGAGCCAATCCAACAATAACTCATTGGCATATTTATCATTTTCTAAATCACATTGTGAATGTCAGATTAGGTTTTCCACTTCTCATTTGTGTTTATTTGAAGTTCATCAACCGGTTAAAAAGAAAAAAGGGTCAATCAGTGAGGAGTTTAAAATAGTATCACGAGACAAACAAAAGCTCCCCACCATTGAGATAACCTTAAAACCCAATGCAACCTAACCTCTCAATGTCGCTTTCTCTCTCTCTCTCCCTCTTCACCCTTTAGCTAGGCCTTTCCCTCTCTTGGGTAGGAAGTTCCTTTTTCAATCTCCTTAAAAAGGGAGCCAAGCCCGATGGAGGCAACTCACCTCCTCCACGGTGGTTCATAGTGATCCATTCCCTCATCTTTCTTTTTTCCTATTTCCTCATCATATGATGATTCGATTGATACTTTGTCTGGCATATTTTCTTGACAGTAGCAGTGTCTAATTAGTGAGAGATGGTTTAAGGTTAGCTATTACATTCATGATTCTCATTATTGCTGACATGTTAGCAGCGTCAAAAGATTGCACTTGTGTCATGATAGTTCAGCAATCTCTATTGATTGTGGACAAAATCGAGTTTTATTTGTTTTCTATTTTTCTATGCACAATGGTGCACTCTTTTGTGAAGGTTTTAGTAAGACAGTAGGCCTCTACCTTTGGCAATTTAACCATGATGTACTGTGCTAACATGTTGATATCCACACAAATTGGACTTGATGCTCTAAATATGTTAGTTAGGTAAAATCTGGATTAAGATGCTTTAATTAGTATTTTAAGCTTTGAACTTCTTTCTTTCCCTACAACTAGTTAATGAAGTTCTATAACTAGAATCAAAGATCAGATATCTTTGGCATGCTCACTTGTGTCCTTATGGTTATTTGTAGTGTGATATGCAATCGTCTATGTTTTGATGTATTTGATTTTAAGTTATATATTTTCATTAATTGTAATCATAGATTTAGCTTGCACATTATCATGTTCTGATATATTTATTAATGTAACTATTGCCTTTGATTTCCAATCAATGAAAAATATTATGACCAAGGAAAAAAAAGCCTCTCGTACACTTTTAACCGGCTTTCTCTTATCATAGTTCTTTTCCTGCTTAATCCATACTATTATTATTTCAGGTCAAAACCCCTTTTACTTATTTAATTTTGTAACCATTTCTTCGACTTTCTTTGATCGTATTGATGAGAAAGCAAATGAGTTCAATCATCAAACACAACGAGGGGGGGTGCAACAAACTGGGGGCATTCCTCGATCCATATTGACCAAGATTAAAAAAATCAGATCAAGTATTGAACTAATCATAAAACTGGTTCAAAAATTTAGGAGTCCAATCGATTTAACCAGAAGTTTAATCAAGGTATATATATTATTAAGTAATTTAAATAAATAATAATAAATCTTTATTAATAACTCTTTTTTTTTATAGAATTAAGCGTAATTCTTTTTTTTATATATAAAAAGAAATTTGCATAAAAAAACACGTAAGTCATAATATCGATTTTTGGAAAACCAAGCAAAGTCCAGCATAGAGCTCATTTTGAAGGCCCTAACTAAGATTGAGTTAGAGTTGGTCGGCACAAAAAAATAAAATAAAATAAAACCACAACAACAACAACAACAAGAAGTTCTGAAAGGAACACACTTGTCCACGTTGGCAATCCTTGAGTGTATGAGATAATAGGAACAAGCACACAGGTTAACATCATGTTTGAAATTCAAATCCTAACAAAGTGTTGTGCTGTTAGTCTTCAAGTCCACGGTCTCCTCAATTGAACCAACCTAATCGCGTTCGTATATAAAACACAACAAAAACCTTGTTTTCTCTTTCATCACAATCTTCAATCTCAAAATTTTTTCTTTGCACTTGTTCTTCTTCTCTTTTTCGTTTTCACTGTTTTTTCTTCTTGTTTGATTCCATGGCTCGTACAAAGCAAACTGCTCGCAAATCCACCGGTGGCAAGGCACCTGGGAAGCAACCCATTGAACCAGTCTGATTTGGCCAGTTTACCGATTTTCGACTGATTCGAATGGTTCACAAACAATTTTTTGAAATAGCAATTTGTTCATACCACCTGGACCGATGACCTAGTTAGTTCCCAATTTAACCGGTCGAACCGGCCGATCTAGTCCGATTTTCTTAACACTGATATTGGCTCAATACAATTGCATACCCTACCCTTTCTTCGATCATAGTTGTTTCCACATTTAAATAAATAAATAAATAAATAAAATCTTTGATCATAGTTTTTCCCTACTTTGCCCATTATTTATTGAACTTATAATCACGCCTCCAACAAATTAAGAACACACTCAGAACTAGACATCGGCAAATGATCTGATAACAAGCATTGCACGACTTCCAATATCATATTAAAATTGAGCAAAAAGCTACTCTAGTATAAAAAGTACTTCAGCCTCATGCCTAGCCAATGTAGAACATTCGCGAGTAGTTTAACATCAAGCATATGATAGGCTCAAAAGTCAAAACCATATTAGAAATAAGTGAATCTAACTCCACCCAAAATCTAACTCATAGAAAGAGGATCGCCCGAATTCCCAAACTGTTATAAAACGTTTCTTCAACCCTATACCTTGCCGATGTGAAGCTTAACACTATGTACAAAGAACTCTTTCTTTGCTCCAAAATTGACAACTATGCAGCATCTTTCCCTCAAAATTTTTTCATTTAAAACGGATAACTCTCCACATCATTATACAGAGGTAAACGCCAATTCTCCCTACTTAGTTAAGATGATCACCTTGGGTTAGGGGTTGAATCAATTTTTGTTGGGTCATTTTACAAAATTCTTATGTGCTCAAAATTCTTGTATTTAATGGTTATGCCTCCAAAGGTAATTTAATTTCAAAAGCTTCCATATTAAATAACTCCGCTCAACCTACTGATTCATTACAGTCATATAGGCACAGCGACAACTGCATTTTTCACCAAACAAGTTGATTTTGTTAGGATTATAGGGATTTAACATACAAGTTGAATCAATAACCCAGAAAAAAATCAAGTATGGCGAGGTGACAGAAATTTCAGCTGTTAGCCTGTTACCAAAGGTAGCCTAACAATAACTAGGAACATAGTACTGCCAAGTACTACTGTCAGGCATTGTCTTGGGTTTCAGGTACCTAAACTGCCGCATCATAAATTATCAGATGCTGATCATTCTTATTCCTTCCTAGCAGAAGAGTGAAGAACAACTGACTTTAGTTAAATGATACTTTTGCTCCAGAAGCCCACAAAAAACTGGGTGCCACACTACCTAGCTAAATTACCTAAAGCAATTGGAGTAGCTAAAATTTGATGGCAAGGACTAAGCCATATGGCAGGCCTAAGAATTTGGAGAATTCAAACACCAGTATAGCCTAAGTGGCAGAAATCCCAAGACAATAACAAAAGAGAAGTAGCCCATCTTAGTTGTCTCATAATTGTGCAGTGTTTAGCACTTGGATTCATCAAAAACACGTCTCTGAAACATGCTTCTATATACCTATAGTGCTGAAAAGACAACAAAGAAAGCATGTTATATAATTCACAGATGGACCTGCCTGAATTGGCATGCGAAGAAAAGGATTCAAGCTCAAATGTAAGCATTAATGCTGAAATAATAATAATAACTAATAAGAGAAACATGCAGTCTTACAGGAGGCAATTCAACCCCAATCTCGTTAATCTTTGAATTGCAATTCCTACATCCCAAGAACACCAGCTGCACAACCAATCCCCCTAGCACCTAGCCTACACGAGGAAAGACACGCATGTAAACTTCCTGAAATCATTCAGCTGAACAACAGGGAATAGAAAATGACAAAGAAAAGAAAGAATACAAAAAAGAAAAATTGATAAAGATTTAGCTGCCACCTGCTAGTACTGTAAACAGAAAAACAATCATGCATAAAAAAATAGCCACCTGCCAATAGTTTAACAGTGAATAGCGCACTTGCAGCAACAGGTGGCTTGCAGGGCTATAGCAAATAGCACATAGAAAAGTGAAGCTTTTTTAAAAACATGGTGCAAAATAGATAAAAATGAAATGTTCAATACTATTCAAAATTAAAACAAGATACTCATCTTAAAAGAGTTTCGGAAAATTCCTGAGAATTGAAAGTATTATTAGAGATATGAATAAAAACTGAGGAACTGAGAAGAAGAAAGGCAGAGGAAAAGGGAGAACTGAACATCACAGTTCACATCATCACAGACACAGGAAAAGGGGTATGCTATCGTATTCTTATCTTGAAAAAGAGAGAAAGAAGATTAAGGATGTGTTTGTTTCAACTTTCAAAAAAGTGGTTATAAAACTTAACTTTTATATATAGCTGAAAAAGCTTAACACTGATTTTTTTTTCCATAAGCTACTCTTTTCAGCTTCTACAAAAAAACTAAAAACAGATTTTTTTTTTAGATACTAATTATTTTTAAAAAATTATCCAAATATATGAAAACTGATTTTTTTTCAATGAAAGAAGTGATTTTTTACCAAAAAAATGACAAATAGACATAAAATAAATCTAAAAAACAACCAGTAAGAATATCCAACCTAGTGGCAGATAGCACATTAACAAAGAAGCTGAAAAATCACCCCAATCACTTATTCACTTAGGTACATGAAGTAGAAAAATCAATTGTAGTATTGTTTATCAGGAAAGCAGTATAGCCCACACACAGAAGGCCAGAATAGAGAAGAGAAAAGAGCACTGCAGTATCACACGCAGAGATGCCACAAAAGTGTTTCAACTTTCCACATCAGATTTAGTAGCATCAAACATTTCCCAATCCAAACAGGCATGACATAGCAAGAGAAATAGGAAAGAGGAAAACAAATGGAAAGCAATAAATAAGAAGCAAAATCAGAATGGAGAAGCCTCCACCAGCAAAACCTAGAGGCTGTAAGCAACCCAAAACAGTCTCAATGAATGAAATTGAGTGGAGTTTGGATCTTTTCAGTTTGATTTAGGAGTGACTCGAAACAATTATTGAATGGGTGCTTGGTTTCTCCCTCCATGCAGACTGACAGTCGCTGTCTTGCCACGGCCATAGAATAGATAGCAGAGCTATCCACATGCCATTTGGAAGTTGCCTACTGTAAGCTCGTAGCACAAGAGGAGGCACCAAGCAGTTGCCATGCTCCCTACTATCGAGTAACGACCACAACAACCGGAACTGTCAGCTCAGGAGCTGACTATCCATGGCAGAAGGTCTCAAGAAAGTGGAGTACTACACCCAACACAAAAGGAGAGACCTTTTTCTTCAAGCGTGTTTCCTACTTTTTTATTTTTTGCTGACAAAAGAAGAGAGACCTTTTCCTACTTTTTTTTTTGAGCTAACTATCTAACAATGAACACAGAGATATAGAACATCAGTCCTGACTTTATGAATTTCAGCTTTAAGGTTGCAACTCTGCCGGTAGTTTTCTTCGTATAAAAGTGTACACTAACCACTTCATAAGGATCACCATTCCCTTGGCCAGTTAGTGGGCAAACAAACCAATTGATCCTCCTCTCACAAAACTAGACATGACAAAACCACCAAAATACAGTATAACCACGCACAAGCTACCATCTTTCAACATTTACCAGCTTAGCACCCAATTTATTATATTTAAAAGCTCAAAGCGAAAATGCATTATCAAGACATCGCATAATCACACATGGTTTCACTACAGCTGCAATCCTGATCGTGTATACTAACCAGTGCATAACATAAAGCTCATAGTGAGCAAACCAATAGCTCCTCTTACAGAAGTAGCTACAATAAAAGTAAAACCACGCAACATTCAGCAAAACCAGCCACAAGCTACCAAATTCATTAGCTATTGCCCAATTTATTACTATCTAAAAAGTTCAAACAACACCAGGAGGACACGAAACCACACAATGCAGTAAAAAAATACACCCTACGATAGCTGCAATACCAATTAAACTAATTCCTGAAACATACACAAACACCATAAAAGAGACACATCATATATAAAATTAAATCAAGCCTAGCAAAATGATTACCGTGAGTAACAAGCACCTACAAAATAACAATGTTAGGTTCATATCACGGTTCACAACCATTGCCAAAAAAAGCCGTCACTGATTCTCCTCCCTCTCCCGGTTCCACTGCTCAATCCTCGCCCGCCGCTCCTCGCTCCCTTCCCTCGCCGGGGAGCTGCCGCTTCTCCTTGCCGCCGGACTCCCATGCCTCCTCCTCCCACCGCCACCATCCCTCTCCCTCCCCCTATCCCTATCATACCTATCATGCCTGTCTCTGCTCCTCCTAAAATCCTTCTCCCTGTCACGCCTCTCATAATCCCTCTCCCTCCTATGCCTCGGGCTCGCGCTCCTACTCCGGCTCCGGCTCCCGTGATAAACACCGTGGTCGCGGTACTGGCCGAAGAGCTTCCTCCTAAGCTCCCTACCAATCAGCTTCACATGCATGAAATTGCAGTAACCGCCGCGGTTACAGCTGTTCTCCTCGAACTGGCGACACGTGGCCTCGCGGAAATCGGTGACGGGGGAGAAGTCGGCGATGATGGGGCGGCCGGAGTAGAACCTGCCGTGGAGGGCGGCGAGGGCGGCGGCGGCCTCGTCCTCCTCGCGGAACTGGACGTAGACGTTGCCGATCATGTGGTCGGCGAGGTTGTCGCAGACGTTGAGGGACTCGATGTGGCCGAACTTGGAGAGCTCCTCGAAGATGTCCTCGTAGAAGTCCTCGAAGTGCTGCTGGATCTTGCGGGGGTCGAGGGGCTGCCCAGATGGGTCGACGCCTGGGGTGATCATGTCGGGGCGCTGGTACATGTTGGAGAGGAGGAGGGTCGGGGAGATGGTGGGGCGGTTGTGGAGGCGCGAGCAGCGGTCCCCGTGGCGGCACGCCCCGATCTTGAAGTAGAATGGGCAGTTCACGCGGTCCTTCTCGGTCCCGAAGATCGATGCCAGGTGCTCTGCCATGATGATGATGATGGCGGTGCTTTGGAGGCGGCGTTCTTTTGATTTTGGTGTTTTGGACCTTTGGTTATGAGATTGAGGCTATTTTGGGGGGATAATGATTGGGGATTAGGAAGAATAGGGAGGGAAGAGGGGGGTTTAGGGGATTTGGTGCATTTGTGTTTGTGTGTGTGTGTGTGTGTGGAACTCGTAGGGTTTCCGGAATCCTAATACAATAAAGAAGATGAAGTGGAGTGGTGGGACGAATCAGATGAGGAGGTGAAGCGGAGGAGGACTGGGGCTAGTGCCGAACTGTTGCCGTGGGCATTCGTCGTAGATACTTGATTGGGTTGCTAACAACTTGTTTGGAAAGGCAAAGATGGATGAAATTGAATCTAATTCTTTCAGTAATTAAGTTTAATTTTATTATTATTTAAATTTTTATGTTTGAAATAAATAAGTAAATTATAGAATTAAATTTATTTATATTATTTAAAATATATATAATAATAAATTAAATTTTTTCTTTTGATTATTTTATTTTTTATTAATAAAAAAAGAAAAAAATGATAAGATTAGATGATAAAAATATTAAATAAAATTGAGAGATATTTTTGATATATTAGTTTTTAATATCAAATTTATTATAATAAAAATTAAAAATTTGATCTATTTTAATCTAATTTATTTTCAGACATTTTTAAAGAATTAAATTAAATTCTATTCATATTTCAATTCTATAGCATTAATTAATTTTAAACTAAGAAATTAAATTCATGAGTTTTTAAATAACTTGCAATAGCCAGGTAAAGTAATGCTATCATTATTAAAAATAAAGAAAGTGGATTTTTTGCTATGAAAGTATTTAACAAGAGTGTTTCAATTCGATTCGAAATGAAAATTAAATTAAAAATTTAAAATATGATAAAAAGTCAATATATTTGGTGTTTTTAAGATTTTTTTTAAAAAAAAATCTATTGAATTGAATCAATTTTGCGTTCAAATTTTTAAAAATTAATCTAATTTAATCAAAATCGATTAACATTAAATAGTATAAATTTTTTTTGTTGAATTTATACTTTTGTCTATAATAATTTGAATTTAATTTAAATGCACTACAGAAAGCAGTTTATCTTATCAGTAATAGAAATAGTAAAAGTCTTAAAATTCCATACAAATAACTACCCATTATAATGAGGGATCCACCATAATTTTTCACTTTCTCCTATTTCTATTGGTCAATTAAACTCTAATAATTTTAGTTTGTTAGATAACTCTTTTTTTGTCATCATCATCATCATCATTATTAAATGAGTTGTTTTCATTTTTTATTTTTCATGATCTGATTTATTTCGTATTTATAAAAATTCTAAGCTTTTAATAATTTTATCAAGATCAATTTAATGATTTAATCCAAATCATTAGAAATTGATTTGGATTGGATAAAACTTTAAATTAGGGCCTTGGAGAACGTATTGGTTTAAGTTTGGTTACTCTGGGAGGCCCTTCCCACTAATTTGATCTATTTCAATAGGCATATTGGCTCTAATCCTACTTGCCGTCGCTGCTGAAGGGAAGCTAGGACCCTCCTCCATTGCTTTCAGGATTGTAAGTTTAGTTTAGAGGCCTGGTATAAACTTGGTTTAGTTACTCCTTGGTTCTTTTCTGAGATTGATGTTACCAAAGGCGTTCTTCTTGAGTGCCTCCCATCTCTTCTCTGTTGATTTGTGGTGGCTTTGGCGCTGGAGGAACCAACACGTCTTTGGAGAAGAAACTTGGAGTGTTAATAGAGTTTTGTCTCTTATCTATGGTGTTGCTGGGGATATTACTAGGTGCTTTTACGAAAGATCCCTTGCTTTTGTCTGTTCTTCATCAAGATCTGGGACAACCTCCCCCAACTAGTTTTCTTAAATTAAATGTCGATGGTAGTGTGCTTGGTTCCTTGCATTGTAGAGGCTTTGGTGGGTTGGCTCGAGATGAGAATGAGGTCTGGTTAATTGGGTTTTCTGGTACAACAATTTGCTGCAATGTCCTTCGAGTTGAATTGCTTGCTATCCTCCATGGCTTAAAGTTAGATGTAGGCTAAGAATTATAGGAATGTGGTTTGTGAGACTGATTCCCTCAAGGCCTTTTATGCTGTTACTTCGAGGGTTGTTTTCCATCGCCATAGCTGCGTAATGCTGATTTAGACATTTAGAAGGTGGTTGCTAGTGTGGGCTGTGTTTGGTTCTTGCACGTGTTAAGATTTGGAAATAGTTGTGCTGACTTTTTAGCTCATATTGGAGCCATAGTTCTACATTGGTGTATTGGAAAACTCCATCTAATAGGCTCAAGATCCTATTGATGGGCGATACTCCCCAGTCTTCTTTTGCTGTTTTATTTTCTTTGTTCTTCTCGTTTTACAATATATATATATATATATATATATATATATATATATATATATATATATATATATATATATATATAAATTATTTTTTATGGATTATCGGCATGTTGACTCGAAACTAACTATAAACTCTTTGTTTTTAATATGATTAATTAATAATATATAACCACAATTACTTAATCAAATTATTCCTATCTTCACCCCATGCATACTTTGGTCTCAAAGGTTAGACAACTCTTGCAACAATAATGGTGTGTTAGAATTGTGCATGTTTGTAGAGAAGGTAATAGAGTAGTTGATTTTTTGGCCAATTTCTCTCTTAATCTAGAGTTGGTTTTGAGCTTTCTTAAGTCCCCGCCAATAGGATGTGGGAGAATTCTCTTAGATGACCTTGCATGTGTATCCATTATGCGCATTATTAGATTGTAATTTGGGCTTAGCCCTCTCCTCTTTACCCAAAAAACAACAAAATTACTTAATCAATAAATGTCGAAAGCTTAGCTTAACTAATGAAGAAACAAAGGAAGTAGGAGGCAATAACCATGAAGGGGGAGAATCTTCAGGATCAAGAGAGAAGTTCTTGGCAGTTACAAGTTTGATTTCCATGCATCCATACAACCGCAAAGCCCTTGGGCGACCCATGGAAAGTGTGTGGCGCCCGATAAAAGTTGTAGAGTTTAGGAAGTTTGTAACGTCTTAAAATTTTTAAAATGTTTAATTTGTGCCGTTAGTCGATCTATTCGATTTTATTAAATATGTAAGAATAATTAGAAATTAACTAAAGGTTAGTTAGAAATTAATTAGATATTAATTAGAGAAATTAGATTTGAGGGAATTAAAATAGATACATAGAAATTCTCATAAAAATTTTCCAAACTATTTTGTCGATTTGAAGGAAATCGATAGAGATTCGGTATCTTAAACTGTTAGAACCAAATCAATAAAATTATACACTCAAAACCCTATGTTTAATAGCTGAAATCTCAGCTACTCAACCCCTTAAATGTGGCGCAAGATAGCCACACAAAGGGGGGAGACTTAGCTAAATTTTCAACCAAGTGATGGGGGGCCAATGAGAATTGAGTTTTTCAACTACCACCTTTATACAACTGGCCATAATTCCCTTCCACTTCCACAAAGAATTTGGCTCTCTCCCTTTCTCTTACAGACTTATTTCTTCTTCCTCTCATCATTTTCTTCCACTTTCAACCTCCATCAAGCTTCTTGCACCCAAATCTTTCACTAGAACTCAATACTAGCTAATGGTGACACCAAAACAAGGGTAAGATTCAACTTTTGTTCTTGATTTTTATGGATTGTAATAGTAAGAAATTTTATGTTTGTTCATTTATTTGATGAAATAATGAATGTATCTGATGGTTTATGGTTGGGTTAACATGAGATTTTGAGTTAGAACTTAAGTTAGAATGAGGAAACTAGAGAAAGTGAAGAATCAGAATGCTATTTGGGTAAAATCCCTACAGTGTTCGTACTTGCGCATTGTATGGACTCATCTATAGCCACCAAAATAAAATGAAACTATTTTTCCCTGAAGCTAGACATCTACGGATTTCCAAACATATAAATTATATGATCATTGGATGAGTAACGAGTGAGACATGAATTTTTGAAATTTACCCTAGAATTCTGACCCTGATTCTGGGCAGATTGGATTTTGAGGGTTATAACTTGCCTTATACTCCTTCAAATTGAGTGAAACTAATTTTGTTAGAAATTTAAGACATAGGATAACATGCTATAAAAATTTCAGAATTTAATTCAATCCCAGTTGCTCCTAGTAATTCGTGAAAGTTGCTCCAAATTCCAACAAGGCTAGAATAGGCAGTACAAGTTACCCAAATTCAAGAGCTCATAACTTGATTTTACTTATTCAAATGAGATGAAACTTGTTGGAATAAAAGCTGGGTCAATTACCTTTAAAATGACATAGGTTTTGTACGAATCCGAGTAGATTTCGATTTTTAGTGAATTTTTAGTTTTTGGTAGGCAAATCTGCCTAGTAACAGGACATACCTAGTGAAAATGATAATAACTTGAGTTTTATATATATATATATATCAAAACTTAATGGAACCAAAGAGGTTAGAAACTAGACAAATAACACTATAACATATCAAAAATTTAGATTTACAAAAGTTACACAGAAATTATGGCTTAATTTCTAAAAACGGGTAGAATTGAAGAAATTGGCAGAAAATCAATTTAAATGCAAAGGTTACAAGTTTTGTATGAGTATTGAAATGATTGATGTATTATGTTAGCTTTTTGTCTAAATGATTGTTTGACTAGCTGGCACTATTCATGGGGAAGTAGACTTGATCTGTTATACTACCGAATTTTTGGCAGAAGTTTATGAAGTTATGATAGCTTATGTTATGAAAGATTTATTATCCTTATTACATACATAAGACTCTACTAAGGTTTGAATATGCAAGAGTGTTTGAAAGTAAACGTACTATAATGCATATAAACATCGCATGATGATATGATCATGATTCTTTTTATGAATGACGGCATCTTTACATGCAAAAGAAGAAGATATATGAATATGTGAGATTGGGTCCCTTCACTCGGAGATAGTTATTTGGATCCCTCCTTGTGAAGGCAATTAAAAGATATGAGGAAGGTCCCATATTCCTAAGGAGTGTGACATGACGATCACACCTCCATGGGTTATGACATGGCGATCATACTCTGGAATATGGCATGATAAACACAGCCTAAGAAGTGTGACATGGCAATCACACTCCGATGGAGTATGACATGATGATCATACTCTAGCATGTGGCATGATGGGCACATCTTAAGGAATGTGACATGGCAATCACACTCCGATAGAGTATGACATGGCGATCATAATCTGGAATATGCATGACAAGTAAAAGCAATTAAGAAAGACTCTAAAGACGGTAATATGTAACACCTAGGTGTGTAAAGGAAGAGAGTTATGGAAAAGTAAAGGAAGGTTAAATAAAAATACGAGTACATTTGCATATGTATATTCTGATTTTCTAATTTTGTTAAAATTTACTATATTTGTGAGCGTTATGATTGCTATGCTAATTGTGGGATATGAAATGATCATATAATTGAAATGTGATTCAAGTGCTTGAATAAAATAAACTCTGCTTCGGACAATATATTTTCGAACTATTAAATTGGGCAGATTACATAGCATGTTCACCTTTTCTTAATAAACTGAAGCAGTTAGAGATAATGGCGATGACACAGTTTATGATGAATTAATGAATCCTACTGAGAATTTATAATTCTCACTCCTATTTCCGTGTTATCTCCAAATAGTTCAAGGAGTATTGACGACGGCTAGAGGTAGTTGCCAGACAAGGTCCGTCCAGATAACAGTAACAATTTTCGAGTGTGATACTATGACTTAAGCATAATACTGTATAGGGGAGGACATTACAAAGCTAGATGACAAGGTATTGCTATTTGCATTTCAAAGTAGGAAGGACCAAGATCATGTTTTGGAAGGTAAACTAGCTCATTTAATAAAAAATTTCCTTATTAGTTAAGTTTGATATTCAAGAAAGCTATTTTTTGGATTCATGTGATGTATTTACTTGTATACACAATGAACAAAAAGAAAGGAATGGCTATTGAAGGGGCAATTAGTGAGAGTCTCTATGTGGATATAAATGTTAGGGGCAAAGTGAAAGGAGATCACTTAAGGATTAGGGTGAATATCGATATAACAAAACCTCTGAGACACTAGATGATGTTGCAATTGCATTGGGATATAACTACATACTAGTATTGTATTAAATATGAATAATTGCCAAATTTTTCTATTCATATAGCCTCTTGGGACATTAGTTTGATAAATGTGAGGTGGAACAGAATAAAAAGGGAGAGGATTTGCAGTTTGGAGACCAAATGAAGGTTAACTCGAGTCAAGAACCGAAATCTACATCTAAGGTTCTAAATTGAGCCCCACAAGTAGTGATCTTAGTGTGCTGGGTCACAACAGGAAGGAAGGACATGCGAAGGGAGGAAAAGGCCCGTAGCTTATTGAGGACAAGAAATGTTGAAAAGCATGGAAAATGTAGGGAGCAAGAGACATTTCGTTCTTCAACCTCAACAAAATCAACCAAGATAAGGAAAGGAAAAGAAATCTTAGAGGGACCAAAGAAAGAGTGAACTAAGCGAGGAGTTAATCGGAAGGAAGCCTATGATGAGGGAGTAAAAATGAAGAGGAGTTTAGGCAGTATGCTTGACAATACAATGGCTATAGAGAGTGAGGTGTATGAAGGCAGAATAAAGATCCTAAAGATACAGAGTGTAAGGGAAGAGGACAAATATATTACAATGCTGGGATCTGCTATGCAACCTCGTCAAGAACCATGAGGCTCATCTCATGAAACTACCATGGTCTTGGGAACCTATAGGTATTTTTGACACTATGCCTCCTCTCGAAGCAAGAGAAACTTGAAATTATATGCTTAATGGATACGAAATTATCAAGCTTTGAGTTTGAAAAGTTGAAATGGAAGTTAGGCTTTGAACATGGATTAGAAGTGAGTAGTGATGGAAGGAAAGGAGGTTTGGGGATTTTATGGAGGGAGGATGTTAAGGTAACAATGTTAAGCTTATAATCTCAAAAGTGAGTAGTGATGGAAGGAAAGGAGGTTTGGGGATTTTATGGAGGGAGGATGTTAAGGTAATAATGTTAAGCTTATAATCTCAATATGATTTATTGAATAGTTGAAATGAAAACAATTTATGGTGCTTTAAATTGTTCTATGAAGAACCAGTAGTGACAAATTAACACATAACATGAAACCTCCTCAAAGGAATGCACAAGACCTAAGAATGCCATGGGTTATTAAGGGTGATTTCAATGACGTACTTAACAATGAGGAGAATACAAGAGCCACAAGACTCGTGCGACAAATGGAGGCTTTTTAAGAAACTATAGATGTGTATGGAATACATGATTTGGGATATGCGGGGTACAAATCTACTTCGAGTAATGGTAGAGCATAGGAGAGAAATGTGAAGAAAGACTAGAGAGGTATGTGGGCGAACACTCCCTGGTTGAAATTTTTCAGTAAGGTACAAGTCACTCACCTATATTCATCTTACTCGGACCATCGGTCAATACTCTTAGACACGAAAGGGTGTAAAGGAGAAGGTCAACAAAAGGAAAAGCCTTTTAGATTTGAGAAATTGTCGATAGGACATGATGGATATAGAGAACATATTATTGAAAGGTAGAACACGATGCTTGAGGAGAATAGGTGATCCATGTAGCCCAAAAAGACATGGAATGCAGACCATGCCGTAGACGGAGAAAATAATTGTTGCACATAAAGCAAGTGAAGTTAAAGATCAATAAGCTTCTACAAAAAGAAGAGGTAAGGTAGCTACAAAGATTAAAAAAAAAATTATTTGGTTGAATGAAGCAAACCAAAAAGCACAATTTTTTCATTCAAAAGCAGAAGCGAGGAAAAGAAAATGACAAGATTTCTAGATTACAAAACGATACCAATAGTTGGTATTTAGAGCATAATGAAATATACAAGGTAGCCTAAAATTATTTTCTTGATTTATTTTCTACCTCTGGTTCAAATATGATTGACCAATGCTTAGATGGAGTTGATAGCAAAGTTTCCAATGAGATAAATTATTTTTTAACATGCTCATTTAATGCTCTTGAGGTGAAAAAAAAGGGTAATTTTTTCATATAGGTGCTTTAAAATCTCCTAGCCCGGATAGTATGCTCTCATGTTGATTTTCTAGAAATTTTGGTATATAGTGGGTCTTGATGTTATAGAGGTTATTTTGAACTTTTTGATTAATAGGAATTTCATTGATGGTATGAACTATACTTTCATCATTTTAATTCCCAAAATTCAATCCCTTTGGAATATGAAACAATTACACCTATCTCCCTATGCAATGTTTTCTACAAAATTATTGGCAAGGTTTTGGCCAACAGGTTGAAAGCTATTCTTCCTTCCATTATAGCAAAATCTCAAAGTGCTTTTATTCAGAATCATTATATTATGGATAATGTCCTAATTGCTTACAATCTAACATATGCTCTAAAAACAAGAAATGTAGTAAGGAAGGCTATTTGGCTTGAAAACTTGATATGAGTAAAGCTTATGACAAAGTGAAGTGGGGATTTTTAGAATCAATTATGAGCAGGATAAATTTTGATGAAAGATGGATATCTCGAGTTATGCAATGTTCTTCACTACTTTATAAAGCAGAATGAATGAAACTCCTTTTGGACTTAGAAGTCTAAGAGCAACACCTATGATCACCCACTTATTCTTAGATGATAATAGCCTCATTATTATAAAAGCCATATAGGAGTACTGTGGCTCAGTTCTGGATATACTTAATACTTAAGAAAAAGCATCAAGGCATATAATAAACTTTGATAAGTTGTCATCTTTTTCTTTTTTTGTTCTATGGAGCTCATAATGGAGCTAGGGGATGGGGGAAAAGGATGGATATATAGAGATTGAACCCCTTATGCCATGCTAGCAACTCCTTGGCACAAGGATCAAGGGAGGTGCCACTTGAGTTACAACTTATTGGTAATAATTCGGCAATTTTGTTTCAGCCCAAATGTGAAAGGAGAATTGAAACAACAAGTTCTCACATAATGCAACATTATCGCTATAGTTTTATCTAAAAAATATTTGGCTGAGTGTGGAAAAGAGTAAAGGGTTGGAAGGAGTGACTTCCATCAAAGGGGACAAAGAGGTTCTGATTAAAGCGGTGGCTCAATCCATTCTCACATATACTATGTCATGATTCAAAATCCTAATTGGTGTTTGTAGGGATAGGGAATCATTAATGTGGAAATTTTGGTAGAGCTCATAGGAAGATAACAAGAAAATTCACTGAGTCAATTAGGAGAAACTTTGCTAGCTAAAGGACATAGGAGGTATCGATTTTAGAGATTTTAACCACATTTTAATTTGATAATGTTGGCCAAATAAGGTTGGAGAATTATCCAAAACCCGGATTCTTTAATGACTAAAGTTCTCAAGTTAAAATACTTCTTTCATTGCTTTTTCTTGGAAACATATTGGGAGGCTAATCCCAATTACACATAAAGAATCTTATTAGAGGCAAGAATGTACTCAAGGTGGGAATGGTGTAGAGAATGGAAAATAAGAATGTTATACTTTAACTTGTAACTTTCTTTGCTTTGCTTTTCCCTCACCATTAACCTTATTTCCTATGTTGCACGAATACTTCAAAATAGCCGTCGTATCTGTATCCGATACGTGTCATGTCAAATACTTCACAAATACTTTTAGATATTTCTAATTATATTTTAAAAAATTTTGCTTTATTTTTTTGATATTTTTATACCTATATAAATGAAAATTCTAAAGCAATCAATAAAATAAATATATTTTAGCCTGTTTACAAGAATTTATGCTAATATTTAAATCATTATTTCTCTATTTTAATTTAATATTTATGTTTTTATGTTAATTTTTTACTAATTTCATATGTCATACTATAGCCATATCGTATTTTATAATTTTTAAACATTATTGTATCGCCGTATCTGTATTGTATCGCATCCATATCTCATATCTATATCCATGCTTCTAGCATATTTCCACTCAAATTCAGCCATGTATGTTCATCACTTTGTTAAAAATTCTTTGCATTGAGTGTTTTTTATATTTTGAAAAAAAATTTGTTGCAAAGCAGTTATAGTATGATTAACTCATTTGTATGATAGATTAATATATTATAGACTAGATTTTAGGCCCAATACCAATGGGAATCCTAGCCAGAGGCCCAAGTCGATTCCTAAGCGGAACAAACCAAAAGGAATAACTCAAGGAAAACCAAACTTTGTGGGATTTGGCTTATCACTTCTACTGTTATTCCCACTTAATATGGGAATTCGATAGATGAAAGGCAAAACTCTTATTTAAATGAGGCTTATATAAATCAAACTGAGTTGAGAACTTACCTAAGCTCACTAATCCATTCTCTAGTATTTCTTGGACTTTCACTAATTTAAGTATCATAGTCCTTGTAAGTACCCTATCGCATCTAGAAAGGAGGTTTGCAGTAACTTCATGTTTCCATCCATTACACCTACACTCTCGGGAAGCTAAGGAACTCGAGTAACTCACTATCCCCTTCCTCTACTTTCCAAATTAATCCAATCCAACTTAATAGAAATTATTTTGAATTTAATTAAATTTAAAATCTAAACTAAATTGATTTAATCAATATAAATTATATTATTTGTATTTACTGGCTTCTTGACTCTAAGCTATAACTACTCCTAGTTTTTAATATAACTAATTATATATTACTATATTATTAAAATGACTTAGTTTTAATAATAACTATACTAAAAAATATATAATAATTTATAATTTATAATTTACAATATAAAAATTTTACAATAACAAAATATTAACAAATTTTTAAAAAAATTGGTTATTCTAATCCAATCCAATTGATAAAAATTTAGACTAAAATGAATTTAAAATTTAAACTAAATTAACCCAAATCTATATAAATTATACTATTTGGATTTATTGGCTTCTTGACGCAATACTAATTCAAACCAAACCCTAAGCATTCCTCGTTTTTAATATATATTTTTTTGGTGTACAAAGAAAGAAAAGGAAAAAAAAATAAAGGACTAACTACGAACATAGATAAAACTAGCAGAATTTGTTGCTAAAAGCTCATGAAGCTCTGCTAGAGGATAAATCCAATTTCGAAGTGCCCTACTTGATTTGCACCACACTTGGCCATGGCATCTGCATGCTGGTTGGCCTCTCCAAGTATGTGAAGGATCTCCACATTCCAATCCCTCTCCATTAAGCTCTTGATATCTGCCAGAATTGCTTCAAAAATATGGAAACCATAATGATCCATCATGACTAGCCTGCAAACTTCCTTTGAATCAGATTCCAAAGTGACCTATTTAAAGTTAAGATGCCAACTAATTAAAAGGCTAGTTTTTATCCAATATAACTTGGCAAAGAGAATATCTCTCTCACCCAAGTATGGTGAAAACACCATGAATCCAAGCTCCATTTTGGTCTCGAAAGACACAACCAAAACTAGCTCTATGAGGATATACACAACTGCCATCCACATTTATCTTAACCCTCCCTTCTAGATCAAGTCATTGACCAAAGTGTTGATATTTTGGAGAACCATATAAATATTCCAAGTATTACCACCAGTCACACTATCATTCCTCGAACACCATCCCCACCACAGAGTAGCTAGGAAGACTGGATTAAAAATCTTCTTCAAATGGAATTCTAGCCAAGAATTCATATCCATGTCAAAGAAATTCGCTAAAACTGTCTGGCCCACATGATTCCAAAGTTGAGCAGCATAAGAACAATCTTTAAGGCAGTATGCTAAGCTTTCCACATCCCCAGCACATCTTGTGCATAGAGGAGAAGTAGCCACCCTTCTTGCATGACGAAACCCATTAGCAGGAATAGCATGATGCAAACAAAGCCACACAAAGAAGATTATTTTATTTGGGGCCTTCAATTTCCAGACCCAATTCCAAGAGATCTAATCATTGACAATAACTTGATTGGATAACCATTTATAGCCACTTACTATAGTATACACTCCAGAGCAATTATCCATCCAAACCTAACAATCACTGCATTTACTAAGAGAAGGAATATTGAGTTTGGAGATCTCAGCTACTAGAGATGTTGGAAGTTTGGTTGCAAGTTTACTAAGAACCCACTTTCCCTCCTCCCAGATATCATGCACCTTTAGCATAGAATCACTTATATGAACATAGTCCAACTCCTCACAAGGGTTAGTTGGGCCAAACCAATGATCATACCAAATAGAGACATCTCTTGTTCCGAGCTGAAAAGTAAACCATCCACAACATCTTCGCTGCAAACATAAGAATAATTTCTCTTTATCTTAGCAAAAAAATGGATTCCCTGCCCAAGTATTTAGCCATTAGCACCTGGAAACTTAAATGAGCAGGATCATTGAGAATGTTCCAAATCAATTTGCCCAGTAGAGCAATATTGGAATGCCTACTTTCTTTGATCCCCAAGCCACCACATCTATTGGATTTGATCACTGTAGCTGCTTAACTAGGTGAATGGCACGAGCATTATCTATCTTGATTGTACTGAAGGTCTAGTGGAGATCTTCTCTATAATTGTACTAAAGGTAGCTCTTTTCACCCTACCCTTCAAAATAGGAACACTAAGTTACTTCCCCATATCCGAAACAAACCTAATAGTAGTTACATTCCTCATAGATTCTCTGTTACTATGCCAAATATTTGGAGAACAAAGTGCACGAGACTTTTCCAAACTCACTTTTAGGCTAGACATTCTATAGAATCTATTTAAGGTGTCCATAACTACTTTCACTTAAGACTTCTTTGCTCTACAGAACAACAGGACATCATCAACAAAAAGAAGGTGGAAAATCATAGGCCCCTATCTACTCAACATAATAGTAAGCCAGGAATCATCATCTACTTTCATCTGAATCATCTCGGCAAGTTTTTTCATGTAAAATACAAATAGATAAGGTGACAGATGGTCTCCCTATCTGAGACCTCTAAAAGGATGAATTGTCAAGTCTTGGCCCATTCTAAAGAATAGACAGATTGGAAGTTGTAACACAATTCATAATAAGATTAATTGTTATTTGGGGAAAGCCAAAATCCAGAAGGGTGAGTTGAAAAAAGTTCCAATCCATTCAATCATAGGCTTTCTCGAAGGCAATTTTAAAACACAGTCGCTCCTTTAATGTTGTTAAACATCTCCTAGGCAATGATAATATTCTCAGAAGTTTCTCTATGTACGATGAAACTCCCCTGAAGAGGGCTAACAAGTTAATGAAGGAAAGGCTTGATTCTGTTCAGTAGCACCTTTGTAATGATCTTATATAGCACATTACATAGGCTTATAGGCCTAAATTCTCTCCTATGAACTGAATTGTCAACTTTGGGAATAAGCACAATAAGAGTCTCAACTAACTGGGGTTCTATAACCCCTATAGTGAAAGCATCAAGCACCACCCGATAGACCTCTTGACTAGAAAGATCCAAATAATTCTGAAAGACGATAGGTTGAAAACCATCATGCCCCGATTCCTTAAAGGAGCCCATGGAGAATACCATCTATCTCACTTCATCAATGGTCATAGGTTTTGTGTGAGATAAAGATGCCTCCACTGCTGGAGCTAGCATGATAATGTCCTGCAGTAAGAAAGGTCCACATTCTCTATAGCACATAATAATTTCTAATAAAAAGATTGACCCTCCACCGTTAAGATTTATTCATCAATGCACCATAAACCACTATATAAATTCAGACCATGGATTTTATTTATTCGTCTTCTAATAATAGTATGAGTATGAAAGAATTTAGTACTCTTGTCGCCAAATTTAACCTATTTCTCCCTTGATTTTTTTTACCAAATGAATTCAAGGCTAGGACAACCTCATATTCTTTTCTCGGATTTTTCTCTAACTGTTCCAAATAAATGAAGTCCCAAGCTTCCAAGCTACACTGAATGACAGCTATCCGAGCTTCCAGCTCTCTCTTTTTCCTGAAAACATTTCCAAAGATCGCTTTATTAAACTAGATAGAATCTTGACAGACTTCATCGAGACAATGAATAGCATCATGACCCCTTCTATCCCAAGCATCCATGGCAACCATATGATACTGAGAATAAGTAGTCCAAGCCGCCTGAAACCTGAAGGGTTTATTAGCCCTTGTCTGATGAGAGGATCCACAATGAAGCAATATCGGTGAATGATCGGAATGATGGAAGGGGAGATTAGTAATAAAGGCTTCGAGAAAATGATTCCTCTAGGAAACATCATTAAGAGCTGTATCAAGTCTTTTCGCCACCATGCTTACTCCTTGATTCGATCTAAACCAAGTGAATTTCCTTCCATAAGCTCTGAGATCAATCAGCTGACATTCATCAACAGCATCAGCAAACGTGACAACTCTATAATGGAAGTACATTCCTTTTTTTATTTCAGAAGGGAGTAGGACTTCATTAAAGTCACCCAAAAGGAGCCACAACTTCAACTAACCTGCTAAAATGCTAAAGATAGCTCCATAAATCATTACGAATTGTCAAAGTGGGCATAAACAACAGTACAAACCCAATTGTTATTACTAGAAGAAAAATTCAAAGGAAAGACACTAAGGAAAGCTATCTAACACATTTCCACCAAAATCATTGCTAGCTACTAAGACTCAAATTCCACCTGAATGACCTTAGGCCTCAACAATACCCACTAATTTAAAGCCCAAACTGCTCTAAAATTGTTCAACCTTGCTAAACACAGTATGAGTTTCTAGGACTATAAAGAAGGAAAGATTATGATGTCACATAAGCTTTTTCACATGATGTTTACCCTTATCATTGACCACCCCTCTTACATTCCAAAAGATTATGACACACTCATTGAACTCAATCATAATGAAACCAAATGATTTGAGAAAGAAACCAACACCATAGAATTAGTGTGTCCCGTCTCCATCGAGGTCTCTCCTACCATTGACATAACCTCTTCAATAGGTGATTGAACCATGGCTTGAGTTTCCACAACCTTTTCCACATCAACCATACTATCCTCAATAGTGTCATTATTCTGTGGCATCTCACTAACTCCTACTATATTTTGGATACTTGTGTTGCCTTGCATGGATATCAAAAGCTTCTGAGTGGGTTTAGGCTTCAGAGACCCTTCCTTGCTAGCTTTAGAATCACCCTTCTTCAATAAGCATTGGCCCAAAGCTCCTGAACCCCCCTTGAGTGACTTTCTTTACCCACCCATCACCCATAGGAATGACTAAAGAAAGAACCTAGCCCACTTCCTCTTTCCAGAGCCTTTTATTTTTGGCCCAATTTTTAGTTTTCTGAGAGCCTTCGTCTCCATGCACCATTATGGGCTGATCCTTGGATTACACATGACCCTCATGGCTTTGAATTTGTATTTGTTTTGATCCTGTTGCCCTTGATAATCTATCTTCCCATTATTAAATTTTTGATGCAGTTTCTTTTTCTTATGTTGGACAACAAGCCACTCCCCACGATTGAGGTTGTTATTAGCATCCGTAGCATTAACTTTCGCAATATTCTTTGTAGCGGATTTTTTGTTGCTCCCAAGTACCGTGATTTTGCATGTCCATTACACCAATAGCAACTATTGCCTGTGTCGTTTTAGCACCAGGAATTTTGGCTCACGTCTCACCAAAAACACCAGCTTCCTCCTAAACTGACTTCGAAATATTAGTTCAATTTATGCCAAGATGTTCATAATGGCCACATCAAGCACACAACAAATGGAGACCCTCATATTGGACATGGTACCAATGCCCACACAGCCATACCTTACCAACGATCGGCTTAGTTAGGTCAATCTCAACATATACACACCCAAATTTGGTTCTGTCCGCTTGGATTGTGGTGGTGTCCACCCTCACTGGTTTGTCAACAACCGAGGCCATAGCTAAAATAACACTTTCATCATAAAAGGCAATGTTGAGACTTGGAAAGCAAATCCAAACCAACATACCTATTTTGGCAATAAAATTCGGACTCCAAGTTTGGGTGCCGAGGGCCACCTTGCATCGCCGAACATCTATCTTCCATAGTGTCAAATTTCACCATGAAAAAATCCATGTCCCTAATCTCAAAACCAGCCTTCAACTTCCACAGCCAACAACTTGACAACTAAAGCATCCTTTCATGGTTCGCAAAGCTCTTCAAAGACTTTGTCATCAACATGAATAATTGGTGCCAAAGGGTCCCCATTCTCGTATTCAACCCTAAAATGCTTCTCCACAAACCAATCTCTCTTTGCTTGTACTCACTGGGGAGCATCACCCAAAACTTTATCTTTGAAGGACACCTTCTATGGCTCATCATCAGCCTTAGTGCTGCTTGTTTCACCATCATTTAGAGGCTTAGGCGGAAAGGATAAAGGCGAGCTAGAAAAAACAAACTTTCTATTTGGATAAGCTTCTTAAAAAAAACTTTTTTTCTTTAAACTTTTTTTTAATAGAGCTTTAATTTTTTAAAAAAATTATTTTATATTTGGATAGACTATCTAAGAAGTATTTTTAATTATTAAAAAGCATTCAAACAGAGGAAAGAGAACTAAGGTTTGATAAAGAATAAAAAAAGAAAGATATGTATTATAATTTTAAATAAAGATAAAGATATTTTTGAAAGCTAATTTTATTAAAAATCACTTTTACTTCTAGTAAATTGACTTTTTTTTAATTGAAACAATTTTTTTAAAAGTTATATCCAAATACCTATAAAAATTTATAAAAATATTTTTTAAAAAAATATAAGTGCATTTTTCTTGAAAAAACCAAACAGGGTCAAAGTTTGCCATCCCTAACAACCCAAAACCATAGCAAAGAATCTTTCTCTAAGTAGAATCTCCTCGTCTTTAATATGATTAATTAATTAATTATATATTATTAAAATCACTTAATTTCATAATAATTATCTTAAAAAATACATAATAATATATAATTGATTAATAATATTAAAAAAGTTACGCTAATAATTTTTGCAATAAACATCTAAGTTCACAATTGTGCAAATAAATGAAATTGAATCAAGCAATTAAATTCTATTACAAACTTCTTAAAATTCTCCATCCAAATTATTTGGGCATTCTCATTTCAACCAATGAAACAAACCAGAAATTCCATTATCAACTTAAAACGAACAGTTAAATGTGGATCAAGCTTTCTAGGTGAAAGCTGACCCGCATATTGTTGAAGATAAGTAGCATAGTGCTTCTTCATCAGGCATTAACTTTCGCAATATTCTTTGTAGCAAATTTTTTGTTGCTCCCAAGTACCGCGACTTTGCATGTCCATTACACTAATAGCAACTGTTGACTGTGCCATTTTAGCACTAGGAATTTTGGCTCACACCTCACCACAAACACCAACTTCCTCCTGAACTGACTTTGAAATATTAGTTCAATTTATGCCAAGATGTTTGTAATGGCCACATCGAGCACACAACAAATGGAGACCCTCATATTGGACATGGTACCAATGCCCACACAGCCATACCTTACCAATGATCGGCTTAGTTAGGTCAATCTTAACACATGCACAACCAAATTTGGTTCTGTCCGCTTGGATTGTGGTGGTGTCCACCCTCACTAGTTTGTCAACAATCGAGGCCATAGCTAAAATAGCACTTTCATCATAAAAGGCAATATTAAGACTTGGAAAGCAAATCCAAACCAACATACCTATTTTGGCAATAAAATTCGGACTCCAAGTTTGGGTGCCGAGGGCCACCTTGCATCGCCGAACATCTATCTTCCATAGTGTCAAATTTCACCATGAAAAAACCCATGTCCCTAATCTCAAAACCAGCCTTCAACTTCCACAGCCAACAACTTGACAACTAAAGCATCCTTTCATGGTTCGCAAAGCTCTTCAAAGACTTTGTCATCAACATGAATAAAAAGGGTCCTCATTCTCATATTCAACCCTAAAATGCTTCTCCACAAACCAATCTTTCTTTGCTTGTACTCATTAGGGAGCATCACCCAAAACTTTATCTTTGAAAGACACCTTCTATGGCTCATCATCAGCCTTAGTGCGGCTTGTTTCACCATCGTTTGGAGGCTTAGGCAGAAAGGATAGAGGCGAGCTTGAAAAAACAAATTTTCTATTTGGATAAGTTTCTTAAAAAAAAAAAAAATTTCTTTAAACTTTTTTTAATAGAGCTTTAATTTTTTTAAAAAAATTATTTTGTATTTGGATAGATTATATGAAAAGTACTTTTAATTATTAAAAGGCATTTAAACAGAGGAAAGAGAACTAAAGTTTGATAAAGGATAAAAAAAGAAATATATGTATTATAATTTTGAATAAAGATAAAAGATATTTTTGAAAGATAATTTTATTAAAAATCTCTTTTGCTTCTGATAAATTGACTTTTTTTTAATTGAAACTTATAAAAATATTTTTTAAAAAAATATAAGTGCATTAAAAACCAAACAGGGTCAAAGTTTGCCTTCCCTAGCAACCCAAAACCATAGCAAAGAATCTTTCTCTAAGTAGAATCTCCTCGTTTTTAATATGATTAATTAATTAATTGTATATTATTAAAATCACTTAATTTCATAATAATTATCTTAAAAAATACATAATAATATATAATTGATTAATAATATTAAAAAAGTTACGCTAACAATTTTTGCAATAAACATCTAAGTTCACAATTGTGCAAATAAATGAAATTGAATCAAGCAATTAAACTCTATTACAAACTTCTTAAAATTCTCCATCCAAATTATTTGGGCATTCTCATTTCAACCAATGAAACAAACCTGAAATTCCATTATCAACTTAAAACGAACAGTTAAATGTGGATCAAGCTTTCTAGGTGAAAGCTGACCCGCATATTGTTGAAGATAAGTAGCATAGTGCTTCTTCATCAGGCATGACTTTCAATTCAACGGTTTCAATTATCTTGGGAGGCTGCTTTGAGGGAACTTGCGTAATGGGTTCTTCCTTATTAGCTCTGTTTCCCTGCAGAGAACAATATACAAGTGTTAAGTCAAGTCACAAGGACTTCCCAAATTACTGGTACCAGAATGCAAAATTATCTGGTGAATTGGGATTACCTTTTCAAATCCTTGTCGTCCTCCAACCTAATCTGCAGACTTGAGGGCTTCCTTCCCTCAGCTTTCACACTTTGTGATCTGTAAGACATGCAAATTGGCTCATCAATCTAATCTAGAAAAGAAACCCAACGACAAAGACAAACTGCAATATGCAATGCTTTCTATTGGAAGCAATCATAAACTGATATATCAATGTCGACCAGAAGCACATAAACCATCATGCTTAACAGTATTCAGTAAAAACAGACAAGGTTAACCTTTGCTCTTGCTCTAAACTGTCGAGCAAATTCTTTTTATGGTTCTTTCATTGCTAGTGACAATTCCAAGGTTTTTATTTATTTATTTATTTATTTGTGTACCAAATTGTGAGGAAAAGAAAGATTTAAGGATAAGATTTATATGAAAAATTATAAGAAGAATGATGAAATTTTCACCCCATTTTTACGGTGTTGCTCAGCTAAGTTGAAAAGACCAAAATTGAGTAGGTGCAATTGAGGTTGCCTTAGGGAAACATCTCTATGTAAACCTAACAGCTAAACTAGTGATTCCACTTACTCTTGACATTCTTCATCAACAAACACTGGAATACAGGCACTTGCGATAGCCACTCCAGTTCTAGTCCCAGGTTGCCGTGGAATCTGAAATCCATTCAGTGTGGTAATGTAAGATATAATAATACGATCAATCATAAAAAGGAAGAGAAAGAAAAAGGTCTAGAGAAAATTGGTACCTTGTATGATTTCCACTTGCTAGGGATTGCATTATTTTCCTTATTTCTTTCAGCTCGAGGCCCGAGTGTGTGCCAAGAGTGTGATATGTCTGGCTGATAAGGGATGGCATCATTGGCAACTGAATCTTTAAAAATGGAAAGTGGAGCGGCTCGACTCCTGCATGAAGAGAAAACAATATGTGTCATTAACTATTCTGAATGAAAATATTTGTACGATACTGACAAAAGCTCCTTAAAATTACAAATTCCTACAGAGAAATGTTGCACAAGTTTGGAGTAAAAATTTCCCAGGACAATTTATTTATATATGTATATTTCAACGAGCTCATCAATTCACATATTTCTCAAACAAGGTTACACTCTATAGTGTGTATGCATAGCGTGCAATTCGAAAGGGAAGTACATATGGATCCAAAAGAAGAAGAAATACAGGGAAGACCCACTAGGCAACAACAACAAACAACTCCAACAGTCCAATTACCTATCATTCTTAGCAGCATTATCAGACTTCAAAGGAGCTAGCTGCGCACCTGCAACACAGAGAAGATGTTCATTGCTAGTTCAGTTACCTGTCATTCATAATTTGAGACAAAAGGTAATGTACAGAAAAAGGACTCACGATTTTGTTTGGCAAGGACAGTTCCAAAGCTACGCACAGGTGCAAGTTTTTCCATTGGATCCTAGGTAGTGGAAGAAATGTGGGGTTAGACAACAACAGCATATAAGTCATAGATCACAGAATAGCTACATTGGAGTGAAATAGAGGAACACCAGCAGAACACCACATTCATCTGTTGCTTTTGGCCTTGTCATTGAGCGTGCGAAAAATTTTCTATAAGCAGCCTTCAATTTCTCAACCGGTTGAGCATTTCTGCAAAATGGGCAATCTAATAAGGGATGATAATTGCAACTTTGCAACACACAGAAGTCATCAGTGAATCCAACTACAACATCAGAGTTCAAAGTGAACTACAAGATGACATCCCATTCCCATGAGAATGCAGACACAAAAAAAATACACGCTCTTGTGACACTTGTGAAGTAGTGAACCACAAACTCCAAAACCAAAGGATGTAACAGAAAAGGAAATATGCTCCAACTTTTTGCATTTCCAAATTTTTATGTGACTGTGTAAAGTGAGATCATCAGGACAAGCACTTTGAGCAATTAAACTGATATGAGAGTAATGCTATATGCTCCCAACAAATCCTCAGACATCCTACTAATTACTAAAAGCAGCAAGTATATTCAGTGAAAAATTGAAAACATTCAATACTTTCTTCTTTAACTAATCACGAGGATTATTAGAATGATTATCAGGATGGTATAGAGTCACTGAGCATATCCGAAAAAAGAAAATGTCATTCCCTAGATGAGGCTCCCTACCTAGATATGCCAAGTTCGAATATCTGGTTAGCTGCTTTGAACTTGTTCTTAGATTCCAAGTGCAACCCATATGAAATGTAGAAATCAGAATGAGTTTTTCCGATTCCATTCGCATCTAGAAAAGCATATACAACTTCCGCATCAAAGCAATTATCTGCCTGCAACATCATCATTTGCTCAGAATGCAAGTTCTCAAACTATCAAATTCAAAACAGAGTGGTCATAGAATGGAACCCCACATATTCAAGCCACACTTTGAGGTAGCGCAGGTCATCCTTATAGCGCTCTGAATCCCAAAAGGCCTGCACGCACTTCTCGTAAATCACTACAAGCCCAGAACCATCTCCACCTGGAGGAAACGACTCTTGAACCCACTTGATACACCTTCAAGACCAAATATAAATAAATAACAAAAATAAATAAATAATAACAATAAAAATAAAAATAAAAAAGAGGATCGGTTGCTACATTGCAAATTTGAAAGCAACTCTTATATTCTCACACCAAAATTTCACACCTAACAACATACATCTTTTTTTTTTTTAAATTTTGTAGTTAACAAAGTGATACTTAACTATTGTAGCAATAACTCCATAATATACAGACAACAACAACTATGTGATTTAATAATATCATAATCTATGTCTGTGCAAGCCATTTAATAAAACCCAATTCATTTTTAAGGGTTCTGTCTATACTTTAATTTATACATCGATAATTACTTATTACATATATTATAAAAATCAATTAATTTCATGTTTTTAAAAAAAAAAAAAAAACTGTACAGGTGGGAAGAAGTATGAGAAAAAGGGCGTGACGAAACCATATCTAATTGGAGGGTTGTTACAACTGTATCTCGGAGTGAAAGGTCTCTATAAGTTGGAGCAATATTGATACTTACTGCAGCCATGGGAGAAGGGGGTCTTCGCCTTTGTAGTCCTCAATGGCTTCAATCAGTTTCCTGAGAGACCGTTTGAGGAAAAACCAAGAGTGAGACCAAAGACAAAGAGAATGGCAAAAAGGGTGTGCGAGAAATGAGGGGGGAAGAAACTGAACAGTGAAGTGAAGAGCGAAGACCTTCGGCGTTCGAGGAGGGTCTTCTTGAGGTTGTTGTCGGTGTGGGACTTGAGCGCGTGGTTCAAGAGGTTCACGTTGCGCCCTCTCTTGAGTGGCCTCACGTTCTCCTTGAAGGTTTCCCACTCGTTCCCGGTGCTCCTCTTCGACGCCAGAAACTCCGTCTCCGGATCCACCGTTTGAATCTCTGCCTCTGCCATCTTTGTTGTCGTTAGCTGCTTCTTCTTCTTCGGCTTCGGTTTCAACTGAGAGCAAAAAGAAAGACGAAAAAACGAGAAGAAAAGGGAGCGTTTGGGTTTTGAGATTCGAACTTTGAAATATATTATATACGCCAATGCTAATTCTAGCCGTTGGTGCTTGTCGACAGGAATTAGGAAAGAGTTGAATAATTTAAAAATGTTATATTTATTTATTTTTGTGCTGACAGGACCCACTTACGTTCATATTTTTATTTTAAATAATTTTAGAATGTTATCTTTATAAGTTTAATTTTAAGGTATTAATGATATAAAAAAAATTTATACAGTCAATTAATTATATTTTTTTATTTATATAATTATTTAAATAATAAATAATTAAATTAATTATTTTTATTGATATAATAATATATAATTAAATATCTGTATAAATTTTTTATATTAATATTATATATAAATTAAATTATATATTTATTTATAAATATTATAAAAGTAATAATATAAAATGAAATAAATATTTTATATTATAAAATATAAATGAATGTAATATTGACTCTTATGTGGAAGAGGAATATTTTTTTTAATAATATGTTCTAATATTGACCTATTGCTTTTGGTAAATCTGCCATGCAAAATTAAGAAATAGATAAGAGACAAAAGATTATGAAATAATACGCATCGCAATTTGCATACGCAGAATTGTGCAAAGTCAAATTATATTTATATGATGAAAAAAACTTTTGCGCGTTTGGAGAAAGAGCTTTCTCTTCCTTCACTTGAATTCTTATAACAAAATACTTAAAAGTAGAAAAAAAAATTAAGGGTGTGTTTAATTTAATTTTTGGGAGAAGAATTTTTGAAAGAAAATCTTTTAAAAAAAAGTTTTTTAGAAGGATTATTTTTAAAAAATTAATTTTTGGTTGGTTTGAATATATCAAAAATAAGTTTAGGAGAATGATTTTTGTTTGGATAGAATAAAATAAAATTATTTTTGGTTATTGATATAAAAATAATAGTAAGATTTCTTTTCAAAAGACCTTTTTCTAAAATAAAAAATATGGTTAGTTACAATTTACCCCTACATTATAGGCCACGTGCACTTACCCCTAATATTTAAAAAATGTGCAACATGACACTCTGTATTTTTGTTTATAATTAATAAAAAAAATTAACAGAAGATGTCAAAATGCACATTATGAAAATATAGGATGTTGGTTGCACATTTTTAAAATATTGGGGGTAAAATGCACATGGCCTATAATGCAGAAAGATAAACTGTAATTAACTCTAAAAAGTAATATCAAGGATATTTCTCTCAAAAGACCTTTTAGAATTTCAAAAGGCCTTTACGCACTCAAACACATTAATTATTATACATTTTTATTCTCATTCCAATAAAAGGTCTTCTAAGTCCTCCAAAAATAAAATCAAATGGAGCAGAAACTCTTCTTCATCCACCAGTAAGATAATATATCTCACGCAGATACATAGAGGATGTCTATTAGGTTGATAGAACACATCAAGATTATAATAGTAAATAACAATTAGCTATATTTACACTACAAAACACATGCGGTGACATGAGAAATTTAAAAATTAAAGGGTAAAATGCAAACAAATACTTTTGAGATTTATTGCAATGACGCCAAACTCCCATCTTCTCTTAATATTATGCTTCATCTTTTAAGCTTGAAGGTGAGTTAGTTTTAAAAGATATCCATATTCAACCACCATTGAAAGTGCGTTATAAGGCAATCCACCCCATGTTTTGGACCACCGATGATTTATTTACTTTGAAGCATTAAATATTATTTGAGCAAGAGTTTAATTTGTATATGCTAATAATGTAAAACTACTTTATACTATCATCAATAGAAATTCAAGAATTTGCCAAATTATAGTAGGTAGTTATCCATTATGATTTGGCAAATCCATTGTGGATGAGAGAGTGGAAGGTAAAATGATCATTACTCTTTTACTTTTTTATTATTAGTTTTGATTATTATTCTTATGCATGGTTATTTATTACAATTCTGTCGACTATTGTGTTACATATATGTAGCATATGTTCATTATTGATCCATGGGAGGAGACTTCGATCTACAAGGTGTGGAGGACTAGGGTCGAGAAGCGGCTTTGTGATATGTTTCATGACATTGGTGAGAACAACGCTAGCACCTATTGGCTCACTGATGAGATCTTTCAGGCATTGAAGGCCCACTGAGACTCACCCATGTTTAAGGTGAAGCAAGTAAGGCTTGGATGAGCAGAGGATTAGCCTGAGGTGCCTCGCTACACACTGGAGGCCCCACTACCATTGAGGGCACGTGACGGAGAATGATAAATATCATCCTTTACTCATTTAGTTATTCGATTACCACATGAAAATTGTTTCAAATGTAGGAGAAGATGATGAGCAAGTCGCCGACTCAAGGGAAGCTACTCCGGGAGATTCACATCCAGAAGCAAGATAAGTCCTAGTAGGTTGATACCTGGTCAGAGATCACATACCAAAGTACTTATAATGTTAGTTTTCAATACTTTTAATTTATTGTATTTATTATTCTTTAAATCCAATTTATTTTATTTTTCTAATTGTAGCATGAGTTCACCCAATGGCTAACTGAGGCCAGATCGCAGCAGTCACAGCAGGGAATCGGGAGCACTCCTGTCCACTCACCTGTTAGCAATGACGAGATATGGACACAGACAGTCAATAGCCGCTACAAGGGGTGGATTTACAATATGGGGACCTCTTATGGCAGGTCATATTTTCTAGGCTCTTTGTCTGGAGTTGGGCCTACTAGGACCGATGCGGAGGACATTCGTGATCAGGTTCATGCACTAAATAAATCGGTGCAGAGGCAACTCGAGGAGACCAATAGGAGGTGCATGAAGCTGTATAAGTGCCACAATAGGGATAAAGAGCAATGGATGTAGCAGATACAGTCCATGGAGTTGAGGATAATGATCATGTACAGCTACTTCGAGTAGATGCGGAGTGTCAATCCATCGTCCAGTGCACAACCTCTACCATCTCCAGCCCCACGTCCACCGTCTTAGCCTTCTCCAGACCACCACACATCCGGAGATGATGATGGAATTTTGAATGCTGACAATGATTAGTATTTGTAATTTTTAGGATTTTTCCTACTTTCATAATTATACTGACACAATTTTTTTTATTTCTTCTGTTATTGACAATTTTTATTTTAAGTAATAGTGTATATATATTATATTTAATTAAAAATTTTTATTTCTTCTATTTTTAATTTTTTAGTATTATCAATATTTTTTATATTTAATTAAGTTTAAATACTAAATAATAATTTCAAATTTTAACAATTTAAACCAGAAAAAATAAAAAATATTTAAGTACTGATTGATTTATCATCAGTAATTATATATATTAAAATATTACTTTTATATTACTGACAGATTATCCATTGATAATATTTTCAAATTATTAAAAGAGATGTAAAATTACTGACAGATATGTCGTCCATGATTATAAATAATTTGTTGGTTTAATTCTGTCAATGATGGTTTCTATTGCTATTATTACGGACGCTATTTTATTATACTAATGAACTTTTTTTGTCGATAATATTCATTTTTTTATTATCGACGCGTTTTGTTCCGACGAATCTTGTCCATTGGTAATACTATCGGTAAGTAGCGCATTTCTAGTAGTGTTATTGGAAGGAGCTTTCTTATTACACTTTGAGCATCTCTCATAGCTCCAACCATTTCCAACAAATAGTTTGTAAATTTTTCCATCTGTGAGACAATAGCATTCCTACTTTCGAAAAAGACAAATCATGTTTAAATTTTTACTTGGCAATTAGCTATACTACAAAAGGTAAAAATGAGTTATAAATAGATATCTAAAATTAAATTACAATTAGTATCTGTTTTACTTCTTTGATTTCCAAAAGAGATTTAACTTTTGCATTCTAAAGAAATTTGTCTTTAGAATAATTTTGAGAAGATGAAGATAACTAGGTCATTCTTTGAGTGTATGTTTCATTTGAAAGATCCAAGCTTCAATTGACACAAAAGGAAAAGGTTAGTGTGTTGATAGATTTTAACAAATCTAGATTATAAAATAAAAAATTGGACACTATAATACTTGCTTTTATATTGCTGAATTTCTTCATTTTCCTCATTAATTAGAAGTCTTGAAGCATACATTGAGTTTATGTATCGTTATTGGGGTATTTACCTAATAAAGATAAAAATATTTATCACATGAAGCACATGAAAAGAGGTCATATGAGGAAAAAGTACTACGTCACATTAAAAATGAATCTTTTGAATCTTTGTTCTTGGCAAATGTTACCAATTTAACAACAATTCAAGATTCATGCCTTTGGAAGAAACTCAACAATTGATTTGCATGTTTATCCCAAAGAGCACACTTATATTTTTCCTTCATTATTGAAAAAAATCAACATTAGGAGACAATGTAATCATTTAATAGAGATAGAAAATATTGTCAACATATGTAATAAATCTATCATGCTTCATTTACTTTTTGTCCTCTAGAACTATCACCACCTTCTTGAGTACGTTGTGATATTGATTTTGCTCTAAATCAACAAATTCACCAATGACATCTGTTAATATTTAGAAGTTAGAACAACAACAATATATGTGATATCATAAATTATACATTATTCAAATCACGAATTACCTACTAACGCATTAGGAGAAACATGTCTAGATATAATATCTTCAAAGCTAGTAAATTGATAAACATAGTAAGGGATTTGAGGAAGTTCACGCTCTTGCATTATCATCCCTTTCATGAAAAACAATCTATATGGATGTTTGGATGCTTCATATTCCCCATTATTAGGTTCAACTTCAAAATTGTAGTCAATATATATGTTGCCCTCTTTAAGTTTAGATTTCCATTTATCCTTTTCAAAATTTTTCATAGTTGCCTGAGTTTTATCTCCCTGCCAAAGCAGCAAAATTAACACAATCAACACAAAATTGTAGAAATATTTAATGACAGAGGTGAAATAGTATAAATGTATAGATTATAATAAATACTAATTTACCTTTTCATCCAAAAAAATCATTTCTATTGAACTAGCTTTTTAAGATTTTTTTACATGCCATAAATTTATGATTCTAATTGAGAGCTTCCAACTCTCCTTACAATCATTAACTTCTTGAACTATGTTGACTTTGTGAGCCATAATTGTTTGTAAAAACATGGCACTAAGAATCTACATATGAAACAATATACTAGAGTGTCCAATACATGCCAGAATAGAAAATGTTGAGAGACATGTAATCAAAATACAATGTGATGGTAACAGTGAGTGGAAAAAAGTAGTAACATAACATTATGTGAAAAAAATAGTTTATAAAAGCAAAGTATGCTGTATCCATAAAAGGGAAAAGGTCAAAAAGGGAGGCTTAAAAACTACAAATGTCCAAGACTTATATGTTAATAGAAACCAATATCTTGAATGAATATCTTTAGAGTGATTCACAAATATTATTACTAGAATAGTAATCGCAAGAATCAAATGAAGCATTCAAAATCTAATATGTTAAAAAAAAATGTAGCAATAACAAAAAGAAGCATATGAATAATATCCAACAGAAAATGTATTTTTTGAAATAAATGTAGAAATAAGAGCATTAAGCATATGTAGTATCCAATAAGAAATAAATTTAAAAAAAAAACTATATCTAAAAATAAGAGCACAAACTCACCCTAAAAAGTGCTTGTTGAAGAGGAGGGCAAGTCTTTGTGTTGAGAAGAAGACAATGACAAGGAATGAGAGAATGGAAGTAATGTGTTTTTAGGAAAATAATAAAAAAATAGAAGTATAATATTGATAAGTTAGTTTGATTGAAGTTTGTCATTTCAGTAAGCTTTTTTATATTTTATATTGTTTTATTTTAGTTTTAGCAAGTGTGTTAGAAGCGGGAGTATTTTTGCGGAGGGAAATAATATGATGCAGGAGGTGACATGTGCACCAAGAGGACTTAGCTTTTTTATAGTTGTATAGATAGCTCTGGAACGGAGTGATTTGGACTCCTATGGGCTGAGTTATAGCCTACACAATGCACACTGCTCAAGAATCAAGACTAGACCTCTTGACTTCACTTCTAGGTCCAATTTGGGCTCCAAAACTTGATAATTAACCTCTAACCTCTTCATAAAAGTTGTAGGCCTAACTCTTAACTTTCCCACAAATCAAGAATCACAATTTAAGAAGGTTTAGAACTCAAGTTATGGTCAAAAGGCAGAAACAATGTCAAGATGAGCATAATGCTTGGAAATTGAATTAAGGTCCAACCAAACCCAAATATCAAATATGGCCCAAATCAAATCAATTAAGCACAAAAGAGGGCTAATGCTTTAAACATGAGGGAAAATATATATATATATATATATATATATATATATATATATATATATATCCAATTGATCAAAGTGCAATATTACTATAAGATTGGGGTTTGGTGTTATTCTGACAAACCTCAAGGGTGATTTTTGCATTTTACCCAAAATTATAAGTTGCTAACACAACTTATATTACATAGCCTCCCCTAACATTAGGTATTATTATACATGACATCTTTTAATTGGTCATGCCTACACTGATCTCCCTATAGAGTTACTCAGTGTCATATTTATAAGGGTGCTTATTGTTACATTCCACAAGATATAAGGGTACAGGTGTAATATTACCAAAATCTTTGGAGTGGTTAGTGTATACTTTTACAAATCGTAGGGTTTGTGTAATAGCACCTAACCTTAGGGGAGATTAGTGTAATTTACCCGAATTAAAAATTTAAAAATGATATCATATATATAAGCCTCAATCATATTTTATTTTCACTATTTTATATTGAAAATTGTTTAAAAATTTAAAACAATTTAAAATTTGTGTTATTTCCTTTTTTTAGAAGTTTAAAATGACCTTCTCTATGTTGTGTCCTCATATGTTGTGGTAAAAAACAAAAGTTCTAAATTAAACATGCACTGACATGTGTCTGAGTTTGGTGAGCAAGTTGTTACCTTTCTTCTTTCATGATAGCCCTATGTTTCGTTTTCTTTTCTTTTCATTGCTTAGGTTTTTAGTCTTTTGTCTCGTTTTTGTTGTCCTCCTTTACTACAACGAACACATAGAAAATCGACGGATATTACCAACGAATATCCATTCAATGGACAATGAAGTAAAATCAACCTTGGATCTTAGTTAATATATCCGTCGGTAATATGTGGTGCAAAAAAGTGCCACATGGCGCGAATAAATACCGACGACATTACCAATGACAAAAGCGTAAAAAATCTCATTAAATTATTTCACAAAATTGCTAACAGTCGCATCATTGGTATTAATTTTTTTTAGAGTAATTATTTACCGACAGTACTGCCATTTCTTATTTAATATATTTTTTATTTAGTAATTGTTAATGATGGATCTGTCATTAGTATGAATGAAAATTTTTAAAATTTTAAATTGAATTTACCTATAGATGGTCTGTCAATAACTTCGTGCCATTTCGTGTCCTTTGCTTTGGCAAAATCATTCAAACACTGATAGCATTATCGACAGATGTGAAACATATCATTTTAGTTATGACATTACTGACATAATATCCATTGATAATGGCTTTAAATGAAATGGTGCGCTTCATTTTTAGCTTACCGATGGAGGACAAATATGAGTTTCACAAACCATCTGCTTCTTCCCCCTTTCAACAAACACTTTCTTTCTCTCTTCCATCTCTCTCCTCTCCACCACCACTTTGGCCACCCTTCGATTCACCATCGTCGAAGCTTCTTTGCCGCCGCTAGACACGGCCATTGTGTTCCAGGTACTCTCTATAGCATTTTGATTTAGCCTCTTTTTTTTTTTTTGGCATTCCTTGTCTTTACTCAATGTTGTTACTTCAGAAGTTTTGTTAACTAAATGTGTTTCTTATTTTGTTTATTAGGGAGCACATTCAGAGCATTAGGAGCAACTGATTCGTAAAGTTTACTATATTAGGCTTGCCAGTAAATACAATATTAATTTTAGTTTTCAATTTTTGTTTTGTAGGAAAGCTAGAGACTTATAATTTATAGGATAGAGTTGTAGGAAAATGAGATTGTATGAGTGGGGGAAGATTTAATGTTCCTTCCTGATTATCTGAATTATGTGTTGTGGTAATTGTTCTTATTGAATGTTTAATTAAGTTTGGTGAAGGCTCCAAATTTAAGGGAAGTTTATGCTCAATTTTTTTAAAATAATTTGTTATTTAAATTTGTTACTTAAATTGAGTTGTTGTGAATTAAAATTTGTTACTTAAAAATCTAAAATTTTATAATTATTCTTATGGTTATTAGTTTGATAATAATTTGTTAGTTTGTTAATAAAATTTTATAATTATTCTTATTGTTAATAATTTGATAATTTGTTAATAATTTAATAATAATTTGTCAGTAAAATTTTATAATTATTGTTATTAATTAACAAATTTTGAATTTGTTAATAATTTGATAATATTTTAAAAATATATATAGAATTAGAATTATAATTTCATAAGTCAATTCAACATAATTGAAAAACAATAAAGATGAGTGTTTCTCAATTCCCAATCTATACTCTAAGAATCACAAATTCTAACACTTAAAAATTAAATGTCTCTCTTTTTATTAAAATTTCTATGCTTCTCTCTTTCTTATTTATTTAATCAAGGTTTAGGGTTTAGGGTATTTTTTTATAAAAATAATATAGTACACAATATTTATTAGATTCTAACTTATTATTTATATATAAATAATTTTTACAAAAATATTTACAATAAAAGTCACTACTATAGCATTATAAATATATTATTTTATAATATCTTTTATTAACTTTAAATTTTGAATTATACCTAATGCAATACCCGTTCATAATAAAGCTAGTGGCACAACTTTACATAGAAAGTTTAAAGTTAAACATTAATATATATAGATACAAAGTTCAGAAATAGGGGTAAAGTTTTGCTCGCCACAAGCTAAGTATGTTAAAGCTAGATAATAAAACTATAATTTATTTAGTTACAACTCCATATGTTCTTAGCAGCTGGAAGAATCCATCTTCTTTTAGAATGTTACTTGACTAATCTAAAATCATAAAAAAATAGAGTGAGAATTGAAAATTCTCAATAAATAATAAAGAGTTCTAAAGCATTTGAATTATGATGGTTCCAGCCATGTCATAACACGGAAATCCACGTAGCTACTATATCATAATCATACCACATTACTTATAAGAAAACCATATCTCATAACATTATGAGTAGTAAATGCTAAAAAAAGTATATGCAAAGTAATATATAATGTGACAAGAGTTAATATGATTATAATCTTTTTGTTTTAAGTTTCACTTTCCTTTGTCCGCTTATTTCACACATACTCGAAGGCCTTCTCTTAGATAATTTCCATTTTTTGGTGTTACTCTTAATATGGTGATGATCGAGTGAGATTTCCGTTATACTAATCAAGGCAGGTAATATAAAAAGATCTTACATCTTATTCCTCTGTCTTCTTGGCGGTTAGTGACAAATCTTAAGTTAAGTGTCTTCTTTTCAAATTATTTAGTTGCCATTATGCATAAATTCCCAACAAATATACAAATGCATAAACTTAAGTTATAAATATAACTTAAATAAAAGACTCAAATAGCATAAAATAAATAGTAACTTGCATAATATAAATAAATTTATCTCATAATAGATTAAATAATAAAGCATAAAATTAAAGCCATAAATCGAATAAAGTATAGAAGTTATAAATTAATTCATAAACTTAAAATAAACAAAGTGTATAAGAACTGAAATAATATAAATTTGAGCAAAATAAATAGCATAGTATCTCAATAAAATTTCTCAAAATATAAAGTTGTCAATTGTAAATGTTAATTTCTAAATGATCGAACTTAAAATTATTTTTATTTAATTTCTTTTTAAAGATTTTCATCATGGTCTATGAGTCTGGCTTATCATCATGCACATTTAGTGCATGTTAGTTTTGTTCTTTCAAGGGTCACAGTAATATCTATAAGTCAGGAGTCATCATATTGTCCATCAGTGATGTATAAAATTTCAAGTAAGGTATTGATAATTTAATAGCTCAAATTCGTCTATAATAAATTTTACTTATGGTTAGATATAATATTTTACTATTAATATTTATCCCTTAGAGAAATTACCATAAATATTGACAACTCAAAATAATGTATCAGTATAAAAATAATATTATAATAAAAAGAATCTTAATAATAATAATAATAATAATAATAATAAGCAATAATATAAAGGAATATTACATACATTAACTTGAAAGAATAAATAGAATAAAGCTGAAATAATATTAAGCAATAATATAAATTAACATTAGATCAAATAACTTGAAACGATAAATAAAATATATTGTAATGATAATTAATATAGAGCAATAATATAAAAGAACATGATATAATTTGAGACAATAAATAAAATAAATTGCAATAGGAGAAATATTGAACAATTTTAATATAAAAAAATAATAAATAAAATAACTTAGAATAATAAAATATATTACAATAAATAAATAATCAAGAGCAATGATATAAAAAAATATCAAATAAAATAATTTGAAATAAATTATGATACAAAAATACCAAATAAAATAACTTGAAATATAAAATAAATTATAATAATAAATAATAATAAATAATAATATAAAATAATATAATTTATAATAAATAAATATAACCATAATTTTAATTTATAAATAATTATATTATCTACCTTAAATTATTATAGATAATGAAAAATGATACGTATATACCAAACTTTTATTTTTCCGCTTTTTGATTTACTGTACTCATTTCTCTTTCCCCTTCTCTCTAATTTTTTTTTTTTTTTTCTGACGGTGAATTCCCTCTCCCTTTTTATTGCTTCTAACTATACGCAATTTGTCTTCAATTTCTTAACCGTGAGCCAGCCCTAGATATTTATAGAATTTGAAACTTAACACAACGTCATCTGTGACATTTTAGTCATTTATTACCACCTGGATAATTCCTTGCCCATGTTTTACGTTTCTGACTTTAGTTATTCTTTTTTTTTTTTTAATGTCTTGCCCAAGTTTTACATTGCTGACTTGAGTTAACTTTTTTTTTTTTTAACACTTTAGACCATATTAGTTATTACAAGGGCGTGTCTTTCTTCTTTCTTTTTTTTTTGTTTTATAATTATAATTATATTACTATTTGTATTTATTATTACTATTGTTGTTATTATTTTATCTCTCCTATTATTAATATTTGATATTATTTCTTATCTTAATAAATAGAGTAATATATTTTAGAGTTGTTATTACTAATTATAGTCTTACTTTAAAAGTCAATGACTTTACTTTAATTATTTGATCAATCAATTATTGTTTTAATAGATCAAACAAATTAAATTACTCTACACAAAATATTTTATGATAAAAAGAGATATTACACCTAAAATAATGAAACTAGAATTTAAACATATAATATATGTTCTAATTCTTTAATAAATCTAAACATAAAATTTCAAATTTTACAATTTTGGTTTCAACATCCAAACAGACGCTAACATAAAAGATAAACTAACAATTTAAAATAATAAGATAAGATAAAACAAGATTCCAAAAATAAATAAAACAAAATCATGAAAACAATTAAATTATTATTCTTGTTCTATCACTAACATCTTTTGAGTGGAGGAATAGCTATATTGTAAGTAACTTTCATTTTTTTTGTGGAGTAGATTTCGAAGGAATTGTAGGTAGATTTAAGTTACAGTTTTGATCCCATTTCTTATATATATATATATATATATATATATATATATATATATATATATATATATATATATATATATATATATATATATATATATAAAATTCTTATTCATATTGTATTAATGCATTATGTTAGTTGCCAATACATGGACGATTAGAGTTGTAGATACTCCTTCCTCTTAACCAATGATCTTGGGTTCAAGTGCTAGATATGAAATAATCGGTGTTAGGAGAGCTATATCCCATGGAGTCTTAAATGCTTGAGTAGGATTGCCTCTAATGAATGATACTTGTGGGAAATTTAAAATAAAAATGTACAATGTTAAGGAGGGCGGATCTGTTATGTGGAACTATTCAGGAACAGATCTGGAAAATATTTAAAGGGGGTAAAAAAATATTAATCATATATTATCAAATCAATGTTATGATATGTGCCAAAAATATTATCAAATGTAATGACATATTATCAAGTGTCGGGTTGGGTCAAATTAGTCAAGTTCCTATAATAGGGTCCAGATATCAGTGATTTTATTATGACAAAAAAGCATATTTTATGTATGTATCATATTTTTACCAAAGTTGAGCACAACATCTTTCAAAATTCATCTGGGGTGAGGAAGAACAAAAGGCTTTTGATCAAATCAAAGAAAGTCTTGCTAATCCCCTAGTACTTACCCCTCTGGCTCTTAGTAGGCACTTAAAACTATATATTGCAGCCACTGATAATTCCATCAGCATTTTATTAGCTCAAGATGCCGAGGATGGTATAGAGAATGCAGTGTATTATATGAGCGATTGCTCAATGATGCCAAGACAAGGTACACACCAATTGAGAAGTTGTGTTCATCCTTATTCCATGCATGCACCAAGTTGGAATATTATTTTTTACCAAAGGAAGTCTTGGCTATGTGCAAGATTGACATTGTTAAATAACTGCTAAATTGGCCAGTCCCACAAAAGAGACTTATTGAATGGGCTATAAAGTTCAACACTTTTGCTTTGAAATACATTCCTTTAAAGGCTGTCAAAGGCCATGCTTTAGCCAATTTTCTGGCAGAACATCCTTGTGTGGATATTCGAGATTTAATGGACAATTACCAAAGATATTCAGCTAGAATCTTGGATGTTGGCAATTGATGGATCCAAACACCAGAAAGGAGTAAGGGCTAGAATTGTAATTACTAGGGTTGAAAGCAAGTATATGTGTTCATTAGATTTACAGTGCTCTAATAATCAAGCCGAATACTAAGCCTTGATTTTGGCTTTGAATTTACTCTTGACCAGAGATGCTAAGGTAATTAAAATCACAAGGGATTCCCAACTTATGATCAAATAGTCGGTAGGAGATTGTAAGTGTAACAACCTAACACTAATGGAATCCTTGGAGTTGGCTCGTGCTCTCTTGTAGCAATTTGTTGAGGTGACAGTTTCCTATGTTTCTTGGAGAAACAATGAAATTGCTAATGAATTAGCATAATATGCTTCTGGATTTCAGTTAAACCAAAGTGAAATCAACTACATGGAAGCCAAGCACAGCCAAATGAAAATAAAGACTGGAGACAAAAACTCAAGCAATACTTGAGCAACCTCTAAGGCGGAATATAAGTTAAGCAAAAGACTTTAAAATATGTAGTAATTGATGATGAGTTGTTCAAGAGAAGCTAAGAACGATTATTGCTAAAATATGTAAATGACATTGAAGCCAAGAGAATCAAGCATGAAGTGCATGAAGGAATTTGTGGGGCACATAAATCTGGCCCAAAGATGAGATGGCTAATCCATCAACATGGATATTGTTGGCTTCCCATCTCAATCTATTACCTTGCCTATGTAAGAGAATGTGAGGTGTAACACCCTTCCAAGTACAATACTATGCTTAAGTTATAGCACCACTCTCAAGAGTTGTTACTGTTACCTTAATGGACCTTGTCTGATAACAACCTCTGGTCATCCCCAATATTCCTTGAACTATCTGGAGATAATATGGAAAGATAGTGAGAATTATAAATTCTCAGTAGGATTCAATTAACTATCACATATCATGTCATCATTATTATCTTTAGCTGCTTTGGTTTATTATGAAAAAGGTGAACATGTTAATAGACTTTTCAGTTTTATAGTTTGAAAACGTATTATCCGAAATAGAGTTCATTTTAGTCATCCACTTGATAAACAGAGATGAACTTCAAACAATTAACTTATCAACATGAAGGACAAGTAATCATAATGTAACGATTCATAATAAGATATAGCACAATTGAATAACATGCAGAGATGGATGCAAATAACTTCTTGATGTGAGCACATTCATCTATCTTTAGTTTTCTTTACTTTCTTTTTCTTGGCACACGTAGGTATTACGTATCACCGTCCCTAGGGTGTGAGCTTAGACGTGCCTCTAATTAGAGGGATCTCATTTTGACCACGTGCCTCTAATTCGGAGGGATCTCATCTGGCTACTTGCCTCCAAGATAGAGGGATCTCATTATCATGTCACATGCCAGAGTATGATCGCCATGTCATACCCCATCGGGGTGTGATTGCTATGTCACACTCCTTAGGATGTGCAATCATCATCATATCCTTAATCATAAGGCTCATGTATGCATATGCTTCATAACTTATTTTTAAAACATCTCATACTTGCAAGATAGCCATGTATTCATCATATGAACATCCCTAACTCTCACATATTTCTACCAAAAATTTGGCAAAGATAATCTGATCAGATCTGTTTCTCCATGAATAGTGCCAGTTTCAACAGACAGTCAGTCATAGTAAGAGATCAAATATAATGCATTAATCTTTCAAACACCAACATGGAATTGCAGCACTTAGACTTTAATTGAACTCATATATGCATTAAGGTGCCAAATTCTTTAATTTTGGAAATTTTGCTCATATTCTTCAACTCTGCCCGTTTTTAGAAATTAAGCCTTAAATTCATTTTAACTCATTTAGACCTTAATTTTGTATATTTTGAAGTATTATGTGTCTAGTTTCTAACCTCTTTGGTCCCATCAAGTTTTGATATATGTATCTCAAGTTATTAACATTTTACTTGGGTATGTCCTGTTACTAGGCAGATTTGCCTATCAAAAACTAAAAATTTACTAAAAATAGAAAATTGGTTGAAATATACTAAATCTACATTGTTGTAAATCTAACTGACCTAGATTTTATTTCCAACAAGTTTCATCTCATTTGAGCAAGTGGAACTCGAGTTATGAGCCCATGAATTTGGGTAACCTCCACCGCCCTATTCTAGCCTGGCTAGGACTTAGGGAAAATTTCATGAATTACTGGGAACAACAGGGATTGAGTTAAGTTCTAAAATTTTTATGGCATGTTACTCTATGTCTTAAATTTCTAAAAAAATTGGTTTCACTCAATTTGAAGGAGTATAGGGCAAGTTATGCCCTTCGAAATCTAGTTTGCTTAGAATCAGGGTCAGAATCCTAGGGTAAACTTCAAAAATTCATATCTCACTCAATACTAATCCAATGGCCTTATATTATACATGGTTAGAAAGCTATAAATGTCTAGTTTGACATAGGCTCATGAAGTTTCGGTGGCCATAGGCTGAGCCGTACACTTCGCCAGTACGGACGCTGTAAGATTTTCTAGGTTTCAGATTCTAGTTTGCTATCTATCTTGTTTTTCATGCAAGATTCAATCTCAATCCCATCAAATACTTGATAAACCAGCCATAATTCATCACATAACCATCATATATCATCAATTACATGAATAGAGAAGAAATTCCCAACAGCCATCAACTCAATAAACTCAAGCAAAGAATCTGAATCCTACCTCTAGTTGATGCAAAACTAGCTAGACTTGAGTTCTTGGTGTAGGAAGTAGGTGGAGCTTGGAGATTTGGGAAAGAGGAAGTGTGGAAGAAAAAGAATGAAGGGAGAGAAGTCAGCATGAAAGAGAAGCACGAAAATGAGGGGAGTTGGAGGGGATTTGGTGTTTCAAAACTTGAGGAATGACTTGTGATTAGTGAAGAGGTGTATGGTGCATGGAAGACCAAATCTCTCCTCTCCATGGGCACCATATGGCACCACCTATATGGGGGAAGAGTGGCAAAGTTTAAGCCACTCATGTTAAGATTTTTAGTGTGCAATCCTACTAATTCGATTTTGACAGTTTAAAATACCGAATCTTTACCGATTTCCCTCAAATCAGTAAAACATTACTAAGTAAATTTGTGATATTTTCTATATCTCTATTCTAATATTCTCAAGTCTAATCTCTTTAATTAACACTTAATTAACTCTTAATCAATATTTAATTAACTTCTAATTAATTCTACACAGTCAATAAAGTCAGATAAATAGATTAACATTGTAATTTAAATGTATTGTAATTCCGGATGTTATACTGAATAATTTCTCATAGTCTTTTACATAACAATCTAAATTTCTTTTAGCTCTAGTATTTGTAATTCATCCCTAATTACTCTTATTTTTCTAATAAATTGATTAAAGCGCAAATCAATTGCACCGTTTCTTTGGAATTATTATATTTTCACTTTTTCGTAAATTCTTTAGAAATTTCTATTTGGTTTCCGTAACTAGTGGCATTTTCGTAATATTGAGCAAGTCTAGGGGCATCCTATATCATTTCACATATGAATACCTCTGTGGCTTAATCAGCCGAAGTTTAGGTTTCTACGTTTTCGCTACGTGATTCTACTTTGTTTAAAACCTTATTCTACTAATCCTATTGATATAGAAACCTAAATGTCATTTTCTAAAAAGTTCAGGGTAAGGTTGTAAATAATAAAAATTTGCCCAAGGATATTTTCATCATTTCCTATTACGTTCTATGGGGATGTTACATGAGGCTTGCCAAATAAATGGACTATTCCAAAGAGTGCCAGCCGAGGAATTGCATACAATTGTAAAACCTTGGCTATTCAGGGGCTTGCTATGAATTTAATCAATAAGATTTACCTTCCATTATCTAAGTGCTATACATTCATCATTGTAGCCACAGATTATTTTACTAAATAGGTGGAGGCTCAACCATTTGTCAATATAACCCTGATGTAAATAGATTCATCAAGACTCAAATCATATATAAATTTAGAGTCCCTAAAACCATAATTATAGATCAAGATACTATGTTCATAGGAGAAAAAAAAAGTTTTTCCCCTACAATTTGGCTTTTGATAATCCATTCTTCTTATTATTATGCCCAAGCAAATGGGTAAGCGAAGACTGCTAATAAGATCTTGATAAATATGATGAAAAAGGCTCTGGAGGATAAACCGAGGAAATAGCATGAAGTCTTATCCAAGGTCCTATAGGCCTATAAGAATTCTAAAAATAATGCCACCGGTTTAACCCCTTACTGGCTGACATATAGGCAAGATGCCATATTGCCTTTGGAATTACCTGTGAATTCCTTCTAAGTAGCAAAACATCATGGACTACAACCAAAGGAATACTTTCAAGCTATATTCCAAGTGCTTGACTTAGCTAATGAAGATAGGTTAATGGCCTTAGAGAATATTCAGGCTAATAAAGCAAAGCTGTCAAAATTGTATAATAAAAAGGTTAAGTTAAAATACTTTGTTGAAGTTGATCTAGTATGAAAAGTTATACTACCTATTGGAACTAGAACCACTAAATTAAGCAAGTGATCGCCTAAATGGGAAGGGCCTTTTATTATTACTAAAGTTATTTATTGTGGAACATACAAGCTTGCTACTTTAGAGGAAGATGAGTTGGCAAGGAGTGTAAATGGAAAGTATTTAAAAAAGTACTAATCAATTATGTGAGAGGTAATTGATATTAAAGAAACCTAAGGTGTCAACTACAAGCCGGTTGAGTAGCTAGGAAAAATATGAAATGACAAAAGAAAAAACAAAAGTTTAGGCGATTGAAGTGGGTCACTAGAGGGATTAGTGAATTGATCCCTAATTGCGACAACTTCCTTAGAATACGTGGTCTCTCTAGGTTGAGCATCTGTAGGTTGCTCACCTCCTTTGACTTTTGGAACTTCCAACTGAGCAAAAACGAGCTCAAGAAGAGCGGTAGCCAATTTAGGGCCAGAAAACTTCTACGAAGGCTTGTTCAAGGGAGACGAAGGAACTTATGATGTCAGTAATCACAAAGGCTATAGTCGCATTAGCAGCCTTCTTCTTAGCTATAGCCAACAAGCTTCAGCACTCTGCCCATGATAGCTCCACTTCGATTAAGCCTTGTATACCACTTTCCACCTCGCTTTCCAAGATCTGCTCTCTTTCGACAAGGGTATAGATCTCTTCATTTAATGTCTTGGCCTAGTTATATAGTCGAAGCTTATTCTTGGAGTTAACTTTGAGATTCGTGGTGATAGAAGTATGTTTTGGTTCAAGCTTGTGTAATTCTGCTTGAAGCTTGGTGATCTTTGCATTGATTTCAGCAATTCTACCCTGCGTTGATCTCAAACCGGAAGTTGTTAATTTCTCATTGCTGCCTAGCTCCCAGTCGGCTAATTTGTTAGCATAGAGATTGGCTCTTTCATCAAGTTTGGCAAAGAAATCATTGGGGAGAGGTACTCCCTATACTAAACCAAATAATTGAGCCAAACAATGAGGATTGTAAGACTCCAAAGACGTCCTGTTATACCTAGATCATGGCTTTACTCCATTAAAGAGGTCATAAGCTGTTAGCACACTACTCCATTGAAAGGCCACATGGGAAAGGTCCAAATTGTTGGCCGAGAGAAGTCTTTGCCAAATCCAAGTAGGCCCACAACACCAATCCTCATAGGACAAAACTGAAGGAATGTCCGAGTCCTTATTCTGACAAGGATGTTGGCTACTTCATAGGCCGGGAGTGAAAGGAACGAGAAATTGGTGTAGTAGTCACTATAAATTACCGAATGGATGGTGCGGTCAGAGTAGCCTTGGCAAAAAACTCTAAGACATAGTATTAAATCTAAAGCTGCAAAAACCAAAATGGCCCGAGTACTAGCTTTACCAATTCCCCTTTCTTTATTTGAGACATGATGGCAAAGAGGCCCTTGTATAACAGTGAGAGAAAGAGGGCTCCAATGTTGACGTAGTTTCAATTGATGATAGCGCGAACTCTCCTACTACAACTACCGAACTAGTGCAAATGAAGAAACGGCAGATCGAAAATAAAAGAGATGCCTTGTGCTCAGTCTCACCCACAAGGCCGCTCCCTCTGTTGAAGGCGTTAATGAATATTGAGTAAGCATTGTTCTTCTTGTTAACTTGGAAGCCCAAGTCATTGCCAGTGGAGGAAAGGTATTTCATCTTCATCTATTGGCAAACCAACGATAGTCTCCGCGTCATGTAATATGGGGCTTGTCATGCCGAACGGTAACATGAAGGCATTCACCCATGTATTCCAAAGGCTGAGGAAGCCATATAGAAGCTCAAAATTCGGCGAGATCTCTTTCTTTAAAAGAAGGATCATGTCATAGATGCCTATCTCCTTCCATTCCTTGCCCTTCTTGTTGACCACCCTATCGAGCCATTGAATATATGGATCCGAAGGGCTTGACTTGGTAGAAAGCTCGGAGGGAAACTTGTGGATATGAAACCATGGAGCAACTAGGGGCAACTCATAGTCAAGTGGAGAAATGAAGGAGTTAGCTGCAGCCAAACCTTGATCCAAGTCCTAAAGAGTAACGTCGAGGATAAATGTACTATTCTCCTTATGAAAAACTTTGAGAGTAAGAGGGTTCGAAAGGGCTGAAGCCATTTTTCTAGCTAGGGAAAGTTCGAAGGAAAAATGAAAAGAAGATAAGGAAGAGAAAGAGGAGGATTTGTGCACAAAATTATTGTGGCCAAGAAAGATATTGGGATTTATGGAGTTGGAAGAAGTAGAAGACATGGTAGGGCAAGGTAACTACAGGCAAGGTAAATATCATCGAATGAGAAGAAGAAAGAGGCGCAATGGAGTAAGTAAAATGACAAATGTTCACTAGCTAGATTTTATACTTGCCATTTAGGCAAAGAACTAGCCATTATTACAGCTCATTTACAGCGGGTACATAGTTAATGGCTATTTAAAATAGACAGGTGGTTAAAATTGAGTCGTTGCATTAAAATAACCTTAGTAGTAGAAGTTAGCTAGCCTAATGTAGGGGACAATATGTTGGCATCAAAACATTAATAAGTAAGAGACTTAGCCGAGAGTAACTTCGATTATGCCTTTAACAATAGCTGAGTCATAATTAGAGAGCCAATAGAGAAAAGGCCAACATAGCAAGAAAGGTTGCCACTCAGGTCATAACTGAACACACATGGCAATACCACTAAAGTAAGATTGCTTAAAATGGCCATCCAAGGGTCCAAAAAGAAGCCGAGGACAGTCAGAGCAATTACTAAAAGGGAAATTTTGGATTGGGCTCTGTCTATAAATACAAGAAGATTTAGCCATTGCAAAGGATCCCCAAAAATCAAGAACACACCACTTTACTTTACTTTTATCTTTCCATTTAGTTTCATGCACTTTAACCTTTTAATTTTTAGCCTTTTAGCCTTCTAGTCTTTCAACTTTTAGCTTTCTTCATGTGTACCATGTGATTCTATTGAACTTCCCATAAAGATTCCAGATTGGAACCTATGGAGATTTCATTGTAATTGATTGGAGTTTCAATACAATTTTTGTTGGTTACACTGTATTTTCATTTGCTTGTGGTTTTGGTTACATTTCTTATTGATCTTAGCCAAGTGCTAACCATTGAGTAACTTGGAAACCCATATCCAAAATGTAGATTTCTCTCCTTATAATAATTATTTGACTCTTGGAATCAAAAGCTTTGACTAGCCGATTTCAAGATCTAGCACGCTTCGCACACTAACTCAATCTTATCATGGCCGAAAATAAGCTTATCTTAGCTTATTTGAGAATGACCCTATGGCTAGAAACTGGTTATCCAAAGCTTGTGTGGAAGTTAAAAATTCCACAAAGGCTTAAAACTTTTATATGGTTGGTTGTCAATAAAGCCTTACTTACAAATAGTGAACGGTAGAGGAGAAACATGACTGGAATTGATACTTGTATCCTTTGTGGTGCTTCTCTGTAAACAATGCTCCATGCTTTAAGAGATTGTTATTTTGCTAAAGAGTTACAGATTAGCACTAGACACAAGTTCATTAAAGATTCTTTTTTCTAACAACCTTTGAGGTGTTGGTTCAAAGATAATATTTGTGATAAGTCTCAAAAATTTCAAGGGATTAGTTGGTTCTTGTTTTTGTTACAACATGTTGGTCTTTATGGTGTCGTAATCTTTCTATCTTGGAAGGAAGAGATAATGCACATTTGTTTTTGTTTTTTAGAGTTATGAAGTTAGTCAAGGAATACAAGCATTGCCTATATCTTATGATTGCTACAAAGAGGAACATAAAAGTAGCTTGAAGTCCACCACGAAAACATTGGATAAAAGTCAATACAAATGGTTCTTTTATAAGCAAATCTAAAGTTGCTTCTTGTGGAGGGATTGAAAGGAATCATGATTGGCAATTTCTTGTTGCTTGGAGTATCAATCTAGGATGTTGCACTATAACAATAGTAGAGCTTTGGGGTGTCTTTCTGGGGCTTTTTTTTAAGCCATAATTTAGGCTATGTTAGGGTGTGTTTGTTTTAGATTTTAAAAAAAGTGATTTTAAAACTTAAATTTTATATATAATAGAAAAAGTTAAAAACTGATTTTTTTTAAAAACTATTCTTTTCAATTTTTTCAAAAAAATTAAAAATTGATTTTTTTTAGAATCTGATTATTTTTAAAAATTTATCCAAATATATGAATATTAATGTTTTTAATAAAAAGTGATTTTTTGTTAAAAAAAAGCACAAACAAACACACCCTTAACGTATGGGTTGAAATGGATTCTTAGTGCTTTTCAGCTCATTCAATAGAAGAGCCCAATATGGCATGTCCATGGGGCTCTTATCAATGTTGCTTTTTTTTTAGAAGCAAATAGGGAGTTATTTCTTCTAGAAGTAAAAATAGTAGAAGAGTGAAAAAAGTCGCCATCAAATTTCGAACCCATTACTTTTTACACTTTTGCAATTCTATTCTTAAATTTTTTTCTTAAAAATATCACTCTCTATATACTAATATTATAATTTTATAAGAAAAAAAATATTTTTATTTTATCACATCTAAATATTTTAATAATTTCTGATTCTTATAAAGAATAATTCTATAATTATATTCAAATATAAAATAATTTTTTACTTCTTTTTTTACTTTTATTTCTAATTCTATTTTTAAAAAAATATTTCTCCTAAAATTTTAAATAAATGAGTCCAATTTGTTGAGGATTGAAATACAGAGGTAAGGCATATCCATTGTGAAGCTAATAGATGTGCCAATAAATTAACAAATTATGCTCATAGGTTGTCCCTCGGCCTCGCCTTTTTTGATAGACTTCCTGATTGTACCTCTGGATTTTCCTGTGGATCTTTCTAGATATAGTTGGACCTGGTTTGTCCATGTGTAATTTCTTTTGGGCTTAGACCCCAATGTATATAAAAAATATAAAAAAAAAAATAGAAGCCAGCTGCAAAAGTTACGTTAAAGATAGGGTTAAGGATATTTCACACATTATAAATTCAAAGCTTAGTAAATTTACTACTTATCACAATTTTATTTTATAGAATGTCATTTTCAGAGGGATATACGATCTCTGTATAGAAGTTATATTTTGAAATTTAAACTCTATCTTTAACTTAGAGACTAAAGTAGCGTATAATTTAGCTCACTTTTTTTTTTTGTCACACAAAGCAAAAATATTAGTTTAATCTATATAATATATAAAGAGGAAATTCACTTATGTTATCATGTAGCAACTTCAAATAATAATATGTGTAAATTTTAATTTTAAAGTATGTCAAAGTTGAACGAGGATAAAATTACTATTTGAAAATTATTATTTATCTCTTCATAATTCATAACATCCATTTAAATTATAACAAAAATAAATTAATAATACTTTACATAATATAATAATAAAATTTTTTGGGTCAAAAATAGAACTTAAGATATAAAAAAAAATTAAAATTTCAAAATTTCAAAATTTAAAAAATATATCCCTAATGTTAATATTTTAAATTTCTTTATTATATATGAGAAGAGATCAATTTGCACCCGTATAAATTAAATTTAAATTTTATATTATTATTGAATAATTTTTTATTAAATAATTTTTTGACTAAACCCTTACTTTTTTTAATATATATAAGATCACAAGTTAATTTTATAATTGGAGATTAATTTTTATATATTAATAAGATAAAATAATTTTATATTATTAACTAATAAAATTTGAAAAAATAATAAATTTAATAAATAATTATCATGATAGATAATTACTTATCATAATTTAATATTTATCTTAAATTGATATTTATCTTAAATTTTATTGATTGATATTATAAAATTAAATTAATACATAAAAACTGAATTCTAAAATAATTTTCATTATTTTTTTTTGGGTACATTACTAACCTTTATTAATTGCGGAAGCATAGAGTTATTTAGTATCTCCACAAAAGTCATTGGTTTTAAGACTTAATTTCATATCTTTTTGGGTACATTACTAACTTTATTAATTGCGGAAGCATAGAGTTATTTAATATCTCCACAAATGTCATTGGTTTTAAGACTTAATTTCATATTCTTATTTTAAGGGGTAAATGGTGCTAACCATTTTAATAAACTTTTTGTGATATACATTAATTATCCATTTTTTTTATGCTTACATTAATTATCTTTTAACTTTAAGCCAGTTAAATCCCAAAAAGAATCACAGTAATTAAAAAAATATTTTTCATGCTTAAAACTAAACTGATACAATTATCAATTTAAACTTCATGTAAATATATAAACAACATTAAAAATAAAAAAATTACACCAGATAAATAGGAGTACTAAATTAAAAATAGATAATCTAACTCATTATCATCATTATCTAATCTAATCTATTCTAATAATAATTCAAATACAGCTTTATCTCAAATAATTTAAATCTTCTTGATAATAAGCCAATCTTATCTCAAATAATTTAAATTTTGAAACGAAATGATAAAAAAATCACGTAGCAACAAAATTAAAATACCCACCGATAATCTCCTTCTCTTCTTGACACTTTCTGTCGGCTATTAAATTCCTCCCTGCATCTGCATCTCTCCTTCCAGACGAAATCTCACGTTCTCTCTCTCTCTCTCTCTCTCTCTCTCTCTCTCTAACTAATCTGCCTCTCGATCTGTTCGTTTCGCACCGACGCCTGATCCGCATTCCTCTGCATTCCGTAAGCAAATCTCACCTTCTTCTAATGTTTGATCTCGATTGAGTTTCTATTGATCCGTTGCAATTATGTTCTTTTTGGTGATTTGGCTTCTTGATGTGTTTGAATTTTGATGCCATTGTTTTTTAAATCCTTTTATTTTTTTTTGCAGCCACACAATGACGGAGGAGGAGGTGGTGAACGTGGGCGGCGGCGAAATCTCCGATTCCGGCCACGACGGCGATCAGCACAAGATCAAAGGCGAGTACTGCAATGGCGGCGTCGCTCCTCACGAGAACGGTAGTGTCGGTGGCGGCGAGATTGCCGGCGGCAACGGCTCCGGCGATGTCGGCGGCGATTCCAGTGCGTCGGATCTCGTCGTCGTTGAGAAGGTAGAAGGCAAGCCTCTCGGTGAATCTGACGTGGCGGTTTCTGGGGCTGCTGCTGAAGCTGAATGCGAGTGCGAAGAAGCGGTTAATAACAAGCAGGAGAATGATTGCGAAGAGAAAACGGAAATTAGTAACGGAACGATCCCTGTCGGTGGAGATGGTCAAAACGACGAAGGATCTGTCGTCGTTTCGGACGTTTCGGGAGATAATAAGAAGGACGTTACTGATGCGAACGAAATAATTCACGATCGTGAGCTCGCTGTTGATGGAGTCAGCGTTGCTGATGCGAATGGAATTCATCAAAACGGTGAGATTCGTGGTGATGGGAATGGCAGTGATGAGAAGAAGGATGATGCTGTGACTTTTGTGGAGGGAGATGATGCTGATGCGAATAATGGCGGTCATAGCGAATTGGAAGAGATTGTGGCTGTTGAAAACTGTGTGGTGAATAAGGGAGAGAGTGAGATTCCTGTTGCCGTAGGTGGAGTCTCAGCTACTACGGATGTGAAGGAATGTGGTGACGAAGATGGTCAAAGCGAATCAGTAGAGAAGGCGCAGATCGAGTCTGTGGATTCTGTGGGTGGAGATGAGAAGCAGGATGGAGGGAATGTTGTGGAGGAGGGAACAACTGAATCTGTCTCTGATGCTGTTTCGGATGAGAAGCCGGTTGTGGAGGAAGTTGCGGATCGCGAATTCCAGAATGTGGTCAATGGAGATGTTAAAAATGGTTCTGCTGACACTGAGAAGGATGAGATTCCTGTTGTCGTTGATGGAGTCCCTGCTGCTACAGATGTGAAGGAATGTGCTGGTGAAGATGCTCAAATCAGTTCGGATGTGGAGAAGGCGAAGGTTGAGATTCTATCTGAATCGGATCATGGGGATAAGTGTGTGGTTGATGCTGATGTTCAAAACGGTTCGGCGGTGCTGGAATTGAGCAATGAGATTACTGTTGAAGGTGAACCGGGCTGCAAACCGGAGAAGCCTGAGGAGGAATCAGGAGAGGAACTGGTTCCTGAAGGAGAAGATTCATCGGCCTTAGACAGCTCAAATATAGCTGGAGATGGTAATGTTGTGTCTGACGTGAATGACAATGTGGTGGAGATCGAAGCTGAGCCTTCGAACATTGCGGTGGACAGTGTAGCTGAACCTTCAAACGTTGCACTGGAGAGTGAAGCTGAACCTTCAAACATTGCGGTGGAGAGGGAAGCTGAGCCTTCAAACTTTGCGGTTGAGAGTGAAGCAGCTGAGCCTGCAAACATTGTGGTGGAGTGTGAAGCTGCTGAGCCTTCAAACATTGCGGCTGAGAATGAAGCTGAACCTTCAAACATTGTGGTGGAGAGGGAAGCTGAGCCTCCAATCATTGCGGTTGAGAGTGAAGCCGAACCTTCAAACATTGCGGTGGAGAGTGAAGCTGAGCCTTCAAAACTTGTGGTGGAGAGTGAAGCTGAACCTTCAATCATTGCTGTTGAGAGTGAAGCTGAGCCTTCAGCTGATGGTGAACTTTCTGTTGAACGCGAAGGCGGCGGTTGTGGAGATGAAGAGACAAAACCAACCGGAGAAGGATCTAGCGCTGATGATTTGGAGGGACAGAATATGGGCTCAGAGGTAGTGAAAAGGCCGTTCTACTATTTGATCAGGCTTCCAAGATACGATGATGATGAAAATATAAAAGATCAGATAAAGATTGCTTTCCACCAAGTAGAGGAGAAGACTAAGATTCGAGATGCAATTCGAGCTGAAAGCCAGACTGAAAAGGTCACCAATCAGCACAGCAAATCTTATGTTATTTTTTATGTTAGAAAAAAATGAAAAGAAAACCTTTTTATGATTTTGAGGCCAATGTTTGATCTTAGACAATTTTTAAATGATAATGTGATCAGGCCAGTTGTAAGGAGTCAGGTCAAGAATTTAGAGCTGCATTAGCAGCAGAGAGAGCTGCCCGTGACTTGCTCAAATCCAAACGCCAGGAAATGGATTCAGTTCAATCCACAATGAACAGATTAAACAATGCAATTTCTGTTGGGGATATAGATGGCAAGGTATGCTTCGATTTTCTTCTGGAAATATTTATAAGAATTTGATTCTTCTGTCTGTTTTGTTCTGCTTATTTCTCTGATATGTGTGACTTATTGGCAGATAAGAAACATGGAACACATGATTGAGCATGAAACGCTGCCTCTAAAGGAAGAAAAGCAATTGATACGTCAGATCAAACAATTGAAGCAGAATCGTGAGGAGCTGTCTTCAAGTATGGGGAAGCAGGATCAATCACAGCAATCTCTAGATCACAAAGACAGTATTGAAGAGAACTTGAAGGTATTAAAGTCAGATTGCTTCTGTTATATTTCATGAATTCACCACCTTTATCCCAAGCATATCAAATATGTGTAGTTATTTTTGGGGGATTTCTGATGTCTATGATATTGTTATTTGATTTATTTCAATATTTTCAGCAATTACAGCTTTTGAAGAAGGAAGTGGAATTGCTTAGAAACAATGTTCAGAAGGCTGAGGCGGCAACTAAAGCTGCAAAGAAGAAATATGATGATGAATGCAATAAACTGAATGAGACATCTGCTCGGTTTAAGGCTGCTGATGATGTTCGCCAAGAGGCATATGCAAAGTTACATACTTTGAAAAAACAATTGCATGAGAAGGTATGCTCTTACTTCCTTTCCTTATCATTTCCCTTTGAGAAAACAATTGCATGAAAGGTATGTGTTGATAAGAACAGAGGAAATTTACTCTCGGATTGTTTTGTTTTCATTATTGAAACTTGGGACCTGCTTATTAAGGAGGAGGATATACAAAAGATTCATTTAATACTTCTCATTTTTAGGAATAATTCTGTATGAGTGCCAATACTAGCTTATAGCAATCTAGTTGCTCACTAAAAGTACACCAAATGGCTTCTATTAGAACAGTGAAGTAATAACAATACATCGAGGGTTGATGTCATTCTAGTACATGACTAATATGCCCCTGTGTGGTTTGCTATTTGATATTGCTCTTCAAACGGCACGCACCTCTCTGGATTTATGCTTATGCGGTGTTTGGGCAATAATTTCTCGTTTTTGAGATTAGTATATTATCTGGGGGAACTCACCACACTGAATGTAGTCTGGAAAGTAATGTTCGTAGCTATACATATGTATATTATCAAATCAACTTTTTTCTTTTTTAACTTTTTCTAAAATGTTATTAGTCATATATAGTTGTGTTGTGCTGGATTTTCATTTTTTTCACTAAGCATATTTTTGTTCCCCTGTACTGCAGAGCAAATATTTTTGGGAATACAAAAATGCTTCAAAGAAAGGGCAAGAACTAGCAGCAGAAGGGAAGAAAGAGGAGCTGCAATGCTTCTGTATTGATCAGGTAATACTTTCATACTTAGAAGTTAGAACAAGTAGAGAGATTATCTTTTCTCTCTTGCACCCTATTAGCCAAATAAACTTGAATTAAGCACTCTCGAATAAGCTGTTTAGGTTGAGAGAATAATGGAGCTGTGGAACAAAAATGATGAGTTCAGAAGGGACTATGTCCGCTGCAACACCAGGAGTACCCTGAGGAGACTGCAAACGCTGGATGGACGTTCGCTTGGTCCTGATGAAGAGCCACCAGTAATTCCCAATGCATTAACTGAAAGAGCCTCCAAAAATATTTCTTTGGTCTCGCAGTCAAACCTGGAACAAGAAAAGAAATCAACACCAACAGAATCTGTTGACGTAAAGGCTGAACCCGTACCAAATGTTGTGGTACAAAAAACTGAGAAAAGTCAGCCAACTAAAGCCAAAAAGCCTGCAAAACCTGCCCCTTTGGAGAAATCAGTGGCTGCAATTCCTCGTTGGGGGGATGAGGATGAGCCTGAAGATACACCTGAATTACCAGTGCGAACAAAGGAGGAAGAGGAGCAGATCTTAAAGGCTGAAAAGGCAAGAAAGGAAGAGGAAGCAGCAAAGTTGAAGGAGAAGCGAAGGCTAGAGGAGATTGAGAAAGCTAAGGAGGCAATGCTTAGGAAACAGCGTAATGCAGAGAAGGCCCAACAAAGGGCTGCCTTAAAGGCACAGAAAGAAGCCGAGCAGAAAGAAAAGGTAATAGCATAAATATGATTTTGACTCTTAGCTATTTATCTGTTGTTCTTCAACTATATATAACAACCACGCATTCATTTTTGGTGCAGGAAAGGGAGAAGAGATTAAGGAAGAAGGAAAGAAGAAAGGCTGCTTGTACTGAAACTGCAGAGAACACAGAACAAGAACCTGCTTCTGTCTCAGAAACTGTAGCAAGAAGTACTGAAGAATGTGATCAGAGTGAGAAACCAGTTGAGGTAACAAAAAGGCCGCAGAAACCATCACAATTCACAAGGCAGACCAAGGCAAAATCTATGCCCCTGCCTCTTCGCAACCGAGGGAAGAGACGAATTCAACCATGGATGTGGGGTCTAATTGCTGTTCTGGCTGTTGTTGCCTTGTTTTGCTTGGGGAATAACAGCTCTTTGAGATCTTGGCTGCAAGGCTCTGCTTACTGAGTACGCTTCAAACTAAATTTGCTTTTTGACTAAGCAATCACTAGGTGTTTCTCGGGGGATGTTACCCTTATATATTTATTACATTTACATACATACATCCATATAGGAGCAATTCTTTCGTGCCCTTACAATTTTTTTTTTCCAGCTAGTTTTGGTTTCTAGTCCTGATATTGTTTTCTTTAAACCGATTTGTTACTTTGCGATGTGATGTGATTTAACTGTTGATTGCGTTTGTGACCAGTTATGGTAATAAATTATTGTGATTGTGCCTTTTACATTCACTGTTATTTATTATTTATTTTTGAGTAAATCTTTATTTTATTCCTCGAATTATATAAGTACCATTTCGTCAGTCCTCTAAAGATCATGATCACATGGGTATGTGAATGTTTCACAATAGCTAAACTATTTATTCTCGTGTAATTTTATAGTCACTTTAGTTCTTCAAAAAGATTAATATAGTGTTGTTTTAAATTTTTGAGGAACTTATGCGATAATAATAATCTCTGAAGAACTAGTAACTAATTTGAGGAAACGTGTATCTTTTAAGAAGTATAATAGAGTTTCTCTTTACTTTTCTTCTTTCTATGTTGATTGCTTGTGATTGAAGGGATATAAGGAACCGTCGCTTTTTCATCTCTTCTTTCAACCATGTATGCCGTAACCATTTCAATTTGTTGCTTCAACCTTAGGCCATATTTCACTCGTTAAGCATAAAAATATTTCATCCTGCCGACTTTTCGTTTGTTGAAATGGTTTTTAGTCTCAGAAAATTTAACACTGAAAATAAAATGGAAAATGTTGGCTGATCCACGTATGCTGCATTACTTGAGTTTCCTATATAGGGTGTGTTCATAGTTGACGTATTCATGGTTTTTTTAAAAGTTGACGTATTCATAGTTACCTTGCGGTCTGTGTCTGAAGTGCTTATTATTGCTGTAAGCATTTATGAAATCTAGTGGTAATCCATAATTTGTTATAAGCTATGCTGCGTAGTGCGTAAACCGTGGAAAAGTTAGAGCCAGGATGAATGGAGTAATCATACTGTAGTCTTTAGTTCACCATAAATCTTACATATAACAAAATTTCAATTATTCAAAATATAATTTATAATTATAATATATAAATATTATAAAAATTATTGATTAATATATTATTATATATTAGACTCAACATAAACGCGAGTCTATACTGTCATTTTTCGGATGAATGGGGAGACCTAAGCGAACACTTGCGAAACACTTTTTTCCCCTTTTCCGCTTGTTATTTAAATTCTTTGTTGAAATCGTGGGTCAAAACGGGCTAATTGCGAACTTATATTTTAAATAAAAGTGTCCCTTTCTACTAGACATAAATTTCAGAAATTTTTATAACAATTACGAACGCAATTTTTGGTTGAGGTAAACAATGAGCTAAAGCTTTCTCTGAAATAATAATTTTAGAATTTGAATCTTGTGATATTGGGAATAAAGTTGAGTAAATAATCTTTTTGTTCTTAAAATTTTATAATTGATATCAATTTAATCATAAAATAATTTTTTATATCTATTTGGTCCTTATATTTTTGAATTTGGCATCAATTTGGTCTCACAGTCAAAATCTATTAACAGCATTAAGGAATATTCTATCTAAGTTGAAGTATTGTCCTCCAAAAATCATTAAAATTACAAAAGGTTAGAAAGTTAAAAGGAAAAATCTAATACAAAATTAGAAAATCCTCATTATCAGCACCCCATCAACCTAGCCACTCACCCCATGGGCTTGATGGGTGGTTGAGGTGGGAAAAAGTAGAGATGGCAATGGATATCTATTGAAACAATCGAGAACATTCCTCCTGCCCTCCGTCCCCATTTAGAATTTGGCCATCCACCTTGTCTTCATCTCTATTGTGGGTCTCCATTCTCCGTTTCCAGCAGGAAAATCCCCATAGATATTCGCGGTATTATACAAAAAAATTTAAAAATAGTTCAAAAAGAAAATTTTGAAAAAAAAATCTTAAATATGAATAAAACATTCATAAAAATTCATAATCTATTAATATATCCATAATCCATTGACATAACACAATCTAAATTAAAATTGAAGTGTATGATGCAAATCTACTAAAAGACAACTAAAAATATCCAAAATCTGAAAAACACAAACATCCAAATTTCATTGAGGGAGAATAGCTTGTTTGTTTTTTTTGTTTATATAAAGATATTTAAATAAATTCACATTAATGGAGATTTAGCGGATACTCATGAGGCGAGGAACTTATCCCTCGTCACCACCCCATTTACTAAATGGGGACTTTCCTCCCATTTTTGTGGAGACTAAACATATTTCCATCAATATCGGCTTTAGTGGGTTTTTTTGTCATCCCTAAGGAAAAAGGAGAAAGAATTTGGATGGAAAACTAGGGGAATTAGTTTTTTTTAAATTAGTTATCTAATTTTTTTGTTATTTTGATGATATAAGGAGGATAAATCTGCAATTTAGACAAGATGATTATTAATAGTGTTGGTGGGATTTGATGGTTAAATTAAATTGATATCAAATTTTAAAATATAGAGATCAAATTGATGTAAAAAAATTATTTTAGAACTACATTAATATCAAATATAAATTATTAGGACCCAAAAAAATTATTTACTCAATATAGCTTGGAATTGTAATTCACGTAAAGCCTAAAATTTGTTGTAAGCATACATTAAAATAGTCTCTGACATTTAAAAATCACCATTTTAATTGTTGATATTGTAATCCGTCAATCCAACCAATCTCCATGTTAACTATGGCAATTAAAGTTATCAGAAACATCTATGTGGCATGTTAAGTACCAAGCTGGTCATCTATGTGACACTTGTTTAGGAAATTAAATCAAATAAATTCCTAACATAAATAATATTGAGTCAAATTAATCCCTACATGTGCACTCACCTTTTGCATGTCCGACATTAAATTCTATCCATGTTCTTTCTAGTTTTCCTTGTTATCCACCTCTACAATGGCATATGCTATGATAAAAGAAAAATTCTTATTTCTTCCATAGAAAAATCTACTCTTCCTCCACAATATTATCTCAACCTTTGATTTCTCTCTCTCTTTCTCTCTTTTTTCCAAGAAAAATCAAGGACTCTCATGTGATGTGGAGTAAATCCACTCTTCTTCCATGGAGGAGGAAAGTATCACTCATGATAAAAATATCATTCTTAGCATCGTGTTTGTGCAGAAGAGAGTTGCCCACTATAATAACAAAGAAAATGTGTGGCACTCTCATCTCCCTTATGTCGCAAGTCACTATCTTCTTTCCATCAAGTCCTATATCACATTAATAATTCACATCTCTTAATGCCTGTGTCCCTCCCTTTATATCTTTGTCACATAACATATATCACCTGTTCATTCCACTTATCTTCATCATTGTCTGATAAGCAACCTCAACTGATGGGTGTCTACCACAGGCCTGCCATATTCCACTGACAGAGCCACCCCACTACACCCACCACCGCGAAAAAAGCTATTGTTCCTACCCTTTTAGCGTTTTTGGAAGCTCCTCATTACAACCATAGTCCTTGTATGCCTCATATTCGGACTCATAGTTCAACCCCGCATATTCAAGTTCTATGTGACCGAAGCTAACCTAAACAAATTTGACCACACCAACAACACCCTCCATTACAATTTCACAGCCCACAACCCTAACAAAGAGCTCGTCATCTATTATGACAGAGTGGAGGCCAATGCATTCTATGAGGGCTCATAAGGTTCGCCGCCTACGACGTGATCACTCACATGATGAACTCCTTTAGTCCTTTTGCTAGCACAAGAAGAGTACAAACTCTATGAGTGGCATTTTCTCGGGGCAGCTACTGTTGCTGCTTGACAATGATTGAAGGTCTAAATTAAGAGTTGTGTTAATTATTTGTATTCATGTTCGTTGGAACTTATTTTATGGAACTCATTTATGTGTTTCTTGATCATTAGTTGATAGTGGATCCCATTTTTTTCCCTAACCAATAATTAAGAGATGGTGAATTCTAAGGTATCTTTTTTTTTTAGAAGGGATTTAAAACCCTTTAATGACAAGTTGATAATTATATTAATTTAATCCAAATCTGATTTTTAGCTGACATAATTTTATTTAATTTTTGCAGAATTAACCTTTTGATATGTTGTTTTACAATTTAATCCTTACAATTAATTAATCAAGTAATTGATAAATATGATTAAGACTAATTTATTGTATTAAAAATCAAATTCTTAAATAAGAAAAATAAAATAAATTAATAATCATGTGTTCATCCTCAATTTGGTGTCTAAGAACGTAACTCTTCTTATTCATCTATTCGATCCCCATCCCCATCAAAGAATTTTTATAGAACCACTATTTCATAGTACTCAATAAAATATTATTCTTATTGATACGCTATTGAATTTTATTCAATGCCAGAGAAGGTACTTTCAATGGTTTGAACTCTAAATACCAAAGAGAAATCTGCTTTCCATCAGCGACCAATGGCAGTACTCAGACCATCGCCATTTGCGCAATACTGTATTGTAGGCTTAATTCCAAAAAAGATTTGAAATTGCAACAGAAATCTATTTTAGGTTGAATCTCAACTCGAATTTAAACTCAGCAAGCTTCTAACATGTTTGGGAGCCTGATAGGGAGCTACAGAATTGATTCAGAATTAATTCTAAGAGTTGTTGATGATATTTGATTGTTGACTTACAGAATCAATTTTGGCCTTCAGAATTGATTATGAAAGAAGTGAAAATTTTTTACTTTTTGTCAGAATTATTTTTAGAGAAACTATCAAACATAAATTACTTTACCTCAAAATTAATTCTAATAAAATCAATTTTATCTAAAATCAATTCTACACAAGCAAAACTAAACAGAAAAGTAATCAACTTTTGAGCAATTTTAGAAATTAAATTTATTTTTTTTTAATAATTTCAAACACAATGTTAAAGTTGATTTGTTATCTAGATACAAGGACATTGAAAGTCCATATGGCAAATTACAATATCATAGTTCATGAAGAATATTCTTTAAACACGCAGGTGCACATGAACGATTCCGCGGCCACCCCCTCCGCTAAACATTTCAATAGCCTTTGATTAGAATGAGGATATGGGCATTGCAATGACATCTCTCATGGATGAATAGGAAGAATTAGGGTTCTTGGCACCAAAATTGGGAACGAACCTAGGCCATAAATTTTTTATTTGTTTTAATTTTAGTTGTTAGAAAATTTATTTTTAATACAAAATGTTAATCTTAATGGTATTTATCAATTAGTTCTATAATTAATTGTAAGGATTAAATTATAAAACAAAATATTAAAAGGATAATTTTGAAAAAAATAAATTATGCCACCTAAGAATATGATTTAGATTAAATTGATATAAATATAATTGCTAATTTATCATTGGTACAGTTAGGAAAGGTTTCAAACCCCTTATAAGAGGAAGGATACTATAAAATTCACCTGAAAAGACATCTTAATAAATCTCATAAAACAAATCCCAACCATAAATATAAATTAACATTTTTGCTAACATTGTTACATGAAAATTCAAACTATCATAACTTCGTAACAATTTTTCTTCAATAATAACTTCCTAACAATTCACCCATATTGTTCTTTGAAGCTTGGGAAGGTGCTCCCTTTAGAGGATTTGAGAAAAAACTATGGATGGCAATGATGGATGCTATTTTTTGGACAATCTAGAATATTAGGAACAGAATCATATTTGAGCAGTTTAAACCAAATTGGGATTTTGAGATGGATCAGCTCAAGTTGCAGATGGGTTATTGGATTAAAACTTGGCGTGAGGACTTCCCATACACACCTGAGTACCTAGCTAATAATCTGAGTATTGTTAGGAAGTGGCATCGATTGGGATATGCTAGTAGAACCATTCGGTAATTCTATCATAGAATAAGATTCTGCAGTTGGCCCACTCTTGATCTTGGGCAATGGTGCATAGCTTATCTGTTTAGGCTGTTGTGTATGCATGGTCAGTTTATTCAACATGTCTGATATTAGCGTGATGATCAATATTAGATAGTCACTTTTGTTTTCTATTCATAGTAACATTATATGCTGTACTATGTGTGCTGGATTTGGGCTCCCACTTTGGTGCAGAGTGGTTGAGTTCTGCAATTTATCAAAAAAAAAAAGGAGTGTTAGGGCTTACAACATTTGTATGAAGCTCTAATTAAGAAATAGATTCCGCCTGGGAAACCTGATATCTTGTCAGTGCGAGCCCAAAGTCAAGCGTGAGCTAATGGTTCCATTAAGTTCTAATAATGGCACCACAACCTTGACATCCTTTGAATCCACCAAGTTCATTTGTAGGTTATATACATGACACATCTTGAATGAAATATGCTCAGACAAAGAACATGGGTAGAACTTCATGTTAGACATGCAAAAAATAGTGTGAATGCAGGGATTAATTTGACTCAATTTTGTATATATTAAAGACCTTTTTTGACTTAATTTGATAAATAAGTGCCACGTAGGTGCCTAAATTGAAGCTTAATGTGATACATATGTATCTCTGTTAACTTAAATTGACGTCTGCTAATGTAGAGACTGATTTGATTATTAGGGACTTAAAATGATGATTTTCAAATGCCAATTACTATTTTGATCAATGCTATTAATTTTGTGGATCAATTTGAAGCTTTACTTATTATGATTCATTTTCAGTACGATCAACTATTTTTGAGTTCAAAATTTAGAAAATTTTCAAACTCAATCTCAACTATGCAGATTTAAATTTACAAGCAATTAAATATATTCATGCACCGGTGGAAATTAATTTTCTCATGTTAAAAAATGCAAAAAAGGAAATAATATACATGTATTTCATAGGTTATAGTTATAGGATAATGAGAATGGTTCAAATTAATGACTTATCTTTTTTGGAGTCAATAATTTATAACCTGACTCAAATAAATTATGAAATTAAACCAATTAACCAAACAGTTTAACTCGTTTTGATTGCTTAATGTCATCTAATCTAATACTTATTTATATAATAAAAAATCTCGAGTTAATAATTGGTTACATGAAAATTCAAACTATCATTAAAAGAAATCGATATTTTTCTTCAATAATAACTTCTTAGGTGAATTGGACTTTTTCATTAAAAATTTAATTGTTTTCAAAAATAAAAAAGTCATTCTTGCATGCCATATTCCATTTGAATCTGTTGCATGTTCTCAAACGCACCATAAGAGTTAATTAAATTTTTTTTTTTCAATTTTGTTTTGCCCAGGGCATTTATGTAGTTTACACTCAAACTCCAGGATGCATTGAATAGAGGATTAATAACTTAAGATTTTATTTCTATTTTCTTTTCTACGTACGTGATTAATCAATGTGCAATCTACGAGACCCAGTTACTACAGTTGGCAAGATTGTTAAGGTTTAGTTGAATCCGAGGCTTGAGCCGAAAGACGTGTTGATGTTGATAATTTCTTACAAACCAACAAAGGCAACGTGGATATTTGCAATGAATAAAATGATGAAAATTGATGTGGAGATGCTGATCATGTGAAATATTCATGATGATGGGACTTTTGGCTCTCGACTTAACTCTAGCAAAGGGAAGAGAGAAGAAATTTGGAGAAGAGTTTTGTTGTCATGCGAGGAAAATTTCTCTACTATTTTATATTCTTTTGATCTGATCTACTATTTTATATTTATTTAAAGTAAGCAATTTAAGTGTTTATTCGGTATTTGTTTTCATTTTCTAGTTACATTTTATTAGTCTTCTAGTTTTAGGATTTTGTAAAAAAAATGATAAAAGTAATAAATAAAAACAAAAAATAGGAAATAAAATTTCATTATTTTTACTGTCTTTATTATTTCCTTCAAAAAATTTTGAAAATAAAAAATACAATAAATAAAAACAGGTATCAAAGAGCTCCTAATGTTTATGAGGTGTGCAAAATTATATTTGGATTCTCTAAAATGAGTAATTTTATAAAATGAGAAAGTGAAAAATTAACTACTTTTATATCATTTGATGAGATTTACACATAATAACTATTATTGATTCAAGAGTATTTAATTTCTTATTTTTTCACTTTACAAGATTATTCATTTTAAATGATAAAAATTCTATAAAATATATCTCACTGGATTGATTATCGCTGGTATTTATTGTCATTCATGTATGGTAAGGATTCTTATAGTCACAAAAATTATTGGTCACGAATCCTATGATACTCAAAGTGTTTGTTTTTGTTTTTGTTTTATGACTATACTTTGACAAATTGAGCTATAGTTGCTTGAAGAAATATATGAGCCAATACTCATTATTGATGGTTGAGATCATTGTGCGGTTGGTTGAAATGGCAAATGCTTTGACACTTTAAGCAGATATCTCATATTCGAATCTTAAAAATAGAAAAAATCTCTACTAGAAAACTTAAAGCCCTCTTTGGGATCTCTATGGGTCAAATGAGATTAATCGAGTTCCTAGTATTAGAGCCTAATGAACCAATGAGCTTTACCATAAAAATAATTATTGATGGCTGAGTTAGTTTTTTAACATTATGTTTGAAGCCATCACCAATCATAATTAGTAGTGATGCTGATTTCTTTTCATCCCTTTTTCGTGCAATAGGGTCATAATTTCTTTATTTACACATCATTAACTTTGGAATAGAATGCTTCTTAACAAGTTGCCATTAGAGCGAACAAAAAAATAGCTTGGCTACATGCGTATTTACGTAACCAAATTTCTTTACTGTTATTGCTAAGTTAAACATTAAGTGAAGTCCTATACAGTACAATACGAACTCACGAACATGCCAGAATCACATATCATATGAATGCTTCCTTTTGTTACTATGTGAGTCAAAAACCCTTTAATTAAATTGTTCCAAGCACATTCTTTTTTAAATTATATTTAGTCAGGTAAGTGAGGGATTAATTCTGAAAGAGCCTACAATTGACGAGGGGCCTTGAATAGTGAGCTAGGACAATGGCAAAATGATAGTGAAAACAACATTCCTGATAGAGAGTTTTAACGGTCAAATTGAGGTAAGTTTTAATCAATATTTCTAGAAGTTAGCGTGCAGGTTCATTAGAATTCTGCTAATGATTTGTTTTATTCTATTTTTTTCGTTGATTATAATAGGTTAGGTTTTACATGTTATTTTTAAGAATTAAGGCGTATGTTTCATGACATTTATCAAGTTCAATACCTATTGCATTCTATCTTTCAAAGCACCAAAGTGCACTAAAGGTGCTAATGTGGCCAATAATCCTGCCAAAAAGCTTGAGGAGGCAATTACGCAATTATCTCTAGGGATGACTGTAACATCCCCAAAAAAAAAAAAAAATAGTGCTAATCAATTTATTTTGTTGCATTAAAGAGATACAATTAATTAGGGTTAAAATATAAATGTTAGGGTTAGGAATATTTAGATTTGCTATGTAGAAAATTTTAAGAAAACCATTAGCAATGTCTTGCCAAATTAGGAAAAATCAGTTTGATTTCAGTGTTGTATAACATAAGAGTTGAGTAAATAGAAATTTATATTATAGGATAACATGAATATCAATTAATACCCTAAATTAAGTGGCCAAAATTTAGCCACACACACCCTTGGGCTAGTGCCATTTCAACCACAAAAGAGGGAAGCTTAATGAAATCTCAAACAAGCTCGAATTCCACCAATCATGCACATATGAGTCACCTACCTTTTTATGACTCAAAACCAAACTAATTCCAATCTTCTCCTTCAAAATTCGGCCTACACACACTAGACCCCTTTCTCTCGTTTTCTTCCTCATTCATCTCTTCATCCTTAATTCTTTATCCTACTTCCATACCCTCACCCAAAACTTGCTTCCTTATTGGCTTAAGCTTGAATTTGAGGTAAAATTCTTAAGTTTTGTTGGGTATTAGGGTTTATGTGACCTGCTAGGGTATGAGTGCTAGGTTCAAACAGTGATGAGCGATGGAGAATTAAGGGAGGAAAAAGGTGGAGGACGAACAAAGGAGGAGATAGGATGGAGAGGAAAACATGATTATTTCTATTAAGAGGCTCGAGTGCTTCTTTAGTTTAAAAAGAAGGAGTTATACCTTAACACACTTATTTATATTTCTTAATTTTTAGTTAATGTCTTCATTTAGTTTAGCTTCATTAATTTTAAAACATAAAAGTAAATAAGGAACTGTGGCTCTTATTAAATTTGGTTAATTCAAAATGTAAAATGCATTTACTTCTTATTAAATTTGGATCTAATATAAGTTGTTAGGTATCTTCATGATCTTCAAGAATGAAATTTTCTTTTTCATTAAAAAATAAAATTCTTATTAATCAAAAGTCAGATTTTGGATTCTAGTTCAAATTTGTGAAAATTAGTTTTCAAAAACTTTCAGACTAAAAATGGATGGATCAATGGCTCTAAAATTCATTAAAAATCAGCCTTTAATCCACTGGTATCTAGAAAACTATTACCGAGACTTTGGTTTTAAGAAAATACATATTTTATATAGCCTTTCATATAGCTCCCTACTATAGACTTAAAAAGGTTTCTAGACTCAAAATGACAGATAAGCACAAATCATGCTCAATTAGCTCAAAAGGTTTTTCTTAAATGTAATTTGATTCGAACAACACAAAATATGCAAAAAAAAAAAGGCTCACAATGTAAATCGTAAAGGCTCAAACTCACAAAAATTACATAACACACCAATGACATTTTATAGGAAACGAGGATATTATAGTACAATAACTTCAAACCTTGTGTTTCATGAGTTTGACTTGGAGATAGGTAATTTGATTAGGAAATTGCTACATAAAAATTTAAGTTTTTATTTAAATTTGCTTGATCCAAAATAAGGCATTTTGTTAGGAGAGTCGCATCAACTATGTTTTGTATTTGACCTCTCTCATTGACCTCTCTCATGGGTTGTTTGTCATTCTTCTTTTTTTAATGACTCTCGACCTTGAATTCCATTATCTTCAAACAATTATTGGTCTTGCAATGATTTGGACCTTTTTTTTTTGTTCTAACCCTTTCAGATTTTCAAAGCAAGCCACATTTTTCTCTCTCTTTTGTTTCATCTACTTTTGCTTAGATTGTCTTTTTGAGTTTTCAATCTTGCAAGTATTTTTTCAAACCCAATGCAGTGTGGATTCTGAATCTAATTTTGACTTGACTTGTCATAATTAAGTCTCATGGACTAATATCCCTTTGCATGATTCAAATATAATGCCCTGACTACGTATTATTTAAAAAATACACCTTTTGGTGATGAAGGAAACATAGAAAAAAGAAAATGGAATAAAGGTAAAAATGAAAGTATAGAAACAAGACAAATTTATTGAATTCAAAACTATACAATATTTACAAGACATCGATAAATATGAAGAAAGAACATGGTATAACAGATTAAAAAGATCCACAATGTAGATTTCATCTGATTAGCCTATTTGATTGATTCTTTGGTTATATTGGACTTAAATTCATGATCCACAATACAATCCCTTGTTGTATGCTAATGAAATCTGCTATCACAACCCTAACCCAGCAGTGATTAGTGTATAAGGAGCATTGGCCCCCTTGCAAGTCTAAACAAAAATTTCACTAAAAAACTAGATAGAGTTCTCTTTCAAAACTGAATCTTTTTCGAATTCTCATAGTTTCTATCCGTAACTCATACACATAGATCTATATATGTAGTATACAAAACACCTTGTATAATAATCAATTCAAACATTTACATGCATAAGTCCAAGTTTAATGTTTAGGTATCTATACTCAAATATACACAAGTTCCCATTTAACCAAAATATATATGCATATCAAAGTTTATATATAACCATGAAATATAACCAAAGCAAGACCCTAACTGTACATCAATGGAGCATAGTACTATACAAAAGCCAATTAAAAATGGACAATAAGAATAAAAAAACCCAAAGGACCCACACTCAAGTGTTGGGCTCACCAAAAGGAATTGATCTGGAACCTACTGAGTGAACGAAGTTAGACTTAGATCAATACTTGGATCTGAAATATGGGAAGACAATGGGATGAGTTATATGACTCAGTGAAGGACGACATATTTACAGCACTACAAACAAACCACACACACAACTTAATTACATTTTATCAGAGTATACATGCAGATATTGATCATATTTGAGCCATTAATTTTCCACAATCACAATCAAACATAGACACTCTCTAAGTATTACCCAGTGGGCAAACATACACACACAACATCATCACACATGAGCGCTATCTATATATAAACATAAGAACATATAAAAGGAAGTTATACATAAAAGTCAATAGATAGATTACCTCCTTAGAGCCACAGAGCCAAAGGGTTGTTTCGTGGGATGATCTAATAACATAAACATAGCAATTTAATTAGCCACCAAAATAAGGGATTAACATCAACTATCCCCAAATATCAAAACCCCCAAAATCGCTAAACCCTAGATTCCAAAACCTTAAAAAAAAAACCCATATCCACGAAGAAGAGAAACTAAACTTTAGAAATAGAAAAGGATTTGGTTTTAAAGAGTTTCCCTTGGAGTCAAGGGAAGAGAAAATTAAAGTGGGTGCCTTGGGTCACTTGCCAAGACCACCTCTAAACTTCAAGTTCCTAAACAATGGAGGTTTCAAGAGAGAGAAAGGAAGAAGGTGAGGGAGATTAGTGGGGAAAAATGAGAAAAATAAGGAACAAGTAAGGTGGTGGAGCAATAAAAAGAGAGATGCTAAAAAGAGGGAGAAAGCATTGAGTTAGAGATAGAGATCTTGCAAAAATGGGGCCTTATTTTCAATGTCATCCTAGTGGTGCTATAATGCAATTATTCGTGTAGAAGTACGAGTCGGGGACAGAATGCTCAACAATCTTGCTCGATGAATCACACTATCCCTGGGCAACCTTAAACCAAATTAAGTCTAGGGTAATACAAGAAGGAAGGAGTTGTAATATGAGACGCACCTATTTATTTTAAGTTAATGTCAACTTTAAAACATAAATGTAAATAAGGAAATACCTCTATTTAGATTCAATAAAAATATTAAAAAATTAAAATCCATAAGAATCAAAATTCATATTTTTGGTTCGACCACAAATTTGCAAAAATTGGAAATTTTAAAATCCTTTGGGTTAAAAACAAATAATCTAATCATTTTCTAAAATTCATCAAAAATCAATCTTTAACTCATCGACACATAAGGAATAATTATCAGGACTTTTGGTTTCAAAATAATTTCAATCATATAACCCTCTAAGGAGGTATAAGATTTTGACTTAGAAAATTTTCGAGACTCGAAATGACAGAAAAGCACCATTCACAATTAAATCTCAAGTCACATTATATTTTTCACAAAATGAGGGTATTACATTTGCTTATAACCGTCTACTTTTCTTGTTCATCTTAAACTAATTAATGATTCCTAGCCATTCCATGATTGTTAGGTTTAATATTTATTCAATGTCCTTTCTCGTTTGTTCACCTCTTTGCTTAGCTTCCAAAATGATACATCTTTTTGGTGTACTCCAATCTTTGTCTAGATTTTCCTTTTAGGTTTTCAATTTAGCAAGTTGTTGTAATTTGTTGCTTTAACTTTTACCTAAATTAGCCTCTTGTGTTTTTAATATATGCAATGGGTGGAGATACGTACAATTCATGGCGATATGTACAATGGAAGGGGATATGTATAATGCATGCATGTTCAAAGGCATGTCTTGAAAATTGTATGTACTTGATGTGGGATGATAAATATACGTGGTGTAGTGTTTTAATACATGAGAAACACAAGATGAGGAGAGAAATAGAGAGAAGCATGCTCCATTTCTTCTTATATGCGAGTTTTAATAGTTGGGTATTTTCTAAGATTAAGATCTTAATTTGGATAGTCACTAAATTCATTCTATTTATTCACAATTTTCAAGATGAATCTAGGCCTCTAAAAGTCACGGTCCCCAAATTTCCTCTATCTATAACTTTGGACATAGTAATACAAGTTATAATATGATAGCTCATAAGACTAGTAACAATTTAAACAACTGTTAAGGAAGCATAAGTTTCACAATAGTATCACCAAAGCCCTTTCTAGTCCTACGACATTCCAAGGCTTGGGAATAGAGCCAAAAATATGTATGAGGTAAGTAAAAGTTAGGAGTGTGCATATAGTATACAAATCTTATACCCTAAAACTACACATAATCCTACAAAATAAAGCTAAAAACAATAGATATATCAACAAAATTTATATACATACATACATACATATATATATATATATATATATATATATATATATATATATATATATATATATATATATATATATATATATATATATATAATCCACCATCTTAAGATTTCAATGACAAAATACTAAAACAAATATTTACAAATAAAAGCAAGCAATTATTTACAAATAGAATAGGGAAAGAAATGAAAATATTGGAATAAACCAAATCAAAGGGGAGAAATGAATATTTTATAAGTTATATTATCGGCATAATTTATTCTAATAGGCTTGACTCTTTAAACTTTCCTAATAAAGTCGCCAAATTGTCATAAAATATCCAGAGAAGGAACTGCAACAATGATGAGTGGTAACTTTTTTGGTACATTAGTGATGTTGAGATATGAATCTAGGATATCAAGCAAACTAAGTAAATCTCTCACCAGTAGCACCATTCCTAGTGGCTTGACAAGAGGAAACTAAAATTATTAACAAATTCATGGAGTCGCCACTAATACTTTTTTAAGTTAAATCATTGGAAAAACCTTTTGGTTTTGCAAAAACAAGAAAAGAAAAAAGAAACTAGTCCTTGAATATAAGATGAAGATCAAGAGTCTAATTATGCATAGAGAAAAGTGAAAATTAGATCCCACTACACCCCTAATATATCTGTTTTGTAACAATTATCTCAAAGCCCATTATGCAAATTACATAATTAATAACTTTGACAATGTTTATTTTTGCTCCTTTTAAAAGACTCACAAAATGTTTGTAGAAAATAAAATTAAGAAAAATTAATTTTTGCTTGATAGATAGTGCTCACTCTTACGTATTTCGTGGTGCAATGGAGAATTTAAAGCCTCGTCATTCTGTAAAAAAGATCATGTATTGGTTGATTTTACATATGAAAAGATTTTTCTAATAAAAAGAATAAAAAAAACTTGAAAACAAATTCACTTTCACACAGAATTCAAAATAGTATAAAGTATACGATAAATTCTTTGAAGTTTTATGACATTAAGGATGGTTAAACTATACAATCAATGTCACAAGTAATTGCATGAGCTAAACAAGATTTATGAAAAAAATTAATTTAATATTTCAAATAAAAAGATGTTTATTTGATTTTAATGAACACAAATTATAAAATAAATTACACAAACAAAATGATAATTAGATAGAACAAGCAGGTAGTTAATTTGAATAAAATTAAAAGGAAAAGGATCACGCAATGACTCAAGAGATAGATAATTAAGTTTGAACATTTAAATAAAAGACCTAACTCGTTAAGAAAACAACTCAAACTTTTTAGCGTTTTTTATTTTATCATTTTTTTGCTTTTTTTTTTTATCTTATCGTTATAAATTTGATTATTTCTATAGTTTTATATCTATAAAACTTGATAAAAAGAAAAAGAAAAGTTCTAATTATTTCATAAGGTAATTTATTTGGTTTACTTAATTAATTTGGATTAAAGAAATAGATTAAATCATTAACTCGGTACTAAAAGTTACATATACATCAACTTAGTCCTTCAAGGATGTGTGATATTAAATAAGTCCTGCAAAGATTTTAAGTGAGATTAAGCCTTGTTTGCCACAATGAAAAATAACATGATCTACAGGTATCATAGTAATGGTTAGGATGCAAGAGTTGATGGCAAAACTACCTTGAGGTCGCATAGAATTTTTGGAGGACTTATTTGATGTCACATGTCTTCAAATGACTAAATTAATATCGTGTATCTATAAAAAATAAAAAAAATGTCACAAAAGAAAGATTAGCCCAACAATTGGCCCACACAAATAAAAGAAAACAATTTTTCTTATAAAAGAAAACAAAAGAAAACTTAACCCATCCAAACTCACTTATGCCTGTAACAAAAAAGAGAGAGAGAAAGAGAGAGAAAGAGATGTTATCTCGAGAAGATGTTTTGTCTTTACATTAAAAAAAGGTGAAAGGGTTTTTTCATCTTTTATCTTTATGTGTTTTTTCAATTTAATCTCTTATTTTTAATTTTTTTTCAATTTGATCCCTTATATTTAAAATTGTCTTTAATTTGTTCCCCAATTATTTTTTTATCATATAACTAACAAAAAATACTAATGTGACACAAATGGTATTGGTGTAATGCACATGCAGCTGTGACGTAGATTGTGCTATTTTAGCATTTTCTATTAGCTATGTGATGGAAAAGTGACAAGGGATCAAATTGAAGATTATTTGAAATATAAAGGACCAAATTGAAAAAAAAATAAAGATAAAAGACCAAAAAACCTATTTTGTCCAAAAAAAAAACTAAATGAGGCAATTTAGTAAGTAGAGGCATAGCATCAACTAATTCTAAGGCATCCATTCATCACAGAGCAAGAAGCATGCATCTTAGTGTTAAAGTGTAGGAATGTAGAGACTTATCTATGATGAAAATCAATCCAAGACATCCAAAATTGGTGCTTGCTACCTTAGAAATATAGCTCATACAAAACTAACAATTGGCTAGAAATTGTCACCTTGGCATCTACTATATTCTTCTCTTACCTCTTCTTGCACAATTGATTTCTATTTTTATTTTTTGGCATGTCTGTGTGTCGATATGATCTAACCTTCATAGCTGCATCCTTCGTATAGATACCGAGTTAGTTGCTTTTTGAGAGAAATCTATCTAGATTAACTAATATCATGGAGGACCTGAGAGAGATTCTATCCCTTTTATTTCCCTAGTATGGACAGAGATTTTAGTTATTTATTCCTTGGATTAATATGATTTAGGTGATTTGATCCTTATTTAGTTACTATTAGAAAATTGCCATATGAGGTAGGATCATCGTAAATGCTTATCCAAAATCTCAGCCCACAAATCAAACTATGGCATATTAATAATGAGTTCACTTCCTTCTATCTTGCCCATTGTATTTTCCTCACATTTTCTTCCTCTCTCTGGTTTTATTATTATTTTTATTTATATTTTTTTATGGTTACTCTTTCTTTAGCATTTATGTTATATACATAAGAAAGAAACATTCAAACAAAACATATTGTTCAAAAGGCTAAGATGCATTCATTTTTGGCGGGAATAAAGCTCGGCCGTTTGACTAGAAGGCCTCCTTTCACATTTAAATTTCAAAACATTGCCTTCTTCTCTTTCACTTTGTTCTCACATTTTTTGCCCCATCATTTCTAGAAACTTTATCTATTGGTGTTTATCTTTAAGCTCCTAAGCTCCAATTTCTTTATTTCTTAAAAGTTTTTTTTTTCTATGGGTAATTTCTTTACTATTGTACCATGATTCTTGATTACTTTCTCCTTCTTTCTTTTACAGATCATGGACATTTCTATTACCAATCCTTGTTTGAACCTTAAGGTAGACTCGTGATCAAAATAAGGAGTTGCTTTAGGCTATGATTTTGGTAGAACTTTCATTAGGTCTCTAGAGTATTTGCTTTGCTAGATATTAGGGTCTTTGCCCCCCTTTCTCTTTAGTTAATTTTGTAATAGTCTTTAATATAAATTGCTATAAGGACCTCAGTGCAATTTCCTTATATTATTGTATCCTCGAATATCATAGGCCAATGGTTGAGGAGAGGCTATCCTACATCCCTTCCACTTCCAAGGGAATGAGTGTTGAGGTTGAGGACAAGGTTCTCTTTGCTTGGGTGAATTCTTTTGTGAAGAATTAGGCCCCAATTTATGGTGACAAGGTGGCTATAGTAGATTTGTATGTTTATACTAATTTCATATTAATTTTATATATTATACTATAATAGTGTTGTGTCTTATAATTTTTAGATATTGTTGTATCTTCGTATTTGTCTCGTATTGTGTTTGCGTCCCATATCATATTTGTGCTTCATTAGTGCTCACTTTTCTTCATACTTCTATAAAATAGTGGTATTGAATTGACACAAATAATTTTATATTTAAATAAATTTTTTATCTCTCATTAGAGTTGAAGCATGTTTAGTTTAATTTTTAAAACCTCAAAATTATGATTTAGACAAAAGTTATCAAAAATAAAATTTACTAAATCATAATTTAAAACTTTCTAAGATAGAAGAAGCTATGATCTTCCCAAACAATTTGGGAGGATGCGTTCCTCATAATTTTTTTTTTTTTTATCAAAAGTTTGATATGAACAGTACAATAGAGATTAATGAACAACTTTGGTGATTTTTAGTTATATAATGTGGATTAAAAATTTTTCTCTCTCCAACATTTCCTTTCTCTCAACATGAAGAAGATAAAATTTTGATCGTTGTATTCGAGTACATAATGGAGATAAATATTCAAATTTTTGGAATTTATTGTTATGTGATGGAGATTTTTATAACCAAACTTATATTCAAATATGCTTTTGAATATTGCTAAAAATCTCCACTCTTCAACTGAAATCTCCCTGAAATCTCCCAAGTTTTATATATGAATCTCCATCAAAATAATGATGCGATGGAAAAGTTGGATAAAAAATAACTCATGATTGGAGAGAGAATATATTTTTTGCCCTCTTGTATAACTACAAATCTTTTGAAATTTTTTCATAAATCTCCATTATTTAGACTTCATGTGAAACAAAATAAAATATTTTTGAAACTTATTGGGAGTATGTGATTATCCGAAATATTTGGGAGGATCGTAAACAAACCCTTCTATAACATCATATTAGTCTCATCAAAATCAAAATTTATTTGTACATAATCATTCCAACACCTTATCCTATTGTGAGGTGAGTGTCTTAGTAGAGAAGAGTGATGTGAAGTAAACATTTTTCATGTAGTAGGACTTTCAATAGTGTGTTTCAAGGCAATGTCCATCTTTTGAGTTTATCTAGCAAACTACATAAAAGTTACCATAAGGATTTTAATTTCTTTCGAGGTTAGTGTTTATTATGTTCGCATTTGTTTGGTTAAGATTTTATATTTACATCTCCGTACGTGTTGTTAATTATATTTTTAATTCTTTTTTGAAAAATTACACATATGTCTTATATTTTATGTTTAGTTACCCAATGCAAGATCTCCTTCAAACTAAAGAAAAAGGAGTCAAGGGTAATTTGCCAAATAACAAGAATTTAGCTATAATAAACACTAACTCCAAAAATATGCTATAATTATCCTTAAAATTTATGAAAATGGAGCCTCGTGATTGAAGGGTAACTAATAATGCTATTTACACATATTAACACCCACGAAATCTTAAGTTAATACGATTTTTCTAAAATTAATTTTAATTTAAATATATTATCTGTATAAAATATTTTACAATATTAATTAATTATATATTTTTTATATATAATTTTTAAGATAATTATAATAAAGGTTAAATGATTTTGATGATATAATATTACATAAATTTGGTTTTTTCCTCTTTTTATTAATAGGAAAGAAAATTGATTCCCTTCAAATATGTTTGATTTACTTTATAATTAGTGTTTTTTCTAAAAATTGAATTGACGTCCTGTTTGGTACCATCATATATTGCTACTACTATACCAATTCCTTTATCATTAAATAATTGAATGCAAATATAAAATTTTATTTATTAATAATATATTAAAATTAAATCTAATTTTTATTATCTAGTTAGAGTTGGTTCTATTGCGTGAAAATCCGTTTAAATAATTCAAAAAATATTTAATTTTTTATTTTTTTATTTTATAAATATATTCATTTTAGATAATCTAAATCTCTTTTTTAAAACTGAAAGATGTTCATGCACCTGGTGGCCGACTGGCTGGCGTGCGATTAGCATTATTCAAGCGAAACACGTGATGGAGTTACCTCGTGTACGGTAAGCATTGGGGCTGCCCCACCCCTCTCTCATCGTATTTTATGGTGTGTTATGTGCAGAGATCGCTTGCGTGCTCCCTTATGATTTTAGTTTACTCAACAGTGCTCACTTATAGTGGTGGATGATCCTGCGTGTGAAACAGGGGAAAGAAGAAAGGAGAACAGTAGAAATTTGGTGTGGTTTGGCACACGTGATAAAAGTTCTTCCTTGTAATCCGACAGCGCATCATCGTAATTTCATTCTAACAGGTGGTGCACCGAATGCCACTTTTGACCTTGTTCGGCGTTTGGCGTTTCTTCCACCTTATGCAAAGTACAATAAGCTTGGATACCTTCTCTGCCGTTCGATCAAAATATCAAATTAGTGATACGAAATTCATGCAAGACTTAAACCTCTAATCTGCGTTTTCATTTTTCTACCCTTTCGTCAAGTGACGTCAGTGTTGATTGATTCTAACTTGTGGATAGCACATTATCCGTACTGGCCGGAGCTTCATGAACGAAAATAAAACACTGATTTTTTTTTTTTTGGGAATTGACAAATATTTAGACGTAGAAGTATATTTAATTTCTCGTTTGAAAATTAAAAATTATAGCTTTTGGCAAAAATTATAAAATAGAAGCTTTTGTCTTATAATAATTTGAGAATTTTGAAACAGGAAATCAATCTATTAAATAACTCTTTACGATTTCAGCAAAGTGTTTTGAATGGAGTTTGATTTCACATATGAAGAGCATGAAGGCGCAAGTGAATGCTTTGATGGTTAAGAAATTCTTAAACAGGTCTAACATAAACATTTTATTATTATTAAACGTTTTTTTGTATATTCCTAAAATATCCCCTAATAATTTTTATACTTAATAAAAAATATTAAAGAATAAATATATTTAATGTCTTGTATACATAAAAAAAATCAATATTTTCTTTATTTAATAATTAAAATGATTATTTAAATAATATTTTAGACTAATTCTACATTTTTATAATATTCTTTTGGTAAAATATTAAACATGTTAACGTTATTTTCAATAACAGGTGCAATTTTGTCATGTCGCATTCAATTTTAGGCATACCTTTTTATTTTTCTTTTGGGACAAGGAATAAAAGTTCATCCATAAGCAAGTTTAACGATAATTATAAATTGAAAAGGATGTATTATATACAAATTGAATAAGAGACTAATATATTCAATATTTTGACCTAATTAATAATCTATAACTCTGTTTGTTATCTAAAAAATATTGATATCTAAATATTTTTTATATCAGAGACTAATACAAAAGTGTTACAATTTAAAAAATATATTACAATTTCATTTAAAATATATCTAAATATTTCTACCACCCATTAAAATATCAAAATAAAAATTTCTATAAGAGAAAATCAAAGTTTTCACAAAGTAGAAACCAAAGTACCCCTCACAAAAGGAGGAACAAATATCACAAAGAGAACAAAAAAAAAAAAATCCATAAAAGAGACAAAAACAAAACAAAACAAAAAATACAAAACAATAATAACGAAAAGAAAAAAGAAAATAGTGAAACTACTACTAAAGAAAAAGGTGACAACTCCCTTAACAACATTTACGCAAAAAAAGATCTTAGAAAAGAGAAAAAATGAAAAAAAGATATTAGGATCGACTCCAATTCTCACACCCCCGGTCTAGAGATTTAATTTTAGGCATTCTTAATGATAGATAGAGTGGATATGTTACAAGTTTTACATTTATAATTAATCAAAATTGAATTTTACATTAAACATGTGCATCATGACTTTTTCAAAGACATAGATATTACTTTTCTCGTAAGAGAACTAATCAAGGCAGCTCAACATTAAAATTTTTGTTTTTGTTCTAAATTTTAATCATAGATATTAAAAAATTCTTTTTATCTGCTCAAGGATCAACGCCTCAAATCAATAACCGCTTGAGCTTTTCGGTAACAATTGTCCGTCTTGCAAAGGAACTAGCATGATTGGTTTGTGAACTCCACTAATTATATATTCAAACTTGCTCCTCCGATTCCAATTCTTTGATCTTCTGGAGAGAACTATTTGATCCATTATTATTTTTTTATATATATTAATACATAATTTGTGATTAATATTGAAATTTAATTTTGATATATTGTTAAGAATTTAATTTAAATATATTAACAGTATAAAATAGTTTTACACTATTAATCAATAGAAATAGTGAAAAGTATCAACTCACACAAATAATTATCTATTATAATAAAGGACCCACCATGATTTACACTGTCAGTGTATACCAATTAAACTCTATTATTAATATAAATTTTTTTACATAAATATTTAATTATATATTGTCATATTAGTAAAAATATTTGATCCAATATCCACTATTTTAAAAGTGTTATAAATAAAATTATGTGATTAAATGATAATATAAAATTTTTTTATACCAATAATGCATTAAACTTAAACTCTTAACTTTTTAATTTTATCTTTTATAATTTATGGTCAATTAAATATAATATAATAATATTAATAATGTAAATAAATATTAAAAAAATTAATTTTAATACACTTTCATAATATATTTGATATGAAAATAAAAATAAATGTAAAAATTTTATAGAATAGATCTCTATATATATATATATATATATATATATATATATATATATTTTTATCCATAGATTAATTCCATAAAATTTTCACTCCTATTTTTATCTTATATCAAAAATATTTTTGATGTAAAAAAAAATTTATACATATATTTAATTATATATTATCATATTAATAAAAATTCTTGATTTAGCTATATTTTTTTTTTAAAATCTTTAAAAAAATAAAAAAGTCTTATAAAAAAATAATTAAATAATAATATAAAAACTGTTAATATATTAAAATTAATTTTATATTAAAAATTAAATAAAAATATTTTAATTTTATACTATATATCATATTAAAATGGCAAATAAGAATGAACGGCAGCAAGCGAAAGTATTTTTTTGGTGACGGTTGCAAGTAAAGTTGTTACGTGTAATTTTTTCTTCTCGCTTTGTGTAAATTAAGTACAGCACAGTGCGCAGTTAAGTCATTATACTTAAGGAAAACCAAATCCGCGTGTAATTAAGACCGATACTTTACAAAAGAACCAAACCCGTGAGTATAGTTAATTGGGGTTGGATGCGGCAACAGCATCTCAATTCCCATCCCATCCCATCCTAATCCTAAATGGTACGTTCTGTTACGTTCCGCAACATTCAACGCACTTCCCTTTTACTCATAAAGTAAAAAAATAAAAGCAGCACTAGTACGGAAATGACTGGTGGGGACTGCGAAACCCCTTGGATTCTTCCTGTGCCCCAATGGTCGGCTTCTGCCAAAGCCAAAACCAAAACCACCCTCGTACTTCCCTCAATTTACGATCCCTGCCCCTTCCCAACCCAAACCAGACAACAGGGCCTTTGGTGCAAGTTGAGGACAGCAAGCAACTCTTGGAACATCAACTTCAACAAGAAAACCCCCAAAAAATAATGCATCTCACTCCTCTTCTTTCAGATCCCTTCTCTTTCTCTCTTGCCAAATTCACCAACTTGTTAGCTTGGATCTGAATTACATCAACCATCCTCAACAAATCAAAATACCAATCCCTTGCTTAAAAAAAAAAAAAAAGAAGAAGAAGAAGAAAGAAGAAAGTCATGTGATGCTGACTCTCTCTTCTTCAATTTGGTGCCTTCTTCTATAGTCAATCAAACCCTTCTATTGGTATTATTATTATTATTATTCTTTTTTTTTTTTTATCTTTTTTGTTTGCTTGTAGAAATGGAAAAGGTAGCTCCTCCGATCTTCATGCACCAAACACTTGCAAGTCGGTTTTGCGATGCACCTTCGTCCATGACTACCACGAAGAAGAGGCGCGATCTGTCGTACGACGTCGTTCAGCGGAACCCCAGCGACAATTGGAACCCAAACGCATGGAGCTGGGACAGTGTCAGTTTCCTTGGAAAACCCATAACCGTACCGCAGCAAAACGCCGTCGTTTCAGGCCCCAACAACAACAACAACAACAACGAAGTCGAAGACGAAACGCTGCGTTTAAATCTGGGTAGCGGTGGTGGTGACCCGAACGTGTCGCGGCCTAACAAGAGGGTGCGTTCTGGGTCACCCACTGGAACGGCGTCGTATCCCATGTGCCAGGTGGATAACTGCAAGGAAGATCTATCCAACGCAAAAGACTATCACCGACGCCACAAAGTGTGTGAGCTTCACAGCAAAGCCTCTAAGGCCCTCCTTGGAAACCAAATGCAAAGGTTCTGCCAGCAGTGTAGCAGGTACCATTAATTTACCCTAGCCAAATTTTTGTTCACATGATATATATATATATATATATATATATATATATATATATATATATATATATATATATATATATATATACTTGTTTTTATGTTGAATTGTTGATTGACTTACTAATTTTAACATAATTGTCTAAAATTGATGGATGTGGAATTTATTTCAGCATAGTCTTAATTGTTTTTGATGTGATAGTGCGAAATTTTCTTGTCATTTTTTTCTCTTTATTGTTGAATGACTTACCATTTTACAGTTTTCTTTTTCTAATAATTCGAAATCGATGGATATGGAGTTTATTTTTGCATCATGTTAATTGTTTTTGCTGTGATAGTGCTGAATTTTCAATTTTTTTAATTATTTTCTTTTAATGTTGATTTACATGTGTAGGTTTCACCCTCTGTCGGAGTTTGATGAAGGGAAGCGAAGCTGTAGGCGTAGACTTGCCGGGCACAACCGTCGGAGAAGAAAAACCCAACCGGAAGATGTTACGTCTCGGCCAGAGAGCGTGGCTGCTCCTGGCAATGTGGAAATTTTCAACTTGTTGAGTGCAATAGCAAGTTCACAAGGTGAGAAGCTGATTGATATTTTGATTCTTATCTGTGCCATTAACCAGGCTAAAGTTTGTTGTGATAATTAATGTATGCAGGGAAGTTTGAGGAAAGAAGCAAGATTGCGTTGCAAGTTCCGGATAGAGAGCAGCTTGTTCAGATTCTTAATAGGATACCTTTGCCAGCTGATCTTGCAGCAAAGTTGCTCAATGTTGGTAACTTTGGTGGCAAAGGTCATGTGCAAACTTCACCCTATCATCATGACAAAGTGAACCAGAGCAATTCTGGCCCACTAACTAAGGACTTACTTGCTGTTCTTTCGACCACTCTATCGGCATCTGCTCCTGACTCTCAAAAAAGTAGCCAGAGTAGTGATAGTGAGAAGTCTAGGACTAGTGCTGACCAGATTGGCGAAAGTTCACAAATGAGACAACCACCACTTGAATTCACTTCTGTTGGAGATGAAAGAAGTAGTGGCAGTTCCCAATCTCCAGTTGAAGATTCAGACTGCCCAGAAGTTCGAGTTAATTTACCACTGCAACTTTTTGGCTCCTCTCCTGAAAATGAAAGCCTGCCAAAATTGGCATCATCGAAAAAGTATTTCTCATCTGACAGCAGTAACCCTGTGGAAGAGAGGTCACCGTCATCTTCTCCTCCTGTTATGGAGAAGCAATTTAATTTGCAGGGTGTGACTGGAGGTCTCAAGACCGACAGCATTCCTGGCAGAAGAGAAGTTAATGCAAATAAAGAAGCTAGCCAAAGTCATAGTCGTAATATCTCTCTTGATCTCTTTAATGGGTCAAATAGCAGAATCCAACCTAGTTCACTTCAAAGTGTTCCATTTCATGCTGGGTATGCATCTTCGGGCTCTGATCATTCACCTCCCAGTTTGAATTCAGATGCTCAGGTAGTTTGCGATATGGTTGTTCGTGGTTTATGTTGACTTAAATTTTGTATTTTGTATTTTGTGTCTGTCCTATATCTAAGCAAACATAGGTAATTCATCTTTTGTGATTTGATGTTCTTGTGGTATGTCAACAGGATCGAACTGGCAGAATAATGTTTAAATTATTTGACAAGGATCCTGGCCATTTCCCGGGAACACTTCGAACACAGGTAAAATATTGTTGCACTGTCCTATATCATTTGTTCTGATGATTTTTATTCACTGTGACAAAATGTCCTCTTAGTAAACATGATAATGTTAATAACTTCTTTGCTTTTTGTCTAGATTTATAATTGGCTTTCTAATAGGCCATCAGACATGGAGAGCTACATTCGGCCTGGCTGTGTTGTACTGTCAGTTTATGCTGCAATGTCTTCTGCTGTGTGGGAGCAAGTGAGTGAACTGCTGTGATGCACGTATGTAGCATTTATGTTGTATCATGCTGATTAATTGCATATTGTGTTTTTTCAGCTGGAAGGAAACTTCCTTCAATACGTCCATGCTTTAATTCAAAGCACGGATTTTGATTTTTGGAGAAATGGAAGGTTTCTGGTTCATTCTGGCAATCAGTTAGCATCGTACAAGGATGGTAGGTACCGCAACTGGCGCTGATCCGTGATCATGGCCTCTTATCTTTCTTTTATATATATATATATATATGTGAGACTGCATATTTTTATGTTCAAGATTTGCTCTTTGGACCTCTTTTTCGACATAAATTTGATTGGTGATTTCTAATCAAACTTTAGAAGATTAAACACACCTTTGTCAATGAATTTTTCTTATCAAGGAGTTGAACTAGATCTATTTGAATTGAAATTCCAGGAAAAATTCACTTATGCAAACCATGGAGATCATGGAGGTCTCCAGAGTTGATATCAGTGTCCCCTTTGGCAATCATTAGTGGACAAGAAACCTCTATTTCATTGAAGGGTAGAAACCTGTCAACTCCTGGCACCACGTCAGTAGCAAATTTTCCCTTATTTATTTGTATGTTGTGTTATACTTCTTTCTGGTCTGTTTTTCCTAATATATGTTCCAAATTTTGCAGGATTCATTGCACAGGTACTGGCAATTACACGTCGGTGGAAGTTATTGGATCTCCAAGTCATGGTATGATCTATGATAAGATAAAATTGAGTGGTTTTAAAGTTCAGAATGCATCTCCTGGTGTTTTGGGTCGCTGTTTTATTGAGGTAGAACTCTTCATTCTATACTTTTGCTTTTTATTGCTGTAGAGAAATATATGTGCTTGCAGACACATGCATGTATCTGGAAACTTTAGCCTGTGCAAAGTATGTATCTAATAAATGCAACTTACATTCATGAACAGGTTGAAAATGGTTTCAAGGGTAACAGTTTTCCAGTGATAATAGCGGATGCAACCATTTGCAAGGAATTGAGACCGCTTGAATCTGAATTTGATACAGAAGAAAAAGTTTGTGATGCCATTTCAGATGAGCATGAATATGATCTTGGAAGGCCCAGGTCGAGGGAGGAGGCTTTGCACTTTCTGAATGAGCTTGGTTGGCTGTTCCAGAGAGAGAGGTTCTCATATATGCATTTGGTTCCAGATTATTCACTTGACAGATTCAAATTTGTACTCACATTTTCTGTGGAAAGAAACTGTTGCATGCTAGTCAAAACCCTTTTGGATATGCTGGTTGATAAACACTTTGAAGGTCCATGGTTGTCAGCAGCATCAGTTGAGATGCTCAATGCAATTCAACTCTTAAATAGAGCAGTGAAAAGAAAATACGTAAACATGGTTGATTTGCTCATCCACTATTCTGTACCTAGCAAAAATGATGCATCCAGGAAATATGTATTCCCACCAAATCTTGAGGGCCCCGATGGTATTACACCCTTGCACTTGGCAGCATGCACATCATGTTCTGAGGGTGTAATTGACTCTCTAACAAATGACCCGCAGGAGGTAAATTTTTTCCCCCTTAACTTTAGTAATAAGGTTTATATAGGAAATGACTCCCCCCACTTGGGTTTACTGATTCTTGTTTGCCAAGTAATAGAAGGGAAAATAATCTAATTGGGTTATGCAGACACAGCTTGCCAGAGGTAGTTGTTGTGGGTTCTTCCTGGATGGTTGTCGAACTGGGGATTTTTTTGTTTTATGCCTTAAGTTAGATTGCTTGTCTCTCACTTTTCTCTGCGTCTCCTGCCTATGTGGTTTCTTCGAGTGGGGGCACTGGGGTTCACGGTTGTCATGGCAGTTATGTGATGAATCATTATAACAGGCTGAATCTCCTGGAGCGGTTGATAGCTTTGCACACACTTGTAGGAGTGAGAACTAGGATATATATCAAGTGCCAATTTCAATTCATGTTTCTCCACAACTGTGGAGTGTGGATTACATTTCTGTACTTCTTGTAATTTTATTACTTCCAAGCCCACTCTAAAGTCATTCTTGCAGTATCTTCGACAACCAGTAGCATAAAAAACTGCCTTCGTGTTTCTCTTTTATTGAGTTCTTACCTTCACTGTTTTTTCTGTGCCGGTGCAGATTGGGTTGAACTGCTGGGAATCCCTTGTAGATGCAAATGGCCAGTCTCCGCATGCCTATGCCATGATGAGGAATAATCACTCTTATAATGTGCTGGTTGCTCGTAAACTTGCTGATAGAAGAAGGGGTCAAGTTTCGGTTACAATTGACAATGAGATAGAGCAACCATCAATGGGAATTGAGCTTAAGCAAAGGCAAAGTGACCAAGCCAAAAGAGGTCTGAGTTCTTGTGCAAAGTGTGTGTCTGCGGAAATTTGCTTCAACAGGAGAATTCCTGGTTCACGGGGCTTCCGTCACCGACCCTTTGTTCATTCAATTCTAGCTATTGCTGCTGTATGTGTATGTGTGTGTCTATTCTTGCGTGGACACCCTTGGGTTGGCTCAGTTACTCCCTTCAGTTGGGAAAATTTGGATTATGGCACCATGTAGTGCTATTGCTAGATGAAATTGGGATAAAGGGAATGAAAGTCATCAACTAGGGGAAAAACACAGTTGTTGCTGTTTTCGTCACATGGTAAAACTGCTTCTGTGGGGAAATGGGCAATTTTGTGATGAGAGCCCAATGTAAACATTTCATATGTTGATGGTGGAGCTGTTTGGCAGATCCAGGAGGAAGAAGAAAGTATAGCTGGCTTGTTTGCAGATTCTGACTTGAAATGCCGGAGTATAAGGATAAGATAGGTCATATTGGAATTTCAAAATTAAGTGTAAATCCTAAATTCGTCCTTGAGTAAAATAGTGTTGGACACGAGTTTTTAGAAAGTATAAACTAACAACATAGTCCCTAAGAATTCAAAATATGTTATTCCATTTTAGGGACTAATGTAACCAATAATTCTCAGAGACTTGTGTGTCTGACACTGTTCTACTCTGGGATGAATTTGGTTGTTTACTCCCGAATTGAAGAAATCTCTTGGCTTTGTAGACCACGCACATCATTTCCTCCAAGTTCAAGTTGGAATGATGGAGTATGGCCTCAAAGAACATACAGTTATGAGAGCACTAAGCATTCAGAATAAAGAGAACTGTGGCGAGTAAATGTTGGTTTTTATTGTTGAAGCGCTCTATGCTTCGGTTCATTGCCTCCTTACTTCCCAACCGTCAACCAGGAAAAATACCCCGATTTGTTTTTCCCTATGATTGTTCTGTTATAAGTAAAAATTACGAGTCCACGGTATTCTGATGCATGGATTTCGATCCTGTGTAATTATAATCGTTGAGCTGACCACCTATATGATTATAAGTGTAATTATTTATAGTTATATCTAATCTTTTTTTGTACTGTAATCATGTTTAATTCATGATTCAGTTTCCTTTCTCCTCTCACCACGCCGTTCTTGACTGCATGTGATTTTTGTGAAATCTTTTTACATTTTTTTCTTTTGGGTGTTTTAATCATGTCTAACTTATGCTCTAATGGCGCGATAAATGCTTGAGGATCTTCTTATCAGTGATAATGCTTTATTTGCTTGGATAGTACAGTTCTACAACGCTCTTATTGACATTTGTTGCTGTTGGGCAAAAGGTAATTTTGGAGTTAGTTCCGTATGAAGCTGTTTTCTGTATTCGTCAATGAAACTCTTCTCAGTACTAATGGTTGGTTTTGAAGCAGCTGTGGAACTGGGACACATGTTTAGGAATCCAACCAAGAGCTAGGTTTTTGGTAAAAATCTCCTTCCACCAATTAAGAATGCCAAAATGTTTTAGACATCTGTACCGACCTATTTCTAGCCTCCTCTCAATACAATACTGTCTCCCACCTTTATACTTCTGTCATTTTCATCTATTGCCAATTTGGTCCACAGTGATTGATTGGGAGATCTCGCTTATAACATACATATCCCACGCGTGGACGATAACACAAACGATAATATTTGTACATAAATTAAATTTATCCTTACCGTCCAAGTTGTATAATCCGCCATGTTCATATCAAAATGCTTTTCAGAACTCCACATGGCACTTGGATTCAAGCACCCACGTAAAGAATTAGCCAACTGATATTTTCAGGGATTCTCGATTTCTATCAATTTTTTGTTTGTTATTTTAGCCATTTTTCTCCATTTTGACTCATCACTTTCGCTTTCAAAAGCTTCAAAGATGGCAATCATGAAAATGAATGGATGAAGCTGAATGCAAGCCTCCCAGAAACATTAGTCACATAATTTATAACCTTCCGAAATTTCACTAGACACCTTGCAATATTCCAATCTTCCGTATTTAGGATATCACTCACGTGTACATATTGTGCATCTTTGGTTTCAAAGCTCCCAAATGCCTTTCTAAAGTCAAAGGAACTACCTGGCAAAGTTAAGTAGAGTTTCGCCTAGCGGAAACTTTTCACGTCTCGATCATTGCTGTTGGATATGGATACTCAAATCCATCCCGCTCTAATACTTTGGTTTGGGACCAAAATTATTTAAGTTGGGTTTGGGTTCTGAACATTATAATTAATATATTTATAGGCTTAGGCCACCCATCAAGTTGGTCTAGTCTTATTTTATAAAATATTTTAAAAGATGTCATAAAAAAATATTTTAAAAAATTAATTTTAATATATTATTAGTATAAATTTTTTTATATAGATAATCAATCATATAATACATTATGCATGATTTTTGAGATAATTATTATAAAAGATAAATTTTTAATGATATAATAATACATAACTAGATATCTATAAAAAAAATACTTTTATATTAAAAAATTATCAAAATTAAATCCTTATTTTAATACATGTAAGTTTGTTAACAATCAATAATAAATTATAAAATTATAAAACTTTTTGACTAAAATTACTATAAAATTCATTAGATCCTAACTAATCTAATTTAAGGCAGGTCAGTCCACAATAAGAGCAAAACTCTCCTAACTCTAGTTTTTATTAATATGATTTATTTGAAAATATATATTATAATCCTCTGTCTAAAATCTCATAACAATATATAATGTTTTTCTTTTATTCTTTATATAATGTCTAAATTTATACTTTTTGTCAGCATTTTTCTTTTTGGTCGTAACTTTTCTTTTTTAAGGTGGAATCTTCCTCATATTAACGCAGAACAGGGAACAATACACATGATTAAGGTGGCATAGCTATAGACATGGGAGACAACACAGACGAGTACAAACAGCCCATTAGTGGGAAAACAAAACCAGCCCACACTTACAAACTAGATGCATCACAGCGGAGAGTTGTATCTATAGAATCTGGTGCACGCGAGGCTCAAGTTTGGGGCGCTTTCTAACATGCACCTAGTTTTCCATGCATCACAGGTGTATATACACCTTAAGTCAGATCGAAAGATTCTTTGGAGCAAAATGCAAATAGAATGGTGAAAATTTGTTACCTAACAATCAAGTTTTCAGAAATTTGAATTTCTAAAATAAAATATACATCAACCAGCTTTTTCGTACATGACCATAAAGAAAAAGTGAGGAAAACGATAAAAATGCTCAGATAACTGGTTTCACATAATCATTGTTTCATTTGACAAATTTTTTTTCCAAAAAATTACCAGTATATTGTTGAAATCACTAGTAAGAAACTCTTACTTATTAACATTTTACTAGCGTTATCGGCAATACGCTGGTAAATTTCAGAAAAAAAATCTGACAAAAACTCTTTTTTATCAACGTATTTGTTGAAAATGCTAGTACGAAACTTTTTTCTTACCAGCATTTTCAACAAATACGTAGGTAAGAAAGAGTTTCTTTTGTCATTTTTTTTAGAACCTATTAAGTAAGTTATATATATATATATATATATATATATATATATATATATATATATATATACATATATAAAACTTGCTTTCTAGTGTTATGGAAAAAAAGACAAAAACAACTCTTTTTTACTAGCGTATTTGCTAAAAATGCTTATAAGAAACTCTTCCTTGTTAACTTTTTACCAGCGTTTTCAACAAATATGCTGGTAAAAAAGAGTTTGTTGCATTTTTCTTTTCCAAAATACTGTATAACAAGTTATATTTATATATATGTAAGTAATGTATTATAATTATATATTTATATTTATGTATGTATATATATAATTAAATAAATATATTTGAAAATATAAATATAAATATAAATATGTCATTTTATTGTGTGTGTATATATATAATTTTATATTTAAAGATTTATGTGTATATATATAGGGGATGTACCTTATCGGAATAGATTTGTTATGTGAGAAGTGAGAATATTTTCACCATTGGATTAAATTGAGTGATTGAGATTAAATCACTAATTTTAAAAAGTCACGTGTAACTGACATTGGATTTATATGTGCATATTGATGACGTTGGTAAATTTGCAAAAAATGCTGGTAAATTTGCTGAAAATACTGCTAAGTTTCTGGAAAAAATAATTAACTCAAACAAAAGTAACAATTATCATATGGGATGCTAGTAAATTTGCCAAAATACTGGTAAATTTGTCCAAAAAGTTGGTAAATTTACCAAAAATACTGGTAAGTTTTTGGAAAAAATAAAAAAAAACTTGAACAAAAATAACAAAAATTATGGAATGTTGGTAAATTTGCTCAAAACGTTGGTAAATTTGCAAAAAACGCTGGTAAGTTTCTGGAAAAAATTAAAAACTTGAAAAAAAGTAATAAATATTATGGGATGCTGGTAATTTTCCCTAAAATGCTGGTAACTTTTACCAAAATACTGGTAAGTTTATGAAAAAAATTAAAACCTTGAAAAAAAAGTAACAAAAATTATGAGATGCTGGTAAATTTACTGAAAATGCTGGTAAGAAAATAGTTTCTTATTAGCGTTTTCAGCAAATATGCAGAAAAGAAATAGGTTTTTTGTTTCAAATAACAAAGATCATGAGACGCTGGTAAAATTGTCTAAAATACTAGTAAAAAAAGAGTTTATTACAAGCGTTTTCAGCAAAGACGCAAGTAAGAAAGACTTTTTTTGTCATTATATATATATAAATTTATTATATTTATTTATAAACATAAATTTATATAGATATGTATATATATTTATATATAAATAAAATATGATATTTATATATTTTATACATATTTATATTTATTTATTTATATATATAATTAAATAAACATATTGTTTATATATATATATATATATATATATATATATATATATATATATATATATATATATATATATATATATATATATATATATATAACTTTCTTACTAGTGTTTTGGAAAAAAAAAAAAACCAAAAAACTTTCTTATCAACATATTTGCTGAAAATACTAGTAAAAAAGTTTTACTTAGTAGCTTTTTAACAGTGTTTTTAATATTATGCTGATAAATTTTTGGACAAAAAAAATTTAAAAGAAACAATAATACTATAGGGCCCATCATCTGATTATTTTTGTCATTTTTATAACTAGCTATTGGGAGAAAACCTCAAATTATCTGTAATGGACCACGTTAAGCACCTAATAATACACGGTACATCATGCACCATACTTTATAATGTGTGTGTTAGCAAGCATCCAAGTTTGGTGGTTATGAGCTAAGCCTCAGTAGTGTATATAGCAGAGTCGCGAGTTCAATTCCTCAAGGGGTATGAGAACCCCCACTAGGTGCCTGAGTTGACCAAAATAAAAAAAATAATCTGGTATATTAATAGATCAATCCAAGGCCAGATTTCGCAGTTGAGGCCTGTGGCACAGTAGTAATGGAGTTATCCTCTATTGAACTGTATTGGGGGTTCGATTCTCATCAAACTAACCCCTTCCGCATCCCCCTCCTCCCAAACCCCGCCGGACCAGAAAAATAAAAAGCTAGATTTCCATCCAATGCTAATTTGGTTGTAATTGCTGATACACAGTATTTGGTATGCATAGGTAATATTAGTGGCAATTCATATTATCCTATTTGGTATATTAAAAAGATTATTAAGTAATATATATATATATATATATATATATATATATATATATATATATATATATATATATATATATATATATATTAGTAGTTATAATAATATTATTATAATATTAATAATTAATAATAATTATTAATGAATATCAGTGAGAAAATTTAATTATTAATTATGATTAAATATTAATTATATTAATTATTAATTATTAATTATTATTAAATAATAATAATTAATAATGATAATAATAATAATTACAATAATAATTAATTAATAATAATTAATATTATTTTTAATAATAACAATAACAACAACAATAATAATGATAATAATCATATTTATTTTTATTAATAATAATAATAATAATAATGGGAGGATTGCCACATTGGTGATAATCCACATTATTACCTTTCAAGGAAGCAATCCACATTACCATATTGGTGATAATCAACATTACCTTGGAAATCTAGATTGCCAGTAATATTGCCCAACCAAATAAGATAATGTTGTGGGTCCAGATAATTTAATCAAATATTACCAGTAATCTAGATGGATTACGCCATATCAAACGCTACCTTAAATTCATGTTAAGTCGTTAGTCCATATAATCGTAATTACAATAAATTTGTGTTCAATCTCAATCTTTGAAGAAAATGATACTAAATTGATCAATAATAAATTGATGACCTGTGCACTTATATAGCATTTGGTATATTATCTACTAAGATTGTCAGTAATATGGATTGCCAATTAAAAAGATTGCTACCTTTTAAATTATTAGTAATGTTAAATGCAGTATTTGATATGCAAAAATAATATAAATGACAAGTTATATCACACTATTTAGTATATCAAAAAAGATTATTAAGTAATATATGAATTAAATCAATATAATAATAATAATAATAATAATTAACCATTTATTATTTTTATATAATAATAATAATTATAAATAATAATTAATCATGATAATATTAACAATAATAATATTATTAATAATAATTAATATTATTTTTAATAACAACAGCAACCAACAGCAATAACAATAATAATAATAATAATGAAAAGATTGCCACATTTGTAGTAATTAACATTATCTTAGAAATCTAGATTGCTAGTAATATTGCCTAGTCAAGCAAAGTAATATTGTGGGTTCAAACAATTTAATCAAATATTATCTGTAATCCAGATGGATTACCCCGTACCAAACGCTACCTTAGAATTTTCATGACATAGTTTATTACTTTAATTGCAATAAGTTTATTAATATAAGCTGTCCAAATCCAAATGATATAGTTCTATGAATACTAACATGAGAACCGAAAAAAACGGTTTCTCTCATGAACTGATCAGTTTGATTCGTATGAATATCACTCTTTTAAGTATTTATAAAAATAAACATATATGGAAATATAAAGTTTGCGGAGTCGATCCATCCCAGTATACTAGTGTCGCAGATCAATATGGAACTCAGTACTAGTACAGAAAGAAACCTTAAATCTTTAAATAATTATAAAAAAGAAAAAGTTGACAAATACGTGCAATATTTATAACAAACTTTACACACACAATAATAAGCACTTCAGCAGGAAAATAATAATAATATGAAGCACTTCCTTGCCTTTTTTAGATCCCTTCCCCAGCCCAAATAAAATACATAAGAAAAGCAAAGATATAAGCATAAATTAATGATATACAATTCATTTTCCTCCCCTGCAAGGGAAACTTCTTGTGGTAATTTAATGGAGCTGGCTTGAGCGGAGTCGACCAGCAATAATTCAGCCATAATATATATAAAGGATTATTTAATTAACGAGGCCCTGGTCTTGTGCTAGTGCTAGTGCTAGTGCTAGTGTTAGTATCATTGCCACTTCCTTTGGCAATGTTTTGCACAAGCGCTTCACCCACACTTTCTCCAAGACCCTCAACGAACCCTCCAATGAATTCAATCACAACTTGGGAAGCAACTTTCGCTGCGGCTGCAAGCATGCTGGGCTTTTCTGGGGCCTTGATGCCATTGGCTTGGAGCCCATTGATCTTGCTCTTGGCACACCGTGCATGAAGGTGGTAGTCACACACGGTGCAATGGTACATTCTCCCTGACCTCTTCCTCTTGCACTCGCCGCAAACGAAGCCGGTGGAATCTGCGGTCGACGCGGTGGCGGGCAGGATCTTGAGGGTGTGTGGATGGGTTGCGTAGTCGATTTCTGTGTTGAGCATGGCGCAGCATGGATGCATCTGATACCCACATGCAGTGCATATGAACGCAAAGCCTTTGGCTGGTTTGCCACAAACATCGCATTTCGATTTAACCATCCCGCCTTTCACTGAAAACCATAATACATAAATTAATTAATGTATATATATATATATATATAAAGAATTTAGGTAACTTTGATTACTTTTTATCATTTTTCTATTTAATCCTTTTATCAATCCAGATTTGTTTGAACAAAAATATTATATATGATAGAGCACTATAATATCATTTGACCTGTATAGCTGACTTCATCTAGTGGAAGAAGACTTAGTGATTATCCTTATATTTTTTTATCAATTTGGATTTGGATTCTTTAAAATGAGAATCTTTATAAGGTGAGAAAAAGAGAAGTTATCCATCTTTAAATTATTTGCTGGGATCCATACACAATGCAAATTATTGATCCAAAGATAGATAATATTTCACTTTTTTACTTTCCAAGAATATTCATTTTAGAGAATTCAAATCTAATTAATCTATATAGTTATCTATTTTTTTTATGGAATATATTATTATATATTACTAATAATAAAAGAGATACTCCTTGCGATATTTATTTATTTTTTGTTATAAATATAAATTTGTAAACATACTAACAATAATTGCTTATATTTTTATCTTATTAGTTTTCAAAATTTACTTAGGAGTTAAACTTTTTTGATGTTAATGGGTAAGTCCTTCACAATTTAAAAAAAGCATAAAATTTCTTTTAGTACAACAATCATAGGATATACACAAATAACAAATTATAAATTATAAAAAAAAATTATAAAGGTTAAATTATTTATTTGTTATTATACAAAATAAATTTTATTTAATTTTAAATAAATTATTATAATATAGTAATAAATAAAATATATATTTACTTATGGAGCTGTCAAAATGAATCAAACTGACTCATCTAGATTGATTCACCAAGAAGAAGAAGAAGAAGATGATGCAAATATGCCATTCAAAATATGAGCCCTTTACTATATGAAAGAACCTAAAAGTTTTTCTGAGATATATTGAACTCATTAAATTCCATAAAATTTATATAATTTTGACGTATAATATATACTTTAAAAAATAAGTATAGAAGCTATGAAATTATATATCCTCTAATATCTTGTTGATATATCAAATCTAATATTCATGATCGCCACGATAATATTATATATAATATTATATGAATTATGCCTAGAGAGAGATATAAAATAAGCTATAGTCACCTGGCTTGGAATGGAACAGGATTGAGTGTTGGGAATGCAAGGGATGGGCCTTGAGGGCAGGAGGAGCAAAGGCACAGAAGTCATGCAGCTGAAACTCACATTTTTGACAAGTGAACCTCTTCCCTGAACCATACTCCTTGCAGCCCGTACAAGTAAATAGGTCAGGCATGTCCACCATCGAGAGAGGGTGCTTTGGGTGAGTGAAGTGTATAATTTCTTGCCCAAAGATGAGTTGTGGGGAGGTAGGGAATTCAACCGGAGGAGGGGACTTTTTGGGAGCAAAAGTGGTTGTGGAATAATATTGATCAATAGGGGCTGTGAATTGGTGGTCTTGAATGGATGGAGTGTTTTGCAATTGGAAGGTTCTTGTCTTCCTCACTTGTTTTTGGTTCATCATCTTGTAGCACCTTCCTGTTGCAACTCTCCTATTTGATTTTCTTTGGTGTATAGCAAATGACTAGAGATCGTGGAGAATATATATTGTGGCGGTACAAAAAGTTCACTCACTGTTCATGTTATTATTGATAATTCAAACTAGAAAGAGGATGCCATGCATCAAGGCATCTTGCATGTTCATGCAACACAAGTGGTAGTAACCTTTTTGGGCATTTCTTTATGAAGGTTCGTCCTAGTGCCACCTCGTGCTATGCTGTAGCTGCCTAGCTGGTTCTCCTCCTTATGTCTTATGGACCCCCCCCCCCCCCAATCGTTATGGGTTCAAATTCTGCCTCAATTTTAATTTTTCCCTTTCAATTTGTCACTCTTGTAAGTTGTAACATAGGATTGTTGATTAAGGAAAAATCACAAGAATCTTAATTCGTAATATACTCTGTTTTAGTTGAGATTTATATTTTCTAATTTTTCAATGTTATTAAAATAAAGGCTTAGAACACTAAACCAAATATTTAACCCTACAACAAGGAGCTAATTAGAATGACTCATATTCTTAGTCCATTATTTACCTCTTTATAAGTTATAGCTAGCTTTTAGCCCATTATCTTCTAAGTTCCTCTCCTACAATATATTCTCTTTTCAACGAGAAAACGTCTATTTTTTCCTGTGTTAAAACATGCTCTGTTGTGACATTCGATGTGCTAAAACGGATGAGTTGAATAAGTTTTAGATTAGACTAAAATAAACCGATCAAAAATAAGTTATTAATCTATTTATGATGTAATAAAAAGTATGGAAAAGATTTAATGCACCTATAAATTGTTTAATAAATAGCTATTCAATTTATTTATTATACATATATGACTCACCTTTACCTAAAATTATATTATATTTTAAAAAAATCTACCTTTTATCTCCTAATGGATCTTAATAAATCATTAGGGATCTATTTCAATTTATTATCTATTTAATACATGATTTGAATCTAATAAATTCAGTTCATTGAAGCTTAATACATTAATTAGAGGCTATAAAAATTGAGGATTACAAGTTTGGTGGCTTAAACTTTGCCATGCTGATTTTTCATTTACTTAGTTTTACCATGTTGGTAAAACTATGACATCACTTGATGTTTGACATTTCATGATCATTTTAACGTAACAATTTGGATGACAATTCACTTAAAGATAATATCGGATCAAAATGAATAAATAAAAAAATAAGGATTGAAATGAATACGAGAATAAAATATAAGAACCAAACATTTATTTATTTAAAGTGAAGTTCGGAGCATGAGGCTCCTACTTGGTAAAATCTAAGATCTAAAAAGAGTAAATGTATGCAATTTTATTCTTGTAAGTGAAGATGTTATTTTCAATATTTAAACATGTGACTTTCATATCATAAGACAACAAATTTATCGTTATCTCAAGACTCACCTTTTAAAACAAACATTTATTTAATCCTTAAATTTATTTCTAATTAAATTAAATGGACAATGAATCCATATATCATTTTATCACCCTAATCTGCTCTAAACAAAAGAAGGGATGGCGTGCGATGGAAATTTTGTATTCCTTAAATTCATACTGTGAGGACACGTAATTGAACTAATTTCAAGTTAATCGTATATTACCGGCTTTGTTTCATGGAAAGCCAGCACGAAACTAATTTAATGGGGCCCAATGTAGAGTTGTGATTCTTCTTGGGGCCAATAATGTCACATTTTCCGCGCAGTTGAAGTTAGATGAAATAAAAAGCGATACCCTGGCACCAAAGTCAAGGTTCTCTATAGAGCAAGAGAGTGGGCAATGTACTGTGGGATAAAATTAAGAAGGCTTTTTGATATAATGAACATGCTCGATTCATGAAAGACATGAGTATTTGCATTTTAATTTCATTTAATATAGCTTGTGTTGTGAGTTGGAAGGCATGTATTTGACGAAAGATGTATTCATTGGATGCCTATTTTTCAATCACTGGACTAAGTGTCATTGAAGGCGATTCCCAATAATTAGTTTGTTTGTTGCAAGTGATTCCCGTGTGTTATATTATTCGTATATTAACTTTATCCGATTTTTGCTTCAAGAAATCCACAAATCAAACTGCAAAAAGGGAAAAAGATACATATTCCAATCTTTAATCTTTACGACTTCTAGCAGCTCTTGAAAGTCCTCCACCGTATTTCCTTTCGGCGAAATTTCCACCATATATTTTCATTTGTGCTATGTTGTCACTTTTTGTTATATGTAGTTAAGACTTACCCCACAAATAAACTAACTGTGGAAAAGAAACTTGGTGACTAAGCGCAACCCTTGCTTCTCACAAGAAAAATCTTTTAAGCACGAGAATTAAACGTTTGTGTTATGCCAACAAATATCCTGCTACTGCTACTGATCGAAGCTGAACATACATTCTTTAATCACAAGATAAGAAGATGCATTGTAACTAAAAAAGAATAAAAAAAGAAAGACAAGAAGATACAGTTTGAAAGAGCATGGAGATACCTCCTTTTATCTAGCCGAACCTAGATTCGTCTACCTTCTCTTACCAACCTATCAATCTTTCACCATTTGTTGTAGTTTACTTTTGTAACACTACTGTTCCATTGATGGCCAATAAAATGGATTAATGTCACTTTGTTATTCTCAGAGAATTGTTATTTGTATCATTTTTTGATACATCTTTTTAAGGGATACCCAATAGAGAAGCCATTCAGGAGCCCAAAAAAAAAAAAAAAAGGAGGTTTGCAGTAAAAGTGTGAAAGCTTGTAATTCTTCAGCTGGGAGACAAGACCCCTGCTCTTGCAAATTTAGTGACATTGGGATAAGCTCTCACTTACAGTATGGGATGTAAAATAGAAGAAGAGTGGAGAGAGAGAAAGAAGAGCATAAAGAGAAGTGCTAGATCATGAACACACTCAATAACTCCGCTTGCAGGCCTGCCTGAGCCTATATTCATTTTGCATTCCACCCACAGCCTTTCATCTTGCACTTAGTTATTTTTCTTCACACTACACCCCTCCCTCTTCCTCAATTTGCAGATCGCCCTCCACTTATCTCCTTTCCATAACTAATTTTTCTACCCCTCGTCATGCTGACTTATTGTCCAACTCACCACTATTTCCACGTGGCTGCCTGTGCATTTCGTTATCACGTCTTAAGAGAAAATTTTCCTTACTCCATGGAGGATGCCTTTCTTTTTTTTTTTTTTTTTTTTCCTCCACATACAACATACAACATCCACCATCCAACTTTGTTAATTTTATTATCTTCCCATTTTTCAAATTCAATTGATGGTGTAAGATACACAAGGAGGAGGAATTTCTTCCTCCATGATGGACCCAAGTATTTCTCCCCAAAATAGGAAGGCAACTAGCACATAGGAGGGGGTGTCCCACCTAGCAAGCTTTCTTAATATTTGTCAGACAAATAGATGAATTACCAAAATATTCAAAAAAAAAAAAAGAAGACGACATTCATTTAATAATAAAGGAGTTTACATAGTTTAACTCCAAATAAAATAGTTTAAAACAACAATACAATGACTGGTCTAAACATATGACTTATGATAGAATAAGGTATCAAACAAATTCAAAAGACAAAGAGAATCCTATTTGTAAATAATGGAACAACTTTAAAAAAGTCGATAACAATTAATAGAAACAAGGGAGTGACTATTGCCACACCTTTTTTATTGTTTTTATTTTGATATTTCTAAAATATTCTCAATTAAAAGTTATATTTAACTTTTATCTATTATCACTCTTATATTCAAAATTATATTTCTTAGTTATACTAATTAGTATTAAATACAAAATTTGACAAATAAAAAATTTAAAGGACAAATCTTAATACATATAAAAAATAATATATATAGACAAATTAAATTAAATGTAAAATCGTATAAAAACTGAATAATTTTTATTCAACTTAACTAAAATTTTGGGTTATATTATATTTGGTTATTTTTATTTGAGAAATATCATTTTGTTAAATTTTTAAAAGTATAAAAATTTAGCATTTTACTGTTCAAAAAATTTATCGTTTTAAAAGTATAAAGAATTCAAAGCTACAATTTGATAAATCAAAATATATGAATTCAATACAACTTTATGTATATTTAAAACATACATATACATTATATGACAAAAAAACATTTATTTCACTTGATTCTTTGATCTTTTAATAGTTTTTATTGTTGCAAAAAAAATTACAATATTTATATATAAATTTTTAAGATGGAAATTAATTAATAGGATAAATTTAGAAAAAAAAAATTATAAACTTTACTAGCTCACCCTCAAATTTATGAGGTAGAGCACAATATTAAGATAAGATTGAGGTTTAGTGTATTTTTAACAAATCTCAAGGGTAGTATTTGTATTTTATCTTTTTAATTATTATACATTAAATATTTATTTTGGTCCATACTATCTTTATTTTCTAGATCCATCCCTAGCCACGAAAAAGTATTATAGAAATATTGTATTAGAAAAAATATTAAATAGGATTCTATTACACAAATTTTTTTAGTTTAGTTTGTAAATAAATTAGGTTTAGTGTGAACTGGATTTAATAGGCTAATTTTATTATAAAATTATTAAATTAAAAATAGTTATTTTTATATTTAATATTAATTAATATAATTATTAAATATATTTTAGAATATGAAAGTGACAATAGACAAAAGTTAAACCCAAATTTTGATTGTGGATAGTTTAGGAATATTGAAATAAAACTAACAAAAGTAGTATGATAATAAACAATAGAATGTAATAATAGCCACTTGATAGAAACAAATGAAAATTCCTAAATTTATCCAGCACAACAAGTGGACGTCTTCACATTTCACTCCTCAACCGACGCATCAAACGCTACTCCTTTTCCCCTTATCTAAAGAAAAAAAAAACATAATTCAGAGTGAACAATAAACTCATTAAACAACTAATATTTACTGTAGCGGAAACACGACAAACAAGGCACAAGTTTTTCCATAATAATAATAATTAAAAAAAAAACTAGATGACTAAATGAATAAAACAATGGGCTCGCACAATAAACAGTATAATAAAGGGAAAATTGAAAAGCAAGAAAACAATTATTTTAACTCACTAGTATTTTGATAACATTCTATATATAGAGGATACAACTTAATTAACTTTAACATAAGAAGGGAATAAAAACTTTTTTCTTTAGAAAACAAAGTAAACAAGTAAATAAAACTACAGCCAATTTCAAAACTTGCGAACGGTATGGACACTCTTTTCTTTTGTAAATTTGGGAAGGACAAATTCTAAAAAACAAAAATGAGTAGATAAAACAAGAATAAAAGCAAACATTCACATCAAACCTAATCAAAGAGGACTTTTAAATAGACACATATACCAATCAACAAAACAATGTTAGCCATACGTAACAAATAAATAAATAAAATAGATAGCAGCTTAGAAATTGTACAGTAGATATTAGCAACTCACAATCAAGCATAGTGTCACACTTTTATGGAGAAAGGTCAATCCTCTACACCCATAAATTTGTTGTCAGATGCGTACAACATTTTTCCCAGTCACAACAAGAATTATTCCCACGATCCCACGATCTCAATTTGTGAAAATAACCAAATTCTATGAGTATCCCCAAATTGTTCCTATTCTACTTAGAAGCCTTAGAGTAAGACTTACCTCTAGACACAATGAGAGAAGATTAAGAAACTTAATTCCTGGTACTCTACAAGGATGAATAGTTTGGCCTCAAAGAAAGGAAAAAGAAGGAGAAGAAAGTTTCCTATTCTCTGCTGGTGTGTAGAACATGAGAAGAGTGGGGTAGTTTTTCACAGAGAGAAAGAAAAGAAATGGAGTGGTGGAATGTTGTTAGGGAGATATGGGGAGTGGATATGGAAGAGAGAGAAAAGATTAGATAGTTCAAATGATGAGAACAGTGTTTTTATTATTATTATTTTTCCAAAAATGATGTCGTTACACAATATCTGCCCCTTAAAGAAAATTCATCCCCCAATTTTAGAGATAAACATTAACGTTGATCTTCATTGTCAAATAAATATGGGTAGTTTGCGTGAATCTCATTTTAGCTTCCCACGTTGCCTTTTCTCCTTTGTAATTATGCTAGGCCACTTTTATTGTAAATATTTCTTTTGAACAAAGTTTCTTAACTTGTCTATCCACAATATCAATCGGCTCTTCTTCATAACATAGATTTTCCTCAAGTTGTACTGCTTGGGGAGGGAGCACGTGAGAAGGATCAGGCAAATATTTACGCAACATAGATGCATGAAATACGAGGTGAACACTTGCAAGTGTTAGGTCCTAAACGTATGATGCGGCTAAAATATAAAAGTAAGAAAATGGAAATTCTACACAATATGTGGAAAGAATTGAATAACTTTCTTTGAGGATTATAACTTCTCTCTATTATAAGGAGATAACAATAACACTCTCTCTTTAAAGGAGAACACACTTCTCTCTTCTATATAGGAGAACATCTCTCAAAGAATATATAAACTCTCAAATGCTCTCTAGATGATTTTATGAAATGGGAAAGAATGAGAGCTTAATTTATAGGAGAGCTTCTCCATTCTTATCCATCCGCAACGAGAGAATGAAAACAATTTTCTCTCTTCCGTAGAAAACTTAAGGTAGTACCAATGTAGGAGCCTTACTATCTCTCTTCTTCATTTCCACAAGAATAGGAAACTCTTGCCATTCATTTGACTCATACAAAAAAATAGCTTTAGTTATTTTCACAATCTCCCACTTAAAGCTGATTTTGGTCAACTTGCAAAAAAAACTTCATGTGTCTAACAGACCATAAGAGGCTCTGCACCATTTAAACTTGTCAACGTTGATTGGCTTCGTCATGATATCTGTCAGGTTATCTTTAGTGTGAATCTTTTGCATGTCCACACTCCCTGCTTCCACTACTTCACGAACAAAATGATATTGGACACCTATGTGCTTAGTCCTTGAGTGAAAGGTTGGATTTCTTGCAATGTGCAAGGCACTCTGACTGTCACAATATACAAGAATTTTCTCCTGTTTGAGCCCAAGTTCTTCTATTAACCTTTGCACCCAAATAGCTTCCTTGCATGCTTGAGTAGCTGCCATGTATTCAGGTTTTGTAGTAGACAATGCTACAACAGTCTGTAACTTAGATGGCTAACTAACAGCTCCACCTGCAAGTATAAATACATGGCCTATAGTGGACTTCCTCTTATCAAAGTCACCTGCAAAGTCTGAATCAACATATCCTTTGACAGTAAACTCTGATCCTCTTAACAGCATTCTAGTGCTCTTTATCTGGATTTCCCATAAAACGACTTACTACTCCAATTGCTTGAGTAATGTCTAGTCTTGTACAGGTCATTGCATACATAAGGCTTCCCACTGCTGATGCATATGGCACTCGAGACATTTCCATCCTCTCTACTTCACTGCTACGACACATACTTGAGGACAATTTATAATTAATAAGAAGTGGGGTAGATTCTGGCTTAGAATCTTACATGTTGAAGCATCGCAAGATTTTTGTCTAGTAGTTCTTTTGAGAAAGCCAGATCTTCCTATCTTTTCTATCTCGATGTATTTGCATCCTTAAAATCTTATTTGTGGCTCCTAAGTCCTTCATATCAAACTCCTTAGCCAATTGTGCCTTTAATGTTTTGACTTGATCTTTGTTGGGGCCTACAACCAACATGTCATCCACATACAATAGTAAAACGATGAACTCATCATTACCAAACCTTTTGTAATAAACACAATGGTATGAATCCAGTCTGTTGTACTCAAGGCTAATAATGAAGGAATCAAACCTCTTGCACCAACACCTTGGCACCTGCTTTAGACCGTACAGAGATTTGGTTAACCTACAAACCAAGTTTTCTTTTCCTTGTTCTTCAAAGCCTTCTAGTTGGAGCATATATATTTCTTCTTCAATTTTTCCATGAAGAAAAGTTGTTTTTACATCTAACTGCTCAAAATGTAAATCAAATGTAATACACATAGCTAGGACTACCTTAATAGTTGTAAGTCTGACGATTGGAGAGAATATCTCATTGAAATCAATGCCTTCTTTCTGAGCATATCCTTTGACCACTAGTCTTGCACGATAACGCTCCACTTGATCGTTGCCATCTTGTTTGATCTTGTAAACCCATTTGTTACCAATGGCTTTTCGAACCTTTGGAAGTGTAACAAGTTTCCATGTCTGGTTCTTATGTAAGGCTTCCATTTCTTCTTCCATCGCTGCCATCCACCGAGAAGCATCTAGACAATTTAGAGCTTCCTGAAACATTGATGGCTCTCCCTTTTTTGTTAGAAGGCAATATGCATCGTGGCTTGTCATAACATAAGCTAAGTGCCATGACGGAGGTCTTATCTCACGGTTAATCGCCGAATTGCTATATCATTGGACTCCTCAGGTCCTTGTTCTTCATGCTCTGGTTTTGCTTCAAAAGGATCATCTTCTCCAGATTCCTTATCGATCTGAACTGTAGTAGTCTCTTTAACATTGCTGTCATTTCCTTGTTCTCCTTGTAATTCATTTTCTGCAAATGTCACATCTCTGCTGATGACAACCTTATAGGTAGTGGGATCCCATAGGCGATACCCTTTAATACCGTTAGCATATCCCAAGAATATACATTTCCTAAACTTTGGGTCCAACTTTGTTCTTTCTTGGGAGTTGTACATAACATACATAGGACATCCGAACACATGGAGAGAAGAATAATCTGCTGACTTGCTATTCCACATCTCTATTGGTATCTTCAAACCAATCGCAGTTGATGGCAACCGATTTATCATGTAACAGACAGTCTTTACTGTTTTTGCCCAGAAAGATTTGGCTAATCCTATAGTTCTCAACATAGCTCTAATTCATTCTAAGAGAGTCTTATTCATCCGCTCTGCTACACCATTTTGCTGAGGTGTATATGCAACTGTGAATAGCCTCTTGCTTGTAAAATTTGATAAAATCACCATCTATGTATTCTCTTCCAATGTTAGTCCTCAAACACTTGATCGTTTTTCCGGATTCAAGTTCTACCCTTGCTTTGAAGTCCTTAAATATTGGAAATACATCTGACTTCTTCTTGATTGGGTACACCCATAGTCTCCTAGACTAATCATCAATGAATGATACAAAGTGTCTTGCTCCTCCTAAGTACATCTCTGGTGACTCCCACACATCAAAATGAATCAAGTCTAGTGCGTGCTTACTTCGGGCAGTTGATCTATTAAACTTCAATCTATACTGCTTACTTGTCACACAATGCTCACAAAATGGTAAATTTACTAATTTGAGCCCTGGAATGAGATTACGTTCCATAAGAATCTTCAAGCCATATTCCGACATGTGGCTTAGTTTACGATGCCACAATATTGTCATTTCTTATTGGCTGTTTGATGCTACTAATATATCTGGCTCTTGCAACGTATCTCCTAGAAGCATGTATAGATTTACTGCGATCTTTTCTGCCTTTATCACCACAAGAGCACCTTTAACAACTTTTAAAATCCCACTTTCAATATGGGTCTTGCACCTGAGGTCATCTAATTACCCGATAGACAACAAGTTCTTCTTCAAGCCCTTCATATGTCATACCCCTTGAATTTTGCGAATAGATCCATCAAACATTTTTATTTTGATAGAACCAGCACCAACAATTTCTAAGGCATGATCATTTCCCATAAACACAGATTCTTCCGAGAAGGTTCATAAGTGCAAAACCAGTCACGACGTAGAGTCATATGCCAAGTTACTCCTGAGTCAATTATCCAGACATCAGTGAACTATTTACCACCTTTGGAACCAATTTTCGCTTCGCTATATAGAATTTCTCCTTCATCAGAGGTACTCATAACACATCATTCATCTCTATTGGTATCTTCAAACCAATTGCAGTTGCTATTCCACTTTGTTCTTTCTTCATGTGCCCTACTATGCTGCATTGGTGGCATTTGAAATTCTTCTTTCTTGTTGACTTTGATCTACTCTGGCCAAGGCTCCCACTGGAGTCTTGTTCCATTGATCTCCCTCTTGTCATTGACAATGCTTCAGCTTGTCTTGGGTTCTCCGATCTATCTCCCTTAATTTTGAGCGTGGATTCTTCTTCAATAATAGCACCAGCAGCATCATCAAAGGCTAAATGATCGACAATATTATTATTAGTGATGTTTATAACGATTTGATCATATGAGTTAGGTAAAGTTTGAAGTAGAAGTTCTACACGCTTATTCTCTGCTATTATATAATTTGAGGCACTAAGTTGGGAGAATAGTGTATTCAGATTGTTGATGTGATTCGTCACCAACGTGGATTCAGTCATTCAAATAGAATACAACCTCCTTTTTAGAAATATTCTATTGCGAAGTGACTTGACCTCGTATAGTTTGACAAGTGCATCCCAAATTTCTTTTGCTATCTTCTTCTCTGCAACACTTGACAAGACTGAATCAGCCAATGCCAAATGCAAACTTGTAACAGAATTATCATCTATATCTTTTCATTTATCATCAGCTATCCTAGTAGGTCTGCCTTCAATTGCTAGTAAGCAATTGTCCTTCCTTATGATTGCTTATGTAACACCCTAATAAACCCATACTACACTTAAGTCGTATTACGGCGTTTTATTAGTTGTTACTTATGCTCGTGGAAAACTAAACTTCACTTGAAATTAAGTTACGCGAAAAATATGGTAAAATTTTTCTTTGAAATACGTTGTCGCTTAGCAGCGTTTTGAAAAGTAAAGCCTTGAGCAAGAAGATAGCTAGAGGAAGAGCATGTTGCGTAAAATATATATATTCCAATATCATAAAACAAGAAAAAGATAAACAAATAATAATTCACAAATATATTGCATTCAATAACTAACCATTACATTCATAGGGGTCCATAATATATATATACATATCAGCATTACAGCGAAGGAGGCTCATGGTCGGGCCATGATTCAAATACTAGATACTAAGTACAAATTTAAATGACATAAGTTCTCAACTCAAAAGAAATATGCGAAGGTGCAAGAGCGATGGTCGCTACAAGTCCCAAAACAGCCTGTTTTGCATCCCACATCACACGCTTAAGCCACGGTGTTGGGTGATCCACGCTCCACTCCACCGGATGCGCCCTCGAGATCTGGCGATACGGAAGAATAACGAGGGTGAGAAATGGAATTTCAAGAGGACTCGAACTTGACCTAAAGTGTCATCGCATCGTCCCACCACTTCGATTTTATTAATGAAAATAGTGAGCATGCATACGCTTCAATTCCTTGCATTTTTAAATCGTGAATATCCGGGCTGGATTCAATTTTAACATACTCTCTAATCATTTATATCATAGCATACATGGGCATAAAGTAATCATATAAAAATGCATGATGGCTATAAGTTTTTCTTAACTTCTTCCCTGTTGTGGTTTGGACCGAAGTCCCTTTTCTTTTCTTAACTTGACTTTATCTTTTCACCCACTAAATATAAGTGGTAATGAGCTCATACCGTGGCCGTCGCCACCATAGAATTTCGGTACTTACACTAACTGGGTCATGCCATGCCTCATGTAAGACCTATCCCCTATACTCACACTAGCTGGGTCATGCCATGCCTCATGTGAGTCGTGGGTGAGAGGAGCTTAAATTATGTCACCTTCCCTTTTGAAGGATCATACCCTTAGTTCATCTTTTTCTTATTAAAGCTTATGATGCAAAGTTATTCTAATTCCCTTTCACATTTAGGCATTACGTATCGCCATCCCCAAATGTGGTTCCTTTATTAATCACCTCAAGGCATGACGTCAGTCTCCCCAGGGTGTTCATATTTATTAATCATTTCATGTATAGCATTAAGCATCATGTCATCAACATATCATATGCATATCATTATCATTCATTATCATATCGTCATCATATCATTATCATTCTTATCATCATCGTATCACTATCATAATCATCATCATATCACATGATCATCATCATATCATATCATCATCATAGCATCATGCTTGCACATAAACATAAGGCATATTCTCAAGCAAAGTTTTATGAGCTTAGATTAGTAAATTTGGTGCAAGCTTTTAATTGAGATTGCTTCTTGTGTAAACTTCTTTTATTAGGCTTAGTGCCAATTTTATCTATTATCCTTTTTGACACTTTTAAGTTGAATTATGAGGGTTTTCCAATACTTAATATAAGAGTCTTAATGTCTTAAAGCTTATTCTTCATTAATCTTTAACTTTTACCCTAACCAGTTTTACTTTTACAGTGGGGTAGTAACTTCAAAAATTCACCATAATTTCATCTTTTACTATTTTATTTCGAATTTTTGTGTGGATGTACGTCTCTGAGTCTATTTTTAAACAAAAGAAACCCCACTTAAAAATTTATTTTGTAGCTTGAGTTATGCACATTTTATTCTGACTGTTCCAGATTGAAAGTTCAACTCGGGTCAGTGGCTTGTCCACTTCATTGGGAATTCCTCACATGGAATCTGACAAAACTGTTTTATGGGGATGTTTCTCTATGTCTTAGCTTTCTAACAAACTTGGTCCCACTCAAAAATGTTATGTATAACTTGAGTTATGCATGTTTTATTACCTACTGCCCGGACAGAAATCCATCCAGGAGCAGCAAACTTTGAAAAATCATATCTCCTTCGTTTTAAGCCAAATCTCGCATATTTTATATGTATGAAAAGCTATTTGAGTCTACTTTCACAGAAAATTATTTTCGTTGCATTTTGAGTTTTGTAGCAATAAATATATCGCACGCTTTATAGACTGCCAGAATTCCAGATTTACTAGTTTTTAAGTTTTTCACTTCAAGCTTATGGAGAAATTGTTATATCACTTCAAATCACCATTTTTATGTTTTAACTCATCATCATATTCAAAGTTTGAGTCACCAAATCAGTATTTTGAACCAAAATAAAGCATGATACATAAAAATCATCATACCACAAAATCTCTTTTCAAAACAACATTTTCATCAAGGCAAGAACACTCATAAGGCAAGATGCATTACGAGATCTTGAAGAAGTCCTAAACCACCTAGCTATGAAGAGCTTAGGGGTTCTAGTTCTTGAAAAATATATGGAGAGGAAGGGTTAGAGTCACTACCAAAGAGAGTTTTCTTGAAGGATTTTGAAGGTGGAGAAGGTTGAGAGAGCCTTCCTCCTTGAATGCTTGGAAATGGGCGTGTATGAGCGATCTTGTTTCTCCAAAGACCAAAAATGGTGGTCCTTGAAGGGATGGTGATGGTGGTGATGGAAATGGGGTGAGGAGAAGAGAGATTGGAGGAAGAACAAGGAAGATTGAAAGAAAAAGAAAGTGGGTATGAGACTTGGAGAGAGAGAGAGCTTTGTGTTGTTCTTGAAAGAGGAAATGAAAATGAATTGAGGAGAGAGGGAGGGCTGGAAGTGGCTTAAATGAGGAGAGAAGTGAGGTGATTTTTGCTTCACACAAGTAGAAGTAGGAAAACCTTGGGGCAAAAAGAGAAAGTATTGTGTTTCCTTTGAGTCTTGCACAGAAAGACTATGTAATGTTTTTGTCAAGTGGTTAAAGCATTTAGCTCTCTTAGGGATTGGGCCTTTGGATGGCTAGGATCACACCAAGTGTCATTATCTTGACGGAGAGTACAACTCTTGTCATGACTTAAGGAAGCTATTAATATGGACTCTGATCTAGTGGTGTATGATTAAAGTAATTGAATCATTTGATGTGGCTCTTGCTTTGACCAAACTTTCAAACAATAAATAAAGGGAAGTTTCTACATCTTTATAATTGTTGTAATTATCTAAATATTAATTAATTCAATTGGTTTAGATTACTCATTAGCACATTTTAGCTAAGAAGGATTTTCCTCATTCATTTTGTAAGAAGATGTGAAGGTTAATGTGATTAAGTTTTGAGACTTATATGCTCTTAGTTAATTAGATTAGATCACCTTGATTTTATGTTCTAAATCATGGATTAATAAGGATTGGGCAATTAGGCTTTTAATTATAACTTTTAATGCATTATGTTTCAATTGTTGACTTTTACTTATCTTGTTGACTTGCCTTTAATTTACTAAGCTCTTGCTCATTGAGATTAGCCGATTAATTCTCAGTTAATCGTTAACCTCTCTAATTAGTCAGGATCACTGAACTAATTAGCTTAGACAAAAATTGGGGATGTTAAAGCTTACATCTTCAATTTCCAGAGGGAGAAATTACTCCCATTAAACTTCTCAAATTCATACTTTGCTGCCATTTTTTTTTAATATGGTAACTCGCAGCGGAAAAATAACCAATCAGTAACCTTAGCTCTGATACTACTATTAGGTACCAGACGTATGATGCAACTAAAATATAAAAGTAAGAAAATGGAAATTCTACATAATATGTAGAAAGAATTGAATAACTTTCTTTGATGATTATAACTTCACTTTATTACAAGGAAATAATAATAATACTCTCTCTTTAAAGGAGAACACACTTCTCTCTTATATATAGGAAAACATCTCTCAAAGAATATATAAACTCTCAAATGCTCTCTAGATGATTTTATGAAATGGGAAAGAATGAGAGCTCAATTTATAGGAGAGCTTTTCCATTCTCATCCATTTGAAACGAGAGAATGAAAACAATTTTTTCTCCTCTGTAGAAAACTTAAGGTAGCACCAATGTAGGAGTCTTACTATCTCTATCCTTCATTTCCACAAGAATAGGAAACTCTTGCCATTCATTTGACTCATACCAAAAATAGCTTTAGTTATTTTCACAGTAAGTTCTTATGGAAGTGCTAAGCGATATACCACCACCCTAACACGTTCTAAGATCTCATAAGGCCTCATATAGCATGGGCTGAGTTTTCCTTTCTTTCTAAATCGCATCACACCTTTCATGGGAGATACTCGCAGAAATACTTGATCTTTTACTTCAAACTCTAATTCTCGCCATCTGATCTACATACATCCTTTGTCTACTTTGAGCTACCAACAATCTTTCTTTAATTAGACAGACTTATTTTAGGCCTCTCGAACCAAGTCAAGTCCTAAGAGTTGAGTCTACTTCAAACTATCCGATAGATCTACAACATCTTCTTCATAAGGAGCCATTTGAATACTTGCCTAATAACTATTGTTATATGCAAACTCTACCAAAGGTAGAAATGGATCCCAATTTCTGCCAAAATCCAAAACACAAGACCGTAACATGTCTTCCAGAATTTGAATAGTTCGCTTAGATTGCCCATTGGTCTAAGGATGAAATGCTATATTGAGATTCAACCTTGTTCCTAATGTATTTTGGAATGCCTTCCAAAATCGACCAGTGAATTATAGTTCCCAATTAGATATAATAGAAATAGAAATCCCATGGAGCCTTACCATCTCAGCCACATATAATTGAGCATATTGAGAAATGTTATATGTGGTTTTGACAAGAAAGAAATGTGCTGATTTAGTCAACCGATCTACAATCACCCCAACAAAGTCAAATCCTCAAGTAGTACGAGGCAAACTAGTAACAAAGTCCATAGTAATTCATTCTTACTTCCATTTTGGTATTTGGATCTATTGAAGTAATCCAGCTGGTCGCTGGTGTTTGCCTTAACCTATTGGCACACAAGGCACTTAGACATGAATTCTACAATGTCTTTCTTCATGCTATTCTACCAATACAATTATTTCAAATCTATGTACATTTTTGTAGACCCTAGATGTATAGAATAAGTTGAATGATGTGCTTCCTCTAAAAGAAGTCTCCTTAGGCTGTTGATGTTTGGGACACATAATCAATTTTCAAACTGCAACGAACTAGTTGAATCTACCATAAATTTATCTATCATCCATTCATTAATGTCTCTTTCTTAAACTTACATAATTAAAGGTCTTCTAACTGAGCATTTTTTGTTCGCTCTACCAATTGCACTTGAGGTTGAACATGTGCCAAGAGTGTTCCAGATGCACTAAGATCAAATTTTACCCTACGCTTCCCAAGATTATGGACTTTCTTTACCAATTTTCCTTGACTCTGCTATATGAGCTAAGCTGCTCATTGACTTCCACTTATGGCATCTGCTATCACGTTTGCTCTTCCTAGATGATATTGTATATTAAGATCATAATCGTTTAGTAACTCCATCCATCGTCTTTGCTGTAGATTCAAATCTTTTTGTTGAAATATGTACTTAAGGCTCTTATGATCAGTAAATATTTCACATAAAACACCATAAAGATAATGCCTCCAAATTTTTAAGGCATAGACAACTGCTGCCATCTCCAAATCATAGGTAGGATAATTCTGCTTATGTTTCTTTAGCTATTTAGAAGTATAGGCAATAACCTTGCCATGTTACATTAACACACATCCTAACCCCACCCTCGAGACGTCACAATATATGACATAACCGTCATTTCCTAAGGGTAAGGCTAACATAGGAGCAGAAATTATCGTAGTCTTAAGCTTCTGAAAACTTTCCTCATAAGCATCTAACCAATGAAACTTCACATTCTTCTAAGTCGATTTGGTCATAGGAGCTTCCAAATTAGAGAAATCTTTATCAAGGCACCGATAATAACCAATTAGGCCTAAGAAACTATGAACTTTAGCTACTGTGCTTGGTCTAGGCCATTGCTCTATAGCTTCTACATTCTTCGGATCAACTTGAATGCCATCCTTAGAAGCAATATGCCCAAGAAATGCCACATTATCTAACCAAAATTCGCACTTGAGAACTTAGAGTAAACGTTATGATCTCTCAAGGTTTGTAAAACCAGTCGTAGATGCTGCTCATGCTCCTCTTTACTTCGAGAGTAAATAAGAATATCACCAATAAACACTATGATAAAGCAATTAAGAAATAGGCGAAAAACTCTGTTCATAAGACCCATGAAGGCAGCTAGTGCATTAGTAAGACCAAAGGACATTACTAAGAATCCATAGTGGCATAACGTGTCCTTAAAGCAATTTTCAGAATATCTTCTTTTTGAATCTTTAACTACTGATGATATCTAGAGCAAAGATCTATTTTGGAGAAACATTGGGCACCATCTAATTGGTCAAACAAGTTATCAATATGAGGCAGCATATACTTATATGTATGGAGAAGAGAATTGGAGCCCTCCATAAAGAAGTGCTAGGACGAATGAAGCCTTTATCCAACTAGTCCTTTAGCTAATCTTTAAGCTCTTTTATCTTAGCCAGTGCCATGCGATATGGAGACAAAGATATAGGTTGAGTGCCCAAGACAACAACTATACAAAATTCAATTCCTCTGTCAGGAGGTAGACCACGAAACTCATCTAAAAAAACACCTGGAAACTCATTAACTATTGGAATAGTGTTAATATCTCTGGCTCGGGTAGACATATCTCTAACCATAGCCAAATACCCCATGCAACCCTTCCTTAATAAGCGTCTAGCACCTAAGGAAGAGATCAAATTGTATGGAGCAATGCTACAATCGCCTTGCAATTGAAATATAGGCTTCTCAAGAAACTCGAACTTGATAGTTTTAGAATGACAATCAATAGTTACATGGCAAGATGCTAACGAATCAATTCCTAAGAACACGTGAAAATCTGCCATATCTAGTACATTCAAATCTACTAATGTTTCATCTCCATTCAGTGAGATAAGACAAGCCTTATATACTCGGTTCACAAAAATGGAATCCCTAGCATGAGTAGCAACATCAAAAGTATGATCAAGCAACATAGGCTCTTTACAAAAATGAGTTGTAAAATATAGAGACACATATGAATGAGCAGAGCCAGGACCATATAGCACATGAGCATATGGAAAGAATAACTGTAACCACTATATTAGATGCTTGAGCATCTTGTTGAGTTAGTGCAAAATACTTGCTTGCTCCCATTCTGACTTAGATGTACTTCTACCAGTAGGCCCACAATTATCATTGCACGTAATATTCATCGAGGCTAGTTATTTGTAATTCCTTTTTTGTACCGTACTTGAACCTTTTTAGTGACTATGGTTTATCATGTTGGGCCAATATAGTTTAACGGTCATGCTTATGTGAATGTCTATCTATGATTATATTTATTTACTACAACATGAATGTCTGTGTATGTTACGCTTTGATTATATGACGAATATTATGGGCTTCTGGCTCATGTTTTCGAAAGTTAATTTTCGTAATAAATCAAAAAATATTTACCCTTATTTTCTACATAAAGTATTTTAATAAATAAGTTTAAGTTTCTGCAAAGTAAAAGTATAGGGTTATTAGGGTGCTACATCCTCTACTAACTAGACTCGAAACTTATCTCAATGTTTGACCTCCAATGGGTTGAGCTGGGTAAGGTTGGTGGTGTCAACCCTTGATTGGAGGTCTTAGGGCAATTTTTGATTAAATGACCAACCTATCGACATCTAAAACATGCACCAATCTCCTGTTAACATTGACTAGAGCGAGACCTACCACAATTCTTGCAAGGAGCTATAGTCTGATATGCTTCTCCAACAACTTGAGAACCAGATATTTTGTATAGCTTGATTATTGATGGTTGGGTGGTAGTCTCAGTCCTTATCTGAAGAGCTTTTTGCTAATTCTGAGATTTAAATCCTTTGCTTGAGTTACAACCCGCACTTTGCAAATATAATTATTCTTTACAATGAAATAAATCAAAAGTACATTTAATTCATTAAATATTTTATTATAGGCAATATTTTTAATATAATTTGTGTATTTGTTATCTTTGTCAACTATAATAATGTACAACCCTTTTAATGAGGTCACTTTTGCCAATGCAACATATAATTAGGCGTAACAAAATACAGGTTTTGCCAAATATAACTAGATATAGTTCAATGATTTACTGACTTCAATTTATTATTATTGCACAATATACCTTTATTAAGAATTGTTTTCTCCTCAAAACAAAATGCCAATTTGAGTTTTTATTGACAAATATTTGAGAAAATAAAATGGAAAATTTCTAATGTAATGGTATAGATTAAAAAAAAAGAGTTAACTAATAGTTAATATATGATAATACAATATTTTCTATTTTCAAAGGTAATTTAATTTTGTTATCATATTGTATTTTTTTTGTGATATAAAATATATATAATTTTTCTTCTTTGATTAATAATTTTTTTACTGAATTTAAAATTTGACAACTATTCTCTTAACAATTACACAAAAATTATTTAAAATTATATATATACACAGGTTATATAGAAATCATTTTATCTCAAATACATTAAAAAAGCTTGATGATTAACTATATAATGTATCTTAATGAACAATTTTATACATTTTATTTACATAAGGAATTACACATTTAATAGTTAATATAAAATAATACAATATTTTATTCTCTCAAATGTAGATATAAATTTGTTTCGTTTGTTGCATTTTTTTTTACATAAAAGGACCAATATAATTTTTCACTTTTTGTTTCTAATTTTTTGAAATAATATATTTTAATTTTTTTATTACAGTTCAATGGTTGGCCTTAACTTTTGTTATTATCATTGCATAATATATTTTTATTAAGAAATATTTTCTTTTCAAGACAAAATATACCATTTCGAGTTTTTTACTGGCAAATTTCTGACCAAAAAATGACAAAATTTCTTATATAATAGTATAGATAAAAAGAAAATTTATACATTTAATAGTTAATATATAATAATACAATATTTTATATTCTAAAAAGTAATTTTATTTTGTTATCATGTTGTATTTTTTTTGTGACATAAAAAATATATAGAGTTTTTTTACACCTTTGATTAATATTTTTTTTTGACTTAATTTGAAATTTAGACAACTATTTTCTTAATATTTATACGGAACTCACTTAAAATTATATATATTCATTCGTAATATATAAATTGTTTTATGTTAATATATTCAAACTTTAATGATTAACTAAACTTTGATGGTTAATGTATTTATTTTTTTGGTTGCATTAGTTTTCATTACATAATATTTTCAAACTATTTTCTTAATATATGGAACTCACTTAAAATTATATATATTCATTCGTAATATATAAATTGTTTTACCTTCTTCAACTACTACGCCGCTATCACCACCACCGCGAATCACCCTCTACACCTAGTTCGCTCCGCAACACCCACAGTGCCAACCCACCCACGTAGCCATCCCTTTTCCTTCCCACTGCGGCCCCCATCCGGGTTGTGGAACGAACCATTAGCAACACTGCATTGTCGTTCCCCAACTCCGCAAGGCTGCAAGTCACGGCCATTAGCAACCATTTTAATTCCTTAAGGAACATTGAATATCATAAAATTTAATTAGTTTCAATCAATATAGTTCCACGAAAGTTGATATTATTTTAATTTTGACACATTCTTTTAAACTCGAAAAAAGGAAATTAAACTGCGGTAGGGCTAGCCTGCAAGAATACCATTGAAGTTATGACATATCATTTAGTAAATCTTTGTACATACCGTTTTTCGTACTATTCATCTTTTTCCTCATTACTTTAATTACCCATAAGTTTAACTCGTATGAACGTCACCCTTTTAAGTGTTTGTGAAAAATAAATACAGATGGAAATATAGAGTTTGTGGAGGTCGACCCATCCCTATATGCTTAAGCATCGCAAATCAATATGGTCTCAATACTAGTACAAAAAGAAATCTTACTCTTTAAATAAAAGAAAAAGAAAAAGTTGACAAATACGTGCAATATTTATAATAGACTTTGCACACATAATAGCAAACATTTTAGCAGGAGAAAAAAAAGAAAAAAAGAAAAATTAATATGAAGGCACTTCCTTGCCACCTTTTTTAGATCCCTTTCCCAACCTAAATAAAATACATAAGAAAATTAATGATATACAATTCTTTTTCCTCCACTACAAGGGAAACTTCTTCTAATTTAACGGGAGCTGGCTTGAGCACCGTCGACGGGCAATAATTCAGCCATAATATATACATATAAATAATTACTTAACTAATTACCGAAGCCTTGTTCTTGTGCTAGTGTTAGTGTCATTGCCACTTCCTTTGTCAATGTTTTGCGCAACCACTTCCCCAAGACCCTCAGCCAACCCTTGAATGAACTCAATCAGAACTTGGGAAGCAGCTCGTCCCGCAGCGACAAGCATGCTGGGCTTTTCTGGGGCCTTGATGCCATTGGCTTGGAGCCCATTGATCTTGCTCTTGGCACACCGTGCATGAAGGTGGTAGTCACACACGGTGCAATGGTACACTCTCCCTGACCTCTTCTTATTGCACTCGCCGCAAACGAACCTGGCGGAATCTGCGGCTGAAGCGGTGGTGGGCAGGATCTTGAGGGTGTGTGGATGGGGTGCGTAGTCGATTTCTGTGTTGAGCATGGCGCAGCATGGATGCATCTGACACCCACATGCAGTGCAAATGAACGCAAAGCCTTTGGCTGGTTTGCCACAAACATCGCATTTCGATTTAACCAGCCCGCCTTTCACTGAAGCCCATAATAAATAAATAAATTAATGGATATTTAATTATATATATATATATATATATATATATATATATATATATATATATATATATATATATATATATAATTTTGATGTTTTGTCAGTATAAAAAATATTATATAAATATTTAATTATATATTATTATATCAATAAAATGTGTTTAACTCAATTACTCATTATCTTAAAAATTTTATAAATAAAAATATGTAATTAAATAATAATATAAAATAATAATATATCAAAATTAATCCCTTATATTTTTTTTTATCATTTTTCTATTTTATCCTTTCATCAAAATCTAGATTTGGATTATCTAAATGTTGTAAAATAAGAAAATGAGAGTTATGGACCTTTAAATTATTTGAGGAGACTTACACACAATACAAATTATTGATCCAAGTATAGATAATTTCTCACTTTTTTATTTTACAAGAATATTCACTTTAAAAAATCCTAATCCAATTAATCTATATTGTTGTTTACTCATTTTGATGGAATATATTATTATCTATTACTAATAATAAAAGAGATACTCCTTGTGACATTCATATTTTTTTGTTATAAAGGTAAATTTGTAAACATGCTACAAATAATTACTTATATTTTTATCTTACTATTTTTCAAAAATTACTTGGGAGTTATACTTTTTTCTGATGTTAATGGGTAAGTACTTCAGAATTTTAAAAAGTATAAATTTTCTTTTATTACACCAATCAAAAGATATACACAAATCAAAAATTAAAAGTTATAAAAAAAATTATAAAATTTTAATTATTCATTTGTTATTATACAAAATAAACTTTATTTAATTTTAAATAAATTATTATAAAATAGTAATAAATAAAAAAGATATTTGCTTGTAGAGCTGCCAAACCATATCAACCTAACTCACAAGATGCACATATGCCATTCAAAAAGTTTTTTTTTATTTTTTCCTCTGAAAAACAAAGTTGAGCTTCTTTGATTTAACTTGGCTAAAATTTCTTATGAGATAAAAATTCGCAAATATTTGTTAAATAAGAAACTGTTTTACTCGTTATCATTAATTAGTTATCACTAAAACTATAGCATCTAAAGTGAAGTGAAAAAGAGAGCAAACAATATCCCACAAAATTAACTCAGTATATAATTAACTGTATACAACGAAAGCACTTTACTATATGAAAGCACCTATGGCTTTTCTGAGATACATTACACTCATAAAATTTAATTTTGACGTATAATATATATTTTAAAATATAAGTATAGAAGCTATTAAATTATATATCCTCTAATATCTTCTTGATATCTCAAATCTAATATTCATGATTGTCATGTTAATATCGTATGATTTAAGTGCTGGTAAAATTTTCATTGTACACAAGTTGAAAAGTAAACATATATATATATATATATGCTATAGTCACCTGGTTTGGAATGGAACAAGATTGAGTGTTGGGAGTGCAAGGGGTGGGCCTTGAGAGCAGGAGGAGCAAAGGCACAGAAGTCATGCAGCTGAAACTCACATTGTTGACAAGTGAACCTCTTCCCTGAACCATACTCCTTGCAGCCCGTACAAGTAAATAGGTCAGGTATGTCCACCATCGAGAGAGGGTGCCGTGGGTGAGTGAAGTGTATAATTTCTTGCCCAAATATGAGTTGTGGGGAGGTAGGGAATTCAACCGGAGGAGGGGACTTTTTGGGGGCAAAAGTGGTTGCGGAATAATATTGATCATTAGGGGCTGTGAATTCGTGTTCTTGAATGGATGGAGTTTTTTGCAATGGGAGGGTTCTTGTCTTCCTCACTTGTTTTTGGTTCATCATATTTTCAGCACCTTCCTATGGCAACTCTCCTATTTGATTTCTTTTGGTGTGTATAGCAAATGACTAGAGGTCATGGAGAATATATATTGTGGTACAAAAGTTCACACACTGTTCATGTTATTCATTATTCAAACTAGAAAGAGGATGCCATGCATCAAGGCATCTTGCATGTGCGTGCGACACAAATGGTAGTAACCTTTTTGGGCATGATTACTTTATGATGATTCGTCCTTGCGCGCGCCACCTCGTGCTATACTGTAGCTGGTTCTCCTCCTCCAGTTTTGTGGACCCTCTCCAATAGTTATGGGCTCAAATAATATGTCCCAATTTTATTTTATTTTTTTTCCCTTTCAATTTGTCAATTTGTCACTCTTGTAATGGAGCAATGATTTTTGTACGTGTAAAAGTGCTATTGCGATGCACAAGCACAAAACACACACATAAGATGCACTATACTTAATTGGTCTATGGGTGGATGAGCGGAATGCGTGTGTTTTGTGTCTGTGCGTCGCAAAAGCGTTGCTTTTGCATGTACAAAAATCATTGCTCCTTATAATAAAATAGGATCTTTGATTAAGAAAAAATCACAAGAATCTTAATTGATACTATCCTCTCTTCTAGGTGAGATTTATATTTTCTAATTTTTCAGTATGTTATTAAAATAAAGGCTTAGAACACAACCAAATATTTAAGTTTTACCCCCTACAACAAGAAGCTAACTAATTAAAATGACTTATATTCTTAGTCCATTATCTTACCTCTTATAACTAGCTTTTAGCCCATTATCTTATCTTCTAAGTTTCTCTCCTACAATATGTTCTCTTTCCAACCAGAAGACGTGTATTTTTCCTGTGTTAAAACATGCTCTTTTTTGACGTTCGATGTGCATCACAATAACATCAGCGTCCATTTTGCTTTACGGGTAGAAAATGGATGAGTTGAATAAATTTTAGATTAGATTAAAATAAACCGATCCAAAATAAATTATTAATCCACCGGCTATGTTTCATGGAAAGCCAGCACGAAACTAATTTAATGGGGCCCAATGTATAGTCGTGATTCTTAATGGGGCCAATAATGTCACATTTTCCGCGTAGTTGAAGTTAGATGAAATAAAATGAGATACCCCTGGCACCAAAGTCAAGGTTCCCCTGAAAGCAAGCGAGTGGGCAATTTACTTTGGGATAAAATTAAGAAGGCTTTTTGATATAATGAACTTGCCCGATTCATGAAGATATGAGTACTTGCATTTTAATTTTATTCAATATAGTTTGTGTTGTGAGTTGGAAGGCATATATTTGACGAAAGATGTTTTCATTGGATGCCTATTTTTCAATCACTGGACTAAGTGTCATTGAAGGCGGTTCCCAATAATTAGTTTGTGTGTTGCAAGTGATTCCCGTGTATTAATATTCGTATATTTGCCTTATCCGATTTTTGCTTCAAGAAATCTACAAACCAAACTGCGAAAAGGGAAAAAGAGACATATTCCAACCCTTAATCTTTACGACTTCTAGCAGCTCTTGAAAAGTTCTCCACCATATTCCTATTCGGCGAAACTTCCACCATTTATTTTCATTTATGTTATGTTGTCACTTTTTGTTATATATATAGTTAAGACTTACCCCACAAATAAACTAAAGAAGGAAAAGAAAATTGGTGACTAAGCGCAGCCCTTGTTCTCCACAAGAAAAATCTTTATGTAGGAGAATTAAAACGCTTGTGTTGTGCCAACAAAAATCCTGCTACTGCTATTGAATTCGAAGCTGAGCATGCATTCTGTAATCAAGGTAAGAAGATGCATCGAAACTAAAAAAGAATAAATTGAAAAAAGAAAGACAAGAAGATACAGTTTGAAAGAGCAAGGAGATACCTCCTTTTATCTAGCTGAACCTAGATTCGTCTACTATCTCTTACCAACATGTCAATTTTCTTTTACCATATATTGTAGTTTACTTTTATAACACTACTGTTCTATCGATGGCCAATAAAATCGATTAACGTCACTGTGCTATTGACAAAACAGGAAGTGTAGAAATACTGTTCTCAGTCGAATGTTACTTGTATTATTTCTTAATACATATTTCCTTAATTGTAAAAATAAAGAAGCCATTCAAGAAAAAAAAAAAAATAGGGTTTGTGGTAAAAGTATGAAAGCTTGTAGTTCTTCGGCTAGGAGATGAGTCCCCTAGTCTTGCAAATTTAGTGACCTCAGGATTAGCTCTCACTTATGGTATGGAATGTAAAATATAAGAAGAATGGACAGAGAGGAAAAAGAGCATAAAGAGAAGTGCCTAATCATGAAGACACTCAATAACACCACTTGCAGGCCTACCTGAGTCTATATTCGTCTTCCATTCCACCTTGAAGTTGGTTATTTTTCTTCACATTACACCTCCCTCTTCCTCAATTTGTAGCTTAACCTCTACTTATCTCCCTTCCATAACTAATTTTTGTACCCCTGTGAAACTAACTTATTATCCAACTCTCCACCATTTCCACGTGCCTACTGATGCATTACATTAAATCCCCCTTTATGCTTAGCCTTGCCCTCAAGGTTACAATTAGGACAGCTCTCTTGTATATATAGTGATTAAGTACGCCCAACTAGCTCCAATTACTGGAAGACCTTCCCATTTATCAGTAATAGTTGGACTCTAGAACTCCCCCTCTTGATTATTCTAGTTTGTAGCACAGCTATAGGATGTAATAAGGGACCCTTGCTCATTGGTTAACAGTGGTAGTGGGATATATTGCTCAAATGGAATTCCTTTGAAGGACTTCAGTAGGGAAATGTGGAACATTGGATGAATCTTTGCAGTAGCTGAAAACATTAGCTCATAGGCCACCTTCCTACTTTCTCAATTATCGGAAATGTCCTGAAATACCTCATGCTAAATTTTTGTTTCTTCTAAAGGTCACTAACTGTTGTCGATAAGATTGCTATTTAACCAAACGATTTGCTCTTTTCTTATTAGCTTCCATTTTTTTGTGAAGTTGATGCGAATCTAGCAAATATACCGAATCATACAAGTAATAAAATAATAAGAAAAAGTATCGTTCTCTCAAGCATAGTTCAATTACCGAGATTAACTAAATTGGACGTTAAGTTGAGCAATTGAAATAAATGAGTTTCAATGGAAACAAAAGCACTAAATTGCAATGAGGATGAATTAAGGCAAAGATGCTAAGGCTGCTAATTTCACCTACCATTAACTCCGTTATATGAAATTTTCAACTATTCAATTTCTGTTTCAATTAATTAATGGTTGGATTCCTTAAATTAACTATAAGTCTCCCTCAAGATTATGTAATTCTATCTTACTCGATATGATTATCTAATTTCTTAACACAATCTGAATTAAGGAGGCGATAAGCTCTGTGAATTTCTAACATAAGAATCACACAAGTCGTGTTTACCTACCTCTAACTTTCGCGCAATTTGTGGTGGTTATGACAAGAAGCTATATTCACAATTTCTTTCTCAAGTCACTGTAAAACATCAATTAAGTATTGATCAGGCACTCAAAGCATTATATAGTCCAACTTGGTGCTCCCCACACATTTTAGCAAGCTTATATTCCACCGCCTAAGATTCAACAAATGGAACGCTAGCATTTTGTCATAGAATCTCAAAAGAAAACAACAAGAATCACTCAAACACCATTGCGGTGCACCCGCTGTGCCCCTGGAAGTTTTGACAGCAACCGCGCCCAGATTTGCCACGATGCCTCCATGGAATCGGAGAAGGGGTGGCCGCATCGCTGCAATCGCGCCTCCGATCATCAACCACCATCGCTTAGCACCCACTGTACCCGAGGAAGTGCCGCACAAACCACCACAAACTAGAGAGCCTCCATCATGTCCACGGCGGCCCAACTGCACCCAGATCTGGCACTGTGCCGTGGTCGCACATGACGTCATTAGGGTTGCGGCCTCAGTCTCTTGCATTGTGATTCCAACGCCCCCACCAAAGTTCTCTTCCCCTTCTGGTTTGAGCAAATATGTGTGTAAAGAAAAAGGAGAAGAGAAGATGGCTCTAGTTCCTTTTGGGGGGGGGGGGGGGTGTTGAAGAAAAATGGTTTCGGTGGTGAAGGGAGAGAAGGGGGCTTAGCGTTCTGTAAAGAAGAAAGGATATATTTGCACTTTCATATTATTACTTAATGGTGATTAATACCATTTGATCTTAGGGGTAGTGAGCGTAGTTTCAAAATTAAGAAGAGGATGAGTGTAACTTCAAAATATTTTAAGGGAAGTGATTGTAATTTCTCTTTTCTTTTACTCTTTCATTACTACCCTCCCTCTTTTAGAATTATCAAATCGGAGTCACAAAAATAGAATATTCTTTAGCTTTCTTTCTCGTCCTTCTTCTCTCCATGCCTTTGCTCTCAAAGACCCAGGCACTCTATATAACCTCAACGTTCTAGCTGTAACTTATGAGCTACCTATCTATAATTTATGCCCTGAGTCTTTAGATTTCTTACCCTTTCTTCTTTTCAAATTGATCCATGCTTTATCTAATATTGAGATTTATTTCAACAGTCGGATGCACGGCACCTCATAGCCTGGTAAGTTGGCAACTCACATTTCTTTCATGCAGAGTTCATGGCTAGCTTCTCTCGCTTTCATGCTAGTTTTGTGAAAAAATGTCTTCAGTCCTCAAATTCACAGTGCCAATTTCCTTTCCTTTAATTTTTTCAATTAAAGAAGTCTCATTTTATTATTTTTCAGGTTTTTTTTTTCTTTTGTACCGGTACTAAGATTTGAACATATGACAACCGCACTCCTAATCATTTTTATTTTTTAGTTTTATTTCTTCTCTTTTTTATTTATTATTTTTTGGTCCATTCTCTTTTTCAATTATTATCTTGAAATTGGTCGAAGAACTTTGGGGTCCGGTTGAGCCAACAATGTCTAATATGAGGAATTGGGCTTATCTTTCTTTTCCATTAAGAAAATATATATTTGAATTTTCAATTTTTCCTTTTGACAAAATCAAGAAGAAATCTAAACAAAGTGTGATGTTCCCATATAAAAAAAAAATGAATTAATAAGCATCATAGAAAAAAAAATGAATGACATACATTTAAAAAAAATGCACATCATTGAAGTGTTCAAACGAAAGATTAAGCATCATAAGCATAAAAAAATTAAAAATTGAGCAATGAAACATCAAAATGATGGATAAATTTGGAGATTAACACACCGTAAAAATGTTGCATAAAATTCTACGAAGCCTCGAAAAATTCCAGCAGCGGCACACTTCCAAATAAATGAATTGATTTGCATGCTAGATCTTTTATATTATACGTGTAATTTTAAATGCAATTATACTTGGTGGTTCACCATTTTACTTCCTCAAATAGTTAGTTTAGCAAAATTGATTTTTTTTTCAACAAAAAAAAATGATTTTCACATAAATTATTCATCTTAGCTTCTATTTAAGAGTTAAAAATAGCTTCTTCTTCTTCTTTTTTTCCTTTTTAGACAAAAATCCTATTTTAGTCTTTGATAAAAATCTTGAGAGACAAATTAATCTTTTAAAATTTAAAAATCTTTCTTTGGTCTCTCATCATTTAAAAAGGGAGCTGTTAACCCCTTCATATCATTTAAAGGTACTTCTTTTTTTTGTAGGGGAAAGACTAACGTGTCAACCTTATTTAATAGTGAGGGATCTCAAGGAGAGTTTTATAATTTGAAGGACTAATTTATTCTCTTGAATTTTTTTATCAGAGATCAAAATGAGAGGTTTTGTTTTCTATTTTTTTTTAATCTTTTGAATAGAATAAGATGAATAACTTTTGAAAAGATTTAATAGTTTGCAAAATAGAGATTTTAAATTCAAGAGATATGATCGTTATTTATCTGCCAAGGGTTATGCATGTCTACTGCCAAGGAGTATGTTTAATAGTCATATTGATTCAAAAAACACATATTTATATAACACGGTCTTCCTCCAAGATTGTCCTGACAACAATTCTCTTCTTCAAAAAAGTTCCACAAGAAGTCTTCAGATTTACTCTCCCAAGGCTATAAGGTGCTTAGATTAATCCTAGGGGTGGATTGTTGGAAATCTGTGAGTGACTAGTGGAGCCAATTAACACTTTAAGGATAGGGTATATCTGATCCCATTTCAAGGCTTGCAAAGAATCCATCATCTTCTTCTCTTCTCATTAGTAGTAGCATATGTTAAAAAAAAATTTTGTCAAAAAAAAAAAATGAAACAAACGCACCTCATATTTGATAGATCTTAACTTCAGCATTGTTGTCCAATTGTCATTGTTTAAGCATGTTGAAATGAGACAGTAGCAGAGAAAAGAAAGTGATAAAAAGAGATGGAAGCACACACACCATTTAGGTGCTATATCCATGTGTCAAATGAGTCCATATTGTATCTCATATGATACACGAGTAAGTCTATGCTTTGAACTCTGATTTTCATTTTAATACTTTAATCCCTAAAAGAACAAATGTATACACTGTAATTCCTAAAAGAAACTGTATTATAACACATTAATCTATTGTTAATTTTATTCCACTAGGGAATTAACAGCATGATTATTAAACTCTTGAGTTAACTTACGCATAAACTCTTTTTTTGTTAAACTCATACGGGTTTAAATAAACTTTAACAAAATTGATAAACTCTCGATTCTACAAATGAGTTTACGAGTCTAAAATTATACTTTATTTTGCTCTCTACATGTAAAATATTAGTCATTTTTATTTGTACTTTGGTTTACTTGTTTATTTCATACAATATTTATTGGTTTTGTTCAATTAATTTTATCTATTTGTTATTATTTAATAATATTTTGTCAAACTACAAAATAATATATGTATGAAATAAAATATGGTATAAAAATAAAGTCATATATTAGACTATATTTTATATATTTTTTCATTTATGTTGTTATAAAATTGTAATTGTTAATATTAATCATAAAAATATCATTTAATTATATTTTTTAGGTAATATTTTTTAAATATGTAAACTCTTATGAGTATACAAGTCGAGTTTACGATTAAAGTTTGCTAAGATTTCACGAGTTTACCTAAATTTTCAAGTTTGATATTGTTGATTAACAGAAATGCTGATATGTACTGTTATAAATTTTGGATCAAAATGCACAGCCTTCACTTTCCCACCCACAAAACACACCCTTTCTCCATTGTGAACCCTAAATGCAGTACTTCCTCTCTTCTTCTATTCAGTCGCACTCTTCCTCCTCTTCTTCTTCTATTCAGTCACACACCATTTCACTCTCTTCTTATTCTATTCAACTGCACACTTTCTCAGATATTCAAATCTCCATCTTCTTGTGTATTTAAATTATATAAAACAGTAACACTTCTGCAGGTTTCTGAACAAAGCTTTGAATGATACCACAATTGATGTAGCCTCCGGTTGAGAAAACCAAAACCCTCCTGGCCTTTTTCCCATCTTTGCAATCACAATTATGGTGAGCTGTGGCTTAACACAACTAACATTCTCATGAGTGGAGCAAGGGAACATCATGAATAGAAAATTACATGATTTCACAATCACACAGTAAATTTAAAATTTCATGAGTCTGAGCGTATAAACTGAATTTGATCCAGAAACTTGCAAGTCATTATTAATTTCATGAAAACTTGTACAGTTGCTTGGGTAACTTTCATAATCTGACCCAAAAACTTGATTTATGCCACTCTCCGCATGAAATAGAGTGACATAGATTGTATCATCCTTTTAGCCTGTGGACCATGCAGGACATATGGTATATTGAGAGATTTAGCAAACACTATAAATATTGTGATAACAGCAGAAACATTGTGATGAATACCTATTGAACATATTCAATAAATTCTTCAGTAAATAAATTTCCCAGCAGAGCGGGCCCAAATATGAGTCTCTTGAGGCACGAAGTCCAACTTTCTAAACCTTTAATGCGATATAATTTAAAGGGACATATTATAACTAAGGCTGGGCATAAAAGCTCCATTACAGAATACAAACTTTAAGAAAGCCACTTCAAGTTTGATAAATTCTGAGACACCAATATCGAATGAAACAAAATACATTAAGCACTAGTTGCCAAAACAGAAAATTATCTTTAGATATCTGCTGTAATTCTCAAAACCTCAAGACTTGAAAAGGAAAGAACGTGACATCAAATTATAATCTTATTAGTTTAGTTAACTTGACAAATTAGCTGCCACTTTAATATTAAACATTTTCTTAGCCAAGATTACTACAATTTATTGCAAGTTGTAGCATAAATGCAATATGCCATATGAGATTTGCAAGTTCTACAGCAAATTGCAGATTCAAAAGTACATATGCCACATGAGATTTACTGTAGTATAAATGCAAGTTCTGCCCCTGCTTCAATGGTGCCTTTTGTGTATTTTATGAGGAAGAAGAGTTTTGTTCAATGATGCGTTTTGTGACCCCTGAAGAAAGGGTGTGTTTTGTGTGGGTGAGAGAGTGAAATGGTGAGTTTTGTGTCCATTGTACACATGAGATCCAACAGGGCCCATGAAGAAAGGGTGTGTTTTGTGTGGGTGAGAGAGTGAAATGGTGAGTTTTGTGTCCATTGTACACATGAGATCCAACAGGGCACTTAACAGTACACATCAGCACTCTTGTAATCCCTCAACAGGAAAAATTAATGATGAACTAACGTGCTATAACGTGATTCCTTTTGAATACTAAAGTATATGCTTTTATTTGTTGAGGGACTAACGTGTTAAATTAAAAATATTTCAAGAATTAAAGTATAGATTTATTCATTTATTTTTATTTTTATTTTTTATTTTACTTGAACACAGCATAACACAACATAGAGAAGGTTATTTAAAATTTGAAAAAGAAAACAGACAAATTTAAAAAAGAACATAGTACAAGATATATACATATTGCCAAAACAATATCTTACAATTTTTAAAAATTTGGTGTGTCCTACATGTTCATGTCATGTCGTGTCCTGTCTCCATGTTAGTATTAGTGCTAATGATAGTCTCTTCGTGCACCGTTTCGGTTGAACTTTCACTTCAATGCATCATGCATGAGAAATTAATGTATGAAAAATTAACACATGCAACAAGAACATTAATCTTCTTGAACACTCTTCTCTGGTGAACCTTGGTGCCTGAGAGAATCGAGGCTGAGAAGACATTTCACCCCAATAAGAATCGATTTAATTTAAACAAAAGGAATAAAAAGCAAATCAAAATGGTGAGCAAGAAAGAAGATCTACATAAACAAATGTAAAAGCTCGACTATATGGCCAACCTGCATTTCTGAGGAACCCTCCAGGAGATAACTGACAATCTCTTCAATCTAGGAGGCAAGGTCAAATAGTATTTCCAATCCTGAAGCATAATTCTAAGATCATGAAGCTTACTATCCATGCCATAACAACAATTTGCATGCATTGTACAAACTTGATTTAAATCTCTACTTGGTTCACAAAGCCCACCAAAATTAGCTGTATCCAAGAATCTCATTTTCAGTCCTATATCAGTAATGAACGGGTCAACCTTGATGAAATTGAGTACATCCTGATCATGGTACCCAGGATAGGTTTCTTGTGAAGAGTACCAGAACTTGTAAAACTCTATTGACCTATTATTGGACCTTACAAAGTTGAAACCTCCATTGGGTCTGTTCTCTACATCATCAAAGCTGCCCGTGAAATGATCACATGCTATCTGGAAATCTGCATCATGGTGAAAACGAGGAAATGGGTCCCTAAACCACATGATATCAGCATCCTGGAAGAAAAACACAACAACATTTATCCAATTCAGACACCTTAGAAATGTATCTCACTTCCTATATAGAGTATTTTAAGTCTTCTTTTCCTTTTTAAATTTTTCTCTATCCTGAAAAAGAAAATAAAAGGATGAAGATAGAATGATAAAAGCAACAATCAAATGCAGAGCTAAAAATTTGGTTGCGATTGACCAGTTTATTGATGCAGCACCCTACCAGTTGGGATTTCAATTGGGTAAATTTAAAGGATATTTTCATACTTCACAACCTTAAAGTGAACATGAAGAGATTAGCGATTGAAATACTTACTGTGAACACAAAATTGTACCCCATCTCAAGAACAGAACGTAGGAAATCTATCCTTCTCCACATCATTTTCAAGTAGCCAGAAGTCATAAAGTATGCCTCTTCATGAAAATCACTGCCTTCACTAACAAGCAAAAAGCAGTAGGTGTGCATAACCTGACAGCGTGCAAATGCCTTTTGATCCAATGCAATAATTACTAAATGATTCAAAAGCCTACGAGTATGATATCCAATTCTAAAGCTCTCAAGGAAAAGATCAATGACTGAATTTGCTGTTGCCCATGCTTCATTTAATGTGGTTAAGATAACAGTTTTGTCTTCCATGGCAGCCTCTTTTAGAATTTCTTCAAGTGGATATTCATTGCTAGCCTGAAGAGTCAATGCAAACAGAACAAAGAATGTGATCACTTCTTCCATTGACAAATTGAGCAAACAAACCACAACAAGAAAGCCATGATTTTGGGGCCAGCCTGCCCATTTTTGTGGACCAGACCCGAAAATTAATATTCCATCCTAATTCTGGATATGGAAAGGCATCAAGGATAATCCAGTGTGGCCAGGTGATTCTCACCTACTTTGGCCTCAACAGCGCAATTGTTTTGTCGAGTCAGCTCAACCCAGCCCGATCCAACTAGAGAACATGGCAAACAGGCCAGCATGTTTGACACCTCTAGTGGAGTGGTGGAGAGGCATTAGAATATAAAGGTGTCAAGGATAATCAGAATCTTCTTGGAAAAATGTAAATGTTTTCAGGCATGCTATTCACTATATTCATAAGACCAAATATTGACTTAATTAAGGAAACTCTGCCTCTACTAGCAGAGGACAATTAATATACTTTCTGCCATACTTACTAAAAATTCCATATTGACAGATGCAACAAGAACTCAATATCAGGAAATCACCCATTAAAATTAATGTATCTAAGAATAACTAAACTAGTTAAAAAGGGCCTAGTGTTCCTCAGTATTTGTATTCAAGAAATTACATTTTACAAAGCAGCAATCTGCCTTCATTTATACCAAGGCTATAGGTATGTGGAAGTGGGAAGCATGAGCGACACTAGCAATGTGATCACTCCAAATAGGGGATTGAAAATCTTAACAAAATCAGTATATCCATTTGCATAATCACGCACATTTGATGATTTTTAAAACTTTGGCGTTAAATAGCCCATCCTCAACCCTCAACTATTTGACAACCAATTATTCAACATGCATAATTCCCAAGAAAGAATTTTCTTAGGGTGAGTCTGGTATAAGGGTAAAAGTGAAGGTGAAATTTTCAGGGATTAAGCTTACATGTAATTTTACTCATAAAGTTAATCCATGAATTTTTTTCCCATTATTACCCCCATACTAAACTGACCCTTAAAGAGAGAATCAGAACAAAGAAATGAAACATGATTTCATCCTCCTTTATTTCTCTCCATTCACCAGTAACCAATCTTTTTCTCACAAGTGCATACCCCAAAAAAGGAAGGGGATGCACAGCATCCTACAGACATTGAATTTATTGACCATATGCATCACTTGTGAAACTTCACATCACATAAAAAGTGCTTCAACAATCTAAATCAGCATTCCAATTCCTCTCGTGTCACTTATAAGAGAATCATGTTACGAGATAGCACGACACATAAACAAAATTGATTAATAATCATAAATAATGGCTCATCCTATTATAGTAAAATTTGTGTATTTCTCTCTCATAATATAATAGAGAGGATCCTAATTCACTATTATCCGTTTCTCCGATTCTACTCAATTAAGTAACTCCTCACATCTAGCACTATGCAACATTCAAATTCAAATAAATCAAACAGCCAAATTTAACATCACAGTTTTCAGCTCAACTCAAAAACTCAAATTAGTAAAAACCTTATTCCCTAGAAAGGAATTTCGCGAATCCCTTGCCTCACTCAATTCGAAACACCAAAACACACTCTTCTATAACTCACAATGTCCACAACATTCCAATGCTCCAAAAAAGAAAGAAAAAAAAAAGGAAAAAGAAACTCAATAACAATCACAACTAATAAAAAGAGAAACGATAACAAAGAGCACGAAGAACCGAAACTCACCGCGACGGAATCGTTGGACGGGAAAACGGTGGGGAAATTGGGCAATGGATGAGAGGAAGGGAAGAATCGGAAGTAATCGACGTCACTGAAGAGAACCAAGCAGGACAGAGAAACGGCAGCGAAGATGAGCGCGGCGGCGAGTGTACGCCGGAGATGGAGGGCGACGGATTCCGGCAACATGGAAGCTAAGGAGTCACCGGCGGCGTGGCGGTACGACGTCGCCAGGAATCTTCGCCGGTGGGATGAGAGCGTGCGCAGGTGAGAGAGTGGCATTTAGTGTCGTCGGTGTGTTCATGTTCGGTGGTGTTGTGTCGTTTGAGCAAAACGACAGAGAAGATGGCGAAATTAAAAGCACACAAAAACAGGTAATGTGTGTCACTGTGCTGTGGAAGTCAAAGAAGGGGAGGGGCGAATTGCGTACACTCAATAATGATGATGATGGTGGCTATAGGCGAGGAACAGACGGGTAGTTTGATTTGGTGAGCATCGGGTTAGGCTTATGAGAAGTGGATTAGGCTTATGCAATGTAACATCGGGTTTGACTTTTCAAACAAAATTAATTTAACTCGAAGAAGAAATAATGACATTTTTTTTAAAAATACATATACATATATCTTAAAAGAAATGATATTTTCACATAATCTATCTTGTATTAGGAACTGACATATTATCCATCCATCATTAGATGGGTGTGTGGCCTCCACTTAGACTGGGTGTGGGGGTTCCACACCCATCCAATGGTGAATAAATGATATGTCGAGCCAGAATACGAGACGGGCTATGTACAAATAATATATCTCATATATTAATAGTGTATTTGGACATTCTTATGTTAACTGAATGGATTCAATTGAAAGCGAAAGGAAGGAGTAGAACAAAAATAAGTTTCTACTTATTTGGAAGATTAATAAAAAACAGAATGAAAATTTGTTAACCATGTTTAGAAGTTATAAAAGAGGCAAAGGCTTTCATGCACTTGTTAATAATGATGTTTGATGCACCATATTAGTTATAGTATTTTCTCTTAGATATTTACTAGTGTACACCATCTTCTCCTACCTAGTCCCACCATCTTTTGATGACACAAAATCTAACCACCTCCCTTCTACTCCCTCCTCTTCCTCTACATCCGCCCCTATCCAGCATAGAATACTTATGTTACTTAAGTTACAATATAGAATACTTACCATTAAGTTACAACTACAGGCTATTATATAAGCTCTTATCAATTTGAATACATCTATTGCTCTATAAAAAGGCATAGATAACCAATGAACTTGGCTCGTTTAGCTTGGGGGTTAAGCTTAACAGGTTCAAAAGTCTGTGAATTAACTAGTTAAAAAAATAATTGGTCCTAACCTGATACGGCTCTGGCAAGTATACCAAGTTGTACATGTAATAAAGTGATGAAAAGAATATCGATTCACGAGGATAGATCAAGTACCGGATAGTCTAAGGGATGATTATTTGGACGTAATGAATTCACAGATGTAGAAAATTAGAATAAAATTTAAATAAAATAAATGAAAAAGTAACGTAGACAGATGCTAATGGTGTGGATAATTGCAATGGGATGGACACTAAGGCTAATTAATTTCACCTATTATAGACGCATTTATTATGAATTTCTGTTAATCAATTTCTATCCTCATTGACTCACGATCAGTTCCCCCTAATTTATTCTTAGCCTCTGTTTAGGTGAAGCAATATTCTTTATCCTAAACTGCTTGCTTGATCTCTTAGCACAAACTAATCTAGGAAAAGTTTGAAGCTCTATAGGTTCTTATGTTGACCACATGAACTGCGTTTATCTATTTCTAATTTTCGCTCAGCTCACGGTCTTAATATTAAGAGGCTTTATTCACAAACCCTCTCTTGAATTATTTTAAATCTCCAAATTAATTAATTGGTGATCAAACAATTAAAGGCATTAAGCACAAACAAAAACACTTAGCAATTGAGATAGAAACAAGATTAACATTAATTCATAGGTAAAATTGTCATACGAAAAGGATCCATTAACGTCCTAACAAAAGAAAATTAGTTCATAACTGAAGAAAAGAAAATAACAAAAGAGTGTGAAGATAAGGAAACAGAAGAACAAAAAGCTATAAAGTATTGAAACCAGAGACAAGAGATTTGGAAGAATGTGGATCTCCCCATGATGAGTTTGAGCTATGGAATCCTTAAATCTTTGCCTTCAATCTCTTAAGAAGAAGTCTTCTATCTTAGGAAGAGTGTAAGTGTGTCTAGAGATCTATTTCTAATCTGAAGCATTGCCTTTTATAATGTGCGGATCCCCTTTTTCAAAAATTCAGCATGAGCCAATAAAGTGCTGCAGACGAGGTCGCGCTATAACTCAACTAAAACTTCATGAGTGGAAACGATGCCGCACTACAGTGTAGCACTCAAACTTTACAGAATTTGTATAAATAGAAGCATATTATAGCATGCTAGGTTGTGCTACAGTGCAACACAAAATTTGAGCAATTGACGAAATGGCAGCGTGCTATAGCGCGCAAGGTTGTGCCATAGTGCAACATGAAACTTTGGCCTTTTCTTTTTTTTTTCTTTCTTCTACGGTAGTGTGCTATAGTGCGCTGGCTTGCACTATACGCAAGATGCTGAGTCTAAATCTTTCCTTTGGCTGCTTCCAACTTCTTTCGGGCCAGCTTGTACCTAACAACAATCAAGTAAACCTAAAATAAGTATAAAAAAGTATAAGAAAATAATAGAAGGTAAAAATACTAATTAATTTAAACTATTTACTAAAATAGAACAAAATAGAAGCTAAATTAAACAACTACATCCTAAATTAAATAAAAACTAACTAAAAATATAATTCACCAAAGAGAATTATCATAACCCATGCAAATTGCGGATTAAATGGTCTAACTCGTGGATGGTGGCCTATATACCTAGCTCTAGTGCTACCATGGCTATAAGGTTATAAGAGGGCATGGGTTAAGGTTGAAAAGCATGGTTTTGAGCTAGGTTGATATGTTAAAGGAATTGTCATAAATGGTTTCCAATAAGAGCTACTAGTGCTTTCCAAATGAATATTTTATTTTTGTTGTTTCTTAAAATGTGTTCTTAAAATTATTTTGGTCTTATGTTTAAGGACAAGGATGACATGGGTTAAGTTTAGGTCGCCTTCTATAATGCGCTTCGTGAGTCCATGAGTAAGGTGCTCCATGTACATTGACCAGCAATTAGAAGTTACTCTCCCTTTAATCGGTAGCGTGTTATTTAAAATTTTAATGTTTTATTCCTTTTCCTTATTTTTTTATTTTCCTTTTCCTTATTTTCTAATTGCTACTCTTAACCTAGGTAAAGTTTGTCACTGTGACTCCAATTCGAGACATGCCTTGCTTCGGCACTATGCTTCTCCTTTGTCAATATCAAATCGACTCAAACCTATTAATAGGCCGGCATAACATTCTCCCTAACACAGTATTATGCTTAAGTCATAGCACCATACTTAGGAGTTGTTACTATTACCTGAACGGACGTTGTCTGACAGCAATCTCTCCGTCTTCAATATTTCTTGAACTATCTAGAGATAATGTGGAAATAAATATATGAGTGAGAATTTAAAATTTTCAATAGGATTTTCTAAATTGCCACACATAGTGTCATTGTTATTATATCCAACTCTTTTTGTTTATTATGAAAAAGTAAATATGATACATAAAAAGTCCAGTTTTATAGTTTGAGAACGTATTATCCGAATTAGAGTTCATTTTAGTCATACACTTGTTAAACAGAGAAAGAATCTAAACATTAACGTAACATGTGAAGAACAAATGAATAAGATGCATAAATGAATGCAAATAACTTTTTGATGTGAGTGCATTTATTTTTCTTTAGCTTTCTTATCTTAGCACACCTAGGCATTACATATCGCCGTCCCTAAAGTACCTACATGGGCCTGCACTTGAGCATTATGTATCGCCGTCTTCAAGTGCATCCTTTACTTATCTTTCCTTTCTTGTATCTTGCTTTTCTGTACTTGGTCCCCCAGAAATGAATGACCTTTCTCACCCCTGGATAATAACCTGCTTTTCAAGTCCGAGCTCATATCTATACATGAGTAATGAGTTTACTTTCCCTGAAGCTCACACCTATCTATTCCCCTTAAATCTAGTTGGGGGCTAGCCTAAGCTTTAGACAGTATCACTCTGGCCCATGTTAGCTAGATCTATGTTACGCCTCACATGCTCACGCTAACTGGGTCTAGGCTTTGCCTTACGTGGTAGCTCGGTACGTCCCTTTGCAGGTGCCTATAGTTTTCATTTTTCCTTTCCATATCTTATCATGTAATGCAGATACTTTGCGCATTCATGTCTATGTTTCATGTCATGTGTCTCATGCCACCTCTCATGTATACTTGCATGTATTCTTTCAAGCAAATAGAATTCACATAGTCTTTATATCATGATCAAATCAACTTGAATGAGATGTGTACTTGCATGTGTAACATATGATGTGTAGAAGTTTTGCCAGAATTTCGGCAATATAACAGATTAGGTATGTTTACCCATGAATAGTGCCAACTTAAAATAGGCAGCCAGTCACAACAATAGAACCAATATAATCTATCAAAATTTCAGCAATAACATGGATTTTGCAACATTTAAACTTCAATTGAATTTCATACATGTACTAAGGTATATAAAATCTTCAATTTGGAAATTCTGCTACCCTCATTCAATTCTGCCCAGTTTTGTAATTTATGCCATAATTTCTACTTAACTTGTTTAATTTCGAATTTTTGATATGTTGAAGTTTTATGTGTCTAGTTTTTAACCTCTTTAGTCCCATTAAGTTTTGATAAATATAACTTAAGTTATTAAAGTTTAACCTAGGTCTATCATGTTGCTAGGCAAATTTAGGCATTAAAAATTAAAAATTCACTAAAAATAGGAAACTAATTGAAATGATACAAAACCTATATCATTTTAAAGCTGATGAAATTAGCTTTCATTTTCAATAAGTTTCGTTTCATTTGAGTAAATAGAGCTCAAGTTATGAGCTCTTGAAGTTGGCTAACTTGAGCTGCCTTGTTCTAGCCTAGTCAAGATATGGGGTAACTTCAATAAATTACTAGGAGCAATTGGGACTGAATTTGACTTTGAATTTTTACGAGATGTTTCCTTATGGGTAAAATTTTTAACAAAATTGGTTGCACTCAATTTGAAATTCTATAGGGCGAATTATGCCTTGCACAAGCCATTCTGGTCAAATCCAGAGGTAGAAACCTAGGGTAAACTTCAAAAATTCATATCTCACTCAATACTAATCCAATGACCTTATAATTTATATGTTGGAAATCTCTAAATGTCTAGTTTAAAATTGGTTCTATCAAATTATGATGGCTATGTACAAAGCCGTACACTTTGCAAGTACGAATGTCATAGGGCTTCTCTAGTTTAACTCATTTTGCTTGATCCCTCTTGTAGTTTTTCTTTAACAATTCAACTCAAACCCAATATATGCATATTAATTCAGTCATAGAACACTTATAAACTCAGTATAATCTTCAACTTATGAGTAGAAAAGAATTTAAAGATAGCTATCAGATTCACAAAATCAAACAAAAATATGGAGTCCTACCTCTAAATTGATGCAAATCTAGCTAGGCTTGGTATTTTGGGTGCAACATGTTGTTGAAGGTTGAAAATGGAGTGAAAGTAAAATGAGGTAAAAGAAGAAAGAAGAGAGGAGGCTGCTGGCTTGGAGGCAACCAAATAAGGGATTTAGGAGGAAATATTGAAGTTTTAGAAGATTGGTAGTTGGAATTTTGGCTCTTGATTGGTTAGTATGTATGTGGTGGTAGTTTGGCCATTTTTCTCCAGCCTTTGGGGAGCAACTTGGCACCACTCATAGGGGGGAGGAGTGGCTAAATCTTAGCCACTCATCCTAGGGCTTTTAGTATGTAATTCTACTAATTTAGTTCCGGCAGTTTAAAATACCGAATCTTTACCGATTTCATTCAAATTGGCAAATCATGACTGAATAGTTTTTTAAGAGTTTCTATATATCTATTTAATTTTTCCTAAGCTTAATCCCTCTAATTAACACTTAATTAACTCCTAATTAATCTTTAATTACTCTAATTAACTTCTAATTACTCTTACATAACTATTAAAACTGAATAGATCGATTAATAGCGTAAATTAAATGTTTTGCTATTCTAGAGCTCTTTTATTTTTCTATTTTCCTTAGCTAATGGTATTTTCGTAATTTTGAGCAAGTCTAGGGGCACTCCATGTTATTTCACATCTGAATACCTCTGTGGCTCAATCAGCTAAGATTTAAACTTTTACAGTTCCGCCACATGAATCTGTCCCATTTAAAGCCCTATTCTGCTAACTTTACAGATGTGGGAACATAAATGTTATTTTATAAAAGGTTTTAGGGTCATTATGTAAATAATCTTTGGCATCAAAGTGAAAATTTTAAAAGTTCTGAGAAACCCTACAAATAACAAAAATTTACAGGGGTATTTTCATAATTTCCTAATTTTTAGCATATGACAATGCTATATTTTTAGTGGCAATATTATGCTACCTTATACTTCTAAGTGTGAGGATCGTCAGGATATAGCACTGCCAAAAAATTTCTCACATTGCCTAAGGAAAATAATTCAAAGTTTCCATTATACTTTATTTTAAAAAGTGGGGATGTTACAGCCGATCCATATACTTTAGCCATTAAGCAATTTAATCAATTTTCGATCAAGAGGTTTTAGCTCTGAAACAATGATCATCCATTGACCATTTTTCCAATTTCTATATTACATCTTTAGTTCTAGCTACATTCCATGCATCAACCTCCCCCCATCATCGCCATCTAAATTTTCGACCATATCATGTCTTATACTTTCCATTACAAAACAACTCAACCAAATCACTCTAACAATTTCCAACCTTGTTTAAGCCACCAATTATGGCCTGCATATGCATATGCATTTTTGATTTTATACCCACTGTGTTATTAACTCACCAATATGCTAATACTTCAATATTAAATGCCCATATCATGGATTAAAAAAAATTAAAACATTTATTACATTCTACAATTTCTTAATCAATACACTCCCCTGAACACTTACAAATACACTAACCTTCCACCTACGTCCATCATTGACACAAGTTTCTTTGTCTTCCTTCCTGCTTGTTTCAATGGTGGCCATTTCATTAACCAATACCTTCAATGACAAATCAAATGTAGCCAACCCTCCCCACTTTTGCATATTTTATTTCTTGCAGATTTTACCATTTTGGCTTTCCGTGCAACATTGCATCAATAAAAGCATGCACAATTAAGAGCTAACTTTGTTCTCATAGTCAAACAAACATAATTCATGTCATAATTTTTCACATATTACACCCCTACCCCATCACTTTCTCTAATCAGACAAGCCTTTCATTACTACCGACTAATCCATCTGCATAAACAAAACCAAAAACACCTTGAGTCGCATCCTTTTCTGTTAATATCAACTGTTTATCATTATTCATTTTTCAATTATGCAAAGTTTAGACACACAAAGCCCTGACACTCAAAATTTAGACACATAATTTTTGATTGAAAATTATCTCATCATGTAACATACACTCACTTTCCTGCTACACCTCTTTCCCAAGCTGGCTTCCACTTTTAGTCCATCACAATCAACAATAGTAAGGCGTTCTTTCTATTCACCTTTCCACATATAAGCAACTGCAACCAGAATAATCCAAATTCACCACGCTTCTATGTTAAACAAATATCAAAATGATACGTGATCAACATATTAGAATTCTTATTCCACTTATCTAATCCATTTTGGCAAACATTTTACTGCAAAATCTATCTCCACATCGACATTCTATATCACTTGCATAATCCTAAACCCTTGTATATCATTTTCATCATACTACTTTTCAATAGTGTCATGTTCTAAGATAACAGATCTCTGTTTCATCTTATCATCTTAAACGCCCTCAACATGTTCATTTAATAGCTTTCAAAACCAACTTATACAATTCACTCCTATTTTAGTTTATAACTCAAAGCAATATTTCAAAATTTATTGCTACATTTTGATAGCGCAAACGAATAATTGTTTAATCAATTCATTTTCCTCCACTTTTGTTACTAATTGTTCCTCAAATACAATGAACATCTTACACACCTTGATCTACGAGCACATACACAAACAAACGGCAGTGTCGATGCTACCCCCATACATCAAAATCCATTACAGTCGTTGCCTTCACATAAACCCCAAACATACTAAGTTCTAACTCCAAAACTATCAATTGCATATCTTATACTCACCATTTCGCCGTCTTTGCTCCATCTACCTGGCCAGTATCAGTCCCTGCCACTGCCACACACAGTTGGAAGATGAATGTTTATGGTTTACACCTCTAGCGATTTGGGGCTCCACAGGTTTAGGGTCTGAAAAGTTTCATCAATTACTTAAAAGATTAAATTAATAGAAAAGCAATCATAACAAAAGTAAGATAGCTCCTCCAATACTCCATGTTAACAGGCATAACAAGTTCCTCTTCTTTTATTTAATCCATTGATGTTTCTTGCCCCTTATTCAACAGATGAGATGCGCCGTAGTCACAAGGTGCATTACGCACCTTTGATTGTGAAGAGCATAGAAGTTGGCGCCTAAGTTTAGAATGTATGGAGGCCAAGGTTTTTGGTTCGTAAGTTTGTAAAGAGATGTGAGGCAATGTAGATCACTTTAGTCCTAGTAGCTTAGTAGAGAACATGTGAAGACATTACATTATTCACCCACTGTAAGGTACAATTATGAATTAGACAAAGGTTAACAACACTTACATAAAATAATTAAAAATATCCTTTAATTAGACCATGCCTCTATCCATAAACTATGTAATTTTCTAACTTTGTGTCTCTAATAATTTATAAAGTCATAACACCTAAAAACCTTTGACAATGCTCAACATGAACATAGATGAAACTTGCTATATCTATCTACTATGAAACAAATAGACTTAAAATCTTTCTTCATGATGTAAAAGCGACAAGTTATGGTTTAAGATTCTTACATTAAAAAGGAAGAAACAAAATTCAAGGCAATGTATAACTTTAAATAATTATTACAGCATTGAATAACTTTCTATTGGTGTAATTTTTTACAAAACCTACCACTTGATTAGAAGTTTATATCTTATAGATTATCTCTATAAAATTTCATGTTAATTTAAAGGTGTTTGATATACTTTTTTATATGCATTGAAAACAATGTAATATAAATTTAAAATATATATGAATAAGAATTATTTGATTACATTCTTATTGATATTCAATTTTTATAAAATTTGGTACAAGTGATCTTCACAATAAGTAATGATAATTCAATATTTGGATCGATAAAAAAAATATAATTTGTTGTGAGTTAATAAAGTTATATCGGTATAACTTGAACTATAGTACTTTTAAGTGTAATTAATGTACTTACACATTGACAACAGATAGTCATGCATGTTTTACATTTTATTGCAACAAATCTAATAATTGCATTATGAATGAATTTTTTTCTTGAAATAATGAAGCTGGAGTGCTGTATAAAAAGAATAAGGGTAAATAGATGTACTAGAATTTTTTTTCTCAACCAGAATTCTGTTTCATATTTTATTTCATTTATTTTCCTATAAAATAAAATATAATTCTATTTAATTCTTTTACCTTCTGGATCAATTGAGATTTTTAAGTTGTTTGAATCAATTTTAACTATTCCCAGTATTATAATAGTTATTGTTATTTTGGGTGTGATTATTAAGGAATGAAGAAAACTGAAAATGAAATGGAAATATGAATAACCAAAATTGATGAGATAATTTATTTATATAAGTTGTGTAATGTTTGAAAAATTTTATCATTTTTAATCAAGTTATTCGGTTTTTAGCGAATAATTGGGATTAATTGGAATCGATTAAGTATTTACCCAAAGCCAATTAAGTAATATTTAGAAGGATTAACTTTGATGGAATTAGATTAGAAACATAGAAAACCTCATAGAATTTTTCTAAAACTGGTTTATCGATTTAAGAGAAATCGGTAAGATTTCGGTATTTTAAACTGTCAGAACCGGACCAATAGAAATTATACTGTGAGAACCCTAGGATGGACGGCCAAGATTCAACCAAAACATCCCTACAAGTGGCGCCTCAATCAGCCATGAAGAAGGGCAGCCAAGCCAAATTTGAAGAAGAGATGAAATCCGCCAATCATGTGATAGCTTCTCTCCAAAGTTTTTAAATTTTTCCTTTCCTACCCCTTTGCATTTTTGGCCATCAAGAAGGGTAGAACACTCATTCTTTTTCTTCTATTCACACTCATATTCACTCCATCTTCATAAGCCCTTCAAGCTTCATCAAAAGTTTCTTCAATCCAAGCCCCTAATCCAACAAGATCTCACCTTAGAAAGGTAGGAATTCAATCTATATTCTTGTTTTCTTTGAATTGGGTTAATTAGGTCTCCACTTTCCTTCCACTTTCTTGCATGATTCTGATGTTATCGTGAGTGATGATGATGAATGAAGGTTGGTTTAAGGTGTATATGTGAGTTTGAATTGAAGATTGGATGGATTGGTTTAAGGAAAATATGAATTCAAGAAGAATTCAAGAAGCTTTTAGGGTTTTCCCCTCAATGGTCCGTACGGCGGAGTATACAGCTCTGTATATAGCCATTTAAATTTAATGAATTCATTTTTATATGAAACTAGACATTCAGAGTTTTCTATACATGTAAATTATAAGGTCATTGGATTAGTATAGAATTAGTTATGAATTTTTGAAGTTTGACCTAGAATCCTGGATTCCTATCTGGGTAGTGTAAGTTGAAAAGGGTGTAACTCACCCTCCACAAATCTAAATTGAGTGAAATTAACGCTGTTTGAAAGCTAACATATAAGGGAACTTCCCATAAAAATTTTAGAGTTAGATTCGTTGCCGATTATTACCAGCACATCAATGAAGTTACCTTAAGTTCAAATCGGGCTGGAATAGGGTAGTCCAGTAAGGTCAAGTTACGGGGCTTATATCTCAAAATATACTCATAAAACTTATTTAATTTGAAAGCTTGTTCTGTTACTTTAATTTGATATAAATTTTGTATGATTTCACCTAGATTCCTATTTTTAGTGAATTTTCACTTATTAGGGTGCAATTCTGGCTAAGTGTAGGGCAGTTTGAGGTAAAATACAAATATCTTGAGCTATACAAATCAAAATGAGATGGGACTAAAAGGGTTGGAAACTAGACACATAAAGCTATAACATATCCAAAATGTAGGTCCAAATGAATTGAATAGAAATTATGGTAAATTTCACAAAATCAGGCAGAATTGAGTAAAATGAGCAGAAAACCTAAGATATGTATTTATGTTGACATATTATATGATTGATATTATTGTTATAAAATTTGATACTTTATGTTGGTTTTATTGCTTGATTGATCTTTCTGGTAGTCTGGCACTATTCACAAGGAAGCGGACTTGATCCATCATGCTGCTGAAATTTCGACAAAGCCTATACCTAGGTTATGAAATACACTTTGGTACAAATACATTTATGATTATGATTAAACCTATAATTAAAATTCTATGATGAAAGATATGATGATGAGACCATATTCTGAAAGAAAGTGACATGGCGATCACGTTCTGATGGGGTATGACATGGCGATCACGCTCTGATGGGGTATGACATGGCGATCATATTTTAGAATGTGGCATGATGATCCCACATCCCGATAGTGTATGACATGGCGATTATACTTTGGGACGTGGCAGGATGAACATATTCATAAGGAGTGCGACATGGTGATCACACCCCTACGGAGTATAACATGGTGATCGTACTCTGGAATATGTATAACAAGTAAAGGAAGATAAAGGAAGAAAAGAAAATTATGTATATATGCATAAATTCAAGTACAAGTAAAGGCATGTGCAGATTTTATGTTTCAGTATATTAGTGGTATTATATTTTAATACATTTTAGTTATTATTCATAGTATAATTCATGAATTTATTTTGTATTGACTCACCCAAATGACAAGTGTATGAATAAAATAGACTCTGCTTCGAACAATATGTTTTCGAACTATAAAATTAAACAATTTATATAACATGTCCAACTTTTTCATAATACATCGAAGCAGTGGAGATAATAACGATGACACGGTATGAAATTTCTTAGTGAATCCTACTGAGAATTTAAAATTCTCACTCTTGTTTTTGTGTTATTTCCAGATAGTCCGAGAAGTTTCAAAGAATATTGAAGTTGTTGTCAGATAAGATCCGCTCAGGTAATAATAACAACTTCAAGGTGTGGTACTATGACTTAAATATAGTATTATACAGAGGAGGACGTTACAAGTTGCAATATTCTTTTTCAACTATTTTATAGTTTTTTTGTTGTATTAAATAAATGTTTAAATTTTAAAAACAGAAAAATATTTTGTAATATTTTCTCCAAAAAAAAAAAAAGAAAAGAGATGTAATTTACTCAAAAAATTTTAACTGATAATAATTGTTTTAAAAATCACTTACATAATAAGCCATTGTGAATGATCTAGTAGTGAAGGATTTGAATAATTTGTATGAGATGTTAAGTTCAATCTTCATCGATGCTAATATACTAGAAAAAACAAATCACTTATATAATAAATAGGGCTTTTTTTAGCAAGAACTGGAAAAAATTTTAAATTTGGAGTGAATATGTATTTTTGTCTTTGAAAGATTCATGTGATATTAATTTAGTTCTTATAAGATTTTTGACATCAATTTAGTCACTAAAATATGACATCACATTAGTCCCTAAAAATTGTTTGATATTAAATAGGCCCTTAAAAATTAAAATATGACATCATTTTATTCTTTTTAAAAATAATTTGCCATCAAACTAGTCCCTAAAAACTCATACTTTATCAAAAAGGGGGAATTAAATACTCTATTAGTCCTTCCAAAAGTTATTTGATATAAAATAAATACTTGAAAACTTATAGTTTATTCAATAAGGGGGATAAATAGTATTTTAGAATGACTAAAATGATACTACATTTTAACTTTCAGACACCTATTTGATGTAAACAAATTTTAAGGAATAAAATGATGCTATATTTGATCTTTTAGGGATCTATTTGATATGAAAAATCTTTCAAAGACTAAATTGATGTCATATAAATCTTTTAGAGATTAAAATATGTGTTCACTCTTAAATTTTCAATATATTGCAAACTAAAAATATTATTTTTTGAAATATTTTTAACTTTTGATTATTTAATTAGTGCCCTAAAACCCTAATAAATAGAATGAATATTCGTATTGGTTACTCGAGTTGTATACGTGATTCACTTTAAGCTCTAAAATTAAAAAGATTAACGATTTAATTTCTAAAATTACAAAAGGTGAATCAAGTTAGTCCTTAGGGTAATATTCGTCGGGACTAACTTAGATTATTAAATTGACTAATCTAAATTATATTTTACAAATTTAAGAATTAAATTATTAATTTCTTAATTTTAGAAATTAAAATGTAACATACATACACTTTCAAAGATTGAAATAAACATTCAATCTATGTATCAGTGACTTTTACTATAAACTATTTAAAAAGTGAGCCATCCATGGAACAATTGCAAAGTGATCTTTAAAAATTGTAGTTTAGTCTTTTAAAAATGTACTTAAATTATATATTTTTATATTAATAAAAATATTTGGCGGTCACTCTTTATATTAAAAATTTTAGAATTAGAAATATATAATTTAATGATAATATAAATTTTTTTATATTAATATTACATCAAAATTAATATATTTTAAAAAATAAATTATAATTTAGAAAAATTATTTACTATTATAAAATTACATTACATTACACCCCTCTTCCTCTTAACCCACCCAGCTTTCCGACCTGTGTTATACGGATACTTTAAAATAGTCATCGTATATTTCATAGATATTTTTAGATACTTTTAGTTATATTTTAAAAATTTTTATTTTATTTTTTGATATTTTTATACCTATATAAATAAAAATTCTAAAATAATAAATAAAATAAATATGTTTTAATATATTTATAAAAAATTATATTAATATTTAATTTATTATATTTTATTTTAATTTAAAATTTATATTTTTTATTAATTTTATATATCATAGTATAATCGTATCATTTTTATAATTTTTAAATATTATTCTGTTCTTGTATTTACGGTGTATGATATCTTTATCTCGAGTCTATATCTGCGTTTCTTTCTGAACCTTTCATCTTACGCCACCTCTGGTTGCCGTCGCTACCACCACCACCATGGTCTCCATCCCTCTTCCACACCCTCCGTCCCTTCCTCCTCCAACATTGTCATCGACGGTGGCGACGCCACTCTCGCGCCTCCCAAGTCCCACCGCCCACAACAGCGCCTCCTGCTTTGTCCTTGAAGGCCGCTCTGCCCATCTCATCTGTCTCGCTTCCTCTCTCTCAATTCCCTCTTTGCCGTCAAACTTCAAAATTTCACCACTTCACTGACAACATTCTCTGTCGCTGCAGCAGAATCCACAATGCGCATCCCCCAGCTCTCGTGCCTCTGTGGCACAACGCTTCTAATGAATTCCCCAAAAACGGGTCTCAGATTCACTTTCCCCTCGGCAAATAATTGTTTTTTTCTCCAGAAATGCCAAATTATGGTACTTAAAAAATTCTCTTAATCCAAAATCTGACTCATATCTATCTATTGAATATCTTTGAATAGTGTGTAAATTATGACTTACTCCGTTGTGAATGATATTTTAAATTTGGAGGAATTTTAAGTTGATTATTGGAAGATATAGAAAAACTCTTATGTTTTCAGAGGAGCTCTGTGCAAATGGTCCATCGATGGACCAGCTTTTACGTTGCTCATTCTACGTGGTCCAATCTAAGTTGATTTTCAAAGCATTCTACAGGTTATCCAATGAGGGCGTGAATTCATTTCTTTTGCTTGGGGAAAAAAAAGAAAAGAAAGAATCTGCACCGCAGAAAGGATCAAAGTTAGTGCACTGCAAACTGCTAGCACTTCCCTGTACTTGAGAAGAATCCGAGTTCAGTACAAACTACAACCACTTCCTTACTTTTCTTTCTTTCGTGTAATTTATCACCTGATCTTGAGAACATGGCTGCAGAAGTTGTGGGTGGAGCTTTTCTGTCTTCTTTTCTTAATGCTGTCTTCGTCAGGCTGTCTTCACCTGGTGTTGTTAACTCGATTCGAGCAAAGAAGCTTGACCTGAAGTTGGTTCGAAGGATGAAAACTAGTCTGTATGCAGCTCGAGCCTTGCTTAATGATGCTGAGCGGAGACAGATCAAAGACAAAGACTTCGAGGACTGGCTTGATGATCTCAAAGATGCTGTCTACCTGGCTGATGACTTATTGGATGAAGTCTCCCCTAAAGCTGCAATTCAAAAAGATGCAGGTAACTTCTGGTCGTGTTTTCTTAATTTACAAGATAGGGAGATGGTAACCAAGATAGAAGACATCGTTGATACACTAGAATCAATTGTAAAACTCAGAGATGAACTTGGTGTAAGAGAGATTGCTAAGGAGAACATGTCATGGAGAATTCAATCAACATCTCTAGTTGAAAGATCTGATATATATGGAAGGGATGAAGACAAGGAGGCCATGATGAAGTTATTGTTAGATGATACTTGTGATGCTAAAATATCTGTGATTCCTATTGTGGGTATGGGTGGAGTTGGAAAAACTACTTTAGCTCAATTGGTTTATAATGATGATGAATTGAAGGGAAATTTTGATTATAAAGCATGGGTTTGTATTTCTGAACAATTTGATGTTGTTAAGGTTACAAAGACCGTAATAGAGGCAATAACTTGTAGTTCTTGTAACCAAAGTTATTTAAATTTACTTTAAATTGATTTGAAGGAAAAGTTGACAAGAAAGAAATTCTTAGTTGTATTGGATGACATGTGGAATGGTTAGCTAGATCATTGGAATATTCTTCGAAAACCTTTTCTATATGGGAATAAAGGAAGTAAAATTCTTATTACAACTCGTAATGAAAAGGTCGCATCTGTGATGCAGACTGTTCCAGCTAGCAAGCTAAGGTTACTATCTAACGAAGATTGTTGGTCAATGTTTCTGAAACATGCATTTCTTTGTATTGAATCTAGAGAGTATTCAGCTTTGGAGCAAATTGGTAGAAAAATTGTTAAAAAGTGTACATGATTACCTTTGGTTGCTAAGACACTTGGAGGCTTATTATGAACAAACTATGATGCAAGGAATTGGGATAATATATTGAAAAGTGAAATTTGGGAATTTTTTGAAAATGAGAGTAGGATTATTCCTGTATTATGAATTAGTTGTCACTATCTCCCTTCACATTTAAAGTGGTGCTATGTTTATTGCTTAGTATATCCTAGGATTTTAGATTTGATAAAGATGAATTAATCTTATTGTGGATGGAAAAAGATCTTTTACAGCCAAAGGGAGCAAAGATTTTGGAAGCAATTGGTGCAAGTATTTTGATGAATTAGTTGTTAGATCATTTTTTCAACCTTTTAGTACTGATGATAGTTTATTTGTAATGCATGATCTCATGCATGATTTAACAACATTCTATGCTGGAGAAATCTATTTTAGAGCCAAAGAACTTGAAAATGCTGTCAAGATTGGGATTAGAACTCGTCATTTGTCGCATAAAGCATGGGGAGATTATCCAATCTCAAAACTTTTGGCTGTTTGTGATAGAGTGAAATATTTGAGGACATTTTTGAAAATCAATTTGAATCTATTGGATGCATTCAACATGAGAAATGCTCCTTGTATCTTAATATCACAATTGAAGTACTTAAGAGTTTTGTCGTTTAGTTCTTTTCTTGATGTTGACTCATTGCCCTATTCTATAGGTGAATTGATCCATTTGCATTATTTGGATCTCTCGTGTATACCTATCGTGATATTGCCTGAGTCGTTGAGTAAATTGTACAATCTACAAACATTGAAGTTGGAGGGTTGTTCTAGGCTGAAAATGCTACCTCGCGGCATTCAAGATTGTAAATTTGTGCCATTTTGATATTAGAGAAACTCTTTTGATATTAGAGAAACTCGTTTGTAAGAGATGCTGAAAGGAATGAGCAAATTAAACCACTTGCAGTTTTTAAGTGACTATGTTGTTGGCAAGCAAGAAGAGAATGAGGTTAGGGAATTGGGAGCACTAACAAATCTTCACAAGTCACTTAGCATTGCCAAATTAGAGAATGTCATTAATAGTGGTGAAGCTTTGGAGGCAAGGATGGTTGATAAGAAGTACATTGACATTTTACATTTGAGGTGGTTGTTAGATAGCGATATTGCTGATTCCCCAATTGAAAGAGATATACTCGACAAGTTACAGCCTCACGAAGATTTGAAAGAGCTATCAATCAAGGGTTATAGGGGTATGTTATTTCCGGATTGATTAGGGCATTCTTCCTGCCACAATATGACTCAAATGGATCTGGATGCTTGTAGGAATTGTTGTATGCTTCCTTTACTTGGACAATTACCCTCTCTGAAGTGCCTGTCAATTTCAGGTTTTGATGGGTTAGAGACCATTGGTGCTGAGTTTTACAGTAATGATGAATCTTGTTGTGAAACACTGTTTCCATCCCTTGAAACTCTGGAAATTGGTAGAATGTCTTCCTTGCAGGTATAGCATTTGTTTGAGTTTGATACTTTTCCTCAACTTAAGAAGCTTAAAATAACTGACTGTCCCATTTTAATGGGAGATTTGCCCAATTACCTTCAAGCTTTGGAAAAACTTTCTATTAGTGAATGCAAGCAACTTGCTTGTTTTCTCCCAAGAGCTCCCACAATTCTTGAATTAGTAATAGTTGGCAACAATAAAGTAAGAATACAGGAGCTACCTCTTTCAGTACGCTCTCTAACAATTGGAGGATGCCTGCTGGTGGAGGTCACATTTGGCACCATCACCCACACTCAACCAACTTGTTTCATCTCAAATTGTTCCTCAGCCATATCATTTCCAGAGGGTTGTATGCCTGCATTGTTACAATCGCTACAAATCATTGGTTGCAGAAACCTAGAATTCCCAATGCAACAGCAACATGAGTTGCTACAGTCATTATTAATATCTAACAGCTGTGATTCACTGACATCCTTCTTGTTGGTGGGCTTTCCAAATCTCAAGACACTCACAATCAAAAGTTGTGAAAATATGAAATCTCTTGTGGTGCCACAATCACATGATGCTGCCACAATCACATGATGCTGCTCTTTCAAGTCTCCGCTCTATGAGTATCTTTGACTGCACCAGTTTTGTATTCTTCTTCACACTAGCGATGGCTGCATCCCAACTGGAGTATCTCACAGTAAAGTGTTGCCCTGAAATTGATTCATTTCCTGAAGAGGGTCTGCTGCCTAACTTGAGAGTGCTTTATATCATCAATTGCAAGAAACTGGTGACAGCATCAATGGACTTGCATAGTCATGGTCTTAACCATCTTGGATCTATGGTGCATGTGATAGTGTCAAGTCCTTCCAAAATGAGGGTTGCCTGCCTGCCCTGTTTGAGTGTTTGTCTCTATAGCACTTTCCAAGTCTGGAGTCATTGGACTGCCTGGAACTTCTCCACCTCACTTCGCTCAAAAAGTTAACAATTGATGACTGTCCCAACTTGGAGAATATGGTGGGAGAAAGGTTGCCTGCATCTCTAATACAACTCAACATCAATGGAAGTCCTTTCCTAGGTGAGCGCTGCTAGATGAAGGACCTCCAAATTTGGCCCAAAATTTCCCGCATCCGCAGTATTGCAGTTGATTGGAAATGGATTAGGTGACCCAAGATCTTCAACTGGTAATTGTTTCACTATTCCCTAAAATTATTGCATGTGGTCCAAATATATTTTTTTTCTGCACCGAAATTTTCATTCTCTTGTAAATAATGATAATTATTTTTTAATTTTGCTTGCTGCGAATTCATCAATCCTTTTGAGATTAAAAAGTGATTTATGCATTTCTGCTTCTTCCTCAGTTCTATTGTTTCAATCTCAGTCAGTGATATGTTTCGTGCCTTTCCACTATAAATATAAGCAAAATTCCTTGGCAAACAAGTGTTGGTTGCCAATCACATTTTATGCTAAATTTTTTCAAAAAGTAAGTACTTAGCCATGGCTGTTTCTTAGTACTGAGTTGTTGGACTTACAAGAGTTACTGGGTCTACGCATTTAGTTCGGTGTGCTTATGTTTGGTTGATTGAGTCCAAATTCAGATAGGAATTTCTGATTCTTGATATTTGGTTTTGTTGTGGCAGATTGTATTGGAAATTGGAAGAGCTCCACCCAATGATGGTCTAATAGGTTGACACTTTACTGATTTGTTTTTTTTGTCTCGTTGCCATTGACATATGCTAGGCATATCATGTCATTATCACTCCTCAGTTTCATTTCGTTGCGTTAAACTTCAAGTGGTTGCCTGAGTTTCAAATGAATTTATCTCTTTATTATTTATCTTGTTCCTTTTCATTACCTTGAAACTTACATCTTTTAGATGCCATCAGCTTCTTACTGTTTACATTTGTTTTTCTCAGGTAATCAGAGTTCTTAGCTTGCTGGACATTTCAACATGCTACCCTTCACTGATAGAAAAATAGGGAGCAATGCCATAGTTCATGTCTTGGCAAGCATCCATGATTGAACTCTTATTTTCAGAACAGCCATACAAGTTTCTATACATTTTGTTCATTTTCAGGACAGAGACTGATCAAATATATTCATAAACTAGCTGGTGCTTTATCGTAATATGTTCACCATGGTTCGACTAAGCAACATGCTTCAGAGATATTTTTACTTCAACAAAATCTGTTGGTGAAATCTTCAGTTGCCATCTGTTTTCTGGGTTGGCGTATTTGCATAGCCGAGGTGCAGTTCACAGAGGTATATTCCAATGCTTGCTTGCTGCATACCATGCACTATGGAGCAAAGCAGCATTTCTGTAGCAACATTACAACAATTTTAGCAACTATTTTCTGGTTTTATTTGATTTACATTAGTTACACGATGCAGTAAGCAAATATGCACAAATCAAAATCCTTTTGATATTGCCAATTTCTATTCTAACATTTACTTGGCTTTTTAACTAAGGGTAAATATGTAACTAAATTAGTTATATTTATCAATCGGTAATAGTAAGTTGAATTATATACTGTATGTTGAAGTGCCTTTAAAAATTACTTTTTTAAAAAAATAAAATAAAATAAATTTTCCATGTGGTCACTGTATTATTATCAATCAGATGTTCTTTCATTTATATTGAATTTTTTGTGGTTGTTGTTGTTAGGTTAGTGCATTTCTCTTGCTGATTATACTGGAGTGGTGGCTTCCTAACATGTTGTGACATATGTTCCTCACGCTGCTAGTAGATAGTGTTGAGAGATTCTGGAAACCCCAGTGCCCCATTGTTGAGAGGCTCACCAACTCTCTCATGATGCACGGTAGGAACAATGGAAAGAACTTATAGCTGTGAGGATTGGGATTGTCAAACATGGTATGGAAATTATTCATTTGCTCACTGACCAGAGCCCCATTCAGGTTGTCGTCGATGCTGTCATCAACAGGTGTGTGCATTTTATTTCTGCATTCAACAGGTTTTCTTATTATAGTTTATGTATTTGTTGCTGTAACATTTAGCATGTGCCGTGAAATTGTTTGTTCCAAATAAATGATATAGTATAGGAGGAAGTTAAGCAAGCTTGCCAATGCAGAAATTTCAAGTTGGATATTGTCAAAACTGCCTTTTTATTTCTTTCTTGATTTGGAGAACGGAATGATGATTATTTGTTTCCCTATTGGTTTGACTGTCTGAGTGATTGCATTTTGTATTAGCTCTGTCGGACCATTCTCTTTGTCTCCATCTCTATGCTTGAATGCATGTTGGTTTGTTATATTTCTAATTAAAAGTTGCTGATCAAATGTTTGCTATTTCGAAGGAAAAATTCTTTACATCCTTAAAATTGCCTTAAACTTTGTAACATTTGATTTTAAAAGGTAGAAATTTAGACCTACTTGCCTTTCAGAGTTGGGTGAATCAAAGGACCATTATATGGAGAATAAGACCTATGGAATTGGAAACACAAATTATTTGCTCAGAAATCATATTGCGTGTGTATTTCTGTAATGATTTGTTTTTTGACTTGTTTTAATTGGTTATTGCAGAAAGGAAGCCAAATTTATGTTATAGCAATGAATCTTTTGACTTTACTCATTATTGCAAGTTTTTCATATTTGCATTTTAAGGTTTTTTTTTTTTTTCCTTCTTTTTTTAGTGTTCTCAAAATCTTCGACTATTGTTATTTGTTTAAAATTATTAACCAATATCCATTGTTTAATCAAATCCACTAACACCAAGATTGTCTCAGACCTGTGACTAGGTTCTGGATGTCCAGTGACTGTAGCACAATGCATGTGTCCGGCAATTCACGGTGGCCGTTGGATGGGGGAAGACACGTGGTGGTCATCTGTTCTGCAACTGGTTCTGCTGAGTCATGGTGGTGCTGGACATTAAAGGAGGAAGAATACTGTTTGGTGGAAGTTTCATTCTCTTTGTGATCAGATTTTGGGTGTTGAACTTGGGTAGGTCGATTCATTCTCTCCCTCACAAATGGTTAGAAACATTTAATTCTTCTCCTAATGCTTACACTTATGGAACCCCAAAATTGGTGACCTGAAGCAGCAGCATAGAGCATAGCTGAGGTAGCAAGGCAAGGCAAGGCAAGGCAAGGCAAGCAGAGTAGAAGAACCAAACCCCACCAAAGCAACCCCAACAAAGATGGAATCGTGCACGGCAATGGTTGTTGTTTTCTTCTACCGGCAAGATCAAAGAAGCTGAAGAGCTGGCCTTGTTATTGTTGGCCTTCTTTGTGGGGTTTTGCTAGAGGCACATTAGTTAAGAATGTGTATGTTAGAAGGTCTAGAGAGGGGCTAGAGGACTTGGGCCAAGGAACCCAAGAGAGGCAGCTGACCGAAGCTGTTAGGGAAGAGGAAAGGAAGTGGGAAAGTTAGTTAGTAGGAAGAATGAATAAATAGGAAGTTGGTTAGTTAGAAGGGGTGTCTAGCTTGTTGAACAAGTCATTGGGAGAGTTTGAGTTCCTACTCTCGAATTAGGGTTCTCACTTGTACTTTGTGTGAGTTCTTGAGCCACATTGGCCAAGAACCAGTGAGCAATAATAACATTCTTTGATTTCTTTCCTACATTTTCTTCCTATTTCTGATCCAGTTCTAGCAGGTTACTTTGTTGAATGATTCCCCCAAAGGTTGAACCCACAGCCATTTTTATGGATGAACTGGACTCTCTCTTAGACAAACTTGTGCTTCTCTTCAATTCCTCACTCAAAGTTCCGTTGGCAGCATATGTTTTCTTTCATTAATCTCTAATACTTTGCAGGGCCTCTCCAAGTGCCCATGGATCTGAACATGGCTGGATCCTGTTATGGGAAAGACAAGAATTTGAATGATAAATCAGCAATATATAGTTGTGAAAGGAATGGAGAGGTTGCTGGCTATGTTTCCTGAAAATCTTTGTTGATGTATGCATGGTTCTGTTGGGGAGGAAACTGGTGTAAATAAATAACTTTTTCTGTATTATTGCATTTCTTTAGTTTACCAAATCATCAGGTTACCCGTAAGTAATATCAGCCATTGATGTCTTTGTAAACCTATCCAACGGTTGATTATATGGAGTCCACTACTCAACATTGCTGTCTTTCTAAACCTATCAAATGGTTGATATTAGAGTCCAACACTTAACCTTACTGTATGATGTTCATAGTGTAACAGACCCTGGCTGATGAGCTTATGCATGTTCATCCATCATCAAACAGGTGTACTTCTACAATTTGATTTCTAGAATATGTAGTTTCTGATGTATTGGATTCTCCCTATTTCTATTTGATATTTTTTGTGATTTGCTGAAAAATATTACTCCATTTCAGCTGTGCTATCAATAGAAAGGATGAAATTGAGAGAGTTGCTGAGGAAAATCGTTAATTAAGCAGCTTGTGGAAGCAGTCTTGGTGATCTCAACTTCTCAAGATTTTGTTCCGGTTTTCATATTCTACTTTGCCATGGGTATGCTCAAATACTTTGTATTACTCTTGCTGGCTTTAGCTACTTTTAGCTGTTCGCTTGGCTGCTTCACATGGTATGAACGATTTTGTTGCTTGAACGTAAATTTGTGTTCGAGTTTTAGTACTAGCTGCTCCATATACCACGATGATTTCAACTTTAGTATGACAAGGTTTTTCTGGCACAAATACTGATGTCTAATTGGCCTGTGCTTAAGTGTTTTTTAGAGTGTTTACCCATCACAACCACAATATTTAAACAACTTCCGTTTTCATAGATAGTATCAAGAATTTGCTCAACTGCATTGGAAATAGATAGCCAAATTAGGTGTTTTGTTATGGAAGTATCCATTTGGTGGATGGCGTTTCTTTTTTTTGGGTTTCAGATAAAAAAAATTCTTCATTGTTTAAATTGAGTTTATAGATTGACCTTCGTGAAATATTTGTAGCAAAAAGATGCAGCCACTTTTTAATTAGGCAATAATTATGAAAGTTAATTTGACATAGTCGCATCCATCTCTTCCTTTTTTGTTCTCATGTAACTCTAACTAGGATTCATAGCTTTAATTCTCAATCAATTTTGATAAGAATGAAGAAACATAAGACTTAGGAGGGCTTTTTCTCTAACTTCAGCCTTAGGTTGGGTATCCTGCCCACCATTAGTCTCTAGTTGGGGAATAGGATGTAAAAATGGGAAAGCAAACAATGGGATAGGTAAAGATTAGGGTTTTAGAGTTTATGAAGGGAAAGAGAGGAAATTGAGACTCAGGCTTTTTGGACCCATTTTCCAAAATTTTAAGGATCAATTTCAATTTTTCAACCATATCAAAGGATTAATATGACTCACCATTTGCAAAATGAGAGGTTAAAAGATTAATTTCCTAATGTTAAAAAGCGAATGGATTTACGTGTAATTTCTAGGATGAAAATGAGCATTAACTCAAAATTGAGACTTAAGTGCAAAACAAAAAGAAGGAAATTTAATCAAATACTAAATATTCATGTTATTTAATCATACCATTTGGTTTTGATAGAAAATAAGCAGAAAGAAAGAGGGTGCAAAGAAAATGAGGATGGAGGCTCCAAGCAAAACTTTTCTTCCTCTAAAGCGAAGAAATGATAGAAAGAAAGATACCAAAGTTTATTTTATTAGACCGCCCTCTCCTTCAACCTTCTAAATAGAAGAGAGAAGAGTGATAAGAACCTAAGCTCTACAAGTTTTTTTTTTCCTTTTAATATTGAAATAGCAAAAAGCAATAATAATAAATATTTCCAAATATTTATTATAAAATATTAATTTTATTTATTTTTTATTTTAATTTATAAAATGTGTGCTATAAATATGAAATTGTTATAAGTCCCATATTAAAGAATTATATCATCCAAATATAACACTTAAAGTTTAAGAGTTTCTCCCATTTAATAGGCTAATCTTTTGAATTGGATTCTCTCTTGAATGACTCCATAACAAAAACAAAAATAGATAAATAACAAAAGTTAATAAATGTCATTTAATATAATTATATTTTCTATACCTCTCATTTTTTTTTTCTAACCAAACAAGAAAAATAACATTTATATGGTGTTCTCTGAGCCATGTGTCTGCGTTTGCTGAGGTCAATTCTATGTAAACTTTTTTTTTTTTTTTTCAGTTCGGACAATTCTATGTAAGCTTGTGAGGTTATCTCAGTTGTCATGGGGTTGGGCTTGTGACAAGTTTGTTGAGTCTCTGTATTTAGCATGTGAGGTTTTTTGAGTTAGTTTTTAAGCTAGTAGGGTTAAGTTTTTGAGGCCATTATTTTATGGGTTTTGGTTGAGGTTTTTTTGAGTCCTGGATTTGTGTCTGTAAGCTTGTTTCAAGCTTTTGCTCCTCTCTCTCCCAACAGAGTGTTGAGCTTTCTACGAACTATCCAAAAAAAACAAAATATTTATCATTTTTTTCTTTTTATTATTATTTTTTGTCGAAATAATAAAAATGAAAAATAACATTTTTTTAAATTTTTTCCTCCATTTTTTTTCTTATTTTTTTCTACATTCAAAGTACTAAAGAATTAGGAGGGTGTTTGATATACATCGATGAGAAGACAAACTAGAGAAATTAACCAATTTAAATGATAAAGGAGGTTATTGTAAAGATTCAAATAAAAGAGGTACAGTATCTAAAGGCGGAGGGCAAAAAAAAAACAACAAAAAAAAAAAAAAAAACGGAGAAGGATAAGTCCAGTGGCTCTCAAAGTCTATTTCCCATTAATGCTTACCCCAAAGCTCCCATAACGGTTTGATCAGAAATATATGTCCAGGAAAAAGACCATTTTCAATGCATAGTATTGACTACGTAACGTAAGGAAGGAACGAGACTGGCTTTGTGCTTTGGTGACGAGACAGAGTGGGGATTTATGAGAAACTACCAAGGCTATTTTTGAGAAGAAAATGCCGCCGCCGTTGAAAAATGGATAGAGGAGTACGTGGTATTCTTTCAAGAGACCGTTGTCCCTGCATGGCAACTTGATCATTGAGTTGTCACGAATACCGTGTCAATAGAGTCTTTTCATTTGAAAATTGGGATTTGTACATTTAAGTAATTTTATTTGTTGATAATATAAAATTATTTTATATTATTAATATATAAAAAATAAATATTCTTATTTATTATTAAGACTCAATTTATATGTATTGTTAATATAAAAAAAATTTATATAGATATTCGATTATATATTAATATATTAGTATTTTATTTAATTATTTATTATTTTAAAAATTTTATAAATATAAATATTTAATTGAATGAAAGTATAAAATCTTTTACATTATTAATATATAGTAATTAAACTCTTATTATCATTAAAACAAAAAATTAACCTATTTATATATATTTAATTGTGTTGTAGTGTAAAATCATTTTATACTATTATATAATTATATAAGTTTAAATATATTTTTACTCTCTATAAATATAGGTTATTCTGATTTTAATTCTTTTAAAAGCTTGTCTTGACTTTTGGTCTAACTTTTTTCCCCCAATGTTAGATTTTTGGCTTGCCTATCTAAATTTTGGTCATTATAAATATTGAGTTTAATTGGTATGTATTGACAGTGTAAAACAGTTTTACACTATCAATCAATAGAAATATTGGAAAATGAAAAATTATAGTGGACCCCTCATTATAATAAGTGGTTATTTATATGAGTTGGCATTTTCTACTATTTCTGTTAGCTGACAATATAAAATTATTTTATACTATCAGTACATTTAAATTAAATTCATAAATATTTTAATAATTTTCCTTTGCTCTACATAAATATCATCACTTAAATAGTGTTGGACTAATGACAAAAATAAAAACCCAACGTTGAAAATAAAAAATAAAAATAAAAAAAGAGACCAAAAGTCAAGAAAAAATGTTTAAGGAAATAAAAAAGACAATATATTATATATATGGACTAAAAACATTTTGAAGCTTGTCTAGATTTTTTTTTTAATTCTAACTTTTATATTTTTACTAATAATTATAAAGATATTAAATTATGATTTTATATTATTTATATTTTTCAGTTCTTTGGTGAGATATCAAAGAGAGTCATTTAGTGCTTCAAGTTGCATCATCTACTCTTTGAGAGTCATTTAGTTCTTCTACTTCTTGTTCTACATATTTCATTATAAGAGAGCTTGTGAGGTATCCCTCAAGAGACTAAGGGTAAGGCATCCCATTTAATTGAGACTCAGACACTAAAGGTGAAGTATTCTTTGTTGTTATGAGTAACTGCACTAAGAGTGAAGTATCCCAAGAGTGTAAGGAGTGCCCTTCATTTGTAAAGGTTTCTCAAACACCTAATAGAAACTTGAAGAGATAGTGAAGAAAATATCAAGTGTTGAGCTTAGAGACTGGACATAGGTCACAATTGGTTGGTGACTGAAATCAAGATAAATTATTGAGTGTGATTCTTTCTTCCCTACACTCTTTGATTTCTATATTTGCAATTATATATGTATCAATTACATATATTGTCATTTTAGTGCTTTGATGTTAACTAAGAGCTTGAAGCATAAGCTGTCTTTCTTGATTTCTCTATCAACCCAAGTTATAGTTTAGTAGTCCACAATGTATCTTTGCTAGAGTTGTTTTGTTACACGTATAATTCGAGTGCATAAAGATGAGCACTTTCTCAAAATTGAATTAGACTTTTTGATCACACACTTCTCCCCTTGCTGGGTGATGGATGTCATGGCTAACAAAAATGAGTTGGACCAAATGTGTCAACCCATGTATAACTCACAAAAGATGGCGAGTTGGTTGCATTTGGCAATGTGTTTTGATAGGTGAGTTATTTTCAACCTATCGTATATAGCTTGTGGGTTATGGCATTGTGAACTGATATGTTGGATCATTTTATTTATTTTTAAAATTTTTCTTTTTTCTTGTTGATAGATTGGGTTAAGTGTTAGTTGTGTTCGCAGGTCAACCCACAAGTTAACTTGATTAACTAGTCATTTTTATTTAGTTTTAGGCTAGTTGACCTACTAAATTATCAATTTATTTTTAATTATTTTTTATTTTTACCAACTCACCATAAAACAGGAAAGGTTGACAATCTCAAACTCAGGTTTTTTAAATTAGTTAACCAGCTCAACCCAATTTTTAGGCTAACTCATGTCTGATCGATGCGGATCAAGATGGGTGGACACATTTTACCATTTAAATTATTTAATTTAAGAGTCAACTACTTTTAGTATAAGAAGATAATGTATGATTAAATGATAATATGATAATTGTTAAATCCTTATTTTAATGGCATGATAACACATATTTAGATAATAATGTTATAAATAATTTAGATTGCACAGGATAGAAGTAAACTCTTATAATAATAAAAAGAAAAAAAACTCTACTTTATCCCTTCAACAATAGATTATGTGTACATTAGTACATGAACTTTAAAAATGTGCAATGTTATCCCCCCAAATTTTTTTGAATGTGCACTTTAATTCTTTTGTTTAGGTTTCAACTATTATTAATAAAAATAGTACATATTCAAAAAAATTTAGGGAATACAATTGCACTTTTTTGTTTATTTTTTAGATAAAGACTATGTGCACATAATCTAAAGTTTAGAAGATAAAGTACACTTATTTTTTATTAAATAGTAGATGAAAACTTATCAGAAGGACTAAAATATATATTTAGGAAAGTTCCATTGCATTTTTTTTTTTTAATTTAGAGACTACAATACATATGGTCTATAGTTGAGAAGGATAAAATGAAATTTTCTCTAATAATAATAATAATATATTTCTTCAATTCTTGTAGTATAAGTCATTAGTAGTGGGTTAATGATAAAAGACTTAAATAATTTGCATGAGATATTACGTTCAAATCTTAAAATCATAATTAAGAAAAAAATCTTGTTAACGGATAGTTTCATTTATTATTGTTTGCTTAGGACCTGAAACCTTTACCGCCGTTAAGTCTCAGTATTTATTTTTGTCACTAAATCCTTTCATTCTTCCTTTTTTTTTTTGAAAAAAAAGGTCTTATTATCTTTTTTTAACTAAAAAACCTTAATTAACGTAGTCTTTCAAATAATTCTTATATTAATATATAGTCCCTCCCTTATATGTGACGTCAAAATCATTTTACACATGGACTGCAGATTTATAAATTTAATTGGTATCATTCTCTATTATTAAGAGGCTTAATTCATGTAATTTTTTTTAAAAACTATTAAATTAATATCACTTTCTATGATTAAAATAACTAAATTGATATTAGCTAGAAGATCAAAATGATAACAATTCTCTCTCTGAAAACCTAAAATAAAGGTTTGCTTGTACCCCTTTTAACTAAAACACGTCTATGCTTGCATATGTGGAGTTTCTCTCTCTCATAGCGGAGTTTTTCTTCCATTATCAGTGGATTCACCCTAGTTTAATCTTAGTTTCTGCGCTAGGCAACTCACAAAGCAATACCGGAGGTATCTTAAAATGGAAGAGCAGTTAGGTGATGGAGATCAGCATGAGAATATGCTGGAAGGGGTCGACATCAGTATCCCTCTTGAGGCAGATTTAGTGCCATTGGAGGATTGCAAAGAGGGTGATAAGCCAATAGTAGTCTCAACCTACCAAAAATGTGTTAAGTACCAACGGATTTATCGATGGGAAATAAAAAAAAATCCGTCAGTATTAATTTTACAGATGAATTAACCAACGTAAAAAATCCGTTAGTAAATGACGCATCGGTAATAAAAAGAAATAATATTACCAATAGAAGAATTATCCATCGGTAAATTTATAATTTTTTCGGCAGATAAAATTTGTTGGTAAAAACATAAATGCATCAGTAATAATAGCATAAAAACGTCACTGAATCCGTCAGTAAGTTAAAAAATAAAATATTAATTGTAAATTTATCGACATACAATCCATTCGTAAAATAAAATTATTTAAAAATTTTAATTTTTTTGTTTTAAATACAAAAGAAATAAAAAAACTATTAATTGAATAAAAATATAGATAATATCATTTAAAATATTTACAATATAATTCCAAAAAAAAAAAAACCTAAAATCTACAAACACAGTTCATCATTAGTATCCGAGATGTCGCCATCATCGTCGTCGTCTTGAACTCCTAATAGGTGGTGGTGTGAAGAAGGTCACGAAGGTGGAGGTGGGGGCGGAGCTGGTGGAGAAGGTAGTGCAGCAGATGAAGAACTACCGCTCCGCATATGCTCATAGAAGCTATACAGAGTCGTCAATCTCTACTCCATGGACTGTATCTGCTACAACCACTGCAGCTTATCTCTCTTGTGGCGCTTATATAGTTCCATGTACCTCCAGTCGGCCTCCTCAAGCTGTCTCTGCATTGACTCATTCAGTGCATGGACCTGATCACAAACGGACTCCTGATCAGTCCTAGTAGGCCTAGCTCCAGACATAGAGCCTGGAGAATATGACCTACTGTAAAAGGTCCCTATCCCTTAGATTCGTCCCTTATAACGACCATTGACTGTTTGGACCCATACTTCATCGTCGCTAACAGGTAGGCCGGCAGGAGTGATTGCGTCACCCTACTGCGATCAGGTCTTAGTCAACCACTAGGTGAACTCAAGCTGCAATTAGAAAAATAAAAAATATTAGATTTAAATAATAATAAATATAATAAATTAAAAATATTGAAAACTAAAATTATAAATACTTACGTATGTGGTCTCTAATCGAGTATCAACTCATTGGGACTGATCCCGCTTCCTAGTGTGGGTTTCCTAGAATAGCTCCCCCAGAGTCGGTGACCTACTCATCGCCTTCTCCTACATTTCAAAGAATTTTCATGTAATTGTCTATATAATATTTAATAAGAAAATAGAAAAACTAAATGAGAAGAAAACGATATTTACCATTCTCAGCTATGTGCTCTCGATGGTGGTGGAGCCTCCAGTGTGCAGAAAGCTACCGTGGGTTGATCCTTTGCTCATTAAGGCCTTTACCTGCTTCACCTTAAATGCAGGTGAGTCCTATTGGGCACTCAAGGCCTAGAGGATCTCCTCCGTAAGCCAATGGATGCTTGCGCCGTTCTCACGAATGTCATGAAACATATCATGGAAGCGCTTGCTGACCCTGGTCCTCCATACCCTGTAGATGGCAGCTTCCTTGCGTGGATTAATAATAAACACAGGTTGCATACATGTAATAGAATAATCAGCAAATGAAGTAAAAATCAAAATTAATAATAAAAAAATAATTATTATTTTACCTTCCACTTTTTTCACCACAATTTTTGTGTGAAATCAGGGGCCTGCACAAAACTAGGATATAGGGCATGAAAATTCTCCTTAAATACCTCGGTAATCCTGTGTAGCCTTGGTTGTGGTCGAATCCAGCTGTGTCATAAAATAATAGATTATGTCATATATTTGTTAGTTAAATTTTCTATTACAATTAAAAATTTATAATAAGTTTAAATTTTAAATTACTTATTAAGATTTTCTATCATATTTAAGCTCCACTCGTTGGTTCATGGAGCCTTGTGAGGGGTTGAACAAGGAGACTTAGGCATCTTGCGAACCAGGCTAATTGGGGGTAGGGGAAGGTGCAGAAGTAGGTTGACTGCGAGCCTCAGCTCCTGGAGGTGGAGGTGGAGGTGAAGAAGCTTGTTGGGAGAATAAAGGCTGAGGCCCTGGGTTATAATATCCAAGGCTAGGAATCATAACAAACTCCTAAGTATGTGGACCAGGAGGGACGGAGGAGCCATCACTCGCGGGAGTAATAGACACAGGCGCAATAGAGGTGGTGGGTGGGGCACGGGTACGAGACGATAGACCTTACTTCCTTAGTCTACCTCTTCTGCATCCAGAACCAGGTGTCCGTCCTGCCATAACTAATCTGTATAATATATGCAAAATTGAAAATATAAGACATATGTTAATTAAAAAAATGCATAACACATTTATCATATCAATAATTATTTAATTCTAATAATATTTTAATGACAAAAAAAATTTGGGCAGAGTCTCCCCTTAAATTTGGAGCCTCCACAAAAATTAATTCAATATTTTAATTCAAAATATAATTCAGTATTTCAATACAACAACACAACTAAAGTAAATTGCATAATCATAGCATTCTAAAGTTAATCCTAATAACCATTCTAGAGCGCATAATATCACAACATACAATTCCAATAATGGGAAGGAATTCAAATCCTTCCCCCAATTATACAATCAAATCCTACAATTCTATCATAAACTAAAAAACTAAACCGATTAAAATGTTAAAAACATACCAGGAACACAATGGCGATCTCGGATTGTGAAACGGGGGCTTTGGCGGTGGTGAAATGGCAGAGAGAGCGAGAGAGAACAGAGAAAGAGAATGAGGGAGAAGTGAGGAAGAAGAAGAAGCAGCTCGCGTTTTAAGGACTAATTTTTTTATACCAACCAATTGTCGTCGGTAAAAAATTAATGAAACGATTTGTTTTATTAATTCCATTTTACCGAAGGATTAATAAAACGAAATGGATCATTTCATTAATCGAATATTATTGACAGATAATTCGTCGCTAATATGGAACATGAACAGACAATGGTAGTGAAACTCAATTTTCAAATACCGATAGATTATCCATCAGTAATATGAAAATACAAATTTATGATAACAAAAAAAAAAAAATTTAATTTATTTCAATTTTACCTACGGATAATCCGTCGATAAGTAATAACAATATTTTTAATTCATCTAAAAAAATGAATCTTATTTATCAACAGTTTTTCCGTCGGTAATTATTTGGCGCAAAATGGCGGGAAGGTTTATTGGCATTTTTACCGACAGATATTTTTTCCATCGGTAAATTCATACATCAATGATTTATTTAATTTTTATCCACGAAATATCCATCGGTAATATCTGTCGATTTTTCATGAATTTCTAGTAGTAGGGGAAGATTGTTTGCATGAAGACCCAAAACAAAGGAGTAGTGAAGATAATCTTGCAAAAAGCTTAGGGGGATCTAGCAAGCATGAAATAGTGGACCTTGAGCCCGACTGCTATATGTTCAACTTTTTAGATGACGCAATCCCAAAAAGAATCATGGAAGAGGGGCTTGGAATGTATGGGGCATCTTCTTAGCCTCCAGTGGTGGTATCCATGGTGCTCAATCAATGAAGTCCCCTATAACTTCATTCGTTTCTGGGTCCAAGCACATGGGCTGCCGTTGGAGGCTCTCAATGCAAAGGAAGCAATGAAGATAGGAGGAAAAATTGGAGGATTAATGGAGGTTAAAGAACTAGTTAAAGAAGGCCAACTTCTAAGGAGTTCTTTTATTAACAAATGTTAGAGAACCCTTGGTAACAAGGTTTTGGGTGCCTAGAAGAGAAAGGAATCCAGTTTGGGTGTGGGTATGCTATGAGAAATTACAAAACTATTGTTATAATTGTGGGAGAATAGGCCACGAATCCAAGCATCGTAAGAAAAAAGGGCCTAGGTCTCTTTTCAATCCAAAGCTTCCTCGGTTTGGTTTGGGAATGGGGGTGCCCTCAGCCAGAGCTCTCTCAGCCATAATAAGAAATTACATAGTTGGGAAGGAGAACAGTTAGGACCCAGAAGAGGACAATGATGCATGTGGAAGCACCCTAGAAGGTAGAAGCGTACTATAGCAGAGCAGCTGACAAAAGACAATATGGAGAGAAAGTTGAACGTCCACTATAAGGTTGATAATGATTATGGTACAAGGCAGGAAAAAAGAGTTATAGGTAGTAGGGAATAAAAGCTCAATTTGAGATAGACCAGCAGCAGGGATCATCAGGATAGGACCCACATGTCTCCTACTAGACAAGATAGTAAGGAGTCCATTAGATGGTTCAATGAAAAAGGTCTTTGGTCATTTATTCAACCAAATGGGCTAGACTCAATAGTAGGCCTAAGGTCATAAGGAGAAAGAAGATGGGCCTTTAATAAGAGATGGGGTTGTTGTAGTGGATCGAGAGACAAAGGAGGTAGACATTCCTTCTAAACATAGCAAGAGCCCAAACTATACTACAAAGGGCCATAATTCAAATTGCTCCCATGCTTCAAAATGGACTTTTGCAAGCCAAATCTCTACTTTTCTTAGAGATAAAGTGAACAAAAAAAAACCCTAAGCTCCCAAAGGAAGTGGAATTATGTGGATGCCCTAATTCTATGCTAGATGTAGCTAAGCTTTTCCAATCTCATAACCCACCAAGCATAAATATTATTTCTACAAGTTCTTTCTGCTATGTGCAATTTTTGGAGGAGGAAGCCGTAGTCCAACTAAATGGAAATGATAGTATTAAGGATTTTTAGCTAGCTATTCAATTGGCTAGTGAATTTTCACACACTTGAGCTTAAAAGGGGGGGGGGAAGGAGTTCATAAGATGTCACTGTTTCTATAGATATATAGAATTTGCTGAATCAACCAATTGAGAAGAGGAGGAAAGCAGTTAGAAGTGGAGGCGAGGAGGTCATTCAAGATAATGAGGAATTCATGGCTGAGGAAGCGGGCCTTATCATGCCCCACCATCAGCCATGAATATCATAAGTTGGAATTGCCGAGGCTTGCCAGCTGCCTGGACAATTCTAGAACTAAAGGACCTACGCAATCAGGTCAAGCCTTCCTTCTTGTTTCTTATAGAAACAAGATCCAAGTTAGAAAAAGTTCAGGAGATAGGGAGAAAGTTGGGCTTTGATAACTATTTCAGTGTTGATCCAATAGGCTTATTAGATAGGCCTATGAGGTGGTTTGTGTTTATTTTGGAAAAAATAGATGGAAGTCAAGATTTTGGAAGAGTAGAAACTATATTTATACCCACTGCATGAGCAAGCAAGTCATGGCTTTGTGGGATTGCCTTTTTACATATGGCAACCCCCAATTTAATGAGAGAAAATATTTATGGGGCAGATTAGAAAGCTTGCACTTGGAGAGCGAGTACTCTTGGCTATGTAGAGGTGATTTTAATGAGTTATATGATCAAGATGAGAAAGTGGGTCTTAGACTGCATTGTCAATACAAAATTGACCTATTTAGAGATTTCCTAGACAGAAATGGGTTGATGGATATGGAAGTTAAAGGGTACAGATTTACCTAGCACAACAATCTAAGAAATGGGGTGTAGTCAAGCAGAGGATAGACAAAGTTTTAGCAAATTGGGGACGGAGGCAGATGTTCCCCAATGTAGTGGTGACTGCCCCTCCTCCAATTTCTTCAGATCATAGTGTTAGATGGGATAGCAAGAGAAGAGGGTATTGAATCATGCTTTCAAGAGACTTTAATATCTGAAAACTTTTGTCACAATGATCTATCTCAAGTTCAAACTTGGATTACGGAAGCAATTGTGTTAGTTTATAAGATAATTTAGTTATATGTAAAACAAAAATAAACTTTGTTTCAGATAAAGTTTAAATAGAGTTGAACCTATGTGATAAATTCAAATAATAAGATTAGAGATAGAGATAATTACACAAGAGATTTTTATACTGGTTCAGCTAAATCATTTGCCTACTTTTAGTCCCCAACTCTTTGTTGAGATTTTATACTTCGAGTATTGTTTGTCCATGGTTCTTACAAGCGAGTAGTATTTTCCTAGCCTCTCTAAGCTTCTTACTGACTACTGTTAGGTCCAGATACAAATGATGTGAATAATATATTTTGTTTGAACACTCACGCTAACTTTCACAATAAAGAATGGATGATAAAGTACTTTGTGTGAGACTTCTCTAAATTCTCAAGAAGAGAGTATTATCTATTACAGACCAGAAGGGAAGATTTTCTTTTATCCTAAAGTTACGATAAGTAACTTTCTGGTGCTTTAAACACTTGAGAAGGATGAAGAAAGGAAGCTCTTTTTACATAGAAAATATTCAAACAGTCTAACCAACTTTTCTTTCTTCGATTTCCAGCCTTATATAAACTTTGAAATATAACCGTTGAAGCTTACAGGCCTTGATCCTTGTGATCCTTTTGGTCTGCTGGTCTACGATTGGATAGAGAAGAAATAGCCTTTCTTTTTCCCATTTTTCAAAACTTACACAGAAGTAGAAAAGTAACTGTTTGTTGATTTGCCAACTATTCAGACTTGTCAGCGTCTCTTCTGCATCTTGTCAAATCACTTTTTTAACATTTTGAATTTGTCTATTGCAGCATGCAAAGGAAGCTTTGAAGGTGTAACACTTCATAAGAAGCATGTCTTTGGAGATTTTCCCTTTTGGACAAAGTCATCTTTCTGAATCAATAATGTTCGCTCTTAAGGCACAGTTTTCCCTTCTGATGGTGCAATTTCATCCTTCTGAACCTTCTTTCTTGTTTCTTTCGTGATAACTCAAGAAGTATACAAAGCATGTATTCCATATCAAGTATATTCAATTTAAAGTATCAGTGGATAACATGGCTTTGTTGATTCTCAAGCATATAATGCACATGATTAAGAAAGAAACACTTCTAGAAATAGTTCGTTCATATATATATAGCAAGATTAGCTTAAACTCTAATATGTTATTCATCAAAACCTTAATGCTCATTCTTATTTACAATCACAGAATGGTTTCTAAAGGGCATTGGAGCTAATACATAGCCCCCTCATTCTCTATGGTAAGCTAAAGGTAGAAAGCAATGACTTGTTCAGATATGAAGCTTTCTGGGTAGATCACTTTGATTGCCACAAAGTGATTCAATCCAGTTGGCCGAAAGGAGGGTCTTCCTAAGGATCCTGGACAACTTTATTGAAAAAACAAAATCATGTAAAAAAGAATTGAAGTCTTGGCACAATGCTACTTTTAAGAATGCAGGAAAAGAGATTAGGAGGATTAAAACTAATTTGGCTCAGATTATTAACTCAGGAGGTCATGAATCGAACTTGAAACAATTTTAGCAATCAAGAAGGGAATTAGACGGCTTTAGGAGTTGGAGGAGAAGTATTGGAGGCAACAATCTAGAGTGAAGTGGCTCAAGTGAGGGGATAGAAACTCTAAATTCCTTCATGTATCTACTGTCCAACGGTGAAATAGGAACATGATTCATCATTTGAAGATTCCAGATGGTGACTAGGTTAAAGGGCAAAAGGAAGTGACCACTGCAAATGTCAATCACTTTCAAAATTTATTTGCAACTTTAGGGGTTCAGAATATGAGAGAATGTACTTCTTTTATTCCATATTTAGTAACAGTTGATATGAATGATCAACTATGTAAGGAGGTAATAGAAAGTGAAATTGAGGCAATTGTGGATAGTTTGAGGGTTTTGAAAGCTCTGGGGGCTGATGGTTTGAATGGCCTACTATCAATACCACTGAGATGTCATAGGCAAGGAAGTGTGTGCAATTGTTAAAGAATATTTTAATTCAAGAGAATTACCTGAAGATATAAATGAAACTCAGGTGGTGCTTATTCCTAAATTTCTGAGGGCTAAGGAGATTAGCCAGTTTAGGCTCATAAGTTGTTGCAATTTCATATATAAGGTGATAACTAGAATAATTGTGCTTAGAATGAGGGGGTTTATGAATGATCTAATTTCCCAAAATCAAAGCACCTTCATTGGAGGTAGACTTATACAAGATAACATTGTGGTGGCCTATGAAATCTTTCACTCTCTTCACAAGAACCCGAATGTGGAAAATCATTATTTGGTGGTGAAACTCGACATGAGCAAGGCCTATGATAGGCTAGAGTAGAGTTTTCTTGAAGAGTGTCTTTGGGCTTATGATTTTGTTAGACAATGGGTAGTTAAAGTAATGAAATGTGTGAAAGGTGTTTCATAAAACTTCAAGATCAATGATATTCTATCCCCGAAGTTGGTGCCTTAAAGAGGATTGAGATAAGGTAACCCCCTATCACCTTATCTCCTTATTCTAGCAATGGATGCCCTCACCTATACGCTAAAAGAGCATTGGACACTAGTAAGGTGTTAGGCATTCGTATTGGTTCAGGTGCTCTCACTCTAACTTATCTCCTTTTTGCTAATGATATGATTCTATTTATGAAATCAAATTCTAAAGATATTTATGAGCTCGTGAATATTCTTAATAAGTTGCAACTTGCTTTAGGACAAGGGGTGAATTTGCAAATATTAGAGCTCATTTTTGCCTGAAAAGTCCCCATACATTTACAAAATCAAATTAGTCAGATTTTGAGGGTTCCTAGGTGGGAGGAGCTAGGGAAATATTTTTGAATTCCTGCCCAATAAGGGAAAACCAAGTTAACCTTTCTAGCTTGGTTGAAAGACACCATTTTCAGGAACATGGAGGGTTAGAATGATAAAATCCTAAATCTAGTAGGGAAGGAAGTTCATATCAAATCTATTATCCAGGCCCTACCTTCCTATGCTATGTCCATCCTAAAATTTTTGAAAAGGTTCTGTGATGAACTTTGGCGAAAGTGGCAAGGGTTTGGTGGGCAAAGGCTGGTAGAGAAAAGGGCATCTATTGGAGAAGATGGGAATCTATTACTCAGAGTAAAAAGAATGGGGGAATGGGATTCAGAGATTTTAACTTGATGAATTTGGCTCCTTTGGTTAAACAAGCATGGAGAATTCTACAACAACCAAATGCACTGTGGGTGCAAGTTCTTATAGCAGTATAATTTCCTAATTGCTCCCTATTTGAAGCTAAGAAGAAAAAGGTCATCCTAGATTTGGGTTAGTATTTTACAAGGCAGGGATTTCTTAAAGTAGTTAGGGCATTGGATTGTGGAGGACGGTCACTCAATTCGGGTGTAGGAGTATACATGCCTTTCCAATCGATTATCCCTCCAAATTCAAATGTTGATACACAACTTAGAGTATATCAACTTATTGACCAACCAAATCGAGCGAGGGATATTTAGAAAGTTGGATCTATCCTACTAGCAAATATTGCAAAACAAGGTGCAGATTCTAATTACTCATTCAGAATTAAGAGATAAATTTGTCTGGCCTCATACAAGAGATAGTGACTATACTGTTAATTAGGCTATCAAATAGCAAAATCAATCAAATGTAAAGCCAGTGATTTACCATCAACATCTAATACCCTTAGTATCTCCTTTTGGAACACATTATGGGGATTTCAGGTACCACAAAAAATAAAGTTTTTTCTATGGAGCTTGTGCCATGCCTTACTGGTCAAGGAGAATCTGGCAAAAAAGAAACTTGTACCTTCCTTATGGTGCTCCATCTGCAAGCATGCCAATGAATCTATTGAACATGCTCTCTTGCTCCACTCTTGGATGAAACCAATCTGGTTCGGATCATAATTACAGTTCATCCCATCACCTAATAATGTATCAAGCATTGGCTTCTGGTCAGAGAGCAGATTCAAAGACCTTGCTGGTAACAAAGAGACACATAGATATGGATAAGCATTAATCGTATTTTTGCTCCGGGAAATTTTGAAAACGAGAAACAAAAATTGTTTTTAGTTAAAGGATCCAAATCCTAGCCTTACTATCAAAAAGGCAATTGATCTTTGGTGTGAGTATATTTCCCAGGTTAACTTAGTCTACACTACCTATAATCAGCGAGGATAATTCAAGGTGTTGCATCCTTGGAGACCACCCTCGGTTCAACACCTGAAGTGCAATGTAGACTTAGCTTTTTGTGAATCTAAGCAAATAGGAGCCTTATTAGCTATCATTTGAGACTCTCAAGTTAATTTCATAACAGGATCAGCAAGAAGGTTGCTTGCGGCATCTAGTAGAACAGTTGAAGCATTGGTTGTTCAGGATGACCTTTTACTTGCTAGGAATTATTTGTGTAGTGAAATCTTGATGGAATCTGATAGCTTGGAGGTGATTGAAGCTTGACGTCAGAATCTTCGTCTTTGGGATACTGAAGCTGTGGTGGAAGACATTGCTAATCTAAAGAAAGAGTTCACTTTTTGCATGTTTCTTTGGATCCTTTATGAGTCTAACTCTTCAGCACACCACATAGCTAAGTTGTCATTGGCTAGAAATCTACTTCCAGAATGGTGCATCTCTAAGCCTACCTTGTTGAGTTGTATTTTGTTTTTTATTTTTTGATTAGAAAAGCTTGTTTAATTTGATTAATAACCAAAGGTATAATAGAATCTATTGACAGAAAAAGAACTAAGCCTAGGAAATCAACCAAAGCACTATATAGCTTTAGTAGACACCTTAGAATATGGACGCAATTGTATCATACTACAGATACATATTAACACAAAGGTGAGCACGTTAAATCTCACTTCTATCTAAGGCATCATAAAACCAATATACCTAGGCTGTATAGAAACTAAACATTATAGTTGTAACTTTTCAGAGTTAAGGCGCTGAACTTGGCGACATCTAGCTTCACAAACACAGTGGTAGCCAAGTTTGTATGCTAGTAGCTCACTTTGTAGTACACATCAGATCACAAAAACCTTTGAAGACAACCATATGTTGTAGAAAGAGGCCTACTACTTCAGAAAAGCCCCAACTAATATCCACTAATAGAGATTGTCAATCCATTATTGCCACAAGTACAGTATGTCGATCTAAGATGTAACTGCAACCGTAAAACTCCAAACATGAGTCCTTAATCCAGACATCTTGCCATCAAAAAAATTCATTGGATATGAAAATCAAACACACCATAAGCTAAGGGATGGGTGGCCAACAAAAAAGCAGAACAAAAGTAAAAAAAATTAAAAAAAATCCTAAAAACTAGAAAGGAAGGGGGTGACTGACCACCATGGGGAGAGATAAACTACTTCCATGGGCGGCGCCCCCCTTAAACTAAGAAAAGGAAGAAGAATTGATGGAGTCGGCGCTTTAGGGTTCCTATATGAAAGAGACGCGTCATTCGGTTGTATTCTGTTTAATGATTGTAATTAATTTGGGCTTTGTATGTGTCCAACGGATCGGGCTGGGTCTTAGTGTCTTTGCTTTGTCCACGGTGGTTGTTGGACCAGCTTTCTATCTTCAATGATATTATCTTTCATGACCCCAAAAAATAAAAAAATTAAAGTTTGAATAGTGAAAACGGTACGGCAGATGCAGACTCATATCCAATTATATTGCGCAGAATAGTTTTTAAACTTTTTCCATTTGGTCTCTTGCACATTGGAACTTTGTCTA